>OY728147.1:160949930-163449930 GCA_963277665.1 Viscum album
CCCAAACTAGGAAGTTGATAATATACTGAAACCTAAATTCACCATTAGTGTGTGATATAAATATCCCAGTACTGTATCACTAAGGATTCCATAACAATATTACAAAATAAAAATAACCAAATTATTTTCTTTCAATTTTCAAATAATCTGGTTTTATATTTCAAGTGAATAATTTTCAAATAATCTAGTTTTACATTTCCCCACCCTCCCACCCACTTGAGAACTCCCCTCCCCCCCCCCACCAACTTGCACAACCCCACCCCCCCCCCCCCACCCACCTACACCCCCCACTTACACTGCCCCCCTCCCTCCACCCCCACCTGCACAGCCCACCCCCCACCCCCACCTGTACACCCCCTACACCTCATGCCCAACAAGCTCCCTCCCCCAACCCACTAGATTCCCCCACCTGCACATCCCCATTCACCCACTGCACATCCCCCCCCCCTGCACTCCACCCACTTACACAGTCCCCCTCACCCCACCCCCATCAGCACATCCACCCCCCACCTGTACACCCCCCCCCCCACACACACACACACCTCACCCCAACAGACGCCCCATGCATATCCCCCCCCCCCAACACCCCCACCCTGCACAGCCCACCCCCACCTACACCCCCCCCCCCACCTCACCTCCACCTGCACCACTACTTTAACCGGCCCCAATCCCTTCGTATGGTTCAGTAAATCTACAAAGTAGTGTCTTTAAATACTTCAAATAAAGTTGAATCACAAAATCTAACTCAAAAAATAATGACAGCTGAAGTGTAGAACAAAAACAGAAAACAAATTAAATTTCAATTCTTGGGTATACCACAGCGCACATACCTCTAGTTTGGGCCATATAAAAACATAAAACAAAAAAAATAGATGGAAAATATTGAACCTAAGGTACCAATTACATATTTGAAGTGCAGAAAAAAACTATCTGATTTATGGGTTGAAGAATTGTTTATTCAAGAGATCTATGTGTCTCGGGATTTAGGTCTGCATTCTGGCGGATGGGGCATTGGGGCTGGCGACAATTTTAGGGGAAAACATTCCCAATGGTTTTTTAATAGTTTTGATAAAAAATATAATGTGATAGACCCAACTATAATGAATCAATGATTTTATTCACCAAAAAGTGAAAGTAACACATTGAGAACCACCATCATGAATGAGGAACACTTGGAATTTATATGTATCTACCCTTACACTCAATAAAAAATGTTTAATTAAATATAACATTAAAAGCATAGTGAATAAAATTTATTGCTTCAATGATGGTCAGTTTCCTATATACTTAATCTCTACCTTATGGAACAACCTAATAACATTTATCAAAAATAATAATCCATAAAAACATGGGTAAACAATCACCTATCATATTTCCCTTACCATTATATACAAGGTCATACAATATAGGAATTTTTTACAATAAAATATTATCTAGAATGGGCTACTAATGATTGGAAAAATCTATTTCACAATCCCATGGAACAGAAAACATATCTCTCAACCATTATCTAAAATGATAATGAATGGTAACCATCCCATAAAATGGTTCGATGGGTGAAAACCAATTAATTGATCAAACAATCACTAACCCATAAAATGATATATTGGGTAATGATGCACCAAACTGTACAATGGGAAACATCCCATTATGTAGTTCAATAGTAACTAAACCAACAAACATTGTGATGATAACCATATTACCAAAAGATATCACATACCAAGGAGGAGCATTAGTTTTCCTCCATCACAATCAATATGATTTCATCCATGTCTAATGAGTTTTGACAGGTTCTAATGACTGCACTCTTGATATAGATGATTAAACACATCTTTTGACATTTAAATATTAACAAGTAGTCTAATTATATAAACCTAGTATTGGTGAATAAGAATATAGTTATATTAAAAAAGACACTAAATAAGTTTTTATCAATCCTATTAAAATATCATAGTGAAATGTTGATAGATCGAGCACCATGTGTCAATAGAAGTTCCAGTCATAAGGGTCTACACAAAAACTCCCATTATCATACACTCATCATATCATCATAAAAATAAAGGGTCTTAAAAATTACATTGGGTATATACTCCCAGAGGATTATAAGAAAATATCTACTAAAGAACACATAACTATATTATAGTTAGAAAATTAAAATATCTTCAATATGATGAAATAATTGAAGTGTATAACAAAAACAGAAAACAAATAAAATTGCAATTCTTGGGTATACCATAGTGAACGGACCTCTAGTTTAGGCCAAATCAAAACATAAAACAAAAAATAGACGAAAAACATTGAACCTAAGGTACCACTTACATATATAAAGTGTAGAAAAAAATAATTATTTTATTGAAGGGTGGAATAATTTTCTGAGCGAGAGAGCTCTGTGTCTCAGGATTTAGGTCTGAAATCAAGCGGATGGGGGATTGGGGCTGACGAAAATTTTAGGGGAAAACTTTCCCAACAATTTTATAAAACCTTTGGGAAATGTAAGATTTTCCAATGGTTTTTTAAAACTATTGGGAATGCCTTCCTAAAACTTCACATATCCCAACAGTTCTATAGAACCATTGGTTAAAACTCATCTAAACTTATTTATTCCAACGGTTTATTGAAACCATTGGGTAAATACCTATGAATATACCTATTCCAATGGATTTTATAAACTCTTTGAAAAAATCCATTTGTATTTCCTCCATTTGTCAGTAGTGCATAAAGAACTTAGATCTTCTTCAGCTCTCCATTGGCCAATTCAATACTTACACTTCCTTTAATCTTCAAAGCACCATCATTACCAAATCTCACTTTTCTATCAACATTTTTATCAACATTAATTAATAGGTCTTCATATCCCTTCATATGGGATGATCATCCACTATCAATAATCCAAGTGATTTTTTTCTTGGTATCTTTGAGATAAACTTCAGTAAGGTTGGATTTTTCAATTTTTTTCTTTTCCTTTCACGAAATATTCGTTTGAGTAAAGGATAAAGAAGTATTTTTGTATCACTTTTCCATTTTATAGGTTCTTCATACTCACACTCTTCTTCCAAAGGAGAAAAATTATTTGTAATAACAACATCGTCTATTTGGAAATTATTGACTTGTCACTAAGTTCTATATGAATTTTTCATGCCATTCCTCTGCCTGCAATCAGTAACTTTATAGAAAAAGTTAAAACAATGAAAAAAAATATCCATAGAAATCATTTATTCTATAAGAATTGCTATATGAATCCATTATACTTTTTTGAATTCTTATCTCTTCCCCATTCAAATAGATCATTTCTTATCTTTGGAAACTCGATGACTATTTTCTGTCTTCCTTTCAGTTTGATTTGAGATTTTCTTTTTTTGGACTTCAGGTGTCTTTGTGATATGTCTGACTTTCATCTTTCCTTTATTTTGTCCCATTTTACATCCTGAATTCAATGTTTCATCATTAAAACCAATTCGTATGTTTCCCATTCATGGGGTTCTTTGATCATTCAGAACCTTTTCAACTCCATTAGATCCACACTTAACTCTCTCTAGCAGCTCAGCATCTTAGAATTTTACAAACTAAATTCTCTTCTTTGTTTCTTTTGGACTTGATTCACTTTCAAGTTTACTCCAAAGGGAAACAAATTCTTCTCCAAGTCCCTCAATAGTTTTGGACATCTCCTCCCATGTAGATTTAAGTTCATTAATGGCCTTTTTCTATTCTTCAATTCTAAGATTTAGTTTCACTATATATTTTGATCTTTTAAAAGTTGTTGAATGTTCCTTTACTACTTTCTCAAGTTGATCAATTTCCTCTTCCAGAATATCAACCTATTCTGAGGACTCTTCCACAATTTCTTTCAACTTTTTTCATCTCTTTCATTGATTTTGAATATTTCCAAAATCATCCTAAAGTTTCAACTTAAGATCTTCATCAGTGGTCAACTGATTATTTGTAGATTCATCGCCTGATGGTTCTAATTTTTCAATGGTATCCATCATTGATGCATCGGTTCTACATTTAAACTCCGGTTCTTCTTCCTCAAATAATTCACTATTATCATATTCCTATTCATAAACAAAAAACTTTCTCTTTAGTTTCTTACTATACTTGAAATATCCCTTTTTAAAAAACTTTTCTAAGGATTATACATGTCTCTGGATTTACTTTCTTCATCATGGAACTTTCTTGTGCAACGAGAGGTAGTGTTCTCAACTCTTCCACAATGAAAACAAAACAGTGGTAACATGCCTTAAAATTTACCTTTCCCTTATTAAATTTCTTGGAAATGAGAGAAAGAATTTATTTTTCCTCATTATCTTTATCAATAAAATATTTTGATATTTCATGTTTTTTCATGGCTTTGAAGGAAATTTTATTTCTTACTCGATTCATTGCATCTTCTGGTTTGACTCTCATCTCATATACCACCAGGCTGCTTAGTAGATCATCTAGAGAAAGTTTGGAAAGATCCATTTCCTCAAGGGATGAAACCTTTTCATTTTAAATAGGTGTAGGTATTCTAAAAAAATTATTTACAATATCAATGTCATTTATTTCTTCACCAAGTACTCATAATGCTCCAATAACTTCAATAATTTGATTGAAAAAGGTATCTTTATTTTCTTCATTGTTAATCTTTATATCATCAAACCTATTATGAAACCTTTTAGTTTTTTCTCCTTCACTTTTTTGTCACCTTTATAAATATTCTCTAGTTTTTTTCAAATAAACTTTTCTAACATATAGATTATCACCTTTAGATATATCTGGTTAGAAAGAGCAGAAATAAGGGAATTCGATGATTTGGAATCTGTATCATGCATTTTTTTATCTATATCAGTCATTGAAATCCCAATTAGATCAGTGACATGAATTCCTTGTGAAGTGAAAAAAAAGACATCCATTATAATAGATATTGGGTGAGATTTAATCATATTCTTCCAAATATGAAATTTTATTCCATCAAAGAGGGGTAATCCCTTGACATTTACTATATTCTCCATTGTATAGAACAAGGGAAGATTTAAAAACCAGCAACCTTTACCCTATGATAACACTTGAAGAACCTCAGAACACCCTAAGAGGGGAGGGTGAATTAGGGTGTCAAATTTTTATTTTAAACTGATGGATCATGTTCCCATGTTGGTAGGAACCTGTTAAACATGCCTGATGTGAAAGTGAAGAAAACAAAAAATAATATGCAAAACGAAGACACGTCAATTTTACTTGGTTCACCCTTAAGGGATATTACCAAAGAGTATACACCGACAGGTTTTCAATCAAACCAAAGTCGACTAATCTTCACTAGTTATAGGGTACAAAAGTTTAGCATAGTAACGTAGTGTATGGCACACTTCCTTTGCAAGTTTTTAGGGCTAGCACATTGCATCACTCTGATCACTTCCGTTGACTCCCCCTTACTCACTGTGCTGGGAAGAATTTGAACTTAGTTTATCAACTTGAGGGTCTCTTTAATTGTTTGGCATTAAATCAGGCATCCTCAACATTAGATAAATTCTCTATTTATGTCATGTATTCACCTATAGACGTATTTTTCTTTTCTGTGCACTGTTAGTATGTGAACTATTTCTTTGTGTACTAACCTCATTCCTCTGTGAACTGTACTGCACCATATACCACAAGGGATTCCTCCACGAACTGCTCCAGATCTGCTATGTACTTCATTGCATCCACTGCATTCTACCTTTCTCTGCATACTGTGAGGATTCCTCTACATACTACCCTGATCCGCGTACTGAAAGGCTTCCTCTGCGTACTACCTTTGAAAACCGTGTCTACGTACTACTTCTTCTCTGCAGACCAAACTCCTCCTCCACAAATTGTCTTCCATGAACTGGCCTTCTTCCTCTGCATACTATCTTTTGTGAACTTTCCTTGACTTCACTAAATTCCTTTTAGATTATTAATTAAAGTCATTATGGAGTTTTCTTCCCATAAACTAATTCTAGATTTTACCAAATTCTTCTTGGATTTTTAATCTCAAAGTTGTACTCTAATGAAGGGATTAGTGCTCCTTATATATGAAAATTGATCTGTATAATCTATTAAACCAAGATTTACCTAATCTTTGATAATACACCACCATTACCACATATTATGCATCACCCACGAACCATTTCCCCTATACAGTACACATACCTTCATTCCCTATGTGGTGGCACAAATCACTATCTTATTTCTGCAAATGACACCCTTCATGGATTCTCAAAACTCATCCTTATTTTCACGAACGACATGACATCCCAAAAACCCTTTACCTCCTTCTAACCATAGGCCTTCCCATGAACCTCCTTCACTCCATGAATAGTTCCTCCTACACAATTTGCGTACCATTTTCCACTCAATGAGTCATTCCCGCTATGTGGTTCGCAGTACGCCATTATTCAGACCATATTTCTAGATCCATGAACTATTCCTAGAAATCCCATTATGCATACTTCCTTTTTAGGAAACCTTCATTTTCTAAAAACAATCTCCTGATTTTGAGGCCCAAAATTAGGAAAACACTGGAAAACTATTCTACCTTAAACACATGTTTCAACCTATAATATAAGATCACTTGACATACAAACCACTTGATCAACCCAAAGTGGATGTACAAAAAACACAAACCATACTCCATTTCTAGAAAATATTACCCTTCATTCCAATAATCCCCCCCCCCCCTTTGGGTTTGTTGGCAATCCATAGATAAATTCAATGAAGCGTAATCCAAAAACTAAAAAATGAGAAATAACTCAACTAAATCTCTATGCGTATGTGAGCAATGATCAGTGTAGAAAACAATAAGGGAAGCATGAATTGGGTTCCTTTGATAACAAACACTGAATTTTTTCCTCCATTCTCATTATTTTCTCCATTCTCATTCTCCCCCATTATAACTCATTGATTTTCACCTCTGACAAGAAAAATATTCAGTAAAAACATTTCATTATCCTCCTTTATCTCTCCATTATTTTTGCCATTGAATTTATCCATTATCCAATATTGGAAATAAACCCAAAGAAAAAAAATTGACTTGTAAATCTTAAAGCACACTCCCCCTAGATCGTATCTCCCCCATAAACCTACAACATATTCACAAATAGATTAGAACCATTAATACAAATGGGAAGAGTGGAGAAACTGAAAACTCCTCATGAACTGGGAGGTGGTTAAACACCAAGGTTCAACTGATGTTTCTCAAACACATGTTTTGATAGTGTCTTGGTTAGTATGTCAGCCACTTTATCATCAGTTACAACATGATCCATTTTAATCATGCCTTGTTTAACTTTTTCCTTCATGAAGTGATATCTGATTTCAATGTGCTTTATATGATAATGTTTAATAGGATTATTCGTAAGATAAATTGTGATCTTGTTATCATAGTGTATCACTATTGGTTGTTTCACCTCATCACTAATATTAGTCAGTTGTTCCATCATCCATATTAGTTGAGTGCAAGCCTTTGTAGTAGAGATATACTCAGCTTCAGCAGTACTGTGAGAAGTACTTTCAGGTTTCTTACTCAACCATCTCACAAATTTCGTTCCAATGAAGAATTATCCATAACTTGTGGACTTTATATCGATAAAATCATCATCCCAGTCATCATCAGAAAATGATAATAGTTCAATGTCTCTTCCTGTAGTAAATTATAATCCATAATTGTGAGTACCCTAAATATACCTCGTGATTATTTTAATTGCCTCTATATGTTACTCCTTCAGATTACTTTGAAAGTGGGACACCGAGCATATTGAAAATACAATATTTAGACATGTTTTAGTTATGTATAGTAAACTTTTGATGATTCTACTATACATAGTGGATCCAAATAATTCCCATCCTCATACTTTCCGATTTTAGTTCTAACCAACATCGAAGTTAACATTGGTTTTGAGTCATACATATTGAATTTCATCATCAATTATCTTGCATACTTCTATTTAGAAAAGAAAGTGTAGTATTTCCACTGAATAACATGAAACCCAAAGAAGTATGTGAATTCACCAGTCATAGACATTTCAAATTCTGATTCGGTGTGATTAGAAAATTCATGCATTGATTCATGCATGCTTCCTCCAAATGTAATATCATATACATACACCATAACCATGAATTGATATTTATAATAATTATTCACATAATGATTTTGATCCACTCTAGTTTTAAATTCGATCTTCTTCAGAAAAGAATCCAGCTGAGAGTACCATGTCCGTGGTGCCTTTTTCAGACCATATAGATCCTTATTTAATTTGAAAACCTTCATTTCATCATTACCAAGAAGAAACCCCATTGGTTGTTCAATATAGACTTATTCTTCAAGAACACCATTTAAGAAATATTCCTTGACATCCATTTGATACACTTTATATCATCTTTGAATTGACATTTCAAGAAACAGTCTGATTGACTCTAGTCTAGCCATCCTGGAAAATGTTTCTTCAACATAAACACCTTTAATCTGTGAATACCATTTACACACCAGTCGTGCCTTATTTATAATCAAATTTCCATTCTTTTCAAAATAATTTTTAAAAATATACTTCATACCAATCACATTGTGGGTTTCTAGTCTCTTAACTAGATCACATATTTGGTTCTTATTGATCTAATCCAATTATTCATTCATGTCCTTAACCCATGATTCACTATTTACAGCTTATTAAAATGAGGATGGTTCCACAATTGAGAGGAATAATGATTATTCACTATTCCTAGTTCTCCTTATCTATGTGGGAGCTTTCCAATACCCAATTATGTTGGATTGATGAGTTTATACTATTTGATTTCTCCTGTGAGGTTCATAAGAATTTCCTTCAACCATGGTTTCTTCTTATGATTATTTTTCTAATTCAATATCATGATGTGACTTCTAGATGTTTTACATGCCTTCTTCTACTTCTGTATTTGGATTTGTTCCATCTCCACATTCTTTCTCATCTTCTATCACATCAGCACATGAATTCCTTGATCCAATTGTGATTTTATCTTTAATGATCTTCACATCAGTTCTTTCCAAAAAAAATCGATATGTTTATTAAAAAAAATTAGGCTTCCTATTCATTTAATATATGAGGAATATTACTTCATCCAAAGCATCACCATACATTACTTGATTTTATTCTTTTTTTTAGATAAAATATTTACTTACTAAAACATGAAAATACTTCAAAGAGGGATTCCTTCCATGACATAACTCATAGGGTGTCTTGGTTTTCCCAATATTTTGAAATGTTCAATTTTGAATATAAACTAAATCTTAAGCAACATTTTTTCATTAATAGCATGAGATATGACTCTCAATCGGCATAGTTTTGGCCATACTATTCACCTGTCGATTCTGGAACTCAACAACTCCATTTTACTATAGAGTTCTCACAACAACCCCCTCATGTTGTATCCCATGTTTCTCTAGATAGTTTTCAAACTCAATAGATGTGTATTCTATACCATTATCAGACCACATAACTTTGATTTTCCATCCTGTATCATTCTCGCATATTCGACGATATGTTTTCATGAAATCAAGAACTTTGCGTTTGTGGAATATAACCATCACATAGGCCATTCTACTGTAATCATCAATAGAAAGAAATAATTACCTTTCTCGAGGAGTTAAAGTAGCATTTATCTGACAACATACGTCTATATAGATTAGATCAAGAATATTTGATGCCCTTTTCTTCTTTTTCCAATATGAACTATAGACCAACTTCCCTAGAATGAAAGTATCACAAGTCTTTTCTCATTCATTCATCATATTGGGGATATCCATAAATATATTCATCTTAGATATATTTTCCATCTCTTATTTATTTATGTGACCAAACCTCCAATGCCACAAGTTTTTTTCATCAATAATCATGTAGCAAATGTTCTCTCTACTATCAACTTGATATAGGATTTCATATGTTATGAAACCTTTCATGAGAGAATCCCATATTATTCCTTTTATAGTGAACCCATTTTTATTGAATGTCACTATAAGTCTTCAATCATAGAGTTGACTCACACTCAAGAGATTATGATTCAAATCGACCATATAAAGAACTTCGGCCTTATTCATCTCGACATTGGCTAGTTTAGTACTTCCACTACCTTTGATCTTCAAAGCACCGTCCTTATCAAATATCACTGTTCCATCAACCTTTTTCTTGAAAGTCATTAATAGGTCTCTATTTATTGTCATATTGGATGAGCATCAACTATCAAGAATCCAAGTGCTCATGTTCATGGTAGATTTGAGGACTAATTCTGCAAGGTTGGATTTTTTAGTTTTTTATTTTCCTTCCAAGAAATATTAGTTTGAGTAAAGGATAAAGGTGGATTTTCATATCTATTTTTTATGTGTAAAGGTTCATAATTATTACACTCTTCTTCTATATGAGATAACTTATTTGTAATAAAAAAAACAATATGGTTGGAAAGTATTGAATTGTCTTTGAGTTATGTATGAATTGTTCCTTTCGTTCCTCTACATGCAATCAACATCTTTATGGAAAAAGTTAGAACAATGAAAAAAATATCCATAGAAACTGCTTCTTCTATAAGAATTAGGATATGAATTTGTTATCATTTTTGACTTCTTAGATCTTCCCTATTCAAATAGATCCTTTACTCTTCATAGTATGACATGGTATGGCCCAAATAGAAATAGAATTGACATTTCATAAGTGAAAATTTCATTTCACTTCTATTCCTTCTCAGGAAAACTTTATTAGAAGGATATTTTTACTATATATCATCTTGAAAAACTCAATGACCATTTTATTTTCTCCTTTCTGTATTATTTAAGACTTTATTTTTTTATACTTCAGGTGTCTTTGTAATATGTTGAACTTTCAACTTGCCTTTATTTTGGCCCATTTTACTTCCAACATTTGATGTTTCAGTATTACAACCAATTCCTATGTTTACCATGCATGAGTGTAACACCCCGAGATTTTATGAAAAATATTCTTTTTAATTTCATTAATGTATTGTGTTGTATGCTACACCAAAAGGATCTTGCACAACACGCATCCCTGACTTGGCTTGAATTACACGCAATCACGACCTTCCAAGATAGCGTGTGTTGTACACAATACCGAGTTTCGTTAAACAACGATATGTTATATAAACTAGTCGTTATGAATATTAATACCCACCTTTTGAAATATTATAAAAATTATCATTTGAAATGGACTTCATTTTTGGATTCGGAATATCAAAATTAGCCTAGGGTGAATTTTTGGTATTTTTCTGAAAACTTTCAATTTTTGATGAATAGTGAAAACACTGGGTTACTATTCAAAAACCGACTTTTTATTTAAATAATTATTTATTTTATTTAAATTTATTTTAGGTCAAAATTGATACATAATAACTATATAAGTTCAATGTAATTCATTGGAGTCATTTTATAATAATTTTAGATATATAAAAATTTTATTGAACTTTTAACCGTCTTTTACCCACCTCCTAGGAAAATTTGGAAAGTCACATAAAACATAATTTTTCCGCTTCTATGAGTGGAATTTTGAAAATCTGAGAGACACGGTTAATATCAGGGACTAAAATTTGGTTCAATGAGATGAAAATAATTTTTGGTGAATAGTAACTTTTTACTTTTATTTACCATGGTTAAAAGTCAATAGGGTAATTAAGGGTAAAAATGATATTATTATTACCCTAAAACATGACCTAATTCTATTGGATAAGTGTAAATCGACCGAAAACAACCTTAGGAATAAAATATGACCATTTAGGTCCACTTGGATTAGATTAGGACATTTAATATTAATTTATTTAAAGAAGGGTTAAAATAGTTAAAATCAAAGTTTAATAACTAAATAATTTTCAATATAGGGTTATACATAAGATAAATTAGACATTAAATATTCCTTAGAAAGATAAAAAGATTTAATACATAATGGTTCTTTATTTATAATTTTTAGACATTAAATAATTTAATTTATTTATGACACAATGATGATGTAGTAATTATCTTATTAATGAAATATTAACATAATTGATGTTATAAATACCAAAATAAATGTAATTTGAGACTTTTTATGAATTACACTAATTTTATAGGTTACTATGACATGTTATTATGTATTAAATTAACTTTTTTCGAACTAATAATGCTTTTATGATTTTTTTAAAAATCAATTACCAAATAGTGTCTAAATTGACATAAAATAGTTTTTAAAAAAATATTATATTATTAATTGTTATTAAATTCCTAAAAATCTAAGGTTTGTCCGAGATACTTATATCATGATATTTGTATCCTTAATGGACCACTTGGGGGTTTCTTGGATGTATATGGTAAGTTTATTAACTATATAATATAAAAATACAAAGTGACATGGTAAATGTCAATCTAATTAACTAAGAGTTAAAACTAAAATATAAGGTTAATATAATGACCCAAACCTATCTGAAATCTATTGGTTGAGAGGATTGCGACCCATCCCCACCATAAGTTCAAAATAAATCAATTTCAAGCTATTAAAAACCGAATATGTCTTTATTATAAAATAATATTTTTAGTTTTTTCAAAGGTGCCCCTCTCCTCCCTTATAAAAAGGGAACCCCTTCCCTCTTCTCTTCACGCCATTTTGAGCCTTGAATCTCATACAAACCCTTCCTATTTATCTTCTACACTTCCCTAGAAACATTATTCAGGTTATGGTCTTCTCAAAAGACCAACTCTACTTCCTTAAGAGGAAGCTTAAAGGAGGTGCGTCGAAGAAGAGGTAATCTCTTCTAACGATTCATTCAACTTTCTTTCTTCTTCAACTTCTTCTTATTTAGTTTTTTCATTATACAGTAATCACATAAGTATCTATAATATACTTATATGTCATTATAAATATTAAATAACCCTATTTCACCTTCTATCCATCCTACGGAAAATGAAATCACCGCGCGTGCGTACGTACGGAATACCGTCTCCACGCCGTGGTGTAATCTATTTTCGACCACTACTTTACTTGGATGGGTATAATGGTGTAAATAAATAACTATATATTATTATTGTAAAGTGATATTGATTCTGAAATATTATACATACACTTCAGTACAATTCCACGATCATGGGAATGGTATCATCGCTCGTGCGTACGTACGGACTACCGTCTCCACGATGTGATGAGATTCATTCTCCAAGTTAACCATTCATGAATGATTATAAAGTATATATAATAAGTAATCATTAAATATATGACATAATAATGATACTGGATTTATTTATATATATATATTTCTTTCATCTACTTAATTCCATTCAATTCAATAAGGAAACGAAAACAACGTTCATGCGTACGTACGGCCTACCGTCTCCATGAAAGGTGTATTTCATTCCATTTATCGATATATCATATATATATGTATATGATGAATATATATTATATATAAATCATGTTTTACATTCTGCAATTAATTAAATCAGGATATTAGTAATAATATCAAGAACAACAAGTCGAAACACATACAATAAATGAAATGATTTTACCCAAATCGCCGCTTTTACATCGAATTTACAAAAGAATGGGTAATATAAAGTCATAAGTAAACCATATATGATATCATAACAATGAATATTATTCTGTAATAAGTAAATGACATTATTTAAATTATTATACAGGAGGTTCGGATACGTACGAAGCATATCAGACCAAAGGTAAGGGATGACTTTTCCAATCTTGTTTTTATCCAAGATTGTTTTTTCTTAAGTATACACTATGGTTATATTTATAATCCATGTCCCTGTTTTCTAAAAATGGTTTCATGTATGTTTAAAGTCCTTTTTACCCATTTTTTACTTTTACTACATGATATGTAAGGAATATTTCTTTTGTTTACATTACGAGGTACTTTTTTGACTTTTCTGGAAAAAGTACGAGAAATTTTTTTTTTAACTTATACGGCATGAAAGGATTTTTACGGTTTTATAAAGCCTTATTTTCATGAATATTCCTCCAGAAGATTTCATGACTATTTTCAACAAAATCGTTTTCTTTTAAAATTTCATTACTTTTTGTGAAAAGAAATTTATTTTGAAGAAGAAAGGATATTTTCTTCAAGAATTCATTTCAAGTGTTTTATCAAAACCATTTTTTCATCTAAGATGACATTATTTCATATGTGTATGTTTCAAGTTTAATGTCTCTATGATTTACATGGTTTCACTTTTCTTATGATGAAATGTCCATTTATTTTATATGGATTATGAGATGATGGGATGATGTTTATGAAACCCATTTTATTCTTTGGGTTATGATGAATGTTTTAAGTATATTTTGTGGCACAAGTAATAATGATTTCATTATGAGATGGGTGCGACCTATATATCCCTCCAATGTATTGGGTAAAGATTTATATCTCATAATATAGACATGGCTGGAATGGTAAGTAAATCAGTTTCAGTAATACAGGGCTGGAACGGCAAGTAAACCCGGTTCAGTAAGGGAATTTGTCCACTAAGATGGTCTTGGCAGCAATGCCTTGGATACTATGGAAATAATATCATGTTCTTAATGTTTTTCCACAATTACATGTTTTATTCCCATGCTATTTTATTGTGATTAATGTTCTTTTATGATCTATGCCTTATGTACGGCCATGTTTTATGACATTGCCCAAGATTTTGATGTTTAAACATTATGTTCATGTTTTCAAGTTCAAATGTATATGATTTGTTTTATTTTATCCATGCTTACCCTTACTGAGAATTGGAGCTCACCCTTTATATGTTTTCTTTTCCCCAAGATTTAAATAAAGGTTTTAGGAAAGAAAACCAAAAGGAGAAGATCTTTATGGGAGATGTTGAAGATCTTTCACCACGATTAGAAGATTAAATTCTGAGTTTCCAAAGACACTAAACTATTATGGTTCGTGTGTGTCTGTGTTTGTTATGTATAAAGTATTCCGAAAAAGTAATGTAATGTCCATGTACGTCTAGATTTGGGTCTCTACAGTTGGTATTAGAGGAATGGTTTAGTTACACTTTGGAAACTAGGATGAGAAAACTTTAGTGAGATCCTTAGAGATATTTCTAAGGTATGTCTAGGGATGTTCCTAAGGTTAAGTATAAGTATAGGTTATAATCCTAGAATTATGGTAACGATATTAGAATTAAACCTAAGATGTTAGATATTGAAGGTACTCCCCCTTTATTATGTTGTTTTCCCTAGCATGATTTTTTCCTCTCACACTATTATTTTTGGGTTTTAGACGATGGATGGAACCTGAAGGAACTGTGTTGATCAATGTGATGGAAAATGCAATGATTTTCCTCCTGAACAGACCAATTTTATGGGAGATGGAGTGAAAAATCTTATTGCTATACTTACACAAGCTATGAATCATTCTGGACATCCAAATGAGCAGAGAAGGGGACAATATTCTATTGAGTCCTTCATGAGGCAACGTCCACCTTCTTTTAGTGGGTCTTCTGATCCACTTGTTGCTGAAAAATGGATCAGTACCACTGAAAAGATATTTTCAGTTCTTTAATGTTCTGAACATGATAAAGTCATCTTAGTAGTATATCGTTTGGAAGGTGAAGATGATCAATGGTGGAATCTTATCAAGAATATGTGGCCAAGAGATGAAATTGAGACCATGGAAGGGGACGAGTTTAAGAACTTATTTTTCAATAATTGCTTCCCTCGTATTCTTCAAACAACAATGGAGAATGAGTTTCTTGAACTAAAGAAAAAGGATGATGAATCTGTTGGTATATACAAAGCGAATTTTACAAGGCTTGAAAGGTATGCATCTAGATTTATCATCCAACCTGAAAGAAAAGTTGACCGATTCTTCATGGATTAAAACCAAGTCTTCAAATGGAATTATCTATAAGAGACTTCAGTAGCTATGAAGAAATTGGGCGTTGTGCTATCAAGGTAGAAATGGAAGTTGGTGTTACATATCCATCTCATGGTTTTGACAATAAACAAAATATGGAGTTCAAGGAGAAATCTCATAATAATGGTGAAAATAAGATGAATGTTTCTTTATGCTCAAAGTGTGGAAAGAAGGATGGTGGAGATTGTTTTAAAGGGACTAGAAAATGTTTTAAGTGTGGAAAAGAAGGTTATCGAGCAGATAAGTATCTAAGTAATGGAAAAAGGGTTGCTAATGATGTGAATAAAGAAAAGACTGCAAAGAACGCACCACCAACACTTCAATGCTTCAAGTGCAATGAAATGGTGCATTATTCTAATCAATTCCCTAATCCAAGGGTTAATGATGATGGAAATGAGAAACCACTTAAGGCAAAGGACAAAGGGAAGTCACATGCGATTACTATTGGCGATGTTGAATATGACAATGATGTGGTGGAATGATTAAGTTTTTATGTAATGAAATTCCAAAATAATGTTGTATATAGTATCGTGGAATATTGGAATATTTATTTATTGGTCTATTGTGGTTTTCAATAATTTTATGGTACTAGTAACCATGGAAAGTGATTGAGATATTTTTGGAAAAAAGATGATATGCGCATAATGAAGGGATAAGGAGAAAATGAAATGTTTGACAGTATTCATGAGCTCATGACTGATATAAAGAAATAGTTATAGCATGGTTTGAGTATATAGAATTTTGGGGTTTTGGTATGTGGAAACAGTTAACTTTTGACAGCACTCATGTTTTCACTAAGGTTCAATAGGTATTCATTTTTCAAGAGAATACATGATTAAGGCCTTAGAATTTTTGGAATGTGACCAACAAGACATATCTTATTATATATGGGGATCGACGATGGTATTAACATGCTTGTTATATGAACTCTCTGGTAATCGTTTTCACTATAATATGAGAATGGACAGTAGTATTTTGGATAATCCTAAAGATTGGAATGGATTATGTTGGACATAAGTTAGTATTGTTTAAGGCTAGAACCTTTTCAATATTATTGATGGAAAGTTATAATATTGTATTTTTTGAAAAAAAAAATGATAACCTACAGAACGGGCGACAACATGTCACGTCGGACAAGGCTGTGGGAATAGAACCCACAACTGAAGTGCGACAGGCCTTTATTTCCTACCACTGGCCTACAGGAAGTCCCTGGTTAGTAGAAACTAGTTTTATTTTATTATGCAGGATGATAGATGAAGTATAAGTCCATTTTGGAACCATATATGATTAATCTCACCATAGATGGAATTATATATATAACTTTTTCTAACTTATGTTTGAGACAGATGGAATGACCTATCATTCTATCGCATGATCTACTAAAACATTGCGAAAGACAAATTCAACTTCATTTCTTAAAGAGATGAAGTGGAAATTGTTCAAGGCACGAACAACGATGATATTATACCAAAATAAAGTCAGTATTTCTTCTAATTCAAATTCTTCAAATTTAGGGAAATGATCTTGAAAACCCAAAATGTTGTCCTAGTGCCCTTATATCCGATGAATCAGATAATACCCTAGATCGTCACAAATTTATGGCTTTGTGATTGTTGTCTTTTTCAAATCCATGTTCTCTACCACTCTCCATCAGAACATGACGGTTAATTTATCTTCTATATCCATATTTTCACTTATGTTCTCCTATGTGGAAACCCAATGATTAGTTAATTTGGCTAACCGTTACATTTCATACTTAAGTTTTTAAAGTCAAGTTTTGGTATTCCTTTTTACGATGTTGGTTTATTTTAAAGAAACTTTCGAGTAGTAAACCATTTATAACCCCGACGAATTTCAAGGGTGAAATTCATTTTAAGGGGGGTAGAATGTAACACCCCGAGATTTTATGAAAAATATTATTTTTAATTTCATTAATGTCGTGTGTTGTACACTACTTAAAAAGGAGCTTGCACAACATGCATCCCTAACTTGGCTTGAATTACATGTAATCACGACCTTCCAAGATAGCGTGTGTTATACACAATACCGAGTTTCGCTAAACAACGATATGTTATATAAACTAGCCGTTATGAATAGTAATACCCAATTTTTGAAATTTTATAATTTTTTTCTTTCTAAATGGACTTAATTTTTGGATTCGGAATATCGAAATTTTCCTAGGGTGAATTTTTGGTATTTTTCTGAAAACTTTCAATTTTTGATGAATAGTGAAAACACTGGGTTACTATTCAAAACCTGACTTTTTATTTAAATAATTATTCATTTTACTTAAATTTATTTTAGGTCAAAATTGATACATAATACCTATATAAGTTCAATGTAATTCATTGGAGTCATTTTATAATAATTTTAGATATATAAAAATTGTATTGAACTTTTCACCGTCTTTTACCCACCTCCTAAGAGAATTTGGAAATTCACATAAAACATAATTTTATTGCTTCTATGAGTTGAATTTTTAAAATCCCAGAGACACGGTTAATATCAAGGAATAAAATTTGGTTCAATGAGATGAAAATAATTTTTGGTGAATAGTAACTTTTTACTTTTATTTACCACGGTTAAAACTAAATAGGGTAATTAAGGGTAAAATGATATTATTATTACCCTAAAACATGTCCTAATTCTATTTTATAAGTTTAATTAGACCAAAAATAACCTTAGTAATAAAATATGACCATTTAGGTCCACTTGGATTAGATTAGGACATTTATTATTAATTTATTTAAAGAAGGGTTAAAATAGTTAAAATCAAATTTTAATAACTATTCATTAGAAATATTATATACATAATGGTAGTTTATTTATAATTTTTAGACATTTAATAATTTAATTTATTTATGACACAATGATGATGGAGTAATTATATTATTAATGAAATATTAACATAATTGATGTTATAAATACCCAAATAAATGTAATTTGATATTTTTTATGAATTACACTAATTTTATATGTTAATATGACATGTTATTATTGATTTAATTAACTTTTTTAGAACTAATCATGTTGTTATGATTTTCACAAAAATAAATTACCAAATAGTTTCTAAATTGACATAAAATAGTTTTTAAAAAGAATATTATATTATTAATTATTATTATATTCCTAAAAATATAATTATCAGCCAAGATACTTATATAATGATAGTGGTATCATTAATGGACCACTTGAGGGTCTCTTGTATGTATATGGTAAGTTTATTAACTATATAATATAAAAATACAAAGTGACATGGTAAATGTCAATCTAATTAACTAAGAGTTAAAACTAAAACATAAGGTTAATATAATGACCCAAACCTATCTAAAATATATTGGTTGAGATTATTTCTACCCATCCCCACCTTATCTTCTAAATAAATTAATTTGGAGATATTAAAAACTGAATATGACTTTATTATAAACTAATATTTTAAGTTTTTCCAAAGGTTCCCCTCTCCTCCCGTATAAAAAGTGAACCCCTTCCCTCTTCTCTTCACACCCATTTGAGCCTTGAAGCTCAGAAAACCTCTGACTATTTCTCTTCTCCACTTCCCTAGAAACATTATTTAGGTTCTGGTCTTCTCAAAAGACCAAATCTACTTTCTTAAGAGGAAGCTTAAAGTAGGTGCGCCGAAGAAGAGGTAATCTCTTCTAAGGATTCTTTCAAGTTTCTTTCTTCTTCAACTTCTTCTTATTTAGTTGTTTCATTATAAAGTAATAACATAAGTATATATAATATACTGATATGTTATTATAAATATGAAACAACCCTATTTCACCTTCTATCCATCCTACAGAAAACAAAATCACCGCGCGTGCGTACGTACGGAATACCTTCTCCACGCCGTGGTGTAATCTGTTTTTGACCACCACCTTACTTGTATGGGTATAATGGTGTAAATAAATAACTATATATGATTATTTTAAGGTGATATTTATTCTGAAATATTATACATACACTTCAATACAATTCCACGATCATGGGAATGGTATCATCGTTCGTGCGTACGTACGGACTACCGTCTCCATGATGCGATGAGATTCATTCTCCAAGTTAACCGTTCATGAATGATTATAAAGTATATATAATAAGTAATCATGAAATATATGACATAATAATGATACTAGATTTATTTATATATATATATATGTATGTCATCTACTTAATTCCATTCAATTCAATAAGGAAACGAAAATAATGTTCATTCGTACGTACGGCCTACCGTCTCCATGAACGGTGTATTTCATTCCATTTATCTATATATCATATATATATGTATATGCTGAATATATATTATATATAAATCATGTTTTACATTCTAGAATTAATTTAATCAGTATATAAGTAATAATATCAATAACAACAAGTCTAAACACATACAATAAATGAAACGATTTTTCCCAAATCGCTGCTTTTACATCGAATTTACAAAAGCATGGGTAATATAAAGTTATACGTAAACCATATATGATATCATAAAAATGAATATGATTCTGTGATAAGTAAATGACATTATTTAAATCATTATATAGGAGGTTCAGATACGTACGAAGCATATCAGACAAAAGGTAAGGGATAACTTTTCCAATCTCGTTTTTATCCGAGATTGTTTACTCGTAAGTATTCACTGGGGTTATATTTATCATCCATGTCCCTGTTTTCTAAAAATGGTCTCATTTATGTTTAAAGTCATTTTTACCCATTTTTGACTTTTACTACATGGTATGTAAGTAATCTTTCGTTTTTTTACGTTACGAGGTACTTTTTTGACTTTTCCGGCAAAAGTACGAGAAGAATGTTTTTTTAACTTATACAGCATGAAAGGATTTTTACGGTTTTATAAAGCCTTATTTTCATGAATCTTCCTCCAAAATATTTCCTAACTATTTTAAACAAAATCTTTTTCTTTTAAAATTTCATGACGTTTCGTGAAAAGAAATTTATTTTGAAGAAGAAAGGATATTTTCTTCAAGAATTCATTTCAAGTGTTTTATCAAAACCATTTTTTCTTCTAAGATGGCATTATTTCATATGTGTATGTTTCAAGTTTAATGTCTCTATTATTTACATGGTTTCACTTTTCTTATGATGAAATGTCCATTTGTTTTATATGGATTATGAGATAATGGGATGATGTTTATGAAACCCATTTTATTCATTGGTTTATGATGAATGTTTTAAGTTTATTTTGTGGCACAAGTAAGAATGATTTAATTATGAGATGGGTGGGACCTATATCTCTCTCCAATGCATTAGGTAAAGATTTATATCTCATGAGATAGACATGACTGGAATGGCAAGTAAATCCAGTTCAGTAATACAGGGTTGGAACGGCAAGTAAACCTGGTTCAGTAAGGGACTTTGTCCACTAATATGGTCTTGCTAGTAATGCCTTGGCTACTATGGAAATCATATCATGTGCTTAATGTTTTTCTATAATTACATGTTTTATTCACATGTTATTTTATCATGATTAATGTTATTTTATTATCTATGCCTTATGTACTTACATGTTTTATGTCATTGCCCAAGATTTTGATGTTTAAACATTATGTTAATGTTTTTAAGTTCAAATGTATAGGATTTGTTTTATTTTATCCATGCTTACCCTTACTGATCATTTGAGCTCACCTTTTATATGTTTTCTTTTCCCCAGGATTTAAAGAAAGGTTTTAGGTAAGAAAACCAAAAGGGGAAGATCTTTATGGGAGATGTTGAAGATCATTCACCATGATTAGAAGATTAAATTCCGAGTTTCCAAAGACACTAAACTATTACGGTCCTTGTGTGTGTGTGTTTGTTATGTATAAAGTATTCAACAAAAGTAATGTAATGTCCATGTACGTCAAGATTTGGGTCTCTACAATGAGTTTATTTGATCATTCAGAACTTTTTCAAGTAAATGAAAACCACACTTAACTTTCTCTAGCAGTACAACATTTAAGAATTTTCTAAACTGAATGTTATTCTCTATTTATTTTTGACTTGATTCACTTTCATGTTTGCTCGTAATAGTAACAAATTCTTCTCCAACTCCCTCAAAAATTTTGGAATTCTCCTATTGTCTATATGTAAGGTCATTAATGACCTTTTACTATTCTTCAATTCAAAGATTTAGTTTTACTATATCTTCTGATATTTCAAAAGTTATTGAATTTTACTTTATTACTTCCTCCAGTAGATCAATTTCATCTTCCATAATATCAACATATTCTGATGAATCTTCCAAAATTTCATTCCACTTCTTTCATCTTTTTCATTTATTCTCAATATTACCAAAATCATCCTTAATTTTCAACTTAATATCATCATCAGTGGTCAACTGATTATTTCTATCATCATCTTCTAGTGGTTTTAATATTTCAACAGTAGCCATCATTGACACATGGGTTCTAGATTTAAACTCTGGTTCGTCTTCCTCAAATAATTCACTATCATTGTCTTCTTCTTAAAATACAAAAACATTTATCAGTATTTTCTTACCATGCTTGAAATATACCTTTTTGAAAAACCTTTTTTGAGGATTTTTCATGTCTCTATCTTCACTTTCTTCATCATTAAACTTTTTTGTGCATCGAGAGGTAGTGCTCCCAACTCTTCCACAACAAAAACAAGTCATAGGTAACTTTCCTTAAAATTTCTCCTTTAACTTCTTGAGTTTCATGGCAATGAGAGAAAGAATTAATTTTTCCTCATTATCTTCATCAATAAAATCTCCTAAAATTACAAGTTTTTTTATGGCTTGAATTCCATTTTCTTTATTACTCGATTTGTCGCATCTTCTGGTTTGAATCTCATCTCATATAACACCAGGCTTCTTAGTGAATCATCGAGAGAAATTCTGGAAAGATCCCTTTCCTCAAGGGCTTAAATATTTTCATTTTAAAGAGGTTGAAGTCTTTTCAATATTTTATTTACAATATCAATGTCTTTGATTTATTCCCCATGTCCTCATATTTCTTTAACAACTTCAGTAATTTTATTGAAAAATGTATCTGTATTTTCTTCAATATACATCTTCATATCATCATACATATTATGAAAAACATATAGTTTTTCCTCCTTCACATTGTTGTCACCTTCATAAATATTCTTCAGTTTTTTCCATATAAAATTTTCTAATGTACAACTCATCCCCTTTAGATATATCTGGTTCGAAAGAGCTAAAGTGAGGGAATTCTATGCTTTAGCATCTACATCAATCATTTTTATGTATGTATCAGTCATAGACTTCCTAGTTGGATCAGTGACCTGAATTCCTTATGTAGTGGAAAACAAGACATCCATTCTAAGAGATATTATATGAGATATCATATTATTCTTACAGATATAAAATTTTATTCCATCAATGATAGATATTTACCTTACATTTACTGTCTTATCCATTATATAAATAAAGGGTATATTTAACACTAGTAACCTTTACCCTCTAATATCACTTGAAGGATCCCATAACACCCTAAGAGGGGAGGGTGAATCAGCGTGTCACCTTTTTATTTTAAACTGATGGATCTTGTTCCCATGTTGTTAGGAACCTGTTAAACCGATATGATGAGAGAAGTGTAGGAACAAAAATCACATGCAAAGCGAAGACACATTAATTTTACTTAGATCATCACTAAGTGTTATGTCTAAGGATCATACGCTGATAGGTTTTCAGTCACACCAAATTCCACTAATATTCACTAGTTTTGGAGTAAAAAGGTTTAGCACAGTCACATTATGCTAGGTACACTACCTTTATATGGTTTTAGGGATAACACACTTCATCCCTCAGATCACTTCCATTGAATCCCCATTACTCACTACACTAGGAATAATATGATCTCAGTTTATCGACTTGAGGTCCACTTCAAGGGGTTAGCATTAAATCATGCATCCTCAACATTAGATAGATTCTCTATTGAAGTCCTATTTTCACATGTATACATATTTCACTTTTATGTGAAATGTTGGTACATCAAATGTTCCTCTACGT
The DNA here is from genome assembly GCA_963277665.1 of Viscum album. Classification (NCBI taxonomy): domain Eukaryota; kingdom Viridiplantae; phylum Streptophyta; class Magnoliopsida; order Santalales; family Viscaceae; genus Viscum; species Viscum album. The sequence goes on from OY728147.1 coordinate 160,973,770, forward strand.
ACAAACCTCCTACCTCCATGAACTGTACTACACAGCATACCATGAGTGCTTCCTCAATGAACTACTCCTTCTCTGCCACGTATTGCGCTACATCCACTGTGTTCTTCCTTGCTCTACATACTATGAGGATTTCTCCACATACTACCCTTATCAATGTACTGTGAGACTTCCTCTGCATACTACCTTCGAAAACCGCATTTTCATATTGTTTCTTCTTTACAGACCAAACTGCTCCTCCATAAATTGTCTTCCATGAACTGTCCTTCTTCCTCTACATACTATCTTCTGTGAAATTTTATGTACTTCACCAAATTCCTTTCATGTTTTTAATTAAAGTCATTTTGGGGTTTTCTTCCCGTGAACTAATTCTAGATTTCACCAAATTCCTCTTGGATATTTAATCTCAGAGTTTCAATCTAATGAAGATATTAGTGCTCCTTATATATGAAAATAGATCAGCATAATTCACTAAACCGAGATTTACAAAATCTTTGATATAATACTGCCTTTACCATATTCTGTGTGTCTCCCATGAACCATTTATCTATGTGTTATGCATACCTCCATTCTCCCTACACGGTAGCATAAATCACTGTCTCGTTTCTGAAAACAACTCCCTTCACAGCTTCTCAAAACTCCACCTCATTTTCACAAAGGACGCACCATCTCGCGAACCATTTTCCTTCCACTAACCACATACCTTCCCACGAACCTCCTTCTCTCTACAAACCATTCCTTATACGCATTATGCATACCGTTTTGTTCTCCACAAAATATCCCCACAATGTGGTTCGTAGTTTTCCATTCCACGTACCATATTTCTAGATCCATAAATTGTTCCTAGAAATCTCATTCTACGTACTGACTTTGTAAAATAACTTCCTTTACCAAAAACAAACTCTTGATTTTGAGGCCCAAAATTTTAGAAAACATTAGGAAACTGCACCACCATAAACACCTTCTTCAGCATGTACTATAAGATCACTTGACTTGTAAACCCCTCGATTAAACCAAAGTGGATTGACAATAAAGACAAATAATACTCTATTTCTAGAAAAGAACAGCCTATGTTCCAATAATAAATATATAAATGAACCTTAAAATAAAATAATGATCAGGATATAGGTAAAATATATTCATGTTGTAATCATTAAAAATAAAAATTCTTTTCAAACTTTTGTAAAGAGTCAAAAGTGACCTGTGCATAAAACATTATCAAATTTCCTTTTAAAAACTTTTAAAATAAGGTCAAAGATCATGGAAATTAACTTTAAAAAATAATTCATATTTATAAAAAAAATATTATTTATGTAAGATAAAGAACATCGAGAGATAGTTTGGTTAAAACTCTTTAAAACTTTTAAATAATTTTTTAAAGAAAAATCATTTATGAACTTTTAAAACTAAAAACCCTTTGAAGAAATAACATAAGAAGAAACCTAAAATTATATGAGTATAAAATTTTAATGATATTCTATTTAAAGAGTCATTATATAAACCATATAAATGAATATAGTCGAATCAATGAAAACATGTCTCAAAGAAGGAAGTTAGAGGTGAGAAACCTCTAAAAATTTGGTAATGATTGAATCAAAAATCCATTAAATGAAGGGGAAACATGATACTATAAAACCCATAATTTCCATGAAATCATATGTTAAAACACATTCATATTGAAGTAAGTACACCATATAAAATAAATCATGGTGCATAACATGAATTATGTCTCAAAGAATTGAAATTAAGACCAAGAAAACCCTTATAATTTTGTATAACACTTGAATCAATATCTCCTGAAATATAAAACTTAAAAATACATTTAAATATAATTATTTAATATTCCTTTATGATATATTTTCTCTATAGGAATCATATATACTATATAAAATGATGTAGGTTTGTAAAATATCACATGTCTCAAAGAAATGATATTGGGAAAAATAATAATTATAAACATCATATCATTAATGTTAGAATTAATCAATGAAGTGATTATGTTTTAAAATTATAAAACCAAAAAAAATGTAAATAAAACATAATAATATCAGAGGTCATTTCACACATAATCTTGGCATAACATAGTTAGTGGAGTAAAATTATATCACAATGAATGGAAATTGAGTTAAAAAACCCTTTACTCAATTCTAAAATTGTTATGTTCATCCATTAATTTCCTATTTAATAATTTATATTATATTATTTATTTTTTTAGGAACATTTTACATTTTTATCATTAAACCATTTATTTCATTTATTTTTATTACAATTTTAATTACCTTGGTAGGTTAACTAGGGGAAAAGCGTTCATTATTCCATCATATACAGAATATTATTCATGGAATATCTATAATTTTTATACATCAAATAAAATTTTATAATATACCAGGAAATTATTATAGTAAAAATGAATCACATCTCTTTATGAAGGTAGTGTTCACACATACGCACAAGTGTTGTTATAATTTTTTAACGGGTGGAACGGTAATAAGATAAGTAATATATTATATTTACAAAATAATAATTATTTCATTAATATCATATATATATATATATATATTAAATGTATCATAATAACCATACTTGTGATAGGGGTGATGAAAAATGAAACACATTGTTTTGTGGAGGTGGTAGTCCACATGTACGCTCAATAGATGATTAAATTCCCCATAGGATAGAAAATAATATTAATATGGTTGATTAATTAACGTAATAACATCTTATTATATGTTAGATACTTATTGTATTATATTGTAATGTTTATGGTATAATTGAAGGAGGTAAAAGGGTAAGTTAAATTAAAGAGATTGGTTAAAATGGTTATCTCCTCTTTGAGATACTCCTTTGGATTTCTTCTTAAGGACCCTAAGGATGGTATTTTGAAGGGAAAAACCTATAGAACATGGATAATTATGTATAAATGTTCATTTAGGGTTTGGTTGATCAAAGTGGCTCGAGGTGGTGTGAAGAATAGAGGAGATGGGGTTTCCTTTTATAGTGAAAGAAATGGCTGACTCAGAATTACTTAAAATATTTAAATATAATAAATTATTTTTCATGTTCAACTGTCAAAAAGTAGATAAAAATTAAAATATAATATAGGATAATTTTTAAATATTTTAAACCAAAAAAAAATTATAGGTTTATATGGAATTTTTAACCTTGTCATTGGGTTTATCCCCCTTATTAACTAATTTTTACGCTAATCATGGTAACAACATTATCAATAATAAATATTTATAAAGTAACTTCTAAGGTATAAATTGGATAAATATATTCCAATGGATGAAATTTTAGGCCATATACCAACCTCATTTCCACTTTAAATATTTTTATGAATTTTAAATCAATTAATAATATATTATTTAACATAAAATACCATTATAGTTATTTTCATAACTATTCACATGTTTTTACTTTAAATACATCAATAAAGGTATAGAATTAGAATATAAACTCTTTAATCATCATTTATAAATTATTATTAACCATAAAAAAAATTAATCCATAATTCATCTAAATAATATTAAATTTTATGTTTTAAAAATTATTTACTTTGATTTTTCTACTGCTTGAACAAGCACTATGTCAACATTGTGTTAGAATTTAAGTTGATTATATCATCAATAAAAATTAAAAATTAATTAAATTCATAAAAATTAAATTAATTAAGTTCAAAATAAACATTTATATTCATTCCTAATATCTGAATAAAATTATGTGAATATATAATAGAAATTAAAATAGGGTGACATTTTAGAATTTTGATTTACTTAAAAAATATAAAGGTCTTTATCAAAGTAAAATGGCACATATATTCTATATTTTTTAATATATTAATGTTTTGGTCAATTTAATCACACTCGATACAAATAACTAATGTGTTGTAGATATTTTTAAGGCTTTTCACATTATATTTAACCTTAATTACCTAATTTACCCTTATTGAGGTGATAAATATTTATCACGATAACTATTCAATATAGCCAACAAAAAAGTGGAAATTTTTAAAAAAATTGAACCCCATGATCAAAATATGGAATATTTTTTTCAAGTTACAATTTATTCAAGTCATAGAAATAAATTTTAATATAAATATGTAAAACACAATGAAAAATATTTTTTAAAAAGATGTGTTTTTAATCCCAAAATTAATCTAATACCAAAATTAAGTATAAAGTTGATTCCGGTGTAATTAATTTGATTATTTAAAGCTAATAGAGAATTATTTTCATTTAATATAAAATTTAAATAATAATAGGGATTTTAATTAATAGAACTAACAATTTTACAAAAATTAATATTTTTCATTATTTACTGGAAATTCAATCTTTTCAGAAAAATTTCAAAATTTCACCCTACGATAATTTTTATACACTAATTCAAACAATTTTATATATTTTATCAAATATAATTTCAAAAATTGGAATAAATTAATCAAAATATTCAATCACAAAAAGCATTAAAACCCATTAGTAAAGAAAACTTTTTTTGAAGTATAAAATTAGTTTATTAAAAATTAAGTTCTTACTTATGAAGAATTATTCAATGTATTTGTATTTATTAGGACCATTTTATATATATTTCATAATTTATTTACTCTTAATAATATCTTCCAATTCATTATCTAGGTCATAATGGTCATATTTAAATAATAATATTGTGTGGTTCGTTAAATCTGAATGTTTCATGTCTTGTATGATATAGAATATAGTGTTATTTTAAAATATCAAGTTATTAAATTAAAATTAAAATATATAATTTTATGGAAAAATATATCATGATGTATTAAACAAAAATGGATAGTGATAATGGTTTATCTATGTACCTATGATTTTATGGTTATTTAGTGAAAACAAATGTCGATCTATAAAGGACGGTAGTAGTTTGGGAACTTTGGAACTATGTAACACAAGGAGGAGGAATATTGGGTGTTTTATTTTAAATTAAAAATATATATTTCTCAACACTATAATTAAATTCACATAGAAAGGGTGATTTTCCTTATGCTAAATTATCACTAAGATAAAGAAAATTCTATTGTTTCATTTTTATTACAATAAAATGTATGATCCCTCATGTAGGAGGAAATAAGATACTCTTAGGATGTCTATAGATGTGTTCCTTCTAGTGGGCACTGATATAATTGATTTAGTTTCTATTGAGGATCTAAATATCCTAACAAAATCTGGTTTACTTATGAAAGCTTCTTGATTTACTCCTTTAGATTCTAAGTGGGAAGATAAAATTATAGACGGCAATGCCTCTCATGTAAACGATACCACTCTAAATATTAATCTAGGTGATTTAAACATTAATGAGTTTTAAAGTGACACAATAATACCTATCTTCACTAAATTGGAATATATGTGACATAATCAAGAAGTATGTTGGCATATTTACTTACCATTAAATGAGATTTTGGATTTGGATTTGAAAATTCCATTCCCTCTAGTAGGATAAAATATAGATGATTTAATTATTTTTGAAGAGATATGTAAGAACTATATCTACTTCACTTATGAAATCTTATTGGTTTACTTATTTATTTTTATGTGGATGCATACTTTATTGAATGTATGATCAAGGTAGAATTGGAAGAACTAAATAAACAATTATATGATCTTATTTTAGATTTTCAGATTATTAAATTTGTTGAAGGAATGCATCTTACTATGGTTCTTGGTCTAAATGGTTTTCATCAAAAATATTTTTAGAGTAATCGAGATGTTATTAAATCTGATATTTGAAAAAATTTGAATAAAATATTGAATGGTGAATCTGATATGGTAGACTATAATAATAAACTTATTCTTCTTATTTCAAATATTCCATCTCTATAAAGTTTATCATAATTCAATCCCATTAACCTCTATAATTTCATTTATAAAATGTGTTCAAAGTCAATATCAAATACAAATAGGTCAATTCTTCCATGTATTGTTACTAAAAAACAAAATCTCATAATGTATTATTACAGATAATTTATTATTTCACATGAAGTTTTTCATACTATGAAACCACGCTCATATTCCCTTAAAGGGTTGGATTTTATGAAATTTTATAAGAATATGGCTTATTTTTAGAGGTTTTAATAGTGTAGGTAAAGCCAATCCATGGGGTGGTCTATGTAGGCTATGTAGTTTTTCAAGTGTTTTACCTCGGCCCAATGAATGTATGTTGTAAAAGTAAAGGCCATATCCTTGTCCATGTAAGACCTATAGACTAATGGTCCATCCTACAAGCCAAAAAATAATATATAATAATAATTTTTCACCTGGTGGACTAAGGATGGATAGAAGTAAGGAGGGAGAGATATTTGGGGTTGTTAAATCATGTTATATATATGGTTATATGGGTTACTCTCAACTAGGGGAGGGATCTTCTTAGAATGGGGAAGGGGAAAAACATTTTTTTTCAATTAATATACTGAAAAACTATATTATTGATGGTTTATGTGTGGCATTAATAATTAGTTTTAAACATACACTATTTTATTTTCAACACCAATGTTGATTTATTTTGTTTTTTTTATAATCATTACTTTGCATTATCCCACTCGTATATTTAACACCTAATGAGAACAACAAACACCTCGTGTTCTTATCCATGCTGGTTGTGGGTTTTGTGAGCTAGATTAAATTTGGTTGATATTTATGTGAGCCTAAATATTTAAATACTTAACCCAAAAAACCCATTTTCTAATGGATCATCCCATATCTTGTAGATATTTTAATAGGCATACTTATGATATGGTGAAATGAAAAAAAAATTAAAGTTTTTTATACAACGTTTAGGGTTTGGGAATAAGTGTATTTCTGTGATTGTGAATATTATTACATAGATTTATTATATAATTATTATTAATTGTGGTATTTCATATGTTATATAAACTTAAAGTTTGTTAATACAAGGGGATCTTATTTTCCTTTATCTATTAATTATGGCTGTTAATTATTTTTATTAACTAATTTAATGAATTAGTTTTAAATATTATAATACATGTGGTTAAATCTAGTGGGAATGAGCCTATGATTTCTCCCTTATTTATTACTGTTGGTTTCTTTATTTTATATATATAATACCATGAGTAATTAAATTCTATTGTAAAATTTCTTAAGAAGTGGAAAAAAGAATAAAGTTAGAGAGTAAATTTATATAAATCATATGTTTTGTCTAGTAATGGAGTCAATTATGAAAGGCGTGATTATTTTTTATACCATAATTGGTATGAAGTGTGTGTAGAAACTTGATAAATATTTTTCACTATAAAATTTTATTATAAATTCTAAGAAATTTTATTTTCTTATATTCATTAAATGGGTGGAATACAGTTAATAGTTATCAATATAAAAATATTTCACAAGTTAGGAAGTCAAATCCTATTCAATCAATTTCATAATCTATTCCAATCTATGTGATGAAAATTTTTATGCATTCTAAAAAATTATTACATATTATTAATATGTTTTTTTTATTATCATTGGAAGTAGGTGCCTAGAATAGGATTCACATTCATTCAGGGGATAAATTTTTTATGCATAAAAAATTTGGCATATTTGGATTAAAAAAATTGACTTCTTTTAATATCGATATTTAAATATAGTAAACATATCACATATATGAGTATCATATTTCCATTTTTAATAAAATAATTAAAGATAAATATTTTCCACATGATGACATTTTTTTGTACCACATAATTCTTAGATCATGATTTATTTGCAGAAGTATTTGGAGCTTGAAGCCTCTTATTTTAGAGAGCCTTTGTTAGACAACCGATAACAGAGTTGAGCTGATTTTTTGATTAGATTCACGGATTTTGGATAAATAATATTTTATTCCTTTAAATATATATCCATAAGTTTTATAATATTTAAAATTTAGGGAACTTATTGTAAAAAATGATCACATCTAAATTTTTGAGAAACTCTTTGATTTATTTTACACAAGAGATTTGAACCTTATTTTGGAAATTCATATTGGATTAAATTCTACTCTTGATTTTTTATTATTGTGATTTACTAAAAATAAAATTAATAGGTATGCTCTTGGTATCATTTTGATATTTTATATGTAGATATTTATTTAGTTTCATATTGTAATATTATTTGTAAATCATATTTCCTTCAAGGGTAAAATATTTTGGGTGGCATATTTGTTAAAATGGTATTACTTTAGCAGTGGTCCTTTTTCATTGGCACATTATTGATTATAAAATCTATAAATTATTTTATTGAGGATATTTTACAAATATTAAAGTTATTTTATATTGTGATAATGACTTTTTATTTTATATTGTATTCTTTATGTTATTTTTTAACTTCTAGATGGGTATTTATGTCCTCTTTCTCTTATTATGGACTAGAATAATAATTTAATAAAAAATAATTATCAGGACTTTGTTATTACATGGATTATTAAGAAAAAATTTAATTATTAAATTATAAAAAAACTTACCTAATGATTTATAGATCCAATTTTATTGAAGAATATTTTAGGTTTGGTATAGAATAAATAATTATATTATAAGGTAGACTTTTTTTATTATCAATTGAAATTGAAAAAACTAATGGATCCCTAGGTTAAGATTAATATTGATGATGTGATATTGAATAAAAGTCATATTAAAACCAATTTGGTTTATTGGGATTAAAATGGTAATGTTATTTTTTATAGTGTTCAAGTTCCATGGGTAGCTTGGAGATCCCCACTTGCATAGGCTAAGGTTTTTTGGGGGGGATTATCATAGAAAATAATCTGGGTTAGAACCATTGTTTTTTTAATATTATTTTCTATTGGTTTTTTTGTCGGCATCTAATGGACATGATTTTCAAAGTTATTTTTGGATTTTGATTCACTATATTCATCTCGAGTTTTGGAGTATACATTTCATATATTTTCTTTTTTAAAACAAGATGGTAATAAGGCTTTATACTCTATTGATTACTCCATTTAGTTAAGTGATTTTTTTTTGGAATGGCAATGTTCCCTATTTTTTTACTTGATTTTTATTTTCTAATTTAATATTATCATTGTTCAATTAGTTTTAAAAAAATATTTTATTAATGAAAACGGTATAAAAGTTTATAAAAATTATTAAAAAATATTTTAAATATAATTTAAAATATGGATTCTTGGAAAAAAATAAATTTTTATACTAAAAAATTTTAAGGTGATTTAATAAAGATATCTCTAAATTAAAAAAATAACATTTAATAATTCAGTGATCTTGGCACTTCCTAGAAACAAAAATTCAAAACTGTCATGAACCAACCCCGTTCAACCTTATAAATTACCTGGGTCATCCCATCATTAGTCTCAAGGCATGTTATTGACCACCACGGGCTAGTGAAAAGCATCAAGCGTATCAAATATAATTATGTGGGAATGATTTCACCCTCAAAACATCATTGATAAAGTAACAAATTCTTACCAAGAACCTAATATACTTCACTCATATATTGGACTTCTACACATACCAAATAAATAGTTTCAAATTTAATTAGAAATCAAATAATTCATCATAATAATATATATAGTAAACCCATAAATAAAAGTAAACACCATAAGATATACACAAAAATTACCAAATTAATAGTTTATAAAGAGTAAAGGAAATATGAAGTGGACACTATATGGATATCTCAATATAAAGAAAAATTATTTAACTACCATAAAATCATCTCCATATGAACGAAGGTTAGCAACATACCCCAAAATTTTCATCAATGGAGTGAAAAACGTATCATCTCACATGTGGTCACATCCTAGATACCTGTATAAAAAAATAAGGACTGCATACACATAAAGGTGAGTATGCATAGTATGACCTAAACATGACTAGTAGTATTTCATGAAATATTTTATGAAAATAATTTTATAAGATAACTCATAAATTCAAGTTTGAAATATAAATAGAAAATATATTATATTCATGTGAGGTTTTATAATGAAAACTAATTTAAATGAATAATTATTTAAGTAAAACATTTCTTCCCTTTAAAAACCATTAGTATTGGTAACATATATAAGTAACAACCATTTTTAAATCATTATAAAATCTACATATGGTTCGTATAAAAATATTGAAAAGGTTATATTTATTTCATTTTTATCTCCATTTAGAATTAAAACCCAATTGAAATCTCGAAGAGGTGAAAAAAACCACAAAAATGAAAGAAACACTAAATAGAAACCAAATTGAATAAGACATAGATAAAGTATCATTATCATAGGATTCATGTAACATATTTAATTTAATATGATAAAAAATAAATACAAAAATTCAAGGATTAAGGACCATCAAAATAAGAACACAAAAAAATAATAAATATAACACGTAATAAAATAATTTATGTTATTGAACAAAAAATGTAATCATGAATAATAAATCAAATAAAAATATATCACATCATTAATATCATAGTAAAAACATTAGGTTCTACAAAAACGATCCTATATGTACTCAGTTGGAACCAAAATCTATCATGTTGATTACGTTCTTAATAAATAACCCCTCAGCATACTCTAACCTGACTCACGAAGATTCACTCTCTTTAGACTTAGTCACATCATGCACTAAGGGATCCTAGTCAAAGACTCATCATGACTAATAAATCTATCATCTCTTTAACCACCAATTAGATACCATAGTTTCCTATAAAACTAGAAATGGAGGTGATGGAATAATTTTTCATAACATCAATCACATATTAACAATATAGTGTAAGTTGATCATCATATTAACAATCCCCAATATCACCTCCAAACACCCTTTAATAAATATCCATTTTCCATTTATATAAGAATAAAATAATAATCAAATTTAAATCAAAATATACACAAGATCATATAATATATGATACAATAGATCTCAAACCAATTGTAACATCCCCGACCTGGAATCCACTAAATAAGTGCTTTAATTCGAGTCGTCAAATGACCTCAAGTTTACCTCCCCATACGCTAGAGGTTTCTGACTAGTGGTGAAGGTATAAAAAGTCATGTGGGGAGACTATACCCTCTTTATTAGAGTGAGCCATAGCGGTACTATAGCATCCCGACTTTTTATAACATAACTTTTCATTACAATATACAAAATCGAGGATCTTTAAGGTTTAGTGTCTTGGAAACCAGGAACTTAAAACATGAAAACATAAAACATCCTTATTAAACACTTGAAAGGATTATACTTATGTTCATCCTAGGTTAATTACTTCATCTCACAACTTGGGGACATACATCAAAATAAATGGTGAGCAGAAGGCCCAGTAAGGGAAACAAGGGGAAACATTTAACATGTGAACTTGAGATGCATCAACAATGTCATGAAAAGGAACTTTAAGGAATGAGAAAGAAATCATGAGGAATATCATAATAAAAATAATGTATTTCATAAATTAAAGATGTGGCTACAACATTTAACATTTACAATCATTTTCATTTCACCAAGGTCCATACCCAAGGTGTCATTAAAAATTACCAAGGTTATTCACCAAGGCGTCGTTAAAAATGACCATCTCTAGAGATTAAGTCTTTACCCAATGCATTGAAGTGCTATCAGGGTGCACCCTTACATTTGTCTTTATTATCATGTGATACAAATATATCATCATCAAACATTTCATAAACAACCCATATAGCATAAAAGAAATGGGTTTCCTTTCATAATCATAACATTTTAAAAACTGCTTTAAAGGCATGATCTTTATGTCACTTTAAACCCACGAAAAAGGAAAGCGGGTTTTGTGTATGTAAATCCCAGAATTAAAATAGAACATTTTTATATGTATGTGAATACCCCTGTAGAAAAAGATCTTTGATTATTCACTTAATAAATTAAAAGAATTTGAGAAAAAGAGAGAGACATTTTGAGACGAAAATTCTACAGCATAACGGCTATGTTACAGGGTTTTAGAAAACATTGAAAATAGAGGGGACATGAGTCACCCACTCATAAATGATTCATAACACATTATAGTGACATAATATAATATATATAAGACCATGGTAATGAAATTTTCAAGACATACCATATGAATTGAAAAACAAGGAAGGAAGACAAAAATAAGATTTCTCTTATGAAAATTCGGCAGCCTAACGACGTCACTTAAAACTTCAAAAAAATGAATTGATAAGGTCAAATAGGGTCTCTCATCATATGAACATAAAATATCAGTATTATATATATATAGATCATACCCCAACATAATAAAAAGGAACATGAAATACTTGACATGAAAATAGATCTTGAAAATGAGAAGGGTGAAAGAATCCCTTAAAAATTCTGCAGCCTAACGGCACCACTTAAAACATAAAAATACTGAATTGAAGATATAAAATAGGGTCTGTCATAATATGAACATTAAATATAATTATGATAGATATAGATATCATACCCCAACATAATAAAAAGGAATATGAAAGACTTGACATGAAAATAGATCTTGAAAACGAGAAGGGTGAAAGAATCCCTTCAAAATTCGACAGCCTAACGGCGCCACTTAAAACTTAAAAATACTAAATTGAAGAGATCAAATAGGGTATCTAATCATATAAACATAAAATATAAGTATGATAGATATAGATATCATACCACCACATAATAAAAAGGAACATGAAAGACTTGACATAAAAATAGATCTTGAAAACGAGAAGGGTGAAAGAATCCCTTAAAAATTCGACATCCTAACAGCGCCACTTAAACTTTATTAAAATGAATTTATGAGAGAAATAGGGGGTCTCTAATCATATGAACATGAAAAGGGAAGTAACAGGAATATAAAAGATCATCCTCCAACATAAGAGCATGGAGCATAAAAGAAATGACATAAAAGAGATTACTTGAAAAGAAAGAAAGAGGTAGGATCCCTTACCTTAAACGTAACTCTTAAAACTCAAAGGTTGGGACCTTGAGGGCATGGGGAAACCTTGGGAGGACTCCTTTGGAGGTAATAAGGCCATATCTTCGTTGGGGGAGAGTTGGGAGTGAAAAGTAAAGGAGTTAAGGGTGGGTATTTATAGGGAAAGTGAGGGGACAAGGCATTAATGGCCAAGGGACACCTCATTGGTGGTTTTGGAAAAACCATGGGCTTGCCCATGGTATTGGCAACATGGAAAACCTCATACATTATCTTACTATTCATAAGTGAACCATATTTATTACATACTTAATACATCATTTAATTATGTCATTAAACACCCGTAACTTAAAAACTGTATTTTCACTATTCATCGAAAATTCAACTTTCTCAGACAAAATCCCAAAATTTCACCTTAACCAAATATCAATGCTATGAATTCAAAAATGAACTCTATTTTATAAAAATAATTCTCTAAATATTTTTAATTTAATATTTAAATAAATACACTATTCACTGAAAATTCATTTTTTTCAGAAAAAACCCCAAAAATTACCATAACATAATATCGATGCTCTGAGTTCAAAAATAAAGTCCATTTTATAAAAATAATTTTCTAAATATTTTTAATTTAATTTTTAATTAAAAAAACTATTCACCCGAAAAAACTAATACTTGACTAATAATTTATGAAACCATTATTTAACCATTTTATTGAATCACATTACTTAATCAATGTGCCTATATTATATTAATAATGTCTTTAAATGAGATTACTAATCCATTTGGTCACATTACTAATCCAAAGCATAAAATCACTATTCATAGTTTACTATTCATCAAAAATTAAGTTGATCTTATTAGACTCTAAATTTCGTACTGAACGTAATTGTAGAAGACCATTTTTTGAAAATCATTACAAATTTTTAATTATTTAAATTTTACATAAACATTTTTAAAAATATCCTTTCTCTAAAATTCACCAAAAATATGCATACTATATTTATCTGGACATTTGAAAATTCATAAACTTCATCATAAGAAGAAATCAAAATTTTTATTTAAAATAAAGGATTATACAAGGAAGTTACGGTCTCCTTACATAGCCCCATATCACACCAGTATAGGACCTAAGTGTAAGGTGTGCTAAGGTGAGAGAATCCGAGGGAGGCTCGGCCAACATCGCACGAGTATAAATTTCTATCAGTTTAAACTTCTCATGAAGGAGATTCTGTTCTAGCGTCACACGATGAAGTTCGGCTTGGGTTTGGTCCAGAGAAAAGCCCAGTGGTGCTACCTCCTTCCCAAGTTCGATTAGATGGGCTTCGATCGGTTCAAGACTACTGGGTGAGGCCATCAAATCTCCTTTCTATAATAATTAACCAAGATCACTTGTATTTAGAGACAATAATCGAAACGTTTAGTTTCCAGTGGTCATATTGACCAATGGTCATATAACAGTCAAAACCCAATGGTATTATTTTAATTATACTCATGTTATCAAATGAAACAGTTTTGTTGAGTATAAAAATAAAATAACACACAAAATTAGGAAACAAGATTTATTCAAAATTTTGGGTCGTTACAATCTTCCCCCCTTAAGAAATTGTGTCCTCGCAATTTTTAAAATTGGGTTTTGAAATTCATTGAAAGTCCCACATTGGAAAAAAAGTCAGTAAAACTATTACTTTAAAAGAAAGAAAGTGAAGTACAAAGGTCACCCGAGTTAACCCACACTAGAATTCCATGTAGGGAAACATGGACATTAAGAATAAAACAAAGGGTCAAGTTCTGAGGGAGAGTGATAGAAAACATGATTAGGAGAAAGTTAACCACAAGAAAATAACAAACTTATGATGTGTGTAAACGGTCTTTGATTACCTAGTAGAAAACGTAAACCAACAATGTTTTTGTTTTACGTTCCTTTTCGTAATTTTGAGGAATTAATTTACTATATAAAATAAAAACATGAGGAAATATATTTACCTTAAAGTAGAGTTTCATCCTTTAATAAGTTTCTACCAAAACTAATATTTTCTCCAAACGATGAGCATTCAAAAACACTTGGTCTCATGAAAACACAAGAATAATCTTCTTGAGAGTCACGTAATCCAAAAAAGATTAACTATAAATTTCTTATATCTTTAAACATTATCCCAAAAACAGAAAGGGTGATATAAAACAACTCTTCAAAAATAACAAATCACATAGGAAGGGAAACTACTTTTAAATCTTCACAGTTCCATGGTACTACCCAAAGTTCATCATAGACCATTCCATAAATAACTGTCCTTAAAATTCCTCAAAATAAACCAAACTAAGATTGAACCCCAATTATAAGAATGATCTCATAACATAGTCTTCCAACATAGAATTTATCGTTCACCTTCAAACAACATCAACCACTCTTATCATCTTATAACAAAAGTAACTAACTTAATCACATTTTCCCCAAGATAGGTTAATCATTTCCATATGTAACCTAAATTACTATAAGTCCGCCTTAAATTCATCGATTATTCAAAATATAAGTCAACCTTTACTCCTCAAATAAAATACCGTAGTAATCTATTTACCTCGATCAAATAGGGTTCCCAAAATAGTGAACGTCTTCCAAAATAATTATCATCTTTTAATCCCCTAATCACCATTTTTTTAAGAAGAACAGCTTCACTACATCGACATGTGGTACATAACAATTGATTTTTTCTTTATGATATAAAATCATCTTAGGTAGTGATTTGATGATCATAGAAAACATAAAAGATATTCTCATAGAGCACGAACTAAAATACAACATAACATAGAAAATTATTGAGAAGAAGTTACATGTACTTCAGTCATCATGATCCATCTCAGCATAGGACTTGCATTGTTCCCTTATCCTTGAAGATTGTTGATACTCATCATGCTTCCCATCCATTCCAAGAGAGCATTGCCTTGGATAATGTCTAACTTCTCCACATTTACGACATCTAAATGTATAAGGTACAGTAGATCGGACCTTATCTCTATTCATCACATTATCCATTTTTTTAAAGTAATTGGCTACTTTATGCCCTATCTCCCCACACATAAAATATCTCCTGGTTCCTTTGTGACATTCTTGTTGGTGCCTCTTCCCAAACTTTTTGCAAAAAAGAAATTGGGTCTTATTTCCCTTATCAACTTTATCAAATGAACATCCTTGAGACTTTTTCTTCTTCTTCCTTGATGAATTTGGGCATTCCACTAGGTACCAATTATTAATTATGATTTTTGATAGCTGGTTTGGCATAATCACAATATGTTCAACTTGATCTTTCGTCATCTCTGTCACATTAATAGGGTAATCGTCACATTTCTTATCACATTGGTTGTTGGGACATGCTCTTCCATTTCCCACCATTAACTAAGAAAAGAACGTATAATTAGGGGGATTAAATACTTAGCCAAAAATCAGGAAAAGGAAACTTAAAGCATAGAAGGATAAACTTGTAGAAGAAAAGTATATCCTAACTTGTGATCCCCTAGGTTCTAATCTAGGTTATCCATGATCATATATTCTTATGTGAATCTTTATTTTATTTTATCTTTGTTCCTTTAATAATGGTTCATACTAAGCTTATGAATTTACCAAAGCATATCCCTCGGGAGTGTCGTAACCAAGAGTGCAGCAAGGACCGTTGTCGTCTACCAGTTCTCGTTCAAGTCTATCTAAAAGCGGTGTTTTTGGTTTTTACCCCTATGTACATCTGTGCTAGAGCCACCTCTACCTGCTCGTATCCAGACAAGGATGTATTTTCTTGGCAACCCCTTACTCAATACTCACCAAAATACCAGGAAGATTTCCTATATTTAAGCTTTTCTATAGGGTTCTTCCTAAATTTTTCTATCCTAATTTCCAAAAATAACTAAACCATCCTTTGATACCAACTATAGTATCCCACCTTTTTATAACATAACTTTTCATTACATTATACAAAACCGAGGATCTTTAAGGTTTAGTGTCTTGGAAACCAGGAACTTAAAACATGAAAACATAAAACATCCTTCTTAAACACTTGAAATGCTTATCCTTATGTTCATCCTAGGTTCATTACTGCATCTCATAACCTGGGGACATACATCAAAAGAAAGGGTGAGAAGAAGGCCCAGTAAGGGAAACAAGGGGAAACATTTAACATGTCAACTTGAGATACATCAATAATGTCATGAAAAAGAACTTTAAGGCAAGGAAAAGAAATCATGAGGTATATCATAATAAAAATAACATATTTCATAACTTGAAGATGTGGCTACAACATTTAACATTGACAATAATTTCCTTTTTGCCAAGGTCTATCCCCAAGTTGTCATTAAAATTTACCAAGGTTATTCACCAAGGCGTCGTTAAAAATGGTCATCTCTAGAGATTAAGTCTTTACCCAATGCATTGGAGCGCTATCAGGGTGCACCCTTAAATTTGTCTTTATTATCATGTGAGCCACATATATCATCATAAAACATTTCATAAACAACCCATATAGAATAAAATAAATGGGTTTCCTTTCATAATCATAACGTTTTAAAAACTGTTTTAAAGGTGTGATCTTTATGTCACTTTAAACCCACGAAAAAGGAAAGCGGGTTTCGTGTATGTAAATCCCAGATTTAAAATAGAAAATTTGGATATATATATATATATATATATATATATATATATGTGTGTGTGTGTGTGTGAATACCCCTATAGAAAAATATCTTTGAGTATTCACTTAATAAATTAAAATAATTTTAGAACAAGAGAGAGACATTTTGAGATGAAAATTCTACAGCATAACGGCTATGTTACGGGGTTTTAGAAAACATTGAAAAGAGAGGGGACATGAGTCACCCACTAATAAATTATTCATAACATAGTAGATGGACATAATATAATGGATATAAGAACATGGTAATGAAAACTGAAAGACATACCATATGAATTGAAAAACATGGAACGAAGACAAAAATAAGATTTCTCTTATGAAAATTCAGCAGCCTAACGGCGTCACTTAAAACATCAAAAAAATGAATTGATGAGGTCAAATAGGGTATCTCATCATATGAACATAAAAGATAAGTATGATAGATATAGAGATCATACCCCAACATAATAAAAAGGAACATGAAAGACTTGACATGAAAATAGATCTTGAAAATGAGAAGGGTGAAAGAATCCCTTAAAAATTCGGAAGCCTAACGACGCCACTTAAAACTTCAAAATACTTAATTGAAGAGATAAAAGAGTGTCTCTCATCATATGAACATAAAAGATCAGTATGATAGATATAGATATCATACCCCAACATAATAAAAAAATAAAATTAAAGACATGACATGAAAATAGATCTTGAAAACGAGAAGGGTGAAAGAATCCCTTAAAAATTCGGCAGCCTAACGGCGCCACTTAAAACTTAAAAATACTGAATTTAAGAGATAAAATAGGTTCTCTCATAATATGAAAATAAAATATCAGTATTATAGATATAGAGATAATAGACCAACGTAATAAAAAATAACATGAAAGACTTGACATGAAAAAAGATCTTGAAAACGAGAAGGGTGAAAAAATCCCTTAAAAATTCGGCAGCCTAACGGCGCCACTTAAACTTTCTTAAAACGAATTGATGAGAGAAAGAGGGGGTCTCTCATCATATTAACATGAAATGGAAAGTAAGAGGAATATAAAAGATCATCCTACAACATAAGAGCTGGGAGCATAAAATAAATGACATAAAAGAGATTACTTGAAAAGAAAGAGAGAGGTAGGATCCCTTACCTTAAACATAACTCTTAAAACTCAAAGGTTGGGACCTTGAGGGATTGGGGGAACCTTGTGAGGACTCCTTGGGAAGTAATGATACCAGAGCTTCGTTGGGGGAGAGTTTTGAGTGAAAACTAAAGGAGGGAAGGGTGGGTATTTATAGGGAAAGTGAGGGGGCAAGGCATTAATGGCCAAGGGACACCTCATTGGTGGTTTTGGCAAAACCATGGGCTTTCCCATGGTATTTTCCCATGGTATTGGCCACTTGGGACCCCTCATACCTTATCTTACTATTCATAGGTGGACCATATTGATTACATACTTAATACATCATTTAATGATGTCATTAAACACCCGTAACTTAAAAACAGTATTTTCACTATTCATCAAAAATTCAACTTTCTCAGAAAAATCCCAAAATTTCACCTTAACCAAATATCAATGCTCTGATTTAAAAAATGAACTCCATTTTATAAAAATAATTTTCTAAATATTTTTAATTTGATTTTTAAATAAATACACTATTCATCGAAAATTCATTTTTTTCAGAAAAAACCCCAAAAATTACCATAACAAAATATCGATGCTCTGAGTTCAAAAATAAAGTCCATTTTATAAAAATAATTTTCTAAATATTTTTAATTTAATTTTAAATTAAAAAACGCTATTCAACCGAAAAAACTAATACTTGACTAATAATTTATGAAATCGTTATTTAACCATTTTATTAAATCACATTACTTAATCAAGGTGCCTCGATTATATTAATAATGTCTTTAAGTGAGATTACTAATCCATTTGGTCACATTACTAATCATAAGCATAAAATCACTATTCATAATTTACTATTCATCCAAAATTATGTTGATCTTATTAGACTCTAAATTTCATACTGAACATAATTGTAGAAGACCATTTTTTGAAAATCATTACACATTTTTAATTATTTAAGGTTTACATAAACATTTTTTAAAATATCCTTTCTCTAAAATTAACCAAAAAAATGCATACAATATTTATCCGGACATTTGAAAGTTCATAAACTTCATCATAAGAAAAAAATCATAATTTTTATTTAAACTAAAGTATTACACAAGGCAGTTACGGTCTCCTTACATAGCCCCTTATCACACCAGCATAGGACCTAAGTGTAAGGTGAGCTAAGGTGAGAGAATCCAAGGGAGGCTCGACCAACATCGCACGAGTAGTAATTTCTATCAGTTTGAACTTCTCGCGAAGGCGATTCCGTTCTATCTTCACACGATGAAGTTCGGCTTGGGTTTGGTCCAAATCAAAGCCCAGTGGTGCTACCTCATTCTCAAGTTCTGTTTGATGGGCTTCGATTGGTCCAAGACTACAGGGTGAGGCCATCGAATATCCTTTCTATAATATTTAACCAAGATCACTTGTATTTAGAGACAATAATCGAAACGTTTATTTTCCAGTGGTCATATTGACCAATGGTCATATAACAGTCAAAACCCAATGGTATCATTTTAATTATACTCATGTTATAAAATGAAACAGTTTTGTTGAGTATAAAAATAAAATAACACACAAAATTCAGAAACAAGATTTATTCAAAATTTCAGGTCGTTACAGGTACACCACATAAATAGAAGAAGTAATATGAACAACCAAAAAACACACATAACCAAGCATTTCCCAAATAGGGAACAAACCACACATTAAATACAACCATGTAATTCCATGCTAGTAGTGTAAAGTGAATAAAAATCCAAAATAAGACAAATATCCAAAACTCTAAATGGGTCCCAACTCTATGTTCAGATCCTTATCCGTGTACATCCCAATCCCATATCAACATCATAGTGTAGGGCCTCTACCCTTGTCCTGATCTGCAACCAAGAGATCTCCGCAGGTACCCAATGGTGGCCCGAGTAGGGTGTGAGACAAAAATCAGTAGGCCACCACCAACAGTGTCTACAAAATATCTGATCTAATAGATAATGCATGAAACTACAAAATAAATGGTAAATAAAGAAAGGACAACTCAGGTTCCATTATATGTCCAAGGGTCTCTTAATTAATTCCTCGCATTTATCCCAATTTCGTTTCTTATACCATCTCTATTACATTATCCATTTTGATCAAATCTTCCATGGGTTAGGCATAAATATCATATACATAAGAGAATAAGTCAATCAATCCCAATGCATAGGGAAAATATATCAAGTCCCTATCTCAATAGGGATACACATATCACATCAACACATTTCCTCACCTCAAAGCCTCGTTCCAGGTGGAATGAGACTGTTAGGGGAATATAGTCATTGTCCCCTTCCCTAACCCATGCATTTATGGGGTGGAGTTTAGATCCTCGGTCTAACTTGACTCGTGGGTGTAGAACCTCATGTCAATACCCTACACAACCAATCCATGTGCACATGCTTATTTATCAAATCACCAAAACATTTCATAACAAAACACATCATAACCAATGCCATTTTATATCACAGTGCATAACAAACAACATGGGAATTGATACTATTCCATAACCCATTAACACATTTACCAATTATAATTCATAGTTATTTATCCAAATTCACATTATCATGCCTTAGACCTTTAATTTTGTTCAAAAACCCTTATTCCTTATTCAAAATTCACCAATGGCCATACATTTCCCATTTACCACATTTAACATTCCAAGTACATTTCTCACAGCTCATAACATAACCACTTTATTACATTCAACCCATTAGGTGTGCCATAACTTCCCATATACAAACCCATTCAACATATTCATTCATTTTCTTATTATATCCCATTAACATATTACCCATTTTCCATTTAATAATCCCATTATATGTTAACCATTTAATATTCAGTAACCCTCTTAGTCATTTCTAACCAAAATTTGTTATAAAATTAACATAATCTTGTTTGACCCAATTTACCCATTTACATGTCATTACGAACAACCCCTTATGAATTATCACCCTAGTAATATCTATTATCATTACACTTACAACTAAATAAAACATTTAGACATGTTATACATGGGAATCACATTATCACTCGACAACCCACCATTTAGCCCTACCATTTTCTAGGTTCAGGAGTGTCGGCGCACCCCATGGGTGGACCTAAAATGGTCAAGTCATCCTCCATGCAACCCACATGGACCTTGAGGGGTTCAAGAAAACATTTTGACACCCAATTTACCAAATAATACTCAAGGTAACCAACACACAACTAGAGAAAGGCAAAATCTCAACACACATGCACAAATCTATAAAAAAACTATAGTATATAACTTGTAGACCACCTACCATTAATCTAATGATGAAATTTCTCCTAATCGAAGCCATAGATCTAGATTCAACCACACTTTTAAGAATTAATGTAGATCTCACCCAAAAGGGAAGGTTTTAGGGATTTGGAAGGAGATGGAGAAGAAATGGAAACCTTCAACCAAAATGTTGAGCAAGAGTGGGATTAGCCTTACCCAGTTCTTTGTTTCACAACCAACGGGACTCCAAACGACCAATAAATAAGATAGATTGATCCTTGGGAGATCTTTGTGGTCTTGTTTCATCACTAGGGTTGATAGGGGAATAATGGATAAAAATACTGAGTTGGTGTTTAAAATCCTGGGATGGAATCTTTTGTAATTTTCTTAAAAATTTTGGGTCGCATGTTTTACCCGCATGGTTTTCCAATCCATACGCAAACTGTGTGGAAGATACTGCCTGAAAATCACCACATTCCCAGGGTTTTTGAGAGATTCCTCAAAGTTTTCCAAACTGTGCACAACCCGTTTGTAAGCTTATGTCCATGTCTACATGGTTACCTTGGGTTCCTGAACGGCTTGCACTATCTATGGGCAAACTATGCAACATGCCTAGGAACTCCCTTTTTCTTCCTCTTTCATGTCCCGAATCCCCAGAACACCCCCAATACTTCACATAAACATGGGGAAACAATTATATATCCAAAAATAAGAGTCCAAATCAAAACATAAACAAAAAATACCTTAAGAAAACTTGGGATCTTATAACCTCCCCACCTTGTAGCGGCTCATCCTCAAGCAACCCTTTCAGGAATCACTAAGATCACGTAACTATATGTCATTCCACTAATCCTACCTATCTATTTCTATCCTCCGTGTTTCTGGTTTCACATCAAAAATTCCACCAAACATGGATCAAGGGCATGAACATTCCTCTCAAGTCTTCCTCACCACACCACAACATGAATCGAAAACTCCTCCAGGATTCATTAACTTAAACCATACCCAACAACTAGAACTTCACAGAGGAAACATATACCACATTTCCCAACTCACTACACACAAAAAAATCGCACACAGCATCACATAATCATGGAGGAACCAATCAACACCCCCTCAGTCTGATCCTCTACACAACTCAAGACCCAAATCACTTGGCATTGTTTTTCTCTGTTTTCCAAACTCTAATGATGACCAAACCCAATTCCACCTGGAGTAAAAATACATGATCCTTCAAACCACATTTCTTAAATATTTCATTCCACAACTATACATCCAAACACAACCCAAAACTCTCAGTTACTCGACCAATTAAACTTGTGCCAAAGCTCTCTACCAGGGCCAACTCTCCTGAACGGTGACCACTTGAGTCCTTCCAACCTGAAACTCGAATCATGTCATCAAACAACCCTTTATATATTATGGTTCTCTCTATCATTTATGTTTACTTGGAACCTCCCCCATTGACTAAGGGACACTAGAACTCAACATAACTTTACCATCATCTAACATGTTCCAACTCACCACGCCTAAACATATTTAGGGGCATGACCCTGCATTAGAATCTAGACACGCCTTCAAAAGCATTCGAGAGGACATACCTACACTATCCATTGAAGAATTAAGATCAACCTGACCTTAATCATGTACAACTTCATTTCAAAAAGGCACTTTTTCCAAAACATGAACCTAGAGGTGGGTCACTCTCACCACACCCATTCTAGTTTACTATCTCAGGCCAGACCGCCCTGACTATCTTGTCCCTGAACACCCACTTTTCACTAATGGTATGCTACCCATTTATTACTATCCCAAGGTGTTTACTAATTTTAATACTACCATTATCATCCCATGCACCCACTAAGTTCATTACCTAAATTCTGATGTAATCACATCATCACAACATTACTTCCCTCTAGACTGTCATTGAGCTTCACCCTCAGCATGACACCACATCACATGGAAAAGATTCTCTCAAAATTGAGATGTTACAAAACCACCAAAAGAGAAATTACCAAAGTATAACCTCAATCTTCATCCGAGGTATAGAACCTAACCACTCTTGCCACAACCTGTCGTAGTATCCAACTACACCCTTTATGACTTTAGCACAAACATCACAACCTTCACATGGAACCACTCTGAGTTCAAAGCCAATAATTGGATCATCGGTCACCATGTTCAAGTCCCACATGGTTTCTTTGAGAAACCTAACATGAACCTCAAATGTTCCTCATTTACATCCTGGTGCCACTATATCAACTCGATGTTCTCCACTCCACATCCAGGACTGACCTATCACTCCCTGTCTTTGGAGTGTCATTAACATTGCTCTTCATGAGGGATCCCAATCACCACATCTTACACTTTATCACAATCCAAACCCCAAAAACTAGACATGGTAATCTAGATTTTTCTCATAACAAGATGAAAAACATCACCCAATTCCCATTCCCACCTTCTGTGAACAATACCCATGATGTTTTTTGTGATTCAGTCCATCCTAAGGACCCCACCTCAAGACATTGAGGGTGTACATCCCATCATCAAGATCCAAATATACCATTTCCATGAGTGTAAACTTCATAATTTCCCTCATCCAACCAAACACATTCAAGTATCTTGGAATAAGCCAGAGCTCCTCAATGTACCTTGGGTTATATCAAGATATTGGGCTTGCTCGTCGCTAGCTGAGGTATGCTAAGAAGTTTTTGAAGAACTCCACCACCCACCTATCCATTTTTGATGTCTAACTATAGGACATAATGACATATCTCAATCTATCCTAATGAACGTATCTCATCAACACTTAACCTCCACCACTAAGGTGTGATTTCTAACCAAGTCTAACCATCACTCTATGACCAAATCACAAGGAAACTATGAACCAACATTTCAGGTGGCACTACCTCCACCACACCGCTCAAATTCTTATGATGTGTACCTTCCAGCTAAAAAAAGTAAGCCCAACAGTCTACCACACCAATAAAACCATCAGTCTCTCACAAACTAACCTTTACCTGTGTATAGCCCATCGGCTGCTTACTTACCTGACCATGAATCTTGGTTAGTTAGACTCATTATCTCTAAGGAGGCCTCTTTATATTACCCAACAACCAAACCATTCATACAAAAAATTTCAGCCACATGACCACCCTCATCTCAGGTGTCACCATCGAGTGAAATAATATAACCACACTCAAGCCACCCTTGCCTCTTCCACTCCAAAATAACTTCAAGACCTCCATTAATCATCATCCAAATAGGTGATTCAAGAATTCATACGATACAACCCTATGAAACAATCCTTACCTCCTATCCTAAGCACTAATTTTACCTTATAAAAGAACTGAGGGAAAACTATGTCATTCACTAAAACTTGGGGTACTTAGTATGCATTGACACCACCTTTGAAGAATCTCCCATGATTCATATTCCAAGGAACTTGAACCACTAGCCTAACCTCCCATGAGGCCACCCTTGATTTTATGAAACTATAATTACATAACCACAAATAGAGTGTCCCAACCAACCATAAACCTTCCCACTTATCCCTCAAGGCCAAACCAGCACCATGGAACACTCTGAGTCCCACTATCAAAGTCCAAAACATCTACATGTGTGACACACGCCCAAAATAACTAGAAAACCTGATCGATATCTCTCATAGGTCACCTTGAATTTTGAATGATACCAACTCCCTGGACTAGTTTCACAACTAGGAGAACCCATTGGTCCTCTTTCCAAACCATACATATCATGACAGGAACAAAGTAATGCTTGTGAATAGAACTCTCACTCTCATTCTAATGCATGTTATCCCTAGCGCACCAAACAACCATCTACTCTAGGTTTTTTACCAAAGGTGTACACATTCATTGACACTAAAAGAAAAAAAATACTCTCTAGGATTCAAAACTTAACTTGCAAGGTCTCTACTCACAAGATCAATAAGACCCAAGAACCATCCTTAGGTTCTAACATGTACTCTATATTTTCACGAACCATGAGAGTTTCCTCGTTCACATTACCAAACAATTCTTCTCACCCCAAACTTCACAACCCTACCAAGGGTTCCCTAAACACACCACCTAGGCCATATCCTAATCTAAAAGGAATCAATCCAAATCTAAGGTCTCGAACTAGGGAACTCTTACTACCCAACAGACACATACATCAGTAAAACCATCAACACAAGGGATACCCACCATTGAACTCCAACAATATCATTCTAAACTTATCGGCATCTGATATTTTGAATAATATCCAATGGGGTTTAACTATAGATGGAAAAGATTTCACACTATCAACCATAACCAAACCATTATTCATAATCTATCCCAAAGGCCATCATCACACTTTGAACACTACCATCTACCATACCTAGCATGGGTCATGGTGAACATGGGGTAACCAATTTATATAATTACAAGTCTTTATTCAATACATATTTAAACAAATTCATATTTAAAAAAACATGATCCTTTCTTCTTAGGAATATTTCCCATTTCAAAACTTGTTATAATCATCATTTTAACTCATTTACACCTTTCAATAGGAAAAATTCATTAATAATTTTACTGTCATTATGAAATATTTTTATTTTAGACACTGAATCAACCTTTAC
Source organism: Viscum album (assembly GCA_963277665.1). Taxonomy (NCBI): domain Eukaryota; kingdom Viridiplantae; phylum Streptophyta; class Magnoliopsida; order Santalales; family Viscaceae; genus Viscum; species Viscum album. Next base: position 161,000,280 of record OY728147.1, read on the forward strand.
ATTTTATCACAACCCAAAACTTTAACCAGGTCACAAAATTTCTTTATACAGGATATTCCTTAACTATTCATTTTCATTATTTACATTCACACTCTTTCATTACCATTATTACGCATCATTTTCTTCCTATTTATCAATGAGGTAAAATGCATTCTGATATCTTTTCCCCACACACCCATATCGTGTGTGTTCCAATAATGATGCATGCCACCTATATCCTTATGTTCCTAAAAAGATTCATGAATGAACATCCCCCATGCCATTCTCTAAATGAGTGAAATATCATAAATTTATCAAATCATACAACATGTGAATCACCCAATGGTGAAATATCATTTAACTATAACAACACACATCAAGAAAAACAATTCCAACCTAGGGTGACATGGGTTTTCCGTCGTACATGGGTTAACTACTCTTAAGCACGATCTCATTACTAAGGCATGATAGATCCTAATATACTATCTACCATCCCAAAATATTAAGAATAGAAAAACTCCTCTAATACCACTTTGTAACATCCTCGGCCTGGAATCCGCTAAATCAGTGCTTCCAAATGAGTCGTCACATGGACTCAAGCACACCTCTCCATATTCTAGAGGTTTTCGACTATCAGTGAGGGTCTAGTAAGTCATGTGGGGAGACTATACCCTCATTATCTGAGTGATCCATAAAGATACACCATATAAATAGTAGAATCAATATGAATAACCAATAAACATTCATAACCAAGAATTTCCCAAACATGGTAAAAACCAAACATCAAATACAACCATGACATGATGTGCTAGTAGTGTAAAGTGAATAAAAACCCAAAATAAGGCAAATGGAAAAAACTCCAAATGGGTCCCAACTCTAATTATGGATCCTTCTCCGTATACATATCAAGCCCATATAAACATCTTAGTGTAGGGCCTCTACCCTTGTCTTGACCTGCAACCAAGAGATTTGCTCGGGTTCCCAGTGGAGGTCTGAGCAGGGTGTGAGTACAATACTCAGTAGGTAACTACCAACAGTGTCTACCAAATATTTAGTCTAATGGAAATTTCATGAAAGTACAAAAATAAATGGTAAATAAAAAATGGAAAACTAGGGTTCCATTAGATATCCAAGGTTCTCTTAATTAATTCCTAATATTTATCCCAATTTCATTTCTTATACCATCTACATTACATAATCCATTTTGGTCACATGTTCCATTGGTTAGGCATAAATATCATACACACAAGGGTCTAAGTAAATAAATCACAATGCATAGGTAAAATAAATCAATTCCCTATCTTAATATGGATACACATATCACATCAACACATTTATTCACCTCGAAGCCTCGTTCCGAGTGGAATAAAAATTTTAGGGGAATAGAGCCTATGTCCCCTTCCCTAACCTACGCATTTATGGTGTTGAGTTTAGAGCCTCAGTCTAACTTAAACTGTGGTCATAGAACCTTAAGTCAACACCCCATACTACCAATCCATGTGCACATTCTTATTTATCAAATCACCACAACATACCATAACATAACACATCATAACCAATTCCATTGGAAATCACAATGCATCACAAATAACAAGGTAATTAATAATATTCCATAACCCATTAACACATTTACCAATTATAATTCATGTTTTTTTAGCCAAATTACCATTCTCATGCCTTAAACTTCTATGTTTTTTCAAAAAACCCTATTCCTTAGTAAAAATTATCAAATTTCTATACATTTCTCATTTATCCCATTTATCATTTCAAGTACATTTCTCACAGCTCACAACATAACCACTTTATTACATTCAACCCATTAGGTGTGCCATAACTTCCCATTTACTAACCTATTCAACATACTCATTCATTTACTTATTACATACCATTAACATATTTCCCATGTCCCATTTCATCATCCCATTATAAGTTCACCATTTAATATTCACTAACCCTCTTAGGCATTTCTAACCAAATTTCATTAAATAATTGAGATAATCCAATTTGACCCAATTTAACCATTTCCATGTCATGACGAACAACCCCTTAGGCATTATCACCCTAGTAATATCTATTATAATTCCACTTAAAACTAAATAAACCATTTAGACATTTTATACATAGGCATCACGTTATCACTCAGTAACCCTTTATTTAGACCTACCATTTTCTAGGTTCGAGAGTGTCGGCGCACCCCATGGGTGGCCCTAAAATGTTCAAGTCATCCTCCATGAATCCCATAGGGAACATTAAGGGTTCAAGAAATCATTTTTACACCCAATTTACCAAATAACACTTAAGGTAACCAATTCATAATAAGATAAAGGACAAATCTCAACACACATGCCCAAATCTATAACAAAACTAGAGGATATAACTTGTAGACCACCTACCTCAAATATGTTGATGAAATCACTCCTAATAAAAACCATAGATATGGATTCAGCCACCCTTTTAACACTAAATCTATATATCACCCAAAAGGTAAGGTTTTAGGGCTTCAGAAGGAGATGGAGAAGAGATGTAATCCTTCAACCAAAAAGAGGAGAAAGATTGGGATTAGCCTTACCCAGATCTTCATTTCTCAACTAACGGCACTCCAAATGGCTATGAAATGAGGTATATTGATCCTTGGGAGATATTGGAGGTCTTGGTTTGTCACTAGGATTTAGAGGAGAAGAATGGAGGAAAATCCTGAGTTGGGGTTTGAAATCCCAGGATATAATTTTTTTAACTTTCTCAAAAATTATGGGTCGCACGGTTTACCTGCAGGGTTTTCCAAACCATGAAAAAACCATACAGAATATACTACCCAAAATTCACCCCCTTGTCATTGTTTCATGGGAATTCCACATGGTTTTCCAAACCATGAACAAACTATGTGTAAGCCCTTGTCCATGTCTGCATGGTTACCTGGGATTCTCATACATTTTTCACTAACCATGCACAAACTGTGAAATATTCCCAAGAACTCAATTTTCTTACTCATTCGTTTCTTAAACCCCCGGAACACCCCCAATCCTTCACATAAACCTGGGGAAACACTTATCTATCCAAAAAGAAGAGGCTTACCCAAAACAAAAAAAACATAACTTAAGAGAAACTTGGATCTTACACTAATGGTGTTACTTATATTATGAAATCCCTTAATGTAATGTGCCAAAATGGAATTTTTATTTTACAAACTTTTCAAAACTTATAATAATTCATTGAAAATCATTTTGAAACAAATTTTTTACAAGAAAACTCATCTAAATCAATGTAATTATCAATAATAAATCAACATATTTAATGCATCTCATATAGGATATAAATAAATTAAAAAAAATTGAATATCAAAACAATTCATCTCATATATATATACATCACAAGAACTTTTAAACAAATACATTAAAGATTAATTACAATGAAAAATCATCCAAAACACCCCCATAAACCATTAATAAACCCTTAAATTTCCAAAATATCAGATGTAAAATCATTTATAAATCTTTTGGAAGTCTAAAACATCACTTTAGTTTCTAATTCTTCTTGAAAGGGCCCCTAAATAATTTTAGAAAACACATTGAGTGAACACATAGTTGGTCTCAATATGTATATATTTAGATCCATTAAAAACCATTTTTAGATCAAACTTGAAAACAATAATAAAAATAATACCTATATAACTATATCAATATTGGAATATATAAATAAATTTTGAATGATATATGAGTTTAGAAAACTAAATCACCCGTGGAATTTCAAATAAACTAAGTTTCATAAAAACTATTACCTAAAAGGGTTGAAATAATTCCACCTTTGATGAAGAATTCAAGATTAAGTAAACAAGAAGGAATCATAAAACCTAGACATAAAAAACCCAAGGTTAAAATAATACTAGATCAGAGCATTGTGACACCACATCCCAAAACCATTATCCAATCTGGAAGGTCATGTGGACTCAATCACCCATTCCCATAAAATAGAGGCTTCCAACTACTAGAAAGGAACTAATACATAAAACAGCAAGACTATTACACTGAATGATATTCATAAAACATGGTGTAAATAACCAAAATAATACATAGGATAAACATCAGATTGCATAATATCAATTAAACATTATTCCATAAAAAATGTACCCTGTGGAAGAATATAAACTCTTTCTCATGAAATACACACTAATTTATCACCTACTGGGATGATCACATATAAAAAATAAAAAAATACACACACAAAACCTACTATCATCCCAAATAATCAATAAAACTTGGTCTCTAAATACCCTCAATGTAACACACTGATATTTTGTGAATTATGTTTTCGAATAAATTTAACATTTTCGATATTTTCTATTTCACATAACATTGAAAATAGTTTATTTAATATTAAATCACTATGTTTGGCTTGAGATATACGCAACACCAAGTTAATTGTGTTCTACACACAACATAAACTTTAGTTTTCTATACACAATGAGGTTATCTTTCATTATACACAATAATTACATTCCTCTATGTCTTACATAACACGCAAGACTAAGGTTTACTAAACAATAATATATTATTAAAAAATGATTATTTAAAATAATAAGATATAACCTATATGTTAAATTATAGGTTATGAAAAGTATTCACTAATTTATGAAAATATATATTTTACACAATATAATATGAATTTATAGGCTTCTAATTAATTACAAATTAATATTAAAGTCGATTGAATAAAAAATGAAATATTATAATATTTATGCCCACAGAGCTATTTTTCCATAATGAAATAAATTAAACAAAATTAGTGTGTAATATTAATTTAATATATATTTTATATATTCAATAAATTTTTTTTGGTATTTATAAAATATATTGGAAAGACATAAGATATGAACAAACCTGTTTTTATGCATAAAACCTATATTTTTTATAAAGGTTGTTTTAACACCTTTTAATGGAGAACCCATTTTAGATACAATTTTTTTAACTTTAATAGATTTAATATTTAAAAATAAGATTTATATTTTTAATATAAACTTAAAATTTATTTTATGAAAAAAAAATTGGATTTTTATGTAAGGTTTCATTTTTTAAATGAATAGTTAAAAATACTAGATTTTAATTCAAAACTGATTTTTCATTAAACTTATTTATAAGGATAAATTATATTTTAAATTGGTTTAAAAGTTTAATTATATACTATTTTTATCAGTCAATTCAATTTAGTTCATTTTAACCAATTTTATATTGAAATTAGATATAAAAACTTAGCTAACATTTTGATCATTTTTACTTTAAAAACCCACAGTGTCGTCCCGACAACGGGATTCATTTAAAATTAATTTCTACCAATTATGTTATTTTAATTTGTAAAAATTGATTCCATATTTTTAATCATCATAACTTATAATATATATTAAGTTCATATTATTTTTTTACCCAAAATATTAGTGAATGTGATTAAAATTAATAACATCAATTAAGGTTAAATTAAGGTTAATAAGGGACTAAACCAAAACCTTAAAGCCCCAAATGATCTATAAACTTGTCAAAAATCCATATTATGGATGTATTTAGACCCTATACTACATTTATTGTAATTTTATCATTATTGGATCCACTTGAAACATGAAAAACGTTGGTAGAATTCTCTCTTCAAATATTTACAGGATTGTCACACCTCCTTCCCTATAAAAGGCCACCACCTCTCCCTATTCTTAACACCTCTATGACCTATTAGGTTCATAAAATATCTTCTAAATAAACTTCAAAATATATCTAACTACCTCTTATAAGCCTCCCCTTTTGTAGAAATTTATCCAAGGAAGCCTTTTGGTACAGACGAAAAGGAGTTACCTGATTAAGAGGTAACATCTTCTATCAAGATCTCTAGTTTCATTTCCATTATACACCACCTAAAATATTATTATTATATTATTATATATATATATATATAATTGTATAATAAATATACTAGTATATTTTTATGTAAATTTTTTAACCTAAACTTATACACACCTCCATCTAATAGGTAACGACCATACTGTTTTTGTGTACGACGAACTACTGCCTCACAAGACGATGATTGTTCATTTTTTCCATTACCACCTATCATGATAGATATTATTAGGAAAAATATATTTATATATTATATATACTATATTTATAATTTATTTATTCTTCTTTAATTTTAATTTATAACATACCTTTATGCTTTCATCTTGTGTAAATATGATAATTTTGTTTGAGTAAGTGAGGACTACCATCACCACAAAGAGATATAATTCATTCATGCACTACATAAATTTTATTAAGGATGGTTTTATAGAAAATATTTTATATCATAAATATAATTTAATAATTATATATATATATATACACACATATATTCCTTTTTCATTTTTTTTCTTTCAACATGACAATTAAATGGAAATAGTGTTCATGTGTACGTATGGTCTACTATCTCCATGAACGGTGTACTCCATTACATACTTATATATTCTATATATTATTATAATACACCAATAATGAATATAAATTATATTTATATCATGGTTTAAATTCTGTAAATCATCATATAAGTATAAGTACCAAAGATATAATAAATTAAGACACATGCGAAGAATAAAGCGAATATTACCTAAAGTGAAACCTTAACATAGGATCATTAAAAAGTCTGTTATATAAGTTCATAATCAAACCATATATGGTATAATATATAATTATATTTTTATTTATAAGATTTATAATAAATTTATAATTATTATACAAGTTTTTATAATGAGTACGGTGAGATTCAAGATACAAGGTAAGGGGATTTCATCTCACTTTTTATTTCTGTGAGATACATGCTATGTTTGCCACTCTTTCCTTTTATGTGGTGTTTGTAATTTCAATGATCATATTCCATGTATATTATACATAAATTAATTGGTATTCACATATCAATTTTATGATTTTTATTTCATGGGGATTAAGTTTCAAAGGTTACTAAATCGATGAAATAGTTTTCTCTCAATTTGCCTTCTTTGAGAGTCATGTTTTGTTATCCACCTAAATTCTCTTTGGAGGTGTATAAAATTCCATATTACATGTTATTTCATGAATTTACTTATTTTAATGATATTTTAAGTTTCAATTAATTTCATTTTCTTACATGTATAGTATGATCTCAAGTTACCAAGTTATAAGAGTTTATTCAAATAATATCATCACTATTCAAGATTATTAATGATTATGGTTCTTTTGAGGAAATTTTATATTCCATATCTCAAGAAAAATATTGAACTTAATGATCCTCTATTTATTAAATATATATATATATATCCATGTATTATTTCTTTTTTTCCAATATTTTTTACTTAATATAATTAAGAAAAAAAATTAAGAAAAATATGATTATATCTCTCTCTTCAGTCAGAGATCTATTTTATTTCAAAATAATGTTTTTAAAAATGTCTTCAAATGATCATCAAAGATAATTTTAAAGTAAAAAGGATTTAAAAAAATTATTGTTTTAAAATCATTATTTATATGTTTTTAAAGTTATTTTCAAAGAACTGGTTTTCAAAACGTTCTCGATATTTCTTTATAAGTTTTCTGAGTATTTCCAAAGAAATGGTTTTCAAAACATTTTCAAGATTCATTCATATTTTTTCAAGTAAAAATGTTTTCAAAAAAATTTCAAGCTTTACTTACAATTTTTCAAAGTGTTTTCAATGAAATGGTTTTCAAAAAATTTCCATCTTCTTTTATATGTTTTCAAGTAAAAAGGTTTTCAAATTATTTTCAATATTTCTTTATAAGTTTTTAAAGTATTTTCAATAAAAAAAAGTATTTTAATATATTTTGAATCTTATTTTATAAGTTTTCAATAAAAATTGTTTTAAAAATTATTTCAAGTATTATTTATAATTTTTCAATTTATTTTCTAATATAATGATTTTTAAATTTTTTTTCAAAGAATAGTGGTTATTATCATCAAGAAAACTTTCTGAAAGATATTTAAAAATTATTTTCCATCTAAGATGACATTTGTTGATGTTACTCTTGTCCTTCTATGATGTTATCTAAAGGTTCCATTCATATTATTTCTATGAATGGGTTATTATTAATGTCTTGTTCTTTACAAAACTCATTTCCCTTTCATGTTTTAGGTCTTTTAGGAAATGATTATGAAACCTGTCTTTTTATAATGGTTTTGATATGATTACATGTTTATGATAGATATTTAATTTTATGGGTTATGATATGATTATTTATTATCCTTTGGTATATGTATGTATGATTTCATTATGAGAATGGTGGGACTTATAACTCCCTCCAATACATTGGGTAAGGATTTATATCTCGTGAGATAGGCTATGATGGTCTTGGGAGTAAACCTTGACTACTAAGATGACCATGGGAGTTAACCATGACTACCAAGATGGTATGAGGAGTGAACTCATGTAACTAAGATTTCCATAGGAGTGAACCCTGAAAACCAATATGGTATGTGGAGTGAACCCATACTAATAATATGGTTTTGGCATTGATGTATTGGCTACTATAGAAATCATATTGTATGCTTATGTGTCTGCCAAAATTCCATGTTTTATTCCTATGTTATGCCTTCATGGATTATGATATTTATTTCCTTATGATTCATGTCTTATGAACTATCAATATTTATTATGATCTCTAACATACATGGTATAATATTCAAATGTTATGATCAAGGCCCATACCCTTTTCCTTATTTTATTCTTACTCATTTCCTTTATATATCGTATTGAGTATCTGAGCTCACCCCTTTCTTATGTTTCCTTTCCCCAGGTTATGAAGAAACGTTTTAAGTATAATTACTAAAGGTGGAGATATTTATTGGAGATGTTTAAGATATTTTACCAATATAGAATATTTTTTTCCAAGTTTCTAAGTTTCAAATGACACTAAACTATTACGAGTCCTAGGAAATGTATTTTTTTGTAATGTACAAAGTATTCATCTAAAATGATGTAATATATATGTATGTTAATCATGTAACACTATAGTCATATAAAAGGAAATTTTGTCCAACGATTGGAAACTAGAATGAGAAAAAATTAGTTATATCCCTGTGTATAACTAGGATGAGAAAAAAATTTGGTCACTATATATGTATGTTTATCTCTATGAATAAGTATAAGGATGAGTTAATATTTTGGAAAATGTCCAAGAATTTTGGTAAAGGATATAGTGAGTGTTTTCCTAGAAATACATCCTTGTATGGATACAAAAAGTAAATGTAGCTCTGGCATAGATGTACCTAGGGGTAATAACTCTGAAAAGATATTCTGGGCCTGACTCAGGGTAATCTGGTACACAAAAACTGTCCTTACTACCCACCTATTTCTAATCTATAGGGGGATATGATTTGGGAATTCATAGAATATTAACAAACCATTGTGAAGGATTTAAATATAATTTGGATACTAAATTCCAAGAATAAACCTAGGGTGTCATATAATTAAGTAAGTTCTCATGATTTAGACATCCTATAAGTAATTATTTTCATGACTATGTGATTTTATACTATGGTAAGTAATGCCTACACTATGCTTCTAGTTTTAGTAACTATTAGGAACTGGAAGGAACTTGATTAATTTTTAATGTGATGGAATATTTTTTTATGATTAGTCAAGTGGTATAATCACCGGAGTGAGATATGTTTTTGATCATGACTAATCACTTTTCACAGAACATGTTTAACAAAGTTTATCTTAGCCAACTCTTGGACTCACCAAGGAAGATAAATAAGGAGATCACTGGGAGTTCTGGTAATGGAGACCATGGAGGAAATAATATTTGGTTTCCTTTGTGTCAGGAATTTGGAAATAATCCCCTAAGTGAATGTATTTTAGGAATAAGAAGATTTTTTGACTTTAGAAAAGAAGGACACAAAGTAAGTGACTACAACGTAAAAATAAATAGTTTAGTTAACATAATGGATGAGAATGTTATCCCCCTTAATACATCATAAATGATTAAGTGTTTTAAGTGTGGTGTAAATAGTCATTATGAAACTCAATTTCCCAAGAGGAAATCTCTTAAATAGGATCATCAAGGTGGTTTGAGTAATGGTTATATTGCTGATGATGAAGATACTACATATGAAATGTGAAAGGAAAGAGGTATTATAATGATGTACCATATTCAATGGCTTAAGGATGAATTAATATATGTTTTTATGTATTTAGATTCAATAATTATGTTATATGAAAGGTGAAATATATAAGGATTGTTCAGTTTATGTTTTTTACCACGGATTCACAGGAACATATTTAATGGTTCTGAAGGAATAGAAAAGTGATTTAATGGCAAGGTGATGTCTATAGAAAACACAATATTAAGAGAAATATAACCCTTAATATGTTCCTTATGATAAGATAATGTTTTTTTGGATAAATATATATCAGATATGAATAATTAAATTGGGTGGTACTTATTACCTTGCAACTAATTAATGATTTTTGAAAAGTAGTTTATGATATCATGGATAGAGTTTACAACTTCTTGGATTTATGGAATATATATAGTAATCTATGGAATAATAAAGCATGCATTTTTTCCAGAAGTATTTATGGTAATTTAGGTTATTACCATGTTCCAATAGAATTTATCACAAAGGTATTCACATGTTTGCAATGTGAAAACTAAGAGATAATTTGTGATAGATGCTAGATCAATGTTAAGAAAATTTCCTAAATCTATTTCTAAATTTTTATATTTTTATCTTTGAGAAGGGTTATAATGTTAACCATTCATGAAAAGTTTATGTTAAACTTTGGAGGAAGTATTTTTGAATTGATTTTATATTGAAAAACTTGGTTAAAAGGTTATTCAGTGATTAACCTTATTTCAAGGATGGTTATCTTATTTATTTTGGAAATTATATTAGTGTAGTTTTAGACAATGAAATCATGTATGTCAGGTGAAAATTAATCATGTTCGGAAAGGCAGTGGGTCTCAAACCCATCACTGAAGGACGATAAGGGTTTCATGGCTACCACTAGCCTAAGTAATGCCCTGGTTAATGTATAATTATTTTTGATGAATAATTGTTTACGATGAAAATAACAGTGTTACTTTCTATGTTTAGATATTAATGTACTAACCATATTTATTTTTAAGAATATTTGTAGATAAATAGTTATAATTTTCATTCTTTTATGGACCTTAATATATGTTAAAAGTTTGTCTTAGTTCTTAGAGCATCAAAGTTAATTTCTGGTCATCCATTTCTTAAAGTAATGGATGAATTATAAATAGTTAAAAGCACAACCAAAGAATTAATTTTTTTTTATAGAAATATATCATGTAAGTATATTTCCTTATATTCTTTCTTAATAAAATAATTACTCAATATTAGGATAATGATAAAAATAAAATGTGTTGTCCTAATAACTTAATTTTATTGAACCGATGGAATTTTAAATCATCATAGATTTATGAATGTGAGGTCCTCAACTTTTCTTTGATCATTCAGTTGTTTGTGATTTATGACCTCAATCACACCCAATAAATATTTTTTATTTTCGTCCATGTCCAATCTTCACTCTCAACCTATGTTCTTCTATGTGGAAACTCAATTATATGTTACTTTGGGTAGTAGTTTTGGTTCTAACTTTCCCTTTTTAAGATAAGTTTTAGTATCTATTTTTATGATGTTTATTTCTATGAATGAAAATTTCATGTATTAAACCTTTGATAACCCAGGAAAATTTAGAGGGAGAAATTCATTTTAAGGGGGGTATCATTTAACACCCCTAGATTTTGTGAATTATTTTTTTTCAAATTAATTTAACCTTTGCGATATTTTCCATTTCATATAGCAAAGAAAATAGTTCAATTTATATTAAAGCACTATGTCTAGATTGCGTTATATGAAACACCAATTTAATCATACACTAAAAACAAAATAAAATTTATCTTTCTCAACATAATGAGTTTATCTTGCATTATACACAACAATGACATAACTCAATGGCTTGCATAACACGTAAGACCGAGGTTTACCGAATAATAATATATTATTAAAATATGATTATTTAATATTATAAGGTATAAATTAAACATTAAATTAGAGGTTATGAATAGTATTAACAAATTTATGAAAATATATGGTTTACATAATATAATATAAATTCATAGGCTACTAATTAATTATAAATTAATATGAAAGCTCACTGAATAAAAAGGTAATATTATTATTTTTACGGTCACAAATTTTTTCTTCCCAAATAAATTAAATTAAATACAATTAGTGAGTTATATTAATTTAATATATATGTTATATATTAAATCAATTATTTTTTATGTTCATCAAATATATTGGATAGACATAAGATAAGAACAAACCTATTTTTATTCATCAAAACCTATTTTTTTTTATAAAGGCTGTTTTAATTCCTTTAATAGAGAACCCATTTTAAATCCTATTTTTGGAAATTTTATAGATTTAATATGTCAAAATAAACTCTATATTTGTAATTTAAACATAAAAATTCAGTAAGGATAGTTTTTTTGGTATTTTTCTATAAGGTTTTATTTTTAAAATGAATAGTTAAAAATACAGGATTTTAATTCAAAGATGCTTTTTCATTTAATTAATTTATAAAGTTAAATTATATTTAAAATTGGTTTAAAAGTTTAATTAGATAATAGTTTTATAAATTAGTATTATTTAGGTAATTTTAACTAATTTCACATTGAAATTTGATATAAAAACTTAGCAAAATTTTGATCATTTTTACTTTAAAAACCTATAGTGTCATCCAAAAAGCGGAATTAAAATTAAATTAATTTTCACTAGTTCTATTATTAAAATTTAGATAAATGTATTCAATATTTTTAATCAGAATAATTTTAATTTCTTATAAGTTCATCTAAGTTTTTGACCAAAAATATTGGTGAAAGGTATTAAAATAAAAGACATTGATTAAGGTTAAATTAAGTTTAATAAGGGACTAAACCATAACCTTAAGGACCAAAATGACCTATAAACATATATAAAATGAATTGGATGGATATATTTAGGCCATATACTCCCTTTTATTTGAATTTTATCATTATTGGATCCACTTTGAATATGAAAAATCATGGGTGTAATTCTCTCTTCAAATATTTACAAGAGTGTAACTCCTCATTCCCTGTAAAAGGCCACCACCTCTCCCTATTCTTAACACCACTCAAACCTATTAGGTTTTGAAAATATATGCCTAATACACTCCCCAATATCCCTTATTTCCTCCTAGAAGCCTACCCATGTGAAAAAATCTAACCAAGGAAGCATTTTAATACAAACCAAAAGGATTTACCTAATTAAGATGTAACGTCTTCTCTTAAGATCTCTAATTTAATTTCCATTGTTGATCCCCCTAAAATATCCTTATTATATTCTTATATAACAATAATAATGTCCTCAATATACTAGTATTTTTAATGTAAATGGTTCGACCTACACTTACACACACCACATGTAACGACCCAGGTATTTATAGAATAATAATTATTCATTTCTATTAATATTTATGAATAAGATATTAATTTTATGTTAAAGGGGATGCTTTATTTGATAGGGTACTAGACCCACAATAATGGGTTTCATTGAAATTTTAGGTTTCACACAACATTGAGTTATAAAGAAAAATAATACAATAATATTATTATTATTTTAAATAGTAGTTAATGCTTAGCCATTAGAATGGAAGGAAAAAATAGTATCAAATAAATTTTGAAATATGGTTTACACATGTTTAAATAATGATTCATTGGTTAAAAAATTTATTAGAAATGGAAATAAAAACCAATTGAGAATAAAGGATGTGTTTTTATAAAAAACATATTTAAAAGAGAATAACTGTGTTTATAAAATCCTATCAATCTTTAGGAATTTTAATTTAATGAAAAATATATGTAATGATTTAAATTAATCTTATATTTTTTCTATATTTTATATAAGAACAAATTCAATTTTTGAAATAAAAGATGTTTTTTTCGAAAAATGCAGTTTTATCACCTTTTGATGGAGAACCCTTTTAAAATCTAGTTTCTTTTCACCTATATGTGTTATATTTGACAAATTAAACTTATTCTTTAGAATCACGACATAAAAATTTACTTTGGATGAATTTTTAATATTTTTATGATAATTATCATGTTTTGATGAATAGTAAAATACTCTAAATTTTAATTGAAAACAAATTTTTTCATTGAGATAATTTATGTGGTTAAATCATATTATTGAATTACTTTAAAGAATAAATAGAATATATTTTAACATTTAATCCAATATTTTTCATTGGAAGTAATTTCAAAATTAAATTGGACAGAAAGACATGTCAATATTTTGATAGTTTTTACTTTTAAAAACCTCAATTTCTGGTTTTGACAAAGGGAATTAATTTTAAATAAATTTATACAATTTCTGTGTTTTGAATTTGGAAAAATGTATTCCATATTTGGAATCATAAGATCGAAAATTTTCAAATAGGTAGATTTTATTTTTGGACATTATGAATAGTAACTTTAGTAATTATTTTATTAACCATGGTTAAAGGGTAAAACTAGTAAATAAGGGTAAAAAATAATATTATAATAATATAAAAATACCCTAAAACATGTCCTAATACTATTTTTTGGTATATGTCTGATTATGGGAATTCTTTGGTTGATTTTAGGACCTCGTGGATTCACTTGGGTGTGATAATGACATGTTATAATAATAAATTTAAAGTAAAGAGAAATATAACATAAACATATATATTTTACCAAAAAAATTAATATAGAGCTATATAACTGATCTCCTTGACTATAAATATTAAATCTAAATCTAAAAATATTTCCTACATCATGGAATTTTATTGATTATTTTTAGACATTAAATGAATAAATTTAATTATGACATAATGATGATATAGTGATTGCTTCAATAATAAAGGATACAAATTAATGATATTATAAATATTAAAATAAATATTATTTTCCATAATTTATGTCATACATGAATCTTAATGAAAATGACATATTATTATTGATTAAATGTTTTTTTTTCAAAAGAATCGGGTTGTTATGAATTTGTAAAAAAGTCATGTATGAATAGTGACAAAAATTGACATAATTCATAACTTAAAATATAAAATAGTTTATTAAATGATATTAAATTACTAAAAAATAAGATTCGACCAAATTCTTAATATAAGTCCAAATATGTCATAAATGGAATTTTTGGGGGTCGTTTTACATGATATCATAATTACATTAACCCACAATGTCTAAATAACATGATATCACTATAAGATTAAAAAGGGTAAAATAAGAGTTAAACCAAAAAGATAAGAAAAAAATATATTCAAAAATTGTCTAAATATTATTTTATGATGGTTATTAGAACCAAAATAATCTTATATTTTAAATAAAATAGTTTTTGGACAATTTTTAATTGAAATTAAATTTATAATAAAATAATATTTGAAAACTTTTCTAAAGTGACCCTCCTCCCTCTAATAAAAGGGCATCACCTATACCCACTTACCCACACCTCTAAATACCCTTGGATAATCCAAAATCTACTCAAATAATCTCACAAAATCCATCTTTTCCTCTTAGAATCCTTACCTTGGAAAAAGGCAATTCAAGAAATCCTTTTGACTCAAATTAAAAGAAGTTACCTGATTTAGAGGTAATGTCTTCTCTCAAGTTCCCTTCCTTTATTTTCCTTCTCCACTCCCTATAATCTATTTATTATTTTATTACATAATAAAACCAGTATCCTCAATATACTATTATGGTTTTAAGATAATTATTATAACTATACTTACACACACCTCTATCTAATGGATATGATCATATTGTTTATGTGTACGGCGAACTACTGCCACACGAAATGATGATTGTCCAATTTTCTCCTACCACCTCTCATTGACTTCATTATAATGGAACTATATTTATATATGATATATATTATAATTATATTTTCTCTATTATTATATATTTTTTATTTGATTTATACCTTTATTATTTCTATAATGTGTAAATACAATAATTTCATTTGAGGAAGTGAGGACTACAACCCCCTCAAAGTGATATGAATCATTCATGACATACATGGAACATATAAAGGATTAAATTAATGAAATTATGTAACATATATAACATATATATTATAATATAATTATAAAATACATATGTATCATTTAATTTTCATTCCATTAATATAACAAAGAAATGAAAGTAGCGTTCATGTGTACATACGGCCTACTGTCTCCATGAATGGTGCGTTTAACTTCTTATCTACAAATGTTATGTACTATTATAAATACATATATACTATATATATATGATATTTAAATCATGAATATAATTCTTTATGTGAAATACTTTAGACTATGTGGACAATTTACATCAAAACAAGTTCATTTTCAACTCAAGTACAGAATATCGAAAAAAATGTTTGATATGAACTAAAATAATTAACTAATTACTATAACATGGAAATAAGTGATATAAAATGAATAATAAAAACTGAAAAGTTTATAAATAAAATAGAAACTAACCTATGTTTATTATTTAGTAAATTAAATAATGAATGGGATAGGTCAGATTCAAGATAAGGGAACTTCTTAACCCAATTTCCATTCTTTGGTTTAATCTTATACTTCTTGATTATGTCATTCTATGATTATGTGAGAAATAAATTTTGATATAAAATATTTTATTTATAATTTATTTTTTTTATTTATATTTAATACACATAATTTATCTATTTTATTAACAAAATGATCTTTGTAAGGGAATTTATAAACTTAATTTCCACTCATTGGGTTTTACACATACTTCATTGATTATATTATGCCAAGATTAGGGGTGGAATCACTGTTTATTTAGTTGTGTCTTAATTTCAAATTCCATTTGTGTGTATATACTATTTTTACACATAAGCACCCTATTGATAAATTCTTACGCCATTTATATGAACTTTGCAAAGGAAATCTTAACTCAATCTCCATTCATTGAGTTAAATATAAATATCATTGGTTTTTTTTACAAGAATATGTGTGAATGACCTATAATTGTTTTACACATAATATCCACTTATGTTGGTTGTAATAATATTTGTCACACATAATTATTTCATTGATTTAACCTTGATCTAATGATAATATCTTTGTAAGGGACTACATCTCAATCTCCTTTTATTGAGGCATATCTTGATATTGTTAACCTTTAATATCCTATAAGGTTTATATAAAATCCCTTTGACATGTTATATCATGAATTACTATATTATAATGATATTTAAATTCTTTTAATGTTATTCTTTAATTATTATTATTCAAGTGTTTCTCAAGTGGTAAGGGACTTTTTAACTAAAACATTGTTTTAAATGTTTTAAAGAAATAGTCTACTAAATATTTCTCATTAATGTCCATGTTTTAAAAATGGTTTTAAGGATTTATTTATATAAACATACATGTTTTAAAATTTTATTTCTAGAATTTATTTTAAAAGTTTCAAAGTGGTATAGGACACTTTTATTCAAAAATATTTTTATTAAATGTTTTAAATGGTTTTAGAAATGGATTGAATATTTCAATATCTTGAATTGATTTCTTGTGATTTATGAGTGAAATGTTAATAATTTAAATATTTTATGTGTTATGGTTAGGTAATGGTACTTGTAAAATTGACAGATGGTTACATGATAAACCAAATACAGGTGGTTTTGTGATAAACCTAGTGCGGATGAGCATGTGATAGCTCTCCAATGCATTGGTTAATGTGGAAGAGGTAAACGATAATGTTTCTCCTAGTAGATTTAGGGAATATACTATGATGGGTATTCCAAATGTAACCATGAAGGTTACTCCCTATGTGGCTATGAAAGCTGAAATGTAAGTATGATATGGATTCCATAAGTTACCTTTATGTTTTATGATTTCTATAAAGTTTTGTTGAAATATTATGATTACATGATGTAAGTTAAGTAGTTTATGTTTTATGTGTGAAAAGTATTATTTTTTGAAAATGTTATCATGGGTTTTAAATATTCATGTATTAATGGTTTTATTCCTTATTTTATATTACTTAATGATATTTTTATTCTCATCCCATGTTTTGAAATGTTTTTCATAAGACTTAAAGAAGAACAGAGTGAAGTATGGGATCAAGGAAAAGTAATTCTATTAATACATGAAACGATACATTGTTTCTTTTAAAAGAGTTTTTGTTTATGAAAAAAAAATATATAGTGAGTAGAAGTGTCTAATTTTTAATATTTTAGATGTAATGTAATAGGTATGGACTAATTCTCTAAATCTATAAACCTGAAAAATATCCTAGATGTGAATTAAATTCAAATGAATAACTTATCTTGAGATTAAGTAATGTTTAAGTTTGGAGCCTTATAGTTGGTATCAGAGGAAAGGTTTAGAAAAATTTAGAGATTATGATGTTTTATTAAGTGTTATGGATATGATAAATGGTTTACTATTTTATGGTATATTATAAGTTCAATGACTTAGAAACCCCTTTTGAGTTTTATTTTATTTCAAGGCGATTGATGGTATTTTTTGAGACATTCACCTTTGAGGAAATTATTTGTTATTAGTTTTTGGGATTAAAATGTGAGGTATGAAATAACCTGAGGATAAAACATGTTATTATTATTTTTGAGGACTTTATCTCATTTTTTAATGTTAATATAATTATACAGTTTTTGAAAAATGAAAACATATGGACCGTATGACAACCTGTAGCGTCATACAAAGCTATGGGAATCAAACCCACAACCAAAGTGCGATTGGGATTTATCGCCTACCATTGGCCTATGTGAAGTTCCTGGTTATTATGAATTATTCTTTTTAGCTAAATGATTTTATGGATTAATAGTAAGTTGATTTTGGGAACTTCTGTTTTATCAAGTGGATATCATTAGTATAGAAAAATGATTTTGTGATTAAGTGATAAATGTTATTTAGGGAAGATGTTCTCTATTTTTGGTAACTTTATAAGATCAAGGTAAATATAATACTATGGTATTTAATTAAGTATTTATGGTTGAATTATATTTTTTGAAATAATCTATGATTTTAACTTTGGACTAATAGAAAATTAGAGTATTTAAGGAGATTATTAACCTATCAGGGAGAAAATGTGATTAGGTTAATTACTTTCAATATGAGAAATTATGAGTGGTTTAAGTTATTTGGAGATAAATGTTAAAATTTATCTTGGAAAAAATTTTGATCAAATCCTTATAAGTTTTTGGTTTCCATATTAATTGGATTATTTTTAGTAATTTTAAAGACTTTTGTTTTTTGAATGGTCTATGTAGAACTTGGGTATTACTGTTGAATTATGGAGACTAAAAGTAGTACTTTTACTTATAAAGGATTATTATTTTTAGGGAATTATCTAATATTGTAATAAAAATTTTTGTTTTGGTTAATTTCTAAAGACAGGGGAAATATATTGTCCATTTTTTGGGGATTATGTGATTCTCTAGAGAAAATATGAGTGTGTGGTAGAAATTAATTAAAGGATGAAACTCTAATTGTCATTTAAGTATATTTCCTTATGTTATTATTCTAAGTAGTAAAATAATTCCTCATCTTTATGAAAGGTATCTTAATGAAAAAAAGTTTTACATTTACTTTTCCTACTGTGAAATCAATGACTGTTTAACCCATCACAATTTTATGCTTTTCTGGTTCTTAACTTTCTCCTGGTCATGTTTTCTATCACTCTCCATAAGAAATTTACAATTAGTTTTTCTTCCATATCCATGTTTTCAAACATGGAATCCTAGAATGTGTTATCTCAGGAGAAATTTTTACTTCTCTTTCATTATTTTAAAGTGATAGTTTTATTTACTCTTTTTTGGATGTGGGATTTTCAATGAAGTTTCTAAGCCCAATTTTAAAATAGAGAGGATGTAATTTCCAAAAGGGGGGAATGATGTATTGAACCAGGTATTTATAGAATAATAATTTTCCATTTCTATTAATATTAATGAATAATATATTAATTTTACGTTAAAGGGGACTCATTTTCTAATAGCATACTCGACACACAACAACGGGTTTCTCTTAAATCTTAAGTTGCACACAACATTGAGTTATACCGAAAAATAATACAATAATATCATTATTATTTTAAATGGTACTTAATGCCTAGATGTTGGAATGACAGGAATGAATTGTATCAAATGAATTTTAAAATATTTTTTAAACATGTTTAAATAATGATTCATTAGTTACAATATTTATTAGAAATAGAAATAAAAACCAATTGAATATAAAGGATATTTTTTTATGAAAACCCATTTAAAAGAGAATAATTGTGTTTATAAAATAATATCACTAATTATGTATTTTTATTTAATGAAAAATATATGTGATGTTTTAAATTCATATTATATGTTTTCTAGATATGATATAATAACAAATTCATTTTTTCGGATAAAAGAAGTTTTTTTTGAAAAAATGCAGTTTTACAGCCTTTTGATGGAGAACCCTTTTTAAATATAGTTTTTGTCACCTTTATATGTTATATTTGAAAACATAAACTTCTTATTTAGAATCAGGACATAAAAATGTACTTTGGATAAATTTTTGATATTTTTCTGATAACTATCTTGTTTTGAAGAATAGTAAAAATACGCTAAATTATAATTGAAATCAATTTTTTCCATAGAGATAATTTATATGGTTAAATCATATTAGTTAATGATTTTAAAGTATAAGTAGAATATATTTTTATAATTTAATCCAATTTTTTCCATTTTAAGTAATTTTACAATTAAATTGGACATAAACACATGTCAATCTTTTGATAGTTTTTACTTCTTAAAAATCTGTTTTCTTGTTTTGACAATGGGAATTAATTTTAGATTAATTTATACAATTTATATGTTTTTAATTTGGAAAAATTGATTTCATATTTTTAATCATATTTTCCAAATTTTTTAAATATGTAGCTTTTGTTTTTGGACATTATGAATTGTAACTTCAGTAATTATTTTATTTACCGCGATTAAAAGCTAAATCTGGTAAATAAGGGTAAAAAATAATATTATAATAATATAAAACTACCCTAAAACATATCCAAATCATATTGTATGATATATATATATATAACTATTTTAATTATTGGGTTGATTTTAGGACCTCATGGATCCACTTGGGAGTGATAATGACATGTTATAATAATTAATTTAAAGTTAAGAGAAATATAACATAAACATATATCTTTTACTAAAACAATTTTAATATAGTGTTATATAACTGATATATTTTACTATAAATAGTAATTATAAATATAAAAATATTTACTACATCACAATTTTTTACTTATAATTTGTAGACATTAAATAAATAAATTTAATTATGACACAATGATGATGTAATGATTGATTTATTGATAAAGCATTAAATAACTGATATTATAAATATTTAAATAAAAATTATTTGACATAATTTATGTCATTAATAAATTTTTTGGATTAATATGAAATTTTAGGATTTATTCAATATTTTTTTTCAAAGCAATAAGGCTGTTATGAATTTGTAGGAAAGTCATGTATGAATAGTGACCAAAATTGACATAATTCATAACTTAAAATATAAAATAGTTTATTAAATGATATTAAATTCATAAAAATATAATATTCATCCAAAAGGTTAAAATAAGTCAATATATGTCATAAATGTCATTTTTTGGGTCATTTGACATGATATGGTAATTACATTAATCCACAATGTGTAAATAACATGATATCACTACAAGATTAAAAAGGGTATAAAAAGGGTTAAACCAAAAACGTTAGGATAAAACAAATATTCAAAACTCATATAAAAATTATTTTATGATGGGTATTAAAATAAAAATCATATTATATTTGAATTAAATGGGTTTTGGACCATTTGTGATCAAAATTTATTTTATAATAAAATAATATTTGAATACGTTTCAAAAGTGCCCATCCTCCCTCTTATAAAAGGGCATCACCTCTACCCACTTACTCACACCTCTCAAGCCCCTTGTATGGTACAAATTCTTCTCAAATAAGATCTAAAAATCTTTATTTTCCACCTATAATTATTACCTTGGAAAGAAGGAAATTCAAGAAAACATTTTGGCTCAAATCAAAAGAAGTTACTCGATTTAGAGGTAACGTCTTCTCTCAAGTTCCTTTCCTTTATTTTCCTTCTCCACTCCCTATTATACCATTATTATTTGATTACATAACAACACCAGTATCATAAATATACTAGGATATTGTTATTAGAATTATTCAAACTACACTTACATATACTTCTATCTAATGGATATGAACATATTACATCTGTGTATGGCGAACTACTGCCTCACGAAACGATGATTGTTCAATTTTATCCTACCACCTCTCACGGTGGAAATTATCATGGAAATGTATTTATATATTATATATATTATATTTAAATTTTCTCTATTATTTTTTATTTTTTTATTTACATAATACCTCTATGATTTCTATAATGTGTAAATACTATAATTTCATTTGAGGAAGTGCAGACTACTGCACCCTCAAAATGATATGACCCGTTCATGCCATACATGGAACATATAAAGGATCTAATTAATGAAATTATGTAACATATATAACATATATGTTATACTATAATTAAAAAATACATATGTATCATTTATTTTTCATTCCTTTAATATAAAAAAGAAATGAAAGTAGTTTTCATGCGTACGCACAGCCTATCGTCTCCATGAACGGCGCATTTCATTTATTATATCCAAATGTTGTGGAATATTATAAATACATATATACTGGATATATATGATATTTAAATCATTAATATCATTCTGGAGATGATGTATTTTTGACTACATGGACAATTTACATCAAAAAAAGTTCATTTTTGACTCAAGTACCGAATATCAAAAAAACATCCGATATGAACTCAAATAATTAACTAAGTGATATAACATGGTAATAAGTGATATAAAATTAATAATAAACATTAAAAAATTTCTAAAGAAAGTATAAATTACCGTAAGTTTGTTATTCAAGAAATTGAATAATGAATGGGACAAGTCGGATTCAAGGTAAGGGAACTTCTTAACCCAATTTCCATTCTTTGGGTTAATCCTCTACTTCTTGGTTATGACATTCTATGATTATGTGAGAAATAAGTTTTTATATAATATCTTGTATTTATACATTATTTTTTTGTATTTATAGTGAATACACATAATTTATCTATTTTATTAATAAAATGATTTTTGTATGGGAATTTCTAAAATCAATTTCCACTCATTGGGTTTTACGCATAATTCATTGATTATATTTTGCCAAGATTATGTATGGAGTCAATGTATATTTATTTATGTTTTAATTTCCACTTCCCTTTCTATGTATATACTATTTATACACATAATAACCCCATTTATAAATTCTTACATCATTTATATGAACTTTGTAAGGGAAATCTTAACTCAATCCCAATTCATTGAGTTAAATATCCTTGTCATTGGTTTTGCTTTTCCAAGAATATGTTTTAATGACCTATTATTGGTTTATGCATAATATACACTTATATTGGGTGTATTTTTATTTTTCACACATAATTATTTCATTGATTTATCTTTGATCTAATGATACGATATTTGTAAGGGGCTACGTCTCAATATCCTTTCATTGGGGAATATCTTGATATTTTTCACCTTTAATATACTATAAGGTGTATATACAACCATTTTGACATTTTATATCATGAATTAATATATTCTCATGATATTTAAAAAAAATTAATGTTATTATTTAATTTTTTATTCAAATGTTTATCAAGTGGTAAGGGACTCTTTAAATAAAACATCGCTTTAAATGTTTTATTGAATTATTCTTATAAATATTTCTCTTTAATGTCCATGTTTTCCAAATGGTTTTAAGGATTTATTTATATGGACATATATGTTTTAAAATTTTAATTCTTTAATTTCTTTTAAAAATTTCAAAGTGGTATGGGACACTTTGATTAAAAAATATCTTTATTAAATGTTTTAAATGGTATTTGTAATGGATTGAATATTTCAGTATATTGAATTGATTTCTTGTGATTTATGAGTGAAATGTTGATAATTTAAATCTTTTAGGTGTTATGATTATGTAATGGTACTTGGAAATTTCATGGGTGGTTACGTGATAAACCAAATATGGGTGGTTCCATGATAAACCTAAGGAGGGTGAGCCTGTGATAGCTCTCTAATGCATTGGCTAACATGATGGAGTTAAATGATAAAGTTTCTCCTAAGAGATTTAGGTAATATAATGTGATGGGTATTCCAAACATAACCATGAAGGTTACTCCCATTGTAGCTGTGAAAGCTACAATGTAAGTATGATATGGATTCCACAAGTTACCCTTATGTTTTATGATTTCTATAAAGTTTTTTATGAATCTAATGATTAAATTATGTAAGATAAGTAGTTTATGTTTTATGGGTGAAAATTATGATTTTGTGAAAAAAAATTCATGTGTTTTAAATATTTATGGACTAACGTTTTTATTCCTTATTTTATATTCCTTACTGAGATTTTTATGTTCATACCATGTTTTGAAATGTTTTTCACAGGACTTAAAGAATAATAGATTCAATTATGGGATCATGGGAAATTTATTTTTTTATGTTAAGAAACGATACCATGTTTCTTTTTTAAGAGTTGTTTTATGAAAAAAAGGATAGTGAGTAGAAGTTTCTACTTTGTAATATTTGAAATGTAATGTAATAGTTATGGCCTAATTATCTAAATATCTAAACCTAAAAATATCCTTGATGTGAATTAAAATAAAATTAATGAATTATATCAATATTAATTATTGTTTAATTTTAGTCTATATACCTCTAACTAATGGGTAACAAACATATTGTTTCTATGTATGGTGAACTACTGCCTCACGAAATGATGATTGTTCATTTTTCCATTACCAACTATCATGGTGGAAATTATGATGGAAAATAGGTTTATATGTGATATATATTATATTTATAATGTCTTTATTATTATTTAATTTTTATTTATAGTATACCTTTATGCTTTCCATCTTTTGTAAATACGATAATTTCGTTTGAGGAAGTGTGGAAAATCACCCCCTCAAAGTGATATGATTCGTTCATCCACTAAATGGATTGTATTAAGTATGGTTTTAGTGAATATATATAATATATATGATATCATAAACCTACTATAATAATTATATATATACACACACATATATGTATTTTAATTTTATTTCTTTCAACATGATAATTAAACCAAAATAGCGTTCATGCGTACGTACGGCCTACCATCTCCATGAACAGTGTATTATGTTTCATACTTTTATATTAAATAGATTATTATAATACCCATATAATATATATAAATTATATTTATAACATTTTTTACATTATGTATGTCATCATATAAGTATAATGACCAAAGATATAACAAATTAAGACACATGCTAATAATAAAGTGAATATTACCCAAAGTGAAACCTTAACATATGGTCACTAACAAGTGGGTAATATAAGGTCATAATAAAACCATATATGGTATTATATATAATAATATGGTTCTTCAAAATATTTACAATAAATTTATATTTATTATATAGGTGGTTTGAATGAGTACGGCGATATTCAAGACACAAGGTAAGTGGATTTCATCTCACTTTTTATTTTTGTGAGATACATGCTATGTTCTCCAGTATTTCCTTCGGTTATGAACCTAAATTATTTTTATATGTATATAAACATAAATATTAAGTGTTATATAATTAAATTACTTATTTTCATGATATTTTAAGTTTCAATTAATTTTTTTTCTTATATCTAGAGTATTATCCCAAGATACCAAGTTATAAGAGTTATTTAAACAATCTCATCACTTTTGGAGATTGTTAATGATTATTCTTATTTTGATGAAATATTATGATCTATATCTCAAGAACACTCATGAGATTAATTATACTCTATTTATTCAAGATATATCCATGTATTATTTCCATTTTTCCAATATTTGGTACTTAAGTTTATTACGAAAATGTTTTTAAGAAAAATCTAAACGTATCTCTCTCTTCAGTCGGAAATCTATTTTATTTCAAAATAATGTTTTCTAAAATGTTTTAAAATGATCATTGAAGATAATTTAAAATTAAAAAAAAAAGGATTTTTAAAAAAATTGGGTGTTAAAATAATTATTTAATTGTTTTCAAATTTATTTTCAAATAAATTGTTTTCAAATAATTCTCAAGATTTATTTATAAGTTTTCAAATAAATGGTTTTCAAAAAAAATCAAGATTCTTTCATATGTTTTCAAGTAAAAAGATTTTAAAAAAAATTCAATATTTCCTTACAAGTTTTAAAATTATTTTAAATGAAATAGTATTCAAGACATTTTCAATCTTATTTCATATGTTTTTATCTAAAAAATTCAAAACATTTTCAAGCATTCTTTATAAGTTTTCAAAGTGTTTTAAAAAAAGGTTTTTACAGTATTTTGAATCTTATTTTATAAGTTTTCAAGGAAAAGGATTTCCAAAACAATTTAAAGTCTTATTTATAATTTTTCAAGGTGTTTATTAAGAAAATTATTTTTAAATGGTTTTTTAATGAAGAAATGTTATTTTCCTCAATAAACTTATTTAAAAGTTATTTCAAAATTATTTTCCATATAAGATGACATCTGTTGATGATAATCATTACCTTATAGGAAATATTCTAAAGGTTCTATTAATATTCTTTATATTAATGTTTTATGATTAAGTTCATGTTCTTTATGAAACCATTTTCTCTTTCATGAGTTATTCTTTTGATGAAATTATTATGAAACCTATCTTTTTTCACTGGATATGATATGATTACATGTTTATGATAACCATTTCAATTAATGGGTTATGATATGATTATTTATGATCTTGTGGAACATGTATCTATGATTTCATTATGATACTGGTGGGACCTATATCTCCCTCCAATGCATTGGTTAAATATTTATATCTCATTAGATAGACACATATGGTCTTGGGAGTAAATATTGACTACTAAGATGTCTGTGGGAGTTAACCATGACTAAGAAAATGGTATGAGAAGTGAACTCATGCTACTAAGATGGCCATGGGAGTAAACCATGAATACCAAGATGGTATGGGGAGTGAACCTATACTACTAACATGGTCTTTTCAGAGATTCCTTGTCTACTATGGAAATCATATAATATGCTAATGTTTCTACCACAATTCTATGTTTTATTCCGATGTTATACTTTCATGGATTATGTTCTTTATTTCCTTATGATTCATGTCTTATGAACTACCAATATTTATTATCATATCTAATATATAGGGTATGATATTCAAATGTTAAAATCAAGCTCCATTACCTTTTCTCATGTTATGCTTTCACATTTCCTTTATTTACCTTACTAAGCATCTGAGCTCACCCCTTTATTATGTTTCCTTTACCCAGGTTATGAAGAAATATTTTAGGTAGAAGTTCTAAAGGTGGATATATTTATGGGAAATGTTTAAGATCTTTCACCAAGATAGATGATTGTTTTTTCATGTTTCCAAAGACACTAAAATATTATATTCCTTGGTCATGTGTTTTTTTGTAATTTATGGAGTATTCATCTAAAATAATGTAATATCCATGTATGTTAAGCCAGGGTCACTATACTCAAGCTACACCATCCCGATCCACTAAAAATTTTGTGTTGAACCAAAAAGTAAGAATATAGTATGTATGTGTACCAGGGCCCATGTAGGGTGTGATAAATACATCTTATAGGGGACTCACCAGGTTCCCCTAGTACACACTGTCATATACATATTTTTATGATAAATAAAATAAACATGAGACATAAGTGCATCAGTCATCATGTACTAACTAGACCATCATGACTCCTTATGTGTATACCCACTTTTTGCTAACCAGGACATTGTAGCACTCGATCATACTTTCTTTGGTGCTATACTATAATCCGCCTCATCCCTCCATCTTATGACATAATACATGATTACCAACCCATACAAAAACACTTGGGGTAGCGAATCATTCAAGATATTGACCCACTAACTAAAGTAACACGGTTCAATCTTATATAAATGTCTCAACCCACTGTATTATCACTCAAATAAGGTTCTATCCAGTACAACATAATAGTGTAATAGAGGGTTTTTTTAGTTTGGTAGTGGTTTAAACTGCTGCCAAATTATTCCAAAATTGTTTTTTAAAACCATCACTAAAGGTAGCATTAGAATATAACTAGAATTGGTTTCACCCATTTAGGGATATTGTTTGGGAAATTTCAAAAAATTATATCTAGTGGTTTTTATTTCAATTTATTGGTGGTTTTTTCTCTCAAAATTGTCAAGGGTTTCGCATTTATTTAAACCCCCGCTATATATTGCTATTAAAAAATGTTGTAGAAACTATATCCCCCAAAAAAATATACCAAATAAATGAAAAATCAATAAAATAACATAACAAATGAACAAAAAATATTATTCATATAATAAAATTAAAATACATAGAATTAAAAATGATTAAAATAGTTATAAACAAATCATTATTGTAGTGGATAATACATGAAAACAAAATAAAATTATATTGATTTTCAAAAAAAACATAACAAACCAACTATAAATGGATATTTAATTAAAACATTAGAAAAATGTATTCTAAATTAAAATATATATATTTCTATAATTGATAATGACTTATTGTATATAAATAGTTATAATAGGAAGTGATAATTAATAATAAAACATGAAAAGTGTTAATATAGGCTTAACATAGTCTGTGATATGAGTAAATACAGACCCAAGTTTATAAAGATAGAAACCCAAATCAAATAAGGATACATCAAAATATAAGAAATGTTAAAAAATTGAAAGGTTAATAATAAAATGTTGAATCAATGGATTAGAAATATCATAAAGGAATATCAAATAACATTGAATGAAATACCTTATCCAAACACCAAAATACACCACTAAAATCAATAAAATAGATGTCTGAAGTGCCCAGATCAGTGTGAATCACTGAGAGGGGGAGGGGGTGAATCAGTGATCCCTTAAAACTTTTTACTAATTGATTCTTAATCAATTAAACCTCTATGGCTGGTTAAAGCCTCGATCCACTTTTCTTGTATCTCTCACCTTTCCACGAATGCTGCAGTAAATGTAAAGGCACTGGACACAAGGATTTACAAGGTTCGGCACCAAAGGCCTACATCCTTGCCATGCTCTCCCAGCATGGATTCTCCATTATAACCTGTTAAAATTACAATGGTCGATACAGAGTCCCACTGTATCTCTCCTGAGTCCCACAGGAGGGTCTTTATACTGCGTCCCACAGTGTTACCAGAGTCCCACTGGCCTGCTCCAGAATCCCACTGAAGACTTCTTCTCCCTGAGTCCCACAGGGTCTTCTCCTGGCTCCTCGAGTCGCACGAGTAGCTCTTCTTCACTTTAAGCTTCTTCAAGTATCTTCAGCAGCCTGGGATAAAGGCTGCTGGCCTTGCTCTGTACCTCTGATCACTTGAGTTGATCAGGTCTTCTCGTCTTGCTCAGGATTTATCTCCTTCTTCTAAGGATGAACTGGCCTCTCTCCAATTACTGAATACTCAGACAACTGATATCTTTAACTTCAGTCTGGTCCAGTCTCACTTCAACTTCACTTCATGCACTAAGTGCATGGCAGCTCTTCATCCTCATGCACTGACTGCATGGCCTTCTCAAATCTTCAAGAACCTCCTGGTCTTGGACAACTCAAATTCACACCACTGATTTGACTCTGTTCACGTGTGCACGTTCATGCATTCATGCATGCACTCTCCTCTTTCTCCTCTTGGTGCAATAAACCCTCAAAGGGTGTAGTCACTTTAAGCACACACCTTCTCACTAAACTTCACACACTTTATCCAATTTGTTTACACACTTAGAGTGTGTTCTACTTTAGTGTGGGTCACTCCTTATTTCTTCTAAGTGTATACACACTTCTTAGTGCACACACTTAGGTTCGGCCAACTTGTCTCTTTACACACACTTGTTTCATTTTGCACACACTTGAAACTTTGGCCTTCACACTTCTTGTTGCATACCCTTAAATGGCCGTAGGGTGTTCCTCTTCAATTTGCACACACACACACTCAAATGAGGTGTGGTCTTCACTTCACCCACACAAGGCTACGGCCTTTCACTTCCTTTGCACACAAGACTTGTTCTTTTATTCTTCTTTGTACACACCCAATCCAAAGGCTACGGCCTTCTTCACTTATTTTCACAACCACCAATGGCTACGGCCCCCTCTTGTTCTTTTTGCACAAAAGGCACAAAGGCCTCGGCCTTCTCAATGTTCACACACGAGGCACGAAAGCCTCGGGTCCTCTTCTCTACTTGCACACACAACACCAAGTGTGTAATGCACTTCACCCGAACCCAATATTCAATGGAGGCACACAAGTTGCTTGGGTGTAGCGGCCTCCTCCTCTTCTCAACCGCGCAAGGCACAAGACTGTGGCCAGCGCGCAGGGGTGCAAGAGCACAAGGTACAAAGGACCTCGGTCGTGGGCGCGCAAGTGCAAGGGTGCACTTGGGTCTTCCTGCCGCGCAAAGGGAAGGCGCGCAGGGGTCCCCCTTCTTCTTCTTTCGCGCAAGGAGTGCGCAAAAGGAACTCTCGAATCCAAGGGTGGATTCGGGCTGCTTCGTCGCGCAAGTGGGTTGCGCGGAGCTCCAAACTTCGTGAGGCACAGAGGCTCTCACGGGACTTCTCAAAGTTTCAGCAAGCTGCTCAGAGGTCTCGGCCTCTCTTTATATAGGCAGAGGGGGTGCCAGTCATCCGCGTGATCCAATATTTGAATCCCCGAAGTTTTCGAGTATTTCAAGATTCTGCAAATCTTGATATCTTCCTCTGTTTCACACGCGGGTTCTCCCTTTTTATTCGGGTTCCTCCACGTGCATGCGACTTAGAACGCATGCACGGACTTCGTCTCTTTTATCCCATGCAAAACACGAACCCTTCGTGGCCTCGGCAGCTTCTCTTGCCTCGGCCTCAACCGAAATCCTCCAAACATTGCATGCATGGTCATTTTTAGGCATGATCCTGTTCGTTATGGCCAGACGAGCACGAGGGTGGCTTCGGTTTACTCAGAGGTGGCCGGGAGCTCAAAAACCGTCGTCGGGTTGCTCCTGGTTCGACGGAGGCTCGCGGGGAGGCTTCGGCATGGCTCGAGGTTGAGGACGAAGCCGGGGCCGTCGGATCAGATCTTCAACGGCCTGGATTAGATCGCGGCGCCGCGGATGGATCGTGCGGCGCAGATCAAGCGCGCGATGAGACGGACGGCGGAGATTTGCTCCCGGGGTTTTTTGCGCGTCCCACATCGAAGCCTTCCGCGGATTTTCCGCGGTTTATCACCCTGGCGCTCCCATGAGCGGCCAGTTGAATCTCCTCCCCTCTCGGTGCCGCCCCGCACCGAGTTCTCCCTGCGGGCGCGCTCTGCGCCCACTCACTGCTCCTGCGGGCGCGCTCCTAGCGCCCACTATGCACTCCGGGTGCGCGGGTTTCACCACCGCGTGCCCTCGGGGCTTATACACGGCCCCTCTGCGCTCCTCTGGGCGTGCCCCAGGCGCCCATGCGGTGTCCTTGGGTGCGTCCTGCCGCCCTGGCTCGCCCCACGGGTTCCCCCGGGCGTGGTGCCCTAGTGCCCATGCCTTGGGGTTGAACCCCCAAGGTGCCTTGGCTGGCCAATTTTTTGGCAAAGGCATGAATGAATCCTTTGTATAAAAACAAAGTACTCCATATAAAAATTGCCAAACCAAGTGCCATTCAAGCCATCTTCTTCCCATCTCTATTCTTCTTCTTCTTAAGAATTCCTTCATTCCTCTTCAACATTTATTCATCACTTTGTAATGGAATTCACGAAGGGTCTTCATCTTCAACTGAGCTCCTTAATCACATAATTTCTTCAATGTTCTTTATTGATCTAATCAGAGATCAATTGGATCATCTTCATGTTCACATGCACTGAGTGATAGTGCATGGACTTCATCAGCTCACTTCATCCACTTAGTACTTGTGGATGAATCTTCTTCAACTCCTCATGCATTGTCACTACAATGAATGGTCTTCAAACAATGTTGTGACATTGTATCATCAGGATACAAGTTCTTTGAACTTAAAGATCAGCTCAACAATCGTCTGATTTCCATGGAGAATGTTTCAACCACAATTTCCAATACCACTTAGTGAATCTCCTAAGCGACATGCATCTTAGTACCATGGCCATTCTCCTTTACCACCATCACCATCACATCCTTTGACATTCACATCTTGACTCCTTGACATCCATTCATTCTAAGACAACCACATGTCTCATTGACAACAAATGCAACACAATGCACTTCAATCTCCCCCTTTGTATTTGTTGTCAATACACTCTTTCAGCACATATGAATGGGTCAATATGTGTGCCAATATTTTCTCCCCCTTATTGGCAATCAAATGAAAAGGTGTGGTGTGGTTCTCTTTCAAAAATATCTT
Source organism: Viscum album (assembly GCA_963277665.1). NCBI lineage: Eukaryota > Viridiplantae > Streptophyta > Magnoliopsida > Santalales > Viscaceae > Viscum > Viscum album. Next base: position 161,032,836 of record OY728147.1, read on the forward strand.
CCTCCCTTTGAAAAGTATTTTCTTGAAAAACACTGAGAGAGGGATGATGTCACATGTTCTTCTTTAGCAAAGAACCTTTAGTAGATCAACTCTAAGTCTACTTGGGATAACCCGGTGTAGAAAACAAGAGTGATGTAACCAAGGAACTCAATGTTGTCCAACATTCACAATACATGTGAGATCATGCTTAGGGGTTGAATTTTTTCAGATATTCAATGAATTGCTAAATCCTGCACATACTCCACAAAACTCATTAGAAAGTTCAGTGCAAAGATAAAGCTCCCCCTTTTCATCCATTTGTCTTCAATCCATACTCCCCCTTAATTGACAAGATAAACTCAATTAAGAAACAAGGGATGAAAGTATGATTCGAATACCTTCACTTTTCTCAAGATGGTATTAATCTAAGAATGTCATCTTCTTCAGATTGGCTCCCCCTCAAGGGGTGCACTCCATTTTGTCCAAACCATTCTCTAGCTGAGAAATAATCATCATCTTCAATTCCCTGCAATGTTAGCACATGTAAATACCAATGTATAAGGGAATAAGATGGAACCTCCTTGGTTCATCAATGTGAACAACAAGGTTGAGAAGATTCTCTCAACCGAGATGTCCCATTTTCACCAGTCTTCACACTTGCACATTTGATCTTCATTGATGATTGTGCTGATGTGGATCTCAATACATCTTCATGTGAAATTTTCTTCTTCCCTTTTTCCTTAGCAATTGCCAGAACTTCATCTTCAGCTCTCTGTAGATCTTTGGCAAGTTGCAACTGATTTGGCCATATGACAAACATGTCATTTGGAAGTGAGGCCTCAGTTTTGGAAATTCCACATGGTTCTTTTGATACTGTCAAGCTACCTCTCTTAGGCAACTTGTTTTCAATCAATCCCTTCTTCTTCTTCTGGATTGATTGTCTTTTTGAGTCCAGTTGGCTTCTATTGAATTTCATGGCTTCTTTACAAAGATTCATGGTATGACCATTCCTTCCACAGTAGAAGCACTTCTTCTTGGTGGTCCTTCTGGATGACTCACCCTTCTTGGATTTAGAATCCAAGGACTTCTCTTCCTTTTTCATAATCTTCTTGGGAGCATCTTCCAATTTCTTATGCTTGCTTCCCAAGGATTCTTTCTGAGCCAGGTTCTGTGATCTTTTCTTCTTTTGAGCTCTGGATACAGTTGGAGATTGACATGTATCTTTTTGACCACTTTTGCAATCATCCCAGATGTTGTCAAGTAATCCAAATCTATTTGCAGTAAACAGATGTTTCTGGACCTGTGGATGCTGCTTCTTTTCCTCTGGCTTGCTCCCCCTAGGCATGGGCTTCCTCTGTGCTTTATCATTCAGTGGATTGTACCAACAATCCTTTGCACAATGCCCATACTTGTTACAACACAAACATTGACCCACAAATCTTGACCTCTTGTGTACTTCTGATTGCTGGGTACTTTTCTTGACAAGTTGTGTTGTTTCAGGAGAGCCCTGCTTCTTCACCTTCCTCATCCAGATGGATGGAACCTTCTTCTTAGAAGATGTTGCACTTTCACTAGAGGATTCCCTTATTTTAGAATCATCCTTCTCAATGCTCACTTGAGTGGCAACATTTCTTCTACCAGCTGACTGGGAGGTTTTGGCTTTGGGTGATTGCTGATTTTTCAATATCACCTCTAGTTCTAGGCATTTCATGTTAAGGGAGTTCTTCTCATCCTCAACAGCTCTTAGCTTTCCTTCCCAACTTTCTTTCAGCTGATTCATCTGGTCATCATGCACTGTCTTCAATTCAAGCAATGAATTGTCAAGCTCCTTCACCCTTTTTGCTTTGTCTTCAAGTTGAGCATCTTTGACAACCATTGAAACTCTGTGCCTCTTTTCCAGTGCATGGAAAACATCTTTGATCATTATCATAAAGATGTATTTCTCAGAAAGGCTTCTTTGCAATTCTTCAGCAGTGTCTTCATATCTTTCATTGCAAAGGGAAACAGTTTCATCTTTAGCCTTCACCAGCTTTCTGAGAGTGTTGGTTATGCCAACCCTTTTAGCCAGCTGATCTTCCATAGCATTGGCTTCTTCTTCTAACTGTGATTTTTCTTCTCGAAGATCATGGATGCCTGTAACTATACACTTTGCCACTTCCATGGGGACTGTCTTCTGAAGATATTTGATTGCACTTTGAAGATATTTCATTGTTCCAACATCATCACAGCTAGGACAGGCTTTCTTCATCTTCTTAGCCTGTTTCTTCTTTCTATTTTTCTGAGTCTTGGCAGATATCTCCATTTGAGGCTGGTCACTCATTTCCTCAAATCTGCACTTCATAAAGACTCCCTTGGATCTTTTAGAGGTAACCTCGCTCTGATACCAATTGAAGTGCCCAGATCAGTGTGAATCACTGAGAGGGGGAGGGGGTGAATCAGTGATCCCTTAAAACTTTTTACTAATTGATTCTTAATCAATTAAACCTCTATGGCTGGTTAAAGCCTCGATCCACTCTTCTTGTATCTCTCACCTTTCCACGAATGCTGCAGTAAATGTAAAGGTACTGGACACAAGGATTTACAAGGTTCGGCACCAAAGGCCTATATCCTTGCCATGCTCTCCCAGCATGGATTCTCCATTATAACCTGTTAAAATTACAATGGTCGATACAGAGTCCCACTGTATCTCTCCTGAGTCCCACAGGAGGGTCTTTATACTGCGTCCCACAGTGTTACCAGAGTCCCACTGTCCTGCTCCAGAATCCCACCGAAGACTTCTTCTCCCTGAGTCCCACAGGGTCTTCTCCTGGCTCCTCGAGTCGCACGAGTAGCTCTTCTTCACTTTAAGCTTCTTCAAGTATCTTCAGCAGCCTGGGATAAAGGCTGCTGGCCTTGCTCTGTACCTCTGATCACTTGAGTTGATCAGGTCTTCTCGTCTTGCTCAGGATTTATCTCCTTCTTCTAAGGATGACCTGGCCTCTCTCCAATTACTGAATACTCAGACAACTGATATCTTTAACTTCAGTCTGGTCCAGTCTCACTTCAACTTCACTTCATGCACTGAGTGCATGGCAGCTCTTCATCCTCATGCACTGACTGCATGGCCTTCTCAAATCTTCAAGAACCTCCTGGTCTTGGACAACTCAAATGCACACCACTGATTTGACTCTGTTCACGTGTGCACGTGCATGCATTCATGCATGCACTCTCCTCTTTCTCCTCTTGGTGCAATAAACCCTCAAAGGGTGTAGTCACTTTAAGCACACACCTTCTCACTAAACTTCACACACTTTATCCAATTTGTTTACACACTTAGAGTGTGTTCTACTTTAGTGTGGGTCACTCCTTATTTCTTCTAAGTGTATACACACTTCTTAGTGCACACACTTAGATTCGGCCAACTTGTCTCTTTACACACACTTGTTTCATTTTGCACACACTTGAAACTTTGGCCTTCACACTTCTTGTTGCATACCCTTAAATGGCCGTAGGGTGTTCCTCTTCAATTTGCACACACACACACTCAAATGAGGTGTGGTCTTCACTTCACCCACACAAGGCTACGGCCTTTCACTTCCTTTGCACACAAGACTTGTTCTTTTATTCTTCTTTGTACACACCCAATCCAAAGGCTACGGCCTTCTTCACTTCTTTTCACAACCACCAATGGCTACGGCCCCCTCTTGTTCTTTTTGCACAAAAGGCACAAAGGCCTCGGCCTTCTCAATGTTCACACACGAGGCACGAAAGCCTCGGGTCCTCTTCTCTACTTGCACACACAACACCAAGTGTGTAATGCACTTCACCCGAACCCAATCTTCAATGGAGGCACACAAGTTGCTTGGGTGTAGCGGCCTCCTCCTCTTCTCAACCGCGCAAGGCACAAGACTGTGGCCAGCGCGCAGGGGTGCAAGAGTACAAGGTACAAAGGACCTCGGCCGTGGGCGCGCAAGTGCAAGGGTGCACTTGGGTCTTCCTGCCGCGCAAAGGGAAGGCGCGCAGGGGTCCCCCTTCTTCTTCTTTCGCGCAAGGAGTGCGCAAAAGGAACTCTCGAAGCCAAGGGTGGCTTCGGGCTGCTTCGTCGCGCAAGTGGGTTGCGCGGAGCTCCAAACTTCGTGAGGCACAGAGGCTCTCACGGGACTTCTCAAAGTTTCAGCAAGCTGCTCAGAGGTCTCGGCCTCTCTTTATATAGGCAGAGGGGGTGCCAGTCATCCGCGTGATCCAATATTTGAATCCCCGAAGTTTTCGGGTATTTCAAGATTCTGCAAATCTTGATATCTTCCTCTGTTTCACACGCGGGTTCTCCCTTTTTATTCGGGTTCCTCCACGTGCATGCGACTTAGAACGCATGCACGGACTTCGTCTCTTTTATCCCATGCAAAACACGAACCCTTCGTGGCCTCGGCAGCTTCTCTTGCCTCGGCCTCAACCGAAATCCTCCAAACATTGCATGCATGGTCATTTTTAGGCATGATCCTGTTCGTTATGGCCAGACGAGCACGAGGGTGGCTTCGGTTTACTCAGAGGTGGCCGGGAGCTCAAAACCCGTCGTCGGGTTGCTCCTGGTTCGACGGAGGCTCGCGGGGAGGCTTCGGCATGGCTCGAGGTTGAGGACGAAGCCGGGGCCATCGGATCAGATCTTCAACGGCCTGGATTAGATTGCGGCGCCACGGATGGATCGTGCGGCGCAGATCAAGCGCGCGATGAGACGGACGGCAGAGATTTGCTCCCGGGGTTTTTTGCGCGTCCCACATCGAAGCCTTCCGCGGATTTTCCGCAGTTTATCACCCTAGCGCTCCCATGAGCGGCCAGTTGAATCTCCTCCCCTCTCGGTGCCGCCCCGCACCGAGTTCTCCCTGCGGGCGCGCTCTGCGCCCACTCACTGCTCCTGCGGGCGCGCTCCTAGCGCCCACTATGCACTCCGGGTGCGCGGGTTTCACCACCGCATGCCCTCGGAGCTTATACACGGCCCCTCTGCGCTCCTCCGGGCGTGCCCCAGGCGCCCATGCGGTGTCCTTGGGTGCGTCCTGCCGCCCTGGCTCGCCCCACGGGTTCCCCCGGGCGTGGTGCCCTAGTGCCCATGCCTTGGGGTTGAACCCCCAAGGTGCCTTGGCTGGCCAATTTTTTGGCAAAGGCATGAATGAATCCTTTGTATAAAAACAAAGTACTCCATATAAAAATTGCCAAACCAAGTGCCATTCAAGCCATCTTCTTCCCATCTCTATTCTTCTTCTTCTTAATAATTCCTTCATTCCTCTTCAACATTTATTCATCACTTTGTAATGGAATTCACGAAGGGTCTTCATCTTCAACTGAGCTCCTTAATCACATAATTTCTTCAATGTTCTTTATTGATCTAATCAGAGATCAATTGGATCATCTTCATGTTCACATGCACTGAGTGATAGTGCATGGACTTCATCAGGTCACTTCATCCACTTAGTACTTGTGGATGGATCTTCTTCAACTCCTCATGCATTGTCACTACAATGCATGGTCTTCAAACAATGTTGTGACATTGTATCATCAGGATACAAGTCCTTTGAACTTAAAGATCAGCTCAACAATCGTCTGATTTCCATGGAGAATGTTTCAACCACAATTTCCAATACCACTTAGTGAATCTCCTAAGCGACATGCATCTTAGTACCATGGCCATTCTCCTTTACCACCATCACCATCACATACTTTGACATTCACATCTTGACTCCTTGACATCCATTCATTCTAAGACAACAACATGTCTCATTGACAACAAATGCAACACAATGCACTTCAATGTCCTTGTAAAATCAACACACAACAACCTTATCATGTTTCCACTTTGTCACTTCATACATATAACTATATTCCACAATATTACCACATCACTTTATACCACCACATAATCACATAACCCCAATATATATATAGAACCCCACACTTCATTTCACAACATCACCACATCTGCATATCCATTTCACACATCTTTTATATTTCCACCACACATCCCCATAAATCATTACCAAATGATCACAAAATAGATTACAACACACCAAAAATCAAACAATAATAAGGAATATATCACTGTAATAATTTTCTCATAACAAAACTTCCACATAATAAGACAATAATGAACTACTCCCCCATAATCTCATTGACCATTCCTCCATCTATCCTTAAAAGCTACCATAATCCCAATTTATTTATAGAAACCACACAAAACGCCCAATACAAGAAGAATAATAATGAAACATGAGAAAAAATGGATAAAAACCAAAACTTATACACCCATGACTTACTTCCAACCTCATCATTATATGAACCAACCTAACTCTCCCTCCTAAAATGATCCTACTAAAATATTTTCTTTCACCATAGTAATCATACGCTGCACATCCCAACTCTAATATAATATTTAAGTAAAATAAAATAATAATCAAACTATAATTGAATAATTTACATGGATTTATTTAAAAAATAAACCAAAAAATCCTAATAATGGTGAGTATGAGGGAAAAATCAAAAGAAAACATAGAAAATCAACCAAGAAAATAGATTCCATGTAATTTAAGGTAAATAAATATATCCCATACCTCAAACCACCACATGGATTCTCAATTACCATATCATTGATTTAGTCTCTCATGATTTTTGTTACACAACACCACCACTAAATCCAAACTCCAGAATCATCACTACCTCATGAATTAAGATCGAAAATGTCTCTGTCTCCATATCCACTTCCTACTACCGGAACCTATATGATAATTTTCATTAAAACTAAATAGTGTTGTATAATTAAATTTCAAATTAAAACCAATAAAAAAATTTGTCCTAAATGATTATGGAATTGTGTGATTTTCCTTCCCACTCAAACCATCCATTGACAGAATATCACCAGGGACACATCTATTCATATTCTGATATAATTCAACCAATTTTTTTTTCAAAGAAACAAACTTCACATATTATATTTGTATATGATCCACATAATCCTAGATTGTTCTCCCCAATTTCTGATTTTTTTTCATTGAAATAAAATACCTTTGAGGATATTGAGGTAGGGAGTATCAACACTTAGGATTAGATATTTTTTCATTCCCAAGTGACATACCAAATACCTTAGATGGTAATGGTACTGAACAAATCCCGTGAATGTGAAAAAAAAATCCGCTTCTCAAGGACCCAACCAATCAGATCATCCTAGGAAATTGATAAGAACTTCATGGGACTGGCATCCCATAGTTCTTTTATTTTTACCTATAAATGAAATATAAGTAAAATTTAAATAAACACATATTTACAAAGTGAAAATTGACAATAATTTATTACAATGAAAAATGAATTCATATCCTAAATTCTTTTGCAGGATCATTCACATAACTCCCATTGGATTTTGTATGAACATCTAACCAAAGTAACATCCAGGAGACTTGGTTCCCTAAATATTTTGTCTAAATTGAACAAATATAAATCAATAATTTAATATATAAAATAGATAATGTTATCATATAAATATTTAAACTAATAAAAACATTACCATATTTGATCTATTTCTTGGAAAACTCTTTAAATTGGTAGTATATTGGATGATTTTTTTCATTGAATTGATACATTTTTTATTGAAACATCCTAAAATAAATAACATGTAATTTAATAGTAATTTATAAAATTTCATCCCCTTTTCATATTCATGTATATATATAATGATATTAATATAATAATATATTTATCAATACCATGTGCTTCGTATAGTGATGGTTATCAGCAAAAACCTTCCTCTACTATCTAAGTACCCCTTCAGGTACCTTATCAGACTATTGTTGAGTGGTCAACAATGTATCATTTAATTCATTTCATAATCTCCATTTAAAATATTTCCATTTCTTACCCAAATTTTTCAATTTCTACTTTCATGTGATAAGATCATAAATGATAAAGTGGAATAACGTATTTACGAAGAGATTCATTTTTAAAATATAATAATTTAATTAAATAATGGAATTAAATTGAGACATAATTTATTAAAATTACCTTTATTTTGTAATCAAATAAGAATTTATTATAGTATTGAGTCATATGCCTCCAATCAGAATATGTAATAGAAAGGGTAATTAAATCAAACACAAACTAGCCTAGAATCTGGACAAATAATCCCACAACATTGTCTGTGGGTACCCTGTAACAATCAAAGGGGAAAACTATCTTCAATCTATTCAGATTACAAACATGTAAACTAATAATATTTTATCTTGGTAGTAACATTGTTTCCATATTTTATGAAAAAAATAGTTATTAGTATAAAAAATTGAAATAACTTTATTCACATTAAAATTTGTACCTATAACTGTCACCCTCCAATATCCTTGTGAAGAAACTGGAGTGACCACTTATTTCCTCCCTATAGATTCATCGCATTCTAAACTTGTAGAATTGGGAGGAAATTTTTTAGATACTGATGGGAGGGAGAAGTAAGTTGTCACAGATACTAATAGGAGGGAGACATAGGGTGTGGAAGACACTGACAGGGGGAAGACAGACGGTGTCCCATATGCTATATGGAGGGATCCGATAAACCATCAAGTAACACTGATAACTTATATATTGTTGGGGGAACATTAATATGGAGTCAACTAGGAACAGTGAAATGCTTCTTCCTTAGAATTCTAGTCATTTAAAAATTTAAAAATTACTTTAAAACATATATTTTTAGAAATTTATGAAGATAAATAAATTTAAAAATGATAACATATGAACAATACTAATAAATATAGTATACATAAGTATGATAACGAATGACTACACATCCAAACAAATATAACATTTACTTTTTCAAAATTAAACAACTCATTCAGAAAATCAATTTTAATATGATAAAAGATCAACAGTACTAGAAATGAATAACATATAACATAAGTGGTTACTAAGTTAATGGGTGACTACACATACAATCATTTTTTCATTTAATCATGTCATTATACTACTCCATCATTACTTCATCTACTTCATCCACCCTTTTAATACAAATATTTTCAATAGCATGATGGAAAAATAAGTTATTTTATTTCTATTAATGTGATTAAATTTTAGATGTCAAACCTTCCACATCATCACCCATATCATACAAGTCTCTTTGTTTTATGTGAACAACTAAACTCAACCCTTCATCCATAACATCTTTGACATAATGTACAATTTTCTCTTGTAATGAGAAGATATATAGATCATGTACTTCATGGTTACTGATATCAATCAAGAAATAGAAGTTCACATAAGTAAATTTTAAGGAATCTCTTTTAATACCCCTAGAAATATTGACCAACTTGAATTTGAATAAAAAAATGGAAAAATGATCATGTTAGTTTAATTCGATAATATCAATAAACTTTTCTTAGTATCAAAATTTAGAAGATATAAATATACCACAATTATATGTTTTTAAACCCTCTTTCTGATTGATTGTATGAAATTTGAATCCAATCACATTGTAAGGTAGAACTTTCTTGCATGTATTAGTGGACCTTGATCCAGAAACTTCAAATCCTCTAACAACTCATTTTGGTTATCAATATTCATGATCTATAAAAACTAATATGCATTATTATATTTAGTAAATATATTTTTTACCCTAATATGTGTGTTGATTTCAATATTTATAAACTTACACGATGTGCAAACCATTCTATATGTTCTTTATTAGTAGATTTTATTATATATTTCTCATTTATTTTTTGAATTCTCATGAATCTCTTTGTTTATATCCTAATATCTTCAATAAATGGATCTGAAACTTTACTATTTAGAGGCAAATATATTTGGTCTTGTAATAATTTAATTTCTATTACTGTAAAATTTGAGACCCTCCCAACAGATCGGTCAATAGTAGGAAAGATTTTCGATTTCCCATTTAGTTAAGATTGATTCAATGTGTCATAAACACATCCAAATCAATTTAATATTTTCTCAATATCATCTAAGTATCAAGAAAAAAAGTTAATACACTCTTAGGAAAAATATCCTTTACAAATAGATCCTTTGGGTTGAGATTTATTTTTCACATATGATTTCAAATAACCAAGGTATCTATGAAATAAAATGAATAAAACATAGTTACATATTTAATGAAGTGTCAATAATGGTTTACATAAGATGAAAACATATAAATAAATTGCCTCTCAATTGGATACATCCATTGATAATGTACAGGACCTTCTAATTTATTTTTCTCAACTAAATGCACAGTTACATGCATCCTAACAATAAAAAAATAATAGAGGAAATGTCACTATATTTCACAAAGTCTTAGTAAAAAATATATCTTAAATCTTTCTAATTTCAACAATTTGTTGAGTTTTTTATATAGATTTCTGAAAAATGTGTCGAATTTGAGTATAATTATGGTAACCTTTTTAAGTAACAATGTATTAAATTAAAATGGTAGTAACAATTGTAACATAATATGTGAATCATGAATTTTAAATCAATTTAACCTATGATTATTTTAGTCAATACACTATGAGATTTTACTTGAATATCCATCAGATACTTTCACATGTTTTAAAATTCAAATTAATTCACCTTTATCCCTATTTTTAATTGAAAAAATTGTCATAACATACTTTCCATTCACATCTGTCCATAGATAATTCAATGTATTCATTTCTTGTAATTACATCCATGCATTGAGATGGTATTTTGATTTTCCATAATCATTAACTAAAGCGAAGATTAAATTGTCACAAATAATCTTCCCATAATCATAACATTAGGATTATGACGTAACAAATTAAATTCCAAATATTAAATCTTAAATAATATACTTTTTTTCTTACATTTTTTCTTTCTGATTTCAACTCTTGACTCACTTCAAACTCATTTCCCACCATCATTCAAATTATGCACCATTGAAAATTATGTTTCAAAATTTACTATTTTTTTTAATATTTCAGAACCTATAAAAAAATTGGAGGTGGTTTATGATCAATAGATCCATTGAATTTTGACTTGTTAAACTGAGATATATGGGATGAATTGAAAATTATGTGATGACATAAGAAGTGAAATTTTTTACTATAAGGTAGTTTTTCGAGTTCAAAAACAATGTTATAAATAGGACAAGCCAAACCCTTGTAATTTTAACAAATAGATAATTTCCCAAGTCCAAAGAATTAAATAATGGTTCACATTAGAGTTGAATTGGTTTTGAACATTTTTCTAAAAGATGCATCATATGTCTCAAACTAGTTCTCCATAACTTCTAAAATTATTCAATTAGAGGTTGCAGGTATATTTCAATATCATTTCCAAACAATTTTTTATATTAATAATCACGGAAATGATAAAATGTATTTTTTCATGCACATCCATGTGGGTAGATTGTAAGGGATCAAAAAAAATATCCAATTTCTATAACTGGGACTCAAAGTCCCAAATGGGTTGAACCCATTAACAGACAGTCCCAATCACACATTCCTAGGATTGGATGAGAAATTTGGATGTAATGAATAAAATGTATTCCATGCTTTTTAATCTCTTGGATTTCACATTAACCCATCATTTTTATTATCTATATAATTCCACTTAATGTGCTTGGTGGGTTTTTATGATATGAATAATCTTTGTAATATATGTTTTAAAGGTAAGTAACTCAAAACCTTTATAGGTGTGTTCTTATAATTATTCATACTAGTACTATATTTATTCAAACTTCCAACATCACTCATTGACTATCATCTAGAAGAAAAAAAATTATAATCTTGTCTACTTGAATCTTATCCCCAATAAAGCATACAATCATTGAGACAATAATATAATTTTTTTTATAATTCATACCGTGATTTTTAACAGCTTTCTTCATATCATAAAAACACTTAGGTATCTTAGCTTCAAGAAATGTGTTATGTAACAATTCCAATGTCATGTTCATTGCCTTATTTTTAATTTTGAATAGGAATTTTATATGGTACAACATTAGTAAAAAAAGTTTCAATTATTTAAGACATCCACCATATAGCTATTGATTTTCATCATAAACTAAATCATGAAATTAATTTATCTACTTAGTGAATTTTTCTATTACATTAGTCTCTAAAACACCAAGAGGAGGATCCAATGATATGTCACAATCTTGATCTGGTTGTTATATAGTCATAAAAACATCATTTGTTAAGTTACTATTTTCATCACCCTCAAATGGTTGTTCTGATATGTTTTTATGTTGACATTGCTTCTATTAAATATTGAAAGCATCATTTTTAAGGTTATACAATTCATTTTCCATTATTTATGAAGTTGGGATCTCATTCTGTTGACTAAAATCAGTGATCTAACTTTCTATAACATTCAATTCTCTATACCAAATCCAATACAAATATTGAGTAGGGAATTTCATCAATATCAAGCGTTTTATAAACTTCATGTCTCTTAAACTAAATTATAAATTTAGATTTAGGCCATGTACATATTATTGTTCTATAAAAGGATTGATTGGAAATTGAAAAATCTAAAAACTCCCCTAAACCCTTAGTATACTCAGTTGTGATCCATTTTTTATCCATATGTCACAATGTTTCTAGAATTTGTTAAAGAAAATTAAAAAACATAATAAATATTATGTCAATTTGAATAAAAATTAATAATTTATTTAAAATATAAAATATAAAAAATTATCCATGCATATTAATTTGATTACATTTTTTAACAACATTATTTGTCTTAGATTTTAATTTGAATGTATATAATCTCTCAAAAAATTATAGCTTGTCGGTAAGTATGTCTAATGATTTGAAAATTTAAAATATATGTGATATTATGATGTTAAAAATATTTAAATAATTCAATAACCTTATAATCCATACTCAAGTATAATTATAAAATCAAGTTAGTTTTGGATAAAAACAACCTTTAATTTTTATACATTATTCCATAATATCAAAAATGACTGGAATAGCTTGTCATTATAGTTTTTCAAGAAGGAAATAAAATTATAAAATAAATACACAAAAAACACAATGAAAGTAAAAAAACATTAAACCAAAATATAGAGATTGTGAAAATCACCCCTGACCGGTGAAAAGGGGGATGATGAAACAGTGTGATGACTGGGGATGGGGGTTATAGAGGGGTAAATGGAAGCAAGGGAAACAAAAAAGTACAGGGAGAGGGATCGGGGGTAGTGAAGAGTTCTCATTGTCTTGGTGGAGAGGGATAAATATTGATGGATTGGGGTGGTGATGGATAGATGGCATCGAACGGTGGCTCAGATGGGGAAAGGGGAATAAGGGAGACTAAGAGGTAGAGGGTGAGGGTGAAAGGGGAAATGATGAGAGCTTGGTGTCTTTGAAGAAAGGGAGAATTGGGAAAGTTTAGTGGTGGCTAGGTCTCTGTGAGGGGTGTTAATGGCTTGGGGAGTGGTGGAAAGGGCTTAGAGAGGGCTTAGGGAGACATGGAAGTTTAGGGAACAACAACATAGGGAGGGGTGGTGAGGGTTCAGGGAGGGTTTAAGGAATAGTGGAAAGGGGGAAAGGGGAGTGTGTGACAACCCAGAATTATATCAATGGAAATCCCCTTATTATAATTATTTCATACAGTATAATTCACATAAAATCACATGGAGAACATAATAAAAACTTTATAATGAATAATGAATGAAAGAATATAAATTAAGGATCCTCTACCGATGGAATAATAACTTGACCCTTAGAATAGTAACATTACTATTAGGAATAGTAATCTGATCAATAGAATAGTAAACTCACCTATAAAAGTATAAATAAAATTTATCCATCTTATAAATGAATATATGATATATTTATATCATAGTGTAAGTAAATAAATGTTTTAAAAATGTTAAATTAAGTGTTTGAATTCTTATAAAATGTCAATTTTTATTTACAGTATTATAATTAATATAATTATTTTAAAGAAAATTAATTTTCATAAAATTTATTCATAAATTAATATTTTTTTGACTTATTATTATAAGATAATTTTATGAGACCTTAATTTTTTTTTCAAAGTGTCATAAAATCAGTAACAATTTTAAAGTCAGTATTTTTTGTAAAAATAATGATTTTTTAACAAAATTTCTCATATTTAGAAAGAATAAAAATAAAAAATGGAGTCTATTTTTAATTATCCACATTGATAGATGGTTAGGGTGATTTTTTTATTTTCCTAAAATAATTGAATTTTTGGTGAATAGTAAAATATGGTAATTTACTATATTTTACAAATTCATGAATTATTGATTCATATATGATATATAGTTGATGTAATTACATAATATAGAACTAAAATTAATTATTTTAATATATTTAGTGATAAGGTTTAAACTACTCATAGTCTTGTACCCAAATAATAAACTAAAGAATAAAATAATCAAAAAAAACACTCCTCTCCAACACTATAAATACCACCCCTTCTCCTCACACCTCCAAAACCTTAAATGTTGTCCAATTTCTACCCAATAATCTTCCCAATACCCTCCCTCGCATCTAGGATCCTTTTATCACAACAAAATACCAAAACCAATCTACCTAAGTAGGTTCTCAAGGAGAATAATTCATGAGGTAAAATCCTCTCTTTTCTTTTAATATATTTTCATTTTTATTTTTTTTCCTATTCTGTCTTCATATACCCTTATAAAAGTGGAATGATAAATTCATTATCTTATATACACTATAGTTTTTTATTTTAATAGAATAATCTATCATCAAACCTATTCTACTCTCCTTTTTATTCTAAAAATGGAAACGTTGTTTGTGATGTGTTGTTTTATCGCCTTTAAGGATGAAAAGTTTTCATTTTACTTTACCACCTTCAAGGAAGGTCCAAAACAATTATAATGTTTGAAAAAATCTTTTAAAGTTATGTTATAACTTTTTTTATGTTTTGGAACTATCTTATATACATAATATTAAATAACAAAACAAAATGAGTTCATTGTGATCAAAAGCCACAAAGATTAATCTAAACGATTATCATTAACATTTTATCAAATGATTCATCCTCATACTATATAACTAAATAATATATAAAATAATTTAATATTATGGACGTTCATTAATAACATATAATATCAATTTTGGATAATTCTCCCCATTTTACATGAACTTCCATACATGTATACAAGCGAACCGATCATGAAAACCAAGAAAACAAACACTCTCAAAACGATGGAATTGAACTCGATAACACATAATAATGGATATAAATGAACTGAATAAAATTATAATAAAACAAAAACATGTAAAATAGGTTGTTCATTTTTTTAATTAATGAATCTAATTTTATTATCTAGGATATTAAATTTAAGAAATCATTCGGACTTAAGTTAAGGGGATTCTCAAACCCAACTCCATTTCTTTGGGTTATCACTCTTTTATTACAAATTTATATGTGGTTATTTCCTTAAATATTCATTAAATATATTTTCATTATCCTTTTCTTTTATTTTTTTGGATATAAATTATTTCAATCTTATTTTATTATAAATGTCAATATTTTTTCAAAAGAACTTTTCTTTCTAAAAACGCATCTTGTACTCCTCTTGAGGTTGTTTCTTCTTTACTCAAGATTGATGATTCTTATACCAAGTATCTTATTCCCTTTTATTTTGGGAACCATAAAGTTTATTCATGAATTTATGCTTTATTAAATTCTCATGACACCCATTTCCTTTCCATGGGTTATTTTATAAAAAATATTTTTAAATGTTCTATGTAGAAAGCATGATTATGTAAATGTTATGATGTGAAAGGTGCACCCAAAATTATATAGCATTCTAATGAATTAGGGAAATGTGATGTATCTCATGAGAAAATGCACAATATGCCTGAAAATTATGATATATTTTTTCACAATGATGATGATTTTATGATTATACACACATGTTATGCGTTAACATGATTCTAGCTTTGTTCCCAATTATTTGTAGTATTTGACCAATAATACATGATGTTTCATTTTTATACATTTACATATTATATGCCTTTACCAAATGCTTCCTATCATGATTATGATGATGATTCCATGATTATGTTATGATTATTATTATTATTATCACCCATGTTATATTGATTCATGTTCTTATCTGTCCTCTTACTGGACTTTTTGCTCACCCATTTTTTTGATTTATATCCTCAGGTGACTACTTATACTAAGGAGTACATGAGGGTCACTAATAATCTAGAGAAGAAGGAATTAAATAATTTTTATGTTTTTTTAAGTAAATGTTATGTTTGGTCCTAATTTTCCCAAGACATTAAACCTTAGGATCCTGGTTTTATAACACTAATATATTGTTTATTTTAAAATGATGTAATAGTAATGTAAGAAAAGCAGGGTTTCTATAGAGTGGTGGTGAGGTCTTGAGAGAATGATTGTATGGGTTGGGAAGAATTTGGGGTAGGGGGAAAAGATCATTTTTTAATATCTGTGAAAACTTTAGGAGTGGTTTTAAAAAACCACAGCTAAAATATTTCAATTTTTTGTTGGTGGTTTCATAAACCACCATTAAATATTTTTTTGGGAGTGGTGAATGGTCAAACATCTCATTTTACCACAACCAATACCCTCAAAATCATTCCACTACCATAACCCAAGCCTTTATGGTAAGGTCGATCATCCACATCTAGCATTACATCATAACCCAACCCATAATCAAGTATACTCCAGGCTAATCAAGGATAATCAAGATCATAGGTTTTCCTTAACCCAAGACTAATCAAGGCTAGGTCCATGATTCAAGCCTACTCTGGGAAAGGCTAACCACCATAACCTAAGACTTCTTTCTCAAGGTAAGGTAAGGCCTCAAGATCCTCTCCCCAACTATATTTTGTTACCTAGCACAAATTATTGAAACAAAAATAGGTCACATAGCCTGTAAAATAGCTCACCAACTAATACCAAGTCGATAGTCACTCGATACCCAACCCCTTATCTAAAACACAACACATATTACCTGTCAAAGAATCCATTAGGTTCCCTATAACTTCCATGATCTATGTTCATTGATACTATCTTGAGTCTATCACCCATTAGATAAATCACATCTCATAGGCTCATACCAACCCAAACTGCAAGGTCGGGTTCTGCCAACTAGAAACCCCTCATAATTCCTAGTTCTACTACCTAGGGATTGTCCCATTATCTCTTACTCTAATCGCTTTGGAATTATAATTCCAAGTCCTAAATAGTTATCACTACCTACATTAGGGTCTCATCTTATATCTCCTAAGGTAGATCTCTCAGCACATCATCCTTAAGAAACCCCTAACTATTACACCTTGTCTCATCCTCAAAGAATTATTCCTCTCATAGTGCTCACCAATACTCAAGCACCATTATGAGGGCGTATCTCAGTAAGTCTAAGGTGTACTATTATCCCTCCTATCATCATTATGCCTTATCCTCTCATACCTACACCGCTATCCCTAGGAAAACTAATCTAGGATACCCGCATCAAACACCATACCTTGAGGCCCACCCAAAGCCACATGTTAATATAGCCAATATTTATTCCCCTCAGTGATATAGCCTTTGATATATTACCAAACACTCAAGGTACTAAAGAGAACTTTTCATGAGCATAAGTGGTTGAACGCCATCCTATCTATCCTACAGAAGTCCATCCCAATCCTTAAACATTCTAACTAGATCCTTACAACATGCATGCACTAGGAAAACATCCATAGACATGCATATGAGCTAGTATTAAAGATACCACCTATTACTAAAACAGAGTTACCACTCAAGCACTACTTTGTACCACCTCGAACAAGCTTATACATGCCTCATCTGATCTTGTATCAAATCCCATTATAATACCTCGCATTATAAACTTTATATAATTAATTTTAATAATATAAAATTAATTATTTAAATTAAAATAAATGAATAGCCAAAAAACTCAATAGGAATCACCTTTGCACTGAAACCTCAACTAAATAGTTGTAGAAAGTCCATGGCATACCCCCAGCACCATCCTAAGAAAAATACCTAACCAATGACATTCATCTAACCCTAAATTTCATAAAATTCCATAAGAATCCAAAATAAATTAGTTCAATGGCTTACCTCAACCAAAATGACGACATGAAGCATGTATTCCTCTCCCTAGAACCTCCTCTAGCCACCACACATGAAATCCCCATCATCCTATATGATTTCCAGCGTAATCTAGTGGAAATCATCACTAAATCATTGTCTAAAATCTTCCAAATTTAGAGTGTTACAAATGGGTAACAAAAATAAGGAGAAAAAGGAAGAGCATACATTAAATACACTAAATAATGTGACCAAAAACGTCCCCTGTAAATGGGGTAATTAAAGGAAAAGAAGTGAGG
The DNA here is from genome assembly GCA_963277665.1 of Viscum album. Classification (NCBI taxonomy): domain Eukaryota; kingdom Viridiplantae; phylum Streptophyta; class Magnoliopsida; order Santalales; family Viscaceae; genus Viscum; species Viscum album. The sequence continues at coordinate 161,051,144 of OY728147.1, forward strand.
GAAAGGCACTAACCAAATGGCCCCCCATGGGTGCTCCAAACCCCCTAAACTCAAAGAACGCCCAAGAGGGTTCATTTTCCCCCAAAAAATAATGTTTCAATCCCCACCATATAGATTATAATACGTATATTTTTAAGCACTAACCCAAACAACTCCCATAAGAATGCTTACCTAATAACACCCTTATTAAGGATCAAAATGTTGGGTTTTCTTTCCTACCCTCATATCACCAATGCACTAACACCACAAAACTTATCTATTTTATCCACAACCAAAAAACTTCTCAATGTAGCCACACATGTCCAATTCACTAATCCAAAACTCAAATGGGAACCATGCAAAATATCACACAATTACCATTTTTTCTGAGACTTTTATTAAAAATCCATGAAAATTTTCACTTTGAACTACCAAGGTAGATTGATTCATAGTGAATCCTCTCACAAGTTCTCTCTCACGATCCTACTCAGTATTACCTAAACCTAATGGATTCATTCTTTAATAAAACATGATCACAAAATATGACTCACACTCCCATGATTCATTCCCAATCATGTAGAAGATCATATTCCTAACCCACTGACCATGCACCACTACATGTTAGGATCAACCCATAGTAAAAGGCATCTCACACATGCCAAGTAAAAATGTACAATCACCCACCACATAGAAATAATTTAAAACCATGAGTGTCTATCCACACTCTCACTACACCAAAACCAATGGGTCATGCATACAACTAATTATTCCCTCTCATAACCATAGTTGATACCAGAATCACTTGGAGTACTTTTTATTCTAAAATCCATATCCATTTACATTCCCTTACAAGGATTCTCAGTTTGATTAAGTAGAATACCACCAATAATATATATAATAAAAAACCATATAGGTTACTATTGACACATTAGGTAATTGAACCTAAAAAGTCAAAGAAACTATTGCTCATACTCAAATCATCCCTCAAGCATTCAACGCTTGAACTAAAACCACTATAGTTCATCTACCAAGGAATAAAATTCCTACACTAACCCTATAAGGGTCTCTATATTCCCATTTTATGAAATAACCACATAGTTGTCCTTAGGGAATGTAATACACTAGGATCCATATGACCTACCTCAAAAAAAAGATATCATGGTTCTTTTGAGTATAATTCCACCAATATGTTGTAAAATTACATATAATTTATTTTTTAAACATTAAACTACTAAACCCCGATCATAAAATCCAATAATACACAAGTAGGTATAAGTAAAGTGATTCCTATATGCCTACCATGATGCATGAACATGGGCCTCCTACCAATAGCCCAAGATCTAAAACCATAAATAACAACCTCTAAAATGCATCATATTTAGTAAAAATATCATCCATAATAATGAAAAACAAGAATAGAAATATCTTCACCATAGTAACTATGACTTCATACTAAAGAGGTGTCCATAACTCATTGGTATGAGGTTCATCACAATATCCATCACATTTTTAGACCACATATCTACCATCTCCACAATTAGTAAGACAAAAAAACGTTGATTCCACTTTATGAATCCTGAGTCCATAACCATTATTTAAGATGGAGGATTATATATACCCAAACATGAATCCCTATATTATATATTCTACCAACTAGTGATGAGGACCTATTCTATATAATGGGGATACTATTCCCTCGAATCAGAGTTATAAAACATATTAAAATAATCAAAATCACCCATTGTAAAAACATTAGAGTACGTGATCAAAAGTAAAAAAATATTTAAAAATGTATATTTTGAAATCATATAGACTTTTTATCATAAAATATATATCAATTAATTTCCCACTATACTGATCAAATATAAAAAAATAAAATACAAACATCATAATTTCTTCCATCCATGGGCCTCAACACAACCTAATCTCCAAATACCCTTGATTTTCTCTAGACCAATCCATTGCATGTCTTGTGTTAAACTTGAATGAAAACATAAATTCCATACATGTATTGGGGTTCCCATATAGATTGTAAGAAATACATCTATGTAGGGTATCACGAAATTTCCCTAGTATGAACCATGATATATATATGTATGCACAAGAAATAAAATAAACATGATACATAAGTGCATCAGATGTCATGTACTAACCAAGACACCATGAATCCCTACATTTCATGTCACCATGTGCTAACCAGGACACCATGATACTCAATCATACCTACTTAGGAACTAATCCATATTCAGACTTGTTTCTTTGTTTTATTCCATTATAATTGATGCCAATCCCATACCTAAATACTTAGGGTAGGGAATTTTCCAAATCCTCAACCCACAACCCAAAGGAACTGTATATGGTCATGTACCCAATTCTCAACCAACTGGATCATCACTTAAGGCAGGGTCTATAGGTCATGATATATTTTTTTTAATAACCCAACCCCTCACAGGAAGTCCACTTCCATGACCCAAGCCTCTTAAAGAAATGTCCATCTTCCATAACTTGAATCACATTACATACAATACCCTTATAGGTGTTCCTTGAACTAAGCCTACTCAATGCAAGGTCTATAACCCAATACTACTCCAGTCAAGGCTAATCACTATAATCCGAGACTTATCACTCAAGGAAAGGTATGTTCTCAGAATCCTCTACCCCGCCAGAGTTCATTGCCTAGAAAAAAACTTGTAAAACATAATTAGGACCCTCATACCATAAAATATCTCACTAATTTATCCTATTTCCCTAGTTACTCATGAAATATCCCCTCATCTCAAACATGTATCATCTCTCTCATCAAGTCATCTAATGGGTCCTCCAAACCTTCCATGATCCCTGCTCATCGATACTATATCAAGCTTATCACACAATAGTGACATCATAGCCCATAGGATCATCCCAACCCTAAAATAAAGTCTTAGTGCCTCCTCATCCAAACCACTTATCACTTCTAGTTCTACAACCCAAGGACTATCCCAAGTTGTCTCACTCTAGGCCCCTTGGAAATCTGGATTCCAAGTTCTGAATAGCTCTCACTACCCACACCTGGATCCCATATCATATCTTCTAATAGAGAAATCTTAGTCAACTATTTAGAGGAAAATCCTATATATCATACTCCATCTCATACCTAATGACTCATCCCACTCATATCTCTCACTGAGACTCAAACACCCTCAAGAGAGTGTCCCTCACCAAGAATAAGACGCACAACCATCCCACATATCATCACATGGCCAAAGTCTCTCATACCTTTCCTAATAGCATTAAGAAAACAAACCTAGGATATTCATATCACATATCATACATCGAGACCCACCAAAGTATTCTCATTAACTAAACCAATATATATTACCCTTAGAGACATAGTCATCGAGATATTTTGAAACACTCATGGTTCTAAAGAGAACTTGTTCAAAGAATAGTAGGCTAAAATCCATCTTATATCTCTGATGAAAGTTTCTATCAGTCCCTAACCCTTCTAAATAAACCCATTAAACATGAATGTGGTATATAATTGTGCATAAAATTCATATGATCTTGTATTAAAGGTATCACATTCCTTTGAAATAGAGTTACCATCCTAGAATTGATCTAAACCAAAATATCCAAAATCGTCGATGACTCGTATAATCCCATATCAACTCTAAATATCCTAACTTATGTCATACACCATAAATAATTAACTATAGTAATTTATAATTAATTATTTAAATTAAAACAAATATAAATAATTTCTTAAACACTCATTGGGCATCACCATCACACTGAAACCTCAACCAACTGTGTATATAAGGTCCATTGCATACCCCCAGCAATATCTAAAGAAAAATACATAAGCAACAGTAGTCTTAGAACTATTAATTTCATCTAATTCCATTTAAAACCCTAATTAAATTATGGTAGCTACTTACCTCAACAAAAATAATGACTAGCGGTATGCATTCCTCTCTTGAAGACCTCCTCTAGACACCACACATGAAATACTTATCATCTCAGATGATTTTCACCATGATTTGGTGGAGATCATCACTGAATCCCTACGTTATATCATATAAATATATAGGTATGTGGATGGGAATCCAAAAATATGAGAAAATAGAATAAAAAACATTAAATCAACTAGGTAATGTAACCAAAAACATCCCCTCTCAAGGAAGGAAACAAACGGAATGAAGAGTGGTGAAGATGCTATCCAAATGGTCCTCCCCACATGCCCCAAGACCCCTAAACCCAAATCACCCCATGTAAGAAAATACGGATCTATCCCCATAAAAAACACACAACTAGGCATAATTCATAGTGTGAATATGGGTTTTATGGAATGAATTCATTTTTTACTTCATATTTCATGGTTTGAACCTTGGTTTATGGCCCAAAATGATTGAGGTAGAGGTAACATTCGCTTGACCAACCCTATTAATGGTGTAAACCAAGGTTCGCATATTTAATTGATTTCAACATACACTTACACGTCCATAAAACACCTCCACGAAAGCTCATTCAAGGCGTAAATGACCCTATCACACTGTGAATAGCCTGGAGTTGAAAGTTTTGGTATCCAATTCCCCTATAAACTACTTTTACATCCTATTAAATTACTAATACACTTACCAAGACTTAAATAAACTTATAAAAACACCATTTATGGATGTTAAAACTCTCATAATCACGTTTCAATTCCTATTTCTCAAAATAGTTTCATAACCAAATTGAAAGTATAAATTCCTCAAAAACCTAATGACCTAAAAATTTATGGGGAATTATAAGAATAACAACCATTAACATTGGGGTTTAAGAAACAATAATTAATAAATATGAAATAATAAATATGTAATAAGACGGAGAAAATAGTGTTAGGTCATAAAGTCTATGATGAAGACACAAGAGGGGGTGAATTGTGTCCTTTTAAAAATTTCCACAATTTTTTCGGTTCATATCAATAGTATATAGAACTGGTGGAATTTCTTTATGGGAGTATGTACAGTAGGAAAAAAAATAGGGCACAGTAATTTATAATGGTTCGGGGCATGAAGATCCTCTAGTCCACTCCACCAATCACACTCTCTATAGGCTTGGTGAATTTTACTAGTCATATCCTCTTCTCATAAGACCGATCTACAACTGAGTGCTGGAAGTTTTCACCCTTAAAAACAAGTCTAAAAATAAATATTTCTGGTTTTTTAAATAGATAACCAAAATATCTAGAGTTTATCATGAGAATTCTATACTCCACCATGACTAAAATTGAGCAGCCGATACTCAAAACATTCAATAGAGATTGATTTGATAAAACATTTTAAACTTCATAGTTGCAGCAACACGCAACTGATAGAATATGGATCTTCATATTCAGAAGAATCATAATCTTTGAAATATGTCTGAAGTGATCCTATTGCACAATAGATATTTGATTTTAATAACAACAACAAAAAATAGAGCATTGCACTTCAAAGATTGAACATGTATATCTCTAAAAAAAATTCTTCATTTATGAGATTCTTAATCATTGAAGTACTGTAAATTAATTTGCACAAGAAGACATGAAGAATAAAAATTATCAACATAGCTGAGAGAGAGATATGTATCCAAAAAATCTAACGTGTAAGAGATATATATATATATAATGATATATCTTGCAATAATATTTTAGATCTGCAAAATATTCTTGATAAATCGAGTGAATTTAAATTCAAAAATACTACTCAGAGTAGACATAACTTCCCTTAAGAATAGAAGAGAAAATATCTACTATAAAAGGATCCTAAAATCATTTAAGATGATCTTTGAATCAGTCAAAATCAAGCTTTAAATCGCCCTAATATTCCATAAATAGTTTTATAGAAAACACCGATAAAGTCATAAATTCAAATCCTTGGCAATGAAAAGTCAAACATAAGGTTGATCACAAAACAACAAAACACCAAAATTAAGGTTCAACTACATAGCATTCATTCTTAAAATGTAAGTTTTATAATGTAATTTTGATTAAAAAAGTAAGGTTGATGATCCATATGTTTGTTTCTCAAATGTAGGGTGTCGTACTTATGTAGGGTTCTTTAACTATACTTTTTCTCCTTGAAAAATGTAAGGCTTAATTCAAACATAATGTCCTTTAACCATAGGTTTCTTCAAATGTAAGGTTGATAAAATGTACATGCTGATATTTTATCATAATCTTTAATAAAAATGTAGGGTATGATCCTGACATTACGTTCTCCAGTGTTGGGAATGAACAGTGATTCCAGAAAATGACAAACCCTGAACAGTGTTTCCAGAATATGCTTAAGAGCATTCTGAACACTTTATCGAATATTTATCATGAATAAATACTTGAATATTATTCCCAAATAATAATTATAAAGAATATAAACATCATGAAATATACTTTTTCTCGTTGAAAATGTAAGGTTTAATTCAAACGTAATGTCCTTTAACCATAAGTTTCTTCAAATGTAAGGTTGATAAAATGTACATGCTGATATTTTATCATAAGCTTTAATAAAAATGTAGGGTATTATCCTTACATTACGTTCTCCAGTGTTGGGAATTAATAGTTATTCCAGAAAATGAAAAACTCTGAATAGTGTTTCCAGAATATGCTTAAGAGCATTCTGAAAAATTTATCGAATATTTCTCATGAATAAATACTTGAGTATTATTCCAAAATAATAATTATAAAGAATATAAACATCATGAAATTTACCAAAAATAAGATCATTAGTAAAACAAACAAGGGTATTTATGAGCATCAAAATCAATAATATTTATAGAGTATTGTTCAGACAATTCATACCCACCAATATCCCCTTTTTGATGATAAAAAAACCCATAAATTAAAACTCTAAATGTAGTAACATATTCAAGAATTATTTAAACATTTATTGATTGTTTTTATCCAAATTTTTCACCAAATATTTCAAAATTTATAATAAATGTTGGGTTTATCCATTTTTCTCCCCCTTTTTGTGATATCAAAAAGAAAGTAAATAAATAGATTAAAACACATTTAATGTTGAATAGATTATTAATTGAATGGTATAATAAACTAATAAAGATAATGTAGACTGGATTTTTAGCTAGTAAAAAAAATATTAAATAATATAAAAAATAAAGTATATAAAATATAAATGAAGATAATTTCATTAATTATAAAATAGAAAAATACAACAAGGATGAAACATAGAAATTGAATGGTCACTATCAAAATAAAAGGTTGGTTTGGGTACAAAATAATTGGGTAGAAGTTTGATTAGTTAAGGTTCTAAGGATTTTTGAGCATCTTCAAACAAATCCTTCAATTCAGCCATTGGTAACCACAACTTCTTCATCAAACTGTCACCCAAATGTATTATTAGAATTCTAGAATCATGATCGACATGAAAATACACCAAAATATTGTCTTTCAAAAAGTCATGTAATCTCTCCTATTTCTTCATAAATTGTTCCAACTTTTCTGTAAACTGATTCAGTAGAATTCTGAAACTAGGTTCACTCTGAGTTAACTGATCAACAATAAATTTCTGATTGTCCAATAAAACTGATAGAGGAGCATTGTTTCATTGAAAGTAATAAAGTTGAGCATCAATGTCTACAATAATAGATGTAATGTCCTGAAATCATCTAATCAAATATAGACTGGTCGTAGGGGTAGAAGTAGATGTACTAGTCTGATTCACTGAACTTTTCACTGATTCTAATTGACTTCCCAAGTACCATTTTAAATCTACAAAATCTATCTTTAAAATAACTTCATATCTGATCCTCCCAATCTCATTTAACATGTATCCCTTGAAAACATCAAAATACCTTCTAGAAATTTTATTCTCATTAAGGTCCTAGATCTTCTTCTTTGCACTTTCAAGATCCTTCCACAAAGTAGAATTATCTTCCTAAGACTTCATAAATTTAATCAAAATTTATTCAACTTGATGAGAAAATGAATCAGATGTACCTTCATCTTCATTCAGTGTATGATCAACAACTTTAGGCAAAGTATTTGTCACTAATATTTCCACATATTTTTCAATTGAAAATGACTGATTTTCAAGCAATTTATTTTGATCTCTAGAAATATGACATGAGTGTTCTACATTTTTATTTACATCATACTAATTTCTATAAAATTTGATCTTATTGAGAATCTTTTTTCTGAACATTTTCTTCTTGAATATTCACTTTATCATGAATATTCACTTATACTTGATCATTGATCATAGGTATAATAAGAAGGTATCTAACTTGACTATCCAGTAGTAGTTTTTCTTCAAGAATAATTTCAACTAGATGAACTGATCATGTTGCTTCTCTAGAATCAAACGCTTGTTCTTAAACTTGTTTAAAATCTCTATTTCTTGGTTCCATAACAATTTCCTCTTGACTTTGTTCTTCCTCAACTTCTTCTACTTCGGTATTAAAACTAATCCTTCTCTGATTTGGTCGATAAATTGCATCTATTCTAGATTCAACTACACCCACCTTTTGAACAACTCCTTGCTCCCCCTGAGAAAAATCTTCTGATCTCTATTCTTCTTCATCACAAACTGGTAAAATCTTTCCTTTCACTTTACTCAAGAAAAATCCCAATTTTCATATATTTCTAGCATTTAAAACATTGTTATGATGAAAATTCATCCTCAAATAATCTAATCGAATCATATCCTTTTTAAACAAAATTCTAGAGATTATTCTTCCATATGGATAGAAATTCATCCTACCATCCATTTGACAACAATAATCTAAATACCTAAACATATACCGTGGAAAATTCATCTTAATTTCACTCGGAAAAAATAACATGATGTACCTATCAGGGTACAAAATTTTCTCCATCTCTTCCATCCTTGGATCAGTACCAGTCTGAATTAATTTAAATAAGATCTTATGATATTCCTAGAGATCCTTAACAAACATCTTCTTGATGTGCATTGATTTAAACAGTAAAGACATAATGTCTTTGGAAGAATGATTCGTGTCTCCAATCGATCGAAGATCTAAGTGAAAAACTCTTTCATGAGGGCAGTTTAACATTTTCAAAACTTCAATTGAAGAAATCAAAAAATCCTTATCTTCAATACTTGCAAGCATCATATCCTCAGAATCAAAAAAATGAACTACAAACTCTTATAAAAATAGATCATTTCTACATCATAAAGAATATTTGAATTGATGTCGTTGAAAGCAGTCTCCAACCCTCAAAATTCCAAAGCCTGATTCAGGATCAGATTTGTCTGATATAACCAATCAAGATCAACCACTTCTCCTTGAAGTATTTTTATTCCTGTAACATGTTGTCACTTTGGATCACTTGTATCTCCTTCTTTGACTTGATTGGTTTTCTTCATTTCAAAAATCTGAAAATATGAGGTTTTCAGCTTATAGGGTTTGGAAGGAAAAATAATGGCTTCAATTTAGATGAAAATGATTTTGGTAAATGAAGGGTTTGGAAGATGAAGGATTTCTGATAAGTGATGTATATCTTTGTTTCCTATGTCATAGAGTAATTATGACAAAAAATTTAATAATTATGCAGTGTAACTAACATTAAATAAAATAACTAAAATATAGTAAGATAAAAATATGAAAAATAAATTATATTTATAGTAATAAAAATAAAAATAAAATAAAATAACTTATTTAAAAATTAAATAAACATATCTCCCCCTTAATAAAATCAAAACTTATAGTGGGAAGTGGTTTAGTGAAAATATTAGCTAATTTATATTTAGTGTTAACAAATTCTAAAGATATATCTTTTTTAAGAACATGATCTCTTAGAAAATGATGTATAATATCAATATGCTTAGTTCTAGAATTAATTATTTGATTTTTTTGAAATATTTATAGAACTTTCATTATCACATAATATAGGTGTACCATTAAAATTAAGTCCAAAGTCCATCAGTGTGTTTTTTATCTACAACACTTGCGCATAGCAACTGCCTACAGACACATATTATGCTTCAGCTATTGATAAGGCAACTGAGTTTTGCTTCTTACTTAACTATGACACTAATGATTTTCCTAGGAAGTGACAGATTCCTAAAGTGATTTTTCTATCAAGTATAAAACCTCAAAAATATTCATCTAAATATGATAATAAATTATAATTATAATTTTTTTGGATAAATAAGAGATTGAAAAATAGTTCCTTTTAAATATCTAGATATTATTTCGATAGCAATAAGATGTGATTAGTTAGGATTTGTTTGAAATCTGGCATATAAACATACTAGAAACATAATATCAGGTCTGCTAGTAGTAAGATATAATAAACTACCAATAATAACTCTATACAACTTTTTGTCCATTGGTTTTCCGGCTTCATCCAAATCAAGTTTTATATTAGAAAACATTGGAGTTGAATATGTCTTGTTGTTTTCAAGACCAAATTTTTTGAATAAATCGGTAATATTTTTACTTTGTTTTAATACATTTCCATAATATTTTTGATAAATTTTAATTCCTAAAATAAAATTTAATTCTCTCATCATGCTCATCTCAAATTCTTTTTTCATGAGTTTTGAAAAATCATTACAAAGTCTTTTATTTTTTGATCAAAAAATAACATCATCAATATAAATTTAAACAAATAATAAATTAGAAAAAAATATTTTCTTAAAAAGGGTTGGATCTTTCAAACCAATAGAATAACCATTTTTTAAAAGAAAATAATTTAATCATCAATACCAAGCTCTAGGTTCTTGCTTAAGGCCATAGAGATATTTAGTATGTTTAAAAAAATATATGGTTTTTGAGAATTTTCGAAACTAGGAGGTTCCCCAACATAAACTTCCTCTAATAAATAACCATTTAAAGAGTAATATTTGACATCCATATGATATAATTTAAAATTAATATGAGATGCATAAGCTAAATGGATTATAATAGCTTCTAATCTATCTACTAGGGAAAAGGTTTCATCATAATCTATATCGTCTTTCTGATTATATCCTTTAGCTACTAATATAGATTTTTTCTAGTTATAGTCCCTTAATCGGCTTTTTTATTTATAAATACCCATTTTGTTCCTATAACTAGATAATTTTATGGTCTTTAAACTAATTCCCAATCTTTATTTCTTTTAAACTGGTTCAATTCTTCTTGCATTTCTAACATCCAACTTTCATCTTCTAAGGATTCTTCAAAAGATTTAGGTTCAAGTTGTGATAGAAAAGTAGATAATTCAACTAGGTTTCATTTATTTATTCAAGTATTTATTCCTATGTATAGGTATCCTGTAACGGTTTATAAAGGGTGATTATTTATGGTTCTAGACTGTCTAGGAAGAACACTTTTAGGTTCATTAGTATCATGTTCTTCTGAACTAGAATGAATTTTATTTTCAAAATCATTTTTTAGGTTTTCTAGTCTCATGTTGTTAGAAGAGTTAATAGATTCATTAGTTTGATCTTTCTCCTTATTAAAAGGGTCTGTTTTATCAAACTTCACATGAACTGATTCTTCAACAATCCTTGACTTTTTATTAAATACTCTATAATATTTAAAAGTTTTAGTATATCCTAAGAATATTCCTTCTTCAGCTTTTGGATCAAGCTTACCAAGATTATCCTTGGTGTTCAGGATATACACCTTACATCCAAAAACTTTAAAGTACTTTACCTTAGGCTTTTTGTTATTCCAAAGTTCATAAGGTGTCTTTTTGAAAATAGGCTGAATTAAAACTCTATTTATTATATAGTAGGATGTAAATAAAACTTCTACCCATAGATAGGTAGGAGGATTTTATTCATTTAGCATATTCATATCTATTTAATGAATAGTTCTATTTATTCTTTCAATAATTCCATTTTTTGAGGTGTTTTTGGTAAAAAAAAGGTGTGTTTAATACCCATGTTTGAGAAAAAGGAATTGAATTCTTGATTCTCAAACTCTCCACCATGATTATTTATTAATGAAATTATTTTGAAAACTTTTTTATTTTGAACACTTTTGCAATAACTTTAAAAAATAGTAAAAGCTTCATTTTCAGTTTTAAAAAATAGACCCAGGTGAATCTTGAATAATCATGAACTAAAAAATATACATATAATTTTCTAGACAAACTTTTTACTCTTGATGGTCCAAACAGATCCATGTGGATAAATTCTAGTTGCTTTGATGTAGTAATTTTTTTAACAAATTTGAGGGAAGATTTGTGTTTCTTGCCAATCTGGAATGCATCACAGAATCTGTCACTCTCAAACTTGAGACTAGGTAAATCTGAAACTAATTGTTTCTTAGATAATTTATGTAAAGCATAAATATTGAAATGACCAAGTCTTATATTCCAATTCCAAGATTCATTTATCTTAGTAATTGAACAACTCACTTTTTGTTTACACAATGAATTTAAGTCCAAGTTATAGACATTATCTATTCTAGGTGCTCTAAATTTAAGAAAAAGATCTTTAAATACATAATAGAAATTGTTATAGAAATCAATACATTATTCATAATCACAAAGTTGAGAGATACTTATCAGGTTCTTCTTCAATCCTTGTATATATAGTACTTTATTGACTGAGACAGACTTTGGATCTCCAACTATTCCAATTCCAATTATCTTTAATTTGGAATTTTCACCAAAGGAGACTATACGTTTATCAATATATGTCAATGTATTAAAGTTTTATGGATTTCCACTCATGTGTATGGAGCATCCACTGCCCATATACCATATATCTTTTCCTTTTCTGTGACCTATTACCTATAAAGACAATTTAAAAAAATGGTACCCATATCTTTTTGGGTTTAGCAGTGTTCGCTAACAAGGATTTATGAATCCAAATCTGATTTATTTTTCCATGATTTATGTCATTTACTTCAGATAAATCTTTTAAAATAAAATTTCTTTTAATCCCACTTATTTGAGTATTTCTCAAATTAAAGTGTTTTTTATATGTCCTTCTGTTCCACAAAAATGACAAATAGCATATTTAGTATTGGGAATAAAATAATTATTATATATTTGGATTTTTAATCCTTACTGACTATACCAAATATTTATTTTTAATTACATTTTTACCAAGAATTTTATTCAGTATATTTTATCCTTTTTTAAATATAAGAGTATCACTTTTAAAAGTTTCTACTTTAACTTTTAATATTTTAATCTTATTTTCATGGTTAATACAGTTTGTAGTAGATGAGCTAAATTTATCAACTAACTCTTGATGTTGTTTTAAGTAAAGTATCCCTTTCTCTTAAAATATCATTATGAATATTCATTAAAGATATTTGTTTCTTTAATAGGCAGTCATATCTTTCTTCTAGCTTAGTACAGTTGGCATCCATTTTATCATTTGAGAAACTAGAATCAGAATCAGATGAATAGTAGGGTTGTACCTTCTCTTTTTCAGCCATAAATCACATATTATCTTTCAAATTTTATTCTTCCTTCTCTGAATCAGAGATTGATGAGCTTCTTAAGTCTTAAGAAACACTCCAAGTAGCCTTCATATCTCTTTTTCCTTTGTCTTTGTAGTCATCATTTTTTTGAAACTTCTTGTATGTCTTTCTCTTTTCACTTTTTAATTGAGGAAAGTGTGGTCTTGTATGACCCAAATTTTTACATTCATAGCATCTAAATTCCATTGATTATTTATCATCCTTTTTTAAGTGTTTTATGAATCCTCTCTTCTTCTGATAAAACCTTCCAAACTTTATAGCTAATTGAGATAGCTCAATTTCAAGATTAGATGAGTTTGAATTTCTTTCTTCTCTGACTTCTTGTTTCATTTTTCTATTCTTATTTTGAGATTTAACGTTTAAATCAATGTTATAATTTTTAATTATGACTTTTTGATATTCAACTTCATATTTCATTTCATCTTCAAATATCATTAGAGTTCCAATCAATTCTCTCATTGTCAAATTCTTAATAGGTGCTGATTGGAGAATTGCAGCTAAAATTCCATTCCATTGATTAGGAAGTACTCTCAGTACTTTCAATGATTGATCGGATTTTTTGATAGGTTCTCCTAGGGTTGTAATGTTTTTTATAATTTTGGTGAGCCTTCCATTCATTTGAGTGATGATTTATCCATCAACCATTCTGAATGTATCGAATTTCAACTTTGTTGTTGCATACATCATCTGTCTTAGATTGTCTTTACCTTCATAAGAAAATGCAATTGTCTGCCACATTTCATAATATGTAGGTAATTGTGAAACATGGTTTAATTCATCTAGTCCAATACCACAGATGATAGCATTCATAGATTTAGAATTCTTAGCATAATCAGCCTCTATAGCACCAATCCAAGCTTCGAGTTTTTCAAGAATTTTTTAAGAAGTAAAGATCTTTGAGTATACTTTAAATCCAAGATTTTTCAAATATATTATCATATGAGATTTATAATATCCATAGTTTTCACCATTTAAATATGGATAATGAACCATTAACATTACTTCTTTGATATTATCCATTGATCTTCGTCTGAATATTTAACTCTGGTTTGTTAGAACCAAAGAAAATCAAATTTGTAGATCCCAACCTCTAATAACAAATGTTAAGTCAGAAATTCTATGACAAATACACAAGAGGGGGTGAATTTTTTCCTTTTGAAAATATCCACAATTCTATCGTATCATATGAATAGTCGATAGAATTGGCATTATTTCTGTATGAGAATATATGTAGTGAAAAAAAATAGAACACAACAATTTATAGTGGTTAGGTGCATGAATATCCCCTATTATACTCTACCAATCACCCTATTTGTGGGCTTAGTTAATTTCACTAGTCATGTCCTCTTCTCATAAGACTGATCCACAAATGAGTGCAGGAAATTGTCACCCTTACAAACAAGGCTAAAAACAAAGCCTTCTGGTTCTTTAAATAGAGAAACGAAATATCCACAATTTAGAAAGATAGGTTGATACTCCACCATGACTAGAACAAAGCAGTAGATACTCAAAATAATCAATAGAGATTCATTTGATAAAATAGTTTAAACTTCATAGTTATTGTAGCACGCAACTGATAGAAGATGGATCTTCATCTTTATAAGAGTAATAATCTTTAAAATATGTTTGAAGATATCTTGTTTCATAAGAGATCTTCAATTTTAATAACAAAAACAAAAATAGATCATCGCACTTCTAGGATTGAACATGTATATCTCCAAAATGTAGTCCTCGTTTCTGAGATGCCTAATCGATGTAGCACTGTAAATTATTTTGCACAAGAAAACCTGAAGAATAAAAATTATCAACACATCTGAGAGAGATATATATATATCAAAAACATATAATGCATAATATATATATATAATGATATATCTTTCAACAAGATTTTAGATCCACAAAATATGCCAAATAAATCATGTGAATTCAAATTCAAAAATACAGCTCAAAGTAAACGTAACTTCCCTTAAGAATAGTAGAGAAAATATCTTCTATAAATGGATCTTTAAATCATTTAAGAAGAGCTTTGAATCAGTCAAAATCAAGCTTTAAATATCCCTAATATTCCACAAAGACTATTACAGAAAACTTCGATAAAGTCATAAATTCAAATCTCGGGCATTGAAAAGTTAAACGTAAGGTTGATCACAAAACAACAAAACACCAAATATAGGGTTCAACAACATAGAGTTCATTATCTGAATGTAATGTTGACATGGTATGGTTGATTATAAAAGTAATTTTGATGATCCATACATTTTTTTCTCAAACGTAGGGTTCTTTAACTATACTTTTTCTCCTTGAAAAATGTAAGGTTTCATTGAAATGTGATGTTCTTTAACCATATGTTTCTTCAAATGTTAGGTTAATAAACCATACGTTCTAATAATTTATCATAATATTTAATACAAGAATAGTGTATGATCCTTACATTATGTTCTTTAGTGTAGGGAATGAATAATGATTCCAGAAAATGACATACTGTGAACAGTGTTTCTAGAATACACTTAAGATCCTTCCAAACACTTTATCGAATATTTCTCAAGAATAAATACTTGAATATTATTCCAAAATATGAATTATAAAGAATATAATCTTCCTAAAATAAACTTAATATAATATCATTAGTAAAACAAACAAGGGTATTTGTGAGAATCAAAATCAATAATATTTATAGAGTATTGTTGAGACAATACATTCCCAACAAATAGATGTGATTAACTTAAGAATCTGTAGAGAAACTAAGGAGGGGATTACAAAATTTAATGACCCAAATCATTAAGGTTTGGAAAAATTTAGGTGGAAGTTTAAATTTTTCTCCCCTAGAGTAGGGTTGATTTGATGAATTGGATTTGGATTGGGAATTTGAGTGTTTATACATTCCAAAGGGAAGTTTTTGGATATGTTTGGGTGGTTTTGTAAGTCTTGAGAAATGGATTTGATGTTTGGAGGAATGATAGACCAATGGTATATCTATTTAATTGTTTTCATTACCCCCAGGTGTCCATATAGATCTTCCAAGTATATGGTGGCTTGGGAAATAGGCATATATGTACAAGAGCCCCATAAACCTACTGGTGGGGGTACACTAACTGGTCAACGGAGCACTGGGTACCCGGTGTTTGCTGACAGGGTACCTAATTTTTTTGTTGAAGTTTTTTAAAATGGGCATAGAATGGTATTTTCTAAATCCTTCTATTAGACCCCCACTTCGGGGTTTTCTTCCCATGGTAGATCAAACAATAAGGGACCTACCCCAATTTCCACTCTTCCTCCCCCTATTTTTCTTCCTCAATACATGGTGGTTTGTAGGTGTTTTTCATGTTATTCCAAATGTATGATTTTCCATTCTTACTCTTTCCCCTCTCTTGTAATTTTCCCTAATTTTTTATTCGATAACCCTAGGGTTTCATTGAATATTCCACTATATAATAATGGAATAATATTGATGTGTTGGGGACTCATAGTATAGGTGATTGACGATGATTGAAGTGGTGACACGTCACATGTTTCTCATCATTTCATCAATGTCATGTCGCCTGATAATTTTAATTGATATTTAAAATTTAATTAAATTAAATTTATTATTGAATGGGTTTTGAATGGTTTGATTTTTATTATAGTGGTTTCTATATTTCTCTTTGGAACTTTCATGTGTGGTTGGTTGTAGTTTCAATGATTCATCATTTCATGACGAGTTATTAGAAATTATGAATCATTATATGAAATTTTATAATTAATTATTTGAGTTTTATGGATGATATATGGGATCTTGGTATGTCGAGATCATCATGGGCATTCGTCCATACTTCATCGAGGCCTAGAGGGTGAGGATCAAGGATGTTAACTCCATGTATGAGGTAGGTGGTCCCTATAATACTTAAACATATAATTTTTTATACATTATTGAGTATGTATTCATGAGAATAAGGGTTTGGGTAAAATTATTAGGGACTGAGAGTTATATATATGAAGGAATTATGTGGTGTTGATCCTCTAAGGTTTGCGGTGAGTACTCCAGTGATCATTAAGGAAATGAAATCACATATAGGCTATGTCTCCAAGGGGTAAAAATGTTGGTTGATTTCACAAGAGTCTTGAGCTAAGTATTAGGGCCAAAATTTGTTTCAAATACCCTATATTGGATCAACTAGTGATATTATCATAATATTTATAGGCTTATTCCTTAGTATGATGGGAGATATATCCATAAATCTTACGTATGATTGGGGAATACACTTGTGAGGGTGGATGGGAATCTTGATGTAGGATATGTGTGGGATATGTCCTTCGGTGATTGATGTGGTGTGTCAAGACACACCAAATCCCAACCATAAATTCCTCAACTAACACTATATGAATAATTCATCTCGTAGAACAAACCCTTTCCCATACCCTATAAAATGAGGTAGCATATTGTACCTTGTCATAGCCTCTACCCTCTCACTCAGGGTAGGGTCTGTCGAGTCAATAGGGTTTTCCTTATGACTTTTTCATTCCTTCTTATTTTGAAAATCACAAACACCTTATACTTAAGCAAATCTATATTTTACTTCTATAAGGAAAATTAATTTCCTTAAGTAAATTTACCCTTACCAAGATTTCCTTACTCATATCATAAATTTTTCTAAGTATGAAATTTGGATTGAAGCCCAAAACCTCAGAATCATATAATTACTTAGATGTAAGGTATTCTGTTTCTCATTAAAAATTTTGATTATGAATTCCCATTATGAATTCCAGTAATGAATTCTCATTACAAAATCTGATTACGAATTCTTATTACAAATCCTAGTAATGAATTCTCATTACGAATTCTGATGATGAATTCTCATTACAAATTCTATGATGAATTCTCATTACGAATTTTGTGATGAATTATCATTACAAATTCTGATGATGAATTCTCATTACGAATTCTATGATTAATTCTCATTACAAATTCGGTGATAAATTCTCATTACGAATCCTGATGACGAATTTTCATTATAAATTCTGATGATGAATTCTCATTATGAATTCTGATGATGAATTCTCATTATGAATTCTAGTAATGAATTCTCATTATGAATTCCGATAATGAATTCTCATTATGAATTCTGTGATGAATTCTCATTACGAATTCTGATGATAAATTCTCATTACGAATTCTGTGATGAATTCTCATTATGAATTCTGTGATGAATTCTCATTACAAATTCTGATGACGAATTCTCATTACAAATTCTGATGATGAATTCTCATTACGAATTCTGATGATGAATTCTCATTACAAATTCTGTTATGAATTCTCATTATGAATTATGTGATGAATTCTCATTACAAATTCAGGTTGTGAATTCTGATTACGAATTATGGATACAAACTTTTATGAAGTTCGACTCCGAATTATTTTGATAAACAGAATCTGAATATCCTTGTAATATAGACTCTGAATATAATTTTTGGTTAGACTCTAAAATTTTTACTTACACTTTGATTTGTTAAGTTGGTTATAAAATGATGTCATGCTTTCAGTTACATATGTTTTATTATAAAACGATCTCGTCCATTCTGTTTTTTAACTAACTGTTGGTTGAGTGACACGTGTACAAGTCCCTCTAAAATTTATGGAAAATATGACCATTGGAAGAGGGAGTTGACTATTCCAACCAAGCCTATAAATAGGAGCTCATTTGAAAGAGCTTAATAAGAAGTTGATCACTCTAGATACCACATGTTGTTAAGGTAATTTCTAGAGAGAAAATATTTTCATACCTTGTGTGTACTGAACTAATCGTTTAGATTACTTCGTGTGACTCTGAATGTTAGTGATTACATTTGAGGGCTTCCGGGGATAAGAAGGCAGAGGTGCCGACTACCTTGAAGTTCAAGGGCTTCCTTGCTGAGGAAGATAGAGGTTCCAACTACCTTGAAGTTGAGGGCTTGCGGGGATAGCAAGACAGAGACTCTGATATTCATATTGAGGGCTTACCCGGGTGTGGGTAAGACAGACTTTCTTGAAAGTATAAATCAAGGGATCTTTATCAAAGGTTGTTGGATACCCTTTTCTTTGGGTTAAAAGATTTATATCTTGTTACTTGTTTTTGTTACAAGTTTTTATGGTGCATTTTGTATTGTAAGGAAAGTATAACATTCTTTTATTTCCTTAAACTTTCACTCTGACTTAGTTAGATTCTATACGCTTTAAGGTAGAATATCATTTTGTAAAATTTGGTTAAGTTTCATTTTCCGGATCTATATTTCCAGATTTGGTTTTTCGGAATCACTTTCCAAATTTAAGCAAGTGTATAGAACTAGAAGTTTGTAACTTCATACATTGTCCCAATCATTCAATTGGTGTTAGAGGTGTTGTGAATTTTCATAGTTTAACTTTGTTAAACTTAGAGTTTTCCTTGTTTAAGGAAATTTTTAAAGTGTACAATTCACCCCCCCCCCCCTCTTGTATATTGAGAATCTACATCATTATTTTGATCCTACAATTGGTATCAAAGGAGGTCTCTAAAATACTTATATTCACATATATGTTTTTCTTGCTTAGTTATTCATTGTTCTATATTTTCCTTGATTAGGAATATTCTCCTTGAATCCAAACTTTTGTTATTAACAAGTTTTTGTGTAGAAATTTTTTTTTAAGATGGTAGGAATCAATGTTGGTTCCATCGACAACATAAATCCTACAAGACCACCAATTTTTTATGGTAATGATTATGAGTATTGGAGAGATCTAATGAAGACATTTGTTATCAATACTGAAGTAGAAAATTTTGTTATGATTACTGGAGGTTATCAAATTCCTGATAAGGAAGTTACTACTTTCACAAACCAAGAGAAGTATGATTATCAATTAAACTATAAGGTACACAACAGTTCACTTTGTTCAATGATTAGGAACATATATAGCCAAATTTCTTCTTGTGAAGCAGCTAAATGTATATGGAAGAAACTTGAAGTTACTCATTTTGGTACATATAAATTGATTGAGACTAGAAGATCCATTCTTAGAGCTGAGTATCATGGTTTTAACTTTCCTTATGGAGAACCCATTTGTAAGGTACAACAAAGATGTATGACTATCGTGAATAGCTTACAATGTATGGGATAAAAAGGTCTGGATGATAAAGCTCTTGTTGATAAGATCATTGATATTATGCCCAATGAATGGGAAGAGAACTGCTATTGATGAGAACAGGAAGGTTACTCAAATTTATTTATATGAGCTGTTTGGAACTCTTCTCCAACATGAAACAAGGATAAAATGAGATGCTGACAACATCAAAAAGAATAATGGGAATGGTATTGTTGCCTTTACTACAACATCAAATCACATGAAATCTAAGACACCTGAGAGAGTAACTAAATCCAAATCTAAGAAAGTTGTTATCCAATCTGAATATAGTGAGAGTGAAGTCTCAGAAAATGAGTTAGCAAATATTTCTTGAAGGATGAACAAGATAGCTGGACAAATAAATTTCCAATCCAAGTATAAGAAGAAGGAAAGGAAAGATAAGAAATATTCATAAGTCACATGCTATGAATGCAAGAGAGTTGGACACATAAGACCTGATTGTCCTTTTCTCAAGAAGAAAGAAAAAAAAGAGAGGCATTCTGAAAGAAATATAAAGAAATATTATAATGCTAAAGCTAAGAAATTTCTAAAAGATAATGATACTTGGAGTTCCATTGGTGGTGACTCTTCAGAGGAATCATCAAATTATGAATCTTCTGGACAGAAGAATCTTGGTCTTATAGCTAGATTACCTATTGACAATCATTACTTTATGGATAAGGTACAAAATTCTGAATCATTGACCAATGTTTCTTTAAATTATAATGATAGTAAATATTATAACTCTTCGGATAAATAATCCTCCTCTGATGAAGAAAATACTTTACCTACTTATGAAGAAGTTTCTAGGTTTGTTGAACTTCTTGAGATTGAGAATTCAAAACTCAATAAAAAACATGATAAGGAAAATTCTAGAAATAATATTCTTACTAAGGAAATATCATATCATTCTAAAGATCTTGATAATAAAAATGATGATTTTATAAGTATTTCAAAAATTCTTGAGGATGTAAATTCTGAGAAGAATAAACTTTCTAAAGATCTAGAAAAAGTAATTTCTAAGAAAAGTATTTTTGAGCCTAGCTCTAGTTCCAAATCTAATGAATTTGAAGATAAAAACTTGGTTATAAAAATCAAGTCTGAAATATTTTCCTTAAAGAAGTGTTTTTCGAACTTTACCTTAGGTAAAGAAAATTTTGATAAGATGTATTCACAAATACAACCTTTAAGAAACAAATCTGGATTTGGTTATACCCATGAAAAACCAACTTTTAGTAACAATTATTTTGTTCCTCAAAGTACCCCATTTTTTACCAAGTGTCAATTTGGTGGACACTGGGCAAAGAATTGTTCTTTAAATAAAACCCGATCATTAGGTTTTCATAAGGCATATTTTTCTAAGAAGATACAGGTGCCCAAAATTTGGTTATCTGAAAATCTCGGATCCAAAAAAGTTTGGATTCTGAAATTCTAATTCTTTTCTTATTTTCTGGAAGATAAAGGAAGTACCAACAGCAATACATGGTACATGGATAGTGGATGTTCCCAGCATATGACTGGTAACAAAAACTATTTTGAAAATATTATCAAGACGAAAGGAGGAAAAGTAACTTTCGGAGATAATGCTCAGGGAGAAATTATTGGTATAGGTAACATTGTTCTTCTTGGAAAAACATTGATTTCAAATGTTTTGTTTGTAAAAGGGCTTAATCACAACCTCATTAGCATAATTCAGTTATGTGATGAAGGTTACCTTGTGAACTTTAGGAATGATAAGTGCGTAGTACACAATTCCAAAGAATAATTTATTCTTTCTGCCAATAGGCAAGAGAATGTTTACACACTAAACTTAGAAGACCATAGGAGCCAAGAATTTCCATTCCTAAGTGAAATGGAAGATCATGTTGAAGTTGGTGGTCTAGAACCAACTACTTTGTACTTTATTCATTAAATAAAAGCCTTATTACATCTTGATTGTTCTTCTGCATGACATTTCATGTGATAATGTCCTAAAGATAGTTATTGCATTAAAGGGTCATAGCGGATCCCTGCTATGATGAGAACCCGGAAGTGTCATAACACTATTCTTGAATGTATGTTCTATGGCCGGATGATATTATTTGAGGGACAAAAATAATACAGGTCATTAGGGTTGAGGACTCATAAAAATTTGAGGCACCTTCTCATGGTGAGCGCCCTTGGTAATATACAAGAGGATATTATGAGAACGAGACCCGCCAGTAGGAAATCCACATTTCATAGTGTCATTGGATGTTCCTATCTGCGGACATGTGTATTAGTCCTTATACTTTAAGATTATTATTAATGGGTATTACAACTCACACACTTAGATGTATTGACGAAAACTATGACGACACACAGTTCGCAGCGAGGTAGGATACGTTGGGTGCGTCACGAGTAATACCGCATTAATAGATAATGAGAGAAAGGATTTTTCCCTTCTGTTCCATAACAGAAGTAGATATCTCAGGCCCTTTGATGGAATTGATATAGCCTAAATAAATCCATGTCCATGGTAAGGTATGGGAAAGTTCAATTCCAGGAAGTCAAAGAAAGAATAATCAAGCACATGGGTTGATGTCACTAGCATACAACCTGCTTGATTGGAGATATCGATACAAAGGGATTATATTACATGGTAAGCATTCGTAGGAGGTGACACGTCATTGCGGCGTTAACTTCTTTCTATATGGGTGCCTTGGCGTGTTGCTAGACGCTAACCTTGGACTTTAGGAAGGCTCAGCCTAATGCCACTGAGAAAGTGGCCTAGAGGGTCACGCACTAAGTGTGTCCATGTATCTCAGTTAAATATTAATTTAACAAGTTAAATTAATATTATTTCCGAATGTGGTTTAATAATTATTTAAGGATGTCTGACCGCATTTATTTTGACACTAGTTATTCGAGAGAATATATTGTGGATGAAATAATATATTTATTAGCGAGTAATGCAGTAACATTTATTTAAGAAATAAATAGTCATTACTCAAGGTCTAATAAATGTGGTGGAGAAAAATGGAAAATAAAAGTGCACGCCATGTATATTAAATATACACGCCGTGTAGTTTTATGGAAAACAAGTACATGTTGTGTATTAATTATTACACGTCGTGTAGTTTTTCCGGTTGGGATTTTGAGGATTTAATATTGTTTTATTAAATGATATTTATTATAATCAGTGTGGGCGCATGTGAAGGAATTAACAATTCGACATGGGTGTTTTCAATAAGAGTTAATGAAATAAATAAAACGCGTAACGTGTTTCTTTATTTTCATAAATATATTAACCTCAAACCTGATTATAAATATCCTCACAACCCCAAAAATTTGAAGAGCCATTATTGTACACAATGGATTTGGAAATACTCTCAAGCCAAGAGAGAATTCCCTTTCCACCAAGAACGCCCTAAAGTTACGAGAGCAAGATCATCCACCGGTTCAAGGCGGTCGAAGGTGGACATCGCAAGTGAAGGTTCTTCCACGCTAGCACCCGGAGATCCCTTCGGCGATGTCCGGAGATACGTGACACACGTGTGGATCACCGCTAAAGGAATCCTACACTTGGATTCTACGACGCAACTATGGATCACCGAATCGTGACCGGACACATCAACGAAGAAAGAATTACAATGAGGTAATTCTTATTCATTAATTAAATTAATTATAATCAACATATGATGATCCTCCCGGGACTCTTCTTTTTTTCGTTCTTCGTTCTATTCCGAAGATTCAACATTTTATATCATGATGGATCTCGGATTGAACGTTTTTTAATGTTAAAATTAAAGTTGGGTAAACCCACCAACACGCTTCCGTTGCGCCCAGAACCTACAAGTGGTATCATAGGGGGTCATATCGTTGATTATAATTATTTATTTTTTCGTTGGTAATTTATGCATTTAATAATTTAGTTATTTCAATTCAAGTTTAATCGTTCTAGAAATATGAATATCGAGATCTATTCCGCCTACCTCGTTTCTCATTCACCTCATAGAAACAAATTATTCTTTTAATTTTGATTAAAATAAAATAGATGAACTCATCCGGAGGAGCCAAATGTTTCTGGTCGTATAACACCAGAATACACAGCGTGTATTCGTAAGTACACGCCATGTAGTCTAGGTTCAATGCATTGACTGATCCGCTAAATCAGGCCATGTATTGGATTCTTTCTAAGAATTTAAGACACCATGTGTTGACCAGAAACAGGTGGCACATGGTTTCCGGAATACACGTTGTGTGGTCCAATGAACACGGCATGTAGTCCCTTCGGGTTAGGGTTGTGTCGTGTACTCCGTACACGGCCTGCCCGGCTGGAAACCGTGTAACGTGAAAACTACACGGCGTGTGTCCCACTGTACACACCGTGTACTCTGAAAATTTCCGAAGTACATTAACACGCCCTGTCCCCGGGCATGTACTTCGAATGGACGGTGAAGAAAAGTACATGTCATGTAGTCGGAACTACACGCCGTGTACTCACCCAAATTATGCAAATTTATTAATATTTATTATTATATTATACAAACCCTTGAGACGTATACCATGGTGCAGGCGTAAAGCTGAGGCACAACACGTGATATGTGTTTTATATATATGTGTATAATTTAACATCTGCATAATAAATGGGAATTCACCGGGTTGCCTCCAAGGTATAAGTTACGTACAAGGATAATTTTAAATGAATTTATTTGTTTAAAATTATGATGGATGATAATCTCAAAGAAATTCAGAAAAGGGATTTAAGATAAAAGGATTGATTAATTAAATATAATTAATTGATTCAAGTGTGATTTATCTTAAACAAGAATGATTAAAGAATTGAATGCTAGTTTTTTTTATGCATAAATATCATTGCATGTATGGATGATCATGATCTAGACCGAGACCTTTGTATGTGAATGGTTTCTTTTAATTTATTTATTTAAATTAAATTTGTTGTCCTGCGAGCCATCTCCTAATTAATATGTAGGGCCTGCGCGCCCAAGGATTCTTTTATGTAAAAACCCCTTTTACCCCTCACCTGCATGTGAGATAAATGCATATGTAATGGATGGAGCTCCCAAGCTAGTGGAGGCAGCTCAAGTCAGGATCCAAGGTGAAACCAATCTAAGGAGAGACAAAGGTGGACTGGTGGAAAGATGTAAACACGAACCCGAAAGGTTCAAGGTGTTTCTCCCCTAGGTCTTGGGTTAGTTTATCAACCGCTAGATAAACTAACCAATAGAAAAGATCATGATCATACCATTTATTTTATTTCTTTCAGTTTCATGGTTTATTTATTGTGGGTGTGTTTTCACGATCACACAATTAATGAATTAAACGAGCATACAAGATGGAACTAAAATAAAACTGGCTTATATGTAAATATTATCTTAGACATGGTTAATCACTTACGTATATCCCACTTAATATTAACAATCATGTAATCAAAGATAATAAAATGGCAATTTACGTATAAGGATAAAATCCCTCAAAATAAATATTAATTCGGCATAGCCTTCCATAATCTTGGTTAGAATCGAACCATAGTTCAAAGTTATTGACCAGCCCTAGTTGGGGTGCTTTAAATTATCGGGGAATTATAATTCAAGGTTTTGGGTTGACTTGACTTGGTACGCATCAAGGGTTGACTGCCACAGTAGGACTTGGTGTGACCAAGAGGCAAAGGTTGAGGAAATCCAAAAAGGATTTCAGGATTGGGGAGTCCACTCAGCGGATCAAGGAGCTGCGAGTTAATGCAGTTGGCATTTGGAATGCCTACCTAAAACCCTTAAAGTTTCTTGACCAACCCTAGTTGGGGTAATGCAAAGGGAAATATGGATCCTTTCCACTATAATATTCACACAACAGAATATTTTGAAGTCAATGGTGAGGGCTATTGGATTTCGATAAAATAATGGGAGACTAATAAGTATTAATTTATTTATTTGTCTTAATTTTTGTAATAAAGTACTAAACCTTTGCTCATCTTAATTTGTAGAAACAGAAAGAAAATGACTTCAAACATATCATTGCGCACCATACTCGAAAAATAAAACCTTCTCACCAGCACCAATTTCCAAGAGTGGCAGAGGCGTTTATGTGTCGTCCTTCGCCACGAAAGGAAATTATATGTGCTGGAAGAGACTATTCCAGTTGCGCCTAGAAAAGAGGCTAGTGATGAGGAATTATCTCTCTACATGAAACATATGGATGATGCCACATATGTCCAGTGTTTCATGCTATCGGCCATGTCTAATGAGCTCTTGAAGAAACATTAAAACATGGACGCGTATAGCATGATGTCCACCTTAAAGATCTCTACCAAGAGAAGGAGAGATAGGAGAGGTATGAGATATCCAATGCTTTGTTTACCACGAAGCTTGGAGAGTATGCGCCAGCTGGGTCTCATGTAGTCAAGCTTATTGGATACATTGAACGCCTGGACATCTTAGGGATTAAATTCCCGGATGAGTTGCATACAGATCTCATCCTATCATCACTGCCCAAGACCTTTTCTAGCTTCATTGTCAACTATAACATGAGCGGAAATAATAAGAGTCTATCGGAGCTTCTGACCTTGATTTTTCAGGTAGATAAGGACATGGGGCGTGACAAACCCGCGGTCCTTATGGTGAACAAGAAAAAGGAAGGAAAGGGAAAAGGGGCCAAAGACTTATAAATGGTCTGAATCCCCCGAGCACCATCCCTCCAAGAAGGGGAATATCCAGACGCAGGGCAAAGAATGGGAGGCAGTGTGTTTTTCATGTGGAAAGAAAGTCCACTGGAAGAGTAACTGCACCCAGAAGCGTGGGGACGCTAAAGGTGTGTTTGTTATCGAGTGAAATCTTTCTATTTCTACACATTGGGTATTAGATACAGCTTGTGGGGCTCACATCTGTATTCAAATATAGGAACCAAGTAGATTTAGAAAGATCGCCAGAGGAGAGGTGGATCTCTGAGCTGCCAATGGCGCAAGGCTGGCTGTGTTGGCTATTGGTGACTACTACCTCTCATTGCTGACTGGGATGATTTTGGTTTTACATAACTGTTATTATGTGCCTAGTGTTGCCAAGAACATAATTTCTGTATCCTGTTTGGATATGGATGGATTTGTTTTCAAATTTGGAAATAAGGGTTGTCTCTTTTATAAGAACAACGTATGTTATGGTATGGCACATTTAAATAATGGTTTGTATGTATTGAATTATTAAAACCAAGCATTGGAAATCGATAAAGAAACAAACTCACATGACTCATACATCACCCAGTTATGGCATCACCGCCTTGGTCATGTGAACGAGAAGCATTTGACAAAGCTCTGCCAAGATGACTATTTAGGCTCTACTGAGCTAAAACCACTTGATAGATGTCATGATTGTTTACAAGGAAAAATGACCAAGCTGCCTTTTATGGACAAGGTGAAAGGTCCACAGAGCTTCTAGGATTGGTACACATGGATGTGTGTGGACCGTTTCCAGTAGAATCTAGAGGTGGATATTTTTACTTCATTACTTTTACTGATGATTTGAGTAGATATGTCTATGTCTACTTAATGAGGTATAAGTCAGAGTCCTTAGAGAAATTTAAGGAATTCAAGAATGAAGTAGAGAATCATCTTGGTAAGAAGATAAAGAAGATTCAATCGGATCGAGGTGGAGAATATCTGAACCAAGAGTTCATCGATCTTCTACGGGAGTCTGGGATTCTATCTCAGCTCACTCCTCCTTATACACCACAGTGGAATGGTGTTAGTGAAAGGAGGAACCACACCTTTTTGGACATGGTGAGGTCGATGATGAGTCATGCGGATCTTCCATTATCATTTTGGGGATATGCATTACAAATTGCAGCACACACATTAAACCGAGTACCAACTAAGGCGGAAAATAGAATTCCATCTGAGTTATGGAATGGAAGGAAACCCACTTTGTCGCACACACGTGTATGGGGATGCGAGGCATTTGTTAAGGCCTTATCAGGCAAGAAACTAGCACCCCGGGGCATGAAGTGTATCTTTATAGGATATCCCAAGGAAATGAAAGGATATTACCTATATAACTCTCAAGACAAGAAAGTGACTGTCACCAGACAAGCCGTATTTATTGAGAGGGACCACATCCTCGAGAAGGATAGTGGGAGCAAGATTGACTTCAATGAATTTGATGCTCAAGATACACAAGAGTTGGTATAGGAACAAGTTCCACAGGTCCCCGTGGAAGAGGTTCCAGAAACACAAGTACTACATAGGTGCTCAAGAGAGGTAAGGGAACCAGAGAGATTTGGTTTCCTAGTCACCGAGGATGGTGAATCATTATTGTTGGACAATGATGAACCTATCTCCTACAAGGAAGCAGTAGAAAGCTTATAATATGAAATATGGCTAGAATCAATGAATTCTGAGATTGATTCCACGTATTAGAACCAAGTTTGGGTTCTGGTTGATGAGCCAGTTGATGTAAAGCATGTTGGATGCAAAAGGGTATTCAAAAGAAAGCTGGACATGGAAGGTCAAGTTAGCACCTATAAAGCAAGGCTAGTGGCTAAAGGATTTAGACAGTGTCAAGGAATTGACTATGATGAAACCTTCTCACCAGTTTCCATGTTTAAATCCATAAGAATAATACTTGCCATAGCAGCTTACCATGACTACGAGATTTGGCAGATGGATGTCAAAATAGAATTCCTTAACGGGAACCTTCAGGAAGATGTCTATATGACACAACCAGAAGGGTTTGTGACACCAGGTGAATCCAAATGGGTTTGAAAGTTGCAGAAATTCATTTATGGATTGAAGTAAGCATCCAGGTCATGGAACATTTGATTTAATGAAGCCATAAAGGAATTTGGTTTCATTAAGAACGAATGTGATCCATGTGTTTATAAGTGGTTTAATGGGAATGAAGTTGTAATCCTAGTGGTATATGTTGATGACATATTTCTTATTGGAAATGACGTACCAGCCTTATAGTCAGTTAAGGACTGGTTGAACAAGTGTTTCTCCATGAAGGACTTAGGAGAAGCAACCTACATTCTAGGGATCAAGATCATTCGTGACATATCCAAGAGGCTGCTTGGACTAAGTCAGGGTACATACATTGACCAGATACTAAAGAGATTTAGTATGAAAAAATCCAATAGGGGATTGGTTCCAGTGTCACATGGATTACATCTTTCTAAGAAAATGTGTCCCCAGACACAACAGGAGAAAGATAGGATGATCAAGATCCCATATGCTTCGGCTATAGGATCCATCATGTATGCCATGTTATGTATCAGGCTTGATGTTGCCTATGCACTGAGCATGGTAGGCAGATATCAAGAAGATCCAGGATAACAGCATTGGACTACTGTTAAGACTATCCTTAAGTATCTGAGAAGAACTAAGGATATGTTCCTGGTGTATGGAGGAGACAAGGAGCTTGTCATCAGAGGGTATGATGATGCTGGTTTTCAAACAGATCAGAATGATCTGAAGTCGCAATCTGGATATGTTTTCTGTATCAATGGAGGAGTTGTGATCTGGAAGAGTTCAAAGTAGCCAGTTGTCACCGATTCTATAGCAGAGTCTGAGTATATAGCGGCTTCTGATGCATCCAAGGAAGTCGTCTGGATTCGGAACTTTGTCCAGGAGCTTGACATGGTGCCTAGAAGTAATGATCCCATTACATTGTATTGTGATAATACTACAGCAGTGGATCTTGCAAAAGAACCAAGGTCACATCAAAGGTTAAAGAACATACTCCAGAAGTATCGCCTCTTGAGGGATTTCTATCAAAGGGTTGAAGTTGTAGTGAGAAGAGTGTCCACAGAAGAGAACTTGGCGGACCCCATGACTAAAGTCTTATCTCAGCAGAAGCATGAATATCATGTGAGAGCTAGCAGGTTAAAGGTTCTTAGCAGTTGGCTCTAGTCCAAGTGGGAGTCTGTTGGATTTGGTGGTCTAGAACCAACTACTTTGTACGTTATTCATTAAATAAAAGCCTTATCACATCTTGATTGTTCTTCTATGTGACATGTCATGTGATAATGTCCTAAATACAATTGTTGCATTAAAGGTTCATAGCGGATCCATGCTATGATGAGAACCCAGAAGTTCCATAACATTGTTCTTGAATGTATGTTCTATGGCCGGATGATATTATTTGAGGGACACAAATAATACAGGTCATTAGGGGTGAGGACTCATAAAACTTTGAGGCACCTTCTCATGGTGTGCGCCCTTAGTAATATCTAGGAGGATATTATGAGAACGATACCCGCCAGTAGGAAATCCACATTTCATAGTGTCATTGGATGTTCTTATCTGCGGATGTGTGTATTGGTCCTTAGACTTTATGATTATTACTAATGGGTATTACAACTCGTGCACTTAGATGTATCGACGACACACTGTTCGCAGCGAGGTAGGATGTGTTGGGTGCGTCACGAGTAATACTGCATTAATAGATAATGCGATAAAGGATTTGTCCCTTCCATTCCATAACGGAAGTAGATATCTCAGGCCCTTTGATGGAATTGATATAGCCTAAATAAATCCATGGCCATGGTAAGGTATGGGCAAGTTCAATTCCAGGAATTTAAAGAAAGAATAATCAATCACATGGGTTGATGGCACTAGCATTCAACCCTCTTGATTGGAGATATCGAGAAAAAGGGATTATATTACATGGTAAGCGTTCGTAGGAGGTGACACGTCATTTCGGTGTTAACTTCTTTCTCTATGGGTTCCTTGGTGTGTTGCTAGACATTAACCTTGGACTTTAGGCAGGCTCAGCCTAATGCCACTGAGAAAGTGGCCTAGAGGGTCACACACTAAGTGTGTCCATGTATCTCAGTTAAATATTAATTTAACAAGTTAAATAAATATTATTCCCAACTATGGTTTAATAATTATTTAAGGATGTCTGGTTGCATTTATTTTGACACTAGTTATTCAAGAGAATATATTGTGGATGAAATAATATATTTATTAGCGAGTAATGTAGTTACATTTATTTAAGAAATAAATAGTCATTACTCAAGGTCTAATAAATGTGGTGGAGAAAAATGGAAAATAAAAGTACACACCGTGTATATTAAATATACACACCGTGTAGTTTTATGGAAAACAAGTACACGTCATGTATTAATTATTACACGCCGTGTAGTTTTTCCAGTTGCGATTTTGAGGATTTAATATTGTTTTATTAAATTATATTTATTATAATCAGCATGGGTGCATGTCAAGGAATTAATAATTCGACATGGGGGTTTTCAATAAGAGTTAATGAAATAAATAAAATGTGTAATGCGTTTATTTATTATCATAACTCTATTAACCTCAAACCTTATTATAAATATCCTCGCAACCCCAACATTTTGAAGAGCCATTGTTGTGCACAACGTATTTTGAAATACTCTCAAGCCAAGAGAGAATTTCCTTTCCACCAAGAACGCCCTCAAGTTACGAGAGAAAGATCCTCCACCGGATCAAGGTGGTCGAAGGCGGACATCGCAAGCGAAGGTTCTTCCGCGCTAGCACCCGGAGATCCCTTCGGTGACGTCCGGAGATACGTGACACACATGTGGATCACCTCTAGAGGAATCCTACACTTGGATTCTACAACACAACGACGTATCACCGAATCTTTATCGGAGACATCAACGAAGAAAGAATTCCAACAAGGTAATTCTTATGCATTAATTAAATTAATTATAATCTACATATGATGATCCTCCTCAAGGGTTTCGAGACTCTTCTTTTCTTTTCAGTCTTCATTCTATTCCAATGATTCGGCGTTTTATATTGTGATGGATCTCGGATTGAACATTGTTTAATGTTAAAATTAATGTTGGGAAAACCCACCAACGTGCTTCCGTTGTGCCTGGAACCTATAGATCATTCTTGGTTATGGCATAGATGGTTAAGACACTGTAATCTCAGAAACTTATATAAACTCTCTAAGAAGAAACTAGTTAAGGATCTATTGGAGCTTAGATTTAATTCTTCTAAAGTTTGTGATCCTTGTCAATATGGAAAGCAACATAAATCTAGTTTTAAATCAATCGGTGAAGTCTCAACAACTGATGCGTTACAGTTGGTTCACTTGGATATTTTTGGTCCAACACACACTGGAAGCATTGGAGGAAAATACTATGTATTTGTCTTAGTTGATGATTACACTAGATTTATATGGGTCTATCTTCTAGCAAAGAAGTCTGAAACTTTTTTTTATTTCAAAAGTTTTAGAGCCCAAGTCAAATATGAGAAAAACCTTCCATTGAAAACTATTCATAGTGATCTTGGAGGAAAATTTAAAAACTATGATTTTGAAACTTTTTGTAGTAGAAAAGGTATTACTCACAACTTCTCAACAACTAGAACACCTCAACAAAATGGATTTGTTGAAAGAAGAAATATAATTCTTCAACATATAACTATAACCATGTTGAGTGAGTATTCTGTTGCCAAAAAATTTTGGACTAAAGCTGTTAGTACTACTTGTTACACTATAAATTGAGTTTTTAATAGACCTTTTCTTAATAAAACTCGTTATGAGTTATGGAATGGTAGAAATCCTAGACTTTCTTACTTCATGGTTTTTGGTTGCAAGGTATTCATTTTGAACACCAAAGATAATTTACACAAATTTGCACCAAAATCTGATGAAGGAATTTTCTTAGGCTACTCCACAACTTCTACATCTTATAGAGTTTTTAATAAAAACACTTGTACTGTTGAGGAATCAGTACATGTTAAATTTAATGAAACTGATCCTTTTGTTTTCAAACAACCTCAACCTATATCCTTGGATGTGTTTTCAAAAACTGATTATCAACCTTTGTTAGAAGATCCTTCTGATAAGTAAATTGTACTAGAAGATGCTTCTGAAACAATTACCCCAAAATATTTCCTACCTTATGTTGATGAACAGGTTATTCAAAAACCAAATTAGTTTTTTCTTAAGAATTATCCCAGTGATATTATCATTGGTGATGTAAATCAACCTGTAAGGACTATAAGTTCCTTAAGAAATGAAGTAAAACATCTAGCATTCATTTCCCAATTGGAACCAAAAAAGCACTGATGAAGCTTTAGGTGATGATGATTGGATCAAAGCCATGCAAGATGAGCTAAATGAATTCAAAAGGAATAAATTCTGGACCTTGGTTGAAAGACATAAGGGAACTTCTGTAATTGGAGTAAAATGGGTATTCCAAAATAAGTGAGATGAAAATGGAGTCATTGTTAGAAATAAAGCTAGACTAGTTGCTAAAGGCTATAGTCAGCAAGAGGGAATAGACTATGAAGAAACCTATTCTCCAGTAGCTATACTTGAATCTATTCATATCTTACTTGCTTTTGTAGCATTCTTTAATTTTAAACTTTTTCAAATGGATGTGAAATGTGCTTTTCTTAACGGTTATTTCCAAGAGGAAGTTTTTTTGAAAAACCTCCTGTCTTTGAAGACACAAAACATCCTGATCATGTTTTTAGACTTACCAAAGCTTTTTATGGACTTAAACAAGCCCCTCAATCCTGGTACGATAGACTAACAGTATTTTTCATTCAAAATAACTATGTTAAGGGAAATGAAAATCCAACACTTTTTATAAAGAAAGATAAGAAAAATGTTTTAATTGTTCAAATATATGTCAATGAAATCATTTTTTGTTCAACTCATCAATCATTAACTGATTCCTTTTCAAATCTAATGAAATCTGAGTTTGAAATGAGTATGATGGGTGAGTTAACATTTTTCCTTGGTTTTCAAATTTCTCAAAAACTAGAATGAATCTATATATCTCAACATAAGTATATTAAATATATTCTTAAAAAGTATGGATATGACAACACTAAAAGTATTAGTATTCCCATTGGTACCTCAAACACACTTGATATTGATGAAGCTGGGAAACCAGTGGATCAAACATATTTTAGAGGTATGATAGGAAGTCTAATATACTTGACAGCTAGTCGTCCAGACTTAATGTTTTTAGTATAATTATGTGCCAGATATCAATCCAATCCTAAGGAATCTCATTTAAAGGTAGTGAAAATAATTTTTCGCTACTTAAAGGGAACCATGGATCTAGGATTATTTTATACTTTTGTAAATGATTTTATCTTAAATTTTTTTTCATTTGATGACTTTGGTGGGTGTAGAATGGATAGAAAGATTACATCTGGAACTTTTCATTTCTTAGGAGATTCACTAGTTTTTTGTTCATGAAAGAAACAACACTCATTAGCACTATCCACTACTGAAGATGAATATGTAGCAGCTGGAAGTTGTTGTGCTCAAGTGTTGTGCATGCAACACACACTCACAGAATATGGTTTGAGTTTTACTAAGACTCAAATTTTTTGTGATAACACAAGTGCCATTTCCCTTAATAAAAACCCCACACATCACTCCCGTGCAAAGCACATAGATATTAGGCATCACTTTTCTAGGGATCACACACTTAAAGGAGATATTATTCTACAATTTATCAGAATGCAAGATCAACTTGCTGACATTTTCACAAAATCTTTACCCTCCAATAGATTTGAATACATTAAACAGAAGTTAGGAATGATAACCATGAGGTAATCCTTCTTCATTAACTTCTTGTTGAACAATTATCCTTACAGCAATAAACTCCTTGCCATAGGGGGAGTACATTTGATTGTTAGCATAATAAAAATTTTCAATGTTAATTTTTTCAAACTTTCATGATCAAAAATTTCTCATAGTTAGTCTTTCAAATTTGCGTAATGAAGTTTTCATACTGAAAATTTTCTTAATGAAGTTTTCGTAATGGAATTTTTGGAACTGAAGTTTTCGTAATGGAATTATTCAGATCTTAAATTTTCGTAATGGAAATTTTCTGTACTCAGAATTTTCGTAATAGAAATTTTCTGTACTCAGAATTTTAATAATGAAAATTTTCTGTCCTTGGAATTTTCTTAATGATATTTTCCATACTCATAACTTTCCGTACTCATATTTTTCGTACTGATATTTTTCATACTCATAATTTATGTACTCATACTTTTAATACTAGAGTTTTGGTACTCAAAGTTTTTGCAATAAACTTTTCATCCTTAAGTTTTTCATAGTATGTTTTTTTGTAGTCATATTATCTTCAAGAAGAATATTACCTATTATTAATAAACTTCCTAGTCAATCCGAAAGGTATGACTTCCTTACTTTAGTTTTTTTAATCACTTTTACTTGTCGGTAGTTTCCTTTTCTTTTAAAATTTTCGTACTCAAGTTTCCTTAAATTTGAAAAGTTTTATTAAAACCTCAAAAGATTAGATTCAAGAATTCCCTACGGGTATGTTTTCAACTGTCAGATCAGATCAAAGGTTTTTTCAACCGTTAGATGATTTTTGGAAGTTCAAAGGACACCACCATCTCCTATATAAAGGGGATCCCTATTTGTGTCCCACATCGATTTGAAAGCTCTCGTGTGTCGAAGCCCTGCATCAGTTCTTAAATCCCATTACGAACTTTTCAGTGCTCCTCCATTCCAAATTTCTGCAGAAGACATTTCTAAAAAAATGTCTTCAATCAAACCAATTTCATCTTGGTAAGTCTACAGTGAAAGGATCGTTCATTTGAATTTTCTCAATAAGTATGATTCTCTTATCTCTAAGAATATCAAACTCAATGGTTGGGAAGATTTTTGTGTATCAAAGATAGGAGATCAGGATGTTGTTTATACATATTTTCTTATAGAGTTTTATGATTATGTTTCCTTCTATGAAGAAGATGGCAGAGAAAAATTCTCTATTATGTCTTATGGAAACACTTACAAGCTTTCGTACTCTAAGGCCGCGAGCTTGGTTGGCCTTTCATATGATGGAGAAGCTGAGTTTTGTTCATATAAGATGTCAGATGTTCAGGGATGTTTCCGTAAAGTTAAAGAAATAGAATTCCTTGGCCTTAAATATGATAAAACAACAAAGATTACTCATCTCTCCACCAACAAACTAATTTTTTAGTCGTGGGTTTAAGGGTTTTTCGTACCGAGAATATGTGATAAGGAAAATCTTAAGAAAAGTGATATCTACATCTTGGATTTCTTGGTAAATCTAAGAAAGATAAACTTGATGAGGCACATTATTATTACAATTCAGAATATCAAGAATGGGACTTTGAAATCCCAAATCATTATGTATCATGCTTTGCTATCCAAGCTTATTATTCGGTGTCTTGAATCATTCAAGGTTTCTTGCACCTCTAAGATCAGGAATTGTAAGGTGATGCTGATTAGTGATGACACCTTAAAAGAATGAAAGTTGGATTCTCAAAACAAGTAGGTGAGTTCTATGATCTGCCACAGGAGGAGGCAGAAGTCGTTATTGAAAATGTGGAGAAGTCTGAACCGGTAAAGAAAGTTAGTAAGAAGAGGAAGTTAAAAAAGGTGGTGGCTAAAGAAAAGACCCCCAAAGCAAAGGAAATCCAATCTGCACCACCCAAGACGAAGAAACAGAAAGCATATCCGGATGAGGTGACTGCTAAGTGGAGGGAAGATAAGGAGAAGAGAACAGAAGGGGACCCTCAGTTCGGATTGGACCCTTTTGAGGCTAAGGCCTTAAAAGAGAAAGCATCTGATGAGTTAGAGAGGTAAGAAAAAAAGAAGAATATCAAAAAGAATATGTCTGAAGCTGAAGTTGTGTAATCCCTACTGAAAGCTACAGAGTTAGCCTCTGAGATGATTCCTATTCCGGAATCTTCTCATACTGAGCCTTTACCAGAGACCCCTGGAAAGAACTATTTCACTCTGGATAAGTCCAAAGGGAAAGAATTTGCTAAGGGAGTAGAGGAAGAAGCTGTAGAAAGAGTAGAAGAAGAAAAGGAAGCAGAGAAAGTAGAAGAAGAATAAGTTGAAGAAGGGAGTGGTGATCTTGATGACTTGATTAAACAAGTGTAAGACTATCAAAAGAAATAAAATCCATCAGAGAAACCACCACTACGAACTTCTGAGGACGATTCCTCAAAGTTTGTCACTCTGGAAAAGGGATCTGAGAAAGAAGGTAAGAAAGATGATGATAAGGAGGAAGAGAATGAGAATGATTTTTCTAAGGAAGAGAGTCATGAGAAGCATTTCCTTAAAGAAGAATCAGAGGAGGAGAAGCCAGATGAAGATAAGATAGTACAACTTTATGAGAGTGAGGAAGAATCCCCTGATAAAGAACCAATTCTGAAAGCTGATAAGGGTAAGAAAGTGCTTATGGATACCCCAAAAAGGGATATCATAAGGAAGAAATATATTGTTGGTTCTTCTAGAAGAAATATGGTTGAAGTTGAATAGGAGAAAACTCCAATCAAAGTGTCTGATTTGGAGTCATCAGCATTAGGTCATGATTTTGTGGTTGAGTTTTTAAAGAAATTGGTGGATATAATTCTGATTTTTCCCACCATAGACTCCAGGTGTCAAATGCTTCAGCATAGTCTAAACCAGAAATCGGAATCAATATACATGGTGATGGATAAGTGTGTAAAAATTGAGGCTAACTATAGAAATTTCCTTATCAATTATGATGTTCATAGAAAATCATGCAGCAAAGTCACTCTCTGGTCAAAGAAAGTTGTTGATGACTTGGCTGAGTTTGATCGTTTTCAGAATGAGGTTCAAAATGCTTTTGATACTGAGTATGGAAAGATTAAGGATCTTCAAGACAAGCTAATCCATGATCAAAATTCTCAGAATCAACAAGTCAAGGACTTGAATGGGAAGGTTAACTCTCTTGCTCAAAATTTTAAAAGGGATAGAGATCTCCGGATTGAGCTTGAAGAAAATCTTGTAAATAAAGATGAAATTCTTAAGGCTCAGGCTGAGGCTTTGAAGGCTCAAGAAGAGAGGATCACAGCTTTGGAGAAGCAAGCTCAGGAAGATCAGAAAGACTTGAAGAAATTGAAAACTCTCTTAAAGAAGTTAATCCCAAAGGAGAAGGAAGAAAAATGAACTCAATCTGATCTTTTGTTGCATTTGTTTTTCCTTGTAAAAATTTCTTCCAAGTATAATAGAATTGTGGTTGTTTGTTTTTCCATGCATGTATCTACTAATAATTCAGGTACCAAATTTCTTTTCCATTCCCTTAAATTATTTTTGAAAATAAAAAAGGGAGAGAAAGAAAAATAACTCAAAAAGGGAGAAGGAAAAATCTATAAGGAAGAAGAAAAATTCCTAAGAAGATTTATCCCTAAGTAAGGGGGAGCTAATATAAGGGGGAGTTTCTCATTATGAAGTTTTTCATGACAATGAAAAATCCATTCCAGAAATCTAGAATACAATCCTTAGAGTTCCAAACCCTAAGGGAGAGTTGGTTGTATTCACCGTCATCTATAATCAAAGAGAGATAAGTTTTAATTTCAAAGGCTAATGAAATTTTTGTAAGTCCTTCTATTCTTTTTCATAAGGTTTTTTATGCTTTCCAAAAAGGGGGAGATTGTTGAGTCAATAAGGTTTTCCTTATGAATTTTCCATTCCTTATTGTTTTGAAAATCTCAAACACCATATACTTAAGAAAATATATATTTTACTTCTATAAGGAAAATTTCCTAAGGAAATTTACCCTTACCTAGATTTCCTTACTCATATCATAAATTTTTCTAAGTATAAAATTTGGATTGAAGTCCAAAACCTCGTAATCATATAACTACTTAGATGTAAGGTATTCTATTTCTCATTACAAATTCTGATTATGAATTCTCATTACGAATTCCAGTAATGAATTCTCATTACGAATTTTGATTACGAATTCTCATTAATAATTCCAGTAATGAATTCTCATTACGAATTCTGATGACGAATTCTCATTACGAATTCTGTGATGAATTCTCATTAAAAATTCTGTGATGAATTCTCATTACGAATTTTGATGAAGAAATCTCATTACAAATTCTGTGATGAATTCTCATTACGAATTCGGTGATAAATTCTCATTACGAATTCGGATGACGAATTCTCATTACAAATTCTGATGACGAATTCTCATTACGAATTCTGATGATGAATTCTCATTACGAATTCTAGTAATGAATTATCATTACGAATTCTGATAATGAATTCTCATTACGAATTCTGTGATGAATTCTCATTAAGAATTCTGATGATGAATTCTCATTACGAATTCTGTGATGAATTCTCATTACAAATTCTATGATGAATTCTCATTACGAATTCTAATGATGAATTCTCATTACGAATTCTAATGATGAATTATCATTACAAATTCTGATGATGAATTCTCATTACGAATTCTGTGATGAATTCTCATTATGAATTCTGTGATGAATTCTCATTACGAATTCTGGTTGTGAATTCTGATTATGAATTATGGATATAAAATTTTATGAAGTTTGACTCTCAATTCTTCTGATAAATAGAATCTGAATATCCTTGTAATATAGACTCCAAATATAATTTTTGGTTAGACTCCAAACTTTTTACTTACACTTTTATTTGTCAATTTTGTTATAATATGATGTTGTGCTTTCAGTTACATGTGTTTTATTATAAAACGATGTCTTCCATTCTATTTTTTAACTAACCGTTGGTTGAGTGACATGTATACAGGTCCCTACAAAATTTAAGGAAAATATGACCGTTGGAGGAGGGAGTCGATCATTCGAACCAAGCCAATAAATATGAGCTTTTTCGAAATATATTAATAAGAAGTTGATCACTCTAAAGACCACATGTGGTTAAGGTGATTTCTAGAGAGAGAATCTTTGAATTCCTTGTGCGTGCTGAACTGGTCGTTCAGATTGCTTCGTGCAACTCCGAATTTTGGTGATTACATTGGAGGGCTTCCAGGGATAGGAAGACAGAGGTGCCGACTACCTTGAAGTTGAGGGCTTGCGAGGATAGCAAGACAGAGACTCTGATCATAATATCGAGGGCTTACTCGGGTGTGGGTAAGACAGACTTTCTTGAAAGTATAAATCAAGGGACCTTTATCCAAGGTTGTTGGATACCCTTCTCTTTGGGTTAAAATATTTATATCTTGTTACTTATTTTTGTTACAAGTTTTTCCGCTGCATTTTGTATTGTAAGGAAAGTATAACCTTCTTATATTTCCTTACACTTGTACTCTGACTTAGTTAGATTATATACGCTTTAAGTTAGAATCTAATATTGTAAACTTTGGTTAAGTTTCATTTTTTGGATCTATATTTCCAGAACCAGTTTTTCAGAATCACTTTCCAGATTTAAGCAAGTGCATAGAACTATAAGTTTGTACCTTCATACTTTGTCCCAATATTTCAATTAGTGTTAGAGGTATTGTGAATTTTCATAGTTTAACTTTGTTAAACTCATATCTTTCCTTGTTTAAGGAAATTTTTAAAGTGTACAATTCACCCCCCCCCCCCTCTTGTATATTGAGTATCTACATCATTATTTTGATCCTACAGGGTCCATAAAAAGTCTAATTTTTTTATATATTACTCAATCAAATCATACCATGTTGGTAACACTAAGGTGTTCAGTCCCCCCCCCCCATCATTCCACTTTATATCCCTATAAAGTCATTCGTTAATTTAAGAAATATTAATACCTAACAAGATCCTTCCTTCAACTAGATAAATGAGATAAGGGGATCAAGGAGACCTAAGATAAGAGTGATGCAAAAAGGTATATAATTTTAAAAACTATTATGGAACTAGGAATATCAAAATTAAATGGAATAAATTCATTTAATTATAATTCATTAGGGTTAATAATATCACCTTTCAAATTCCATAAGAAAAATTTGATCCTTAACCTGATTTTGCACTATAAATAAAAGAATCTCAAGGGGGTTTATTCCACTTAATAACTAGTACATGGACATTTTTTTATATTCCATATATAAATTTTTAAATAATAATGTAAAAATTATAAATATAAGTATCAAAATGTCCTAAGAATACTAAAATAAATTTTAGACAATGTGTTTCATGTGTACAAGGCTGAAGATAATGAAAAATAGTTACTTTACCAAAAAGACAAAGAATAGTTATAATTCTCCCTACCATGAAATATTTAACCTTGATATAGTGAAACATGTGAAATTACATTATCTTAGGAGAACCATTTTCAAAGAAGTATGAACCTTTACCATGTTGTATATAACTATGAAAGGGATAGATTAATAACAAAGGAGAATCATCTCATTAGGAATCATTAAAAAAGAAATCAGGTTGGGTTGAACTAGTTAACATTATTATATGAAAAAAATAAGAAACATAATTTCATTTGATAAGTAAACTTCAAAAAGATAAATGATTCATTAGTAATAGGGTACCTCAAGAAAAACTACAACCCCAATTTAGGCTAAAATAGGGAACTTTTATTTCTTTGTTGATAATTTAGTTTATTGAAATTCTAAATATGACCTAGAAAAACACACAGATGATATCTTTTAGGACCTTTTATGCATGATGGTTTAGAATTATCTAGTTTTACAAATTGAAATCATATAATAGATCACTTATTTTTAAGTGTAATAATTAGATATTAAGTGGAATGACCCAAATTAGTCCCACTTTCCTACCCTGGATCATCTAGATTCTTATCTCTATAAGATAAAACAACCTTACTCATACTAGACACAATAAGATTTCCACCCATTTCTAGTTTTCTGGTTTGACTTGATTCTAGCATCATGGCCATATTGACTATTTCCATGCAAGATTTGAGGACAATCTTAAGCATAATGACCCGAGGTCTGGGTGGTGACACCTTTCTGAGAATCAAGATTTCATAGATTCATTGAAGGCTAGCTTGAAAGATAATGAAACCAACTTAGAAAAAATATCAATATATTCTTTTATTAACATATAACTCTACTGTAGACTCATAATTTTCATTTTATTCTCTACTTTAACATTTTTTGGAAAGTTCTACAATATTAATATGGTTTTTAATAATTCCCAAGACATGGTATCTTACAACTAAAGAGGAACATTTGTCTCCAAACATTCCCAACTTTCTTGTTTTAACAAACCTAAAATGGATTCATCTTCTGGGTCTAGTTCCCAATGAATAAAATATTCCTTTTATCTTCTTAATCCATTCCATTTCCTCTTTCTGGTATTAATTACAATGAAATATAGTTGAATTTTTATTTAATAAATCTTGTATATGGTTCAAGAGTAAAAAAATAACTCAGATCCACCACTATATTATAAGTCTGGGTATAGTTGGAATCTAATGAGTTTAAACTTAAACTAAATGAAAAACTTACCTAAGAAACACTTCTTAAGATATACTTCCCATGATACATTTATACCTTTATGGGGGACAAAATCTAAATAACAAAAAATAAAAAACCTAATTAAAACACCCTTCAAGACTCAAACCTCAAAATAATCACTATAATAAAACATATATTTACCACATAATATAAACTTCCTCTTTTTACACCATAAAAATTCTAAAATTACTTTAAATTTATAAAAAAATATATGAAAATCAATATTATAATTGGATTACCAATTAAAATTATTCTTATTTCAAACTCCTTGATAAAGTTCAAAAACACATACATAAATTTTAAAACTACATGATTATTTTTTAAAAATCAATTATAAATTAAAATTTCCCTTTTATTCCAAATTAATCCATATTAACACTCAATTAAATAATGTTAAGTTAAGTCTTTCATTTAGATTTAAAATTTTTAAATCTTTTATAAGACTCATTTTTTTAAAATAATTTTATGAAATTTCCATTTACATATGAAACTTATCTTTTATAACATG
This sequence comes from Viscum album, assembly GCA_963277665.1. Taxonomy (NCBI): domain Eukaryota; kingdom Viridiplantae; phylum Streptophyta; class Magnoliopsida; order Santalales; family Viscaceae; genus Viscum; species Viscum album. The sequence continues at coordinate 161,094,337 of OY728147.1, forward strand.
AAACCAAGTATTTATTTATTTATTATATGTATATGGGATTACAAAAAAACAAACCAAACACATACTTAGACACTCTAGTGGGTCAATCCTTATCCATCCCCATAAGGAATATAAATCACCCATCAGATATATTTTATTACATTTGATATACTAAAGGACCATTAACCTGAATTTCATTACAAAGAATGAAGGCCTAGTGGAATGAAGGCTCAATGGAGTATCCTACATCATGTAGTTCCATCAGTAGAATGAATTGTCACCCCATATAAGTAGTCATAAAACCATATACCCATTATGAATTTTGTATCACCCCTACTAAGAATCATTTCATCATACTACCCTATGAAACTCCATGGTAGGGAACCCCTCTAACCACAACAACTGTGTAGAAATAGGTCTAGATGAGAGGTATGAGTGCATACATCTCTATTTTAATCCACTCACCTGGAAATTCCTTGTGTTGAGCCCCGCTACATCACCTAACTATCATGCTGCATCATTTGAAATATCCCACTTCTAGATAGTCACTATAAGGTCACCCATTCACACCATATCTAAAATCCATGAGGATAGGTGGTTGGTTGACAAGCACCAGCACACCAATCCCTCTTCTGTGGTCACCCACCCAGTGATGTCTTCACATCACCATGCTACACTACCTATTTATTTCATCAAGACATTTTTTATAATCATTCCATGTCATCTACTATCAAAAAATGGTTTCTTAAAGTACCTACAGTTCAAAGTCCCAATGGTGTCCTGAAGTCCATTGGTGGCTCGAATACCTTATAGATCGTAAGACCAAATTTGTGGCCCTAATCAGCTAAATAGTTCCACTAAATCAGTGCATCTATAATACATACTAAAATATTTTAGATCAAAATCAAAGGAGACCAAATTAAATAATAGATGGATTTATTATTATGCATGGTTTGGCCACATATTTTGGAAAAACATACACCATCTATGTGACAATCCCAAGAAGGTATTAAGGACTATATACATGTTCTATAAATTATTTTCCAGAACATGATCCAACCATGTGGCTTTATTTCTCCCCCATTTCCACACCAAAACATGAAAAATTAAAAAACAACCAATATATTCTCAATGTAAATAAAAATTTCACAATTTATACCAAAATATACAAGAATTGGTCAAAATTAAAACTCAAATTCAAGACTCACATCCCAATTATTCTTAATAACTCAAGTATCATCATGAAAGTTGTTAGTCATAAACTTACCCATGACCCAACTTTTGAGTTCCAAAAGTATCATACCCAATCTAAAAAAATATCTTAAATAAAAAATGGGATTATATTCCATTTCTTCATGAACCAACCTAGGTCAACCTTCCATGACACTCAGGTTATCCTATCACGATGCTTGAGGGGTATTACTGATCATCAAAGGTTGGTAATAAACTTTGATTGTTTCAAACATAAATAGGTGGGAATTATTTCACTTTAGAAACATAAATAATAAAGTTTTGTTTTCTTAACAATAACCCATCATGGTGCGCCCATACATTGGACTTCCACACACACCAAATATAAATTTTCAAATATAATTAAAACCCAAAAAATACATGACCAAAAAAACTATATGTGTAACCAAAAAATTAAATTTAATATGGGGATACATGAACAAAGGGTACCAAAACAGAGTATAAAAATAGTAAAGTAAAGTCAAATTTTCAACCATACTAATATCTCTACCTAAAGAATAAGTCTTGAACCACCATATAATCATATCCATGTGACCATAGGTCACCTCTTCATCTCAAAACATTCACCAATGTATTAGTAAAAATATCATCTCACATGAGGTAAATACCTAAATATCTACTTGAAAACATAAGGACTACAAAAAATGAAGTTGTGAGATAAATGTGGCAAGTAGAATTTCAAAAAAATTATTTATGAAAATCCTTTTATAATACAAATCATAAATTTAGGTTTCAAATAAAAATAGAAAATTACCTTTAGTCATGTGGGGTTGTTTCATGAAAACAAATCAAAACCCTTAATTATATTAGGAAATAATTTCTTCCCACTCCTATAAGAGTCATCAAAAAAATGTTGATTCGCTCACGTTCCATACAAACAAAATGCTATTGAGGAGAGAATCAATCTATTAAAATACTCTGTTATAACACATGTTCCAAATCTAAAAGGGTAAAGGATGTATAAATTTAATTATATCACCAAAAAAATCATGTTGATGTGGGGATTTGAAGACTATAGGATTACTTCCATGATAAGGGGATATTTCCACATTTTCTTCACTACTAATGAACACGAGAGGAGGGAATAGAGCTTCGATATTCTCCCCCTAAAACATAGAATCCTTAGGATCCAAGAGTGGGACTAGAATTTTGACGCTAACAATTTAAATAATATCCATACATAGGTATGAATCCTCATTTTTATCACTAACTAATTTTATTGGAATCCATATACTATTTGGGATATTGTGTACTTGGTTAGAAACCCATAAATGTGGATAGGAAAAAATATAATCCAAGTTTTGCACATTTTTCAAGTTTTTCAGTTGAGGTTGACATGGATTCCACATTTTTTTAAGAGGTGTTCCTTACCACCAAGGATGATAGCCTCACTCCAGAAATTTTATATGATAGTAATCATAAGTTTTTCAAGGAATTTAAATTCTTTGGATATCTCTCATTTTAATGCAATGGATCCAAATTCTATAATCTGTGAAATACATAAGGTCATGATGAAACAATTTTTATAAGGTCTAGTAACAATGTAAAGGGGAAGGTGAAGCCTCCTTATAATTATATTTTTTTTACAGGACCTACCATAGAAATGATGAGGGAATCTTGGAAATCCATGCTAGTTGAGACCTCCTCTTATCCCTTATAGGGTCTTGGATTCAATGATCAGGAGGTGGTTGTTGTATTAGATAATTAATTGGCATCTCTTTTAGGAGTTGTGGAGGTGGAAGAGTTAATAGAATATCAACAATTTTAATAGGTTAGAACCCCAATCCTAGAGGTATAAAGGTAGGGAAGTTTTAACTTGGTGGATTTAGAACCCATGGCTACTATCAATACATGCATTCATGTGATGGATGTTCAAGATAATGGTGGGAAGGAGAACCCACTGGAGAAATACCAGGAGACTAAATATTCCTATGGCTTAAGCCCAAAACTAGAGATTCATGTGGTGGATTAAAAGCCTATAAATTCTATAATCACTTTAATTCAAGGGATAAATGTACAAGTATAAGGTAGTTATGAAGACACACTATAGAAATACTAGGATCCTGAATATTCCTCTGATCCAAAACCATCACTGGACTTGTCTGGAAAATCATCTAAAGATGTTTTTGTCTCCTCCATTTTGAGATATAATTTTAAGAAAACAAAAGAATAAATTTTGGGAAAATCCAAGAATATGATTCCACTATAGTATGTTCCCAAGTTTAGAACTTAGAATATCACCATGATAGGTAAGAACCATTCACTCAAGTTCCCCAAGGAAAATATTCCAAAATAAGACTTTCCAAGGATACACCTATGGGACTTAATCAATCCCCCAACAAATTCACTCCACTCAATGGAAGGTTGTGGGATGATGATAATGAGGTCCTTCTCTCCACTGATGACTTCACTAAGCCTCCTAATAATATTTCTACGTTCTTAGGTAGTATAAATGATAATAGGAAAAGAAAAGGGAAGGGAAAACCATATTAGAATTACCATGAGAGGAAGGGCCTCAAAGTCGGGGAAGAACATCCCCTAGTAAATAAAGGTCCTATATTGGAATTTTATAGGGATTTGGAATTATACCATGGTAAAATACTGGAGAAACTTAATTATGACCAAAAATCCTATGTTTATTGGTCTTGATGAACTAAAAATGATGTTTTAAAACTAAAAATACAACAAATGCGCATCACTTGGATACTCTTTTGTTTCAAAAAACACTAATCAAGATAATATGGATAATATCTAGGTTTTAAAGAATGATAGTATTTATCTTCACTATTGAAATATAAACCATCAAGATATATTGGTTTATACTATAATCTAGGGTAATTTCATCTCACTATCCTTTATTTATGCCTCCAATTGTTATATAAAAATAATAGATATTTGGAGGGACTTGGAAATGATCTCTAACCATATATATCATAGTGGGGTGATCTTGGGTGACTTTAAAAAATATTATAAGACTGGAATAAAAAACTAAAACTCACTTCATTAGGTTAGAAACTTATTAATTATATTCCATGTATTCATAAGTGCTTAGTTGAAGTCCCCTTTGTTAGAGCTAACTTCACATAGAGTAGAAACACTGTTAATGGGAGGAAATATAGAAAACTAGATAGATGTATTGTCCAAGTTGATGGAAGGAATGATGCTATTGAATTCTCTAGTATCACTCTCCCTAAGTGGCACTCCGAATAAAATTTTCTTATGGTTGACATATTCACTAGAAAAATAAGGTCATCCCCCTCCCTTTTAAGTTAATAAATGAATTCCTTGTGGTGATTGGATGTAGGGAAGTCATTTTGGATGTTGGAAAAATTGATCCCCTAGAAGAACCCTTAAAATTATTTACACCAAGATAAAAAATAAAAAATAAATTATGATTAAGTAATTGAGAAAAGATTCCTTCTTAAAAATTTAAAGTGACATCAAGGTTGTTAAACATAATTTATTACACTACTAAACTTGATGACTTTCTTTCCCTCAAGAAGAATTTTTCCAAGAGTCAATAAAATATCATATATCTATAATAGTGAGAAAAAAATACAAAATATTTAACTTCCTACATAGGTAAAAGAAGTTAAGAAGAATTTTTACTACCCTCAATATAAATATATGCTTGTTGAGATCATAAAATGAGATCTCCAATGTTGTAACCACCTACTATGAAGACCTGTACTCAGATAAAGGGGATGAAAACGCTCAAAAACTGATTGATAATATTGTCACCAGTATTGATTGACATAAAAACAGGATACTAGTTGAATATTTTGATGGGAAGTAAATTAAATATATTGTTATTCCTTGACTATTGATATTGTGGTAGGACCTAATGGGTTTACCGATAAATTATTTATGTTCAACTGTGACATTGTTCATGATGAGTTCATCAATGAAATGAGGGATTTTTTTAGAAATGCCTCCATTAATTATAGAGTTAATTACAAATTTATTTACCTAATACCAAAAAAAGAAGTTTTTGTGGTTATCAAGGAATTCAGGATAGTTTCAATTGGAAAAAAGATCCCAAAATTCATTAAAAAAATCATTACATTAAAGTTGATATGAATTACTAGGGGATTCATAACTTTAAAAAAATTGGTTTTCCCTAGAAGGAACATCAAAAAATACCATTTTACTACCACATAATGTGTCAATATCATAAATAAGAAGGTTAAATATGGGAACATTTCCCTTAAAATTGACATCTCTAAGGCCTTTGACACAATAAAATGGGTCTCTATTTTTTTTATTCTCAGAAAGCATGGATTATATGGTACTTTCATTAATTTTTTAAACACTGTTATTGAAAGTTCTAGGATCTCTATCATTATCAATTAGCCTATTGGTGGATTCTTTTAGTGCTCTAGGGGATTCGGTAAAGGGGACCCCTTTTTGGCCCCTTCTTTACTATGGCTAAAGATTATTTGAGTTTATGTCTTAATGATCTTGTATAGTCTGGCCTCTGTAATAAAATCAAGGTTATATAGGATATATTCACCCCTTCACACTTCATTTATGATGAATACATCCTCCTCTTTGTCCAAGCTAATAGAATAACCATTTCTTACATCAAAGCTATTTTTTAACACTTTGAATAATTTTTTAACCTGGTTATTAGTTAAAATGAATCATTTGTGGTATTTGGGGATGGAGCGCTTTTATATAAGAAAAACAAGGTTTCTAGAACCCTTATAGTGAATAGAGTATCACTTACTTTAACATACCTTTGGGTTCCCTTCTTTTGGGGTAAATTAAAAGATATGTTATCTCAAAAAATATATACTCTAGGATCACATCCCATATGGAAACTTGGAAATGGAAAACCATTTCTCAAGTGGGGGAAATTTGTCTAGTCAACTATATGATAACCTTTATGTCTATTTATGCCTTATATATGTATATATGGCCTAAAAACTTATTTAAGAGTATAAATATTTGATCAGTTTCTTTGACTATACTGATTCCATCCATGAAAAGAAGTTTATTACTATGTCTTGTAAAGAATGTTTCAAACCCATTGAAATGGTAGGATTGGGATTCAAGGATATGAGACTCTTTAATGAAGAAATACTAATTAAATTCACCTAGATATTTATTACTTATAATGATATATCATTGCATTTACTCTCTAATGGATTCACAAAAAAAATACAGAATATATACTCCTCATACATATCTGTACCTATTTGTCTAGCCATCAAACATTCATAAAATGATCTCATTTAATTATCAAAGGGGATATTATGTAAGTAGTTCACTATTAATTTTTGGAACACGCCATGGATATCCAGGTAAATAAATGAGGGTTTTATTGTTCGTTTATCCATGAAACACATCCCGATTGCTGAATTATAATTTAATGCTATTGTACATGTCTTTCCTTCTCCTTATATCAACCTGGAGGTCTAAAGGTATGAATATGTTGATAGGTATAATCTTATTTAGGAACAAATTTTCATTGGAAATCTCAATTATAGGGAGTATTATAGGTACAAATGTGAAGGCACTACCATGATACCCTCATGGGTGGTAAATTTTAGGAATCCATTCATTCCAACACCATCTACATTACTTATATGAAGAATATGGAGGTGTAAGATTCCAATTCATAACCTTCTATAAGGAATATAATTGCATATTACTCCTTAATATCACCAATGTATGAATTCTGAAGAGAGAATTAGTCATATCTTCATCTCTTGTGAGTTCACATGCAGGATATATGAGAATATTCAAGTATCATTTGACATCATGATGTGTATGGACATATTTGAAGACATGATTACTTCCATCACTGAATCTATCCATAGTTTATAGATTAAATTAATGATTATCACATCTATATATGCTACCATTTACTATATATGGAGAATAATAAATGAACTTTCATTTAAAAATCACACTCCCTCCTTGTATGTAAGGATCACTTCCATAAAAAGGGAGTTTAAGGCTGCCTCTAAAGTTCAAAAAGGTTCCATAAAAATTGATTTTTATTTTCTTGTTATCTTGAGAACATTTTGTGTAACTAGAAGGGTCAAGAAAACTCCAGTGTTTTAGTAAATTAGATGGATTCCTCTGATCTCATTATGTTTGAATGTGAATGTAGATGGGGCGGTTTTAGGTTCACCAAGACCCTCAGGTTGTGGTGGTGTATTCCACACCCCTTAGTATTTATTAAAGGCTACTTATATCATTTCATTGGGAACATATGTTCCATTAAAGATTAATTATAGGTGATGATCAGGGCAATTAAATATTTTTCCTACCATGGATGGAGGTTCCTTTAGTTTGAATCTAACTAAACCACTACAGTTAAAATTTTGAAGTTATAATCTAAGAATATTCCATGGAAAATGGTATTATCCTAGATCAAATTCCTCCATCTCTTTAACCAACTTATCCTAGATTCCAAACATGATTATATGGGATCCAACCAAGTTTCTTACTCTCATACAAAAAGATAAATTTCAGAGGAAATGTTGATATGGTCCATTGTGATCTCATACATCTTCTCACAAATTTTTGAATCATATGAACATGGTGAATTACATAATTTACTTCATAAACCCCTTATTATGTCAATTTTTCTATTTTTTAATAAAATTTCCTATTAATGGGTTCACCTGATTCCAGAACCTTTTTTATTAATCATTATAACACCCTACTACCCTGGACCACTCGGTTAGTGTCCTGGCCAGAAATCACTACTGGAACTCAAACACACTTCCCTGTATACTAGAGGCTGCCGACTAGTAGTGAGGATCTATGGTGTTACTGTGGGGATAATATAAACTAATATTAGATTAAAACAAAAAAATCAAACATAATCTATCATAAATAATTAGAGTATATGGAATAAAATAAACATAACATGTAATATCAAATGAAATATGGAAGCAAACAGTCATACATACATAGGGTAATACCTATATACAAAAACTAATTTCACACTAGTCCAATAAAATATACAAGGTATATAAAAAAGGCATGGTCTCTACTAATATCCCCAAGCCTCATAATATCCCAATATTCAACTCTCATATAATCATATTCCACTTTATTAGGAAACACTGGGCCACTACCATATATGAACCCATGATAAGTGAAGTCTACTTGGGAATATAAGTGTCATGGTTATCCAAGAAAGGTTTTAGTATAACTTGGTAGGGAACCACCAATTAGGTCCTAAATATAACCAATAAACTAGTATATACACATGTGACCTGTTCATCTAAATAAATAAATATAATGAGGAAGAATGATTAAATAACCACTATTGATCCTTGGGTTTTATGGTGAAACCCAAGATCAATAATACCTACTTCATCTAATGATAGAATGTATTTTAGAACAAGACATAATCATACCCAATAGTTTCAATCTCAACAGTCATATAGAGGTAGGTATAAGAACCAATTCTGAAATCATAATCCCATTAAATCAAATAGTATCAAGAATAAAGACAATTCATAGTAGGAAATCCCATGAAAAAAATAATCATTAGGCATAAGATGACTCGTAATAGGGAACTCTAGGAAATCCAAACTTATTAGGCATAAGAAAAATCCTATTTGGTAATCCTAGGAAATCTATAAGTATTGTACATAATTCGATCCCTGGGAGGTAATATTAGTCAATCAATAAGTATCAAACACAAGTTTATTCTAATGAGGTAATCCAAGTAAATCCCTAATTATTAATCATAATGTATTCCATGTAAATCCATAAGTATCATGTATAATCTGGTTTTTTAGAGGTAATCTTTGGAAACCCATAAGTGTCAGGTATAAGAAAACTTTTAGGAGGTGATCCTTGGAAATTCAAAAGTATCAAGCATAAACTAATTCCTATGATGTAGTCCTATGAAATCCATATAGACTCAAAGGATGAATCCAAATTGATATCCTAGAAATTCATTCCTAAAGACTTCGTATTATTACATCCCTCATGTAATATTTCACATCATTACTATAGCCACATTAGGCTCACACTATCTACCTTCGGGTTCTAAATTAGAACTTGAATTTAGAGACATGTGCCCTCATACACTAGCTCTCACAATAGTCAATATATATCAGGGGAACCCACAAAGACCCCCTAGGTTTCATCATAAACTAGACACCCTACATGGGATCCTCAATCTCAATATCAAATTTCCAGTAAAACAAATAACTCATAGGGTATAACATATCTCAATGTCATCATGATCACATTATGACCCCACTAGTATAATACGATGAACCCCATTGGTATAACTATTAATAGATGTCATAATTTTCATCTCACATTCCAATTCATCCTAATTCAGTTTACTCACCCAACCTATCGTGAATCTACCTAGGGTCCACCCACATGAGTGCTCATATACTAGTGAGGGAGGAATATTTTCCCTACTCTCTAATCAGATAGCCCAATAGATCTAAGGAACCCCACAACTACATCATGACCTACTAAGTCCAATTATTCCAATTCATTACACATCCCTACATAAGGGAACTAAATACACCTATCCAGGTCCACTACATTCACTTCACTCATTAAATTATCACCCATTTTGTTATATACATATCATATCACACTTTTATAATTAAGACCTTGACAATCAGTAGTCGTGGCACTAAGATAGCACTCAAGGGTCTGTCATGTACCTTGACACTTTATCCTTTCCATTCAAAGGCATTAATTTTTAATTAAAAACTTATTCAATATAAAATATTCAATTACCCATAGTGTATAGGCCACATAAAAAAGGTGCAAGAATCGTAGGGAAATGCATAGGATCCACCTACCTCATACATATTTTTTACTACAAAGGTAGTCTTTAAACCTTTATAAAAATTCTTCAAGACCCCACATCACCTCTTGAGGTCCTAAATCAAGCCATAACATCCAAAAAATAATTATAACAAATTATAATTAATTAAAAAATTTATTTTAAATATAAATAAATATCTAAAACTCATCATAAATATTTCATATCCAAAAAATTCAAAGAAAATGGATTTTTGCCACCCCCAATGCCAATCCATACTTTTAGCACACAAAATCCCTAATTTATCATTTCTAAAAAATCCATCCATTTTATAAAAAATTACAAAATCCCTAAATAATTTCATGGAAATGACTTTCCTATTTGAAACTTCGCAAATCCTAGTGAGACTATCCTCCCATGACATCCTTTATCAAAGTCGAGAAAAATATCCTAAATATAAAGATGATTCCACTATACACCATTGGAATCACCACAAAATACCTATCCCATATTTCACATCTTAGTAGTGAGAAAGATGGAAATAAACTAAGGAATAATTTATTCATAGTGTTAGATTTACCTCAATATTCCTTATGGATCAAGCGTCACTTAGTTCTGACAATAATCATGGGAGATAATCCCCTAGATTCAAAGGGAGTGGTATGATCCCATTCATGGCTAAACCCAATACTATACTAGGTGTGAAACGCCCCAAAATCCATGCTAAAAAATTATTTTATTTATTATCTAATATTTAAAAAACTATAAACTCTTTTCTTGAAGTAGTCAATTTAAGGGTCAGCATAAGAGGATTCACGTAGGGGTTCACCCATGTAAGTGGATTTCCATATAGGAGTCAGTCACTATGTAGGAGGTCCCTATAAAATATTCCACATGAGGGGATCCCACATAGGGGTTTACCCCCATGTTAGGTAATTTTTACATGCATGATTAAACCATATAAGGGGATTTTCCCTTATGTGGTTACCCTATGTATAGGGATTTCCCCTATTTGAGGATCACCCCAAGTAAGAGGATTCCCATAATTTAAGGGAATTACTTTGTAAAAAAATTATATATACTGGCCATGTAAAACGATTCCCAAGTAGAGGTTCCCATATAAGGGTACCATGTGTGGGTAACCCATGTAAGTTTCATCCATTTATGGGTGACCCACATAATCATCACCATGTAGGGGTCTTTCAGATCCCCTTCAAAAGGGTTATTCTTTTCGAAATTATGGTAAATTCCCAACCATTAATGGGAGAAAACCCAAGGTAAGGTGACTTACATGTAGGTTACCCACATAAGGGTCTACCTATGTATGGGTTTTCCCTTTACATAAATCCAATGAACATTTTATCCTAAAATGATACTCTTGAACACCAAATTCATCACCCATGCCTCAAAACATATCCAAAAAACATTACTTAGGTTATCTAAACTCTCAAATTCTCAATCAAAATCCTAGTTCTCAAAAAAAACCCTACTGCGATGTCAAAAATTGAAATTCCTTATAAAATTCATAACCTATAAATATGTGAGTCATTAAAACCTCCCCACAATAGAACTTATTATCCCTATTAATCCTTGGTGTTCATTTAACCATCATAATCAACCTACACCGGATGTCAATTCATGATCAACTCTCAATGTTCAACCTTAGAACATCGAACAAGTTTCTATTATGCAACTCTTAACACATGGTTCACTATTCATCCAAAATTAATCTATTGTTCACCACCCTCACTAAATCATTAATATGGAACTTACTCATGCTCATATATAATAATTCATGATGGTTTCATTCATCAATTAATTCTCAGGATTATGGTTCCAACTCCATAATCCCATGTTCTTAAAGGCCAATTTCGGTCCATGTTTCTCAACACCATCAAAACCAAATAATAATAATTCATTATAAATGGTCCAGTGACATGATCATGGCAGTTTTTATCTTACTACACCCAATTACATTAAAAAATAGAATTCAATACTCTTTTTAACTTCTTCTAAAATGCTCAGTCGTTCCCTCTAACACATCATTACACTATTTGATCATGATGCCTTAATTTCTAAAGAACCCCTTAGATCATATAATACCCACACTAAAGTTAATACCTAAAACTTGATATAATTTTAGGGTTATATCCTAGACTTACTACATCATTCTTCATCCCCGAACTTAATCACCAACACATCATTTGTCCTACTCACCCTAAAAACACATCAATCCACCCTAATCTTAATGTTGATTCTCAGACCCCATCCAATATCATATCCAAAACCCAAATATGATGTTAGACAAAAAAATAGATGAAAAATTATTAATATTCACATTGGTGTCCTGGTTTCATCTCAATCATCCAATGACCAGTATCACCACACTCATGACTAGAACCACATGAGGTTTATATATCCACATCTGATCTCATTCCCTTCACAATATGAGTATCCTTACCATCAATATATTAAACTAAAACACCAATATCTATGGCTCTTAATCCATACATTTTTTCATGTAGTTATTATACATGACCATCCTACTCACACCCAAGTGATAACATGAAACATAAATCACTACCCATTCATTGCACACTAGGAATGTTATCCTCTACATCTACTAAATTTTGATCTTTTATGAAGATCACACCCTCTAAAACTAATGGTGAAATATCCACCATATGGATTCCCTTATACCACATTTCCTTGAGAAAAAAATCCTAATGGATTTACAAGATAAAGCCTCCCAGATATCCCATTTCAATGCACAAACTCAGGTCAACTATACCATGGAACCTCAATCCATCTTTGATGTCACATATCACTACAGAGTCATATTTCCCATTTCATTAAAAATCTTGAGAAACCATGCTCACATAAAATCATATCAAATTAAAAAAATCCATAATTTTAAGTTAAATATATTTATAAATCCATTACACGCACCTCATTATATTTCATGATTCATCCTTTATAGTGATTCTCTATAGCCCCCATTCACCAAAATAAATCATACCCAAGTGGGTTAAACCTTGGTATTACCCTACTATATCATCCAAATAATACCACCTCAAGTCCTATCAATCCTAGTCCCACATTCCAAAGCCACTAAATATTCTCCACTCATATATCAATATCATCTAGTAAGAATCCCCTCTAGGCTTTTACAATAAGCCTAAGCCATCTCACACATGTCAATACAACCACATTATCACCCATCACTCAGGCATTGTCCTAAAAAACATAAGAGTCTACTTGTGCTCCATTCATCCTAGATATGACCATATAGGATCTCAATATTCTCTCTCATCAAGATCTACCCCCAAAATAAACCAATCTAGGCATCCTACTAATCTTTCCCTTGAAACGAAACTTTGATACCAAAAGCACCCCAAGTGAATTTCATCATGAAATCTATAAGATTTCCCATGCCTATACCACATACATGATGGAACCTATGATGCATCAATATCAAAACCTGAAGAATCTACCCATGCTTCCTATATCTAGGTAATTTATAGTTGTGGGATAACCCCTCTCTTGGGTTACCCTCACATATCATGACTACATTAGGAAAATTCCATGACACTCAATCATATCACTCTTCTCACCAATATCCCGATCTATATATCAACACCACTAATCTATCCCATATATCCCATAAACCATGTCTTACATAGGTTACACTCATGGGTTGGAATCTTGGATATCATCTCAAATATCATAAGAAAAATCTCATGCTAATACACCCACCCTAGGGTCTCTCTTTCTCTCTCTCTCATATATATATATATATCAAGAATATCATGATATGTTATCATCATACTATTTCATTGATTCTCATGAAGTATCATCATACCATACTACCCCCATGAGGACTATGATCTCATCACTGTACACATAACAACATCATCCTATGAATAATCGTATCCACTAAACAAAGTCATATGGTTTGGTTAAGTATAATTCCATTAATAATATATCTATAAAACAATATTTAGGTTGTTTTTTACACTTTAAATAATCAAACCCATTTTATTTTCAAAACCATTATCATAATCACCTATAAGGGTTTTGTCACTAAGGCATCCAATGCACGCATCGAAGTACTTAGGGAAATTATAAATCCATTACATAGAGGGGTTGTATAGTCATCATCAAGTATCATTCCTCTATAGAGTCTACATGACCCGTTATCAAAGAAAATATACTATAGTTTAGCTGATTAGAATCTCACCAAAAAGTTATATGGTAAAATTCCACATAAGTTGTTGTAGACACTTTAAATAATTGATCCCTAATCATTAGTGATATCAATTAGAGACATGCATATGAATGTCATGTGAGTCCTATATTCTAATAATTATGTATATACATAGGACTATTTCTAATTTTACAGGAGATAAATCTATAAATATTAATCTCAATAAACACATCATATTGAATGAATATCTCAATCATAACAAACAAACCAATAAATAGTAATCCCATAACCCTAGTAACCTAGACTTTCCACCAAAAAGTTGTTTGTGATGCACTATCCTGAGGTCTATCACAAGCTCTAAAACATACCTAAACCAATTCTATCATATCCATAAATATAAATATAAATAAGAATATATTTTGATACATCTATTTAACACCCCTCCACCTCGAACCACTCGAACTTTGTCCAAATTGACAGTCACTGCTTGGCCTCAGACATACCTCCTCATACACTATAGGTTATAAACTAGAAAAGAGGGTCAAAGGTGTTATCTTAAGGAGGATATAACCTCATTTTAGATTAAAAAATAGTGAAATATAACTAAACATCATCCATAAAAAATAATCAAATTAAGTGAAAGTAAATAAACATAACATGTTATATCGAATGAAATTTGAAAGCATAGAGTTATACCAACACACATTCATACAAAAATAAAATAATTGATAGACCATTGGGATGATCATACATATAGGGTAAATAAAATTGAAAATATAGGGTCTCTTCTAATATCTATGATCCCCATCACATCTCATTCTATAAGTCCCATATAAGATATCCTGGTTGATTATGCATCACTAGGACACTAATCAGCATGAAACTACAATTAGTAAAGTATACTAAAGTACCCAAGTGCCTAGTACACTTAATAAGGGTGTGAGTGCAGTATAGTAGGGAACCATAGAAGGGGTTCCAAATATTACTAGTAAAATAGTGTATGCACATGTGACACGATTATATGAATAAATAAATTCAATAAAAATCATGATTGAAGAACCAATATAAATCCTTGAGTTATAAGGTGATACATAGGATCGACCATACCTACTTCATCCAGTATCTGGGTGTAATTGAGAACACATTATAATAATCCCCAACAGTATCAAGCTAAATTTCCATATATTTGAAGTTGAAATCATTGATTAATACGATATAATCCTAGGAAATCCAATTTTATGTGCAATAAAGTTGATTCATAGGAGGTATTCCTAGGAAATACAATAGTATCAATCATAAACCGATTATTAGAAGGCAATCCTAGGAAATCCAGTAGTATCAGAAATAAGATGATTCCTAAGTTGTAATCATGGGAAATTTGTAAGTATTGATAATAATATGATCCCTATAAAGTAATAATGGGAAATCCAAAATTATCAAACACAAGATGATTCCTAGGAGGTAATCTTAGGAAATCTTGAAGTTTTAGAAAAAAAAATTGATTCTTATGAGGTAATCCTAAGAAATCCAGAATTATCACTCACAATTTTATTCTTGTGAGGTAATCCTTAGAAATCAATAAGTTTTAGGAATAATAAAATTACAAGGAGGTAATCCTAGGAAATCAATAAGTATCATGCATAAGTTGATTCCTGGAAGTTAATCCTAGGAAATCTACATATAAACAAAGGTTGAATACCATGTGATATATTAGGAATTGATTCCTAAGGTAATATGGTTAGTGCATCTCCCGCATAAAATCTCACATCCTTATTATAGCCACATTGGGCTCACACCTTTGACTATCAAAGTATAAGGTGGCACTGAAGGTTAAAAATATGTAATTTCATATACCATCCCTCACTAGGTTCAATGTACCTTTAGGGAACCCACCTAGTCCCCCTAATCCTCATTATAACCCAAACACCTTGCATGAGATCCTTGATATCAATCTTAATTTTTAGGTTAATCCCATCACCAAAAGGGTATAACATTCATAAATATCATCACAATCATATTACAGTCCCATTGGACTCATAGGATACCCCATAATATCATTCATCTTAACAGATAGTATAATTCCCATTTCACATTTCAAGTTATCCTAGGTTGTTCTGCTCACCCAAAATTTTATTAATCTACCCATCTGGGTGCTCACATAATAGTGGGGTTAGAACACTAACCATAATCTTTAATTAGATATTCCAATACCAATAATGAATCTCACAACTCCATCATGGCCTACTCAGTCCAGTCATTACAATTCATCACATATCCTTATTCAAGATAACTATAATGAAACCTATCTAGGTCTGCTGCATTCAATTAAAACATTGAATGCTTTCCCCTTAGGGTATATACATATCATAGAACACTTTTATAATCAAGTTCTCAACCATCTATGAATGAGGAACTATTCCAGGTCTCAAGTTTATTTTGAGTCACTTTACACTTTTTCCATTATATTTATAAGCATTCATTTTTAATTAAAAAAATTATCCAATTTAAAATGTTCAATAACCCATAGTGGTGAGTCCACATATCACATGCTATATAAATAAGGTGCATAAACCATATTGAAATACATCAGGACAACCCATCTCATATGAAGTTATTCCCTCTAAATTAACCTGATAACCTTTTTCAAGGATCATCCAAGCCCTGCATCACCTCCCAAGGTCTAAACTCAAACCATAAAATCCAAAAAATTAATTATAAAAAAATATAACTAATTAATAAATTTAATTTAAATTATCATAAATTTATACAACTCAATGAAAATATTTCATATCCAATAACTATAATAAAATATTTGTGCACCACCCCTAGTACCTATCAAGACTTTTATCACACCAAAACACAAAATTATTATTTCCTTAAAATCTATCCATTTTACCCAAAATTCCAAAACCCATAAATAATGTCATGGAAATGGAATAGCTATTTGAATCTACAAAAAACATAGTGTGACCATACATTCAGGACCTTATTTAGATAAGTTGAGAAAAATATCCTTGATATCAAGATGATTCCACCTTGATATAGTTGAATAAATGCCTAATCCCAAGTTTATATCATACATACTAGTAGTTAGAATGAGGTGGAAACCAAGAAAGAATCAAATTGAAGTGTTATATTTGCCTAAATATTTCATTTGGATAACATAAAACTTTATTTTGATATGAATTGAGGGAGATAATTCCTTAAAATCAATGTGAGTGTTGATATCCCCTTCCTGGTCGAGCCACCGACTATACTGGGCATGAAACACTCAAAATACTCTTTAAAACTCATTTTCTTAATCGTTTATTTAAAATTAAAAAAAAACTAGAAACATTACTCATGTTGGGGTATATGAAAGGTTCGATGTATGGGTTGATATAAGGGGATTCATTTAGGGGTTCAACCATGTAAGTGGATTCCCATGTAATAGTATTTCTATGTAGGGGTCAACCTCCACAAAGGGAGGTCCCTATATAAAGGTCTATATAAGGTGGTCCCATATAGTCATTTACACCCACATAAGAGAATTTACCATGTGTGGTTAATCCAAATACAAGTATTATCCATGTATGTGGATTTTAACTTATATGGTGATGTTATATAAGAGGATTTCCTCTACATGAGGGTCACTCCATGTCAGGGGATTCCCCTCACATAAGGGGATTCCTTGGGGCTATATTTATCCAAAATTTGGAAAATTTCTCATCCACATAAATTGATTCCCACATATAGGTTCACATGTAATGATACTATGTATGGGTGACCAACGTATGGGAGACCCATGTATGGGTCATCCACATATGGGTGACCCATGTAAGGGTCACTATATAGGGGTCTTCTAGTCCCCCTTCTCCAAGGCTATAATTTTCAAAAATTTGCAAAAAGTCTTGACCACATAAGTTTCCAAGCCCACGTAGGGGTGACCTATGTGAGTTTCACCCACCTAACAGTAGATTATTTAAGGATCAACCCATTTAGGGGTTTTCCCTTTACACTAAGATAGATCACAAATCAGTCTAAAATATTTCCTATAAACACCTGAATCATAACCCAAACCTCAAACTGTATCCAAAAACATTGCCTAGTCTATCCCAACTCTTAGATTCTCAATATAAATTCTTATTCTCAAAATAACCCCTTCTCTATGGTGAAAAACTAAAATTCTCTCTGAAATTCATTACCTATATTCAAGTCTTTAAAAACATGTCATATATAAATTAAATCTATGAATAAATGTAAGTAACATAATTACATTCGTATGTGAATAAATTAATATAAAAATGCGAGGAGAAAGGATCCTCAAAATAGAAACAAAAACTAAATAATTAGAATCATAAAAAATAATGAAATAATTTGCATTATAGAATAAAAAATGTAAACAAGACTTGTAAATCAAGAAAACTAGGTCAGTTAATTTATATCATGGGAAACACCTTATGTTCTATAGATATGATACTAAAAATAATCATATGGAACCGTATGTCTAGATATTGATGATATTTCTAACAAATACCCCCCCCCCCCACACACACACACACTTACTCTAACCTAGACTCACTAAGAAGCACTCCCTTTAGACAATCACATCATTTACTAGTGGATTCAAGTGAGAGACTCATTATTACTAGCATAGAAAACATATCTTAATCTCTAACTTAAATTCATAGGGTTCCAATAAAACTAGTTAATGTAAGTGAGGGAATAATTTATCATAACATAAATCAAATATCAACAATATATGAAATACAATTATCCTAATATCAATAATTAATTTCACCATAAAAAACCCTTTAATAAACAACCTCTTTCCATTTATATAATCATCAAAAAATAATAAAATTTATCTCAAAATATATACAAGATCATATAATATATGATAAAATAGGGCTCAAAGAAATTTTGATGCTTATAATATGAAAATATTTGATATGAGGTTCCAAATATTTCTTTATCTTTAACCAAAATTTGAAAATATATAATACTTATTTGGAAATTATTTTTAAACTAAGAATTGAATTAAAAACTCATTAAAAGTAAAGTAAATATTAACATTAAATCCATATATTAAATACATATCATTTAGTATCTAGATTAATTGAATCACAAACTTAATTTCACAACATAAATCAATATATTTATATATATAATTGGAATGGAAACATGTCAAAAAAATGCATTAAAGTTTAATAATAATAAAACTCTGTCCAAATAGTCCCTTAAATAGTTAATCAATCCTTAAATCCACCAAATATCATATATAAAATAATTTGAAAATTATTTGGAAGTCAAAAACATCACTTTAGTTTCCAATTCTTCTTGAAATAGACTCTTAGTCATTTTAACAAACACATTGAGTGCATATAAATTTTTTCTAGGTATGTATAGCTTAGGATCCATTAAAAATCCTTTTTATATCAAACTTGATAAACAATAATACAAATTGAACCTATATAACTCCATCAATACTAACATATATTAATATATTTTGAATGAAAAAAATTATAATACTCGATCACCCATGGCATGTCAACTAAATTGAGTTTCATAAAAATAAATACCTTAAAGGGATGAAATAAATATACTTTCAGTGAAAAACACTATATTAATTAAAGAGGAAGGATTCGACAACCCAAGGCATCAAATAACTCAAGTTTAAATAAAATATGGATGTGATCGTGTACACCATGGATATTAGGGTTTAAGAAATAAAAAAGAAGAAATAAGAAATAAGTGGAAGAGACAAGAGGTGATTACCATAAGAAACCATGAAGATACTAAGGATAGGATATAAATATATATTAATGAGGAAGTAGGGAATATTCCTAGGACTCAATTCATCCAGGAAATGTAATAATAATAAAGTAAAATTGATTAAAAAGGTTAAATTGAGTAAGTGGTGATGTTACCTAGGAAATACATACATAAATACTACATCTTATTAGATGAATATTCATTACATATCAATATGATCTATACCAAAATTATAAAGGTATAGTGTATTTGGAAACTTAGATACATAAACAACTAGTATATAATATATCTACATCATATCTCATAAGGTTCTTCATAACTATCTCCCTTCATTGACATATCATACTTAAAACCTTTTTTCATGTTCTAGGGAAAAGGAAACATAAAAAATGGTGAGCTCAGATGCTCAATAAGGGTAAACAATGGATATATCAATGATAATATAATAATAACATGATAATAATGGTATGAGAACATGATATTAACATTTTAAAACCATACCCAACAATACATAGTTCTTAATCAGGAGTCATGGCATAAATCTTAATAGTTCATAAGACATGAATAATAATGGAATCAAATAACATGATCCATAAGAGAATAACATTGGCTTAAGATCATGTCATGAAAGTTTGGCATAAAGTTTTTCATTATCATATTCATATAAATATTATTTCAAGGATACCCACCAAGATATTCATCACATGTTAGTCTTGGGATAACCATCCATGTATTATTTTGGGATTTGGATAACATTTATGTTCCCTATTTGGGGCCTAAGATAAGCTACCTTGTACCCCTTGAACTCATAAAACATTAATATTTACCAAAATCATTTTACGGATATAACAGACTAACTAATTACATAATTATAATCCATTCATATGTATGCCATAAGATCAAGAAAACCTTTATCGTTTCCACATAGCTAAACCGGTGTAAAAGAAAACGATTCTCTTCAATATTTCATTATCATAATTATAAACCATCCATAGAAATAATAATTATGGTATCATAAAATCATATCCATAGTGAATCGTAAGTAATATGAAAGGATGTTATCAAATATTAAAAATGCTTTTTGAATATCATTAGAATGTACTTTGAGGAAAATAACCTTTTCATTTTGAAATTAGTTATTTAAAATCTAAAAATTTATAAAATATTAAGGAAAAAATTCCCTTTTAAAAGAACCATGGAAACTTATAAATTAATATTCAAAATAATTAGTGTTCATTATGGTGGAAAATTTTATTCATACTATATGTATTAAAAAAATATTTTGTTCATGCCTTCGGTAAAAGAACCTCATTTGAAAAATGACAAGAATATTCCTTTTAAACAATGTTATGAAAATTAAAACATGGATGAAAATTAATTTAATAATTATTTTAGGAATATAAAAAAAATTTAAACATTTTAAATAAAATATAGACATGGATGAAAATATTCCCAACTAAATAGGAAAAATCATTTTTCTTTAAAAAAATATTTTGATCCATTGAGTACATAGAGAGATTAAAATTAAAGTAAAACTTTTTATTTAAAAAAATAACTATAGGATAAAAAATACATAATATTTTTAAAATATATATCATATAAATTCATCATTGTAAAATTTAAGCAAAACAATTCTAGTAAAAAGTGATATTGTAATATAAAACATTTACCTCAAGTATGAATTGATTTGTAAGATTTATAACCTATTGTATAATAAATTAAAATTTATTATAATCATATACCATAACCATATTAATACCAATAATACTATATTAATTCTACTTATAACATTTTAACACCCATTTATTAATAGTTCTTTATTAAAATCATCAGTTTTGGGTGTTAACTATTTTGTTTTTCATGAAAGTTTTAGTTTATCGGTTCCAGTGATCATGGTTTCATTATATCCATAATTTTAATGATGATAAAAATATTATATATATTCATTATATACATATTTATAACTATCCATAAAAGGTATATATATAAAAATTAATTACACCATTCAAGGAGATGATAGTTTGTATGTACGCATTAGCATTGTTTTCATTTTTTAAGGATAAGAAGAAAAGAAAGATAAATAATATTTTATCATTAAAATATCATAATTATATCATATATATCATATATATCATATAAATTTTTTAAATCATTCATTTTATCCATCTGTGTAATTTTGTGATGGAAAATGAATCATATTACTAAGTGGTGGTGGTTGTCCACATATACGCATGAGCTGTGATTTTATTTCTCATTTGAGGGAAAGGAGGTGTAAAATGGTTATTCCATCATCATAATAACATCTAAATATATTTATGTTACTTTATTTATCATGTTATTATGTATACAATAGTTTTAGATAAGGTTGAATAAGAAATAAAATTTAAATACCTCAATTAAGATTTATTCCTCTTCTTTGAGAGAACTCTTATGGATTTCACCTTAAGGCTGGAAAGATTAGTCTTAGAAGAAAACCAAGGGCTCTCATATAAAGGGAAATAAGTTGGGAAGGTATTATTTTAGTTAATTTATAAGCTATAATTCTCAAAATTATTGAATATGTGTGGATAGTACGTCCCCTTTTATAAGTGAGGTAGGGGACACATATGGAATTACTCAAAATATTTAAATAATATAATGTCGATTTCTTATGAAAATGAATCCAAATAACGAATAATTTAAAGTTAGGATAATGTAGGTCCTAAATATATGCATCAAATAATAATTACACATTTTTATGTTTCATTATCACCCTTATATCATATTTTAACCCTCCCCCACCCTTACCTCATCCAGTTAACCCATTTTAACCTTAACTGTGGTGACAAATTTTTACTATTTTTTATAATTCACTATGAAAAAAAATTAATGTAGACTCATTTATGTGTTTTTAAATTATAATTCCAAATATATGGTCTATTTTATCAAATTAAATTTCTATATGTGGAATGATTTAATTTTAAAATAAGTGTACAAAATATAATAAACCCTGTTTTTAGAAAAAAAAATCATTTTTAATCCTAAAATTGAATTTAATTTCATTACTTTGCTAGTAAAAATTATAAAATTAATATTAAAATATTTTAGTGAATATATAATCTACACATATCATTAAAACCATTAATAAAAATTTATTTATTTAATTTATTATGATAAAAACACATTTCCCACATAAAAATAGTTCTATGAAAAATAACACTTTTTATCTTTAAATGATTATATAATAGGTTGGGTTCAATACCCCTTTGTTAAAAAAAGTAAATATATTTTTAAATAGAGTTGAGAGGTAATCTAAAAAATACTTGGAGGCCTATATTCCCATAATTCCAAGATGATGTGGCCAAAAAGGCCTAGCATATCAAAGGCCAAAAAGAGCTCAAAGTTCTAGAGTGAGTAGCCTATTATATGTCATGTCACCAGTAAAATGACATGCTACCTTTTGATAGTATTAATGTCTAAATAAACCCAATCCAAAAAAATACATTTCCCCCTACCAAGAAACATTTAATCATGTTGGACTAATGCAATGAGATAGGGAACCCCTCCATCCATAGTGTGGGATGAGGGATGGATGATGGGTTCCAGAACACCCCCTCTCTCTTTAATGACACACACCTGATGATGCCTATGTGGATGCACTTTCATCACCTACTTGTTGAACTAAATCTTCAAACAAGTTCCAAGTGATAATTTTATATTTCATGGAATCCCTTCAACCTATAATGGGATAGAATATAGGATTATGAGAATCAATACGTCCATACCTCAAATTGAGGCTGCTCACCCAGCAGTGTCGTGGTAATACCCACCTGATGTGCTGGATCGGTCATCTGATTCTAGTCATGCCACCAATAACCCACAAGTGCTTAACCAGAGGCCTCATTTCCTGAAGACCAAAAAAAATATCCTGAAGGCCCAGTGTATATATTCCCAATTTATAAATCCTAAAGTCCCATGAAAAACCATAACTTTCCTGATTCACTCCCAATCCACACCATCATCTATTAACCTTTACCACCTCCACCGTTCAAAATAATGATGTCAAACAACTGAAACCAACTTTTTAATCCCATGCAAGAAGCACCCAAATATCTACCATGAACTCTAAGTAATTCTTTTCCCTCATCCATCTCCCAAACACTAAACACTATTTCCCAACCTTTGAGCATCATCACTCAATGAAAACTAGAATGATACTGGAAGAATGCCACTCAACTAACTATCCACCGCCTAATCTCCAAACAGTCATCACTTTAAGGAACTTGGAACTATCTCACAAGCATAAAACCTCATCAGGGGATCCTAGATCTAAATCTAACTCTGGGGATGTGGAGGCCCAACCTATCTGCTTCTCGATCTCTGATCCTAACTTACCTGACGAACCCCAAAATGATTCCAAACCATCCCACAACCACTAAACCCTACCAAGGGATCTTAGATATGAATCCAGATCTGAGGATAAGAAGTACTTTCGCATTATAAACCATTGATTCTAATACATCCACTCATCATATTGGAAACTATATAACCCCGAGGTCGAGACATATAGAATAAAGAGGATGGACGAGGAGGAATCAACTAGAGACAAGCCACGTGAAGAGGACAATAAGGAATAATGGAATGGATAAGACAAGGAAAATTTCAATAAATAAAAATTGGAATTGAGTGGGAGTGTTGCTACGATATCAAAGGGAGAATCCCTAGGAGGAGGAGAATTGAGCTCCGGAGAGTACACCAAAAGAGAAAGGATACATCCCCTCTTCAATTATAACGAATATTTAAATGATTATATATTCATTCTTAACCTTTAGATAACTAATTTATAGATGTTTATTCACAAATTATAAATAAATTTAACTAAAATTACTTTTTAATATTTATTAATAAACTTATTTCATATAATAAAACATAATAAGTAGAAAAAATATATTTCTTTTAGAAATAAGTCTTTTATTCATTAAATGATTTTATTAATTTAATGGTTATTTATTTATAATTAATCAATAAATTTTAATTTAGGAAGAAAATTCTATATATATTTCATAATGTGGTTAATCATATTCATATAATTTAATCAAATTTCCATGTTATAAAGTTATATCATATCACATGTCCATTTAGACTCAAGGTTGTGTGTAAGGAAATATATTTAATGCTTTAATTTTATTTTAAAGGAAATTCATATAAAATCTTGGGGTGTTGAATTCTTCCCCCCTTAAAATGAATTTAACCATTGAATTTTTTTTAATTTGATATAAAAATGAGGATATATCTACTTTATTTCATCCTTGGGTTTCCATATAGCTTCCTAAAATTTCTAATTCCTCCATAGAACTTTAATTAGATGATTATTATTGTTTTTTAGAAATTTATCTCTATAA
The DNA here is from genome assembly GCA_963277665.1 of Viscum album. Taxonomy (NCBI): domain Eukaryota; kingdom Viridiplantae; phylum Streptophyta; class Magnoliopsida; order Santalales; family Viscaceae; genus Viscum; species Viscum album. Next base: position 161,119,676 of record OY728147.1, read on the forward strand.
TACATGATTTTTATTAGTTTTTATTGATAATAAATATCATAATATAGTGATATAACCTATGAGTTAAGTACATGTGAAGGATGAAGTATATACTTTCTTTAGAGAGATACATGGAACACATATTGAACTTAATAGAGGTTTTTTGGAAGCACCAAACGATAAGATATAGTTCTAACCCAATCAATAATATTTAAGGGACCAATAAACCTATGGATTAATTTTTCCTTATTTATGATTATTATAACCTTATTATATAGATAAATTCATAAGAATACCTTATCAATAACATATAATTATAGATATCACTAATGATTGTTAGCATAAATCTTCTATCAACACTAAAATACCTTAATGTGTTTCTGAATGGATATAGCATTTGATACCATTTCCTTATCTAGATTAGTTTCTAATAGCTTTCTATATCCAAATTTATCTTAGCATGTTGGAGTTATGAACTTCCATCCATATAGGGTTTCATAATAAGTAATATGAATTCTTGAGTGAAATCTATTGTTAAAATAAAATTAGACAAGTGGAAGGTGTTAATCCCAGCCACCTTTGAAATATAGATAATTGGATTTTAACATATTCTCCATGTTCTGAATGGTTATCTTGGATTTTCATTATTTATGAGGATGATACACAGTACTTAAACACAACTCTATATCCAGATATTGTTGAATACTTCACCAAAAATTTGAGGTAAACCTATAATATTGGTTAGATATAATAGAATATGGTAATCAATTCGACCTTACCACATCCTTAATGTATATCTAAAAAATCTTATCAAGATATGAATCTTCACTAGTAGTAATGAAATGTGTTGACTTTGTAAATTAATCAAATACAACCCAGAGAGAATTATAGACTATAGATATTTTGGGGAGTCCAATAATGAAATCCATGGTGTTGTTTTTTCATTTACATTATAGTATAGGTAATGGTTGTAACATCCCCTTAGACTTATACATATCAACCTTAAATTTTTGACATATCAAGCACTGATTGTATACTTTGTAATATCTATCTTTATCTTTTCCCACCAAAAAATACTCCTTCGAATATCAATAAATATTCATATTTCTAGTATGAAAATAGAATGATGAGAAATGAGATTAATATAATATATCCTTAATCAATTATGGTATTAATGGTATACACACTCATTTATTATACCTTATCATTCAATCACAGTCAAGGTTTAACTTACAAACATTTATAACATTCTTTTTTCACTCAACATATTCTTTATTCACCTCTTTAATCTTTACATGGATAAATGGTTGAACATTAATTTAAGAAAGATATGATTTATCCCCTTTCTTTAATATTTCAAGTTCTATTCTATTAAAATATATAAATATTGGATTCTTTTTTATCCTCATTATTGATATCTATCATGATCCTTTCAACTCAAAGCATCACCCACCATGTTTGTTTTCTCAATGTGATAATGTAATGAGTATTTATAATCATTAATCCACTCCAACCATATTCTCTGGTGTATATTCAACTCTTTTAGGGTAAATACATACTTTAAACATTAATGATCAGTGTATATATTATACCTTTATTGTAAAGAAAATTTCTCCATATATTTAATGAAAATATTATTTTTGTTAACATCAAATCATGATTCAGGTAATTTTTATCTTGAACCTTCAATTGGAAAGAGTCATAATCTATCACCATATAATTTTTTATAAGAAAAAATCACATCCCATTATTTGATACATAATTATAAATCGAAAACCCTTCTCTACTATAGGGTAATGTGAGAACAGGTGCACTAACTAACCTTATCTTTAGATCCTTAAAGTTTTCATCACATTCAGCAGTCCAAAAAAGAATAACCCCAGTTTGAGTTAGCTTGGTGAGTGGATTAAATATCCATGAAAAATTATTCAAAAATAATCAATAATATCTATCAAATCCAAGAAAAATTCGGATCTCGGTTACATTTTTTGGTCTGGTTGAATGTTCAAAAACTTCTGTCATTGAAGGATCCACCTATATAACCTTTATTGATATTATATTACCCAAAAATGAAACTTTATATATCAAAAATTAACTATTGATAAATTTTTAATACAGTTTCTATTTCCTTATATTATTCATTAAAATAGTCAAGTGAACTTATTGGTCTTACTTTCTCTTAGAATATATATGAATATCATCTTTTAAGACTACCATAAAGTGTTCAAGGTGATCTATCAAGACTATATTCATTAAATCCATGAAGATATTGGGGGGTTAGTAATACAAAATGAAATCACTATATATTCATAGTTTCTATACCATGTATAGAAGGATTTCTTTGGTATGTATTTACTTTTTACACTCAATTTATAGTATCTAAAATGAAGATCAATCTTTGATAAGTATTGAGATCCGCACAATTGTTCAAAAAAATCATCAATACAGGGTGGGGGATACTTATTGTTTATTTTGATCATGTTAGGTTCCATATAATCAATATAGAGTCACATTGATCCATAGTTCTTATTAAAAAATGAACTGGTGCACCCCATGGTGATGAACATGGCTGGATGAATCCCTTATCAAGATTTTCCTATCATCATCATCACATTATATATTTATTCATCATGAAAAAATCCCAAAACTGGGATAGGGACACAAAGTATATGGAGTCCAAAAATAAAAAATCCCAAGATGTTCCCCTATAATCACGTTGACCCCCTCTAGATTCAAGAGATGTGTGCTTGAGAAGTATGTTACATTTTCTCTTATATCATCCATCGCCATAGAGTATAGATGATCTGCTACCCTATTACCTTCACACTAAGTATGGTTTACATGAATGTTGTTATTGTTGAGGATTCCTTTGCATTTTAGGATGACGTATGCTATCAGCCAGGGGATAGAACCTTTTCCATGAATTGAATCATTTATAATCATAAAGTCAGTTTCAATATGCTTGAGTACAATACCCTTATGGGTGCATAGCCTCAACCCCATGTCCATAGCCTTGGCCTCTTCCAGGATAGCATTCCCTTGCCCATAGAATATAGTATAAGTAATAAGGACTCTCCCATTGTTGTCACAAACTACCCCTCCACCTCACATGTCTCCCACAATACATGACCCATCAAAATTTAGTTTCATCCCCATGGTTGGCGGTATCCACCTCACCCAGTTACCCCTTAGCCTAGAAATAAGGGTTTGCAATGAGGTCACACACGCCTATAGGGATCTCAGTAAGGGTGATTGTTTCTAGTTCTTGATACCAATAACCAAATCAATGTGTAGGGATATTGTTCTCATGATAATGGATCTTCCTATAGACAAAGTCCCCTCAAACCTGGCCTTATTTATATCCTTCCAGATACACCAGCAGTAAACACTCAAAATGATGGATCATTCCATTTTTTATGTTCCATATTATTTTGAACCGTGGAATCATTTCTCCAAAAACATTGCAACAATATGGTTCTACCATAAGGGAGTAGTGAACTCAACTTCATGATTTATTGGAAGACTAGGAAACTCTTTTGGAAAGATATAAAAAACTATAATACAATAGGTATATCCTTTATTTTTAGTTTATCTCTAACCATTTAAGATAAATGCATCCTTGAAATAGGAATCGAGACCCATACAATGGATTTAATTTTCATTATAAGTTTATATTTATCCCTACATTGATAAATGATCATAGGTTGGTTAAGAATATCAAATGTTACATCCCATCCATGGAAATTGATATGGATTTTTTATAAAGAAATCCAATCCATTCCCAAAATAACTTCAAATTCAACTAGAGGAATAATAATGATATTTGTAGGTAAAACCTTCTCTTTAACTTAAATTGTATAATAATCATATGATTGATATGTGATCATAATACCATTATGAGTCTTTACTACCAATTCAATGTCTCATTATTGAGGTGGTAATGTGATACCCTTATAAGGTTATTTCAATATAAATGAGTGGGTAGATCTAGAATCAAATAAGAAATTAGAAGTTCTAGATTGGATGGTTATTATGCCTCATATAAGCAATAGTGGTCACATGATATTTCCCTTTTTCAATGACATTAATAGTATGTTGATGTTAATCATCATCATTAACCCTTGAAATCTATCATTTGTTATCATAATGTACATACTTGTTATATTTGAAACACTAGAGTGTGGGTGGGGAATTATTTTTATCTTTCTATCTATTCACATCATTATCTAACTTTTTCTCATCACTCCATAATTTTATTTCCTGATGGCATTTATTTCCATACTTAAAGAATTTACTAGTCCTCTTAATAAAATTTCCTCCATGATTATTTAAACAATTATAGCATAAAGGAAGGATCATCTTATTACCTTTATTTTTTATTTTTAGAATTTCCTTTAAATTATGTCTTTATTTTCTAATCAAAACCATAGTATTTATGGGTGAGTTTAATCTCTATTTCTACCTTGATATTACATTGAATTATTTCTTCATTGCTACAGAATTATCTTATGTCTAACACCCTTTAGAAAATTTTTTTTAAGGCACTAAATAATTGATCAATATTTTTTTCATGTTGGATGATAATAATATAAGAATAACTTATAAGACTTATAAAATTTTCCTCATATGTACAAATGGATTCATCATCATTGTTCTTTAAATAATTGAATTTATTATCCATTTTCATATAATGAATACGAGGAAAGGTATTATTGACAAATAACCTTCTAAAATCATCCCACAATATATATTCAATTTATTCATAATTCCTCATGTTCTTAATAAGAGTCCACAATTGATCTAATTCAAGTTCTAAATGATAAAAATCTAGAATAACATTTTCATGATCCAAATACTTGATAATGGAAAATATATTTTCAATGGTAAATATCCATTTCTCAAAAATTAGGGGATCAATAGAGCCTCTAAAATAAGGTGGATTTTTCCTCATCAAGGACTCAATAGAACATTATTCCCTCATTTTCATGTTTGGAAGTTTATCATGATTCATAACTTGAGAAAGCTATATAAGCATAGAAATGAGATTTTTCATTTCAACAACTACAACATTTGGTTGTGTAAGGGGAAAATCATTGAATTATTCATCACATTTAGTGGTAATATAGTTCCTTGTAATTCCAACCCTTAACTAAAACCAAAAACCTTAATTTTAGAAACAAAAATCATAGTGAGAAACCAAATAATCATGAAAATAATTTATAGGATGTATAAATAATGAAAATTTTTACATCTATGACACCTTAGGTTTAACCTATGTCACTTATGGTAATCATTTATTCAAATCATTCATAATGGATCATAAATAAAACTTGAATTAAGCCAATCATATCCCCCAAGAGTGTCTATCTAGGTTTCCAGTCTAAGGAAAACTCATCATGCACATTTGATGATTGAGTTAATACCCAATATTTCCCTTTCAGAGTTGTTTCCCCTAGGTAAATATATTCTACAATCGCATCTAATTTCTAGTATCTTGACAGGGATGTATTTTCAAGGGAAAAACTTCTTTCTCTACCATAACATAATATGTTCTCTTATACTTGGGCTTATCCTAAGGGCATTAACTAATCTTTTCTCGTCTTATTTTTCAAAAAAAATAAACCTTACTTTGATAAAAATGAAGGAAACCCAAACATTACATACATAAATATTACATATTATTATATGAATATTCATTACATATAATTATGATCTATATTAGAACTATAAAGGATTTTTGTCTTTGGAGACTTGGATGCATTAAAAACCGGTTCATAGATGATCTACATCATCTCTCACTTGGTTATTCATAATTAAAACCCTTCTTAGACATATCATACTTAAAACCTTTATTTATAACCTATGGAATAGGAAACATAATAAAGGGTGAGATCAGATGCTCGGTAAGGTTAAAAATGGATATATAAATGATCATTTGATCATAACATGAGAATAAGGGTATGAAAACATGATATTAACATTTGAAAACCCTAACAATAAATTTATAGATCATAATCATGAATCATGGTATAAATCTTGGCATTTCATAATAGATGAATCATAAAGGATTCAAATAGAATAATCAATGTGATCATAACATTGGATTAATATTATTTCATGAAGAAGTTTCATAGATTTTAGAATAATCAAAATCATAGAAATATTATTTCAAGGCTACACAGCAATACATTCATCACATATTAGGCTTTAGCTAACCACCTATGTACCTATTTCAGGAATGGGATAACCTCTAGTGTACCCTATTTTGGGATTGGGATAAGATATCATGTACCATTTGAGATCATAAAAAATTAATCATTACCCAATTTATTGTAGGTCTATAATATAACCACCCATATCATAATCAGAATCCATTTATATATATTCCTCAAGATCATCAAAACATTTATCATTTCATCATCAAAATCATAAACCATATAGATAAATAATAATTATGGTATCATAAAATCATATCCCCATTAAAGTATAAGTAACATCAAAGGATGCTATCATAGATGAAAAATTATTTTAAAATATCACGAGAGTATTTCTTGAGGAAAATACACCTTTCATTTTAAAACCACTTATTTAAAATATAAAAATTTCTGTAATATTAAAGAATAAAATTTACTATAAAAATAGACATGGAAATTTATAATGGAAATTTCAAAACAATGAGTGGTCATGATTTCAGGAAAAGTTTTTCATCTGTTATATGTTAAAATAAAAATTTGTTTTACAACTTTGGTAAAAAGTACCTCACTTGAAAAAAACAAGAAGATAAATTTTAAACTATTTTATATAAATTTATAAAATATTTAAAATTTATTTAAAAAATAATTGGATTATAAAAAGAAAAAATATTATTTGAAGTATTTTAAATAAAATATGGACCTGGAAGAAAATATTTCAAACTTAATAGAAAATAAATTTGGTTTTCCTGAAAAAAAATTATTTCATCCATTTGAGTACTTAGAGAGAGTATAGAAAAACTTTTTATAAAAAAATAACCATAGGATAAGAAAATAAATAATATTTTTGAATTATATATTATAGAAATTCATCATTGAAAAATTTAATAATAAAAAATCCAGGTAAAAAGTGATATTTTAAAATAAAACCCTTTCCTCAAGTGGGATTTTCTTTATAAGCTGTCTAACCTCTTGTATAATAAATAATAATTTTTTATAATCCTCTAATATAACCTTATTCATACCTATAATAAAATATATGGTTCACTTATAACATTTAAACACTCATTTATTAATATTTTTTTATTAAAATAATTATTTCTAGGTGTTAATTGTTTCGGTTTTCCTGAAAGTTTCGGTTTGGCAGTTCCAGTCCTTATACTTTGATCATGGTTCAATAATATCCATAATTTTAATAATTTAAAAATATAATATATATTCAATATATACATATTTATAATTGTACATAAAATTTAGATATAAAAATAATAATTACATCGTTCATGGAGACGGTAGTCCGTATGTACACATGGACGCTGCTTTTATTTTTTAACAAAAAGAAGGAAAGAAAGATGAATAATATTTTATCACTATAGAATCATAATTATATCATAAATATCATATATATTTATTAAATCCATAATAATATCCATCAATTTTAGGTAGTTATGTAAAATGAATCATATCTCTACATGGAGGTGGTTGTTCACACATACGTACGAGCAATACTTTCATTTCTCATTTGACAGAAAGGAGGTGGAAATGGTGATAAAATCATAATAATGACATATATGTATATTTATGATAATTTATTTATTATTTTATTGTGGATATAATAGGTTTATATAAGTTATAAGAAGAAATAAAATTTAAATATCTTGGTTAATATTTATACATCTTATTTAAGAGACCTCTGTTGGATCACACCTTAATCCTTGAAAGATTGGTCTTATGAGAAATAAAGAGGATCTATGATTAAGGGAAGGAATATAGGAAGGTATTATAGTGGTATATTTCTGAGATATATAGCTCAAAATTATTGAATAAGGGTGTAGAGGAGGTTACCTTTTATAAGTGAGGGAGAGGACACACGTGGAATTACTTAAAAGATTTAAATAATATAATGTCACTTTCTTATGAAAATGGATAAAAGTTGAAAATAATTATTATATAGAATAATATAGGATATAAATATCTTTAAAAAATAATAATTATAAAATTATATGTATAATTATTACACTTATCTCATAGTTTAACCCCCTAGTAAACTCGTTTCAACCTTAACTATAGTAACAATTTTTTACTGTTTTTACTATTCATTATGACCAAAAATGAAACTAGACTCATTAAATAAATTTAAAATTATGATTATAAATATTTAATTTATTCTATAAAATTCAATTTCTATAATTTTAAAAACTAAATTTTAAAATAAGTTCATAAAATGAAATGATAACACGTTTTTAGAAAAAAAATGTATTTTAAAGCCTAAAAATGAATTTACTTCCAGTACATACCTAGTAAAAACTAGAAAATAAATGTTAAAATATTTGAGTGAATATATAATCTATAAATTTCATTAAAAAACTAATAATGACTAATTTATTTAATTTATGTGATAAAAACATATTGCACACATAAAAATGGTTTTATGAAAAACAACTCCTTTTACCTTCAAATGTTTATATCTTCATTCATGGACATTGGATAACTAATTTTTGGATGTCTATTAATAAATTAATAATAAATTTAATTAAAATAACTTTTAATTAGTGATCAAAAAAATTATATAATAATACACAACGTGTAGAAAATTACATTTCTTCAAAAAATAAGTCTTTTCATCATTAAATGATTTTATTAAAATTTTAATGATTATTTCTTGGGAATTAATCAATACATTTTAGTTTAGGAAAAAATTATATATATATTTCATAATAGTTTAATCCTATTCATACCCACTAATCCAACTCCTAGGTTATAAATTTATATTATATCATGGATTTATTTAGACTCAGGGTTGTGTGTAAACAAACCTATCAAATACTTCAAGTTTATTTCAAAGGAAATACATATAAAATATTTGGCTATTACAAGGGGAATTTTTGGAATCTTAAAAAAGAATTTCTGGGTAATATGTATTATGATCCTACACTATTTATTGAACTATACATCTATCATGCACTAGACATAGGGATATTTGGGAACATCAAAATGGTTAGATAGCACTGTTTACCAAACCATACACTAATTGTGATCAAGACACCAAATAAATTGGAACTATCTGTATGTTTAGGATGCATAGTTCCCTTAACCATGCGATAGTTATAAAATATACCCTATAAATAAATCTATTACTTTGGATGGTTTGGCAGAATGGTTACTACTAAGCATATACAAACTATGTGGCCTTTAAATATTTAAAAATTTTAAAAATGTAAAATCTAAACATCATCAGCTTCGATAAAATCAATATTAAAATAAAATAATGCACAAACATGATATTTATGTGTAAACCCCTTATCATTACTAGTTAAAAATAATAATAAAGTACTAATAAATAATCCCATGGTTTCTTAAAGATTCAAAACCATGAGAAAACCTTTATCCTCCAGTTAACAACTTCCAATGCCAATTTATATGATTCAATCCAACATCTTCTTAAATATTTATCCTTGTAAAAATAAAAATACCAGATTATCCCAACACATATTTTATTATACCACATTGTTATAAAAATCCACACCATTGATTCCTATAAAAAAATCCCCAATTACAAGAAGATTATGTGGGGTATTGAGGTTTGATACACTCTTCCCCACAACAAGCCCAACACTAACCACGCCAATATATACCCATTTATAATGATAAATATTGAGACCATAAACACCCATCCCACCTAAAAAACCCCTCTATAGATAAAAATATTTGGTTATGATATTTTTAGGGTAAATTACATCAAACTTGATTATAGGGTTCCTTATCCGCTTGGTATCCTTCGGTATGGATATCCGTTCACCCAAAAATGCTAGCTTGTATCTTGGAATCATCATTTCCACTAACCAGGGGGTGAGACTCCATTCTTCTAGGGTTTTAATCTTAAGCATCTTGCATGTGAGAGAATCCATGAGTGTTTTCACATGCCTCAATGCCAAGTCATTTCCCTCCTTGTAAATTTGACGTGTATTCTTATCAATTATGAAGATCATGTCTACCGATGAGATGACCAAATCCAAATTACACTTTTCAATAAATGTAAATTTTTCCCATTATTTATGTTGGTTTTTATATCAATGAATATAATATTAAAAAATGGTTTGAAACTTCCATCAAAATAGTTACTCAATGTGATGTGATAACACGGATCATTTATTCTTTATCCATCAAACTAAATAGCTTCAAGGATTATGATAATAATAAGATGAAATGAATTGAAAGCAGTATTATTTCCAAGAAATTTTTTGAAACTTGACTTTAACAAGTTAATATGATCATTGCCTACTAGGTTTAGTGATCTGATATGACACTTGTGGTAGCTTTTGACTTTGAATTTGATTAAACCATATCAAATCAGTAGATTTTCAGTAATAAAAAAATAATGTTTTATGTTATTTAAATGATTTTATATTTAATATTTTTAACTTATTTTATATGTTCTAAGCATTTATTTTTAATTTTATTTTGATTGTATTTATAATTTATATTGTATAATCTTTCAAAGTCACCTAGTTAGAACATGAATTGTTTTATGTCAAAGGATCATGTTCTACGATGGTATCTTTAAATATTTTTTGTCATTTTATAAAAATTTTCATTCTAATGTATATTTTTACATATAATAACATGTTATAATCATAATTTTTATAAAGTATCTTTCAATTATATTTTATTATCTTATAAATTCATATGTTTTCAAAAGATTGTAATATATTATATTGCAATGAATCTAAAATTATAGAAAATTCAAACTATAAATAAAAATTAAATTAAATTTAAAATATTGTCATGTCACATATAAAATAACTAAAAAATATAAAAAATATAAGAAACTAATAGAAAATAATTTAAATGACATGAAAAAGAAATTCAAAAAGTTGGGGCAAAAACCACTTTTTATTATAAATGAAAATAAATATTTATATCTGGGTAGAGGGAGACCAATTGCATAGCCCTTAAGACCTAGAAAAAGTTTTCTACATCATGTCTGATCACCATCAACCCACATCATGCCTACATCACTACCCAAATCATGGTTGCATCACTATCCCCAATTTTAGCGCCTGTGTCAGCACCTACATCATAAATCCCCCAAGGGGTTTGCCATGATTTGAATCCTAGACATTTTGGATGCATAATTATGGGGTTCACCACTCAGGTGCAACCCCAACTACTAAATGACATGAAATATTATTGTTTTAGCACATAATATTTTATGTATTGGATCATATTATTTTGAGTTCTTAGAAAATTAGAAGCATATATAAAATCTAAATCAAAATTTAAACTTAAAAAATTATATATAAAAAACTCAAAATAAAAGGAATTAGATAAAAATAGTACATAAAATATATTTAAATTTTTGGTACGACATGGTAAATTCTTCAAAAAATATAATCCTGTTAGAAAATATATTATTAATAATTAAGTTTTAATTATTATTAATTAATGACTCATTATTAACATTTAAATAACTAATAATGATTACATTATTAATTACTCAATAATTAATAACTAATAACTATATTTTATAATTAATCTAAATATTAATTATTAAATATAACATTACTATTATTTTTATTTATTTTTAATTACTTTACTAATTATTATTGATTATATTATTATTTATTATTTTCAATTAAATTATTAATTACATCATGTTTATCATTATCATTAATTATTATTAATTAAAATTTTATTATTAATTATTGATAATTATATTATATATTTTATTAAATACATCTTTAATTATTAATTAAAAATTTATTAATTAATTAATAATTATATTATTAAAATTAACTGCTGTCAATTGTAATGAATTACCATATCAATTATTTAAAAAATATATATAAAAATTAAATTTTTAATTATTTTTAATTATATTATTAATTATTGTGAATTAAATTAATAATTATTATTAATTAAATCATTAATTATAACATTAATTATTATTAATCATAGTATTACTCTTCCCAGATATAATTCAAATCGGTATCCCGTCATTGTTTCCTTAATGTAAATGATGGGTAAGTACCCCAATCCCTTCAAGTTCAATATTTTTTGGGTAAAGCATTCTGAGTTTTGGATCATATTTGAGGAAACATGGAAGTCTTATCAATGCAGAAATATCATGTTTGCATATGACATGAAGCTCAAGTCTCTCAAAATAAAATTGAAAGCGTAGAGAAAATATTGTTTTGGGAATATAGACGAGGATATCAAGGAGCAGGAGAAAGGTCTGGCCAAATTATAATAGGACATTACTGGCAGGGACTTTAAGGATATGAACCTTTAGAAGGAATTTTACATCACAAGTAATATAAAATCTCTCTTGAAAACCAAACATGATATTCAAAAGTAAATATTTAAAAATAGATGTATTAAAGAATGTGATAAGAACACTATATTTTTCAATACTCTTAATGGATTTGAGAGGGTTTCTAAGACACTTTCTCATTTTTATGTAGGTGAGAACATTATTTTATAAATAGTAGATCTGGTGGAGAATATTGTGGGATATTATCATAACCATTTTACTCAGGGGGAACTAACATCAATTAAACTAAAAGATAATGTTATCCCTATATTGAATGATTAGTATGAAAATAAATTCATAGCTAATATACCTACACCTATTGAAATTATAGAAGTTTTATTTAGTATTAAGTAAGAAATTTCTCCAATCCTAGAATTATTTATTAATATTTTATTTCCTAATTTAGGGGATATCATTCCTATTGATGTGGTGAGATTTCTAATTTTCTTTTTTAGAGTGGATTTCTTCATAGGGGTTCTAACTCACAATTCTTAACACTTAGTCCTAAAGTGTAGAATTCAAGTTATATTAAGCTTTTCAAAATTATTTTTCTAACTGATACGATTTGTAAAATTGTTAGTAAATTTTATACTAATAAACTTTCCATGATTACTAATAGAATTATCTCTTATAATATATTTGGTTTTATCAAATGAAGGGGTATTTTGGAATTATTCATTATAGATTTTTAGTATATCAATATTCTCATGAATAATAATACAGTGGGGAGATTTTAATTTAAAGTTGATAACAGAAAGGCTTTTGATAAAATTACCTTGGATTTCATTTTCAAATCTCTGAGGAGTTTCATAATCTTTGAGAACTTTATTAACTATGTTAGACTATTTTTCTTTCCTATAAGGATGTATATGTTTATCAATAAAACACCAAAGGGATACTTTACTTACTCTAGAGTATTTTATCAAGGAGTCTTTATCTTATCCATTCTTTTCAATATTGTTGAATATTAGATCAATATATATAATTCTAAATTAGTGAATGAGGGGAAATTTAAAGTGATACAAGTGGCTAGTGGTTAGATTCCCCTTAAATCACTTGATTATAGATGATGTTATTTAATTTAATCATGGGGGTAAGGGGAATATAAATGTGATTGAAGATATATTTTAGTACTAGGAATAAGTATTTGGGAGATCAATCGGGTGGAAAAAAATATTATGTTTACTTTGGGAAAAATCACCTACAAGAAAGGATTCCCTAATTTTTCTTTTTGGTATTATGTATGGAAAACTTATTTTCCATTAACATTGGGTTCCAATGTTTTGGGGAAGGCATATGGTTAGTTATTTTTTGATATTTTTTTCTCTATAAATAATCAACTTGTTACTTGATAAGGAAAAGCGTACTTTATAACTAGAAGAATATGTTTGTAAAAGGTCGTGACAGTTTTCAAATTTTTTTACACATTTATGGTCTACAAATGGCCTTTTTACCTCATTCATTTGGTGACCTACCTTTTTAATACATGTTTTTTATCATAATTATTTTAAAAAATATTACATTAATTACTTAAAATGACATTTTTTAGGTTTAATGTCTTGGAAAATAGGTATATAATATATAAAAACATATGGAAACATAAACATAAAATTTATTTAATACTCTGGAAATACTTATTTGTTATTCCATCCTAGTTTACCTCACTGAAAGTGATTTCCTAGGAATATACATCAATATAAAAGGGTGAACATGAATCTTAGTAAGGTATAAACAAAGGAAATGGAACATGAGTGATCATCATGTGTAAAAAATGATTCATAACTTGATAGAATAATCATAATAATATGATACATAACATGGAAATTTGGATAAAATATAAAAATGATACATTCATAAGCATATCAAAAAGTTTTATCACCAAGGTTTCATAAATCATATTAACAAGGTTATTTATCAAGGAATAAGAAAACATGCCATCTCTAGAGAATAATTATTTTCCCAATTCATTAGAGAGCTAATAGGGAACACCCTTCATATGTATTAATTTATTTGTTCCATATATATCATATATAATAATAAATCATTTCATTAATAACCCATGAAGAATAAATAATGGGTTTTATATAAAATCATTAACTATATAAATGTTTTAAGACTTGAACTTTTCATCATTTTTAACCCATGAGAAGAGAATGTGGTTTTAATACATGGTGATCCCTAATAAATGAATTATAATTAAATATATATGAATTTCGTTTAATAAAATAGGTTTGGGTATTCACAATATAAAAATTAAGGCATATAAAATCAAAGAATGATTTAGGTAGCATAACAAGTATGAAAAGTGGTTTATGGAATGGGTTTATTGAGAGATAATGAAACTCCTACATTGATAGAAAAAAATTAAATTGTAATGTAATAATAATAAGTTCATGATAATATAATAAAATTTAAATTAGAAGACTAACTATAAAATAATTACTTGGGTAAAAAGGGAGAGGAAGAGAAGCCCCTACCATGGGAGATAGATTCTTATGTCTTGAGGAGAGTTCATAGAACTTTAGAAACCCATTATAAAATATATATATATATATATATATATAATTAAAATGAGGGTAAATTCATGATTAATGTCCTATCAGTGAATGAAATTGGGTGGAGAGGTGAGTATTTAAAGGAAATATGGGACGATTGTTTATTACTTTTTAAAAATAGGCCTTGGAAATCTAGGTTATGGAAAATTGAAATCCATTGGCTTTCCCATGGTTTTGGCTCATAGATTATGTTATTAATAAAGATTTTTTTGACAAATTTTAGTTTCAAAATCGAACTTCAATATTTTATATTACCTTTTTCTTGGGAAAATAATTTTTCCACAAAATAATGTTTTTAAAACATTAATTTTATTTTTAGACTTTGGAAAGTTATTTATAGGTTTAGAAATTCATTTTAATTCATTAAAATAAAATATATTAATAAAATAATTTATTTTTGGTCATTTATTAAGTTTAATTAATTATTAAATCATTATTACATATTTATGAATTCATAAAACATATAGAAATCAGACAGTTAGATTTTTACTATTCACTATAAAATAAATTATTTTAGAAAATTCTAAAAATTTCACCCTAGACTAATTTCAATTTTTTGATATAAAATATAATATTTATTTTATCAAAATAATTTTTATATATATGAGAAATTCAAATTTTAAATAAAAAACCTTATTTATTGAAAAATAATATTTTTTACGAAAAAATCAATTTTTTGAACCTTATAAAAATTACATGGGTTATTATAAATTGTATTATCATTTATATTTAAAAAATATTGTTTTATAAAAATATTTCAATAAATTTAATTTAATTTAAAAAACCTAAATTTATCAAAAAAATATCTTAATTATATACTTCCCAAAAATACAATAATGTTTTCTTTATATCCAAAAATATATTTATCATATTCATCTTATATTCAAGTGTATTTGGTTAAATAAACTAAAAATGAACATGGGTTTAAAGAAACCATTATTTAATTTCTAAAAATAAAATTACACCTTTATAATATAAAGGTCTAGATATATAACCCCTCATTACACTAGCATATTCCCTAAGCATAAGGTGTGTGATGGTGGTACTTTCCTGGGGTGCATTAGCTAAAATTTACCTAGTGTTTATCTCCACTAACTTGAACTTCTCCCATAGTTGATTCCACCAAAGCCTTGCTTATTGAATATTTAATTGGGCTTGGTTAAGATCAAACCCCAATGAAACTACCTTCCTCCCAAGTTCTGATAAATGGGATTTAAAAGGCATTATCCTATTGGTTGAGACCATTCTTTCTCCCTTATGTAACAATTTTTCTTCCCCTTACCCTTTATATACACTAATTTTAATGGTAAAATTATTCCAAAAGATCTTATTGACCAATAATTATATTAACCAATGGTTAGGTAATGGTTGGATCCTAATGATCACTTCACACATTATATGTTATATATACTCTATCATTCTCATACCTTAACATTCATTACTTCACTTACAAAGGTTTTACACTTCCCTTAATAATTTATATCATATTTTTATCTATTCTATTTATTTTTCTTTTTTTATAGAAGTAGTGGTCTTCATTGGATAATTTTATCCTATAGAGTTTACATTAGTGTATGCGTTATTCTCTTTTTATATATCTATATTGTTTTCAGATATTATAGTTAATATTAATTCAAGATATGTACTATTATTAAGAAATTTTATAAAATTTATTTATATTCGTAAAAAATCCTTATAAAATAAGATTTCTTAACAACATAAAGTAATTTTTGTGTCATTAAACTCTCCCCCGTTAATTAGTTTCATCCATAAAATTTTTGTACTACCTAAAAACAAATTGGAGTATTTCTTATTTATTGTTTCTTTAGGCTCACAAGTCGCTTCTTCAAACTTGTGATTTCTTCACAAGACTTTCATGATTTAGGTTGTATTATTTCTCAATACTTGTTCCCTTTCATCAAGAATATCCATTGTTTCTTCCTCATATAATAGATTAGTTTCCAATTAAATTCCATTTTTATCTAGTATATTTATTGGGTCTGACATATACTTTCTTAATTGGGACATGAGGAAGATGTTATAGTCATTAGAAAGATTTAGAGTTAGTGCTACCCAACGGGTAACTACTATAATACGGTCCAGAATCTCAAATGGTATAATTCACCTTGGACTCCTTTCCTATAAGGAATTGACCTTAAACATAACTTATTATAGTGTTTTTTAACTAGAATTCATATTTCATGATCTTTTTAGTTTATATTTTAAAGAATTAGGAAAAATACTTACAAAGTATACCCATAAATTACATGTGGACACTTATACTTAGTATCCATTATTTCCACCAAAGTAAACCTTTTAAAAACATGACTTCTTTTCGAAACATGTCTTCAATTATTTCATCATGAAAAAATTCTTGCCCTTACCAATCTTAAGACCTATGAAAAACATTTTAAAACTTAGGATGAGAAAAAAAATCTAAGTAATATAAAACAATAAAACAATTATTCCAGTTAAAACCCCTAAAAATTTCCTTAAAAATACCTTTTTACCTTGAAAAAGGAATCATTATTTCAAAAAAACTCATTACCAAATGATTTTCATGAAAACTCATAAGAAATTATATAAAATATAAGTAGCTAACCTAGGAAATAATTAAACTAAAATGGAGTAATCATTCAATTGACTTCCATACATGTCACTCTTATAAATGGAATAGTCATATGTGTGACTTCCATACATGTCACTCTTACAAATGGAATATCCATATGGGCCACTACCATACCCAATGCATTGGAGGTTATAACATAACCACTTATCATTGGTTTATCACGTAACCACTCGTCAAATGTCTAAGTACCATTAACACATAAAATCATTCAATTTAAAACATTTAACGCTTAAAATTTTATTTCCACACATAATAAAACATTTCATGTTATTGAAATAACCAATACATTTTCAAAAACCAGTACAAAATATTTATAAAAGAGATTTTTAAATAAAAGTTTCCCATACCACATTGAAATATTTTAAAGATATTTTGAAATTAAAATTTTAAAACATTAATTTCTATATAAATAAATTCATAAAACTATTTTGAAAACATGTACATTAATGAGAAATATTTAGAAGAATTAATCATTAAAATGCTTTAAATGAAGTTTTAGTTAAAGAGTCCCTTACCGTGAGTCTAATTCATCATGTATGTCCATTTTTTTCCTAAATAATAAAATTATGTTAATCATTTACTTTTTTGAGAACATTTTCACATTTATTATTCCTTTTATATCACTTACTATCAAGTTATAACAATTACATAATTATTTAAGTTCACATTGGATGTTTTAACAATATTCAGTACATTAGTCCAAAATGACTTTGGTAAGTCAAATACGGTCAAAGAGGTCATTGGTCTATCAGATCTATAATAATATTCATTAAATAATTATTATTATTATAAATCAATCCAAATTTTAAAACCATCCATTAAATATGGATATGAAAAATGAACTATGTTACCATCATGGAGATGATAATTCGTGTGTATGCATGAGTAATGTTTTTATTTTTCAATGATAATTATGAAAAAAAAGGTAAGTACTGTTTTATAATTAAATAATAATGATAATATAATTAATATCATATGAATAATTGAAATATAATTATATATATATATATATATATATCATCCATGTGATGTGGTGATGAAAAATGAATCACATCGCTTCTTGGATATGATAGTTCACACATACGCAAGATCGACGTTATCGTTTTCATGTGCATGGAAAGTAATAATTTAATTGGTATATTATTCTATTATAATGATAAATGATTCATTAATATCATATATAAACATCAATTCCATAATTATAAAAAATATTTAGAGATGGTAATGGAAAACAAATTATATCGGTTCGTAGAGGTGATAGTTCACACGTACGCACGAACGATTAATTATTTTCCCATTTGATGGAAGTGAAGATTGATTTAGGTGATTATATTAACAAAATAACATATAATTATATTTATGATACTAGATTTATTTTTTCATCATGGTTGAATAATATTTTTAGGAAGTGGAAGATGAAATAAAACAGAAACTCTTCATTAAAAATAAGCATCTTCCTTGGACGATCTCCATTGATTGACACCTTAACACCTATAAAAAGGGTGTAATGCCTAAAATAAGGCCTATTTAATGTTTTTAGGGATTCTAGGAAGGTATTTTTGTAGATATTGGACTAAAAAAATAATTATTTATGTGTGAATAAATTATAATAAGTAGTTCCCTTTTATAAGAGAGGGGAGAGAAACTCTTGGAAATATTCAATGTATTAAATTAATACAAATTAATTTTAAATTATAAATAGATATAAATTGAGTTATTTATAATATATGATGATAATTGGACTAAATAAAATCATCCAATGAAAATTAAATTAGTTTTTAATATTTTTTAAATCCTTATCTATTTTAACTCTTATTTTACCCTTTTAACTCTTATCATTTTATCATGTAATTTATACTTTGAGAGCTAATATAATTACCATAACATAAAAAAATAAAAATAAATGAGTTATTTATGACATTTTATGAATTATAAAAATTATTTGGATGAATATTAAATTTTTATAAATTTTATATCATTTAATAAAATATTATTTATTTTAAAGTACCATTCGTGTCAATTTGACACTATTAATTTCATGACTTTTTAAAAATATCATTAAAACATGATATATTCTAAAAAAATATTTTAAAACATAAATAAAATTTAAAATTAATCCATAAAAAAATTATGACATTAATTATTTCAAATTATATTTATTATGATATTTTTAATATCATTTATTTGATATTTCCTTTAATTAAACATTTAGTGCTTCATCATTGTGCAAGACTTTAATTTAATTATATATTCCCTAAAAATTAAAAAAAAATATAATAATAAAGATAAATCTTTTGTATTTAAAAATTAGTATTTATAGTCTAGTTTTTCTTCGGTATAACCTCGTATTAAAAATATTTTACTTGATAAAAACAAAAGTGTGACAAAATTGACTTTTCTTTGAATATAATATTTCAAATGTCTTAAAATAAAAAAAGTTGCATAAAATGGTTATATTTCATCCCAAGGATTATTTTAGGTTCAAAAACAATCATAAAATGAAATTAGGATAAGTTTTAGGGTAATTTATAATTTTATTTTTACTCTTAATTATATGATTTATCCTTAACCATGTTAATAAAAATAATTACTAAAGTTACTATTCATGTTTTTTCAAAAATTATGTTAATAATATTAGATCATAAATATCATACTGATTAAAACCATGTATGTCTATTTTTCAAAATTCAAACATAGAAGTGGCTAAAATTAATTTAAAATCAATCTCAATGACGGATCGAGAAAACGGGTAAGTAAAAACGTTCAAAAGTTCACAAAGTTGTTATATCCAATTTAAATGTAGAATTTATTACAATGACCTAAATTGGATTAAATTTTTAAAAAAAGATTTAATTTTACTTTAAAACCATTCAATTAAATAATTTAACACTATAAATTAATTTGATGAAAAATTAGTTTTCAATTAAAATGTTGTATTTTTTCACCAATCATAATAAAATGAATCTTATCAGAAAAATGCCAAAAAAATCAACCAAAGTAAATTTTGATACCCCTATTATAAATAAAAAGTTTATTTTGTCAAATATAATTTATAAAATCTACAAAAACAATATTTAAAATGGGTTTACCATCAAAAGGTGGTAAAACTGCCTTTTTTGAAAAATACCCCGTTTATCCAGAAAATTAAAATTGTTCTTATATCATGTCTTGAAAACATATAATATGAATTTTAAAAATTATATTGAATATGTTATATATATATACATTATAATACAACAAGAGTGATTTTATTATTTTATAAACACACTTATTTTCATTTAAATAGTTTTTTTCAGAAAAAACATTTCCTTTTATTTTAAAAAGGGTTTTATATTGATTTATAATTAATCCTTCACAAAATAATTAATTATATATATATATATATATTTAAACCATATTTTCATAATTCAGTAAATAATTTCCATACCCACCATTCTAACAACTAGTTTATAACGATAACATTTAAATAAGAATATCTAGTTGTTCTTTTAATATTGATGTGGTGTATCGTGTACTTTATAGAACATAGTTTTTGATTATAAAAATTCATTATGTTACATTATCCCCCCCCTTAATAAATTTTGTCCTCATAATTTTAACTTGTGATTGAAAACTAGGGGTTTGTCTTTTCAAAATTACTCTATTGGAATCCCACATCAGAAAATGGATAAATAAAACTTCCTCTATAAAATAAATAAAGGTAAGTATGAAGGCCACCAGAGATAACACATAATAGGGTTCCATATAGGAAAAAATGGATATGTAATAGAAAACTAACTATAAAGTTGTGATGTAGAGTGATATATAACATGATCATGAGAAAGTTAACAATCACAAATTCATAAATCTATGATGGTTTAAAATGTTATTTATTTCTTAGTAAGAAAAGTAAATGTATAATGTTTTTGTTTTAAGATCATTTTCATTGAGTTGAGGAATTAATTTAATTACTATAATAATAAAATTAATTAGTATTCTTACTTGAAAAGTTGAGTTTCATCCTTTAATAAATTTCCACCAAATACTCATCTTTTTCTCCACAAAATTTGTTTTTATGATAATTTTTCACGCCTTAAGAACTAGAATCAACTTATATAGAATCATATAATAAATAAAAGATTAAAAATATATTCCTAATACTTTTAGTCATTAACCAAAACCAAAATATTTAGGACAAGATAAGATATCTTCTTAATAGGAATAAACCTTATGTGATGAAAATCTACCTCAATCTCAAAAATTCAATAGTAATACCCAAAGTTCAACATAAACCATTTGATAAATAATTGTCCTTATAATTACTCAAAATAATTACAAATAATATTGAAACACAAAATATAGAAGGATGGATCACATATTCTTACAATATAATATTAAAATTTATCACTAAATAACATTAATGACTTTTAAAGTCTCATACCACAAATTTAATTTCCTAAATCATATTATCTCCAAGTAGTCTAATTATTTCCAAAAATAACCCAAATCAACATAATTATACAATAAAATCATAAATTATTGCAAAATATAATTCAACCTTTACTTATCAAATAAAATCTCATAGTATTCTATTTACCTCAATCAAAAATAGTTCCCAAAATAGTTAACATCTTCCAAAAAAAATTAATCACTTAATCACCAAATAATTTTCCAACACCAAGGTTATCTATTCGATAAAATATATGTTCCCAAAAATCGACTTATTCTTCATCCATAAAATCATTTAACTAAAAAATAAAATTCCATACTAATCAGGACTTCACATAGTCTAGTGGTAGGTGATGCACCCTTTTTTCCCTTTGGTTGTGGGTTCGATTCTCATAGCCTTACCGAACGGGACGAGTTTTCACTCATCTTATGGGTTTTACTTTTTCTAAAACTAAATAATTCTTATAATACTCGAAAAACATGATAAAGTACTCAAAATAACCATAAAATATTTTAACATCAAATTTTATCTCATGCCTTTCATTTTACAACCCAAAATGTAATAAATCATAATTACCACAAAAATAAATGTCTCCAAAAAAATACAGTTAATCCCCTTAAAATTTCATAACTAAAATCCTCAAAATGGATTCTAAGACATTAAACCTAGGATAAAAATGAAAATTATAAACTCGTGATGTTATCCTTAACTCTAAAAAAATCATTCAAATCTACAAATTTTTCTAAATCATCTCTTGAGACCAACTATAAGGAATTATCCTTAAAAATAACTTATTCTAGTGTTTTTGAACTAAAATTCACATTCAAGAATATTTTTAGTTTAGATTTTTAGATAATTAGGGTAAAATATAATAAATTAGACCCATACATTACATGGGGACACTTATACTTAGTATCCATTTTTTTCACCAAAGGAAACCTCTTAAAAAACATGACTTCTTTTTTAGACACATCTTTAATTATTTCATCATGGAAAATTCTTACCCTTAAAAATATTAATAACTGTGAAAAACATTTTAAAACTTGGGATGAGAAAAAAAAATATAAGTAAGGGACATAAAAAACCATTAGTCTAGCAAAAACCCATAAATAATTTCCTAAAAACATACCTTTTTCACCCTGAAAAATGAATCATTATTTCAAAAAACTCATTATTAAATGATTTTCATTTAAACTCAAAAGCAAGTATATAAAAGATAAGTAAATAACTTGGGACTTAATTAAAATGAAATGGAATAACCATGCAGTCGACTTCCATACATGTCACTCTTAAAAATGGAATAATCATACGTCCAACTTCCATACATGTCACTCTTACAAATGGAATAGCCATACAGTTGACTTCCATACCCAATTCATTGGAGGTTATAACATATCAACCCATCTTTGTTTTATCACATAACCATATTCCAAATGTCCAAGTACCATTAACACATAAAATCATTCATTTTTCAATATTTCACCTGTAAAATTTCATTTAAACTGATAAGAAAACATTTAATGTAATTGAAATAAGCAATCCATTTTCAAAAACAAATTTAAAACCTTTATAAAGGATATTTTTGAATCAAATTGTCCCATACCACTTTGAAACTTTTTAAAGAGATTAGAAAATTAAAATTTTAAAACATGCATGTCCATATAAATAAATCCATAAAACCATTTTGAGAACATGTACATGAATGAGAAAGATTTAGAATAATAAATCAATAAAACACTTTAAATGATGTTTTAATTAAATATTCCCTTACCATGAGTCTCCAATGGCCCGAAGTCCTTCATTCCCTTACCATGAGTCTGATTTATCACATATGTCTTTTTTCTTCCTAAATAATAAATTTATGTTAATAATTTACTTTCTTAAGAACCTTTTCATGTATTATTCCTTTTATATCACTTATTATCATTTTATAAAAATTACTTAATTATTTAAGTTTGCATTGGATGTTTTGAATATATTCAGTACATGATTCCAAAATGACTTCGGTACGTATAATATGGTCAAAGAAGTCATTAGTCCATCATATCCATAATAATATTCATCAAATAATTATTATTATTATAAATAAATCATAATTTTAAATCAATTTTTTAAATATGGATATGAAAAATGAACTATGTTACAATCATGGAGACAGTAATCCATAAGTACGCATGAGTAACTTTTTCATTTTTCAAAAATTATTATGGAAATAAGGTAATTATTACTTTATCTTTAAAAAATTATAATAATATCATTAATATTATATTAATAATTTAAATATACTTATATATAGCATCCATGTGATGTGGTGATAAACAATGAATCGCGCCGCTTCTTGGAGGTGATAGTTCACATGTAAGCATGAACGACGTTATCATTTTCATGTACATGGAAAGTAAGAATTTAATTGATGTATTATTATATTATTAGGAAAAATATGCCATTAATATCATATATAAACATTAATTCAATCATTATAAATAGTTTTGAGGGACGGTAATGGAAAATAAATTATATCGGTTCATGGAGGTGATAGTTCATACGTACGCTTGAATGATTAATTATTTTTCTATTTTATGGAAGTGGAGATGGATTTATTTAATGATATTAATGTAATAATATCTCAGTATATTTAGTATACTAGAGTAATTATCTCATAATTGTTGAATAAGGCCTCTATAATTTTTGGAGGTACTATAGTAAGGTATTTGGGTAGATATTGGATTAACCAAATTGGTTTTTATGTGTGAATAAATAATAAGTAGTTCCCTTTTATAATAGAGGGGAGGTGTACTCTTGGAATTCTTCAAACTATTAAATTAATATAAATTAATTTTCAATTCAAAATGGATCCAAATTGAGTTATCTAGAATATAGTATTATTATTGGTTTAAATCCAATCATATAGTCAAAATTAGATATGTTTTTAATATTTTTTTAATCCTTATCTTTTTTTAACCCATATTTTACTCATTTAATTATTACCATGTTATCATATAATTTACACTTTGTGGGTAAATATAATTTCTATAACATTCCAAATTACAAATAAATGATTTATTTATGAAATTTTAGGACTTATCCCAATTATTTGGCCAAATATTATATTTTATAAATTTTATATCATTTAATAAAATATTGTTTTTTAAATACCATTAGTGTCAATTTTGACACTATTCATTTCTTGACTTTTTAAAAATATCATAAAAATATTATATATTCAAATAAACTCTTTGAACACATAAATAAAATGTAAAATTCATCCATAAAATTCATGGATGACCTTACTTTTTTTAACATGTATTTATTATAATATTTTTAATGTCATTTATTTGATATTTCCTTTAATTAAACAATTATTGGATCATCATTGTACAAGCCTTTAATTTAATTATTTCTTACCTAAAATTTAAAAATAGAATTTAATGATTAACTTAAATCTTATAGATTTCAATTTACTATTTATAGTCTAATTTATCTTTTGTATAACCTCATATTAAAAATATTTTACTTGTTAAAAAAAGTGTGACAAAATTGACTTTTCATTGAATATAATATTATAAATGTCTTAAGGTAATCTAAGTGGATTCCAAAGGCTTTATTTCGTACCAATGATGTTTTTAGGTCAAAATACACTCATCCAATAAAATTATTATAAGTTTTATGGTAATTTATAATATTATTTTTACCCTTAATTATATAATTTACCCTTAACCATGGTAATAAAAATTATTACTAAAGTTATTGTTCATATTTTTTAAAAAATTATGTTGATACTATTAGATCATAAATATCATGGAAATTAAAACCATGAATTTCCATTTTTAAAAATTAAAAATATATAATTTTCTAAAATTGATTTAAAATTAATTTATTTGATGGATCGAGAAAACGGGTTTTTAAAGTAAAAACGTTCAAAGGTTCACAAAGTTTTTGTATCCAATTTCAATGTGAAATTGATTATAATGACCTAAATTGGATTAATTTTTAAAAAATTGATTATATTATACATCTAAACCATTCAAACATATAATTTAACACTATAAATAAATTTAATAAAAAATTAGTTTTCAATTAAAATGTAATATTTTTTCACCATTCATTCAAAAATGAATCTTATCAGAAAAAAAAACCCAAAATTCAATAACAGTAAATCTTGATACACTTATTCTAAATAAGAATTTTATTTTTTCAAATAAAATTTATAAAATTTAAAAAAAGAATATTTAAAATAGGTTCACCATCAAAAGGCGGTAAATATGTATTTTTTGAAAAATACTCCTTTTATGCATAAAATTGAATATGTTCTTATATCACATCTTGAAAACATAAAAGATAAATTTTAAAAATTATATTGAATATTATATATATATATATATATATTATTAATAAAATCAAACAAGAGTGATTTTATTATCTTATAAACACACTTATTTTCATTTAAATAGTTTTTTTCATAAAACAAATTCATTTTATTTTCAAAATGATTTTTTCATTTATAATTAATTGGTCACCAAATAATTAATTATATATACATGCTTAAAAAATACTTTAATTATTTAATTAATATTTTCCATACCCACCATTCTAGTATCTAGGTTATAATGATAACATTTAAATAATAAAATCTAGTTGTTCGTTTAAGCTTGATATAGTGTGTCATGTACACTATCAAACATTGTGTTTCCTTTTACAAACATAGGATGTTACATTTTATCTTTCCTTTAAAACCTCTTGAACCATAGTTTTCATTCTATAACTTTATTCTATCATTTTGGAGTTCCACACCTCTAATCATAGAGTACTTCATAAGGATCCATTTCAATACTCAAGTGAAAACTGTTGTTATGGGAGAATTCTACAAGTGGAAGATGTTGGTCCCAACTCCCTTGAAAATAAATTGATCGTGACCTTAACATATCTTCCAATGTTTCAATATTTCTATTATATTTCCAATAAATTTATGGATTATAGGTTATTCTAATGATTACTTAATCATTTATATCCTTTCTAAGTCTCCTATAGAACTTATAAGTAAATCTTGGATCACATACGAAAACAATTAATAGTGGATCCTCGTGAAGTCTCACAACTTCTTGAATATATAGAAAATAAATGTAATCAAGGGATAAATATTCTCATATGGATATAAAATAGGAATACTTTGTTACACTATTAATAATTATTCATATAGAATTATTTCCCTTGGATATCTTTAGAAGGCTAATAACTAAGTCCATAGTGATGTTGTCCCACTTCCATACAGGTATGGGTAGTGATTATAACACTCCTCTGGGTATTTTTCACTCATCCTTCATATTCTAACATAACAAAAAAACTTACATTATAATCATAAATATCCATTTTAATGTTATCCCACTAATAATTATCTTCCGGATCTCTATGTATTTTATTGCATCTGGTAAGTATATAGAATACTAAGTTGTGAGCTTCATCCATCAGCACTTTCTTTAACACTATGTCAGATGAGATACATAGCCTTGTACCAAACCTCTGTACTCCTTCTTAATCAAAATAAAACATATAAAAATTCCCATTTTTATAGATTTTATTTTATTTTGTAACTTAGGATCATCTCTTTTTTTCATTCTTGATATTCTCTAATAATTATGGTTGGGAAATAATTTGGGATAGGATTGATGATTTTTATTACATTTTGACTTCCATGTCCATGTTTACTAAGTATTATATTAATGTATCACCTTCAATCCTCGTCCAAGAACTCTAAGTTCTTTCCTAATCAACACATCAGACGCTTTTTTTCTTTTCCTAAGTTGTAATGGATAGAACAACCATAGTTCTTAATAAGTTTCAATTATCTTAATTATCTCATGTTCATTTCCTTTTGTGTGAATATATACTTTAGACTCTGTTTCTAAGTGTATATATCACACTTATAGATATAAGGATAGTTTCTCCATATATTTAATAAAAAGATAATTATAGTTAAATCCAAATCATGGGTAGGATAGTTTTATTCAAGAAGATTTAATTATCATAATGCATAGGAAATCACTTTTTCATTTTTCATGATTACACATATAATACCCTTTAAAGATGTATCACTATAAATGATAAATCCTTCCCCACTATAGGGTAAAGTTAGCATAGGTTCTCTAACCAGTCTCTTCTTCATTTATTAAAAACTTTCTTCCCATTTTCAAGATAAACTTTAAATTTTTTTTGAGTTAACTTGGTTAGTGGATTAGAAATAAATTAAAAAAATTAAATACTTTATATAGTAACCTTCTAAACAAAGGAAACTAAAAATCTTAGTTACTATTATAGGACATGGACACTCCTATACAACCTTTGTTTTTACTGGATCTACTGATATTCCATTATTGTTCACGATGTGTCCCAATAATACGACTTTTTGTAACTTGAACTAACATTTACTAAATTTACCAAAAATATTTTATTTCCTTAATGTTCATAATATTTCCCATAAATAGTCCTCATGATCCTCACAAATTTTGGAATATATCATAATATCATCAATAAAGACCACCAAAAATTTATCAATGTAGTACCTAAAGACTATATTCAAAAAATCCATAAATATAATAGGAGAATTAGATAAGAAAAAGGACATATGAAAAAACTCATAATGTCTTTATATTATTTTTAAGGTAAACTTTGGGATATCTTCTTTCAGCACCCTTAGATAATGTTTTATTACAGGTCAACCTTAAAGAAGAATTGAACACCATGAAGTTCGTTGAATAAATCATCGATCCTTAGAAGTGGATGTTTTTTCCTAATTTTAATCATATTAAGTTATCTATAATTAATGAATTGACACATTGATCCATCCTTTTTCTTTAAAAATATAATAGGTTCTCCCCAAGGAGACACCCCTGGTTGAATAAAAACCCTCTCTAAAATATCTTTAAGTTTCTTCTTTAATTCCTATAAATCTATATATTTTATTCTATATGGGGTATTCTATATTTTCTTAGATCTTTGTATGAGTTCGATTGAGAACTATACATTTATTTCTATGGTAGTTCCAAGTAACTCTTCTAGAAATACATCAATATACTTATAAACAATTAGTGCGTATCCTATTTTGATATATTCTATTTCTTCTTCTTCTTCACTAATCATTTATAGAAATAAGGAAATATTATATGGTTCTTTCCAAGGTTTAGGTAATGATATCTCTACTTTGAAGAGAATTATTGGTTTTCATTATAGGAAAACTGAAATTTTCTTACTTGTATAGTTTATCTTGGAATTATAATTTTACAAACAATCTATTTCAATTATTATGTAAAATTACACCATTGGATGATCACATGATTTTTGGATATATTATAATCACCAATGTTAATAAGGTAATCCCTATGTATCTTTTATTCTTAAATAGTTCCTCCATGATTTTTAACTAAAAAATATACAACTAGTATTTTATAGATTAACTTGATGTCTTATCAAACATCAATGAAATAAAATGATGTGTAGAACCAAAATCAAACAACATACTTTATAGCTTTGAGTGTATTATGAGTGTACCTAACACAACATAATTTGGAGATTAAACTTTATCTTTTATGATTAAAAATTCATGACCTTTATCCCTTGGACTCTAATAGGTTTATAGGAGTTTCCCTCCATTACATTTTGATTTAAACATTGATTAGATATATGTCTAGACTCCCCACACTTGAAGAATTATATAGTAGGTTGTTATTGCACCATCTTCCCTTTTTCATTTCCATTTAGATGTTGAGGATTTACATCTATAAAATATTTTTTATCTATATATACATATATTCCACCTTTTTAGTACTTTATACTTATATAAAATTAATTTAATGTTAATTAAAATAATTATTTCTCATGGTTATTTATTATTTCTTTCCTTCTCTTCCATGCTCGAAATTCTTTTTGAAATTTGGCTTCATCCTCCTCCTATTTCTATTTAGTCCATGAGATCACTAAGAATCTCTAAAATCTATTTCCTCTTTGATATCATACTATATTATTTCCTCAAAAATCCCAAAGTCTCAAATTTCTATATATTTCTATACATATGGTATTATCCCTCTAAAGAATCAGTCAATCTTCCTATTAGAATCAATGAAAAAACATGAATTGTATTGTGAAATCCTTATAAATTTCATCTCATAATTCCCCATTATTAATTTTCCAATAATTTCAGCATAAGGAATTCCCTCTATATATTGATTTAGAAGGTTCTAGGAAAATACTTATTGAAAAATTCTTTTTAAGTACTCTCAATCCATGTATTTTACCTCATCCCCTGAATTCATTTTCTTGATTGGTTTACACCACTAATTAGATTATCCATATAAGTGATATAATACCAATGTAACTTTTTCATACTTGAAACAATGGATTATAGAAAATATATTTTCTATAGTGTTGATCCATTGTTTTTTAATCAATGGATCAAAGTTTCCACTAAAAATAGGTGTTCATTGATGTATGAAGGATTCAAATACTAGTTGTTCATTAATTGATAAATTCATATGATCCAAATGTTTTAGGTTTTTATTCATAAATAGAGTTAACTTATTTATCATCATTATGAAGTCTTTAACTCAAGATTCCATCATATCAGGAATACCATTATTACATTATCCATCACATCCATTATTTACATTAGTCCTTCCATTTACTACTATTTTTCTACAAGAAGAAAATTCAAGTGATAAATTTGTTACTTTTGAAAATATTATAATAATTATTATTAAGTAAATATTAATCCATAAATTTTAAAATATCATCCTTATATTATGATATACTTCAATATTTAAAAAAATCACATTATCTATATATCCTTCAAAATAGTTTGTAAAAAACATGTAATTAACTGAAGAATATCCTCCATGAGTGTCAAACCAGGTGTACAACAAGGTCTCTTTGTTGTATACCATGTGACAATCAAGTTAATACCCAATATTACTTTTAAAGGTTATTACCCCTAGGCACAACTATAATAGAGCCACATCCATTTGTAGTATACAAATAGGGATTTCATTCCTTAGAAAGTAATCTCTTTATAATTCACCAAAATTTTAGGATGTTTTCTTATATATAGACTTATCCCTAGGGTTCTTAAAATTGCTTACTAGTCCTAATTTTTAAAAATAACTAAAAAATTACTTTTATACCAATTGTGATGGCCAACCTTTTCAATGTAATATTTTTATCATAATTCCTTAACAAAATATTACATTAATAACTTTAAAGGACCTTTTTGAGGTATATTGTTTTGGAAAATAGGTACATAATAAATTAATTACAAAAGGAAAACATAAACATGAACTTTATTTAATCTTATTTAAAAACTCCCTTATTATTCAATCCTATTTCACCTAACTGGAAGTTATTTCAATGGTACATACATCAATAGAAAATAGTGAACATAAAGCCTAGTAAGGGATAAAAAAATGAAATGGAACATGATCATTCATCATGGATAAAAAATGAGGTATGAAATGATATCATAATAATAATTATATGATACATGACATGTAAATGTTGCTACAATAAAAAAAATCAGTCATAAGCATATCACCAAGGTGTCATAAAACATATTACCAATGTTATTCACCAAGGTAGCATAAACATGTCATCACTAGAGATTAATTTTTACCCAATGTATTATATAACAATTATAGTTCAAACTTAACATATTTTAATTCATGTGTTCCATATAAATCATGTATCAGGTTAAATCATTTCATCAATCGCCTATGGATAATAAAGAACAAGTTTCATATAAAATCTATGAGTATGTAAATGTTTAAATACTTAAACTTTGAATAATTTTTAACACAAGAGAATGGAATTTATATTTAATATATGGTAATACAAAATCAATTAATTATAATTACATCTATATGAATAACCTTGAAGAAAAATAGTTTTGGGTATTTGGAACATAAAAAGAGAGGCATGGAAAATCAAAGAATGATTTCAACAGCATAACGGGTATGAAAAGTGGTTTATGAAATAGGGATAATGAGAGATAATGGAATTCCCCCATTTATAGAAAAATATTTTTAAAATAATGGAATTATCATAATTTCATGATATCATAATAACTTGGAAGTTACAAGACTAATTACAAAGGAAGTATATAGATAAAAAGGGAGAGGAAGAGAATCCCTTACCTTATGAGATAGATTCTTAAAGCTTGAGAAGAGTTACTTAGAACATTAGAAACTCTATAGAAAGTACATATATAGGTAAAATAATGGTAAATCATGCTGAATGTATTTTGAGTGAATTAAATGGGGTGGAGGGGTGGGTATTTATAGGAAATGTGGGAGGAATGCATATTATTTTTTAAATATAGACCTTGGAAATCTAGGTTGTGGAAAATGGATAACCATTGGATTGCCCATGGTTTTCACTCATGGTTAAAGAAATTAATAAGTTTTTTTGACATATTTTATTTTCATAAATGAAATGAAATATTTTTTATTTCATTTTAAAAGAAAAAATAATTTTCCCACAAAATAATTTTTTTAAAACCATAATTTCTATTTTAGAATTTGGAAAGTTATTTATAGGTTTGGAAATTAATTTTAATTAATTAAAACAAAATCTAATAATAAATCTAATTATTTTTTCATGTATTCAGTTTTATTAATTATTAAATATTTATGAAGTCATAAAACATATTGAAAATAAACAACTATATTTTTACTATTCACTGAAAATAAAGTATTTTAGAAAATTTTCAACATTTTACCCTAACCTAATTTCAGCATACTGTTTTTAAAAATAATGTTAATTTTATAAAAAAAATTATATATATGATAAATTTAATTTTTAAATAAAAATATATATTTGTTGAAAAATAGTTGTTTTTATAACATAATCAACTTTCAGACCCTTATAAACATTACCTGGGACATTATAAAATTATATTATCATTTATATTTAAAAAAAAGTGTTTTATAAAACTATTTTATGAAATTAAATTTTATTTAAAATAAGTTAATTTATCATAAATTTTATTTTAATTATATATTACCCAAAAATACAATTATATTTTCTTTATATCCAAAAAATTATTTATCATGTTCACTTATATTCATATGTATTTTTTTAAATAAAATAATAATTAAAATTGAATTGAATAAAAAACTATTTCATTTCTAAAAAAATACACCTTTATAATACTATGTCCTAGATACATAACCCCTTATTGCACTAGCATACACTTTCAGGGTTATGTGTGTGGTAGTGGTACTTTTATAGAGTGGTTCAGTTAACATTAACCTAGTGGTAATCTCTACTAACATGAACTTATATTGTATTCAATTTTGATCACTCCTTTATTGTTGAAGCTTATATTTTTATTGGTCAAGGGTGAACCCTTGCAATGCTACCTCCCTCCCAAGTTCTAATAAATGGGCTTCAAAAGCCACGATCCTACTGGTTGAGGCCATAGTTTCTCCCTTCTGTATCAATTATATTTTTTCATTATCCTTTATATACACTAATTATGATGGTAACATAATTACCAATGGTCATAATTCCCAATGGTCATATTGAAAACTGGTCATATTGACCAATGGTCATATTGACTAATGGCTATATTGACTAATGATCATATTGATCAGTTATCATATTACCCATCTATCATATTGACCAACAGTCAGGTAATGGTCAGATCATAATGGTAACTTTACCCTTTATACCTAATATATACTCTACCATTATCATACCTTATAATTAATCACTTTTATTATAAAGGTTCTACACTTCCATTGATAATTTATTCATATTTTTAACTCTTATATTTCTTTTTACTATTTTTATAAAATGGTAAATCTTTATTAGAGAATTCAATCCAATAAACTTTACATTAGTGTGTGTGTTGTTCTTTTTGTTATATCCCCATATTTTTTCTAACTATTATAGTCAATATTAATTTGTGAAATATAATGTTCTTAAGAAATGTAATAGTATTTCTATGTGCTCATAAAAATATTCATTATAAAATAAGGGTTCTTAACAACATAAATAAATTTTTGACCAATTAAAATTTGAAGGAAGAGTAAGTATCTCAAGGAAAAAAAAATTTGAGTGGAAGTATATTTCAAAAAAAAACCCTAGTCATTATTTCAAGGAATAAATATTTTAATATTATTAATTTATGTGGTCAGGATATTAAGAATCTAAAAAATTTCAGTCTAACTCTTCAAGTTCACTTTATTTTGAATCTCCTGAAGGATAATTCTAATGGATTGGGAACTAATCAAAAGAGGTTCTTGAAAATATTCAGGGTTAGAAATATTAAATATATAGAATCCCAAATATAGATGGCTCAAAGGGAGGAAATGATAATACTTTAATTCACTAAATATGGCATTTCTCAAGGGTTTTTAACATAAAATTATGGTATGAAAATTGGATTATTTTTCTAATATCTGGATTAGTTTTTATGATTATAGCATATTTAACCTAGATATTTCTATTAAGTATGTTTTGGAATTCCTTCTTTAATAAATATTATTCTTATGATTCTGAAATTAATTGATGATTATAATTATATTTCACATGGCTATATGATCATATAATATCCATACAAGAATTTAATTGTAAATATGATGACCCTAGTAGCCTAGAGTTGATGGATATTTTATTACATTGGAACTAGAAACAAGTGATCACATCCTAAAGGACTGAATAATTTAGTGGTCTTTATAAACTAGATACATACTTGAGTCTCACATTATATTTTAAAACTTAAAATATAAAACATAATGAAAGTAAATATTTTTCATCCTTGTATTAATTCATAGATTCATTCTTCATATCCTGGGAAAAGGAATAAATATAAGGGTGATCTCAAATGCTTGATAAGGGTTACATATAGAAGAATCTATAATGATTAAATGAAGAACAATGAATATGTAAAGGTAAATAACTGATCACACATTTCATTCAATCAATAACTTGAGCATATATAATAATTATTAGGAATAAATGAGGATCAAATAATTCCACATAACTAATCACATGAGCTTGAAACCTGTCCACAGATAACATAACAATTCCAATAATCACATGGACATCAATAACTAATCTCATAATGATGGAATACATATTGTCAGACATCATAAACATACCATCAAGGCCATGTTCCAAGACATATTATATAAATGGGTAACGCCTTAACCAAATACTAAAAATAGTTTTTCTCATGAGACATACCAATATATCTATGGGATATAGTGAAGTCCAATGCATTCATCATATGAAAGGGGGGAATAAAAATTCAATACATAATCAACATAAACATTCATAATGAAAAACTAGTATAAAAAATGTTAATATTTATCAAAACAATAATAACCATAAACCAACCAAATAAATAATAAGGATGGTATTATTATAATATATCCCCAGTATAGAATAAGTAAAAAAATGGTATTTTTCATTGATGAAAAAAATCCATAAAATATCATTAAAATAATTCTTGAGGAAAATTCCATTTTTTACTTTGAAAATCACTTTTAAAAAATAAAAACTTTAAAACTACAAAGAAAAAATTTTCTTTGAAAAAAACAATGTAAACTTGTATAGGAAAAATCAAATAATTGGGTGGTCATGATGGTAGTAAATTACATTCATTTCGAGTATGTTAAAGAAAATATTCCTTTCACATTTTTATAAGAAAAGTCAAAAAAATACCTCCTTTATAAAATTATAGAAATATTCCTTTTAAACCATTTTGTAAAAGTAAAACATGGGTGAAAATTTATTTAATAAATCATTGGAGAATATTAAAAGCATTCTTTAAACATTTTTAGGAAACATGGACATGGAAGAAAAGATACCTGACTAAAAAGGTGTTAAAGTTTATTTTTCATAAAAAACATTTTTTTGATATTTTGTGTTGATAAAATAGGAAAGTAAAACATATAATTTTCAAACATTAACCAAAATGAGAATAAAATATATTGGTTTTAATATAGAAATATCATATAATTCTCTCATTGGAGACTTAAACATAAACAACACAAATAATTATGAAATTATGAAATAAACCCTTACCACTTTGGTAACTTTTGAATCCTAAACCCCATGAAAGAAATAACTTCAAATGAATATTAAATAATATTAATATAAATAGATACATGATATAACTTATAAAAGGGTCATTATATACACATCATAAAATAATATAGGTGTATAACATAAGATATGTCCCAAAGAAGATGATTTAAGATGAAGAACCCTTATAATGATCATAACATTGAAGTGAGAATTAATCAATGAAGTGATTATGTTTAACAAATGTAAATCCAAAAAATATATATAGAAATAAAATAAAAATAAAATAAATTCCATTTCATACATAATCTTGACATAATATAATCAATAAAGAATTGATATGACATAATTAAAGAAAGTTGAGTTATGAAACACTTACCACTTGGTAACATTCAAGTCAAATCACTTTAATGAAATAAATTAATTTGAAACTTAAAATAACATGAATTATGAAGTATTCATGATATAACATGTAAAAGGGGTAGTATATACACCATATAAAATATATTAGGTTCATAAAAATAAAAAATATTCCTCAATGAAGGAAAATTGAGATGAAATACTTTAACTATATCAAGTAATATAGTTATAGAAAACCATGCACTATTTTTGTTATTTTGAATAGTTATAGTATGTTGAATTTAAAAGACCATAAAGCATCATAACTATTTATAATATATTCATTGTACAAAGACCATTATAATCAGTATATTAAGGGTTATAATAAATTTCAATTGACACGGATAGAAGAAGTGATGGTCTCGACCAGTAGGGTTGTACCCTATAAAGAACATTTATCAGAGCTTCTAAAGGAGATAGAATCACTGGGATTTACCCTTGACCAAGACCAAGAAAATATTTAACAAATAAATTTTGAATGAAACCATTTAATGAATAATTTCAAGCTCATTAATATTATGACCCAAACCATTTTCATTATACCACCACATGAAAATCTCACCATAACACACCTTACCCTTAAGGTATTCACTAGTGTAATAAAGGGCTATGTATCTAGAACCTAACAGTATGAATTTTTATATTTTATTTTTACCAAAAAAATTAAATATATTTATCTTTTTTTATTATTACATTTCTAAGTATTAAATAATGAGTTTGGAAAAAAATAGATTTTGATGTAATGAAACAGAAATTTTATTTTTGGGAAATATATAGTTTTAATCAAGACACCATTTTTGATGAATTCAATAATGTTTGAAATAAATTAAATGTCAATAAAATATTATTATTAAATAATATTTATTAAATATAAATGTTAATATAATTTTATAGAGTAAAATATAATTTTTATAAGGGTCATAAAACAATTATTGTCAAAAACCCATTATTTTTCAATAAATATGGATTTTGATTTAAAACTGAAAAATATCTTATTTATAGAATTATTTTGATAAAATATATATTATTTTTGAAATATTCATGTCAAAATTTTCTAACTGCCATTTTTTTAATAATTTTCTAAGGCATTCGAATTTTTTCATAAAATTTAAAAAAGGTATAATTATACTATATGTATTATGACACTATAAAATTAAAAAAGTGATTTAATAAATACTATAAAGTTAAAACCACCAAATTTACGTTTCCCATTTAAAATAATTTGTTTTTGAAGTTATTTTATTAATTTTTTAAACCCTTAATGAATCTTATAAACCTATATAATATTTTAAGGTTTTAAAATCAATTCTTTATAAATGTGACTCACTTCCACATCACCAAGGGGATTATTTTATTGTGATCAGTTATTATCCTTATAAAATAATTAAAAATTTTATATTTTTTAGAAATTTTGGGAAGTTTTTTGTTTTTTATTACATTATTATATATATCCCAAAAACTAAGATTGGAAATTAATAAAGAAGTATCCTCACTTTTTTTATACAAACCTCCCCAAACTCCCATTACTATTCACTAAAAGCCCTTTTATTGTCACATTACTCTATATTACCCTCTCTATAGTCCACCCAAGATTCCCCCAATATCTTAATAAGATCCTCACAAGATTTTATAAGCATCCTCTCATGGTAAGGGATCATCTCCTTATCCTCTTTATTCAAGCACATTCTTTATGTCATGCCATTTTATTTTCAATTTTTCAATTTGTGATATGTTTTTAAACATCCCTATTACTTTTTTATGATTATAGAGTAATTATAAACCATTTTATATATCATTTAACCCTTTTATATACCTTTATGTACACTTATTATGATTACAAAATTATCCTATGATTTTTCATACCAAACATTTTTATAGTGAATTCCCATATCTAATTCCACTCAAGGGTATTCACATAGGTGTACTTAACATTAATTGATTAAGTATTTACATGTATATAACCCAAAATCATTAATTATGGTGGTAAAATTGATTAAATACATCCATATATTGTATGATCTATGTGGCATACTTATGCATGTATATGATATGAAAGTGACACGTGGGCCCAAAATTATATATCCCTCCAATCCATTGGGTAATGTTTTTATCTCATGATATGAAATTTATAGTTCATGGGAGGTTATAATAATAATTTTATGTTATTGTTTCTTGGTGTTTAGTCTTGAATTATATTTATGATGTCATGTTTTAGGTTGTTGTCACATTCATATATCACCCTTATTCTATGATGTCATATCATGCCTCATTATTAAGAATTATGATTTTTACCCTTATTATGTTAAATTTATACGCATCTTGGATCACATGTATGAATATACCTAATTATAGGCTTTGATTATTACCTTATAGGGATTTATATCTCACCCTTTTTTTATTTATATCCTCAGGTTATCCTGTGAATTTTTAGAAAAATGCTAGAATTTATGAGGTTTTCAATAATGTCATTGTATTTTTATCGCATTTTGTTATTTTATATACCTAATTTCATAAATATGTGAGGCTCCATGATCTTATGGCATTTTATAATGTGGAATTTATGTAACAAATCATGAAATAAAATGTATTAAATATATGGGTTTCCATAGTTGGTATCAAAGGGAAGTGTAGTTATTTTTGGGATTAAGATTAGAAAAGTCTATTAAAATCCTTAACGATAAGTCCAAACATAGGAAAACATACCTAAATTTTTTTAAATTATAGAGTAATTGGTTTCTAATAAACTATATCCTTATATAGATACTACAAGTAGATGTGACTCTAGAATAGAGGTTCCTAGGGGTAATAACCCTGAAAATGGCACATTGAGTTGGACTTGATCATCACCTAGTGCATGAAAATATGACTTGTTACACAACATTTTTTATTGTACTAGGGTATATGATTTGTAAAATTCACAACCTCCTTATTAACCATTATTAAGGGAATAAAAATTCATATAATATTTTATGTAAATAAACATATCATGGATAACTTATATTGAAACCTAAAAATTCATAGGTTAATAAATTTATTTAATTTATGAGTTATACATTCAATGTTAATTTTTTTTCCTTTTATATATTTAATTGATTCAAAATTCTCATATATAATTATATTTTGGATGAAGTAAATGATTAGAACTAGAATCAAATAGTGAAATTTAGACATATTGTCCATTTGTGAACTTCAAATTTCTTATGTGATGATGGTTGTATGCATTATTTCATATCATGAAAGTTTAGTATAACTATTCAAACACCACCTATGAACATGGAATTTGAGTTATCGATGAAGATGTAAAATGGGAAAATTGTTTCATACCAATTATATAACTCATCCCTTATCCAAAATTATTAGCCGAGTTTTTTAGAAAACCTTATGATACTCCCCTTAGCATAATTTGATGTTATTTTACGAATTTATTGGATTTCCTTGTATAGATCCATCATAAATTTTTTAGATAATAAAATGACCCTCGATATCTCTAATCATCCCATAATTCTATATGAGTGCAATGAGGGGGATGAATCTTCTTTGGTATCATCATCTCAAGTAATGATATTATTTCCTTATGAGAAAGTGTATTTTTCTAAAATGATTGAGACTAAATAAAAGATCATCCTTGAATACATTACCATTATAAGGGAATTTTTTGATATGTTTCCTAGATAATTTTATGATCTTCTTCCTAGACTATAGGTTTACTTCTTTATAAAACTCATATTCTGAGCATTGTTAATTTCCAAGACTCCATATATAATAGCCATTATTAAACTTGAGGAGCTGAAGAAGAAACTATATGATAATCTAGATAAAGGGTTTTTACACCCAATTACTTCATCTTGGGGTGTACTAGTGTGATGTCCCGGACCCAGATGCAACTTTATGGGTACCCTAAGCCTGGTGGGACACACAACCTCAAGCGCAACTCCCTGAATTCCAGAGGCTTCAGACTAGCAGCGAGGGTCTAGGGTGTGTTCGTGGGGAGACTATGCCCTCATTACCAAAGTGTGATGCAGCGGGTGAGAGTAAACATATGTAAATAGTGGAAGAAATATAATTAAAAAAAAGGAACAACATAAAATAGAGACAATAGGAATAATATCTGAAACTAATGGAATAACATTCAACAACAAATGATGATATGTAATGTACTAGAAAATAGGAAAACATGGATAAAAGGTAGCAGGTATAACATGTTCCAACATACTATAAAGGAAATAAAATACTATCCCAATAATCCCGAGTTCCAACTCGAACCTCTGCTTAGAATCTCCATACTAAATAGAAATCAATCAAGTGTTTGAAGTCATATGATTCCCTTTGTCAACACCTGCAACCATGTAATCTAATCCAAGTAGTAAACAGTGCCCAGAGAGGGTGTGAGATAAATCTCAGTGGGACACCCCCAATGGTGTCTATAAAATTTGGCATGTGTAATGGAAATGTAAAAATGTGAAGGCATGCATATATAAATTAAAGCAATAAAATGTAACTAAATACCCAAGTACTTGCTTCATCCCTAGGATGGTGTCTGAACATGTAACCAACTCATTTAATTAAGAATTTACCCATTTATATTGATAGGTCACGGGAGGTATATCCAACACTAACATCACCTCATGATAGTATAAATAGTGAACGTTCCAAGATGTAACAAGGAAACCATGATCAGTGATATTTAATAGTGAAGCCTCAAGGTAATAACCAAGGAAACATAGGCCTCAAGGGTATCCAACTTAGTAATAACTGTATCCTGGCATGGGGTAAGAGTGGGAGCATAATTCAAGGTATTCCACAATGAGGCACCTACCGAGTCCAAGCTGATCAACCATGGTAAAATAGGGCTAAGCAATGATTGGGCATGATGGGCTTTAACCATGATACCTAGTTGTCAATTATGGATCCAATGAGTGTATCCAAGGAATCCTATAATGATATTGAAGGGATACAAGTAATATATCCTTGTAATCCTATAGTACTACATGGTGGATCTTACGATATCATATTAGGAATCCCAGAACATAAAAGGATCAGGATCAAGGTGGGTCTCAATCTAATCAAGTTGTATCCTTGAATCCTAATGGGGTTACCAAGTTCTCATGGAATTATTCTATCAGAATCCAAGATTAGATCAATTCGGTCCATTCCTATTTGATTATTAAGTCATGTAATATTTCATTCGGTTCAAGCCTTTCCTTTCATTATTGTGATAAGGTTAAGTAGCATGCAACCTTTTTATCAAGTCATTCGGTTCAAGCATTTCCTTTCATTATTGTGACAAATCCAAGTAGCATGAAATCATTTATTTAATTCATCTAAGGAATATTAAATAATTTAAGGTTCATTTCTCTACCTTCCATTAATGTGGTAAGGTGTGATACAGATATGCAACCAATTAACCATTCACATTTAATTATCAATTTAAATCACTTGCCTTAGGTGGGTCATGTGGTACGCATACATGGAACTTTCCATTACGTAATTAAAAATATAAATCAAGATAATTAATATATAAAAAATTACCCTTAGAGTGGTCAAGATAAGTCACACTCTAATGGTGGCGCAAACATGTCAAAACACTAAGCAACAACTATGGCATAACCTTTAACATGGAAGGGATAGAGTTGTGTTCATAACCACCAACAATTAATCACATATATGAGAAGATCATATCCATACAATCCTAACAGGTATAAACATGGAATATTAATTCTATAAATGGAACCCGATGAAATCAGTGGGACCCACATGATAAATCCATAATCAATAAAATTTACAGATGAGTTATAGACCACCCACCTTAGGGTTTTATGATCCTTCTCCTCTG
This sequence comes from Viscum album, assembly GCA_963277665.1. NCBI lineage: Eukaryota > Viridiplantae > Streptophyta > Magnoliopsida > Santalales > Viscaceae > Viscum > Viscum album. The sequence goes on from OY728147.1 coordinate 161,162,077, forward strand.
GTATTATCCATTGATTTGGCTCAGGTTGGAGTAGATCTAAGAAAAAGAGAAAAATTCTCATACCCTGATATCTCAGTTGATATAAAATGAGAAATAGAATGGCTTAAGAGGACATGAATACTTACCATTGTGCATCCAATATAACAAACAGAATCTCAATCAATTGTCTGATGAAGGAGATCTCTTGATTCCTAGGTTAGATCTTCAAAAATTGCCAAATTGAGAGAGAAATAGGTTAATAGAACATAATATTAGATTAGAGAATATGGAGGTGGATTAATATATCATTAAGGTAAAAACTATAAATTTACCCAAAAATTATCATATGAACAGTTTGTCCACATGGTTTGACAAACTGTGTGCAAACCATGTATAGTTACCCGGGAAAAGGGGCACTTTCATTGTTAGGTTTCATGGTCGTGCGACAACCATGCGAGGTGGATCTATTTGGAAAAATTTAATCTTCATGGTTTTCCAAACTGTGTGGAATTCCTACAAGGTTTACTCTAAACAATGCGTCAAGCCTGTTTTTTCCAAAAAGATTGGTTTTGGGCTTTGAAATTTCCCCGGAAACCCCTAAGACCTTTACTAAACCATTGGGAATCTATTTTAGGTCAAAAGTAACGATTTATATTGAAAATTAAAGGATCCACACTTGAGTGAAAAATTGGGTTCTTACAATCTTCCCCCATTAAAATAACTCATCCCCGAGTTCACCTTCCAATGTTTGTAAAACATTGTCTGAGAATAACTCTGGCCATTGGGAACGTACATCAGTTTCCCTCTCCCAAGTCTCATCCTGTACTCAGTGGTGCTTCCATAAAACTCTTACTAGTGGGAAAGACTAGCCTCATAGAGCCTTCATGCTTTGGTTGATGATGTGTATTAGATACTCCTCAAAGGTAGCATCATCATATAACTCAACTTCCTCAGGATCAAAAGTATGAGATGGTTCGGCATGATATTAGTGAATCTATGAAACATTAAATACATCATGCATGGAATAGTACCTCTGAGATAGTAGCAACAGATAGGCTACCATCTCAACTCTCTCTAGAATTTCAAAAGGACCTAAAAAATGAGGCGACAGCTTCCCCTGCTTTTGTAACCATCTATTACCAAGCCTGGGTGATACCCAAAGAAAAACATGATCCCTAACATAAAACTCAAGAGGTCATCGATAGTGATCATCATATGATTTCTGTCTAGACTGTCAATATTTTTACACTTTCGAATCAGCTTAATTTGTTCTGAAGTCTCTTGAACAATACGGGGACCTAGTAGGGCTGCCTCACCTACCTCTAGCCAGCACAAGGGTGAATGGAATGGCCTACCATATAAGGCCTCAAAAGGATCCATCTAAATTTTCACCTTAAAGCTATTATTATAGGAAAACTCGATGAGATGGATACACTTCTCCCAATAACCACTTAAATAAAAGACTCATGCTTGAAGCATATCCTCTAAAACATGTATTGTCCTTTCTGATTTTCCATCGGTCTAAGGGTGAAAATGGTGCTTAGAAGCACTTGTGTTTCTGTATACTTATTCAATCCCTTCTAGAACCATGACGTGAAATGATTATCTCTATCTGAAATGATAGTACATAGAACCTCAAGTATTCATATGATCTCACAGACATACAGTCTTCCCAGCTCATCAACTAAGAAAGTATCATGAATGTGAATAAAGTGGGATGATTTTGTTAGTCATTCAATGACTACCTAGATAGAATCACTATCCATCAATGACCTATGTAATCCAACTAAGAAATCAATAGCAACATCTTCCCATTTCTATTCTAGGACTGGAAGTGGCTATAGCAAGACTACAGTTCTCTAGTTCTTCACCTTTACCTACTGATAGGTGAAACACCTAGTGATAAAGCCTTATATCTAACATTTCATCCCAGGCCACCAATACTGGCATCACATATCTCAATACATCTTTGAGATTCATGGATGAACTACCCACTAAGAAGCATGGGAATCCTTAATCAACTCCTGTCTCATATCTGTAGGAACTCAGATACATCCACATAGATGCAGGATGTCGTCTCTATACACAGACTAATCTGGAGGTGGGTTATCTCTTGATATACTCTCATAGAGAACCAAGCCTGTAGGATCTGAAAACTGTCTACTCTTCACCTTCTCAAAGATAGAATATGTAATTTTCAAGTATGAGAGGTAAGAATGCTCATGATTGTCATACAATTCTAGATTCAGCTCAAAAAATAGGTCCATTAACTTCTATTCATCACTGGCTTCCCATACGGCTTGTGCTTGAGTTCTCTGACTTAGTACATCTGCAACCACATTTCACTTCCCAGGAATATAGGCAAACTCAAAATCAAAGGATTGTAGATATTTGACCCATATCAACTATTTGATGTTCAAGTAATGCTGGGAAAAGATATATTTGAGACTCTAGTCATCCGTGTACACCATAAAGTGCTCAACCAATAGATAATGTCTCCAGCAACATAAGGCATGGAAAATTGTTGCTAGCTCAAGGTCATGTGTTGGGTAATTTATATCATGAGGCCTCAACTACTGAGATCTATATGCAACAAATCTATCTTCCTACATCATTACTGCTCCTAGTCCAATGCATGATGCATCACAGAAGATGGTATAACCTATACTTGGCTCGGGAAGAATTAGAATAGGTGCCAATAGAATCCTCCTTTTTAGCTTCTAAAAGGATTTATCACATGATTCTGACCATGTGAATTTTACACCCTTCTTTGTAAGACCAGTAATAATTGATGTAAGATGTGATAAGTCTTGTATGAAACACCTATCATATCCATCCATCCCCAAGAAACTCCATATATGAAACACGCTCTTGGGATTCTCCCAATAGACTGCAGCACTAACCTTTTCAGGGTCAACAGTTACTCATGATTCTGAGATAATATGTCCCAAGAAGTGAACCTTGTCGATCTAGAAGTGGCACTTATCAAGATTGGAAAAAATATGATACTCACTCGGTGTACTCAGAACGATATCAAGATGTTTTTCATGGTCACTATGAGTACGAGAATACACAGAGATGTCATCCACAAAGACCATGACAAAAGAATCCAAATAGGGGTGGAAAACCCTATTCATCAAATCCATGAAAACATAAGTCATGTTCGTAATACCGAACGGCATAACAAGGTACTCATACAGACCATACCTTCTATAGAAAGTTGTATTAGGTATGTCTGATGGTCTGACTCGCACCTGATGATAACTCAATCTCTCGCCGATCTTAGAGAATACCCTTTCTCTTCATAGTTGGTCAAAGGGATAATATATTCAAGTAAGTGGATATCAGTTCTTGATTGTAAGCTAGTTCAACCTTCTATAATCCATGCATAGATATAAGGTTACATCCACATTCTTGGCTAAAATCACGGACAAACCACAAGATGATGTACTAGGCCATATAATACCTTTGGACTCTAAATCCTATTACTACTGCTTGAGCTCATAAATCTTTGTAGGTTCCATACTATATGGAGGAATTTACATTTGAACTACTCCTGGAACAGTCTAGATTGTAAACTCTACCTCTCTCTCAGGAGGTAAGCCAAAAAAATCACCAGGAAAGACATCCCTAAAATGATCCACTATTGGAGGGTAATCATCTTGACGTAAACCCTGATCCTACATGAAGATATTTTTTAATCTGGGTGATAAATCTACCTAGAAAATGATGTTATGGTCCCGATCTACCTACCCAGACATCCCACTCATCCTTATGTAGATAACTACTACCCTATGGTGATTTAAAAGATACCATGTGGAAATAAAATTCCATAAAAGCATAAAATTTTGCAAATCCATCCATCCTGATAATGACATAGAAGCCCATCATCTCAAAAATAAATAGGTTCTATAAGAAAGATTAAATGCCTACCTAAAGGGGACATTCCTTACACTAGAATATTCCCTTTTTTCATACCCCTAATAGAGTATCTAGGATCATTACCCCATAGTAATATTGTATCTCTAGTCTGAGACTTTCCATGATATATACAGAGATAAAATATTTTGAATCACCTGTATCAAATAAAGTAGATACTATAGTAGAGGATACTAGAATAGTACCTCGTACTATAGATGGTCATGCATCCAGATCCTCGGGTATCAGCTATAGTGCATGCAGTTGACCTGATCCATAGACCTATGAAACAGATGGACTACCATGATCATAACTACTATGTTGGCACTGTTGGTGATCAGGAGTCTGGAAACCATGGCCACGACCTCCTCCTCAGCCAAACTTGTCGGTGCTATTCCAACTCCCCATATGAGGCGATGTAAAATAACTCGCTCCTGAAGGTAGAGCTAGTGTGGATCCTTTTCCACTCAAAGATGGTGGAAAGGTCCTACATAAATGCTAAACATGCCCCATACGATCACAAGACCAGCACTCCATTGGTTCTTTATCAAACTAAGGCTTTGAATGCCCCTGTCTTCCACACTGATGACACGCCAAAGAGATATTTAAATGAGTACTCTATTTTTCACTACCCTAATAAGAAACCTCAAGGGAACATTTCCTACCATGAACTAATGTTGTAACACAACACTAATTGTAAAGACCCGGAAATTTCAAGGAAATTTTTTTCTTAATTTTATTTGGAATTTGACAAGAACTCAGTTTCTGACGGCGCCTAATTCCAAGGCCCGGTGTGCCCGGAATCAATTTCCGAAGTTTAGCTCGGGTACGTTCAGTGAACGAACGGGCGGGATTTTCTAACTTTTGAACCAATGCTCGGAATCAAATTCTGAGGGCACCGATGGAACCGCAGCACCAGTATGTGCTTAGGAACGCCTATTCTGGAGTTGCATTTACATGAGGGAAGTTGTTAAAAAATTGTAAAGTTAAAATAAAAATTTAACTTCAATTTTTATTTTCCTTAAGTGTTTTTATCCATTGGATGGAAGTTGGGTAACTACCCAACTTCCCTTTGTAGGTTATGAAGGAGGTGAGGCCCACACGAACCCCACCCCTTCATATTATTCAACTCTTCAACTCCTCTAAAATCACCATAAATTTAGTTAACTTAAGTTTATAACTTATGACATTAATGTAGTGAGTTTAATGTGAGTTTTTAAAATTCAAACTCTTGAATTTCAAAGGTTTATGTTATGTTAATAAAATAAGTGGTAAGATTATTTTATTTGGGGGTTGGAACCTTTGTTGCTTGGGAGGTTTTGGGGAGAAAAGCTAAGGAAAGTTAGAGTTCTTCATCCTCTTCGACGAAGAACACGAGGAATGCGAAGAACGCATCGAACTCCGTCGAAGAACGCCGAGTCCTCGAAGACTGACTCTGCGACACCGATCCACGATGCGACGTCTCTTTCCACGACGGTTATACCGCGACGTTTTCTCTTTGAAAAACCTACGATCAAGCTCCGCTCTTGAAACCAAGGTAGGGAATTGTTTATGAAATATTAATGAACCCCATGCTACTTCCTTCTAAATCAAAGAACGCGGATCAAATAAACATTAATTTGATCCGCGAAGATTATGTTGTGGGTTGGGATTTTTATTTTGGTATTATCTTACCTTTTGAGAAAAGAACGAAGAGCGCGGACCAACCAATTCCGGGTTGATCCGCGGATCATTCGTACATGTGGATCGATGTAGGGGTTTTATTTATTTATTTGATCGTGGTTACCAACTTGACGATCTTCGTGGATTTAAACCATTTGTTATAGAATAACGCGAGGGGGGTCGGACCGCACAAACATGGCTGACCCTCCTCCTTATTTTCGTGATGGTTCCTTTGTGGTTGGTACGGGAAGGCGTGGTGTCGTCGCACCACGCGGATTCTTGCGGAAGGAAATGTGCGGCGCCATCGCGCCGTGCCGTGGAAAGAAGTTTAAGAACGCGACGCCGTCGCGCCGCGTCGAAGAAAACCAAAGAACCACGGTCGGAGTCGGACTACGGCGAAGGGACGCGGCGCCATCGGGTCGCGCTGGAAGACTACAAAGACGACGCTAATCGTTTTGACGTGCGGATTGATGGGCGACGACGAAGCAGGCCGTTTTGGCGTTTAAATCCCTTCACAGTGAAGGTGGGGTCCCGAGGGGATCATAGGCGAAGACAGCAGGAGAAACGGACCACCGGAGCGCGTCCAGTGGTCCGCAGAAGGCGGCGGCGGTGCCAGCGACCGGCGGCGGCGACGCGCCGCCGGAAGTTGCCAGCGGCAGTTGCCACCGGCGTCAATCAGCGGCGAAGGGGGGGGGGGGCGACCGCGCGCACCCCTGCCGCTCCGCGGCGACCGCCCGGCCGCGGCCGGCCGGTCGGGCCGGACCGGACCGAGCCAGGCCCAGCCGGGTCGGACTCAGGTCGGGTCGACCCGGTTCGGGCCGACCCAGGGGGGTCGGGCCGCGTCAGCCCAGGCCCAGACCCTCCGTTTTCGGACCACTTTCGGTCAAATTCCCATATCTTGAGTTGTAGACATCCGATTGACGCTCCGTCAGCGGCAACACGGTCCTTGGATCGAGACGGTCGTTTCGGTATATTACACTCAAGGTTTAGGAGAACTTTGGGTTCGGCCGGGTTGGTTCGTACACGAAACCAACCGGGCCCTCGGACCGGAAATGCTCGTAACTTGAGTTTCGGACGTCCGAATGACGTGTCGTCGACTTTGATGGATTCCTCTATGTGATATGGATCTTTTGGCTTACTCCGCTCGAGGTTTGGATGCCGTCGGAGTGCGGTCGGGTTGGTTTGCTCACGAAACCAACCGGGCCCATGGAACGAAAAAGCCAATAACTCACAGACCGGGCGTCCGATTGACGCGTCGTCTGTTTCGTTGAATTTCTCTTGATGAGACGGAACTTTTGGCATACTCCTCCTGACTTTTGGTTACAGTTGGAGTATGGCCGGGTTGGATTGAAATCCAACCGGGTCCCTGAAAGAGAAAAGTTGATATCTTTCAGACAGGACGTCCGTTTGATGAACCGTCAGCAGCGTTGATGATCACGTTGAGAAACGTTCCCTATGAGTTTACCCTATGGGAGTTTGGGGTACAGTGTAGATTCAGCCGGGTTGGTTCACACACGAAACCAATCGGGCCCTTGGGACGGAAAGGCTAATAACTCACAGGTCGGGCGTCCGATTGACGCGCCGTCTGTTGTGTTGAAACCCCTATGATGAGGCGGTCCTTTGAGATACTTCTTCATCGGATTTTGAGATACTTGGAGTATCGACCAATAGCTCGTGGAGAGGACCCTCCCAGAGACAAGCGTATGGAGTACGGAGACCGTGTAGCGGGCTGAGACCTGACGACTGCTTGACCGATCGACTCGGTGTGTTTCAGATAGCCCAGTGGGGAGCGCTTGGTTGTAGCAGCAGATTCCCGGCGGAGGAGCGCTTGGTTGTAGCGGCAGACCCGCAGTACTCAATAGAAGGAGTACCTCTGGAGGCTATGAGGGGGAGCGCTTGGTTGTAGCAGCAGACCCATGGTGGGGAGTGCTTGGTTGTAGCAGCAGGGCCACAGTACTCGACAGCAGTAGTACCTCAGCAGTCTTAGGTTAGTGAGCAGTACCTCGGAGTCGTGACAGGACCACTGTACACTCCAGAGACGGGGCTCTTTAGCAGTTACGGTTTCGATAATGAAAATACTGGTTTGAGCTGAGTCTATGACCTTTAATTTTACCTCATGATTGAGGTGGGTCACTTGATAACTTAGGTATATGTATGGTCATATACCTGGGTAGTGGTTATCCATTGATTTCATAATCTTTGTGTTTCCTCATGATTGAGATGGGTTACTTGATAACTTAGGTATATGTATGGGAATATACCTAAGTAGAGGTTATCTGTTGAGATCTTCTTTGTGGTTATCCTTGTTGGTTTTAGTGAGACCTTGAGGGTCTCGGGGTCCCTACTGAGATCGTTATACTCACCCCTGCACGGGCTATGCCCGCACCTCGTTGTGTTGGTTGCAGACGACGGGCAGTGCTGACGGAGGCCGAGTGTTCGAGGACTGGACGGTACCCGGAGGTGGACTACACGACGAGTCAGTATCTGGAGGTGGACTTCACGGTGAGACGACACATGGAGGAGATTGACGGGAGAGAGCGTTTTGGAGGATATCTGTACCTACCCTTCAGGTAGGATCCGTGGTGGACAAACCAAGAGTTGTGCCATCTGTACCTACCCTTCAGGTAGGATCCGAGGAGGATGACCCAGGAGCTGGTTCCTTTCTTCCAGCTGTTGTCTTTTCCTGTTGTACTTTGTTCAGTTGTAGTTGTACTTTCATTTGGGTTTGTATTCTGGCCCATTTACCTTTCAGCACTTTCCTTTGTACTTAGTGTTTTACTTCCGCTTGTACTCTGTGGTGTTTTGTTTACTTTTATAAAGGCAATTCCTTCCCAGTTATCGAGATTTACGCCTTTGGTGCTAGTCGTCAGCCCCTGGCCTATGGAAGGTTGGGGTAGTCACGTCACGGGCCCCGATGACGGGTCGTGACAAATTGGTATCAGAGGAGTCGGTTCTACCGCAGAACTTATAAATCTGATATTTTTCTTTCTGTGAAGCAATAGTGTTAAGGGTACCGAGTGTGGTCTTCAGTTCAGGGAGTCCAATGTTGGTGCGGCGGCCGACGTATCCGTACACCAGGACCCTGACTACTGATTTTCGACTTTGTACACGAAAACACTGATTGTGTGTGTGTTTCTAAAGTATTAAAGTCAGCTCAAACCAGGTCAGCTCACCAGGTATAAACATTGATCGTGTCGCATCTGTTCAGGATGTCTCCATGCAGACAGTCATTTGGAGTTCCAAGAGATTACTCGATGACGGCTCACCGAGCGACGAGGCTCTGGTGCAGGGCCCTTTTTACTATGTTGGCACCCTCGGGTGGTGTACCAGCAGCACCACCACCTGTTGGGCAGTAGATTCCAACATCTTTACTAGCAAACTATGCACGCTGGTAGAGCGTGTTGCACAAGTTCTAGCAATAGAGGCCTCTGAGGTTACGAGGCGAGACAGATTCCTAGACAGCAGAGTAGTGGCTGGAGGCGATCGCTAGAGTTTTCCGCCTAGCTGAGACATCAGTAGAGTGGATGGTGGACTTGGCCACTAGTATTTTCTAGTGAATGACCATGAGGATGGTCCGCATAGTGATGAGGCTTCGGTATGTGGACCGATGCCTGAGATAGTGCCTTTGGGTAGTGTGTCAGTTATACATCACTACCTGTTGGTCAACAGTTACAACCGGCGGTACCGGTAGGTGACACATGTAGGCTTACTGCCTTATACGTGTTCCAACTTCAGATATCCTCATGTTCTGAGGCGAACCTGACTCACAGGTGGCTGAGGACTGGCTTGAGGAGGTGGCTGAAAGTTTTCTGGAGCTTATACAGCTTCGGCAGGACGATGTGTCGGTAGCTGAGAATTCATCGAGGCGTACCGAACATACCGGGTACTCAATGGATGCATTTCGATAAATGCAATATAGGTCGGACCTCTGAGCATGGTATGTTTAAGGTCTTCCGATCCAACAACTTTTCTCTTTGCATTCCTACTTAGGCTAGGGTGATAGAAGGAACCTTTGTGGTTGAGAATTCTTTGCTAAAAAAATACAGCCAGATAATGATAGAAGTTTGTAAAGCAGGAATCTGGCGCCAGTCTTGGAGACTTTGGTGTGTAAAATGTTTCAAGAGGATGAAATGTTAAGGATAGGTGAATTTGCAGAGTAGCAGACATGGAGGCAGAGCTAGGAGAGCAGCTTGTGGTGGTGTACATTTCAACATGTTACCATCACCCGCCTTTGTAGTCCCCGCTAGACTCAGGGAGTTGGAGTGAAGGGGAAGAGATTAGCTACTTGCGGTCATGGATTGTAACCAAAAAGGGCTCTAAGGGTGATTCAAAGTGCGGAATTTGTCTTCTACTAGCTGTCGTAGCCACAGACATCGATACGAATCATCCCTTCCTTCCATGAATCTAGTCCCAGACCTAGAGTTTCCGGTTAAGCCGTTGACTTGACCCTCACGTCTGGAGATACCTTTGGGAGGAGACTCGATAGTCACACTTACGCCGACGGTGTGATCTGACCCTTGCGGCGAGAGTCTCGGTTGGGACCTCTTGGTGGCAGCGTCGAGGCCTTACGACGTTAGTTTGAGTATGGATTTGGAAATCACTATTCATACTCAAATTGACGGTATTAGGAAAGCGTTGGGATGGGTTTTCCTTGGTTGGAGAAAAGGAAACCCTGGGCAGCACAAGTTAAACTCGTGCACAGGAGGGTGTGACTGATCATTCTTGAGTCGGTCAACCTTACCCTCGTGGCAACAGTCGTTATGAGTTCAAGTTCTAATAGGAATTGGAGACCTCTGGAGTTCGAGGATGACGATCACGTTCTTATATGGGCCTCACCTCGATGAGGTTTACGGAGATGTAGCCAAGTCGGCGAGATATCTTCGAGGTTCAGTGGACCAATTCTATGTCTTCAGCTGGGTAGGCGATGTGGTTTACCGCTTGACCCATCCACCTCAGTTGCACCAGGTGCACGATGACTTTCACGTATCTCAATTGAGGAGATACGTGCTTGATCCTTCACACATCATCGACCTCAGGGAATTGGACATCGATGATAGGGCGACATGCACGGAGGTTCCAGTGGGGATCTAGGATCGACAGGAGCAGATCCTACGAGGACAATCGATTCCTCAAGTGCACTTTCTTTGACAGTACGGGAACCTCCAGGTGAGCACATGGGAGCGAAAGGCTCAAGATGTGTGCTCTGTACCGCTTTTGTGACCCTAGTTTGTGTTGAAACTTTACGGGGACGTAAATCCCTGAGGTGGGAGTAATGTAAAGACCCTGAAATTTCAAGGAAAATTTTTTCTTAATTTTCTTTGTAATTTTACAAGAACGCAGTTATTGACGGCGCCTGATACCGAGGCCCGGTGTGCCCGGAATCAATTTCCGAAGTTTAGCTCGGGTACGTTCAGTGAACGAACGAGCGGGATTTTCTAACTTTTGAACCGATGCTCGGAATCAAATTCTGAGGGCACCGATGGAACCGCAGCGCCGGTATTTTCTTAGGAACGCCTATTCCGGAGTTGCATTTACACGAGGGAAGTTGTTAAAAAATTGTGAAGTTAAAATAAAAATTTAACTTCAATTCTTATTTTCCTTAAGTATTTTATCCATTGGATGGAAGTTGGGTAACTACCCAACTTCCCTTTGTAGGTTATGAAGGAGGTGGGGCCCACACGAACCCCACCCCTTCATATTCTTCAACTCTTCAACTCCTCTCAACTCACCATAAATTTAGTTAACTTAAGTTTATAACTTATGACATTAATGTAGTGAGTTTAATGTGAGTTTTTAAAATTCAAACTCTTGAATTTCAAAGGTTTATGTTATGTTAATAAAATAAGTGGTAATCTTATTTTATTTGGGGGTTGGAACCTTTGTTACTTGGGAGGTTTTGGGGAGAAAAGCTAAGGAAAGTTAGAGTTCTTCATCCTCTTCGATGAAGAACACGAGGAACGCGAAGAACGCATCGAACTCCGTCGAAGAACATCGAGTCCTCGAAGACCGACTCCGCGACACCGATCCACGACGCGATGTCTCTTTCCGCGACGATTATACCGCGACGTTTTCTCTTCGACAAACCTACGATCAAGCTCCGCTCTTGAAACCAAGGTAGGGAATTGTTTATGAAATATTAATGAACCCCATGCTACTTCCTTCTAAATCAAAGAACGCGGATCAAATAAACATTAATTTGATCGGCGAAGATTATGTTGTGGGTTGGGATTTTTATTTTGGTATTCTCTTACCTTTTGAGAAAAGAACGACGAGCGCGGACCAACCAATTCCGGGTTGATCCGCGGATCATTCGTACATGTGGATCGATGTAGGGGTTTTATTTATTTATTTGATCGTGGTTACCAACTTGACGATCTTCGTGGATTTAAACCATTTGTTATAGAATAACGCGAGGGGGGTCGGACCGCACAAACACGGCTGACCCTCCTCCTTATTTTCGTGATGGTTCCTTTGCGGTTGGTACGGGAAGGCGTGGTGTCGTCGCACCACGCGGATTCTTGCGGAAGGAAATGTGCGGCGCCATCGCGCCGCGCCGTGGAAAGAATTTTAAGAACGCGACGCCGTCGCGCCGCGTCGAAGAAAACCAAAGAACCACGGTCGGAGTCGGACTACGGCGAAGGGACGCGGCGCCATCGGGTCGCTCTGGAAGACTACAAAGACGACGCTAATCGTTTTGATGTGCGGATTGATGGGAGACGACGAAGAAGGCTGTTTTGGCGTTTGAATCCCTTCGCAGTGAAGGTGGGGTCCCGGGGGGGTCATAGGCAAAGACGGTAGGAGAAACGGACCACCGGAGCGTGTCTGGTGGTCCACGGAAGGCGGCGGTGGCGCGGCGGCGCCGGTGACCAGCGGCGGCGGTTGCCACCGGCGTCAATCAGCGGCGAAGGGGAAGGCGACCGCGCGCACCCCCACCGCTCCGCGGCGACCACCCGGCCGCGGCCGGTCGGTCGGGCCGGGCCCAGCAGGGTTGGACCTGGGTCGGGTCGACCCGGTTCGGGCCGACCCAGGGGGGGTCGGGATGGGTCGGCCCGGGCCCAGACCCCCCCGTTTTCGGACCACTTTTGGTCAAATGCCCATATCTTGAGTTGTAGACCTCCGATTGACGCGCTATCAGTGGCAACGCGATCCTTGGATCGAGAAGGTCGTTTCGGTATATTACAGTCAAGGTTTCAGAGAACTTTGGGTTTGGCCGGGTTGGTTCGTACACGAAACCAACCGGGCCCTCGGAGCGGAAACGCTCGTAACTTGAGTTCCGGACGTCCGAATGAAGTTCCGTCGACTTTGATGGATTCCTCTATGTGAGACGGATCTTTTGGCTTACTCCTCTAGAGTTTTGGATTCCGTAGGAGTGTGTTCGGGTTGGTTCTCTCACGAAACCAACCGGGCCCCTAGAACGAAAAAGTCAATAACTCACAGACCGGGCGTCCGATTGACGCGCCATCTATTTCGTTGAATTCCTCTTGATGAGACGGAACTTTTGGCATACTCCGCCCGAGTTTTGGTTATAGTTGGAGTATGGCCGGGTTGGATTGAAATCCAACCGGGCCCCTGGAATAGAAAAGTTGATATCTTTCAGACAGGACGTCCGTTTGACGAACCGTCAGCAGCGTTGATGATCACCTTGAGAAATGGTCCCTATGAGTATACCCTATGCGAGTTCGGGGTACAGTGGAGATTCGGTCGGGTTGGTTCGCACACGAAACCAACCGGGCCTCTGGGACGGAAAGGCTAATAACTCACAGGCCGGGCGTCCGATTGATGCGCCATCTGTTTTGTTGAAACCCATATGACGAGGCGGTCCTTTGAGATAATTCTTCGTGGGATTTTGAGGTACTTGGAGTATCGACCAGTAGATCGTGGATCGGACCCTCCCAGAGACGAGCGTACGGAGTACGGAGACCGTGTAGCCGGCTGAGACATGACGACTGCTTGACCGATCGACTTGGTGTGTTTCAGATAGCCCAGTGGGGAGCGCTTGGTTGTAGTGGCAGATTACCAGCGAAGGAGCGCTTGGTTTTAGCGGCAGACCCGCAGTACTCAACAGAAGGAGTACCTATGGAGGCTATGAGGGGGAGCGCTTGGTTGTAGTAGGAGACCCATGGTGGGGAGCGCTTGGTTGTAGCAGCAAGCTCACAGTACTCGACAGGAGGAGTACCTCAGCAGTCTTAGGTTAGTGAGCAGTACCTCGGAGTCGTGACAGGACCACTGTACACTCCAGAGATGGGGCTCTTCAGTAGTTATGGTTTCGATAATGAAAATCCTGGTTTGAGCTAAGTCTATGACCTTTAAGTTTACCTCATGATTGAGATGGGTCACTTGATAACTTAGGTATATGTATGGCCATATACCTGGGTAGTGGTTATCCGTTGATTTCATAATATTTGTGTTTCCTCATGATTGAGATGGGTTACTTGATAACTTAGGTATATGTATGGGCATATACCTAAGTAGAGGTTATCTGTTGAGATCTTCTTTGTGGTTATCCTTGTTGGTTTTAGTGATACCTTGAGGGTCTCGGGGTCCCTACTGAGTATCATTATACTCATCCCTGCACGGGCTATGCCCGAACCTCGTTGTGTTAGTTGCAGATGACGGGCAGTGCTGACGGAGGCCGAGTGTTCGAGGACTGGACAGTACCCGGAGGTGGACTACACGATGAGTTAGTATCTGGAGGTAGACTTCACGGCGAGATGACACATGGAGGAGGTTGACGGGCGAGAGCGTTGTGGAGTCTATCTGTACCTACCCTTCAGGTAGGATCCGTGGTGGACGAACCAAGAGCTGTGCCATCTGTACCTACCCTTCAGGTAGGATTTGAGGAGGACGACCCAGGAGATGCTTCCTTTCTTCCAGCTATTGTCTTTTCCTGTTGTACTTTGTTCATTTGTAATTGTACTTTCATTTGGGTTTGTATTCTGGCCCATTTACCTTTCATCACTTTCCTTTGTACTTAGTGTTTTGCTTCTGCTTGTACTCTATGGTGTTTTGTTTACTTTTATATAGGCAATGCCTTCCCATTTATCGGGATTTACGCCTTTGGTGCTAGTCGCCATCCCCTGGACTATGGAAGGCGGGCTTGGGGTAGTCACGGCACAGGCCTCAAGGACGGGTCGTGACACTAATCCTCTATACCTGGTACTATTGTCATCCCTCAGGTTACACTCAGTGATAAGATCTTAATTGACTATTGCAGAAAAAGTAGGTAGGAAAAAGTCATTGACCTATGTATGTATAGAATACAGGATCCCATCCTCAAAATTTCTAGCATGTGAAATCTCATCACCAGATAGAAGCGATTAAAAGCATTGAAACTCCTTGAAACATGTTGAATACTCCATAACAGAAATAGAACCCTACTCTAGATGCATGAACTCTCTAGCTATGTCTACTCTTAGCATCTGAGGAAAGAAATAATCATAGAATGAAGTCTAGAAATCAACCCATAACATACCTTGAAGATGAATAGCCTAGGTAATCACATCCCACCAACACTTGGCCGAATCCTGAAGCATGTATATGTTAAGCTTAATCCTTCACTCTGTAGGTGTCTCTAGATGTTCAAAGATACAAAGAGTGGCTTCAATCTAAGACTCAATAGCCTATGGACCGCCATCCCTTGAAAAGTTAGGAGGCTAATGCTACTAGAACTCATGATTTAGATCATAAATTGTGGGTGCAAGTCATGGATAACCATTCATAGACTGCATAAAACATAGAAAACTATCACGAAGTTGGGATTTAGTTCCCAAATTAGGTACAGAAGGTGATACCTCAAGTTTCACTTCTGGGGGTAAGACTGGCATCTTAAGGCCCACCATGTCTGGAGTATGGTCATCACCACCTTCCTAGCATACGACATGAGGATGTCGTGGCGGCATTGGTCTACAATTTCCAAGAACCCACCCCAGAACAATATTAAAAGTAGGGAGACAACATCACTAGTGGAAGTTTAACATAAGAAAACTCACTACTGAAGGAATACTACCCAAACTACCTTCTTAGATAGCTAGGTATTAGTAAGTAATCAAGTATAAGTTTCATTTCATTTTACATTAAATCACCAGTTTCAATCCTTTACCTTTCATAAACATGACAAGGCGATATAAGGATGTGAAACCAAATAATTTTAGATTTCATGATTCACCTTATAATAGATGTCCATTTCTGATGAATCAGTTCCCATACACCTATCACTAGAAATGACACCCATTTATTTATAGCATAATGGTTCGACTTGATAAATTACTCATCCCAGTCCAAGAGGGCCCATACACCTCATAAATCAATATAGGAAATCAATTAATCACATCCAAGAGTAATACAAGCATAAGCTAACTATCAAAACTTCACTTAGAAATCGCAAGCATATCAAGCAATGAAAAGAAGTTAAATTCACCTATATGGCATGGAAATATGCATGACATGTGAATTTTAGGTGCTTATAATGATGCATGTAACAATGATCCCTTCCCTCATATCATTCATCCAATGATGAAATAAGATCCTCCAATAGAGAAATAATCAACAACACCACATAGCATGTGTGTCACCCAACAGTGAAATAATATCAACTATAATAGGAAAAAATAGAACAATAATTATAATTTAGGAAACATGTTTTTTACCATGAACATGGGTTCTTGATGCCAAAAAACAGCTTATGACCAAGTCCCAAGAATTCCTAATCTTTAATATATTGTCTCCTAATAGTAAAGTAATAAAAGAAACCAACTTCGATACCACTTTTTGGCATCCCAGACCTAGATTCCACTTGATGGGTGCCCCAAGATCAGTGGTCCACATGGCCTCAAGTGCATCTCCTCAAATGCCAAAGGCTACCAACAAACAGTGAGGGCCTAGGGTGTGTCTATGGGGAGACTATTACCTCATTAACAAAGTATGATATAGTGGGTGAGAGTAAACATAGTTAAATAGTGGAAACAATATAAGTAAACATAAGGCACATTGGAAAATAGGGACAATAGGAATAATAACTGAAAATAACTGGAATAACATTAAACAAAAAATGATGATATGTCATGTACTAGAAAACTGGAAAACATGGATACAAGACAGCAGGAATAACATGTTCCAAAATAGTATAAAGGAATTAAAAGACTATCCCAAGAATCCTGAGTTCCAACTCGTACCTTTTCTACTAAGCTCTATACTAAACAGTAAGCAATCAAGTGTTTGAAGTCGTATGCTTCCCTTTTTCAACACTTACAACCATGTAATATACTATGGGTACCAAATGACACCCAGAGTGGCTGTGAGATAAATCTCATTGGGCAACCAACAACAGTGTCTATAACATTTGTCCCGTGTAATGGAAATGTAACAATATATAGGAATTCATATATAAAGTAATGAAGTACAATGTAACTAAATACCCAAGTATAAGATTTATCCCTCGGCTGGTGTCTGAACATGAAACCAGTTCATTTAATTAATAATTTACCAATTTATGTTGATAGGTATCGTGATGAAAATCCAATACTAACATCACCTCATGATATTATAAATATTGAAGTTTCCAAGATGTAACAAGGAAACCATGATCAATTATATTTAATAGTGAAGTCCCAAGGTAATAACCAAGGTGACTTAGATCTCAAGGGTTTCCAACTCAGTAATAACTATAGCCTAGAATGAGGTAAGAGTGTAGTCCAAGGAGAATAATTCAAGGAATTCTACAATGATGTGACAACCGAGTCTAAGTTGATCGACCAAGGTAAAATGGGGATAAGCAATGACTAGGCCCAATGGGCTTTAACCATGGCACCTACTTGTCAATACTAGATCCAAGGAGTGTATCCAAGGAATCCTATAATGATATTGAAGGGATCCAAGGAATGTATCCCTGGCATCCTGTATTACTACATAAGGGATCCTACAGTATCATACCGTGCATCCGGGAACAAAAAAGGATCGGGATCTAGGTGGGTCTTAACCTAAGAAAGTTGTATCCTTGAATTAGAATGGGGTTCCAGAGTGCTCATGGAATTATCCGATCATAATACAAGGGGATCTCAAGTCATCCCATTCCTATTTGATTATGAATTCATGTAATATTTCATTCATTTCAAGCCTTTCCTTTCATTAGTGTGATAAGATCAAGTAGCATGCAACCTTTTTATCAAGTCATTTGGTTCAAGTCTTGACTTTCATTAGTGTGACAAGGACAAGTATCATGAAACCATTAATTTAATTCATATAAGTAATATTCCATAATTTAAGGTTCATTCCACTACCTTCCATTAATGTGGTAAGCGGTGCTAAAAATATGAAACCAATTAATCATTCACATTTAATTATCAATTTGAAGAACTTACCTTAGGAGGGTCAAGTGGTATGCATACATGGTACTTTCCATTATAAAATCCATAATATAAATCAAGAAAATTAATATAGAAAATATTACCCTTAAATTAGTCAATCCAAGGCACACTTGAACAGTGGTGCAAATATGTAAAAATGCTAAGTAAAAACTATGGAATAACCTTCAACATGGAAGGGATGGAGTTTTGGTCATAACCACCAACAATTAATCACATATATGGGAAGATAATATCCATATGGTTCTAACAAGTATAATCATGGCATATTAATTCTATAAATGGAACCCAATGAAATTAGTGGGCCCTATATGACAAATCAAAAATCAATGAACTTTAGGGATGAGTTATAAACCACCCACCTTAGGGTTTTATGATCCTTCTCCTCCAGTATTGTCCTAGTATTTTTCTTGGATTAGATTAGATATAAGAAAAATAGAAAAAAAACTCATACCCTGATATCTCGGTTGAGAGAAAAAGAGAAATAGAAGGGATCAAAATGACTAAAGTACTTACCATTGCACATCCAACATGAATAAAGGAAGATCTGTAGGTTTCTAGATGAAGTAAATCTCTTGATTCTAATGATAGATCTTCAAAAATCCCCAAATTGAGAGAGAAATAGGTTAATCCTATATAATCATTTATTAGGGAAGATGGAGGTGGATTAATATATCATTAAAGGAAAAACTATAAATTTACACAAAAATTAGATTGTGCATGGTTTGTCTGCACGGTTACCTAGGAAAAGGGGCACTTGCATGGTTAGGCCGCACAGCCATGCACCAACCCTATGAGGTGGCTCTGTCTGGAAAAACACAATATGCACAGTTTGAAAAATTGTGTGGAATTACTTCACAATTTACTCTAAACTATATTCCAAGCATGTTGTTTCCAAAAATATCGGTTATGGGCTTTGAACTTTCACTAGACACCCCTGATACCTTTACTAACCCATTAGGAATCTATTTTATGTCCAAAGTAAATATTTAGACTGAAAATTAAAGGATCCATACCTGAGTGAAAAACTAGGTTCTTACAACTAGTCATATTTATCAAGAAAAATGATGGGCCAATGAACCTCTGAATTGATTAGCATGAGCACATCAATATAATGATAAAGAACAAGTATCCTATTCCACAGATTGATTACTTGTTCAATTATCTATGTGGAGAACAATACATCTCTAAGGTGGATATTCAGTCAAGATATTGTCAAGTAAAGGTGAAGATTAAAGATATCCCAAATACTAATTTTTTTACAAATTATAGGCACTAAGAGTTCATAGTGATTCCATTTGTACTCACTAATGCTCCAAAAATATTCATAGAATTAATGAATAAAGTCCTTAAGGATTACATCAACAAATCTGTGGTTGTATTTATAGATGATATTCTTATCAACTCCAAAGGAAAGTAAAAAAATGAGGATCATTTAAATATTTTACTAAAGACCTTATAGAAGTAAAATTAATATGAAAATTATAGTAAATGTGAGTTTTTCTTGGAGAAATTAACTTTATTGGGGCATGTTATCACAAAAAAATGGATATGTTTGGATCCTTCAAAAATAAAGGCAATTAAAGGATAGTCCAGACTAAAATCTAGGATGAAAATACATAGTTTACTTAGATTAACTGGGTACTATCATTGATTTTTGGGAAACTTCTCATGATTTTAAATCCCATTAACCAAGATTATTCAAAAGAGAGTCAAGTTTTTATGGACTGATGAATGAAAAGAAATATTTAAAAAGATTATTTAGGGTCCAATCAATGGACCTATACTCACATTACCCACTAGTGGGGAAGTATTTTTGATCTGTAGTGATTATTCCAAAATGGAGTGAGGTTGTGTACTTATTCAAGATGAAAAAGTGAAAACCTATGTATCCTATTAATTAAATGTACATGGGTGGGACTACACAATTCATGATCTATAATTGGTAGTAGTGATATTCATATTGAATATTCGGAGTCATTATCTCTGTGGAGAAAAGTGTGACATATATAAAAAAAATAAAATACTAAAGTATATATTAACACAAAATTATATTAATATGAACCAATGAAGGTGGTTATAGCTGATCAAGATTTATTATTTTTCAATCCATTACCATCTTGGGAAGGCAAAAAATGTGGTGGATGCTCTGAGTAGAAAGGATCCTATAACCCTATCCATGATGAGGATTGAAAGGGATCCAATTTTCATGGGAATTCAATGGATTTATATAGTAATAATAAAAATATCTTTATCTTACCTTTCTCAAATAACTTCTCAAAAATTTATTCTTGAGAGGATCAAGGATCCCTATAAAGATGACAAGTTTATACAGAGAGGTGAAAATATTTCTAGGTTTATCATTGATAAAGATGGATTTATAAGGTTTAGAACCCAAATATGTATCCTATAAAAACTAGAAATGAAAAGGTAAATTTTGGTTTATGAACATAACTTGTACTTCTCTATTCATCCAAGAAGTGCTAAGATGTATATATATTTGAATCAAAACTTCTGGTGGGATAAGATGAAGAGAAAGATTGTGGATTTTGTATCTTGATGCTTTGGAGGACAACAAGTCATGGTGGGATGATATAATTATAAGGGTGTGATGAAACCATTTCTCATAATAGTATGGAAATGGGAAAACATAACTATATATTTCATCGTAGGACTCCCCAATAAATCTAAAGGCAATAATTCCATCTCGGTTGTATTTTATCACCATACCAAGTCAATGCATTTCACTTCTATAAAGGAATATTTCTATCTTGAACAACTCAACAAGATATGTATAATGGAAGTGGTAAGACTGCATGGAGTTCCACTCTCTATTGTATCTGATCAAGACTAAGGTTTACCTTGAGGTTTTGGAGAAGCCTTCAGGAATCATTAGATAAAGAACTGAGATTTATCATTTCTTATCACCCTAATATGGATATATAGTATGAAAGAAACATTAAAAATTTGTAGGATATGATGAGATAACATTTAATGGATTTCCAAGGATGTTAGGATCAACACCTTCCCCTAGTATAGTTCTCATGTAACAACAGTTTCCATTCTAGAATCCAAATGAAACCTTATAAGGCTCTGTATGGGAAGAGGTGTCATAATCCAACATTATGGGATAAAATTAGATAGAATAATCTAATGGGACCCAATCTTATTCAAGATATTACATAAAAGGTTCAAACCATTTTGCGTTACATTAATTTTTCACAAATTCAACAGAAAATATATGCATAAAATCATCGATTAGACCTATAGTTTGAGGTATGAGATAAATTTTTCCTTCATATATCATTTTAAAATACATTCATGAGGTTTGGGAAGAAGTGAAATATTATTCCTTGATACATCATCCACTTTTAGATCCTTGATTACATCAAAGTGTTGGCCTATCAAATATCACTCCCACCAAACCTATCTCAAGTACATGATGTGTTCCATGTATCCCTCTTGAGGAAGTGCATACCAGAATCCTCACATGTACTGAATATAGAGGTGGTACCATTGGATAATGATCTTTCATATGAGTAGAATCTATTTAGGATTAAAGATCATAGATACAAAGTTCTAAAAAATAATATAGATCACATGGTCCAAGTTGGTAGAACCAAAAGTTCGAGGAAAAAATAAGGGAACTAAAAGAGTTGATGAAAAATAAGTAACCTCACCTATTATATTATATGAAATGAAAATTTGAATGGAAAATTTTATAATGGGGTAAATAATGTAATAGGCCAAAATTTTATAAATTAAATTCCCTTTTGAATGAATAAATTCCTTATCAAGTAATCTAGTTATAGAAAACACATGCACTACTTTATTTATTTTGGAAAATTATAGTCTGTTGAATTTAAAATACTATTAAGAATTATAATTGTTGATAATATATTCATTTTAAAGTGACCATTATCATTAGTATATTAAGGGTTGTGATAAATTCTAATTTAAACTGATGGAAGAAGCGATGGCCTCGACCTGTAGGATTGTAACCTATGATGCCAATTTATCAGAGCTTCTAAAGGAGATATCTTCACTGGGATTTACCATTGACTATGTTCGGGATGAGATTTGACAACTTAAGTTTGAATGAAACCATTTAAGGTATAATTTCAAGTTCATTAATATTATTTCCCAAACCATGTTTGTTATACCATCCCATGAAATTTTCACCATCGCACACCTTACACTTAGGGAATTCGTTAGTATAATAAAGGGTTATGTATCTAGAACCAAACAGTATGAATTTTTATATTTTATTTTTAATAAAAATAATAATAATATTTATCTCTTTTTATTATTACATTTTTTAATGAATAAATAATGAGTTTAAAAAAATTCGATTATGATATGATGAAACACAAATTTTATTTTTGGTAAATATACAATTTTAATCAATAAAATCTTTCTGATGGATTCAATTACTTTTAAAATAAATTCTATTTAATAAATTATTATTAATAAATAATATTTATTAAATATAAATTATAATAAAATTTTGTGAAGTAAAATATATTTTTATAAATGTCAGAAAATTGTTATTATCAAAAAACAAGTATTTCATAATAAATTAGGATTTTTGATTTAAAAGTGTGAATTATCATATTTATAAAATTATTTTGATAAAATAAATATTATTTTCGATAAAATAAATATTATTTTTGAAATTATCACTTTGAAATTATCCAATATTTATTTTGATGATTTTTTAAGACAATTGAATTTTTGGATAATAATT
This sequence comes from Viscum album, assembly GCA_963277665.1. Classification (NCBI taxonomy): domain Eukaryota; kingdom Viridiplantae; phylum Streptophyta; class Magnoliopsida; order Santalales; family Viscaceae; genus Viscum; species Viscum album. The sequence goes on from OY728147.1 coordinate 161,184,742, forward strand.
AAATACGGCACAATTATATGATATGTTTTATGACACCATAAAAGCCCAAAATTAATGTGATAAATACTATAAAGGTATCCATGACCAAAATTATTCTTCCCCTTTAAAATAATGTTTTTTTTAATCTATTTGATTGATTTTATAAACCCTTAATAAGCCTCCAAAACATATATTATATTTTAAGGTTTTAAAGTTAATTCTTTATAAACATGACTCGATTCCACATCACTAAGGAAATTATTTTAATGTATTTGGTTCTTATACTTATAAAATAATAAAAATTAATCCTGTTTGGAAGAAAAAAAGGTTAAAAACTATTAGAAGTTTTGGGGTTTTTATTACGTTATCATATAGAGTGTGAAACTTATGTTTGGAAATTAATTAAGAATCCTACTCTCTTTTTCAATATAAATCTACCCAAAATCCCATTACTCTTTACTAATAACCCTTATAGTATGAAATAACTCTATATTTACCTCTCTATAGTCCTCCCAAGGTACCCACGATCTCTTAAGAAGCTTCTCCCAAGATTTTATAAGCATCCTCTCAAGGTAAGGGACCCTCTCCTTATCCTCTTTATTCAAGTACCTTCTTTTTTTCATGCCTTATGATTTAAAAAATTTCAAGTTTGGATATGTTTTTATACATCCATATAACTTTCCTTATCATTCCCAAGTAATGAGATACCCTTTTCACTCTCATTCACCCCTTATATAAACTTCTATGTACACTCATTATGCTACCAAAATTATCCTGTGATTTTCCATTCCAAACATTTGTGTAGTGAATACTTGTCACCATTTCCACTAAAGGGTATTCACCTGGTTATAACCTCCATTAATTTATTGGTGGTTTTCATGTATTTAACCCACACTAATTAATCATGGGGTTAAAATTGATAAAATTAATCCTTATGTTGTATGATCTATATAGAACACTTATGCTTGTACATGATATAAAAGTGACTGGTTATCCTAGAATTATATATACCTCCAATACATTGGGTAATGTTTTTATCTCATGATATTACTTTTATAATGCCTAGGGGTTATCCTAAAAACATTATGTTATGTTTTCTTGGTGATTATCCTTGAATTTTGTTTATGATGTCATTTTTTATGTTGTTTCTATATTACTGTGTTGTCTTTATGTTATCATGTTATATCATCCCTTATTGTTAAATATTACAATTCTCATCCCTCTTATTATACCTTAATATGCCTCTTATCTCACATGAACTTATTTACCTCCTACTATTCAATGATTATTCCCATACTTGGCTGTATAGATCACCATTTTCTTATATACATCCCTTAATTATCCAGTGAAATTTTAGAAGAATGATAAAGTTTTATAAGGATTTTAATGAGTTTTCAGTAATTTAATAGTATTTTTGTTGCATGTTTTTATTCTATGTACCTAATTTTTCAAAGACACTAGGCTTCATGATCTTCTAGGATTGTATAATGTGTATATTTATGTAATAAATCATGAAATAAAGTGTATTAAAGATATGGGTTGTCATAATAATAATATTATGTTAATTATTTACTTAAGAAAACTTTTCATGTTATTATTCATTTTATTTTATTTATCACTATGTTATATTTAAATAATCAATCAATTAAGTTTATGTTGGATGTTTTGATGATATTCAGTTCATAAGTAAAAAATGAATTTGGTAGGTTGAATGGAGTAAAATAGGTCATTATTCCATCATCTCTAGAATAATTATCATGGAATAATTATCATTTTTAGAAATTAATTATACTTTTTAAACCAACCACGAAATATAGTTATGAAAAATAAACTACCTTACAATCATGGAGATGATAAGTTGTATATACGTATGAGTAAAATCTCCATTTTTCAAGTATTATAATGGAAAGAAAATAAGTCATGTTTTATCTTTATATAATTATAATTATAAAAAAATATCATATTATTTATTTAAATACACTTATATATAGTATTCATGTTATTTGGTTACAAAAAAACTAATCACATCGCTTCATGGAGGTGGTAATCCACAAGTACGCACGAGCGATGTTATCATTTTTAAATGAATGGAAAGTTAAGAAATTATAAGATATATTATATTTTAATAATGATAAATATCTCATGAATATCATACATATATATAAATATTAAATTCATTATTAAAATAACTATGATCGGTGGTGATGGAAAACAAATTACATCAATTCGCAAGATGGTAGTCCGTCATACACATGAACAACTGTTTATCTACCCATTTTATGGAAGAGTAGAAGTATATAGGGTGTTTAATTAACATAATAAAATATAATTATATGTTATATACTAATTTTATTATATAAATATGGTTCAACAATATTTTAATGAGGTGGAAAAAGGAATAAAACGAAAACACTCAACTAAGAGTGATACTACTTCTTCAGATAACCTCTTTAGGTTTATACCTAAAGCATTATTAGAATGTTTTTATAATAAAAAAACGATTATAGGATGTTGTAATGGAATTAAGGAAGTTATTTGGGTAGGAATTTGCTGAACCAAATGGTTATTGAAGTGAAGATAGGATAGGAGATGGGTTCCCTTTTATAAGTAAGGGGGTGGCATTTTTGTAAATACTCAAAACTATTCAATAATGAGAAGTCACTTTCAAACCAAGTGCCTCCAAAATTTATAATTAATAGATTTTATATAATATATGGTCAATCCATACATCCAAAACTAAAAAATAATCATGTTTTGAACATGTTATTCACTTAATATCTAAGGTTACTTACTTTTACAATTTTAGTTTTCACCACGGTAACTAGTTTTTTTACTTAGGTAATTTATCCATTAAGACTAAAAATGAGACTTATTAGATAATTGATAACCAATTATTACCAATTTTAAATCCAATTTATTAAATAAAAAACCTTTGTGTGTGTAAAATTAAATTTATCAAAAGCACATGTAACGCGCAAAATCCTGTTTTAAGATTAACTATAGTAACAAATTTTTCAAACTGAAAGGGTTATATATTTACTTATAAGATAAAAATTGGATAATAAATTGAAAAATTAGGACATTATAGACTATTTTTCATTTTAATTTTAATAATTTATTATTTTTATTATCTTAAAATAATTTAAGAAAATATTATTTAACATAAAATATCATTACTATCATTTTAACACTATTTATTTAATTTGAATTTAAAGAGATGAAGATAATAATGAATTTTTAATATAATACATTTAAATTTTAATAATAAATAATTATTAACTATAAAATTATTTTTTAACCATAACTTATCCCAAATATATTATTTTTAATTCTTTTAAAATTATTTACCATGAGTTTTCCACTGTTTGCACAAGCATTGTGTCAGCATTGTATAAGCATTTAAGGTAACTATATAATAAAAAATAAAAAAAATAAATTATCAATATGAAATTAATTTCATTATACTCAAATTAAACTTTAATATTCATTCACCACTTATTATTGTCCCTATGGGAACATAAAATATATATTTAATGAAAAGAGTGCTATTTTGTCTTTTCTTTTCTGAAATTATTATATATGATAGTTTCATAAAAAAAGTGTTCCATAAATAATTTAATCCCAATAATAAGGTGATAAGTTTCAAAATAAATTCATCCAATAATAATTAATAATAAAATAGTGGTCATATCACTTAGTTTTAACCTTGGTTAACCCGATCTACCCTTTTTCTATGGTAACAAATTTTTACTATTTTTACTATATTATGACCAAAAATTAAGTTGAATTTATTAACTAATATTAATTATAATAATTAAAAATATGTAATACATTTTATTAAATTTTATTCATATAATTGGAAGAATTTAATTTAAAAATTAACACTTAAAACATGTCAAAATGATTTTTCAAGAAATGTATTTTTTAAGCATAAGATAATCTTACATTAACTCTATGAATAGTAATCATCATTATATGAATTTAAAATAATATATATAGATATATAATCTATAAATTTAATTGAAATCATTTCTCATTATGGGTTATTTTAATTTATTATAATGGAGAAATATTATGCACTTAAAAATAATTTTCAAGAAAATGTGTTTTTAATCCTAAAAATATACTTATCCCAAAATCCTATAAAAATATTATTAAAATATAATTTACTAGATTAAATATAACTAAATAATTATTATTTTACTTTTAAATAAAATTTAAATCATAATAGAAAATTTAAATTACTTATTTAAAATAAATGATAGTTTTACAAAAAACGTTATTTTTCATTATTCACTGAAAATCACTATTTTCTGATAAATCCAAAAAATTTCGCCCAAAGTTAATTTTGAAATGATTATTTAAAAATTAATTTAATTTTGTATAATAAAATTTCTAAAATTGGTATAAATTTATTATATTATTTTCTCAGAAAAAAATAAAAATATTTTTGATGAAAAATATATTTTTTAACCATATAAAGACTTTACTATAAATTGAGTCCTTATTTACCCATATATTTTATTCATCTAAATTACTTGTACATAATTTTAAAAAGTTTTTTAATCCTATTCATACCACAAATTTTAACATCTAGGTTATAATGGTCACATTTAAATAGTATATCATGGTTTCTTTAGGCTCAGTGTTGTGTGGCGTATACGTTATTAAACATAATTTCCTTATTTTAAAACCTAATGGTGTTACATTCTCTCCACCTTAAATAAATTTTTTCCTCAAAATTTGAAATTATTCTATAAAATCAAGGGTTTTACATTTCAAAATTCCTTTTTGGAGAACCCACATTGTAAAATGGTTAATAAAACTTTATCTTAAAATAAGGAAAGGAAAATATAAAGGTCTTCTATAATAACACAAAACTATGTTTCCAAATAAGAGATAATTAATGGGAGGTGAAAATATAGGCATGTTGGAGAAAACTAACACCCAAGGACTAATATAGAGTGATATAGAATATGTCTAGGATAAACTTAACAACCACAAATCCATAAATTTGTGATGGGTGAAAAGACCATCAATTCATAAAAATGATCATAATAGGATAATATTTTTGTTTCAAGATCACTTTCCTATAATTGATAAACTAATTTACCATCTAGAATAATAAAATAAGGAATTATACTAAATTCACATGTATAATTTCATCCTTTAATTAATTTCCACCACAATATCATATTTTTCTCTAAGTAGTGAGTATTCAAGATGAATTTTTTTATGCCTGAAGCACTAAAATTAAATTATAATGGGTTAAATGATTCTAAAAAATAATAAAAAAGATATTACTTTTATATTTAATGAAATAAAAAATGGTTATCATAATTTAATATAATACCCAAAATGAATAAACCTTCATATGAAGAAATAATACATTAATATCCAAAATTCAATAATAAAACCAAAGGTTTAACGTAGATCATTCGTTAAATAAATAACCATATATCCCAAATAAATTCAACATGCAATAAGTTTTTACCTAAAAATTTTTCCTTATACCATTATACATATATCTATAAAAATTTAATATCATTATTCTCAAATAATCCTTTATATTAAACCTAAATGTTATATATACCTTAATCCGATAAAATTTCTTGGAAATATTATTAATCATCTCAAAATCATAAAATTTAAAAAATATTTTATTCTATAAAATGTTTCCCAAAATCAAATTAATATTTATCCATAAAATTATTTAATTAAAAACAATATCATATTAACCAAGACATCACATAGGCCAGTGGTAGGAATTGTGCTCTTATCACCCTTCAGTTGTGGGTTCAATCCCCATGACCTTACAAGATGTGACCGGTTTTTTCTCAATATATAGTTTGTCATTTTTATAAAGTTGTGTTAATATAATTCCTATAATATTTCCAAAAATATGATGAAAATCTTCAAAAATAACATTAATCATCATATCACTTTTTAACCACTAAGGTTTTCTATAAAACTTATTTTTTTCTAAAAAATTAAATAATCTTAATTAATAATTATTATATTAACATAAATGATCATATTAACCCTAAAGGTTATCAATAAATTTAAATTTATATCCAAAAAAGTGTAAAATCATTATTCCTCAAATAAAATTTTCACTAAAACACAATTTATACATATGGTTTACATATTCCTTAAATATATATTCAAACTCAATAAATGTCTCCAAGGTACTTCCATCACATAAAACTTTAGAAGGGGTATATATTCCTTTAAAATTATTATCATCCTTACACTTGTTAACCCATGATAGTACTTAAAAATATTAAGTTATCCTCATCTAAATTATAGGTTTAGTGTCTTTGGAAAAATCCTTAAAGTCTATCATATGGTTATGTTCCCTAATATATGTTTTCTTAAATCTAGTTCCCAAGGTTTCTACTAAACTTGTTATGATGCTAAATATAAATACCCCGACCTAATGGACTATATTTGGTGGTTACTTTATTAAATTATCACTAGATACAAGCAATCGTATCCTAAAGTACTGAATAGTTGAGTAATCTTAGTAAACTAGATATATACTTGAGTCGCACATTATATTTGAAAACATAAAACAAAATTAAAGTAAATATTTTGCATACTTAAATCTATTCATAAATTCCTTCTTCATATCCTAGGGAAATGAAACAAAATAATGGTGAGCTCAAATTCTCAGTAAGGGTTACATACAGTGGATGTAATCATGAGTAAATAATGCATAATCAATATGGAAAGGTAAATAACTAAACACACATGTCATTGAATCAATAACTTAATCACGTAAAATAATATGATAGGAATAAATAATGATAAAATAATTCCATATAACTAATCACGTGATCCATGTATATTATAACTATTCAAACAATCAAATGTACATCAATAACTAATATCAAAATGATGGAATACATAATGTTAGACATCATAAACATACCATCGAGGCCACGTGCCAAGGAATATTATATAAATGGGTAAAGCCTCACCCAAATATCCAAACTATTTTGTCTCATGATACCAGCCTATGAATAGAGGGGATATAGTGGGCCTTCTTGTCAATTAATAATTCTAATTCATTCATCATATGAAAGGGGAGAATAAAAATTCAATGCATAATCAACATAAACATTTGTATTGAAAACTAGAATTTAAAATGTTAATATTTATCCCAATAATACTAATCATAAATGATCTAGAGAAATAATAAGGATGGTATCATTACAAAATATCCCTATTGGAGCATAATTAAAATAAATGGTTATTGTTTATAATGAATATAAATTCCATAAAAAATAATTAAAATATTTCATCATGAAAATACACTTTTCATATTGAAATAATTTTTAGTAACTAAAAATTTTCAGAATATTAGGGGAAAAAATTATTTGAAAATGATATTTTAAAATTATAAAGGAATCATCAAATAATTGGGTGGTTATGATGGTGGGAATTTTTTATATGTTTAGTTTTTCGAAGACAATATTCCTTTCACATTTTCGTAATAAAATTCAAAAAGTACCTCATTCGAAAAACTATAGGATGATTACTTTTAAACTATTTAGTAAAATTAAAATACGAGTAGAATTTTATTTAATAAATCATTAGATAATATTAAAAAAATTATGTAAGAAAAATAAGAAACATGGACCTGTAATAAAATATTCCTGACTAAAGAGGAAATAAAGTCAGCTTTTTATAAAAACTTTTCTTGAAATTTTTTATACATAAAAGATGAAAATGAGAGTAAAAATTATAATTTTAAAAAGTAACCAGAGGAGGATAAAATATATTGGGTATAAGATAGAAATATCATATAATTCTCCCATGATATACTTAAACATAAAACATCTTGAATAATGATGATATTTTGAAATAAACTCTTACTACTTTGGTAACCTTTGAATCATAACTCCCATGATATAAATAACTTAAAAGGAATATTAAATACCATTAATATAAATAGATTCATGGAATAACTTATAAAATTAGTAATAGATACACCTCATAGATGAATATAAGTGTATAACATAACATATGTCCCAAAGAAGACAATTTGAGATGAAGAACTCTTACAATGATCATAACATTGAATTGAAAATTAATCGATGAATTGATTGTGTGTAACAAATTTAAATCCACAAAAAACCTGTTTAAATACATCATAAATAAAGAAATACATTTCACACATAATATGGACATAATATAATCAATAAATATGTGATAAAACCTAATGAATGAAAGTTGAGTTTTGAAACACTAGCCACTTTATAACATTCAAGTCAAATACCCTTCAATGAAATAAATTAAATAGAAACTTAAAATACCATGAATTATGAAGGATTCATGATATAACATGTAAAGGTTTAATTATGAACACCGTATAAAATAAATTAGGTGGATAATAATAAAATATGCCTTAATGAAGGAAAATGAGACAAAATCCCTTACCTCAGGTATGATTCATCATGTACGTTCTTTATATTCTTGAATAATTAAATTATGTTCATTATTTAATTTCTTAATAACATATTTAAAATTTATTATTAATTTTATTTTATTCATTATCATGTTATATTTAATTACTTTTCAAATCATTTGTTTTGACGATATTCAGTTCATATGTAAAAAATGAATTTGGTAGGTTTACTACGGTAAAATAGGTCATTTTTCAACCATATAAAGAATAATTATCATGAAATAATTACAATTTTTATTTATCAATTATAATTTTTAAAAAAACCTTGAAATATGGTTATGAAAATTTAAATATGTTACAATCATGGATACATTAATCCATAAGTATGCATGAAGATGGTGGATTCATCGAGTTATATCTAGTTGGGATGGGTTTTTTGTGCTAGAAACAATGATGGCAGTCTGGAGATCATGGGTGTTTGTAGTGGGTACATGAAAAAGATTGACATGAGTGTTTAGTGTGAGCAGAGTCAGTGACCTTTTTGGTCGGTAGAGGGGCGAGCAAGACATACAGGGTAGCTGGATGATGGCAGCCCCAAGGAGGTTGAGGTTGTGATAAATCAGATGAGCAGGTTCATGAAAGATGATGGTTGTCTTAATGAGATATAGTCAATAAAATGGATTTGTTGACCTAAAAATAGGTTTCGGTCCAATGGGATTATTATAATTGGGTTTAATACCCACTAGTCCATCAATGTCCATGTAATAGGATCCCTCTGCTTAGAATTACAAGAGTGTGATTACATTTCAATAAAAAAAAGGGGGGTACTTTCCCTTTATCTATTAAAAACTATATTAAATCCATCATTAAAACCAGCTATGAGTGGTGGTGATGGAAAATTAATTACATCGGTTTATGAGGTGGTAGTCTATCATACACACGAATGACTGTTTTGTTTCCTATTTAATGTAAGAGGATATGTACATAGGGTATGACATTCATATAAAATTATTTTATTATATCATCATGGTTTAATAATATTTAAATGAGGTTGAAGAAGAAATAAAACAAAAACAGTCGGTTAAGAATGATACCACTTCTTCATACAACCGCTTTATGTTTATACCTAAATCCTTCCTAGAATGGTTTTATTATAAAAAAATACCTCTAGGATATGTTAATGGAATTAAGGAAGTTATTTGGTTATGTATTGGTCAAAGGGATCTTTTATAAGTGAGGAGTGTAATTTTTGTAAGAACCCAATACTATTCAATAATGGGAAGTCACTCTCAAACCAATTACCTCCAAAATTGATAAATAATGAATTTTTGGGATGATATTTTAAATAAAAACCTCTTATGAGAAAAATAAAACTTTTTTTAAAATATTTTATTCTTTTAACCTCTAAACTTACTCACTTTTACCATTTTAGCTTTCACCGTGGTAACTATTTTTTCACTTAAGTAATTTATACTTTAATTATAAAAATAAAATAATCCTTATTATATAATTTGAACCCACTAATTAAAAATATTAAATTAAATTTAATAAATAAAAATATAATGTGTGTGTGTAAAATAAAATTTAACAAAAGTACATGTAATGTACAAAAATCTATTTTAACCATAATCGTGGTAATAACTTTTTCAAACTAAAAGGGTTATAATTTTACCTATAAGAAAACAATTGAATCATAAATGGAAAAGTAATTAAATTTTATAATATTTACCATCATAATTATTATATTTCATTATTTTTAGTATTTTTAAAAAATTTAATAAAATATTATTTAACATAAACTATCATTAATGTCATTTTTGACACTATTCATTTAATTTGACTTTAAAGACATGAAGATAATAATTAATTTTGAATAAAATAAATTTAAACATTAATATTACATAATTATTAACTATAAAATTATTTTTTAACCATAAATCATCCCAAATACATTACTTTTAATGTTTTTAAAATTATTTACCTTGAGTTTTCCACTATTTACACAAGTGTTGTGTTGGTGTTGTATAAGTATTTAAGGTAACTATATAATCACCAAAAATTAAAAATAATTTAAAATCATTAAAATAATTTAATTATAATCAAAAAACACATTCAATATTCATTCACTTCTTATTTTTATACCTATGTGTAAATATAATAGATATTTAAAGGAAAGAGAGTGATATTTTGTATTTTCTATACTTAAATTAATATATAGGTAATTTTCATGGAAAAGTGTCCCATAAATAACTTAATCTCAATAATAATGTTCTAATTGTACAAATACAATCATATAATAATAATTAAGAAGAAAAGTTTTGCTCTTATCACTTAGTTTTAATCTAGGTTAACCCGATTCACCCCTTTATCGTGGTGATAGATTTTTGCAGTTTTTATTATTCATTATGACCAAAAATTAATTTAACCATATTAACTAATATTAATTATGATAATTAAGAATATTTAATCAATTTTATAAAATTAAATTCATATAATTGGTATAATTTAATTTATAAATGAACCCATAGAATGAGTCAAAAAACTCTTTTTCAAAAAAAGTATTTTTCAAGCATAAGATGATCTCACATTAACTTTATGACTAGTAATCATAATTATATGAATATGAATTAATATATATATATATATATAATATAAATTACATTTAAATCATTTCTCATTATGTTTAACTTTAATTAATCAAAATGTAGAAACATTATGCACTTAAAAGCGGTTTTTGGATAAATGTGTTTTTAAGCCTAAAAATATACTAATAACAAAATCTAGAATAAAGAATATTAAAATTTAATTAATTTAATTAAATATAACTAAATAATTATTATTTTTATTTTAAATAAAATACAAATCATAATGATACTTTTAAATTACTTAATTTATTGAAAAGAAATGACAGTTTTACAAAAAATAGTATTTTCATTATTCGCTAAAAAATCACACTTTTCATAAAAATAAAAATAAACTTCACCCTATGTTAATTATTAATTGATTATTTCATAAATTAAGTTTATTTTTTACAATAAAATTTATAAAATTGGTATAAATTAATTATATTATTTCCTCATAAAAATTAATAAAAACATTTTGATGAAACAAATATTTTTGAAGAATTTAAAGACTGTTAAAATTTAAGTCCTTATTTATCAATATATTTTATTAATCTAATATATTTATACATAATTTTAAAAAAATATTTATTCATATTCATATCACCAATTTTAATAACTAGGTTTTAATGACCATGTTTAAATAGTATATCATAGTTTTTTTAAGTTCGGTGTTGCGTGTCGTATACACTATCAAAGATAATTTTATTCTTTTAAAAAATCAGCATGTTAAAATAATTATTACCAGTAAAATACATTATATTTTCAAAAATAATGGAGTGATCTAGGAATAAAATTTCTTTCGTAATTTTTATAAACCTTGGATTATTTCTTTAATAACCTAACTCCTTTGGAGGATCCTCCATAAAAATATGTTTACTAAAGAAAGATTAAATGATATGATTTTTAAAATTATTCTATTTGTTTTTTTATATTTATCATACATATTATGAAGAAATTTTATGATTATGATGTATTTTTATCACTAACTTCAATATGGGAATTATGGATATCATGTAAATATGGTACCTGTAGGCTGGATACATTGAGGAACTACTGAGGGGGTGTTTTCCATCAAGATACCAAACTGAAGGAAGAATATATTCCTTATTATTATAGTTGATTCTTTATGGTATATTTGTAAGTGTATTAACTATTGTATTTTTATATTATTGTAGTTGATATAAGGGAGATGTGTTTACACCTTGGGGTTGCAATGAAGGATACAGCTAAAATACAAATTGGTGCAGCTAACAACTCAATTTAAGACTTCATAGTATATAAAAGACTGGGGATATAAAGGATTTATAAGAAACCAAGGGGATTTATCAGCATATCATGGAAACAACCATCCTTAATATGGATATAAATAAACATTCATCATGCATTGAAAGTAAATCTATTTTAGTCTAGTTGTGAAGCTATTTTTAGAGATTATTAGAGAGAATTCATTAGGTTCCTCTATGATAGTTGTGGATACACATATGCAATTTAAACTGATATGCTATAGAAGATTATGGATTTAAATATATCCTCTTTGTTCACTTGTATAAACCTTTAATTCATCAAGTCAATAATCATCTATTTATTTCCCCACTTGGTTTATATTAAATAAATTATTTAAGTCTTCCATTCTTATAGTTATTTCACATCTATTTGGTGACCTCCATGGGTTGGATTTAACTAAGAAGTTTTTTAAGACTCTGGTTTCTTCATATGTTTTTAAGAGTTCATATCTAAATATTTGTTTATATATTTTTTGATTTATTATGGTAATAAATGTGTTTTAAAACTTTTTTTAAAATCCTATTGTTTACTACTAAAAATATCAAAATTTGAGCTATAATTATAGTCTTTAAACTCCTCATAATGTTTCTATAAGTTCTGATTATTTTTCTATACCCAATTAAGTCCTTAAATTTTCTTCATAATACTAATGTATGGTTCATAAATGAATGCTTTGAATTTTATATTGGAGGTGACAGGATCCATTTGAGATTTATAGATAGAAGTTCTATCCAGTGGGATCAGATATAGTTGTGTATGTTCCTTTGGAGGAGCTAGATATCCAAAGAGGAGTTGATTCACTAATGAATGCTTCATTGTTTACTCTATTAGTTTTTAAGGTATAATAGAAATTTTTTTGCGTTAATTTCACTTATGAAGAAACTTTTTCCATTGAATATTCCACTCTAAAAATAATCCTATAGTGGATCCCTTGAGTCTTAAAGTATACGGGGTGTGACTCACTGTAGTGAAAAAAAATCCAAAAGTTATAATTATTACCTAGGATAACAAAAAATTATTATCATTAGAATCATGGAAAATGAATATATATTTTTTATAAATATATTATTTGTTAGATCATCAAATTTGGTCCATTGATGAATATTATAAAAGAACAAACTCTCAAATTATATTGGTCACTATAAACTATGAATATTATAAGTAAGAATATTATCAAGGTTAAGTTTGATTAAGAGGTATCAACTTTAAAAAATAATTTTAATGAATATATATTTTATTTTTTTATGATTTATTAGCTACTATTTTGAAGTTAAAATTACACATGATCCCAAAAAATATATAAAAAATTTCTTAAAGTTTACAATGTGATTTATAAACTAACCACTTGGTTTTTTTAATGAATATCCAGATGTGCAATTCAACAAGGGGTAATAATGAAGTGAATTTGATTTGGGTTGGCTTTGTGTGTTTTATATAGACTAAAATTGGTATTTAATATTATAGGATATACCTTGAATTTTAACCTAGGATAGGGAATTCATATTCCTCTATTGTATCCTAAAATTGGTATCTATTATAGTGTATTATAGGCTTGTGGTATGGGATATCATGTGCATGAATTTTTTCTCATCTCCTAATGAGTTTAATTTAGTTATGAATCATTAAGATGATTCATTTATGGTTTCACAAATATATCATGATCATTTGATTTGTTAAAACTATCATATCAAGGGGAATGTGTTATAATAACACATGTTGGCTACTAAGATTTAGTAACCAACACTCAACTACCTTTATTAAAAGAAGGGATCCTATATAAAGGCATGGTATCCTTTTATTGTGAGTGTGTGTGTGTGTTTGACACTCAAAATCCATATTTGAATCTATATTTAACCCAGTTATCCTTTTATCATTAAGGTAAAGGTGCTAGCACAACTTTGGATTCTTGGGTCCCTCTTGTTACAAATGAAGATTCTAGTGGTCAGTGCGCGGCCTATGGAGATGAGAGTCAGTTGGTCATCATTGGGTGATATCAACCAATCATACTATAGTAAATACAAGAATATTTTTTTCAATTTTATTTAGGTATTACAATTTATATTTATGTTCTTTATATTATATTTAATGGTTTTTTTATGATATATTGGGAACTTTAATGGGTCTCTTCTACTACATTGTTTATATAATGATCCTCTAAAACCCATTAATGGTATCAAATAAAGATTAATCAATGAATCAACATGTTATTTTATTCATTTTATGTATATCATATGTATATTAATATGATAGAGTTCATATCATAGTGTATAATATGTTGTGGATAAATTTCATTCGTCGGATCGCTCTACCTGTGTTTAAAATATAGGGTATCATAATGTGAGATTTTTTTTAGTCATAGGGTATGAATTTTTTGTATAATAAGGTATGATATAGTGATATATCATGGTATTATTCTATATCATAATATATTGTATAAGTGATATTTTAGGCTATGACTAAAATAAAGGCATGAAAACATAGTATCATTTCATAATGGTGATATAGTTTATAACATAAAATATGACTACATGTGTGGGGGTTACACCACAACATCCCATACAGAAGAGTTTAGAATTTTTTTGAGAGTTACTCTTATGTATGGGTTACCCCATAAATAAAGTTTTACTTTTTTTTGATAGTAACTCTTACATATGGGATACCCCATGCATAAGAATTTCATTTTTCCACAAATGTTAAAAATGTTATAGAAGGGTTTTTTATGAAACTATTTTGTATGGGTTACCCCATACAAAAGGGTTTTTAATCTCTCATAGAAATAATATATATGGGTTCTAACTTAATCTTATAATAGATTAAAATATATAATATCACTTATCTATCATTAAATTTGATCTAGTCCAAAATTAAAATTAAACTATTTTGGTTAAAAATGTTTATAATTTATAAATAATTGAAAAAGATAAGTGTTAGAAATTGAAAATAAGTTTTTTTATAGATATAATATTTCTAATATTTTTCATGTATATTTAAATGATAGAATCCCCACCAATTTATCATTTTATATAAAATTGTATCATTTTTAGAACTTTGATGTTTTTTTAGCTTAAAAGTGAAAATTTCTTAATTCTGAAAATTTAGCAATTTTCAATAACCTATGTATTTTAAGAATAACTTTTACTATATTGATCCAAATTGATTAATTATTTCTTTAGGATTCCAATATTTGTGGGATACAAATTTTCAGTTATAACTAGTGTTGATTCAAAAATCTTGATGTCCAAATAAATTAGTCCATATGGGAAATATTTTTGGCCGACAAAATTGAAACCACCTCATTAAATGAAACATATATCTCTATAAAAGTGTAAATAATCATTAATTATAAATTTAAATGAAATATAATTTTAAAATTAAATTACAGAAATAAATTTATTATTCAAATTCAATAATTAAGATGGTCTTTGGGTGCATACAACATGAGGGAGTTAAAGCGTCTCCTTTGATAAAAAAATAAGGCTTCAGTAAATCGGTTCTAACAATTCTTAAAAGTGTCTAAATGACTTGAAATTTTTATAATAAATATATAATTTATTTTAGAATAACTTTATAGAATACATCATGCCTATATTTGGATGGTATGTAAGACTAAATTGAGATAACTTAGGACTTACAGAAATTGGATAGCAGATTTCCACCCCACCTCATCTTCATAATTCTATATCAACATATTTTAAATGGGGTTCGTTAGATTTAGAGAGAAATTGGAATTATGTTATAGATATTTTTATGAAGATTTTTTGCATTCATGCTGTAATGGAGAAGATTGAGGCTACTTAAGTGATGAAAGGTTAAGCATCAAGTGGTTGTGGATGGCGATAACCAACAGACACTCTCTTATATGTTGCGATCTTCTTTTGTAATCTATTTTGAATTTCTATTGAACTAATATTTTTGAATGAAAAAAGTTATTTTATTTATTTAATTAATTTTCAACTATTTTTTTCCATGTTTTTTCAATCTATGAAGTAAAATAATTTTCACTATTTAAATTTCTTTGGTGACATGTTATCATTAAACATAGTGATCTTGATTGAGTTTGATTTATTGGAGGTCTTAAAGTGATTGAATTACTTCTATTGGAGTTAAAAAAATATATTAAGGTCTTGATATGATATCCTTAAAAACAATGGTGTTCATATAGTGGTCTTTGAGTGTGAATTTATAAATTTAATTAAGAAATCATATTTAAACAGGGGAGATGAGAGTGTTTGGAAGGTCTAAACTTGTCCACAACTACTGCTTCAATTCTGATTTCACAGACTTTTTATTTCCAATCAAATTTATATTTATTAGTTAAATTTGTTTCATTTTATTTTATATTAATTTTATATTTTATAAATTTTAATCAAACCCCCAAATTTTTTCTTCATGAAAAAACAAACAAATCAAAAGTGATAGTTTTGTAACTCAAATTGAAACCTCATCAAGAGACAATCTGGGGACTAATATATTTCATTTATCTATGTGATAAATTGATTGATGGGTTTTTTCATAACAAAAACCCATACATTAATTGGAACCATTTCCAAGGATGTTTCTTGAGTTTATTTTTATAATTGTTTTTGCATGACCTAAAATTATGATCTAAAATTATTACCATTGGATTATAAAATTGACAAAACTTATCACTCTAGGGTTAGAGATATTAGAAATCCCCTAATCCCTAGTTGTTAATCTTATACTATAACACTTTGAAGGAACTTTTTTTAACCTAAAATTCAAATGGATTATAATAGAACTTTGAAATACTTGCCTTTATCCTATGATTACAATAAAAAACCCTATGAAATATACTGATGCACCTACTGGGTATGAAATTAAATCATAATTTATTCACCAACATCAAATATTTAATGGATTTATAGTTTAATATCTATATAAGAGCCTTCAAGAATTTATTTATCTTTATTTCAACATGAAACCTCAAGGATTTGATTCAAATAAAATTAAATTAGGCTTGTTACCTTTTTATTTAGAAGTATTATCCAAAGAATGGTTTTTCTATTGACATTCAACTTTGATAAGAGATTGGAATGAATTAAAGAATCTTTTCTTTGAAAATTTTTTCAATACATAAATAAGTGATTTTTTTTAAAAGAGATTTTTGGGATTATAAAAACTGAAGGTGAAACATTACATGAGTATTAAGAGCAATTAAAAAGACTTTGTTTTAGTTTCCTCAACCATTGAATCAGTGACCAACTCTTGATTCAATATTTTTTTGAAGGATTGTGTCTTACTGATAAGTGTATGATTTATGTGGTTGTATGAGGGATTTAGTTGACAAAACACCAGCTACTATTAGGACTTTAATTGTAAACATGGCCCAAAATTCTTAGAAATTTGAAACAAGATGCCATCTTCATGTGAAATCAGCCCAAGGAATCCCCACTTTTAGTCCTGAAAACAACAATATTTTGAGTAAAATTTCTGATCTTACCACCATGGTGAGGTCAATGATGTTTTCCAACAACCCTATAACCCCACCCAAACATAAAGAAACTTTTCAAATGTAAGTCCATTATATAATTTTTTTATTCCAGTAAACATTTTAGTGACAAATTCCCATAAATTAAAGATTCTTTTGATAATTAAAATGTTGTTTTTCCTGAAAATATATTTCAATCAAACAAAAAAATACCTTTTTAAACCGATTGAAATTTCAATCAAGGTTTGAAAACCCACTATGAAGAAATATTTTAATAACTTTAATGATAAATAATTTTTTTAAGGTTAGGAAAGTAATTATTAACCAATATATTTCAATGATCAAGCCAATTCTCATTCTGGAAGAAATATTCAGCCTAATAAACCTAATCAAAATTTAGAGAGTAACTTTAAAGAATCAATGAGGCAATAAAAATAGGCAATGAGACAAACACAAGAGGTATTAATATAAACCCAATATTAATAAAATAACATGTTGAATCCTTGATGTCTCAAATAGCTCAACTTGACTATGATATTAGTAGCATTAGAAATAAAATGAGTATAGGTTTACCTCCACAAATCCAAGTGAATCTGAAAGATAAAGGGAATGAAAATGTGAGTGTTACAGAAATTTTTTGTGGCAGAATATTTAATAACCCTCAAAATGAGAAACTCAAACTAGCTGTTGACACTATTAAATATAATACCACCACTAATGAAAAATATGGAAATTATGAATTTGATATGAATGAAAACAAAAAATAAAGAGAATAAATTTTGTTTGAAATAACAAATAAGTATTGGAAGAGGATTTCTGGTCTTTATGTTTCTCATAGTGCTCAAAATAGTCCAAATACATTCAAGTCATCACTGCCTTATCCTAGGAGTGAGCCACTGGTGAATATAAGTGATGAAAATAAGTTGGATAAGGAGGTATTATAAACTTTTAAAAAATTTCACTTTAGCATACCTTTGTTCGATGTTGTGAAATAAATTCCAAGGTATAATAGGTTTTTGAAATAGATGTGTACCCACAAGAGTAAATTCAATGGAGGTAAAAATTCAACTTAATAAGGAATGTTTCATTTATGACTCAATGTGATTTTCCTATCAAATATAAATACCTAGGAACCGTTACCATTACCTTCACTATAGGGAAATGAAAATTCAATGATTCCATGCTTAATTTAGTAGATTCCATCAATGTAATTGCACATTTTCTTTACTCGTCTCTTCAGGTTGGAGAACTTAAACCCTCTAGAATTATCATTCAACTTTCTAACCAAAGTAATATCAATCCCACTAGAGTTATAGAGGATGTTCTTGTTCAAGTTAGAGACAAAATTTTTCTTTGGATTTCTATGTATTGGGTATGTAAGACGATCAATTTATTACCCATGAACCTCTCATTATAGGGATACCATTTTTTAAAAATGTAAAATAAATCATCAATGTTTAAAAATAAATGCTTTCAGTTGAATTTATAGGATATGTTGGTCAATTAAATATTTTCAATCCATAAAACACTCAATTAAAGATCACTTATCCCCTAAAGTAAACAAGATTAACTAGTTTTCCGTTGAGATGTTTCTTGATTCTTCCTGTGATGAAAAACCAGTTACTGTATTAAAATATGTAAATTTGTTTGTTTCTAAATTTGATCAACAAGAGAGTAAAAAGGAATATTTTAATAAGTCTTGGAATATTTAAATAGATTTACAACAGTTTTTTGATCTCATGATTGATGAATATGACTTTCTAAAAACCCTTGGACCTACCAGTACTTTCCTTAGAGAAAATTATAATTTTGTACATGAAAAAAATCATGAGAAAATGGGAAGTGATCAAAATGATGTAGAATGTGAATGTAATTTAAAATATAGAACTTTACTAAACAAACATACTTATGAATAGTGTTATTTGACCAATGAAAATACCCCACCTGAGTTAGAGTTAAAAATAATTCCTGAGAACCTCAAATATGCTTTTTTATGTGAGAATAAACAATTACCTTTCATCATTTCAAAAGAGATATCAAGGGACCAAGAGAACCAACTATTAGGATTCCTAAAAATCATAAGAAATCCATAGGATGGACTCTATAAGATTTAACTAGAATCATCCCCTTATTGTGCATGCATAGAATTGTTTTGGAATAAAATACTAAACAAGTGATATAATTTCAAAGGAAATTGTACCTAAGACTTTTATAATTGTTAAGAAATAATTCACTGCATTGCTTTCTACTGGAATTATTTTTCCTATCTCGGATAGTTAATAGGTAAGACTAGTCCAAGTTTTCCTGATAAAAGTTTTATTTACAATATTAAGGAATGAATTTAGTAATCTTTTCCCTCTTAGGATTCCAAATAAATTGAGAATGTGCATTTATTATAGAAAAATCAATTTTGATATAAGGAAAAACCACTACCCATTTCCATTTCTTGATCAATCCCTTGAAAAAATAGCTAGTAAAACCCACTATTGATTTCTTGATGGATTATTTAGTAATTTAAAAATTCATATTTTACTGAAGGATCAATAGAAAACCACTTTCACATTCCCCTTTTTAATCTTTTCTTATATTATAATGACCTTTGATTTATGTAATCCTCCTGGAAATTTTCAAATCTGTATGATGGTCATTTTATCTAAATTTATAGAAACTTGAATGGAAGTTTTTTGTGGATAAATTCACTATTTATGGATAATCATTTAAAAGTTTTATAAAAATTCTAGCACCTGTTCTTGAAACTTTCATTGATAAGAATCTTATCCTCAATTATGAAAAAATCTATTTTATGGTAGATGAGGGGATTTTTCTTGGTCATGTTGTGTCTCTAGAAAGAATTAAAGTTGATAAATCCAAATTTTAGGTCATTTATTCATTGAAATACCCAAAAATAATGAGATATGTGACATCCTTACTTGCTAATGTTGATTTTTATAGGAATTTTATAAAGGATTTTAGGAAGATTCAACTTATTTTGTCTAGGTTTCTCTAAAAATACACTTAATTTTTATTTTATGAGAGTTTTAAACAAGACTTTTGGGATTTAAAACAAAAACTAATAACCCCTCCCATTTTTCAACCATAAAAACGGGACTTTCCCTTTGAAATCATGACTGATTCATCTAACTTTTCTCTTTGAAAAGTTTTGAGTCAAATCATAGAAAATAAATATCATATGATTTCTTATGCTTATATAACTTTAGATCAAGCCTAATAAAACTACACAACAATTGAGAAATAAATTTTGGATATTGTATTTTCTATATATAAATTTTGGTGATATCTGTTGGGATCCAATGTGATTGTCTTCATAGACCATTCTACAATCATAGTTTTTTACTAGGAAACATGATGTGAAACCAAGACTTTTGAGATGGATATTATTATTTCAAGATTTTGATGTTTAAATAAAGGATAATAAAGGAAGTGAAAACCTTTTTTCTTATTATTTGAGTAGGATTCCATCTATTTTGAATAGAAATATTCAGATCTTTCCACTAATTAAAAAAACCTTTCTAGATGAGGAGATGTAATTTTTTAAGAGTGAAATACCATGGTGTTATGATCTTATAAATTATTTTTCTATTGATGAATTTACCTACTAGTTTTATAATAAAAAAATTTCTAAACATGGGAGTGATTCATAGAATTAAATTTGGGATGGTCCTTACTTGTGGCATGCTGGTAGCGATCAAATGATTACAATATGTATTCCAAATTCATAATTTTAATTAGTCCAACATTTTTTCCAAAATTTAAGCTAGGAGGACACTTTAAACCATAAATAACTACAATAAAATTGTTTGATTATTGTTTTTATTGGCCAACCATTTTCAAATATTCTTTTGAATTTTTTAGAACATGTAAAAATTAACAATTTCAAGGAAACATTTACAAAAGGAATGATATGCCTCAATAACACCTTTTTGGTGATGTCTTTGATGTATGGGGTATGGATTTAATGGAACCTTTTCCCAATTATTTTGGATATTTTTTTATCTTGTTTTATTTTGATTATGTGTCCAAGTGGGGAGAGGTTATTCCCATGAGAGATGATGATGCCAAAACTGTATCCATGTTTGTGAAAGAAAATTTGTTTTCTATATTTGGATTGGAAAAGTTTCTGATCACTGATTAAGGATACTAATTTTGTAATAGGTCATTATAATCTCTTCTGAATAAATATAGATTTTATCATAAGTTATTTTTTCTCTATCACCCTAAAACAAATTTAATGGATGAGTTATCAGACAGATTAATCAAACAAATTCTAGAGAAAAATTATAAACTCAAATAGAAAGTATTTGAGTTTGAGACTTTATAACGCACTCTAATCATATAGAACTCCATTATTTTTAAATTTTAATGTCACTATTTAGATTATTCTATGGAATGGATTTTCACTTTCCATATGAGTAAGAACACAAATGATTTGGGGCTATTAAAACATGTGACATGAATCTATTTTCTAATGGAAAATAAATAAAATTTTGTTTTCAGAAGTTGGATAAGATCATGAATAATAAATATGAGAGATTTAGTTTTTCGAAGGAAAGAAACAAATAATTTCATGATAAGATTATTCTCAACAAAAACTTCAAGGAAGGAGATAAAGTGTTTCTGTTTAATTCCAAATTAAATTTTTTCCTAGGTAAATTTAATTCAAAATGGTTTGGCCCTTTCATTATTACTAACATATTTCTTTTTAGTGAAATCTAGATAAAATAACTAAATAAAGAGACACAATTCATAGTCAATTAGAATAGGTTAAATCTATTTAGATATAATTTTCAAGAGCCTCTAGGTGAGGATATCCATCTTCAGGAAGTTAAATACAATTGAATCCTTGTTATTTCCATCCTTCTCACATTTTTTGTTATGTATTTAATTTATAGAATACAATTTTCTCACTTAAAACTATTAAAAAATGAGGAAATTTCAAAAAATAAGTTTGGATGGAGGAACATCCTGGGTAGATTTGTATTTTGTTTTCTTTCTTTTCAAATTTTTTATTTTCAATTTTTCATTCAATTTTTTATGAATTTTTTAATCTTGTGAGATCAAATGATTATATTTGTCATTTTTGAAACCCATTTAAATGAGTGAAACAATTTAACCCTTGAAATAAAAAATAAATGAATGTTGAAAATGACTTTATTTCAATTTCATATCTTTGTAAATTTCATGAAAAATCATTGATTTTTTAATCTCATGCCACATATAACCTTTTTATCTTTAAAACCCCTTTACTATGAGGATTATAAACCCAATTTGAAAAATTATTCACAGACACCTCATATTTTGATATAACCAATCCATGATTTAATTAATCATAATTTTATTTATTTCTATTAAAACTTTAGGGTTATGGTACTTTGGTTTTAAATGATTGAGGAAATTATTTGGATTTAAAATTCCTCATTTCAGGAGAATCCTTTTTAATTTGGACTTACTTATACATTTTATTTGTGTGATACCTTAGTATCAATATACATCCTATTATTTTATCCACATTACAAGACAATTTTCCTTATCCAACCTTCTTTGGAAGTGAAGAATGCATGATCTGGTTGAACTTAATTGTTCAGGGAAGCTAAATTGTGGTGTGATACATTATTTAGGGATAATTTGGGAAAAACTAAAATTATTAAATGATGTTTTTTATTCTGAAAAAATACTTTACTAAAATATGTTCTTTTTTAGAGCATTCAAGTAAAAGTATATTGTTCCTTTTTGGACATTCCAAAAAAGAAAGATGTGCCTATTTGTATCTTTCGAGAGAGAAAAAATAGAGGAGAAATATCATTTTTATATTGAATTATTGATGACATGACATGTCCATGAGTATTTAAAAGATTCTTACAACATAATTTGTATAATTTAATGTGATGATAAGACCATACTTGAGTGAAAATTATAATCATGAATCTTTTTCATCAAAAATAGACAAACCATCCTTATTTGGAATCAAAAAATTTGACATCTAAAACCTAAAAACCAAAATACACATAACCAACATAAAAATTACTCATGATAAACATGTTCTTGACTCAAATTAAATAGATATGTATAAATTTATCAATTATATGGTGATTCTTTCATGAGTTTGGATGAGAAAATCTTTATTTAAAAACTATATTTTTGTGTTGAGAGAAAATTAATGTGAGGAAAGTGTGTTATGTACATGGGAGGAGAAAATAAGTAGAAATGGATTGAATGAGATGAATGGAGAACTTGAAAAAAAATTATGAGGCATGATATATTTTTTTCTTGGTGTTAAATTGATGGATCCTATTGGTATGTGTTTTGAATTTTCCTTGATTTGATTTTGGTGCTCACTTATTTAGGAGTCCATGTTCTAAGTGTGGGGGAATTGATATAGATAATGTTTCTATTATATTTCATGTGTATTTAAATGATATAATTCCCACTAATTTACCATTTTATGTTAAATTTCATCATTTTTGGAACTTTGATGAGTTTTGAGATTAAAAGTGGAAAATGCCTAATTTTGGAAATTTAACTATTTTTAATCACATCTGTATTTCAAGAATAAATTTTTATATATTAATACAAATTGAATAATTCTTTTTTTAGGATTCATATGTTCATTGGTAAAAAAATTTGAGATATACTGAATGATAATTCAAAATTATTAAGTTCCAAATAAATCATACAGTGTGGGAAATAGTTTTGGATAACTAAATTAACCCCACCTCATTACATAATGTATATATTTGGATAAAAGTGTAAAAAATAATTGTTTTAAACTAGAAATGGAAAATAATTCTAAAACTAAGCTCTATATTAAATTTCATATTCAAATTTATTCATTAATATAGTCTTTCATCATGTGCATTATGAATAAGTTTAAGAGTCTCTTCAGATAGAAAAAAGAGGACTTCAGTAAATCATTTGTAACTTTTCTTACATGTGTCAAAATGAATTGAAATTTTTAGTGTTGATAGATAATTAATTTTATAAAAACTTTATAGAATAACTCTTGTTGATATTTGTCTAGTAAGAAGGAATTAGTTGATATAACTTTGAAATTATAGAAACTAGATAGAAAATTTTCACCCATCCTCCTCTCCATGTTTCCATCTCCATATATTTTCAATTTGAGTTGTTGGATTGAGAGAGTAAGGGGAATAATGTTCTATAGAGTTTGATGAATATTCTTTTCATTCATATAGTAATGGTGAATATGTGGGTTTCTAAAGTGATTTGAGGCTAATAACCATGTGGTTGTCACTGAAGAAAACCTACGGACACTCTTCTAAGTTGATATCTTCTTATGTAATCTCTTTTTAATTTCTCTTAAAAGTATATTTTTTAATGAAAGTGGTTTTTTATTTATTGAATAAATTCTCAAATAGTTTTTTTTTTGGGTTTTCAATCTATTAAGTAAAACACTTGTTTTACTATTTAAATTTCTTCAGTGATGTCTTGTCATTGGGTATGGTGATATCAATTAGGTTTGATTACATGGAGGTCTTCAATTGATTGAATCACTTATATAGGAGGTAAAATAATCATATTGATATATTGATATAATATCCTTAAAAACTAGGGTGTTCATCTAGATATATTTGGGTGGGGATTGAGAAATTAAATTGGGAAATGATTTTTAAACATGGAAGAGGGGAGTGTCCAGAAGGTCTAAGCTTGTCCACAACTACTTCTTCAATTATAATTTCACAACCTTTATATTTCCAATCATATTTTTGTTTAGTTTTTGAAATTTATTTAATTTTATTTTCTATTTATTTTCATTTTTATAAATTTTAATAAAGTTCCCAAATTTTTTATTTTTAAAAAAACAAACAGATCCAAAGTGATAGTTTTTAACTCAAATTGAATCCTCCTTAAGAGACAATACAGGGACTACTATATTTAATTTCTCTAGGGGATGAATTTCTTAATTGGGTTTTTCATGAAAAAATCACTCATATCAATTTTCATTTATAAATAAAATTTGAAATGTTCATATTATAATATAATGCTTAAAAACTAATTAAAATGTTTTTATTTTTTTATTTATTTTTTTATTTATTTGTTTATTTATTTGTTTATTTATTTGTTTATTACTTTTAAATATTCATGTTTATGAAATGTGAATACTATGTATTCTTTAATTTATGTGATAAATTTCATTTTATAAAATTTTTCTTCAATTCATTACATGCAAGGAATGATAACATAAGATTTATTTTCCATATACCTTGACCTCAGTTTATAATTAAAGTTATAACCTTGATTTTAGTTATTGAATATAGTTTATACATATTAGTTTTTAGATTTATATTGAATTTAAATCTCTTATGAGTAAAGTTTCCTTGGGTGGAGTTACTTTGGGTCAGACTTATCCCTATCCTAGAGGCTTATACATTATTCTAGAAAGGTGAAGGCTAGTTATATGTGGCTTCAGGCCTACTCATGTGTGTATTATCGATTTCATATAATTCTAAAACTTTACATGAAAAAATTATGTACCTTACGTACATAATGTATTTATATGTGTAAATATTATTGTATTCTATTTTTGGGTAAGTAACACAAATTTTGGGTTATGTGCTACACATTAATATGGTTTGAACATATTAATTTAGTGGATGGAATATTTATTATAAAAATAAATCATTAGAATCATAAATACATAAAGGAATAATACACAATATAATAAGGATTTCATGTGATGAAATAGTTCTTAATTTAATATGTATGTGGTGTGAATTAAATTTGTGAGACTTTAAAAGATAACCTATAAAATACTAAGTGTGATATTCCTACCGTAGTATCACTTTTTAATACATTGATTATCCAACCCTGTAGTTCATGATAAATCCAAGTGCCTCTAGATTATATTGTGTAAGGAAAGAAAGTAATGGGTGATCCTAATAGGATTAGGTTCTTGTTCTTGTTATTTTATTTCGGTTACACTTAACTAGGAGACCATGATAAGATTAAGTTACTAAAGGAGTGGAGTTTAGTTTATCTATATAATGGATTGGGGAAATATTTTCCCACTAAATGATCCAAGAATCATATCAAATGTGATTGGCATGATTTCCTACCTAAATAATAATGTAATGAGAGAAATGCTAATATGACCCAAAAATTAGTAAAATATGGTTTTATTCTCACTAAATAGATATAATGTATGGGGTAATAATTTTTAATGAGAGTGTATTCATTAAAATAATTTGATGAAAATATATTTAAAATGATACTCACCTATAGATGTGATTTTTTTAGATTATGGAATGCATCATGTTTATAATTTTGAGATATCTTATAGGCATGAACTATAAACTAATTCTAGATTGGTATCTAAGGTTGACAAGTGATATAAAAAATAATAATTCTAATAATATGAATTTGAATGTTATAGAGATTAGTTTATATTACTCTGTCTCATTGGTATTGGATCCCAGGTGTGTATCACACATTTGTGTTGATAAACATAGACTTAGAGATAAAAAGGAATTGAAGAAAGATGAAGTAGATCTATGTGTTGAAAATAGAGTAAGAGTTTCTTTATTAGAAGCTGGAACTTATGGTCGAATTTTACCTAGCAGATTAATTTTGGAATTGTAAAAGTATTATTATGTTCCCTCTATAATAAAAAAATTGATTTCTATATCTTGTTTGGACAAGATAGGATTTTCATTCATTATTAAGAACAAAATTTGTTCTATATATATGAATGAAATTTTTTGTGTCATTGGGAATATGATAAATTTTTTATACATTATGAATATGAAAAACCTTTTTTATAACATTCATACTAAGGAGATCACAGTTAATTATAATTCCACTTATCTTTTCATTATAAACTTGTCTATATAAATGAGAAACACATTCAAATACTCTATATATATGGATTATTGGATTCATTTTATTATGAATTATTTGAAAACTAAGAATAATTTTTATTAGAAAAAAATACCAAATAACCTTTTATTGAAAATGGTAAAAGGGTTAGTAGACTATTGTATCTTATATATAGTGATGTATGTGGTCTAATGAGTACACAAGAAATTGGTAGGTTTAGGTACTTTGTAACCTTTATCGATGAATTTATTTGCTATGGTTATATGTTTCTAATGAGACACAAGTATGAAACTTTTGAAAAGTTCAAATAGTTTCATAAAAAAGTATAGAATCAATTAGGAAAAATTACTAAAATTTTATAATCAGATCAAGGTAGTGAATACTTAATCCAGGAATGCGTTGATCATCTATGAGTTTGTGGATTTTTCCACAACTCACTACTCTTATAACATGATAGTGGGATGTTATATTTGAGAGGATTAATCATAACCCATTGTACATGGTTCAATCTATGATGATTAATTTTAGCCTTCTAAATTAATTTTGGTGATATTATCTAAAACTGTTGCATTCCTACTTAACCAAAATTCATCTAAAGTGGTCCTAAAGATACCATATGGGATATGTACTAGTAAATTTATCAATATGTATTTTATAAATATTTTGTGTTACAAATCATATTTATGTTATTTGGATTATAACAAACTTGATCCTAAATTTGATAAGTGATTATTTGTTGGTTATCCTAAAGAAACTAAGGAATGTTATCTTTATAGTCCCATTGAGAAAAAAATATTTGTGGAATAAACTATTATATTTTTTGATAAGGAATATATAATTTAAGGAGTTAGTATAGGTGAATTTTAACTATATGAAGTTCAAGACCAAAAAATGAGAAGTTTTATTTAGATGGAAATTGATTCGGTTACCCAAAGAGTTGTGGAAGAATAATTGAATCAAGTTACACAATAACATTGAAGGTTTGGTAGGATTCATCAAGATCAAGATATATATAGTTTTATTGTATAAAATAATAATAAATTAATATTCACAGGTAATTTACCAACTACATAATGATAGTTCATTGAGAGTTTTAATTCCAGTAAATAGTTAAAATCCATGACATATGAAATAGACTGCATGTATGCTAACCGGGTTTGGAACTTAGTGGATACACCTAAAGGGGTGATACCCAATGAGTGAAAGTGGGTTTTCTATAAGAAAACTAACATGGATTATAGATTTTCTACCTATAAATCTTGGCAGTAGGAAAAGGGTTACAAATAAATTAATGGTATTGACTACGAAGAAACCATTTCACATATTGTGATGATAAATTCAATTTGAATATTTATTTCCATAATAACTCATTATGATCATGAGATGTGTCAAATGGATTTAAAAATTTATTTCCTTAATATGAATTTAGTTGAGGACATTTATATGATACATCATAGAGTTTTTGAAGTGCTAAATGGTTCTATAAAGGTTTTTAAGTTATAATGTTCCATTTATAGATTGAACCAAGATTCTCAAAGTTGGAATATTTGGTTTATAATACAATAAAAGAGTTTAGTTTCATCAAGAATTTGGATGATTCTTATATATAAAATAATATTAGTGGGAGTATATTATTATTTTTGATATTGTATGTGTATGAAATACTTCTTATCATAAATGATTTCCTAACTATAAACTCTTTAAATATGTGGTTAGGAAAATGATTCATGATGAAAGACAGGGATAAAAAAACCTACATACTAGGTATGAATATCTATATAGATTCATATATAGTTTTATTTAACTAAGTTATAACACATGTATTTTTAAATTTCTAAATTTATTTATAATGAAGAACTCTAAAAAGTGGTCTTTTCCAGTTTTTAACGACACAAATATTAGAAATATTAAAAACCCTTAGAAAGAGCTAGAAATGTTTTATAGGATTCTCTATGAGTCCTCAATAAGATTTATCATGTGTTCCCTAGTGTGTAATTGATCAAATATATCTTATTATTTGAGTATATATAGTAGATACTAATCCAATACCAGTGATATTCATTGTATTTCTATTAAGAATATCCTCAATTACATAAGAAGAAGTAAGGATATGTTCATTGTATTTAGAGGAGAAAATGAGATCATTCTAAAGGGTTACACTAATTCTAGTTTCTAATCAGATTAAGATAATATGATATCTCAATACAATTTCATGTTTTTACTAAATGGTGGAGATATCAATTAAAATAGTTCTAAAAAATACATTGTAGTGGACTCAAAAATAGAGGCGAAGTACATCATTTCATCAGATTCTATGAAGAAAGTAGTTAGGATTAATAAGTTCATCTCTAAAATTGGGGTAGTTCCTAGTATTGAGGTATTTATTTCTCAAGTCTAAGAACTTTTTTCTCATAAAAGGATTAAACTCATCCTTTTCAAGTTCCAAATCATTCAAGAGATTAGTAATATGGTAGATTTAAAGATCTGTTGGGAGGCTATATAGTAGAATGTAGAAAACTCATTAACAAAACCATTAGTGCATAAAAAGTAAGAGGGTAGATTTATATATCATGGTATTAGATACTTGAGAGAATATATGCAATGGTTGTAAAATATATCATGGTTTTATAATAAATTAAATCTTTATTTATCATTCATTCATGTGATTTTTAATTATATTACAATAATAGTGGTATGATAATATATCCTCAAAGTATGACTTTGATTTTTCTATAATAGATTATCAAAATGGAGTGTTATAGGTTGTGATGATATGTTAAGATTATCATGAGTAAAATCTTATACTTGATATAAAGACTTATATACATGGTACAGTGAATAAATTCGTTAGATAATAAGTTGAGAATTTTTTTTAGATTGATTTGAAAACGTATATCACATGGATTTTTATATGGTCATTTATATACTTTGGAGTGTATTCTTATTATTAATCGTAATTACCTAAGTTTGGAGAGATTAATATCATGAAAACCTGCATACTTTGATACCATTATTATATAATCCTTGATGCATAGATAATTAGGGGGAGGTTTGATAAGTTGTTGATCATGTCATCAATTTTTCATTGGTTGGGGCTCAACCAATATGGGATTTTTTTCACTCATATGATGATAAAATACATTTAATCCATTTATTGAATTAGACTAATGAAATTTGAGGTACCTTATACCTGAACTCATGTATATAGTTCTAAAAAATCTTTCTTTAACACTATATTTGATACAAAGTGAGATGAACCTATCATTATTTTACATCATTTTCTAAATTTAAATATTATATCTCACAAATAATCACACAATACTAAGAATGAATGGTTTAGTGTATTTTAGAACTATCTCCCATGTCTTTCTCATCCAAAAAATGTATATTTTTTCACTATACTAATATTTCCTTTTTATGTATTCAGAAGCTCCCATAAATCATATCTATATAAAACTTAATTCTAAGTATATTCCAATATAAAATTTCTTAGGGAAAATGAAACAAATTAAAAGTGTGGGATAAAATTCTCAATAAGGTAAAAACTCACCATCATGTAATCAATAGTTAGGTCACAATAATATTATAAAACATGATCAAGGATAATTTTCTTATTAAAAAAATATGCAATAATACGATTTGTCCATAAATCAAGATAAAAGTACAAACAGTCTCAAATAAAAAAACATAGACTATGGAAAAGAGTGTGGAATCATGTTATAATAAACATGATACAAGGGATATAATCATAGGCTTGTGGAATAGAAATATATCATTCCCTTCAAACATAGCATCACAAAAAAATTAGCATAAATATAAGCATATTATATTACCATATTGTGAGTATATCCAATAAGTTTCACCCTTTATGTTGTGAAAATAATCCAAGAAGGATCGCCCTTTAATTTTTTATAATATATAATAATTCCCATGTTTTATTATCTCATAATATATAAAACATTAACCAATTAATTAAAGGGACATATAGGACCCAACCAGTAATCATCGATACATATGTATTCTATGAGATATCAATCATTCAACATATCATGAAAACACATGGGAACAAAAAGTTTTTATATAATTTTAAAATATAATCACATAAATAAATCATTCATAATTCTATTAATAATCATAACCTGATAAAATCATGAAAAATAAATGGGTATCTAAATATATTTAGTAACTTTTTAGGTAAATATCCTTTAATCAAGATAATAAATCATATGGTATTTATAATGTATAGATAAAGGTTATATTGTTAAGTCAATAATTTATCAAATATATTGATGTATGGAATCTAGGTGAACACACTTCAATCAATGTAAGGAAATATAGAGTGTCTATAGAGGAAAGGAATTGGAAGAAAAATCATATTTATACATGTGGATGATTAGGAAATACAAAAGCGATAATGTATTTCCATGAGTTTAAACCCCCAAAATAGTATAATATAATTTAGAAGGTAGTTAATGAAAAATAATTTTTGAATAAATGAAACCATTTTGTGATAAATAGGTAAGAATTTAATAAAAATTATAAAATATTTTTTAGAAAATGTTTTTAACATTTTCATAAAAGGGGAAGATATGAGTCAATTTCAAAAGAGATTTTTTTAAAAGGTTATATGAAAATTTTTTAAAGAAAATTACGTATAAAAATAATCATCAACAATGGATCCATTAAAAAAAGACATAAAGTTTCTCCTGAGGAAATGTGGGGTGGGAGACAAAAATGTAAACTTGAATGGGAAATCCTTTTTAATGTTTTAAAAATACCTTTATTGAAAGCTACATTATAAAATGGGATATAAAATCATCTTTTGAAAAGAAAAAAATGGAATATATAAAGGTCATTAAGATTATAAATAAATGATTTTCCTAATATAAATAAGAATATTTTTGGGAATAGAAAATATATACAATTAGGGGAAACCATCACTAAAGATGATGGGATTTATTCTAAATAATAATATAATTTTTTATAAAGAAATCCATCAAGGTAAAATATTTGAATTAAAAAATTAATTTTCCCCCAAAGAGGAAGATAAGGTACCTTGAAGTAAATTCTTATGGTGGAAGAAACCAATCATAGAATAAATAAGTTTAAAAATAATCATTTTAACTCGATGAAGGGTGTTGAGTTAATAAAAACCCTTATGGTAATAGTAATTTAATAATCAAAAGAACATAACAGGGTTCCGATGAAATAGAAATTAAAATATCATGAAATGAAAGGTATTGATAATAATTAAAGTCAATATGGTAGTTAATGCACTATATAAAATAAATTATGGTGCACAATATCAAATATATCTCATAGAATAAAAAATATAGATAAATAACCCTTACAGAATCATAATCTTTCAAATTTAAATTCTTTAGAAGGTATAACATGAGATGAATTTTTAAATACCCCAGATTTCATGAAATTTATGACAAGATAAATCATTTCCTAGTGTATACACCATAAAAATAAACAAGTGGTGAATATGAATTATATCTAAATGAAATAAATTGTGATCCAAAACCCCTTAACTTGGGTACTAATTTATTCTTATTGTTCACATAACATCCTAAAAAATTAAATTGATTTTATTAAAAACTTTCTTAATATTTTTTTCATATATATTACATTTTATAAGTTTTATTTACTATCATGTGTTATTTATTAAATAGTTTTCTCTTATGTCAATCAATTGATGTGGTTACATTAATTTTTATTAAACATCCTTGGTATATTGATTATGGTAAAATTATTATAAAATAACTTCATAATCCATAAAATTATATACTTTTATTTATTTTATTATTTTATTGTCACAAAAAATTCTATATTTCCATAGGTTTTCCAAAAATGGACTCAAATTAAGAAAAGTGTGTCAATATGTTTATTTAAGGTAATTAAGTTTAATGTGATCATTTATTATAAATTTAACTTCTAGAATGTACAATATTATCATTATATAATATTAATAATGTTATAAATATAATTTTTCTACATTAAATTAGTTTTCAAAGTCATCCATATCAGGAGGTGGTTGGAAAACGAAATATGTCATTCTATGGAGGCAATAGTTCGCACATACACGGACAACAATTTGATTTCCCATGTAATAAGAGGGGGTATAAAAATAAAATAATTATAATTTCATAATATTAGTCATGTTATAATTATTATATATTTTTTAATAAATAACTCTTTTGGACTAGACAAGTGTAGTGGTTGTAAAAAATATAACACATCATTCATAGAGGTAGTAGTCCGCACAAACACATAAAAACGCCTTAATTTTTTGAATGGTTTTAGAGGGAGTTAGAATAGTGATATTATATTATTATAATAACATTAATAATATTAATAATTATGATTTTATCATACTTTCATAGAAATAAAATATTTTATAGGTTATAAGAAGAAAAGAACTAAGAGATCTTGGATGAGAGCATTACCTTCTTCCATTGGATGTTCACCCTTGGGTAACACTTTAAGGATACTTATCTTAGTATTTTGGAAATACCAAGGATTCTATGAAATTTATATAGGGTTTATAATAGATTATAGTGGAGTTTTTATAAATCTAATACTTTTCAATTAGTGTAGAAATGTAGTGGAATTGGTCGTAAATAAAATGGCACTTTTGTAAATACCCATTACTTTTTCAAAGTTGGATTGACACTATTCAAGGGTAAATAGCTCAAAAATGTGGGAAATAATGAATTTTGTGCTAGGATAAGGTTGATAAATTATATACGATTCATTTTCATACATATTTTAAACATGTTTTCAAGTATTTTACCATTATCTTTTTATATTTTACTATTTTGAGTGTTACCTTTTTACAAAGTTTTTACTCAAGTAGTTTATATTTTATTAAAAATATAAAGTAATCCAACTTAAAAAAAATTATTTTATAAACCTAAATTTAAGTACCATATAATCTAATTAAATTTTTAAATAATATAAAATTAACTTTTAAATTAAATTATTAAATATATAGAAAAAAATGTAGAAAAATGTTATTTTCACCATTAAGTGTTCTTAATATTGTATAACATTAATTAACAATTAAAGGAGTGATAATATATTTTTACATATGTGTAAAAATCACATAGAAACCATTACATAAAATATATCAATTTAATTTATTAGATAAAAATTACACATCATTAATAAAATAATTCTTTGAAAATAACATTTTCACCATTATCATGGTCGTTAACCTTAGTCTTAATGATCATAATTTTATGAATATAAATGAAATTAAACTTATTAATTAATATAAAAATATTTATATAAAATATTAAATCCATTTTTTAGATTTAATTTCTATAATAGATGAAAACTACTTTTTAATATAAAAAAATAAAAATAGTTTTTAGAGTAAAATATTAATAAAGTCTCTAAAACATTAAATATTGATTTTATAAATTCAATACAGTATTTTTCAATAAATCATTTCACCTCATAAATACATTAATAATAAATAAAATGTTTTATGAGTTTTTAATTTATACTTACTTCTTGATATAGTCTTAAACACTACCATTTTAGTAAAAGCTATATTTTTCTCTATTCACATAAAAATCAACTATTTCAAAAAAATCAACCTAATATAATAGTAAAATTTTTAATCCAAAATGAAGTTAATTTTTAAAATTCTAATTCTAAAATTTCAGAATTTAACTTTTAAATAAAAACATAGTGAAAATTATTTTCATAGGAAAATAACTATTTTAAATTTTAATCATTCTTACTTTTATTTCCTATAAGTTAATAATTATATTAGTGTTAATATATTATTCATATAAATAATATATCATATCTATAATATATTTATTGTCTTTAAATAAAGTTCCTAAAATATAATTTTAGAAAAGAAATACATTTTTAAGAATAAAACGATCTTGTTAATTTTATCAATGAATTAGTAAATAAAATTTAATTTTCTTTAAAATAAATGTGATAAACAAATTAACTTACTTGATTATATCATCCTAGTTTCTAGTTTCATAGTCCCACAGTAGTACCTCGTAAGATCTAAGAATAAGGTAGGCTCTTGTGGCATTCTAAGGTGGTGATTCAGCTAGCATGGATCTCATGGAAATCTTCTTAAGATTTAACTTCTCTCATAA
Organism: Viscum album; assembly: GCA_963277665.1. Classification (NCBI taxonomy): domain Eukaryota; kingdom Viridiplantae; phylum Streptophyta; class Magnoliopsida; order Santalales; family Viscaceae; genus Viscum; species Viscum album. The sequence continues at coordinate 161,220,478 of OY728147.1, forward strand.
ATTATTTCACTCACAACATAATTATTGGAGTTTGTATTGGAATTGATTTAGGTAAAACCCTATAAAAACAACCTCATTCCAAAGATCAAACAAATAAACTTAATAAGGGAGACTTCCCCTACTTGATGTCATTTATTTCTTTTTTTCATAGATTTCATAACATGGTTACTTCATTTTATAACTATTAATTTAAAATCTATATTATAATGGTCTAATTTAATAATTTTATTTTAATATATCAGGTTTTTGTTTTATTTCGATGTTTTGTGTGAAACAGGATATCGAACATGGTATTGATTTAGAGAAAAACAATCTTCCAAAATCATAGGGTGTTAAAAAATTCATAGCTATACTTATTTAAGTGTCATGTGATGGTATTAGATACTTTTATTAGGGAAATTTCATGACCCAACCCCACTTGAAACCCATAATAAACCTATAGTGAAGATGAGGATAACCCTTGAGGCCCACAACCAAGAGGCTCTGAGTTAGCGACTAGTGTTGAGGGTATAAAATATTTATATGGGAGGAATTACTCTCATAAATCCCAAGAATATATATATATAATGGAACTATAAATAAAACCCATAATAGAAAATGTAATTTATATCCCATAATACATTAATTTCATTAAATAAAATTTAGTCACCAAAATCAAATACCAAAAAGGAATTCATATAGCAGAAACTCCAACCACAAATCCAAGATTCAAGATAGTAACAGCCGGACCTACCACAAAAATTTACTTGGAAACTTGAAAACACGTATTGATATATGTATATATATGGGTGAGCATAAATTTAAACTTAGTTGGATACACTTATGAAACTATCACACAAATGTGGAATAAGCATACTAATACTTTAGTAAATAAGAAGAAAAACCAATAAGAACCTACTAGGTCAACTACCACCCAATCTCACCAAGACTCTCTCACCTAATAACACATCCAATTATAATAAAATAATATCAAAGGAATATATATCAATAATTATCCTCACAAGAACTCCCCCATTGACCTTTCTTTCTCTCTCCCCAATGGGAAATTTTTTAATACTCTCATCCCTTATATATAACAACATATTTACATAACACATAATATAAATATATACATCATAATCATCATAAAATACCACACCCCACATAATAATATTTACTATAACCATAACCATAATCTATTCATAGTAGGGTATCATGAATATGAATGAAATCAACCTCATGCCTCCCTTCTACCATGCCTAACCCCCCCCCCCCCACACACACACACAATATAACACATCCTCTATCAAAACATCATCCCAAATATCAATGAATTTAAAATTATTTACATAATAATCCATGTTTAATAGCTCATTCCATTAAATAAGATGTTATTTGATCACATCATAATACACTACTTTATTTAACCCTTACATCACTATTTTAAACTTGTTTTGTATTTAAAATAAAAAATATTATCTCAAATTGAAAATACAATTATATTAAACTAGTAAATTTTTATCACTATTAAAAATTTAAATTATTCTTGTTTTTGTGATTTCGTTGTAGGAGGAGGTAATTTGGAGGGTTAGAGATGATCTAGAAGAAAAATGGGCCAAACTGCATGAAATCCCAAGTACATTTTTCCACTTTTTTGCACATTTATAAATATTAGTGCATCCAAATATTCTGAAATTTTGTTTACATATCCAAAACTTCATGTTGTACAACTAGTCTCAAGAAACCTAATCCAAATTCACCCATTAAGGGGTCCTTTAGAACCAATATGTCTAGGATAAAGAATCTGCATGAAGTCAAAGATTTGGTTTTTTATTTCAGAAATATCTCATGATGTCATCCTTTATTGGCCACCAAATTTGAAATCGAGATATTAAATATTGTGAAATGGAAATTTTATATTTTTTCCAAGTCGAGATAAGTTCATTTTCCAACCCAAAACCAAGACACAAGTGGTATCTCGAAATTTGGGCTCCCAAAACCACTTCCCATTTTGGCTATAAATTGACACCTTGGGAACCACATTTGCAAGTTCGACCAAGAAGTGAATTGTGGTAGTTTTATAGTTACATAGGACTCCTCTCATCACCTTGTAGGTTATTTAACTTCCTATACTCATAGTGGGATCTCTTGAATCAAGGATCCCTTCATCGAAGCCTTCTTCTCCTTCTCATGTTGTAATATTTGTCTTTGTGTAATAAACTTCTTAGTTCCTATTTTATTTCTTCTACTTTCCTATGTTTTATTAACTTATATTATTAATTAATATTAATATTTAGTCTAGAAATGAAAAGTATAAACAATATTGGGTTCTACCCTTTCTAAACCTTTTCACATGCAAAACATTTCTACAATGACTACACCGCCCATGGAAGAGTAATTCTTTTTAGTAATCGATCACCTCTAACCTTATTCATTAATTTATTTTGATTCAATGAGCTAGTGTAATTCACTTAATATTTTATATTAATTGAGTTTTTAAAATAAAAGAAACTAATCAAGAAATTTAACAATTAACACAAAAACATGCAAGGTCAAGATTTGTGTAAATTGTGAGAGTGCAAACTAAATCGGTAAAACGAAACCACACGGGATAAATTTATAGAGTTAAAATACAATACCAAAACTCAATTAATCCTCATTTATAGAGTTGGTATGTTCCCTAACTCACCACTGACCATAATTTATCCTTATAACATCAATCAAAATAGGGTTTTATGATTGCATGTACTAAATATATCCTAAGGTTTAATTCATTTCATCTTTGGGGTTTGGTTAATTCTCATAGGGTTTAGGGATTAAAATGTTAGTGAATAATAATTAAGTGAATTTTAATTAAATAATAATGATAAATAACTAAGTTAAGAGGTATAAATATATCGATTATTCCTACTAAAAATATTTTCATAAAAAACATCTTCTCATTGTGTTATATTAATCAAATTTCATTCCAAAAACAAAAACAAAAAAATATAATTTTATTCAAGCATACTTCATATAGCTTTATAAATGGTAAAAAAACTATCCCTTTTAATTGTCATGTTTCTTATCTTTTATTTTATTTTTAGAATACCTTTAATATGTTGATAAGTTTACTTCCTCCTTTGAGAGATGACCTTGGTCAGCCACTCTAGTGCACCTAAGTACCCAAAAATCACACTTCATTTGAGAGCACTCACGACAGCACTTTTCAAATTGGCATTATTACCGGGGAGGAAATTAATTATTTCAACCATTTAGAGGTATTCATTTTATTTTTTATTTTTTATTTTTTATTTTCTTCCCTTATTTATTCATTCTTTACCCAATCTTAATTTTTCTTCTTAATTTGTTTCCTTATTCTTCTTCTTTTTGGACCATCAACTCAAACTTCTCATTTTTATTTTATTATGGTCCTCTTTTATTCTTTTAATTTTTATTTGATTTATGACATGAAATAATACCTAAGATATCTTAGATATTGACCTTAATATTTAACATAGCCTTAGGGATTAAATCAGACATTCTCAGTCTATGGGAAGTTTCAACATTCAACCAGTTAGAGAATTTCTCCATTATGGGAACATGGAAATTGGAAACAATTATAAATCAATCTTAAAACAAAAAAATGGCTAAAAACAATAACAATGAACTTAATAGAAACATTGTAGAATTATTTTCAATAATCATTAATTATCAATTAAATTACATTGCATACCCAAATCTCGAATCAGACGTTGAACTGAAATCTAGGTTAATTCTCCTTCTTCCAAAGTTTCATGGATTATCTAATAAGGACCCATAAAAACAAATTAAAAAATTTAATGTGGTTTTCTCAACCTTGAAACCAATAAATTTATCTTAAGATCAAATCAAACTAAGAGTATTCTCATTCTCACTTAATGGAGTTACAAAAAATTGGATGTATTATTTACAACCTGAAGATGTAACTTGTTGGAATGATTTGAAATATCTTTTCTTGTAGTGATTTTTTCCAAAATAAAGGACCACATATATTCAAAAAGATATCTTTGGGATGAATAAATCACAAGGAGATTCAATGTATGAGTATTGGGAGTGATTCAAGAAGTTGTGTGCATGCTGCCCACATCACCAAATCAGTGAGAAAATACTCATCCAATACTTATATGAAGGACTCACACCTATGGAGAGAAACATGGTGGATTTTGCAGCTAGAGGGGAATTGGTTGACAAAACACCAGTAGCTGCACTTGCATTTATTGACAATATGGAACAAAACTCTCAACAATTTGGCGATCGAGTTACACCACATGTTATAGGAGTACATCAGGTAATTCCTTAATCTCTTGAAAATCATTTTATTGATACTAAGTTGGAATAATTGACCACTATGGTGAGACAAATTTCTTTGGATCAAAATACATCCCAACCCACTCCTATGAGGCCATGTGGAATTTTCACTGAAATAGACCACCCAACTGATTATTTCCCCCAATTACAAGAGTTAGAGGATTGTACAGAAGTATTCACTAGGAGACCATATTAGCAACAACAACAGCTACATCCCCAAAAGAAGTATGATTAATTTTCACCAAAATACAACCAAGGGTAGAAGGATCAATCGGACATGAGGTATGGCTACGGAAAACAACAAAGGCCCCCTTTTCAACAAAACTTCCAGTAGCCTTCGCTTAACCAGTAGGGTTTCCAACAACCTCAAAGGAGATTTGAATCCCAGTCATTAACAAGCCAACAAAAAGGGACTTCTCAACCCAAGGTAGATTATAATACTGATTATCTTTTGAAAAAAAAATCTTAATCAATAGAATGAGTTAAAGAGTCAAGGTTTGGAGCTGAGGGAATTAAATACTTAAATGAGCCATATTTCCACCACCCTCCATGAAATGGTAAGTAAGAACTCCAAAAATCTTCCTTCCCAGCCTACTCTAAATAATAAGGGGAATATTAGTTCCATCACATTGAGAAGTAGGAAGAAAAAACTGATACTTCTACACCTACCATTCCATTTAGATTCACCTCAACTCCGGAGAGGCCCTATTCAATAACCACTTATGAGAACCCCAAGGAGAAATAAAAATTTGAGAAAAAGATTAATGATTTTACTCTTAAACCCCTTCCATTTCCAAACAGAGTTGTACAAATCAAGAAGATGGCTAAAGAGGCAATGAAAAATGAAGTTTTGGATACATTCAAGCATATTGAGATAAACATCCCTCTACTTGAATCCATCAAGAAAATTATAAGGTATGAGAAATTATTAAAAGAAATTTTTACCAATTGAAGATGGCTTAAAGGAAATGAGAAGATAAATCTTGGAAGGAACATTTCATCACTCATTACACCAACTCTATTAATACCAACAAAGTGAAAAGATTCATGGATATTCACCATCCCATGACCCATATAGGAGTTACACTTTTCTAATTTTTTATGTGATTTAGGAGCTTCCATAAATGTGATGTCTCACTCTGTATTCTCTTCTTTATAGGTTGGTTAGTTGAAGCCGATGAGAGTAGTGGTGTAGTTGGTGAATAGAGCTATAGCATATCCAGCAGGATCCCTTGTGGATATACTTGTTTAGGTAAGAGACATGATCTTTCTAGTATATTTCTACATTCTTAACATGGAGGATGATCAGGTAAGTTCATGTGATCCCATTATCTTAGGTAGCCCCTTCCTCAAAACTGCAAAAACGATCATAAATGTCCATGAGGAAACACTTTTGATGGAGTTTGGAGATGAAGTTGTGATATTTAATGTTATGGACTCCATGAAGTACCCCTCATAGGACTACTCTGATTTTTTTATCTCCCATTTTGAACCACAAAATAAAATACCCCATGGAATTTTATTGTCCTGTGTTTAGGGAGATTATAATAATTGGTTCTAGTTTCATGTCTAAGAGAACTTTTAAGCTAGTTTCTAATGCACAAACCTATCTTATATTTTATTTTTAAATGGATTCATATTATGATTTTGATTATGTGAACTCTGATTATGACATGGCTATTGTGTATGCTGACGGATTTGATGCTTTATTCTATGATTTGGATGATGTATATTCTGAAACTGATGTTCATTGTGCACATATTTTAGTTCCTTCAATTTATCCATCTATACAATACCCCCTACATTGGAACTCAAGCCATTTCCACCAAATTTAAAATACTCATACCTGTTAAGTGGTGAGAAATTACCTGTTATCATTTCTAACAATCTCATTTTTGAACATGAAGAAAAAAATTTGAATCATTTGAGGGAGAACATCAGGGAAATTGGGTGGACCTTGGATAACATATCTGGTATTATCCCCTCCATTTTCATGCATAGGATTATTTTAGAGGATGGGGCTAAATCAATGAGGCATCCACAAAGGATATTGAATCCAAATCTTCTAAAAGTTGTTAAAAAGAAGCTGAAAAATTGCTCGAGGCAGGTATAATTTATCCCATTTTAGATTCTCAGTGGGTGAGTCCTATTCAGGATGTGCCTAAGAAATTTTGTGTTACTATTGTTAAAAATGATAAAGAGTAGTTAGTTACAATGAGGGTGAAAACAATTGGCGTGTGTGTATTGATTATAGGAAACTAAATCAGTCCACTCCCAAGGACCATTTCCCCTTCCCATTTATTGATCAAATTCTTGAGAGACTAGATGGGAAAACACACTATTGTTTCTTGGAAGGATTTTTTGGATATTTTTAGGTTCCTATAGCCCCATAGGATTAGTAGAATATAATATTCACTTGTCCATTCAGCACATTTTCCTACCAGAGGATTCTATTTGGTCTTTTCAATGCCCCATGTATCTTCTATAGATGCATGGTGAGTATTTTTTTTATTTTATTGAGACCTGCATGGAGGTATTTATGGATGATTTTATAGTGTATAGGTCTTCATTTGATGATTGTATCTCTAGTTTGGGAAAGGTTTTAAATCATTGTATTGAGAATAATATGGTTCTGATCTTTGAAAAGTGTCATTTCATGGTATAGAATGTCATTGTATTAGGGAATGTAGTGTCAAAACATGGGGTATAGATTGATAGATATAAGGTAGATATTATTTCATCCTTACCCTATCCTTCATGTGTGCATGATGTTAGATCTTTCCTGGGGCATGCAGGATTTTATTGGCGCTTCATCAAAGATTTTATTAAGATTGATCTTCCTATATCATGATTAGTTCAAAAGGATTATGATTTTGTGTTTGATGATTCTTGTAGAACATACTTTGATGAGATAAATAAGTGTCTGACCACTCCACCGATCATATATCCCCAATGGTGGGAGCTTCCTTTTGAGCTTAGGTGTGTTTCCTCTAACTTCATGGTTGAAGCTATCTTGTGTCATAGGGTGTATGGACGCTCACATGTGATTTCCTATCCATCGTGGACATTGGATTCAGCCCAATAAAACTATAAAACAATGTAAAAGGAGTTTCTTTCCATCATATTTTCTTTAGATAAATTCCATTCATATTTATTGGGCTCTAAATTAGTTGTTTTTTCTGACCATACAGCTTTGAGGTACCTCTTAAAGAAGCCATATGCAAAGCCCAAGCTAATTTAATGGATTCTCCGTCTTCAAGAATTTGATATTGAGATAAAGGAAAATAAGGGTCCAGAAAACATGGTGGTGAACCACATTAGTAGGCTTACTCACACATTAGAGGATGACACCTTGAACCAGGTACCACTTCGAGACACTTTCCCCAATTAGCATCTTTATACCATCTTAGGTACGCATCCTTGGTATTCTGATTTAGTTAACTACCATGTTGACTCTAAAATAACTGAAAATTTAAAGAAATATCAAGTCCAAAGGTTAAAGAGTGGGTTGAGATTTTATGTTTGGGATGATCCATACCTCTGGCGCATGTGTAGTGATCAAGGTATTAAGATTTATCTTTTTGATCATGAGTTTGAGTCTGTTTTGAATTTTTGTCATACACTTTTATGTGGAGGACACTTTGAACCCCAATGAATAGCTATGAAAGTCTTATACTCTAGATTATATTAGCCTAGATTATTCTATGATGCTCATGTGTTTTGTAATTTATGCTCACATTGTCAACACACTGGGAACATTTCTAGGATATATGAGATTCCCCAACAACCCATATTTTTCTATGATATTTTTTATGTATGGGGAATCGATTTTATGGGTCCTTTACCTAGTTCATTTGGTTTTTCTATATTTTGGTTACTGTTGATTATGTGAGTAAATGGGTGGAGTCTAAGGCCACCAGGACTAATGATTCTCGTTTTGTAGTGTACTTTGTCAAGAAATGTATTTTTTTGGGTTTGGAGTACCAAAGGCCATCATCAGTGACCAAGGGACATGCTTTTTCAATCGTAATTTGGATTCCCTCCTTTGAAAGTAAAGGATGACATATAGAACATCAACACCATACCACCCCCAAAAAAATGTTTAGGTTGAGGTTTTAAATTGTGAGTTGAAACAAATTTTGGAGAAAACTATGCAGCTGGATAGGAAGGATTGGAGCAAGTTCTTGGATGATGCACTTTGGGCTTATAGGATAGCATACAAGACACCCATTGGTATATCCCCATTTCATGTTGTTTTTGAGAAAGCATGTTATCTCCCAGTGGAAGTAGAGCATTGGTCATATTGGGCTATAAAGAAATGCAACATGGATTTGGCCCAAGATGGAATTCAAAGGAAGATACAAATTCAAGATCTTGAGAAGATTCTATTTTCAGCATATGAGAACTCAAGTCTCTACAAGGAAAGATAAAAAAGCAACCCATGATAGAATTATCCAACAAAGGGAGTTTCATGTTAGAGAGAAAGTCCTTCTCTATAGTTCACAACTAAAGCTGATTCCAGGTAAGCTGTGTTCTAGATAGTTAGGTCCTTATATTATATATAATATTTTTCCTTATGGTGTAGTGGAAATCACACAAGAGGACACTAGAAGAATATTTACAATCAATGGGAAACGTTTAAAGAAATACATTGAGGGAATTTCTACTAATGTAGTGGATTTCATCACACCGCATGACACCATCATCACTTAAGAATATCAGGTTGTTCCTAACCCTTTCACTTTTATATTATTTTTCCTATTTAAAATTATATATTTCATGTGCACATATTATCTCATAGGTTCACATTGAGTACAATGAAATATTTTAAGTGTGGGGGAGGGAACCTTTTAGTTTAGTAATTTCAATTGTTTTTCTCTTTTTCAAAAAAAATTGTTTTTTCAATTTTTGGGTGTTTCTGAAACTTTTGAGCTGAAATGATTCTCATCACCATTTTTAAATCCATATCAATAAGTGAAATAATTTATCCAATGAAACTAATCTTAAATTAATGCTAAAAATTAATTTGTTTCAAGTTCAAATCTTTAGTAATTTCATGAAAAGTACTCTGAATTTTGAATCCCATGCCACATCTCACTGTCTTTATATTTGAAATCAATTTACTATGAGGCTTATGAACCATTCTTTTCATATTATTTAAATTTACCTCACTTATTGAGAGAACCAAACCATGATTTATTTAACCAGAATTTGATTTATTCCTGTCAAAACTTGAGGGTTTGAGGTACTTTTTTTAAAATTATTGAGGAATTTCTTAGGTATTAAAGCCCATATTTAATAAGAATCCTTTTTATAATGTACTACCTTGAACATTTAATCCTTTTAGACCTTATAATTCATGAAAATACTGTTATTTTAGCCACATTACAAGCCAATTTTCTCTATCCAACCAACTCTTTAAGTAAAATTGCATAATATAGTTGAAATTAAGTGTGGGGGAAGCTATCTTGTGTTGTGCTACCACATTTTTTGATACTTCAGGTGGAAAATTAAATTCTGAAGAGATGTTTTTTTATGAAAGAAATCATTCTATTGAAAGTTTTAACTTTCTGGAGCTTTCATGATAAATTAATTTGTGCCTTTCAAGAGCTTCCAATGAAGAAAGAAATTTGTGCCTATTTGGAGCTTTCACAAAAAACTATGTTTGAATAATATTGACATTTTTTTTCTGAAATTATGAATGGTGTAAACTTTCCATGAGTTTTCATGATGATGGATATGAATTGATACTATGGGGAGTGAGGAGGAGACCATACTTGAGTGAAAATTAGAATAATGAAATTTTTATTCAAAAAGAGTCACCCTACTCATTAATCCTAATAATTTTTCACATATAAATCCTACCAACCGAAATCCACAGAACAACCCTAAAAATTCCTCATGATAAACATATATCCTTGACTCACATCGGGTGGCGATGTAGGAATTTATCAAGCCTATAATAACCCTTGTATGAGTTTGGATGAGAAAGACATTACTAAAAAAATGACATTTGTGTGATAAGAGAGAATGAAAGTGAGGTTAAGTGTTTTTTGTTCATGGGAGGATAAATTAATTAGAAATATATTGAATGATATGAATTAAAAACTTGAAATAATGGTTTTTTGAGGAGGCATGATATCCTTTGTTTCTTGTTGTCAAATTATTGGATCTTAAAGATATGTGTTTTAAAATTTGTTTTTATTTGATATTGATTTTTACTTGTCATAATTTTTTTTAATTCATGATATGAGGTTTTTTTCAGTAGTGAAAAAGGGTAAGTGTGGGGGTGTGATCGCATCATGATTCACTGCTTTATTTCACCCTTACATCACTGTTTTAAACTTGTTTTGTATTTAAAATTACAAATATTATCTCAAATTGAACATCCCATTTGATTAAATTATTAAATTTTTATCACTATTAAAGAGGTAAATTATTATTATTTTTGTGATTTCGTTATAGGAGAAGGTGATTTGGAGGTTTGGAGATGATTCAGAAGGAAAATGGGCCAAACAGCATGGAACCCAAGAACATATGTACACTTTTTTCCACATTTTTCAAAATAAGTCCATCCAAATGGGCCAAAAGTTTTTGGACTGCTCCATAATTTTATGGTATGAAACTAATCATAATAAAATGAATCCCAATTCATCCATTAAGGGAGCCTTCTAAACCAATCTATCCAAGGGACATAATCTACATGAAGTCAAAGATTTTGTTCTATATTTCATCCATGTATCATGCTATCATCCTCCATTGGCCTAAAAATTGATATAGATACATTCAAGATGATGGCCTAAAACTTTTATCGCTTTTCCAAGTTAGGATAAGTCTATTTACCAACCCAAAACTGAGACACAAGTGGTATCTCTAAATTTGGGTGCCCAAAACCACTTCCCATTTTGGTTATAAATTCACACATTGGGCACCTCATTTGCAAGTTCGACCAAGGAGTGAAGTGCTGCCATTTTGTAGTTACATAGGAGTCCTCTCATCACCTTAGAGGTTATTGAACTTCCTATACACATAGGGGGATCTCTTGAATCAAGTATCCCTTCATCGAAGCCTTCTTCTCCTTCTAATGTTGTAATATTTGCCTTTGTGTAATAAACTTCTTAGTTATTATCTTATTTATTATTTTTTTCCTCTGCTTTATTCACTTCTCTTATTTATTAATCTTCCACTTTGGTCTGGAAATCAAGATTAGAAATAATATTAGGTTCTACCCTTTCTAAACCATTTCACATAAAAAATGTTTCTACGATGACTACACCGCCCATGGAAGAGTAGTTCTTCTTAGTAATCGATCTACCTCTCACCTTATTCATTAATTTGTTTTGAATAAATTAGTTGTGTAATAAAATTAATATGATCTATTAATTGAGTTTTTAAAATAGAAAAAACTAAGAAATCAATTGAATAATTAACACAAAAACACATGAGTTCGGGATTTGTGTGAATTGTGAGAGTGAAAACTTAATCGGTAAAAAACCACATGGGATAAATTCGCAGTGTTAAAATACAATACCTAAACTCAATTAATCCTCATTTACAGAGTGGGAATATTCCCTAACTCACCACTAACCATAAGTTATCCTTATAACATCAATCAAAGCAGGGTGCTATAATTGCATGTACTAAAGATAGCATATGGTTTAATTCAATTCATCTTTGTGGTTTAGTTAATTCTCATAGGGTTAGGGTGTTAAAAAGTTAGGGGATCATAATTAAGTAGATGTTAATTTAAATGATAATGATATATAATTGTATAAAAATTTATATTTAGATCAATTACACCTTCTAGAAATATTTTCATAAAAAACATCTTCTCGTTGTGTTTTATTAATCAAATTTCATTCCAAAAATAAAGACAAAAAAATATAATCTTATTCCAGCATACTTCATCTAGATTTATAAATGGTAAAAAAACCCATCCTTTTAAGTATCATGTTTCTTCTATTTTATTTTATCTCTATAATACCTTTAATATGTTAATAAATTTACTTCCTCCTTTGAGAGACGACCTTGGTCAGCCACTCTACTGCACCTAAATACCCAAAAATCACACTTCATTTGAGAGTGCCCATGATAGTTCCTTTCATTACTTATAAATGTAAAAGGTAATAGCGAGTAGTTATCATTTTATTCTCTCACAAACCTGGATGTTAGGGAAAACACCTAGAACCCAAATCCCTTGGGTGTTGGTAAGGTCTTCTGAATCAGGTGGGGTGAATATGAAATAAAAATAAAATATATGTATAATACAACCACACTCATGACTAAGATAAAGGTTTTACATCAAAACAACACTTCCACATCCATAAAAAACATCCACAACAAACATCCACAATTCCCTACTTAATCACATCATTTAACCATTTCAAGTTTTACCATTTACCAAAAATATTACATTCATTATGATATTAAATTCTATATTTAATATCAAAACATTATTTATACATTAAAAATATTGTTTATAATTGTCTCCCAACTATTTAAATTATTATAATTTCATTTATATCTAACTACTTATTTAATTCCAACCCGCATCCATTATCATACATGTTATTACCATTCATGTTTTATATCCCCTAGGAAACCATGATATAATCCCTATAATACACAAATATAAACTAAATAAATATCTACACATATAATTCTATTAGACATCATAGAATTTCATTTCCCACATAACTATACATACAACCACTTACATATCATATAACAGAACATCCACCGTGCCACAAAATCAACCATTCCCACCATTCCGACTATGGTAACTAGTCACACCACCCAATTCCTAGCACACGTAAACACCCAAAAACATTCACAACATATTCCACCATGAAAATTATAATCACAATAACAATAATAATCACACCATCAATATAAAATAGCTAATTTTAGTAAAAACACTTCCACAATTCCCCTTTTTAAACATGCCTTTGAACTAATTCATCACCTATTTCAATTACACCATCACTATAATTATAAAATTTATACAATTTATTTTGTTTCCATATTTAAGTGTCCTGCCTTTTATGGAGGTTGAATCATTCATTTGATCCTAGATTTAGAACAATTATCACAATAGCGAGTGGCTCTTAATATCAACACCAAACGGCCTATAAACACATGAAATATCATATAAATAAGTAAATAACACACAATTTACCCCCTTTATCTTCAATTACCATTAATAAAATTCATTATATTCATTAATTAACTCCATAATATCTACCTAATTAAAGAAATATCATGTTAATTCCAAATATTCATGCAAATAAAAGAGAGGATCCTTGATTCCCCCACCTTGATTTGAAGTTTTAAGGGAACACCACATGATAATGGAGGAATGATGGATCAACCACCTCCAAACACAAGAAAAAACACCAAAATACCTAAACATGATAAACCATCATCAAACCATACTTTAATATTGAAAAAAACTAGAGAACCCTCACTGCTTTAACCTCCTTAAATAAAAGTGATCAAGAGGAAACATAGAAAGAGGAGAATAGGGGTACCTTGGATAGAGAGAAATCAATCCCATGTATCTGGAGGTTTAAAACTCAAAAGGTATGGTTAAAAGGAACTAATAAGGTACATGGGGTCGAATAGGGTTCATAGGAAAAGAGAAAAATCTAAACAAAAGAATCCTAAAGCCTTATTTATATTGAAGATCCGATGGGCCTTCACCAAATCATAACGATGTCAACCACATTCGTGGTTCCAATGGAAAAAAACAAATGTGAAATTTTGAGTCCCTAAAATGGAATATCTCCCCTTTTATTAGTGTCTATTTAAAACACTTAAGAAAAAAAAATTACCATCACCATTATTAAATCCACATCATGGAGAAATTCCCTACATTGTTTTCAGCATACCATAGTTACTTACATTGTGTAGGGAAACCACCATATCTATTTCCAACAAGCCTAAAAAACCCAACCACCCCTCTAATCAACACCAACCACAACAACTAAAATGGTCATTTAATCCTTCACTACTTACCATATGGAAATCTCTGAGACACCATGATCAAGGTGGCCACCACCATGACATAGTGAATCTCTCCCTATTTTACATAGGCACTACACCAATATCTTTATAGGAACCACGCTCTCCAAAGTGGGATCCACTATAGTATGGTAAACCTCAATGGAAAGGTCACTCAAAAAATTGGTGTTTCTAACCCCAAATTCCCAAATTCAATAAAATTTGCAACTCAACATGCCCATAACACAAAAATGGGCTCCACCACAGAATACACCATGGGAATTTTGGCCCCCATAGAACTAAAACTTAACTCTCAACCTACAAAACATCACCCAACTCCCTATCAACTCTTCCAAAAATAGGTAAATTCTAAGTAAAGGTATATCGAAACATATTCCATCACATTAGATACATTTAAAATGATTTTCATCCCCAAGAATCAAACCTAACTAGAGAAAGAAACAACAACCACCAAACCCAACACTCCTTAGGAGATACCTCTCAAATAGAGAAAATTCCATCACTAAATCACAATTTATAATCAATTAAAACAACGCATTATCAAAGTATAAAAATGTTCAAAATAGTTCAAGGTACTGATCGTAAATCTATGAATCACATTATTATGTACATTCATCTATGCCACCATGCCTCTAAAAAACTTGAACAAAGGGAATGACATGCTCATCTAGCACGTTCTTCTAAATATAAATCGGTCACTCCATGAACATCACATAATCCTATACATACAACTCTCCTTAATCAATGATTCTTCGTGAAGATACTAATGAAGTTGTGATATCTAAAAAACATCATAGATCTGATCTCACTATAGGGCTAGCACTAACTGATACAATTCCTCTCAAACTCACTCCACTACCTCAAAAGGACTGATGAATCTAAGATAAATATTACACTTTTAGTTAAACCTATGTTTCCCATGATGATGGTAAACCCTTAGGAATGAATGATCCCCAACCTAAAACCTAAAAGGTATCCTCCTTCAATCAACATAATATTTTTGATGATCTTACATTTCCTTCATCTACTCTCGAATCATCTGAACCTTCTTGGTCATGCTCAGTACCACATCTTTTCCAAGGACTTCCCACTCCCCAACCTCAATACAACACAACATAGATATGGAAGGTCTCCCATAGAATGCCTCGAATGGAGCCATCCCTGTAATAACCTAGAATTTTAATAGTCAAATGTATTTTTGAATTTCTATAATTCAAGAAATAATATAAGTATTATACTTAAAACCATATTTTTATATTATAAATTTATATTTTAATAATATTGGTATTTATTTTATGAGATACTAAGTAGTAAATAATATAAAATTTACCTATGTTCATTAATATAGGTAAGTGTATATAATGTATAAGATAATTATATTAACCTAAAAATAAAGGGTATTATTAAATATAAAAGCATATATAATATGATTTCATTTCAAAATAATAACATTGTCAATATTTTAAGAATTTATGAGTTATATTCTAATTATTAATAAATTAAAACTATTAAATATATACTAATGAATAATAATAAATTTTGTGTATTAAGTTATATAAAATTATTAATTGAGATAAGAATATAAATGATAAATGTAATATAACTTAAATGTATTAATAAAAATATATAGGATAATGATAATAACAATGAAATAATAAATTAAAATTATAGAGTTTAATAGTAAAAAATTATTTATAGAGGTAAAAAAATGTTAAAGTGTGTTTAATTGGAATAAATTTATAATAAAAAAATAAGATAATTAAATTAAAATGAAAAATATTCAAAGTAAAATAAAATTTATTATTGTGGTGATTTTAAAGGTAATTTAGTAATAATAATAATAATGACAAAAAATGTATATATATACATATATATATGTATACATGCATATTTATATGTATATATATTTAATGTAGTAAAAAAATTTAAGAATATTTAATTATAAAATGATATTCAATATATATATTCACTCTATATATCTATATAAAAGATTATATGCATTATATATATATATAAAAATATATATACATATAAGAAACTCATCATAATAAAAAACAGTTAAAGTAATAATTATATTAAAATTTAATAAATTTTAATTATATATATACATGAATATTCTATAAAAAATAGGAATTTGTGTGTGTGTGTGTACAATATAAAAAATCAGGTTCATCTTCTTCGTTTTCCCTGATGCCACTACGCAACAACCCATCATCGTTATCCCCCTTTCCCACTCATGCCACCAACCGACCACATTGTGACCTATAGAGGCTCTAACTATTGATCTCATCCTTGATATCATCTCATCTATCATCACATTCTAAACCTTATACCCTTTGTTTCATCACACCAATCATTCTCGTATTCCCCGATGATCAAAGGAGCCTCCATCCTCATCCTATATCGTGCTTGAGGGACCCTCATAATGTTGTGGGATATAAGAAATATCTATTTTCATCTATTATAGATATTTTTTTTCATCGTATCCTTGGTGTGTGACTATTTCTAGGTCAAAGGTAGGATATATTGATATACATGTTTTCTTCAGGAGGAAGGTAGTGTGAATAGGGGGAATCTATTCCCATGGGCCATGATGGTCCTATATCAAAATAGATGCAATGGTTTCCATGTGAGGTACACCACTCTCCACTTATCCCATCACTGAACAGCTGGTGAGTATATGTAAAAATATATATAACTATAACAAATATTCATATTATACTCATTAAAGGAAGGAGGTTAAATAAAGGGGATCTCCATATATGATTTTCCCTTCAACAAGATATAAATACATACTTTCTCCCTAGATTCCATAACATATGTAGATATACAACTTTATAGTAGATTACATTCTAAAAGGAATTCTATAAGGGATAAATACAATTTAGGTTGTAAATTTAAGGTAATGGGATTAAAAGAAATTTAAAATAGTTTTAAAAGTGTTCTCAAGCCTTCTCTTCTTTTATTTAAGCATAATATTAAAATTTTATTTTAAAAAATGTAAGGGGAAAATGTTTTCAAAATTCCTATTTTATAAATGTCTCTAAGTTATAAAAAACTATCTTTAAGTTTTATTCATTTTATTATCATTTTAGGGGTAAAATAGGAAAGAAAATGTTTTTAAATTCTATTCTATTTTTAGTGTTTCATTATAAGGGAAAATATTTTCAACATCTATTTTATATTTACCAATAAAAACCCACTTGTAAGGTTTATTGTTTTAAATTTTCTATTTTTAAATTTTAGAAATACTAAATTATAATAAAAAATTCTAAAAATTATTTCTAATTCCAAAACTAGTTTTAAGAAAGTTTAAAATTATCATTTGATGTGTGAATATTGTTTTTATAGAATTATCTATTTTTAAAACAATTGTCATTTATAAAATTATATTATTTTTCATAAATTTCATTTGTGATTAAAGTTTTTTATAGCTGTGCAATAATTTCTCATTGATATTCAATGTCTTTTTTATTTGGAAAACATCCATCTTTGTGAGTTATTTAAAAAAAATTGTTTTCTTTAGTCTCCTTAAATAAATTGTAATTTTTGTAAATATTCTACATTGAAAATGTGTGTTTTGAAAATAAATTTTTTAACTAGATTTTTTATGAGGGATTAAATCTATTCAAAAGTGTTTTTAAAAATTTGGAACTTGGGTATTTTAAACATGATGATGGATAGGGAGTAAACCCAAACCTCAAGCGACATTGTCCACAAGTGATGGGTAGACCCTTTATAGCTTTAAATACCTTAGGTTTCCTCAATGGTTTTCTATTCTTTCCAATTATCATTAAATTTCATTCAAAATAAGGTAATATATTTCTTTCAATGGTGGAATATTTTATTAAAATAAAGTTATTGTTCATTATTTAAACTGATTTCCTAAAATTATATGAAATTTAATGTTCTCTTAAAGAAATTTTTGAAAGAATCTATTTTTATGAATATTTATTTCTGAAAATACTTTGGTTTTCTAAAGGTTTATTTTATATTTTAAATCTCAATTGTTTACTTTTAAAAAAAAGTAAGGAGTTTTTGATCTTTTCAAAAATAATTTCCTCGTTTTATTTAAAATCCCTTACTAGGAAATTCAGTGGTCTCTCCATATTTTAAAATTTACTTCATAGGTATTAGTGAAGATTAAAATCTTGTGTGTATCATGTATCAATTAACAAGTTTAGTGTAAGGAAATATGGTATATTATTTGAATATTTGTTTAAAAATGTTAGTTTAAATTTTCCATGTAATAGGTTCCTAATTATCTGAATATATAGGGCTAAAAGAACCTTGGTAATATTAGTGACTCACTATTTAGTATATAGGATATATTTATAAATTCTAAATTGGAAATACTTATTTTTATAAAAGATAAAAAAAAGTAATTAATTTTAGAACCAAACTTGGGAGAACAGTTTTGGTGTATTTCAATGCTAATGGAAGATTGATATCTATTATTTTAATAAAAGTTAATGAAAGGTAGGTGATTCACCCACAATCCACTGAAATCAAAAACACATTCCTATATCATATCCTATAGTGTCTAAATGGTAAGCTCTATCTGCTCATCCATCTAAGGATGGAAAGAAGTGATAAGGCATAGATGAGGTCCAAAATTATGATGAGAACCTCTCTATAATAATGAGATAAAATAGCGATATTTATTAGAAATAATGGTCCTCAATACCCCAGGAATCCTCACTATCTCATCTATATATTTCCACATTAGAAAATCCACTACACCTGACTCTCAGATCACTAGAAAATGAGACAACTTTATCTACTATTCCATTTTCACCTAAATATCATCACACCCTCCTTGAGATTTAGGTAATGAAGTGATGAAATCCATTAAAATATCTTCCCACCTCCACTTTAGGACTTCCAATGACTATAACAAACCATTGGTAACATAATACTCTATCTTCATCTAGTGACAGACCAAACACTGTGAAACAAACATCCCATATATTACTTCATCCCCAAACACTAGGGATGAATCCTCAAAGCATGATGCATCTTGGATATATTAGGATTCACTATTAAGGTATGTATATGAAACTCATAATTAAACTCTTCTCACATCACCAAAAAATTAATCAAGCAAACCTAGAACAATAGTCAATGTCAATCATCCTATGAAAATCTATCAGAATCATCACCAAGAAATATGTGATTTTGCATCACCTCTACCTCTGAGTCTTCCCACTAAGAATCCTACACTAGAAACAATAAGGATTATTTCACTATTATCTGACATAGTAAATATCTACCATTATCCTACTCCATATCAAGATAAATTAATGAATGCTTCTATATTACTCTATAAGCATCTACAAACTCTCAAATTGTATCTCCCCGTAACTTCCTATAGAGAACATTACTAATTGCATTCCCTT
Organism: Viscum album; assembly: GCA_963277665.1. Taxonomy (NCBI): domain Eukaryota; kingdom Viridiplantae; phylum Streptophyta; class Magnoliopsida; order Santalales; family Viscaceae; genus Viscum; species Viscum album. Next base: position 161,240,208 of record OY728147.1, read on the forward strand.
TACTCGGTATATTAGAGATATAAAATTCATAATATTATAATAAATTCATCCACCTTACTTTATAAAAATCCATATCCCACTAAGATAATACAAACCTCATGTAACAAACTGACCTAGATAACCCATTACACCAGTACTAGAATTATCATTTACATAGATTTAAGAGTGTTCCAAATTCATATGAGATAGAGACTAGTGCCTAGGTATTAATAATAAATAATAGGGAATTATTTTTCCACAATAATATCAAAAGAAAACAAAGCAGTAGTTAAGAAACCAAAAAAAATAGTATGTCAATACAATAAATAGGAGTAAACTCCATAAGGTAGAAAAGACAACAAACAAAAAATATCATAACCAATGATAATTTCACCACCAAGTCTCCTAACAACTGGTGGAACACATACTCCACTTGTCACCACCAACTCCCAATATCTCACTATCAATAACACCCATTACATCTAAGAGAATATTTTCCTTATCCAGTACCTTCAATAATAAAGTTTATAAATTCCTAAAGGAAAAGGTATGGTGTGAGAAACACTATCCCGGTAGGATCCAAACAATATATTTTATAATAAATCCATATAAAATAAAACAAATAAGTTCAATTTAAAATAAAATAAGGCATGGTAATCAATTTCACAATTTCATGATAAAACATTCTTTTTAATTCATTTAAAAATAAAGTAAAAATAAGGTTCAAATAAGAATTTCTAAAAAAATAGGCATGAATAGTCATCATAATAAAAATAGGAATGAATATATCATTTCATAAACACTGTAATGTATAATTTATTTTCAATCATAGAACCATGGTTACAAGCCTGAGATTAGTTAGATCAAGGATCAAGGATCCTCATACATATCAGTGAAATATGGCTCCAAGTTTGCACAGATACCTAGATCTCAATCCCATGGGGAATGGGAATCCACCCCAACAAAGTGAACTCCCTTCCCTCATAAATTTTTTTTCATTGTCATCGTCAATATGTTGTTATGTATAAATAATAAATGCCTATTGTGCAAGTCCTAGACTACCCACCTAACAACCCAGGATCCCATGATCTTTAAGTAAAACAAACAAGGTTAAATCATTCATCTCAAATTTATTTCATCAATCATAATTCAATTATTCCCATTTAGAGTTTCAAAAATTATATTTCCTTTCAAAAACCAATATTAAATGGTTTTCACCAAAACTCATGCCTCCAAAACATTTCATTTCATTTAAAATTCATAAAATATTTCATGCCTTCATTTATCAATCATCATCAAATTCATTCTTCAAATCAATCATTTTGACTCAAAATAATTTTTCTATAAATCAATAAATTTTTTGGAAATCCATTGTCTAATCAATTCAACACACAAACCATGCTTTTTTGAAAAAAAATATCAATTATTGTATTTAAAACTTTAGAAATCATTTATAAATACATTTCAAATCAAGTAAGCATCAACAGTTTTAATTGAATGTAATTGCATTATGAAACCACCTACCTCAGTCATGATATCATGAAACATGTAATAAGGGATCCACAACTAGTGAGGAAGAGGATACTACAATAGTAAGAGATGGTCGATGCACAATGATCAAGTAAAAATAACATCTCACAACCTTATTCTTATTTCCCAATAAGGAAGAATAAGAAATAATCCAAAGGAACTGGATCTCCTTCTAAAAAAGTTGAATTCCCAAACCTCCCCTATAGTGGTTATCAAAAATTTAAGGTAGAAAATGTTTAGATAATTTTAAAAATAAAAATGGAATTTTGGTTTGAAAAATTAAAACCCCAAATCAAAATCTCTATTTAATTTGTCCTTTTAATCAAATCTTGAATATGAAAGGATTAAAATCTTTTAAAATAGGAGTTATATCCTTTAATATATCATAAGAATTAAATTATCATGATTTAAGTATTTTAAAATAATTAAAAACATTATAGGATTGAGTTGGAAAGAAGAAAATAGAAAACTATAAAAAAACTACATTTATACCAAAAATGGGTATAGCATGAGGATAACAAGGTTTTTATTGTATACATCTCATTTATTTTAGGTAAGGGTAAGGTTATTTACCATTACATAGGTCAAACACCCAAAATTACCCTTACATATCTCCAAAGTACCCTTACACATCCTTTATAAATTAGGAGTTACCCTTACACAACTCAAACACACCCTTACGTGGTGGCTACGTTACCCTTATGAAACCTCTAAAAAATAAAGATTAATTTTACATAACCATTGAAAGAATGTGATTACCCTTAACTAAAAAACCATCCTTCCCTTATACGGTCAGTTTTTTACCCTTACATAACCCTTTGAAATTTAGGGCTATCATTATGCAACACCCAAAAACTAGCCTATATATGGGTAGAAAACATTTACCCTTATGTATACCTCATGCTCCATGTAAAGGTAAAAATAAAATTGAAAACTATTTAATTTCCACTTAAAATACTTAAAATTTAAAAGTAAAAAAGTGCTCTAAAGAACATTTAAAAACTATTTAAGTTACAATTAACCTTAAACACTTTTGAAACCAAAATAAAACATCACAAACCAAAGAACATTACTGAAAGAAAAGGTTGTGATGTTACAAGTATTCCCACCATAATTCTTTCTGCCCCCATAAAGCAACATCAAGAAGAATAGTCCATAAATAGGTGATGCCAATAATTTCTAATCAATTACTCACACTCCAAATTCTCATGAGAATCAAAACCATGTCACCACATAACCCAAGATAAAGTTATATACTTTCTATAAATAATTTTCCTTTAAGGATCAATAATACAAACTAGCTACTCAGTCATAGACATATCATGTTCCATATAAAGGTCCCCCAAACTCAAGGCATGAGAGAGTTCTGAAAGATACTTTCTAATTTGGGACACATGAAACACATCATTTATTGATGTCATATGAGGTGTAAAATCCAAATGGTATGACATATTCCCAATCCTCTTAATAATATCAAATGGACCCACCTATCTCGATGCTAACTTCCCTTATTTTTCATGATGTTAGTGACCCAACTGAGGTGAGACTCCCAAAAACACCTAGTCACCAACCAAGAAATCCAAATAACATCAATGATGATCTATATAATTCGTATATTGGATCTGATCCATCACCAATCTCTATCTAATCATATGAATTTCTATTGTCATCTCTTGGACCAAACTATAACCCACAAGGGAAACTTCACTAATCTCTAACCAACAATGTGGAGATTTACAATTTCATCCATACAAGGCCTTAAAGGGTTCTATTTTAATATATGAATAATATATTTTATCATAAGAAAACTCAAATATCCCCAAATGGAATTAAAAATCTCCTCTAAAGTCAAGGATATAAGCTCGAAGCATGTCCTCTAAAATATGTATAACTTATTCTATCAAACCATAAAATTGTGGCTGGTATGTTGTGTTTAACTTTACCTGGGATCCCATTTCCTCCTAGTGGTCTCTCCAAAAATGAGATGTGAATTGGGTATCCTTATCAAAAATAATGTTATATATAACACATTGCAATATGAAAATATCTTACACATATATATTTCTCAAGTCCTAAACTTTATTGGTATGAAAATGGGAATAAAGTGAGTTGATTTCGTCAATCGGTCAATCACCTCCTAAATCATATTCTTTAATCAATTATTACATAACAACTCAACCATAAAGTACATTTATATATCGTACCACTTCCATGTTAGTATAGGAAGGGTTTGTAGAAAATATGAAGGCTTCTAATGTTCAGCCTTGATTAGATGATATGTATAATAATGGGAAACAAAATAATATATGTATCATTTCATACCTGCCACCAAAATCATTGCCTCATATCATACAACATTGTCATTGTTCTAGGGTGCACCTCCCACTAGGAATGATGAAAATCCCTCATCACAACCTTCCTTATGGGTAATTAAACATAGTAGTTACTGAAGAAAATGATTCCCTATGAAGATAGAAACTATTCACCAATGGTCTCCCCACTATATAAAGAATCCATAATGCCTCAAAACTCATCATCAAACCATTTTTACATAATAATTATCACAAGAAATTAGGATTTCAGCTGAACACTCACCAAATAAATCCTATTTTCATCCTACTATACTCCCAATTTAATATCAGTAAATAATGCCACCAGATTACACTCCTCTAATGATTCTTTCATGTCTTGGGTTTGAATTTTCCTACTCAAAGCATCAGTAATAATGTTCCCCTTCCCAAGGGTGTAGTAAATGTCAAAGTAAAAAATACTATAGGTACTCCACCCATCACCTCCATCATAGATTCAAATATTTTTGTGATATGATATAACTCAAGATTTTGTGATTAGACTAAATGATAAACCTTTATCTAAAAATTTAATTCCACTAACTTTTAATAGAATGTGACATAGATACAAGTTTGAGATTGTGGGATATTTTTTATCATGAGGCCAAAGCTGATGAGAACCATAATCCATAGCTTGATCACCCTACATGTGAACGCATCCCAAACCCAATCCCTATGAATCACATAATTCCACATAGCTCTACCCATTCTCTAGAAGATTACATACAAGATCTGAAGTCAAATGATTCCTCAACAAATTGAGAGAAGCTTTTTATTTTAAATCCTAAATAAACTTTACTCCATTATAAGTGAGATAAGTCAACAGAGATTCAAACTTAGAGAAATATTTCACAAATTGGTAGTAATACTTTACCAATCCCAAGAAAATTCATATATAAAATATGTTTTGTGATTCCTTTTATGTCATGATAACTTCCACCTTCTTAGGATTAACTAAAGTTATATATTTAGAAACCAAGTGTCCTTAAAAATTTACCACCCGAACCCTTAAATTATATTTATAAAGATTGTTATAAAATTAGTGATTTCTCAAGATGTGAAAAACTTCTCTCAGATGAATCACATAATCCTCCTTAGTTTTAGATTAAACCAATATTCCATCCAATAATACCACAATTAAATAATCGATGTACTGGTCAAAAATACTATTCATCAGTGCCATAAACATATTAGGATCATTGGTTAGACCAAACAACATAAAATGATATCCATTGTGAAAATACTTTCATCTGAAGGTGGTCTTCAAGATATCAGACTCCTTGATCCTAATCTAGTGATAACCAGACCAAATATGAATTTTAGAAAACAACTTCCCCCATTTTTTATGATAAAAAAACTCATCAATACAGGGTAATAAATACTTATTCTTGATTTTAACCTAGTTTATCTTCTAATAATCAACACCTATGAAAATGGTTCCATTCTATTTATTAGAAAAATCACTATTATTGCCTAAGGTTACACATTGGGTTAAATGAATCCTTTGGATATAAATTCATATAAATGAGTCTTAAGTTCCTTTAGTTCAACTATTTTTATACAATAAGAGGTAATAGAAATTAGTTGGGTACCTGTTACCATCTCAATAGTAAACTCCACCTCCCTTATCGGTGGAAACCCAAAAAATCATATGGGATCATATTCATAAATTAATATACTACTAGAGTAATATTAACACACAAATATCCATACTTCATTTTAATAGTACTCAAGGATATCATCATACCCAACTCTAGAAGTGGTGGTCTGGTTCAGCTAGCCTTTGGTCCCATTCTCCTTGAAAAACATGAGACTCCCCATCGGGTCTGGTTTAAGAGACCCACCTAAGATAAAAGTTAATATAATATTTATGAGTAATAAATTAGTACATGATAAAGATGAAATCCAAATGAATCATATCAAGAAATAGAAATACCCAAAAAATATTGATCTCTAATAAAGAGAAAGTACAATAAGGGCATCGGAGACCCAACTCTTTCTTTGTCTTGAGAGGTGTTGGATTTTCTATCACACATGTTATGAGATTCATAAGATGATTAAAAAATTCCATAATACGAGTATATATGAAAGAATTAAAGGCACCAGTATCAAAAAAACTAGTCACCAAAGATGAATCAATTGTAATGGTACCTATAACTATCACAAGACCTGTATCAATTCCCACTAGACACTTTACTATGGTGTGAAGAATATTTTTTCCTAATTCTTATGTTTAGGAAACCATTTTTTCTTGAATAATATGATTATTCCATGGAACCTATCAATACTGAAGGTCCCATATCACTACATGGACTTGTAAAAACATTTAAAAACCTCCGTAGGGGGCCTAAATATCTATATGAGCTATAATTTTTTTCCTCCGTGAAAGTATGTTTCATATTCCTAACCTTTCCACATTAAAAACAAGTCAAATGGACTTTTCCAGACACTACATATGATTTATATGATTTTCTATATTGGGAAACACCTCTAAAATTTCTACCATGAGGCTCATCTCATTTCCTATTTCACAGAAAAGGACTACTTGAACTACCACTAGGAGTATGAGGAACTCCCATCAACCCTAACTTACCAACCAAATCAATTTCAACCATTAGATATCTATCTATAACATTAACGTAATAGGTAAGATTCAATATGAATAATTGATATCAAATATCATATTGAATACCCATATCAAACCATCTATATTTAAGCTTCTCATTCAATACTACCTTTGGTGAGAACTGAGCTTTTTTGGAAAATGATAAGCATACTTAGTCATTTTTCTATCAACTTGATGAAATATGAGAAACCCTAATGAATTTTCCAACACCGTCAATTCAAGATATAATTACTCTATAAAAATATCCTTAAAGTATTTTGAATATAAGGATTTATTCTTATCTTCCATAACTAAAGTGTTCCACCATCTCTTTCTAGGCCCTTAAAGTTTAAAGACAGTACATTTCACCTTAATGGAATCTATCATCTCTAAAAACTCAAATATTTTCTCAATATTTTTAAATAAATCCTCTACCTTTTAAGGATCATCAGTTCCCTATAAATATTTTGGTTTCTGATGAAGAAACTCCTAGGAATGATCTCTGATATCATCCCTTTAATGTTCCACTACTAGAGCCCGAATAGGGATAGGTATGAATGCTTGGCCTTGATATTGGACCACATGCACCACTACCTCAATAAGGTTTTAGTCAACTGTAGAATTAAATTGTTGTAGTTCATTACCAAATCCCCCTTGAAGTTTATTCTGACATCTTCTTGGGGTCATGGTACTACACAAAAATAATAATTAACAAAGAATCATCAATTAAGAGACTCAATATCATAAACTATATCAATCATAGTTCAACTAGGAAAAAAATATAAAATCCAATTTTGGGAAAATTCTTGAATCGGATCATCAAATTTCCTCAAAGACACTTTTTTCCAATATCCCATGGTGACTTAAGGCTCATTATGATGAGATCTAGCCAGGAACTTGCTCATAAAATACCCCTTAAGTTCTAATAATATTATTATAAACCAATACATCCCAAATTTCATACTAACATCATGAAGAGACACAACCTCCTTTGATACTAATTTTTTCATGAACCTACCTGGATAACCTATTACACTACTACTCAAATAATTTCTAATATATACTGAAGAATGTTCCTAATCCCCATGGGCTAGAAACTACTATATGGGAATCAAAAAAATAATAGGGAATGATTTCATCATAATAATATCCAAAGAAAACAAATAAGCGGTTTGTAAACAAAAAATAGTTAATATTCCAATACAATCAATAAAAGTAAACTCAAAAAGATAGATAAGAAAACAAACCAAACATTTTAAAACCAATGACAATATCATTATCAAGTCTCCTAACAACAGGTGGAACACATAAACCACCTTTCATCGATAACTCCCAAGGTCCTGCTATCAAGAACACTGACTTCCTCCAAGCGATGCTTTTCATTTTTCTAGACCTAGAATAAGAAAGTATACAGTCGACTAAATAAAAAATTAGGGTTTAAGAAACATTATCCTGATAGTATCCCCCCAAAATATTTCATAATCAATCTATATAAAATAAACCAAATATGCTCAATCTATATATATACTAAATAAGTCATTTCTCCTACTGACGTGTCACCACCACATTCTACCATGACACTCGTATAGATTTCTCTCCCATTATTTCCTCCATTCACAACCCCTCATGCCCTCGATTTTCATTCTTGTGGCCCTAGGGTTTCTAACTACCTCCCATCCAGCTACCTCCATTCATCGTCTCTTCTACCACCTACGAAACTCGTTCTTCATACATTTCCCTTCAGATCCCCCTCTCTAGAACTCCTGAATCATCATCTTTGTCTCCACCTGCGTCTCTAGAACTCAGCGTCTCTTTATCTCTGTCTCCCTCTCAACTTATGTCTCTAGCACTCATAATCTTGTCGTCTCTATCTTCATTCACATAAATCCATAACCTTGACTCTGGAACTCCATCACATCACCTCGGCTCCATATATTCGTTCATATTCACCTCCTCCGTCTACTAGAACCTTCAATTTACTGTTAAATACCTACTTTGTTCCAATATCTTCTCCACTTTCAACCATCGGAGATGACCTACGACAACCACTTTGTAAATCCCTTTAACATCACCAACATCATATTCAGAAATCCTACAGATCTATATCTCTACAACGGGTATTTTATCCCAATCCCGTAGAAATTTTAACCCTTCTACTTCATTTTTTTCCATATCTTTTTGTGACAGCTTCATTAGAGATATACCTTAGTCCGTCGACGCATTCAAAAAACACTATCCTTTGTTTTCCCTCTAGTAATCCATCAATTCATCCACATTTGATATTATCTACTGAAAACTAACAACTTTACCTAATTTTCTCTCCAGTTCTTCTAAACTAACTTATATTTACCCATGATGTGTTTTCAATATGTGTAATAATCTGCCTTTTTCATACTTAGAGATGAATATTTATAGATTGTTGGTTGTTTGACTGTTATGTGAGACTTATTGTTATCACATTTTTATTCAAATTCCACTCATGGATCTGTTTTAGACTGTGGATTTTGTAATAAATCTATGTAATAATCTACCTTTTTCATGTTTAGAATCATACTGATTGCTTTTTATTTGTTTTGTGACACTAAATATGTCTATGTTTATTTTTCCCTATGTAATACCAGCTTCAACTATGTAATTTATAAACATATTTATATGGGAGGGTATTTTCTTATACCTTGATACCTTTGGGAAACATTTGTTCATTATTCTCAATAATATCATTCCATTTTTCATATTAGTGTAAGATGGCCGATTCAAAGGACATTTAGTCACTTGTATGTAATAAAATAATCGTAATGGTTAAGGTATGAAATAAGATGTGAGTACACTAAAATGTTAACAGAGTGCTAAAATCTTAACTAGATAAGTTATCATTTACATTATCTTGTATACTTCTTTTTTAGTCACTATTTGATAACACTTATTTTTCATCCATTTTCATTGTCTAATTCATCTATATTTTCTTTAACCCCTTTCACCAGTCCTCTAATATGTGTATAATATGTTTCAATTTTTGTAACCATATTTCTAATATCTTGTATTAATTTCTATACTAGGGCTTCTATTTTATTCTGTTAACTGGTATTTATTCACTAATTGATTATTCTATGCACATTATACCAAATGAAATATTATTCTCGATTTCTAATTTTATTCAACATTGCATGATTATTAAAATGGTGTTGAATGAATTTACATGTCTACTTTGATTCAGGCATCTTTATCACCATCTTGTTCTTTAAAATGTAATGGTATCAAAGATTCAAGGTAATTGAATCTCACTATTATTTTTATTTCTATTTTCATAATGTTTCATTTATCGTTTTGTTGTTTGACATCAATGTTTGGTTGATACATTATTCTGCTGAATATCATTTTTTATTGTAATTTTTTATATGTATATTTGTTTCAATTTGTGTCTATTTTCTTTGCATGTGGTTATATTTCAAAGGGAGATATTATTTGGTCGGATTTTTTAAGTTGGAGAAGCAATCAGGCCAAGAAAATCATCTCATAATTGGGACTTTGTTTGTCCCCAATGGCATTTTGGGTAATTATGAATGTTTGAATTCAAAAACTATGATTGTTTTTATATTTCATTACAAAGTATAGGGGTTTCCCTATTTGGATGAAATATGTCACAGGATTAGTTTTAGAACCGATACTGGTACTTTCAAGGTTAGTTTCAAAAACTATGATTATTTTGGGTAATTATGAAGGTTTTTAGTATGTACAATATATTAATGTGTTTGAATTAAAAAAACTATGATTATTTTTATATTTCATTACAATGTACAGGGGTTTCTTTTTTTGGATGAAATATATCACAGGATCAGTTTTAGAACCGATACAGGTACTTTTAAGGTTAGTTTCACAACATATAATGGTCCATTCAAGAACATTTTCTGTAATCTTTTTTCTTTGTGCATTATTTTTTCCACAATTTTGTAATCTTTTTGTATATTGATTTGTGTTGGTCATTTAAGAAACTTTTTTTGATTTTTATTAGCTTATCTATGAATTTCATTATATCTGCTTAGATGGTTTTTCAAACCCCTATGGTTTTCCCTGATCTACTCCAATAGTCACCCAACAACTAGAACACTCTCCATGTGTATTTTATTTTCCTCACAAAATATATATGCCTTCAGATGTTAATTATTCTCTTCTTGGATAATTATTTACTAAATATGGTTTGGTATTTAATGCAATCATCATTTATGGGTTAGAAATTAACACTCATGAGGGGTTCGCTTCATAACAATGTTGAGCATTGGAAAAATGAATAATAATTTTTCTGCTCATCATGACCAGGTGATGTGATTGTCATAGATTCAGAGCTGAGTCAGCCTGCCTTTTCTAGTCTGTGCTATTATATGTGTTGAATTCAAACATTTTATCCTATGACTATTCCAACAAACACATGCATCTTGAAATTTAACACGAACAGTGAATTTGGTAGCAATTAACAGAAAACCTGATAATCACCCTGATAAGAAGCCTCTGAAACAAATGGATCTTAATATAATTGATAGTGTACAACTTTTCATTTTAATGAATTTTTTATATCAATTACTACTGATAAATTATTTCAAAAAAATTATGCTTCATTCTATAAATTTATATGGTAATTTTGCTCCTTAAAATATAATTTAGTCCAATTCAATATCAATGTTTATGAATGCATGATATGTCTCAACACAATGCATATAAATGACAACAATACATATATTCCATATGAGTAGAATCCATTTTGAGTATAATTAATTTTAGGAGAATCCATATGAATATAATATAATGAAATATAGTGCAACAGACTTTATCCATATGAGTAGAGTCCATTTTTCAATATCGTGCATATGTATGCCCGAAATACATTAATTTCTTACTATTTACCATTAAACACATTATCTGTTGTTTTCGATCACTTTTCATTTCAATGTACAATACTCATTCTCTACATTACTTTTTTAAATTTTTATTTACTATCTTATTTGATCCACCATATCAAAACATGTTGTTGTTTAGGTAACACAAACTAATTTTTTACATTCTTATTTCTGATCAATTTTCATTTAAATGTACAATACTCCTTAGTTTTGGAGATTTCAGGTGATGAAATATAATATGAAGAGAGCTAATATTGGGACTAAAAGGTTGCGCAGGGGAGCTACTGAGGTGCGTCATTCTATGACTGATTGATTTTTATCACTGAAAAATCTTCACGTTATGTGTTTTGTATGTTTTAAAATAGTTCTCAACTAATATAAATACATTTTTTAAAACTAAAAAATAATTTTGTTGTATTATAAGAAATAGCGATTATTTTTGGTTACGCAAAGTTTCATACATTCGAGTTTACCCAGCTATAATTCCAATGGTTTTTTTAGAGTTTTTTAGTTTGGAATATGTATTTCATATCCACTACACACATTCCAGTTTACCCATATTTTATTTCAATAGTCATTATGTACATGAAAAATAAAAATATTAATCTGCAATGTATAAGTTCAGATACATGAATCACATTTTAGATAATGTATTAACCATGTCAATTATTGCAAACCAGCCACCCATATGCATTAGTTTTATATATTTCTAAAAATAGAAACATATTTATGTGTTCTACATAACAGTTTAGCGGTTAGTGCTTAACCATGCATAAAACGATTCAATCAAACTGATTCATTTAAGAATATAGTCATACTTTTCATTTTTCGTTGATGTGTTCACCAAACCTATTTCATTTTAACATGTTCCAATGTAGGTCTTTTTTTCAGGCTCTAACATACCTTTTAGGGACTATATGTTTCATCATTAAATAAATGTTAATGAAATGGTTGATGGTTCACATTACCAGGTAAGTTATTGAGTAGTTTTACAAGATAAATTTTTTGATTAGTTGTCTAAAAATATATACTTTAATTCATAATAGTATATTGATATATTTCCACTATAGTGTTAATATTTTTGTATATCCATAATGTTTACTATATATTCATGAAACTCATGTGATTTGTGCATAATAAATTACTGATTTAGGTATTATTTAATGTAATAAACTCCATCGATTAATAGAAAAAAAACATTTTGATTTGTGCATTATACAGATTTAGTCATTTTCTAAATGATAGACCCAAAAAATCAAAATGTTTATTTTGAAATATATGGAAATATGTTTTGAAGATTTTTTATACTAGAATAAAATACTATCATTATATTATAACATCCTTATTTATATTATTATAACACTACTATAAAAAATAGAATTAATCCATTATTGTTAAAACAAGCACATGATTATTTTGTTCTGTATAGGTATGTACTGTATAAAAATATTTCCTCCATTAATCATTAATTTAAATGATATAATATTTATATGTCATTACAAAAAAATAATTACTTTTTAATAACATACTACCATCTCGTAGAAACAACAAGTATATATATATTTATGCACCTTCTGATAGAATCAGGCTCAGTTACTAAAAATTGATTACAAAACTCATTACATACAATAAAAAGATAGAAGAAATAACATTTTTTAATATTTTTATCCAAACCGTGATAACATATTTGGATAAGCTGGTTCTTAGGATATACTACCATGAACCCAAGAAATCAGGTCCCATACCATGAACCCAAAAAATTAGGCCCCCTTTGCAATTTTATTTTTTCTGGGTTTCTGGTCTGCTTATATGAAAAATGTGAGTTGGGGTTAATTGATGGTTTTCTCTGGTGCAGGTAGTTTCTAACATGGTAAAAAATAACCAGGGGGTAGACATTGTGTGACGGTGTGGATTGGGTGGGAATTAAAGATGTAGCTCTGATTATGGCGGCTATGTTTTGGGTGATCTGGTTCTCGACTAGTGGTGGTGACAGTGCAATTCATAATCCTATAGTTTTTGAGTTCTAAGATGTGTATCCTTTGGAGGTTGCATGGAATTCTCTTATCATATGCCCTTCTAGCCCATCATCAGCAACTTGATGGCTTCCAAGTTCCATTCAGTGGAGTCGCATGTTGATTTCCCTAAGCTGTATATGTTATAGGTTTGGTTATATGTATTTCCTTGAATGATTTTGTACCCTTATCCATTTAAAATGGATCATTTATGAAAAAACATTTGGATATAATCATTTATTATGATGTTAATTCTTTTTATATTGTTTTAGTTTTTAAGTATATTATAACATTTGGAATTTTTTTATTTATGTTTAGACATAAAATTTGAAACTAATTGAGTAGTTTTCAAGATTAATAAAAAAATATAGATGATAATATATAAATTATAGATAATTTATATTTATTATTTTAAAATATTTATAATATCCTTTTATATGTTTTCATTTTTTTTAAATTCAAATACATTAATAGTGCTTAACTGGGTGGGTTTGATTTTTTCAATCTAAGGAGATTACAGATAATTTTATTTATTTACTGGACCTTAAACATTATATTAAAAAATGATATGTTAAGAAAAAAATTATAATCATTAAAAATAATTTGATAAATATTTTTTTATATTTTTTTTATAAAAAAAATAAAAAATAAATATTATAATAACCTAACATAGTATCATATGTACTACTTTTAACAAACATAGCATTTTGTGCAACACATCCTTATGTTATCAAACAATTTTTTTTATTTTATTGGTTTTGAATTATCTATTTTATGTTAACATTCAAAATTTATATTTTCATATTTCAATATTCATTAATATTTTTTATTATTTTTAAATATTATTGTGTATGTAGGAAAATGTGGTAGAATATTTTGAAGTTAAAGATTCAGCACAAGGTGACATTGTCATTGGTTCATTCTACAACTTTAACTAATATTCAATGAATGATAAAAATAAAAACATCAAAAAAATTTATGGAATTATTGATCACATTTTTATCATATCCTATTAAAATTTCACATTTTATCTTTTCTCATATTGATTATTAAAATCATTGTCTTATCTTTTAGTTGTCATCAATTTTTATTTCACAATAAAAAATAATTTTTTTTGTTAATATTTCTTGAAATGTATGGACATTCATGTAATTTACTTCTCCATCCTCAAAATAGATTTCCATTCCTTTAGATTTATCTTTATTGTTTTCTACTATATTGATGATCTCTTAATACTTTCTCCACTTGTTTTCTAATAATATCTACCATTTTTCATCATTTTATTCTAAAATTTATATTGAGTTCAGTAACATTACAATATTTTTTGAATGATGCAAACTCATATGATTTGAAAGAAAATTGAAAAGTTTCATGACTTTATACGGTAGAAGTACTAGTTTAAAATAAAATAAGTCATGGTAATCAATTTCACAATTTCATGATAAATCATTCTTTTTAATTCATTAAAATATAAAGCACAAAGAAATTTCAAATAAGTATTTATAATAAAATATACATGAATATGCATCACAATCAAAATAGGAATAAATAAATCATTTTATAAGAACTGGAATGTATAATTCATTTTTAGTCATATCACTATGGTTACAAGCCCAAGGATTAGTTATATCAAGGATTAAGTATCCTCATACGTCTCAATGAAATACAACTTTAGATGTGCACAAATCCTTATATCTTAGGCCTAGGGGGAATAGAAATCCACCCCAACAAGTGAAATCCCTTCCCTCGTGAATTTTTTTTGTTATCATCATCAATACATTGCTAATAGAGATAATAAATTCTTATAATTATTGTATTGGACTACCCACCTAACTACACAGGATCCCATTTACTTTCATAAAACAAAAAAGGGAAAATCATTCATTTAAATTGATTTCATCAATAATCATTCAAGTATCCCCATTTCAAGTTTCAAATATTCCATTTCTTTTCAAAAACCAATTTCAAATAGTTTTCATAAAAACTCATTCCAACAAAACATTTAATTCCATTTAAAATCCATAAAACATATTATTCCTTCCTTCATCAAGAATCATCAATATAACTCTTCAAATTAATAATTTTGATTAAAAATTATTTTTTCAAAAATCGATACCTTATTTTAAAATCTATTATCAAAGAGATTCAACACAAACACCATGAAATTTTTAAAAACATTTATCACATATATCATTTCATGCTTAAGAAATCATTTATAAATCCATTTCAAATCAAAAAAGCATTAACAGTTTCAATTGAATGGGATTTCATTAAAAAACTACTTACCTTAATAAAAATATTACAAAACACCAAAAAAGGGAGTGGGGAATAGGAACCTATAGTAAAATGAGATGGTCCACACAAAATGATTAATGAAAAAAACCTCTAATACCCTTCTATTGGTTTCCTATCAAAGAAGAACAATAAATGAGTCAAAGGAACAAGATCTCATTTTACATAAACCAGATACCCAAAAATTACTTTAATATGATATAAAAAATTTAATGTCAAAAATATTTAGGTAATTTTAAAAATAAAAAATTCATTCTAGTTTTTAGCATTAAAAATCCCAAATTGAAATCACCATTTAATTTGTCTTTTTCATCAAATTTTATATGAAAAATGTTTAAAATATTTAAAACAAGAGTTTCAGCCTTTAAAAATTTATAATAATTAAATTCCCATGATTTCAAGATTTTAAAATCATCAAAAAGTGTTACAGGCTAGAGCTAGGAAGAAGGAAATGGAAAACTAGAAAAAGAACTACATTTACTCCAAAAACAATATAGCATAAGGGTAACATGGTTTTCCCATTATGCAACTCATTATCCTCACATGAGGGTAAGGAGATTTTCCCATATTTAGGTTTCATACCCATAATTACCCTTACATAGCTCTGGAGTACCATTATGCATCCTTTAGAAATTAGGATTTATGGTTACGTAGCTCAAAATTACCCTTATATAGTGGATGAATTTCCCTTACATGACCATTCAAAATTAAAGGTTGCCTTTATGAAACCCTTTCCAGAACAGGCTTACCCTTACCTAAAAATTCATTTTATCCTTTCATAGTGGTTATTTTACCCTTATATAACCCTTGGAAATTTATGGATTCCTTTACACAACACCCAAAAACCATCCTGTGTATAGGTAGAATACATTTACCCATGCGTATAGCCCATGCTCTGTGTAACGGTAGAGATAAAATTAAAATTATTTAATTTCCACTTAAAGTACATGTAAATTAAAACCAAAAGGGGTTATAAAGAACATTTAAAAACTATGTAAGTTACAAAGCACCACAAAAACTTTTTAAACTATAAAAAAATCATAAACCAAAGAACATACATAAAACTAAACTTTGGGATGTTACAACTCATGATATTTTGATCTATGATGACTAAAAATTGTTCGCTAATAAGGTAACTTCATCACATCTTTATAGAAAACATCGGTACTGCCAACTCAACATCATGGGTGGAATAGTTATTCTCATGCAGATATAATTTCCTAGACCCATATTATATCACTTCCATCTACTTAATATAGATGAAACCCAAATCATTAAGACAAGCATCAAAGAAAACCACAAACATCACTCCCCACACTATTAACCAAAGAACACAATATAAGGACCCATCCTTAAACAATATATAAATTGAATATTTAGAAAATAATTCATTTTATTTCATTTATGAAGACCTTTAGGTTTATATTTTTAGAGAATTATTCCATCACCCTTAAAATATAAAATATTACAATATAAATTTGATACTTCCACTCAATGTCCAATTTTTTCACTAAACTTTTAATATATGATAAGTTTTATTTTCCTAACACATTTTAATAGTTTTCATCTTGAATTTATCCTTGTACCTACTCATCCTTAAAACCCTGTGAAAATCATTTAAAACATGGTATGATCACAAAAATAAGTAAGGGGCATATAAAAAATATTATTCCATGAATACACATTATAAAAATGTTCTTTATCATAATAAAATATGAATTTAAAGTAAAAATTTTCTTACCCAATAAATAAAATTAACTACCCAAATATTTTCATAAAAATTTTCATAATAAATCTTAAATTTAAAATAAAATTCCTAAAGGTTTCTTTAAAATCATGAAAAAAACATGAAAACTTTTAAAAGTTATACATTTCACCCTTATGAAGTATCATAAACATACCTTTAAATTTAAGATCATTATCTTACATTGTGAAATAATAAGATTTCCATGAAAATACAAAGCAAGAATAGATAAAATCATGTAGATAAATTGTGATATCATTTTTATATCACTCTTAAAATCAATTATACCAATGGAATAACCTACCTGTGAAATTATAATAATATATTAGGAGAAACCTATAACCAGTTAACTTCATACCTTTACCCAGTGCATTAGAGAGTTTTATCAGGCTCACCTATCATCATGAGCTATACTGGGCTCACCCATCATCATAAAAAGGTTCTAATAACCATAACATAATCCTAACTCATAAATTATTTCATTTCCATCATCACACTAAAAAATATATTCTTTTCACCCATATGAAAAATATTTCCAGATATAAAAAAATCCATTACATTTAAAACCCTTTTTAAAAATACCCAGAAGAATGGGAAGGAGGGTCTTTTTTTGAAAAAAAAAATATGAAATATTTTAAAGGAATACAAATATCAAATAATATTTATGGTGGTGTGAAAACCCATTGATGATGTATATGTTAAAATAGAACATTCCTTTTTCCTTTTGTAAAGAAATTAAAAATGTTCTGTATAAAATATGTAAAAAGATTCATTTTAAAAAAATGAAATAAAGTTAAAAGGAACAAAAAATGTATTTTATAATTCATTTATTTATATATAAATACATTTATAAATTAATTTTAAAAATATGGTCATGGAATAAAAAGATTTATAAAATAAATCTTTAAAATATTTAAAATTGGGTTTTAAGGTAAAGTATCCCTTAACTTGAGTCTGACTTGTCATGTGTGTTATTTATATTACTCAATAATAAAATTATGCTAATTTTATACTTTATTAATAACATTTTTTAATTTCATTGTTTCTTTTATTTCACTTTTATCCATGTTATACTTAATTACTTAATTGACTAATTTTAATTCAAACGTTTTGAGGACGTTTGGATCATAAGTCCAAAATGAATTTGGTAGGTTGACTTTGGTCAAAGAGGTTATTGTTCCATCATCTATAGAATAATAATAATGAACTAATTATCATTTTTATACATTAACTATAGTTTTATAAAAATCTATATAAGGTGGTTATAAAAAATGAGTTATGTTACAATCATGGAGACAGTAAGTCATATGTACACATGAGTAACACTTACATTTTTTAAAAAACATGTGGTAAAGAATGTAATCAATATTTTATCTCATTAAATACACTTATATATACTATCAATGTGATTCAATGATCAAAAATTATTCACATTTCTTTGTATAGGTGGTAATTAACACGTACACATGAACGAAGTTATCATTTTACAATGGATGGAACGGTAATAAAATAGATGATATATTATCTTTAAATAATTGTAATTATATCATAAATATCATATATATACTTTAAATCCATCATTATAACCATCTATGATAGGTGGTTTTGGAAAAAAATTAAATTTATTCACGAGATGGTAGTCTTCCATACACAC
Organism: Viscum album; assembly: GCA_963277665.1. Lineage (NCBI taxonomy): Eukaryota > Viridiplantae > Streptophyta > Magnoliopsida > Santalales > Viscaceae > Viscum > Viscum album. The sequence continues at coordinate 161,259,261 of OY728147.1, forward strand.
AAATGATGGTTTTGTTTCCCATTAGATAATGATGGAGATGGATTGAGGTTAATACATAAAAAAATAAAATTTAAGTATATTTTAGATGCTAATATTATTATATCATAATGGTTTTAATAGTTTTTAAGGAGGTATAATAATAAATAAAACAAAAACATTTGGTTAAAAGTTATACCTCTTATTTAGAAAACCTCCTTTGCTTAACACCTTAAGCCCTCTATGGTTGATATTATACACAAAATAAAACATATAAATATATTCAGAGTTTTTAGGAATAAATTGGTATAAGTATTGGACAAACCAAAAGGATATTAAAGTATAGAGAGGATAGGATAGGGGATTCCTTTTATAAGTTGGGGAGAGAAAACACTTGGAATTTTTCAAAAGATAAAAAATATACTAATGTATTACTCAATATAAATGGATCCCAAATATACTATTTATGAATATGAGATGATATAGGGTAAAAATAAGTCCATAAAATAGTATTTAAACAAGTTTTTTATCATCTTAATCCTTGTCACTTTATTTTAACCATCCGGTAAACTTGTTTTAACATTAACAGTGGTAACATGTTTTTCTATTTTTATTATTTATTATGACCAAAAATAAGTTGAAATTATTAAATAATATTAATTATTATGATTTAAAATATTTAATATATTTTATCAAATTCAATTCAGAAAATTGGAAGAATTTTATTTAAAATTAAACCCAAAAAAACATGACGGAAGGCGGTTTTCCATAAAAAATGTCTTCTTAAGTATAAAAAAGATTTTATACCAAAATTAAGAATAAAATGTATTCTAATGAAATTAATTATATTATTAATAATATAACTAAACCAATGTTACTTTTTAACATTTTTAAAACAAAATGTAACTTTTTAAATGCTTGAAATGAAAAGATAGTTTTCAATAAAAATTGGTATTTTTCACTATTCATTTGAAAAAAATCATAAAATTCTAAAAAAAATAATCCTAAGATAATTTTGAAATAATTAATTGAAAAATGATATCATTTTTATCATATTAAAATTCTAAAATTTATAAATTATAATTTTAAATAAAACCATATAATGCATTAAAACCCAATTTGGTTAAAAATAAATCATTTTCCTTTTGACTAAAACATTTCCTAATATTATTATATGGATATAACTATATAAAATATAATTTATGAATATTAATAATACGTTAAAATTATTTATTTTTAAATTACATAGGTTTTCTCATATAAGAATTGATGAACTTCTTCTTCATGTAGTCGAAAGCTTCCTAACATTGATTAGTCCATACAAAAGTCTTTTCCTTCCTAGTCAAGGCTAACAATAGGGCTGAAATCCAAGATAAATTGAATATGAACATATATTAATAGACCGTGAGACCAATTAAAATATATACCTTTTTAAAATTATTGAGTTTTTCTCAAGAAAAAATTGTCCCAATCTTTGAGGGATCGATGCTCACTTCCTATTGAGACACCACGTGCCAGGGAAAATGCACCTCCTATGTAAAAAATTTACACTTAGACAATGTCCCATAAATTTGATAGTGTTAAAGGATATTTAAACAACCCTAATATTCTCATTATTATCCTCTAATAACATTTATTATATGATAATTTCATCAATGGACACTTCCATGATCTAATCACAGAACTCACAAAACATAGAGTTCATGAGTCCCATGAAAATTGATGGGGAATTTATTTCACCGAATGACATAAATGTAAACTATAAGTTATTTTAATATACCTAAAAGTAGTATTTTGGATATCCTCCTATTTCACCCTCATTTAATGATACCAGGACCATAGGTCAATCTTCAAAAACCAAGTATCTCCCTTCAACTGATCAAAAAAAATCATTTATCCTAAAACGAGGATAATGGTTCTTTATCATTACCTAATTAAATAATCAATGGTATATAAAAAACCTTATATCATGATACATATTATTGGAAAACAACACAAAATAACCCCATAATGACACACTGAGAAGGATGAAACTGTTCTACACCAAATTTTTTATCTGAATTCTTAGCTCTCATGGATTTAAAGATACCATCTAATAGGGAACTATTGAAATTAGAGATTATCCAAGTTGAAACTCTACCCTGAACATGATATCACATTGATGGGGTAGTTTCAGAACCTCTTCAAGGAATCTATCTAGAAACTCCTCAACATCTTTGGGAAACTCCACCGCATACACCTTTGTTGAATCCAACAAAAAATCTGTTAACTAATAAAGAAGAGAATGTGATATTTTGTGAACCATTTGATAATACCTCTCACCAATGAACATGTCATGTAGACCTACCAAATTAAATGTAATGCCCCAAACCCATAAGGCTAGATCTGGTGCATTATTTTAGTATATTGGCATGATTACAAGGAATCAAGTCCCAAAGTACATATCAGTTTAGCAGTCTTGGAAAACAGATTACATACATGAACTTTACATTACAATTTCTAACATAAAATACAACATAGATAATCCTTTGATAATTCCATTATTATTCTATGTTAAACATTAATATAAATCATAGTACACTTCTTGGCATCCTCGGAAAATAAAACATAAGAAAGGGGTGAGCTCAGATGCTCAATAAGGGTAAATAATTTAGCAGAAGCTATAAACTTTTAAGGCAAGATGTGTAATAAAAACAAACATCAACCTTTTAAACATAAACATGAACATAATATGGAAAAAATAAATCAAACATAACCATATAAACATGCACATGGATATTCTACTAGTCAAATAATCACATGTAATAACTAATTTCATATTGAGGGAATGCCTAACATCGGGCATTAATACCACATAGTCAAGGCCTCGTTCTAAGACTACAAATAAAAAAAATTTCAAGGCCTTGTTACAAGACACTACATTGTCTCACGAGACCTACCGATGCATCGATGAGCTATAGAAGGATCCACCCTACACTTACAAAGTCCACTTCATTCCTCGTATGAAAATTTTGAAGCATAACATAAACATCCGTATTAAAACTAGCATACAAAATGTCAATACATTAACCATAAACCACGAATGGTATAAAAATATCACATCCACAATAAAACATATCATATATCATTAAATAAAATATAGAATATTTTATTATAATAAATCAACCTCAATCAATAATAATATCCAGTAAAGGATGTTGACAAAGTTGAAAATGATCAGTAAAATGCTATGAGAGAAATACCCCTTTTTCATGAAATCATTTAAAAGTCTCAAAATTTATAAAGGAATTCATTTAAAATATATTTTTGAATCAAAGTGTCCCATACCAATTTTAATCTTTTTAAAAGAATTAAAATTTTAAAACAATTATGTCCATATTAATAAATCCTTAAAACCATTTTGAAAACATATACATTAATTAAATAGATTTAGAAAAATAAATCTTTAAAAAATTTAAAATGATGATCTAGTTAAATATTTCCTTCCATAAAAATTTAAAATATTCCTTTTGAAAACATTTTTATGAAACATGGACATGGATGATAAATATGTCCCAGTAAATACATATAAACAATCTCGGATAATAATGAGATTGAGGAATTAACCCTTACCTTGTACTTTTCTTTAGTCGAGGGTATGTTTAACCTCCTGTATAAAGAACATAGTATGTTATTAAATAATACCAGAACCATATTCGTATTTATTATATCATACATTATTTATTTATGACTTTATACTACCCATTAATAATAATTTCCAAGTTAAAGTAACATTTCGGATAATAATCGCTTTCTTTATCGTATGTGTTTTAACTTGTTATTATTGATCGTATCACATAGTTCATGGTTTAAGTGCTTAAATAATATAAAAAATGATTTATATATCATATATATTAAGAATATAAATATGTATAATAGATATATATATGAAATGGAAACACCATTCATGGAGATGGTAGTCCGTACTTACACATGGATGTTGTTTCTGTTTTCTTATCGTATTGAATGGAAGTAAGTGATTGAGATATATGTAAATATATATATATATATATATATATATCCAGTAGAATTATTATTTCATATATTACATACTTATTAATAATATATATTTTTATAATCATCGTTTAATGGTGAATGTGGAAATGAATCTCATCACGGCGTGGAGACGGTAAGCCGTACGTACGCACAAGCAATGATATCATTTCCTTAATGATAAAATTGTATGGAATTGGATGGTATATTAATTATACAGAAACATTAAAATGTTATATTTATTATTTACATCAATTATACTCATTATTATACCCATCCAAATAATGACGTGTTGAATAACAAACTTCACCACGATGTAGAGACGGTAATCCGTACGTACGCACATATGGTGACTTTTTGATTCATAGAATGGATAGAATAATGAATATGGTTGTACCATATTTATAATAACATCATAGTATATATAAAAAACTGGATTTATTATTTTGGTATGGAAACAGCTAATAAACAGAAAGTGGAAGAAGAAAAGAACTTTGAAAGAGGTGATGAAATAATTACCTCTTCTTCGGGTTCTTCCTTTTAATTTGTTCAAAAGGGCTTCTCAGGTTGGTTTTCTAATCAAAGTAAGGCCTCTAGGTTGAATTGAGGGTATTTGGGAGGATATTTGAGTAGGGTTTGGCTGAGAAAAATGGATTTGGAGGTGTGATTTTGAGAGAAGGGTAAGTACACTTTTATAAGAGAGGTGAGGGTCACTTTAGGAAAAGCTTAAAATATTAATTTATTATACAATCATATTCGGTTTCTAATGGCTCAAAAAATGATTTAATTCAAGTATAATGTGGGTATGGGTATAAATCCTCTCAACCAATAGGTTTTAGAAAAGTTTAGGTCACCATATTAACCTTGTATTTTATATTTAACTCTTAGTTAAATAGTTTAACTTTTACCATGTCCTCTTGTATTATTATAATAAATGGTTAATAAACTTCCTATAAAAAGACAAGTGAACCCCACACTACTAGAAATTTAGGCTATATCCATGGTTCTAAATCATGGCTATAGACCCAAAAAATGTGGCTATAGGTTATAGCCACGGTTTCATGAGTCGTGGCTGGTATTGGCGTGGAAATAGGTCGGAACCTATAGCCACGGTTTGAAATCGTGGCTGTAGTTATTTAGCCACGGTTTGAAACCGTAGCTATAGGCCTTTCCACTGCATAAAAAATAGCATGGTTCACCGTGCTGGCTGTTGGGAGGACACTACCAACTCCCCCCTCCCCCCACCCACAGCTCCCCCACCCTGCACCAGCACCCCCCACTCCCTGCTCCTGCACACCTCCCCTTCCCCACCCCCTGCACCTTGCACCCCACCCCCCTGCCCCCTCCTCACTTCACACCCCCAAGACAAAGAAGTAACAAACCCAACATGGTAGTAATAAATAAACTAACCTCACATGAACCTAGAAAGAATATGAACCAAAATAATCCAACAAAAATGAACACCATAAAAAACTCCACCAAACCCCAACCAAGTAAATAGGAACTATAAATAACTTCAACCAAAATAAAATGAAACATAATCCAAGAAGATGAGCCCCCTTTGAACTAGAAAAAATAACCACAACAACTTTAATCACCAAACCAGAAAGAACACAGAAAGATATCACTTACAAGGCCTGAAGATGGACAATGTAAAAAAATAATCCCACAATGAGAAGAAGAAAAACACACACACACATTCACACCCCCACCACCACTCACACATGAACACATGAACATGCACACCTATACCACAATCCACACAAAAAAATGCACATAAAACACCAAAAGCACAAACAAAAGCAACCCCCACACCATCCCACACCACCGAACCAACAAGAACCTCTATATGCACTAAACAGCCATCCACATCAGCTGCTACCACCCCCCTACCCTCCCAACTAAACCTATACAACCAGAAGATCCCAAACCTCCCAGGCACACACCATCACCAACCAATGCCCATATTTACCCTCCATAACCCTTGCGGCCAACACAAACCCAACACCAGCACATCCCACCATGGGAACCACACTCCCACCAATAACACCCCAAAATAGAACCATCCTTATCTCCCTATCTCCCAACAAGACCCCAACGTCCCCATTGAAAAAGGTTGACCTGACGCCCCATAAACCCCCTCAAATACTAAGCATAAAACCCAATATAAGAGATAGTAACCTCAAATATCCCATAAAAACCATAGTAACATTAACACCCAAGTATCATTCAAGCTCCAAATATTTCCTCGTAACCACAACCACAAGCCACAAGCAACCAAAAAAAAGACCAAAAAATGAGATAGAACACACAAAAAACCAAGAACCATACAATAAACAATCAATAACAAACCGAAAACCCATCAAAAGAACCCATCCAGAAAAATACCAAGAAGTAACAAAGCAACAAAATCCATGAAAATAACCCAGAATACCAAAACATAACTATAACCTAAACCAACCAGCATCATCCCAATAGAAATAGACCACCCCTACTGTCTTAACACCAACATCATCTACACTATGCACATGCAACATGACCTTGTAAAAAATAAAGTATCACCAACAAGTATGAAGTAAATGATACCCATGAAATAAAAACCCCCTAAGGCTTCCACAAAAATCACAACAGCCACCCCTAACCAACAACCCACGCCACTCCTTCAATATCTATACACAAAAGAGGCTACCAAACATTTCCTATAAAGGAGCATGGAAAATTCCAACTTTGTACTATCTCCTGATTAGTTCTTCTATTGGAGAACTTATTGCGATAAGAGATATTAGAAAGAAATGTGATATCAAATATATACCATACGAAAACATCATTTTGATAAGGGGATACATGAATATGAGAATTTATTTTTTTCCAAATGAGATAAACCAATGAAGCCACTCCTAACATACCTAATTCAAGCAACATCGACTCACTACAAAATCCAATACACCAATTAATAAAATAATTAAAGCAATAATCTAAACAAACAAGACATGAAAGAATCAGAAAGGAATGGAATAGATTCCTATAAAACCCATAGATTAAAAAAAATGATCCAAGCCCTCAAAATCATATTCACACAAAAAATATATATTAGGAAAATATATACCCCTGAATTGTAAACTATCCTGAGTAGGCCTCCAGTTTAGAATAGTTAACCACAAAATAAAAGAGAACCTAGTAGGATTAGACCTATTCCAAACTAGGTATCTTCATGGAATTAAGTAAAACTTCAGAAAAAGATTATCCCAAGAGAACTAGATGGATAATATATGCTACGTATTACATAGAATACTATCACAACCTCCCCTTAGTTCAGGAAGCATAAAGATCACATGTTGAATATCCCACAATTCATCAGAAATGGATAGAGGAAGATTATAATTCACATTTGAAATAATATCAGAGATAGTAGAATAATAGGAAAGACCCATGTCAAAGATGATTTGATCACTAGTGGAGAAAAAAATACATCCCCTAGGAATCCAAAATTAAAACCAAATAGAGATCTACAGTTCTGTAGTCATTATCATTCCCAATAAGATATGGTAAATATTCATGATATTGATCAAAAAAGCATTGTAATCAGATGCATGGAATGTGATAGTTTGATGTACTACTCTTAAGGTATAATCTATTGTTGTATAATTGTTTTATACTAGTGAATCTAACTCCATTATTTCTTCCTTTCTTCTGGATTTTTTAAAATTTATGATTGATATCATCCCTTATGGACTCCACCCAGGTAAGCTTCCACCCATACATGAAAATAATAATAATATAGAAATAAAAGGGTTACAATAAGCAGAAGTATAATCTCATTATTTGTGTCCTCATGTGAAAATATAATCCTAAATTGGTGAATACTCCTATTATTTGTAGTACTGTAAATGCTTGCATATACAGTTGAATAATAAATTATAAAAACCCCTAATCCTATAGGGGATTTTTCTTATCGGATATATCTTATAAGCCTGTAGATTCATGAAACAATCATTATTGATAGATTATGTAGTCACCACTCGGCTAATCAATGTTCCATCACCAACATGTTAACTTGTATTCTCAAGCATGAATCCCTTACCAGGAAAATAAACTCATTCAAGAACATGTACAAGAAACACACCATCCTATGTCTTAAGGAACTCATCATACATTACCAATCCAAAAATAAAATTTACATCAAAATTGAGTCTCAATATCATGATAACCCTCATCCACACCTCCTACAGAAACACCATCACCACATCTCACACCACCAACATCATCATCGGCATCTGCATCTGAACCGGCACTAGCACCGACTCCAGCACTAGGTCCGGCTCCGGCTCCGACAGAAGAATCTACATTAGAAGAACGCATCGACATCAAAAAGGGCATCAACCGTTGCAGCTGATTCTAGTGGAAGTGTAGAAGAAAGGGAAGACATAAATTTCATCATATTTGCAGTTATCGCCTGTTCTGATTTTTGACTTGATTCTTTGATTGCGGCATTCATTTTTTCCACTATGACAAAACCAGAACCGGTACTCGAAGAAACGTTATTAGACCAGTATCGAGATGGTACAATATTCTTCCCAGGTCGACAACGCACTCTACCTTGATGCTCATCTCCTAATACCTGATGTAAATGATCGTTTGGGCCCAAATTGTCAGGTTCTTTTTATTCCAATGCCTCTAAATCATTATGTTGATTTATATATAACATAAATTAAAATTATAAAATAATATAAGGAATTAAATTCAGTAAAAATCAAAGAAATTGAAATATACTTACAATCGCCTTCTCGGTGTCAGTATTTGGCACAGTACCATCTTTATTTTTTCGGCTTGTACAAAACAAAGTTGAGTGAGGAACGAGACCCTCGATATTTGATGCCTTTTTCTGGAAAAAAACAAAGAAATAAATCAAAATTGAAAGTTAAAAAAAATTACACTAAAAAAAAGCTAAATATTTTAAATGTTAAATTACCTACGTCTGATCATGATCTGGTAATGAAGTGCGTCCGCGAGTATAAATGTGTTTCATTGCACTCTTGTTTGTTTTATTTCTTTTTGATTTCTCCTATAAACAAATAATTATATAAATTCATTAATATAAATAAAATAAGTAATTTAAAATCATTTTCAAATAAATAAATGAATATATATATAAATTTAACAAACACCTTAAACGCTGGACTCTTCCAATAGCTGATCATCTCTTTATATTATGATATTGGAAAATCATGAATCACCGGTACTTCTTCAAGCTCTGTACCAACTCTCTTTTTCCAAACAAGATATAAATCATACTTTTTGGCTCGCCACATTTCACCTAAATCCATTATCCTTGTAGCCTTTGCATTTTTCCATCAGGAAAATTATATCGAAGCTGCAATGGACAAAATATTTGTTAAGAATATATTATAAATTTATATATATATAAAAGGTGATTAAAATTACTTACCCAAATCTCTGCCCAGGCTTTGTCCTTTATTTGTTGTCCAACTTCCTTCCAACTTATCGGTTAAACCAGAATGATATTGCTGTGTCTAGCAAGTGTTCCCATAAAACTTTTACATTCTGTGCCATTTTTATTAATTATAGAATTGTCCTCATTGTAATCAACTATGATTTGCATGTGTAGATTCCAAACCTCATGCATTTTTGTGCGGCCTCGTCGTCTAGTAGAGTCTGGAGCTAATCATGAAACCAAAAATAAAAGAAAATAATATATATGAATTTATCATTAATCAGTAATAGTAATGTTTAAACAAATACCAGTAGATGGGGGATCTGCTGACCCCTGAAGTGTTGCGTCTGGAGGGGGGGTAGCCTCCATGGTAGGTGATATATCTATAGAAGTACTATATATAGTAAATGCAAAGTGTACTGATGGAGGCAAAAAACCTGATGGATAACCCTGTACAGATGAGGGTGGATATGGATATGGATATGGCGGTGGGATATATGGGGGCATAGTACCCTGTACAGTGGATGGTGGGAATGGAAAATGAGGGATGGGAGTCTGAGAACTACCATCCTATGTGAGTGTGGGAAAAAAGGGATACGGAAAATGTGGGTATGGATAATATGGAGGTGGCATAATGGGAGGATGGCCTCCTGGTGTCTCAAGCGGCATAGTAGTAGGCTAACCTGTAGAATCAGTACCCCCCGCCACAATATCATCCTCAGTGGCATAATCCAAGCGTATCCTCAACGATGCAGCCTAAAATAACATAGATGATAAAATAAAACGAATGATAACAAGATAAATAATATGAAAGACCATAATATTCAAACATAATTTGTACTTACATTGTTTCCAGGAGGAGACCTACGTTGTTCGTTTCTCGGTATTCTTCTACTCTTTCTAGTATCATCATAATCAGAAATTTTGTCCTGGAAATTTAAAATAATATTCTCAAATAAATATAAATAATGCAAAATGTTAAATAATACAATTGTATCATAAAACAATGAGATACATTTTCTTGTGTGATATTTATATTGATAAAATATCAAGACTTTTCTAAGTTCAAGATTTGCTAGAGAAGTGTTTAAACATAAATTGGTTAGGATATTAATAGTTTTATATTCGATAATGGTATAAAATATACTAGTTATTTTGATATCATGTATGGAAGTTAAAAAAACACATACAATATTGCGATAATATCAGGTAAATACTTACAAATGTGTCAACGCTATGTGGGGTCTATGACAATTTCTGGTTCACAATCTATTCTAACAATTATATCATCCGTATCATCAAATGCAGCATTCGAATAAATACTGACAGGTTCATCCACAACATCTTTGTCATCCATTCCTTAGTCAAAAATATGTCTACGAATAACATCAACAATAACACCAAATTGTGGTTATAATGGGTCACTTACATAAAACACATGTTTAGCTTGTGACGCAAGAATATAAGGATCATCGATACAAAGCTGGCGGTTCATATCAATCACTCTAAATCCACAGTTATCAATATGCATTCCTTGTCGTGTCATTGAATCAAACCACTTGCATTTCATCATTGCGACACGACCATGTGCATAGTAATCTAATAAAATGATTCTTTCAACAACACCGTAATATGATATATTTTCTGATCAAGTTTGCATGTCCGATGCACTCACATAACAATCTATTGTGGCGCTTATCGTGACACCTTCATGTTGTGTTGCCATTTTTTTTTGAACAACTATTTATAACAAATTTAAATCCATTGACAGCCATTGACTTACAATCACGTACCACATCGTTTGGACCAAATGACAATGCTTTTATTTCATCTGATACTTCAATCATTGGTAGAGTTAAAACCTAAAAGATACCAACATATAATATTAAATAGAGACATGTGATTATGTTATGAGAAGAAGAAAAAGAAATCTATTACCTTTAACTTTAACCAGGCAGCAAATTCTTTATTGTTCAAGAGTTCCTTCCTCTTAATAGATAGAGAGAGATGTCTCTTTTTTATAATTTCTAAATGTTCTCTATAGATATGAAAGAATTAAAATGTCAGAAGATATAAAGAAATCACACAATGAAAAAAATACATATTTATTAGTTTACTTACTTGATATAATCATCAAGCACACCACAGTTGAATAATACTGTGTGATGTGCCATTTCCCACTCTTCCCTGCTTAAAGTACACAACGAGTATGATCTAGATATCCCCCATGTTTGGGGCAATGAAGGAAATGCAGGCTCAATGGGATCATATTTCTCATCTTCAGTTCTCATTAGTCAATTAGACCTCGTAGTGACGTTATCCAATTACGATGAACAAAAATCCATACATTCTTGTGCTAAATATCATTTCACAATAGAGCCTTCAGGATGATATTTATTTCTCACATAAGATTTCAATGTAAAAATCATTCTTTCGGTAGGATACATCCACCGATTCGAAACAAGACCACCAAAGAGAACTTCTGTGGGAAGATGCACTGTCAAATGTAACATACATGTGAAAAAATATGGTGGGAAAATTTTCTCCAAGTCACAAAGAATAATCGATGCATCTCTCTATAATTTCTGAACAACACTTCTACTCAATCTTTTGGCACAAAGATCTCGATAAAATTGACATAACTTAATCACCGCAACTATAACATTATGTGAAAGTAAATGGAGAATGTCAATGGGAATCAACTCATATAACAAGACATGGTAATCATGGGATTTATGAGATTTGAGTTTCACATCTTGTGTATTCACCCTTTTTGAAATATTACTTGAATAACCATCCGGAACCTTCAAACTTTCCAAGACTTGAAGAAATTGTTTTTTCTCTACATTTGTCATCGAATAACAGGCAACATGGACTTTCCAATTATTTTGACCAATTAACTCAGGATGAATTCTTGCTCTTATACCCTAATCCATCAAATCATGACGACACCGCAAATCATCTTTTGTTTTGCCTTTGACATTTAAAATAGTAGCAAGTAACATCTCACAAATTTTTTTCTCGATATGAATTACATCCAAACAATGACGTAATAAATTCGATGACCAATACGGAAACTCAAAGAATATTCTTTTCTTTCTCCAATTTCTATTGGAATTCAAATTAGCATGCTTTCACTTTCTGATACTTGATTGAATTTTGCCAAGAAAATAATTCAAATCATCAAGTTCTTTAACAATATCATTCCCTGACATTCGTTGAGGTGTCTCATCTGTCTCGATGGCATTATCGAACTGTCTCCGATTTTTCCTGTATGAATGATCCATTGGTAGAAAATGTTGATTCCCTATGAAGCTGAAAGTTCGTCGAAACTTTAATCTTCAAAAACGTGTATTTTTCATACAAATAGGACAGGATAATTTCCCTTTAGTACTCCAACCAGACATCATTCTGTAGGCAGGGAAATCATTTATCATCCATAATAAAGTTGCACGAAACATAAATTACTCATTTCTAAATACATCATATGCTTGTGCACCAACAATCCAAAGCTCATTTAACTCCTCTATTAATGGCTACAAGTATATATCAATATCATTTCTAGGATCACTGGGTCCAGATATCAATATACTCAGGATAGTGAACAGATTCTTCATATACATCCATGAAGGAAAGTTATAAATGTGAATGAAAACAGGACAAGTACTGTGTGCAGTATGAATTTAGAGAAATGGGTTAAAACCATCACAGGATAATCCCAATCTAACATTTCGTGGGTCGGCTGAAAAATCAGGATGTAACTGTAGAGACCTGAAGCTTGAAGTACATAGATATTAAATTACTTTTTCGGAATACTTAATACATAACAAATACAGACACACAAGGACCGTAATAGTTTAGTGTCTTTGGAAACTTGGAATGTAATCTTCTAATCGTGGTGAAAGATCTTCAACATCTCCCATAAAGATATTCCATTTTTTGTTTCCTTACCTAAAACCTTTCTTTTAATCCTGGAGGAAAATAAAACATAAAAAGGGTGAGCTCAAATGCTCAGTAAGGGTAATCATGGATAAAATAAAACATACCATATACATTTGAACTTAAAAACATGAACATAATGTTTAAACATCAAAATCTTGAGCAACGACATAAAACATGGAAGTACATAAGGCATAGATCATAATGGAACATAAATCATGATAAAATAGCATGGGAATAAAACATGTAATTATGGCAAACATTCAGCACTTGTTATGATTTCCATAGTAGCCAAGGCATTGCTGCCAAGACCATCTTAGTGGAAAAAGTCCCTTTCTGAATCGAGTTCACTCCTTGTTTCAGTCCTGTAACACTGAACCGGATTAACTTACCGTTCCAGCCATGTCTATCTCATGAGATATAAATCTTTACCCAATGCATTGGAGGGATATATAGGTCCCACCCATCTCATAATGAAATCATTCTTACTTGTTCCACAAAATAAATATACATCATTCATAATAACCCAACGAATAAAATGGGTTTCAAAAACATCATCCCATCACCACATAATCCATATAAAATAAATGGATATCATTTCATAATAAGAAAAGTGAAACCATGTAAATTATAGAGACATTATACTTGAAACATACACATATGAAATAATGTCATCTTAGATGGGAAAATGGTTTTGATAAAACACTTGAAATGAATTCTTGAGGAAAATATCCTTTCTTCTTCAAAATAAATTTCTTTTCACAAAACGTCATGAAATTTTAAAAGAAAGAGATTTTGTTGAAAATAGTCATGAAATCTTTTGGAGTAAGCTTCACGAAAATAAGGCTTTATAAAACCGTAAAAATCCTTTCATGCCGTATAAGTTAAAAAAACATTCTTCTCGTACTTTTGCCGGAAAAGTCAAAAAAATACCTCGTAATGTAAACAAAAGAAATATTCCTTACATACCATGTAGTAAAAGTCAAAAATGGGTAAAAAGGACTTTAAAAATACATGAAAACACTTTTATAAAACATGTACATGGATGATATAAATAACCCCAGTAAATACTTACGAATAAGCAATCTCGGATAAAAATGAGATTTGAAAAATTATCCCTTACCTTAGGTCCGATATGCTTTGTATGGATATGAACCTCCTATATAATGATTTAAATAATGTCATTGACTTATTAAATAATCATATTCATTGTTATTATATCATATATGTTTCACTTATGACTTTATATTACCCGTTCTTTTGTAAATTCCATGTTAAAGTAGCGTTTTGGGTAAAATCATTTCATTTATCGTATGTGTTTCGACTTGTCGTTCTTGATATTATTACTTATATCCTGATTTAAATAATTCCAGAGTTTAAAACATGACTTATATATAATATATATTCATAATATACATATATATTATAGATCTATAAAAAGAAAGGAAATACACCGTTCATGGAGACGGTAGGCCGTATGTACGCATGAACGATGTTTTCGTTTCCTTATTGAATTGAATGAAATTAAATAGATGAAATAAATATATATAAATAAATCCAGTAGAATTATTATGTCATATATTTCATTATTATTCATTATATATACTTTATAATCGTTCTTGAATGGTTAATCATGGAAAATGAATCTCATCGCGTTCGTGGAGACGGTAGTCCGTACGTACGCACGAGCGATGATATCATTCCCATGATCGTGGAATTGTATTAAAGTGTATGTATAATATTAAAGAATAAATATCACTTTACAATAATCATATATATTCATTACTCTCACCATTATACCCATCCAAGTAAGGTGGTGGTGGAAAATAGATTACACCACGGCGTGGAGACGGTATTTCATACGTACGCACGCGCGGTGATTTCATTTTCCGTAGGATGGATAGATGGTGAAATATGGTTGTTTCATAATTATAATAACATATCAGTATATTATTGATACTTATGTTATTACTTCATAATGAAACAACTAAATAAGAATAAGTGGAATAAGAAATAAAGTTGAAAGAATCAGTAACGGACATTACCTCTTTTTGAAGCGCCTCTTTGAGACCTCCTCTTAGGGCACTAAAATTGATCTTTAAAGAAGACCAGGACCTCTAGGATGTTTCTAGGGAAGTGTAAAAGAGAATTTTTCAGGGGTTTTCTGAGCTTGGAGGCTCAAAGTGGTGTGAGGAAGAGAGGGAGGAGGTGCCCTTTTATAAGGGAGGAGAAGGGCACCTTTGGAAAAACTAAAAATATTATTTTATTCTAAAGTCATATTCGGTTTTAAATAGCTCCAAATTGATTTATTTAGAATATAAGGTGGGGATGGGTCTAAATACTCTCATCCAATATAATTTTTACAAGTTTAGTTTACTATTTTAACCTTATCATTTAGATTTAACTTTAAGTAAGATAATTTTACTTTTACCATGTCTTTTTGTGTTCTTACACTATAAGGTTAATAAACATACTATAACAAGACAAACGAACCCCAAGTTGTTTATTATTAATATATATAACCTTATATAAGTCATTTGTCCTAACCTTATATTTTTAAGAATAAAATAACAATTAATAATATAATTTTTTTTTTAAACTATTTTATGTCAATTTTGACACTATTTAGTAATTGATTTTTTTAAAGATCATAACAGAATTATTAGCTCTAAAAAAGTTAATTAAATCAATAATAACATGTCATATTAACCTATAAAATTAGTTTAATTCATAAAAAGTCTCAAATTACATTTATTTGGGTATTTATAACATCAATTATGTCAATATTTCATTAATAAGATAATTACTTCATCATCTTTGTGTCATAAATAAATTAAATTATTTAATGTCTAAAAATTACAAATAAAATATAATTATGTAGGAAATCTTTTTATCTTTCTAATGAATATTTATAGTCGAATTTATCTTATTTATAACCCTATATTAAAAATGATTTACTTATTAAACTTTGATTTTAACTATTTTAACCCTTCTTTAAATAAATTAATATTAAATGTCCTAATCTAATCCAAGTGGGCCTAAATGGTCATATTTTATTCCTAAGGTTGTTTTTGGTCGAATTACACTTATAAAATAGAATTAGACATGTGTTAGGGTAATAATAATAACATTTTTACCCTTAATTACCCTATTTACTTTTAACCGTGGTAAAAAAAGTAAAAAGTTACTATTCACAAAAAATTATTTTCATCTCATTGAACCACATTTTATTTACTGACATCAACCGTGACTCTCGGATTTTTGAAATTCCACTCACAGAAGTGGTAAAATTAAGTTTTATGTAAATTTGCAAATTCTCCTAGGAGGTGGGTAAAAGACGGTGAAAAGTTCAATAAAATTTTTATATATCTAAAATTGTTATAAAATTACTCCAATGAATTACATTGAACTTATATAGGTATTATGTATCAATTTTGACCTAAAATAAATTTAAATAAAATAAATAATTATTTAAATAAAATGTCGGTTTTTAAATAGTAACTCAGTGTTTTCACTATTCATCAAAAATTGAATATTTCCAGAAAAATACCAAAATTTCACCCTAGGCTAATTTCGATATTTCAAATCCAAAAATGAAGTCCATTTTGAAAAATAAAATTTAAAAAATTTCAAAAATTGGTTATTACTATTCATAACGGCTAGTTTTAATAATATTTTAATAGCATATCGTTGTTTAGTGAAACTCGGTATTACGTACGACGCAAGCTATCAAGGAAGGTCGCGATTGCGTGTAAAGAAATCCAAGCTAGTGTTGTGTGTAGTGAAAGATTCCTTTTAGGATTTATATAAAATAAAAACAAAATATTTTTTAGAAAAGTCTCGGGTGTTACAGTAACCTATCAAATTTCTTCCAAGCCAACCCATCTGCAGGATGCACTATTTCATTGTTATCCTTATTTTTTTCATCTGCATGCCATCTCATATTCTTTTCCATTTGTTCTGACATAAAAAAATTTTGAAGCCTGGGAATTAAAGGGAAGTGCCACATCACTTTCTGTGGTATGCAAGATTGAGATCCGTCTTTATTAGTCTTCCACCTTGATGTTCCACACTGTTTGCACTGACTCAAGTCTGCATTCTCCTTCCAGAACAAACAACAGTCTTTGAGACAAGAATAAATCTTACTAGATGAAAATCCAAATTTTTCAACCAACTTTGATGCCATGTAATCATTTTCTGTAATACATGCATCATCAGGCAGTAAATCCTTAATAAATATAATGAGATAGTCGACCGCAATATTACTAAATCCATACATTGTTTTTCCATGATATAATCGCATTAAAAACTCAAGTTTGCTCATTTTTTTACATGCTTGATATACTGGGGTATTCGAATCTTCCATCAGCTTTCTAACACTCTCAACGTCAGCATCCTGATTAATAGATGAGAACTGTGTTCTAGTATTCATTTCCTCTTGCACTAGTCTACATGAGGAGCTATCTTTAGAAACAAAAGGAAACCGATTAGAAATAAAAATTTTCATACCAATCTTTTCCGCTGAATCGATGTCATTCAACACTTGAGCTTTTTCTCCATTGTGATGCCACACATGATAATTTTTTTGGAAACCACTTTTAGTGATATGGTAACTCACTTCCTCACGAGTTAACCAAGGTCTTCCAACACAATCAAAACATGGGCATCGAATCAATCTGCCTGAGCTCGGTCCCATGCTCCCTTGCTCCTCAGCAACAATCATGTACCTATATAAGGAACCTTGCCCTTATCTACACCTACAGAAACATAATTTGTTTGGGCCGAAAAGCATGACCCAAACAGGGTGTGAGAAATAATTCCCAGTAGGCACCCACCAAAGGCTTGTGCTCAACTGTGTGTAAACATGCAACAACAATGTGTAGTACTAAATGAAATAAACTAAGCAGTACTCAAAGTAACTAACTTAACCAGTTATATTTCCATTTTAATTATTCATTTAACCATTTAATTTAGTAACATTCTATGCTCAACAGCACCAAGCCCTCAGGCTAATAGAACCACGCCCTCAGGCTAATATAGTAAAACCACGCCCTCAGGCTTGCCCTCAGGCTATACAGAATCTTTCCCTCAGGCCTTGCTCTCATGAGGAATAGAATCTTGACCTCAGGCCAAACTGAAATGAAACCCTCAGGTAAACATAATCTTGCCCTCAGGCCTTACCCTCTGGCGGAATAGCAACCTTGCCCTCAAACTACAAACCACACCCTCAGGCTAATATAACCGGGTCGGGCCCAACACATAAACATGAAATTTATACAATTCCTCTCAAGGAAAAAGTAATGCATAAAGTAAACATGGCATACCCTCGGGTATCCTGGCCAAACGGCTAAATAGAGGAATGCACCCCGGGGGTGGTCTTGGATCCAAGCACCGATCCCAAAAAACAATTTTTACAATTTAATTTAATTACCTATACAATTCTAGGTATTTAATATAGCCACAGCCTCAGCCACACGACACCCCATATATGGGTTCGTAGCTCCAAAACACACAAAATGCACAACAGTTGGAAAATAAACACCAAGTCACCTACCTTAAACACCAACGAACGATATACGCTAACGACGCCTTCTGAAATGTCCAAAAATGTAGTAGATATGAGGTAAAAGAATTCTCACTTAAACGCAAATAACTCCCATTAGGGGAAGAATTGGAAAGAACGGTTAGAGAAGAGTGGAGGGCTTACCCGTGTGGTTCCAACGAGATCGTCTGAGGCGGAAACGGATTCTTGTCGTGCGCTCGGCAGATCTCCAAAGCTCCAGACTTCCTCTCCTGATCCCTCTTCCCATTCTAAGCCTTACCTGTGAACAAGGGAGGCTACTTCCCATTTTAAGCAGAAAAAAAAAGTACACGGCGTGTATTTCCAAGTACATGGCATGTACTTTCCATTTTTCTAACTATTCCTCTGGCAGTTTCCCACCAGCGTGGCACTATTCATCTGCCGACATGACTACACGGCATGTATTCTTGAGTACACAGCGTGTTCTGTCACATAGCTAGCCACCACCTTACTATTCACCTGCTGACTAACTATACGGCGTGTAAAGGACCACTATACGGCGTGTAGTCGGTTTTTACACCCTTCATCGTCGACATGGTCACACGCCCTGTATACTCATTCCACATGGCCAGAAGTACACGGCATGTGGAAAAAGTACACGGCGTGTACTTCCAAAATTAAGAATTTTTCCCCATTTTCCTTATTTTATCAAAAACACTTAAGGAAAAGAGAAAAGAAGAAACATGTACCTCAAAGATAAGAACCGGGTTCTTACAAACTTCTTCCCTTAAAGCAATTTATCCCCGAATTTCCCTTCTAATGGTGGAGAAGATATAGCTCAGAACAACTCTGGCCACTGAGCACGTACGTCGGTCTCCCGTTCCCAAGTTTTGTCCTGCACTCGGCCATGCTGCCATAGCACCTGTACGTGAGGAACTGACCGGCCTCGGAGAACCTTCGTGCTCCTGTCAACAATACTAATCGGATGCTCCTCAAAGGACGCATCCATATGAAGATCAACCTCCCCGGGCTGAAGGATGTGAGACGGATCTGAATGATAGTGGCGCAACTGAGATACATGGAAGACATCATGCATGGCCCGGTACCTCTGTGGTAACTGCAGCCGATAAGCAACTGACCCGACTCTCTCCAAGATCTCAAATGGCCCCACATATCTCGGTGAAAGTTTACCCTGTATCTTGATCCGCCTATGTCCCAGCCTCGGCAAAACATGCAAGAAAACCTGATCCCTGACCACGAACTCCAAGGGTCGTATGCGGTGATCAACATAAGATTTCTGATGATACTGTGCGGTAGCCATCCACTTCTGAATCAACTGGACCTGCTCAGAAGTCTCCTACATGAGACGTGGTCCTAGTGAATTTGCCTCACCTTCCTCTAACCAGCACAAAGGTGATCGGCATGGCCTACCATATAAAGCCTCATAAGGTGCCATCTCAATAGTCGCCTAAAAGCTGTTATTGTAGGAAAACTCGACAAGGGGTATATACTTCTCCCAAGAGCCCCCAAAGTCTAGGACGCATGCACGCAGCATGTCCTCTAGCACCTGTATCGTATGCTCTGACTGGCCATCTGTCTGAGGGTGGTATGTTGTGCTCAAAAGAAACTGTGTACCCAGTGCCCTCTAAAAACTCTGCTAGAAACGAGACATAAAGCGGGCGTCCCTATATGAAACGATAGAACGAGGGACCCCATGAAGACGGATGATCTCTCGGATATAAAACTTTCTAATCTCATCAACCCCGAAGGTCTCCTTGATCGGCAAAAAGTGAGATACCTTCATGAGTCTGTCCACAACAACCCACACGGCATCATTTCCTCTAGGTGACCTCAAAAACCCTGTCACGAAGTCCATCACGACATCATCCCATTTCCACTCTGGGATGGGTAACTGCTGTAACAGTCCGGCTGGCCTCTGGTGCTCCGCCTTCACCTACTGACAAGTGGAACACCTCGTAACAAAACCTGCTACATCTCTCTTCATACCCAGCCACCAGTACTAACATCTCAAGTCACGGTACATCTTGGTAACCCCAGGATGAACTACCCAAGCTGAAGCATGAAACTCTCACATCATCTCCTCACGTATATCCCCTGGAACCCATACTCGTCCATGGGAATGCAGAAGCTCATCATTTCCTATCGTCCAACCAGTAGGAGGGTCCCCACTTGCCACTGACTCCCATATAACTAGGCATTTTGGATCAGATAGTTGTCTCATACTCACTCTATCTAGTAGGGTAGAAGTCACAGCTAAAGATGAAAGATAATACTACCGCTAACTGTCGTGCACCTCCAAATGCATCTCAGAGAATAAAGCCATAAGCTGCCACTCACCACTGGCCTCCTTCACTGCTTGTATCTGAGTCTTCCTGCTCAGTGCATCAGCTACCACATTACCTTTACTAGGTGTATAGGCAAGCTCAAAGTTGAAGGAATGAAGGTATTCAACCAACCTTCGCTGTCTCAGATTCAAGTCATGCTGAGTAAAGATATACTTGAGGCTTTTGTGGTTGGTGAAAACCACAAAGCGTTCTCCCAAGAGATAATGTCTCCAACAGCGTAACGCATGAACAACTGCAGCCAACTCGAGATCATGTGTCAGGTAATTCCTCTCATGTGGCCTCAACTGTCGAGACCCATACGCAAAAACTCGATCGCCCTACATCAACACTGCTCCCATCCCAATACCTGATGCATCACAGTAAACTGTATAGATCTTCCCTTGCTCTGGGAGTATCAGGATCGGTGCTGATGTCAACCTTCATTTCATGTCCTGAAAGTTTGTCTCGCAAGCTTCTGACCAAATGAACTTCACACCCTTCTTAGTCAAACCCATCAACGGAACTGCTAAGCGGGAGAAGTCCTGGATGAAGCATCTGTAGTAACCATCCAGCCCCAAGAAACTCCGTATCTCAAACATTTTCTTAGGCTACTCCCAGGAAAATACTTCTTTCACCTTCTATGGGTCTATAGCAACTCCTGCCTCCGAGATGATAGGACCCAGGAAGTGAATTTGGTCCATCCAAAAGTGGCACTTTGAGAGCTTAGCATATAGATGATGCTCTCTCTGTGTACTCAATACGATCTCAAGATGGGTGGCATGGTCGTGTCGAGTGTGAGAGTACACTAAGATGTCATCCATGAATACTACCACAAAAGAATCAATATATGGATGGAACACACAATTCATCAGAGCCATGAAAACTGCGGGCGTGTTCGTGAGTCCGAACGGCATAACTAAGTACTCGTACAGACCATATCTGCTCTGAAAAGTTTTAAGTGGTATATCTGATGGTCTCACGTGCAGCTGATGATATCCGGACCTCAAGTAAATCTTTGAGAACACTCGTGCTCCATGAAGTTGATCAAAAATATCATCAATACTTGGTAAGGGATATCGGTTCTTAACCATCAGCTGGTTTAGCTTATGATAATCCACACAGAGTATGAGGGTACCATCCACCTTCTTCGCAAAAAGGACCGGAGAACCCCAAGGAGAAGTACTGGTTCAGATGAAACCCTTCACCTGTAACTCCTCTAACTTCCTCTTGAGCTCCTAAAGCTCAGTTGTAGCCATCCTATAAGGAGTAATGGACACCAGTGCTACCCCTGGAACAAGCTCAATAGAGAAATCCACCTCTCGCTCTAGAGGTAGACCTGAAAAGCCATCCGAAAAGACATCCCTAAAACGATCAACCACTGGAGGGAAATCCGTCTGACAAGTCCCCTGATCATCCAGATATAAACTCACAATCTGGACTGTGACTCCACCTCACCCATGATTCTCTGTTCCATCTCGACTCGCCTGAACATCTCATTCGCCCTTGTATAGAAACTCTCCGCCCTTTGGTGACGTGAAACTCACCCTACGACGATAGAAGTCCACAAAGGCTCGAAAGGGAACCAACCAATCCATCCTGAGAATGACGTCATAAGCTGTCATCTCTAAGACATAGAGGTCCCAAAGAAAGTGACACCCTCCAACCAATAGGGGGAACTCCATGCACTGACGCACACCAGCCGTTCTAGTACCCAACGGAGTGTCTAGCGTCATGATATCAGAAGAAGAATAAACACAGAGCCCAAGGATCTCCACAACGGGAACAGATATGAAACTATGTGTAGCACCCATATCAAAAAGTACGGAAGATAAGACAGAAGATACTAGAATAGTACCTCTGACTGTAGAAGGTCTGGGATCCTGCATCTGTTGGGCCTGCTACACTGCATATGCCTGCCCAGTGGTGTGGCCCTGCGACACAGCCTAACTACCCTGAGTTGTTCCGCCCCGCTGCCTCTGAGATCCTGGTGTCTGGCTACCACATCCACGACCACCATCTCTACATGCACGCCCTAACGTATTCAAGTTTCCCGACTGGTAAGAAGATATCGGTCCTGCTCCTGCACGCGGAGTCTACATAGAACCCCTCTCACTAGCCACTGGTAGAAATGCCTTGCAAAAGCGCTGCAGATGACCCATCTTGCCGTAAGCTCGGCACTCCACTAGATCACGTGGACACTGCGGTCTCTTGTGCCCCTCTTTACCACACTGGTAGCACCTGATTGGGCCACTTGAAGAAACTGCCTGGCTGGTACTGCCACCCTAAGAGAGATCCATCTGTCTCTTCCTCTTGACAATAGGAATAGTACCAGTAACTGGTGTTGAACCGCCCTGGCCCACACCACTAGATCCTGCAGGTTCCTCTCTGAAATCAGTGTCTAGTTCATAATAGCATGTACTGAAGGCAACCTGAAAAAATTCACCAGTGCTCAGATGTCATAACGAAGACCATCCTCAAAACGTCTGTCTCTCAACGTCTCATTACCCACCAGTACGGGTGCAAAACGTTGAAGCTCGGTGAAACGAGTAGAATATTCCATCACTGACATAGCACCCTACTACAGATTCATGAACTCTTGAGCTCTATTTGTCCTCAGCGTCTCTGGAAAGAAGAATTCATAGAAGACTACCTGAAAATATTCTCACGCCATGTCCCTGTGATGCTCTGACTGGGTGGTAACATCCCACCACCTCTTGGCGGAATCACACAGCATATAAGTCGTGAGCTTGACCCTCCACCCTGGAGGCGTCTCAAGATGATCGAAAATAGTCTTCATCGATCCTATCCAAGACTCTGCAGCTTGTGGTCCACCATCCCCTGAAAACGTAGGTGGATGCTACTGCTGGAAGATAAGAGTCAACTCAGCCATAGATGTGGCAGCCTGCGGTGCTCCCTAAAAGGTCTGCATGAACCGCATAAAGCCTTCACGGAACTGTGCCTCTACGCCTATGTCCGGTATAACAGCTGGAGCTGCATCTGGCTCTACTGTAGGATCAACTGGTAGCCCATGGCCCACCATCTCTAGAGTATACTTGTTGCCGCTCTCCGGGCGAACAACGTGTGGTCATCTAGGCGGCATGACACTACAATGTCAAAAACACTCCTTAGATTCAAGATTAACAAGACTAAAAATAAAGGAACCACAAAGGGAACAAGAGGAAGAAGGCATTTCAAGATTTGAAAAACAAGACTACACGGTGTGTACAATGACTAAACGGCATTTACTTGACTTCCCTTCCCCTGCCCGGGTCCTTCGACACGGCTAAGCCACACGTCTCCCATTGAACAAAACTACACGGCGTGTATAATGACTACACGGAGTGTATGGTGTAATTTCCAACTGCCTATGTCGCTTGTGACACGGACGACTACTCGGCTTGAAACTACATGGATTGTTACATCCGTACACGGCGTGTACACCACCCCGTTTCCCCGCCACACAGTCAGGTCCACACGGTCTGTCCTCGGACAAGACTACACAGCGTGTATACTGACTACACAGCGTGTACTAGATGAGCTTCGCCAACCCGGGTTGTTAATTACACGGCCGGACACACGGATCACACTACACGGCGTGTTATATAGACACACGGCGTGTATCCGAAAGGATCACACCGACCCGTGTTGTTAGTTACACGGTCGGGTCCCCAGTTCAGACTACACGGCATTTTCCATAGTGGACACGGTGTGTATGTCTTAAGGTCTCCTCTGTCCGTGTTGTTAGTTACACAGGCGGACTCTGGGCCAACACCACATGGTGTGTACATCCGGTACACAACGTGTTTTCCCCAAACATTCCCTACCCTGTGTCACCGCCCACACAGTTTATGACACGGGAAGAGACTACACGGTGTGTACTCTGGGTACACGGCGTGTACTTAAAAAGTTCATTTTTCTTCCCAAATAGAAGGCCATACACAACGTGTTTAAAGGTATTACACGACGTGTATACTGGGTTTTCCGGACAGTATGCCTCAAAAACTTCCTCGGGCACAGCTTATTACCAACTAACGTTCGTCATATCCCTGACTACGGCTCCAAACAGTAAGTCAAAGAAAAGAACCCCTCTGATACCACTTTGTAACGTCCCAATTCCGGGTGCCACTCAACGGGTGCCCCGAACCCAATTCACCACGTGACCTCAAGTGCATTTCCCCAAATGCCAGAGGCTACCGACTAGCAGTGAGGGCCTAGGTCTGATAGTGGGGAAACTATGCCCTCATTTGTCAAAGTGTAGCGCAGTGGAATAAAATAAAACATACAACAAAAACGGAAGCAGCAACAATATCTTTAACTGAAATGGATAACTTATAACAAAAAGGGATACCAGGAGTCATATATATATGAAGATGCAGGATGTCACTATTCTTTAAAATAGCCAGAACATGTTGCATGATCAATACAATATAACTGAATTATAGGTATAGAAAAACAAAATAGAACAAAACAGTTGGTAGCATCACAAGCCTGAGCTCGGTCCCATGCTCCCCTACTCCTCAGCAACAATCATGTACCTATATAGGGACCCTTGACCTTATCTACACCTGCAGAAACGTAATCTGTTTGGGCCGAAAAGCATGACCCAAACAGGGTGTGAGAAATAATTCCCAGTAGGCACCCACCAAAGGCTCGTGCTCAGCTGTGTGTAAACATGCAACAACAGTGTGCAGTAGTAAATGCAATAAACTAAGCAGTACTCAAAGTAACTAAATTAACCAGTTATATTGCCATTTTAATTATTCATTTAACCATTTAATTTAGTAACATTATATGCTCAACAGTACCAAGACCTCGGGCTAATAGAACCACGCCCTTGGGATAATATAGTAAAACTGCGCCCTCAGGCTTGCCCTTAGGCTATACAGAATCTTGCCCTCAGGCCTTTCCCTTAGGAGAAATAGAATCTCGCCCTCAGGATTTCCCTCAGGCTATACAGAATCTTTCCCTCAGGCCTTTCCCTCAGACGGAATATAATCTCTCCCTCAGGCCAAACTGAAACGAAACCCTCAGGTAAATAGAATCTTTCCCTCAGGCCTTTCCCTCAGGAGGAATAGTAACATTTCCCTCAGGCTATATAAACCACACCCTCAGGATAATATAACTGGGCCAGTCCCAACACATAAACATGCAATTTATACAATTCCTCTCAAGGAAAAAGTAATGCATAAAGTAAACATGGCATACCCTCGGGTATCCTGGCCAAACGGCTAAATAGAGGAACGCACCCTGGGGGTGGTCCTGGATCCAAGCACTGATCCCAAACAACAATTTTTACAATTTAATTTAATTACCTATACAATTATAGGTATTTAATATAGTCACAACCTCATCCACACGACAACCCATATATGGGTTTGTAGATCAAAAACACACAAAACTCACAACAGTTGGAAAATAAAAACCAAGCCACCTACCTTAAACACCAACGAACGATATACGCTAACGATGCCTTCTGAAACGTCCAAGAATGTCGTAGATCTGAGGTAAAATAATTATCGATTAAATGAAAATAACTATCATTAGGGGAAGAATTGGAAAGAACGATTAAAGAAGAGTGGAGGGTTTACCCGTGCGGTTCCAACGAGATCGTCTGAGGTGGAAACAGATTCCTGTCATGTGCTCGGTGGATCTCCAAAGCTCCAGCCTTCCTCTCCTAAGCCCTCTTCCCATTCTAAGCCTTCCTTGTGAACAGGGGAGGCTACTTTCCATTTTAAGCGAAAAAAACAAAGTATGCGGCATGTATTTCCAAGTACACGGTGTATACTTCCCATTTTTTAACTGTTCCTCTGGCGGTTTCCCGCCAATGTGGCACTATTCATCTACCGACATGACTATATGGCATGTCTTCTTGAGTACACGGCGTGTTCTATCGCACAGCTAGCCATTGCCTTACTATTCGCCTGCCGACTGACTACATGGCGTGTAAAGGACCACTACACGGCGTGTAGTCAGTTTTTACACCCTTCATCGCCGACATGGCCACACGCCCTATGTACTCATTCCACACGGCCATAAGTACACAGCGTGTGGAAAAAGTACACGGCATGTTCTTCCAAAATTAAGGATTTTTCCCCATTTTCCTTATTTTCTCAAAAACACTTAAGGAAAAGAGAAAATAATAAACTCGTACCTCAAATATAAGAACCGGGTTCTTGCACAGTAAGTCCTATTGTCATGTACTAGGATACCCCAGGTCAATCCCGAAACTCCTTGTTAGAGTTTTCACTCCTAGTTACATCTGTGTCAGAGCCACCTCTGCCTGCTTGTATCCAGACAGGGATGTATTTCTTGGAAAACTCACAAAATCTCTACATTACCAAAATTATAGGAAGTTCTTTTATACCAATCATCAAAGTTTATCTTAGGGTAATGTTTCAAAATCGGAGTTTATCTAAATCTATTTCCAAGGTTGCTGCTAAACTTCCTATGATACCAAATATAATTCCTCGACCCCAGAAGCCCAGAGCCGGTGCATTATTTTAATACATTGTCATGATTACAAGAAATCAAATCTCAAAGGACCGATCATTTTATCAGTCTTGGAAAATGGATTACATACATGAACTTTACATTATAATGTATAACATAAAATACAACATAGATAATCCTTTGAGAATTCCATTATTCTTCTAGATTAAACCTAGATATAAATCATAGTACACTTCTTGGCATCCTGGGAAAATAAAACATAAGAAATGGGTGAGCTCAGATGCTCGGTAAGGGTAAATAATTTAGTGGAATCTATAAAATTTTAAAACAATATGTGTAATAAAAACAAACATCAAACTTTTAAACATAAAAATGAACATAATATGGAAAAAATAAATCAAGCATCACCATATAAACATGCACATAGATATTATACTAGTCAAATAATCACATGTAATAACTAATTTCATATTTAGGGAATGCCTAACACCGGACATCATTGTCACATAGTCAAAGCCTCATGCCAAGACTACAAATAAAAATTTTGTAAAGTCCTTGTGCCAAGACACTAATTTGTCTCATGATACCTACCGATGCATCAAGGATATATAGTGGGATCCACCTGTCACTTGCTAAGTCAACTTCATTCCTCATATGAAAATGTTGAAACATAACATAAACATTCGTATTAAAACTAGCATACGAAATGTCAATACATTAAACATAAACCATGAATGGTATAAAATAGCACATCCATAGTAAAACATATCATAGCTCGTTCAATACAATATGGGATATTTTATTATAATAAATCAACCTCAATCAAGAATAATATCCAGTAAAGTATGTTGACATAGTTGAAAATGATCAGTAAAATGCTTTGAGAGAAATACCCCTTTTTCATGAAATCATTTAAAAGTCTCATAATTTATAAATGAGGTAATTTAAAAGATATTTTGGAATCAAATTGTCTCATACCACTTTGAATATTTTTAAAGGAATTAACATTTTAAAATAATTATGTTCATATGAATAAATCCTTAAAATCATTTTGAAAACAAGGACATTAATTAAATAGATTTAGAAAAATAAATCTTTAAAACATTTAAAATGATGATCTAGTTAAAGAGACCATTACATAAAACCTTAAAATATTCCTTTTGAAAAAAAAATATGAAACATGGACATGGATGATAAATATGTACCAATAAATACATACATTTAAATAATCTCGGATAATAATGAGATTGAGGAATTAACCCTTACCTTGTACTTTCCTTTAGTCAATGGTATGTTTAACCTCTTGTATAATGACCATAGTATGTTATTAAATTATACCATAACCATATTTATATTTATTATATCATACATGATTTATTTATGACTTTATACTGCTTATTAATAATAATTTCCATGTTAAAGTAACATTTCAGGTAATAATCGCTTTCTTTATCATTTGTGTTTTAACTTGTTATTATTGATCGTATCACATAGATCATGATTTAAATAATTTTAGAATATAAAACATTATTTATATATCATATATATTCATAATATAAATATTTATAATAGATATATATATATATATATATGAAATGGAAACACCATTCATGGAGACGGTAGTTTGTACGTACGCATGGACGTTGTTTCCGTTTTCTTATTGTATTGAATGGAAGTAAGTGATTGAGATATATTTAAATACATATATATATAAATATATATTTTTAGTTGCATTATTATGTCATATATTACATACTTATTAATATTATATATTTTTATAATCATCTTTTAATGGTGAATGTGGAAATGAATCTCATCGTGTCGTGGAGATGGTAAGTTGTATGTACGCACGAGAAACGATATCATTTACTTAATGATAAAATGGTATGGAATTGGATCGTATATTAATTATAAAGAAACATTAAAATTTTATATTTATTATTTACATCAATTATACTCATTATTATAACAATCCAAATAATGACGTGTTGAATAACAAACTTCACCATGACGTGGAGATGGTAATCTGTACGTACGCACGTATAGTGACTTTGTCATTCATATAATGGATAGAATAATGAATAAGGTTATACCATATTTATAATAAAATTACAGTATGTATAAGGTACTAGATTTATTATTTTGGTATGGAAACAAAAAAGAAATAGGAAGTGTAAGAAGAAGAGAACTTTGAAAGAGGTGATGAAATAATTACCTCTTCTTTGGGTGCTTCCTTTTGATTTGATCAAAATGGCTTCTTAGGTTAAATTTATGATAAAATTAAGGACTCTAGGTTTAAGTGAGGGTATTTGGGAGGATATTTGAGCAGGGTTTGGCTGAGACAAATGGATTTTGAGGTGTGATTTTGAGAGAAGGGGAAGTACCCTTTTATAAGAGAGGTGAGGGCCACTTTAGGAAAAGCTTAAAATATTAATTTATTAT
The DNA here is from genome assembly GCA_963277665.1 of Viscum album. NCBI lineage: Eukaryota > Viridiplantae > Streptophyta > Magnoliopsida > Santalales > Viscaceae > Viscum > Viscum album. The sequence goes on from OY728147.1 coordinate 161,289,418, forward strand.
ACAATAATATTTGGTTTATAATGGCTCCAAAATGATTTAATTCTAGGATAAGGTGGGTATGGGTCTAAATCCTCTCAACAAATAGGTTTTAGACAAGTTTAGGTCCCCATATTAACCCTATCTTTTAGATTTAACTCTTAGTTAAATAGTTTAACTTTTACCATGTCCTCTTCAATTATTATAATAAATGGTTAATAAACTTACTATAAAAAGACAATTGAACCCCAAGTGGTTCATTAATGACATATTTATCATTATATAATTCATTTTACCAAACCTTAGATTTTTAGGAATATTTTATCATTTAATAATGTAGTATTTGTTTTAAAGATTCATTTTTGTTAATTTTGACACTATTTAGTATTTGGTTTTTGTGAAAGTAATAACAGCATGATTACTTCAAAAAAACAATTTAATAAACCCTAACATGTCATATTAATCTATAAAATTCATGGATGTAATCAAAATCCTCAATTTACATTTATTTTTATATTTATAATATCAATTATTTTAATCTTTCATTGACAAAGTTATTACCGCATCATCATTGTGTCATAAATAAATTTAATTATTTAATCTTTAAAAATTATAAATAAAATACCATAATGTAAGAAATATTTTTAGATTTCTAATTAATATTTATAGTCAAATTTATCTTATGTATAACCCTATATTAAAAATGGTTTAGTTATTAAACTTTGAATTTAACACTTTTAACTCTTCTTTAAATAAAATAATAATAAATGTCCTAATCTAATACAAGTGGACCAAAAGGGTCATATTTTATTCCTAAGGTTGTTTTGGGTAGAAAAACACTTATCTGATATAATTATTACATGTGTTAGGGTAATTATAATATCATTTTTACCTTTAATTACCCTATTTACTTTTAACCGTGGTAAAGAAAAGACAAAAGTTACTATTCACTAAAAATTATTTTCATCTTATTGAACCAAATTTTTCTTACTGATTTCAACAGTTTCTCTAGAATTTTTCAAATTCAATTCACAAAATTCGTAAAATTACGTTCTATGCAAATTTGCAAATGTGTTTAGAAGGTGGGTAAAAGACGTTAAAAAGTTCAATAAAATTTTATACATCTAATTTTATTATAAAATGACTCCCATGAATTAAATTAAACTTATATAGGTATTATATATATATATATTTACTTAAAATAAATTTAAATAAAATAAATAATTATTTAAATAAAAAGTCAGTTTTAAACAATAACGCAGTATTTTTCGCTATTCATCAAAAATTGAATGTTTTCAGAAAAATACCAAAAATTCACCCTAAGTTAATTTTGATATTCCAAATCCAAAAATGAAGTATATTTTACCAAATTCAAAACATAGAAGTTTCATTAATTAATTTAAAATTAATTCTCCTTGTCAAAACCAAAAAATGGGTTTTTAAAAAGTAAAAACTATCAAAAGATTGACATGTGTATGTCAAATTTAAATGTGAAATTACTTATAATAACCTATATTTTATTAAATGGTAAAAATATAATCTAATTATACTTACAAACCATTCAAATTCATAATTTAACACTATAAATTATTTTGATTAAAAAGTTGTTTTCAATTAAAATTTAGTATTTTTTACTATTCATTAAAATATAAAAGTTATCAGAAAAGTACCAAAAATTTATCCAAACTAAATTTTTATGTCCCGCTTCTAAATAATAATTTAATTTCATTAAATTGAATTCATAAAAGTTTCAAATATTGGTTTTAAAAAAGGGTTATCCCTTAAAAGGCGGTAAAATTGCATTTTTTGAAAAATACTTCTTTTATCTGAAAAATGAATTTGTTCTTATATTATGTCTATGAAATAGATAATATGGATTTTAAAATTATATGGATTATATAAAATTCAAAATTCAGTTAATACTATTCAAAACTGATTTTTAACGGCTAGTTTGGTAAGTTGTGGTGCGCTCAAACTCAGAGTTGTGTGTAGCACAAGCTATTGTATTACTTTAAAGAGATAACATAATATGAAATCATGGGGTGTTACATAAAATCTTGAAACCCACACACCTTAATCTAGTAATAAAACATATTCTTTACATTTTATTATTTGAAACCGATAAACAATACCTAAATTTAACCCTTCAGAACATATAACATCAAACTGGAATATTAGATCACTTATATACCTAAGAAAATTTTAGGTTTATAATTTTATGGAATTAATAAAAAAACTTATAAAAAAACTTTTATACCTAAAAAATTGATTCATAAAAATCAAAATCTCTCCAATTAAGTTCTTCACATCAAGTAACCTTCTTAATCATAACATACTTTAACCATTATTTTCAAACTGTGGAAAAGTAAACATAAGAATGGTCATATAAAATACTTATTAAGGATAAACATATTCATTAAAAAATTAATTTCATTATTGAACAAAATATGAGAATAAGGGTATAATTACATTATCAAATTGCATGAGCATAATGTAAGATAAATCTTACCTATCAAAACCTAGATCATAAAATATGAGACATGGAAAAAATATTAAATATAAGATAAGATTCATATAATTCAACAATCATGATCCATGTGAAAATATTACTTGAGAAAAGTATACATTAGAAATTGATGTGATCATAAATAAAAAATGGAATAACCTACCTAATAAATTCTAATAATCACTTAGAAGAAACCTATAACCAGTTAACTCCATCTATTTTTTCCAATTAATTGGAGATCTATATCAAGATCACCCATTATATGATATATATCAATCTCACCTGTTATAATAAACAATTCCCAAGAACCATAACGTAATCATAACATGTGAAGCTTTCACTTTTTAACATAACAATAACCATTGTTCATTCATAGATTGATTTACCTATCGGAAAGAAATGAGTTCCATGAAAATCCCTTTGAAAAAATTATAATCCATCTTGAGAAAGAATAATGATGGTATCATTACAAAATATCCCTAGTGGATCTAAGTAACATCAAGGGTAAATGTTTTTTATGAAAATATATAATATTAATATATCATTAAAAACATTATTGAGGAAAATAATTATTTCACTTTGAAAAATCACTTTCAAAAACTAAAAAATTACATCATTTTTTGAAAATAATTTTCTTTGAAAAGTTCCATGGAAACTTTTAAATGAATCTTCAAATAATTTATAATTCATGACGGCATGAAATTTTTTTCATGTTGTAATCATTAAATTAATGATTATGTTCACACCATTGATATAAAGTACATTGTTTAGAAAATAAAAAGAATATTATTTTTAAACATTTTTTTAAATTTAAAACATATTAGAAAATGACTTTAAAAAATCAATTATTAATACTCAAAAATATTTTTGAAAATATTTTATAAAACATGGATATATAATAAAAAGTTTTCTGACTAAAAAAGGAAAAATATAGTCGATTTTCTTAAAAATAATTTCTGAACCATTTTGAGTACCAAAGAGATAAAAATGCTACCTAAACATAAAAATTCCATAAATATACAGAGGGGAAATTTTAAATGAGATTATAAAATAAGGATCATATAATTTCCTCAAAGTAAATTATAGTGTAAACAATCCCTATTAAAATGGAATTGAAACATAAAATTCTTACCACTTTGGTAAGTATTGAATCATAATCCACAAGAAAGTATAACTTATAATGAAACCTTAAATATCATGAACATAAGATTATTAATGATATAACAAGTTAAATGATAATCATATACATATAATATTAGAATATAGGTTTATAATATAAACATATGTCCTAAAGAAGGAAAATTTGAGATGAATAACCCTTACAAAGTTCATATCATTGAATTGAGAATTAATCAATGGATTGATTATGTGTAACAAATGTAAATCCACATAAAATCAAAATAATACATAAATCAAAAAAATTAAATTTCACATAAAATATTGACATGATATAATAAATGAAGAATTGATATAACCCAATGAAAGGAAATTGAGTTAAGAAACCCTTACCACTTGGTAACTTTTAAGTCAAATCTACTTGATGAAATAATTTGAATTAAAATCTAAAATAAAATTAAGTATGAATTATTTATTATATAACATGTAAAATATAATTATATACACTATGTAAAATAAATTAGGTGTATAACATTAAAACATGCCTCAATGAAGTGAAATTAAGATGAAATCCCTTGCCTCAAGTCCATACTTGCTATGTATGTACTTTAACACTCATATAATAAACTTATATAAATTATTTTATTTCTTAAGAAACATTTTATAGTTTTAATCCCATTTAATTAAAATGTTTATTTCATTTATTTTAATGACATATTTAATTACTTAATCGGTTAAGTCCACTTAGGGTGTTTTGAGGATGTTCGGTTCATAATTTCAAAATAACATCGGTATATAGACCGTGGTCAAAGAGGTAATTATTATATAATATATAGAATAATAATAATGAAATAAATATAATTATTATATATTAATTATACTTATGAAACCAACCATGAAATATGGTTATGAAAAATGAATTACGTTTCAATCATGGAGACGGTAAGTCAACGTACACATGAGTAACATTGTCATTTTTCAAAGAGCATGAGGGAAAAAGGTAAGTTTTATTTTATATTTACATAATTATTATTATATCATAAATATAATATTATATCTATAAATAAAATTATATATACCATCCATGGTATTTGGTGATTAAAAATGAATCGCATCACTTCATGGTGGTGGTAATCCACACATACACACAAACGACGTTGTCATTTTTTCAATGGATGGAAAGGTAAGAGAATATATGATATATTATCTTTAAAGAACTATAATTATTTTACTAATATAATATATATATATATATATATATATATTAAATATATCATTATAACCATCCATGAGAGGCGGTGATGGAAAGTGAATTATATCAGTTCATGAGGCGGTAGCCCACCATACACATGAACGGTAGTTTCATTTCCCATTTGATTGAAGAGGGGATAGATATAGGTTATGAAATTAAAATAATAAAAACAAAATATATTTAATATAATTATATTATTATTTAATCATCGTTGAAGAATATTTTAAGGATGTGTAAGAATAAATAAAACAAAAAAAACTCTATTAAGAACTATACCACTTCTTCGGACAACCTCTTTAGGTATATACATAAAACCTTCCAAGGTTAGTTTGTTAGTAAACCATGGAATATATTAAATGGTGAGGTATTTTAGGAAGATATTTTGGTAGGTATTTTCTAAACCAAAATTTTCTTAAAGTTTTGAGAGGATAGGATAGGGGTACCCTTTTATAAGTGGGGGAGAGGACATGCTTGGATTCTTTTTAAATACAAAAATATATTAATGTATTACTCTAGAAAAATGGATAAAAAATGGACCATTTAAGAATATTATATGATATAGGGTATAAATATGATCATAAAATAGGTTTATTAAAGTTTTTAGGTTATTTTAATCCTTATATCTTTAGTTTAACCCCCTAATAAACCTGTTTTAACCTTAATCGTGGTAATAAATTTTTACTATTTTTACTGTTTATTGTGAAAAAAAATTAAATTTAACTTATTACTTGATATTAATTATACTGATTAAAATGATGGAATCCATTTTATAAAATTCAATTCTTATAATTAGTATAATTTAATTTAAAATTAAACCTGAAAAATGTGACGAAAAATGATTTATTAGAAAAATGCTTTTTAAGTATAAAAATGTTTTTATACCAAATTAAAGTATAATTTTTATTCTAATAACATTTATTGGATTATTTTTAATTAAAATTAACTAATTAAATTTTAAAAATAATCTAAAATATAATGTGAATTTTTAAATACTTGAAAATAAAATAGAGTTTTCAATAAAAAAAATTTATTTTCACTATTCATTGAACAATCAATCTTTTCAGAAGATTATTAAAAAAGAAACCTATGATAATTTTGACATTATTTATTCAAAAATGATACCATTTTTATCAAACAAAATTTTTAAAAGTTCCAAAAATTAATTATAATATTTTCTAATAAAAAGCAATAAAAATATTTTTTGAAGAAAACGTATTTTTGAGGCATAAATTGACTTTACTAATTATTGAGTGATTATTTACTAATAATTTATCAATAAATTTTTATTTATTATTAAATTTATATATATTTCATAATTTAGTTACTTCTATTCACACCCACCAAATTAATATCAATGTTATAACAGTCATATTTAAATAATAATATTTCATAGTTTTTTTAATCTTGGTGGTGCATGTCGTATATGCTATCAAACATAATATTATTTTAAAAAATATTGTGGTGTTACATTCTCCCCCAAATCCACTTTAATAAATTGTATCCTAGTAATTTTATCTTGATCTCGATAATCAATGGTTTAATAATTGAAAATACCTTTATTGAAAACCCACATCATAAAAATGGTTAATAAAAATTCCTTTTTAAAAGAGGTAAAGGGTAAAATAAAGGTCATCTGAAATAACACATAACTATGTTTCCAAATATAAGAACATTAGTGCGAAGTGAAAATATGTACATATAGGGAAAATATAATGTCTAAATAATGTTAGAGAGTGACAGAGAATAATGATCACAAGAAAGTGAATAATCATGAGAAATACAATGACCACAAAACTGTAAATCAATGAGGTGTGAAAAGAACCATTGATTCACCATAAATGAAGGTAATATGATAAAATTTTTGTTTTAAGTTCCTTTTCCTAGATTTTAGGAATACTTATACTATCTAGACTGATAACATAAAGAAATATACTTACTTGACAGGTATAATTTCATCCTTTAATCAATTTTAACCATAATCTAATATTTTTCTCTAAATGATGATAATTAAAGATACATTTTTCATGAAATAATAACTAAAATAAACTTCTAACATATTATATAATCCACAAAAGGATAAAAATCTATTCCTATTATATTTATATATTAACCAAAATTGAAATGGTTAGTACAAGGTAAGATAATATTGAAAATGTATAAACCTTCATATGAATAAATAATACATTTAACTTAAAAATTTCCACAATAAATCAAAATTTTCATCTTAGATCATTAAATGAATAAATAACAATATATCCCAAATAACCTAAATATTAAAAGGTGATCTCATAAATTTCATATTAAGTCCCCAAAAATGTAATAGTAATCTTTTTAAATAATCCTCAACATTAAACCCAAGGGTTACATGTACCTAAACCCAATAAAACATCTCCCAATATATCATTAATAACTTTAAAATATCATAACTTAAAACATAAAAAAGGGGTGTTTATTCCTTTGAACTTATTATCAATATTATACTTATAAACCCATGGTATAACCCATAACTCTTAAGTTAACCTCACATAAAAACAACCTAATCTCCAAAGTTATCTAAAAATTTTCTCTAATGAAAAATATAATAACCTCGAACATGAATACCTATATCTGGTGATAAAACATAATATTTAAATTTATGGCTTTGATAGTGATAAACATAACCCAAATTTAACCCTTAAAATCATATTACATCAAAGTGAAATATTGGATCACTTAGATACCTAAGGTTACTTTTGGTTTAGAGTTTTAGAGAGTTGGGAAAACTCTTACAAAACAACTTGGATACATAAAAATTTGGTTCATAAAATTCTTAGTCATCTTAAACTAAGTTATTCACACAAAATAACCTTCTTAGGTATAACATAATTAAATACTTTATACACAACCTGAGGAAAAGGAATCATAAGAAGGGTGACCTACAATTATCATTAAGGTTAAACTTGTGCATTAAAAATTTAATTTTATCATTGGGAATAAAATTATCATGAGGGTATGATTACATAATCAATGTAAATGATCATAACATAAGATAATTTATACCCATTAAAACATATATCATAAAACATGATACATGGCATAAATCATGAACATAAGACAAGAGTCGTATAAGTCAAAAATAATGAGTTGTGTGAAAATAATCCTTGATAAAATGATACATTATAACTTGATAAAAGCATAAATAAATTGTCTTATTAACTTGGAACATAATTTTTATATCACTCTTACAATCACTCTTACATATGGAATAAGCTACCCACTAAATTTCAATAATCTCTTAGGAGAAACCTATAACCAGTTAACTCCATCTCTTTGACCAATGAATTGGAGATCTATATCAGGCTCACTAATCATCATGATCTATATCGGTATCAATAATAATCATAAACAATATCCAATAACCATAACATAATAATAAAACATGAAATATTTAATTTTTTAATATATAAAAAATAATTGTTTTTTCATAACTTTATTTACCCATGGAAAATAAATAGATTATATGAAAATATATTTTGAAAAAATCATATTCCATCACGATAAAGAATGAGGATGGTATTTTTATAATATATCCCTGTTGGATCATAAATAACATTAAGGGTTGATGTCATTTATGAATAAAAATACTATTAAAAGGTCTTTAAAAACATTCCTGATGAAAATGCCCTTCCCAATATAAAAAATACTTTTAAAAACAAAAAAAAATCTATAATATTTAGAAAAAAAATTATTTAAAAATAACCATGGAAAATTTTATATTAAACTTAAAATCATTTAATGTTCATGATGATAGGAAATTATCTTCATACTATGATCATTAAAATAATTATTTTTTCACATCTTCAATAAAAAGTAACTTGTTCATAAAATGACAAGAAAATTATTTTTAAAACTTTTTATAAAATGTAAAACATGGGTAAAAATTAATTTAAACAATAATTTAATAATATTCAAAATATCTAAGAAAACATGGATATGGAAGAAAAATGTTTTCTGATATAAAAATAATAAATATGGTCACCTTTTCTTAAAAAATTATGAAAGGTTTTGAGTACCAATGAGAAAAAAATGGTACTTAAACATAAAAATTATAGAAATATAAAATGATAAATAAAATAAATGGTTTTATCAAATAAGTATCATATAATATTCTTAAAGTAAATTCAATCATAAACAATCCAGATTAAAATGGGATTCAAACATAAACCCCTTACCACTTTGGTAACTTTTGAATAATAATCCCTATGAAAGAATAACTTAAAATGAAACATTAAATATCATGAACATAATAATATTCATGATATAACATTTAAAAGGGGTATTATATACACCTAATTAAATAATATAGGTTCATAACATAAACATATGTCCCAAAGAAGAAAAAATTAAGATGAATAACCCTTACAAAGATCATATCATTGAATTGAGAATTAATCTATATAGTGATAATGTGTAACAAATTTAAATCCACAAAAAAATGGAAACATAACATAAATAATAAAAAAATTCATTTCACGTGTAATCTTCACATAATATAATCAATGAAGAAGTGATATAACCCAATGAAAGGAAAATGAGTTAAGAAACCCTCACCACTTAGTAACTTTCAAGTCAAATCCCCTTGGATGAAATAATTTTAATTGAAACATATAATACCATGAAGTATTATGGATTCATTATATTACTTGTAAAATGGTATTATATACACCATATAAAATAAATTAGGTGTATATCATTAAAACATGCCTTAATGAAGTGAGATTGATATGAAATCCCTTACCTCAAGTCCGAACTTGTCATGTATGTCCTTTAACAACTATATAATAAAATTATATAAATTTTTTTATTTCTTAATAAATTTTTATAGATTTAATAACTTCTCATTAAACTATTTATTTAATTTATTTTAATTACATTTTTAATTACTAGTTAATTCTACTTCAGGTGTTTTGAGGATGTTCGATTCATAATTTCAAAATAACTTCGGCATGTTAAACATGATAAAATAGGCCATTATTCTGTCATATTTAGAATAATAATAATGAAATGATTATCATTTTTATAAATTAATTATATTATTTAAACTATCCATGAAATATGGTTATGAAAAAATGAATTATGTTACAATCACAGAGAGGGTAAGTCGTAAGTACGCATGAGTAACATTTTCATTTTTAAATAGCATGAGGAAAATAAGGTAAGTATCATTTTATATTTATATAATTATTATTATATCATAAATATAATATTATATCTATAAATAAACTTATATATATCATCCATGTGATGCGATGATGAAAAACGAGTCATGTCTCTTTGTGGAGGTGGTAATCCACACGTATGCATGAATGAAATTATCAATTTTCAATAGATGGAAAGTTAAGAAAATAGATTATATATTATATTAAAATATTTATAATTATATCATGAATATAATATATATGTATTAAATCTATCATTATAATTAATCATGATAGGATGTGATGGAAAACAAATTACATCAGTTTGTGAGGTGGTAGTTCATCGTACACATAGATGGTGGTTTAATTTCCTATTTCATGGAAGGAGAGATGAATATAGGTTCTTAAATTAACATAATAATATCTCAGTATGTGTAAGATACTTATTTTATTATTTCATCATGGTTAAAAAAGCTTTTAAGGAGGTAGAATAAGAAATAAAATGAAAACACTCGATTAAGAACTATACCTCTACTTCAGACAACCTATTTAGGTTTATTCCTAAATACTTCCTTGGTTGGTTTTCAAATCAAAATAAGGAATCTAGGAAAAATTTTGGTATGTTAGTAATGTATTTGGTTAGGTATTCTCTAAACCAATTTTTTTTAATGTGTATAGGAGAGAAGATGGGGTGTCCTTTTATAATTAGGGGAGAAAATGCACTTGAAATTTTTTTAAAAAAAATTAAAATATATTAATTTATTACTCAATAAAAATGGATCCAAAATGAACCATTAATTAATATGAGATGATATAGGGTCTAAATATTTCCATAAATTAGGTTTTATATAAGTTTTTAGGTAATTTTAACCCTTATCTCTTTAGTTTAACCCCTGATAACCAAGTTTTAACCTTAACCATGGCAACATATTTTTACTGTTTTACTATTCATTATGACTAAAAATTAAGTTGAAATTATTACATAATATTAATTATTATTATTAAAAAATTAAATACATTTTATAAAATTCAATTCACATAATTGGCCGAATTTAATTTAAAATCAAACCCAAAAAATATGATGAAAACAATTTAATAAAAATGCCTTTTTAAGTATAAAGATGTTTTTATACCAAATTAAATTATAATGTTGGATACAATAACACTTATTGGATTATTTTTCATCAAAAATAACTAAATAAATTTTAAAACTAATTCAAAATATAATTTGAATTTGTAAATTCCTGAAAATAAAATATAGTTTTCAATAAAAATCAGTATTTTTCATTATTTATTGAAAAATAAAAAATTTTAGAAAATTATAAAAAATTAATCCAAAGATAATTTTAACAAGATGAATTAAAAAAATTATATCCTTTTTATAAAATAAAATATCTAAAATTTTCATAAATTAATTATAATATTCACTCACGAAAATCAATAAAAATCATTTTTGAAAAGGATGTATTTTTTAAGAAAATTTATTTTTGAAACATAAAATGACTTTACTAAAAATTGAGTGATTATTTACGAATAATTTATCAATAAATTTTTATTGATTAAGACCTTTATATATATTTCATAATTTAGTTACTTCTATTCATAACCCCAATTTAACAGCTAGCTTATAATAGTCATATTTAAATAATAATATTTTATGATTTGTTTAATCTCTATGTTACATGTTGTATATGCTATCAAAAGTAATTTTATTTTTTAAAAAATGTACGGTGTTGCATTCAATATAAAATAATATAACTATAATTCAGAATAAATCTATGACTACATATACATAATACAACCAATCTATTCCAAGGATTACATCATAGGGTTTTATCTGGAACAAGAAGAAATCCCCAACCAATAGGAGTTTCCCAAACATCAGTTCACAGCCTTGGTATACACTAAGAAAACTTGATTGACCTCCAATTAGAACAGTTAACACTAGGGGTTGTTGAAACCACTCCACCTTAAATCCCAATGTGTATTCCAAGTTGGTGAAATTAAGTAATGAAATGATTCATAATCAGATAAAAAACTTCCAGGGTAGAAGATATGTAGATAGTACCTCAAAAAACCTCCAAACCATCTAGCATCAGAACCTCCATGACATGAAACCAATCACGCTCGGCTAATCTGCCTCACTAATCCTATTGAAAAACACTTACATATCTATTCTCAACCCTATTTTCCTAAGTATGGGTAATATATTGGGGTTATCCTCTTACTAATTCATCTCTCCTCAATAAAGAAAAATCTTGATATCCCAACTAATAAGGCCTATGAGTCAACTATTATTGAGGTTGAAATGGAAACAGCCTTCCTACACCACACTATCCTTAGATAACAGTCGATAATTGTATCTTATGATGACCATAATCACTACACAAAAATAACATAGACATAAACATCCTAGTGAATGAGTGGGAACTAATAGGTCTAGAGAAGAGTGAGGAAGAATATTGAGGATGACTCCCTATTAGTGGGAACCTTGACTGTCCTAAAATTTGTGGCCCTCTATCTTCCGCTCTACTCCTTAGAAAGGTCTAATAACTCCCCTCTTGAGATGACCCTATTGGAACATGCATCCTCTTGATCAAATCTTCCATTCTTGGAACCTACAGATATATAGGCAACAAAAATGGGGAAACTATGTACTGAATAACTAGGTGTGGTGAATCATATAAATTTCATACTCTGGAATCGTCATTAAGGAAAATATTAAGGGAGTGAAGAAGATCCTTAAATATGACCCTAAGATCCTCCATGCTCATGCACCCCTATTATAGGGGTATAAAATCATGCCTATTCACTACCCTCGTCATCGATGAAAATAACTATACATAAAACAGATTTTGAAAATCATCTCATGAAACCTTTTCTTCCTTCTGACCCTCAAGATACAAAATCCACTAATGTAATTCTACTCCTTACATCTAATAAATAGTCAGTAGAACCTGATACTCTTCTCTAAAATTGATCATTCTGAAATAGATCACAATCTCCTCCAACCATTGATCTATCTCCATATAATAAACACTCCCTTCATACTTCACTAATACCTGATATTGGAACTCACACAATGTATTCATAATCATCCTTCTCAGTCAGGTATACCCACCTATGGTAAATTGGGTCATCCTACAGCACCTCACAAACCTAAACCATATGTGGATTGTGACTAAAATTCACCCTTGTAATTAAGAAAATAACCTCCTAAGTCTAATATCATGGAATTTATTTAATACCATTTAGTTTATTTTATTTTAAATTTCCCCAAAATCAACTCAATTCAAATACATTCATAAATAATCATGATGCATGTACCTATATTAGGTCCCCACCATGCAATAATAAATATCTCACCTAGGGTGTTCAATAAGCATAAGGTTCTTGCATCAAATCATAAGGGCCCTAATCATTTTTGTCTTAGCTGGTCTCCCTTACTACATCACACACTATGTTTGGCTAACACTACTAGATTACCAAACCCATGAAATAGTTACTAATTCATATCTCTGGTATCCTTACTAACTCTCATCCATATCTTTGATACCATTATATTATGACTCTTCCCCATTTGGAACCCCTCTTAGGCCTATAGTGAAGACAAGAGTGCCCCCCCAAGTCCCTCTTCCAATAGGCTATGAGTTAGTAACTAACACCAACTGTATAAAACATGAAAATGGGATTCATTGCCCTCATAAATAATGAGAAAATATATAACACCTATCAACCCCATAATATAAAATGAAATTTATGTCCCAAAATACATGAGAGTCACATAGAAAATATAGTCTTCAATATTAAATACTAAAAATAAGTCATGTAAAAGAAACTCCAACCACAGATCTGAACTCTGAGCTAGTAACGTCCAACCTGATCACCAAAATTTCCCTAGAAAAATGAAAATACATTGATATATATAGGGTTTATTATAAATGTATACTAAGTGGTTTTGGGTGGTAATTATCTTGGTATGTTATTTTTGGTTCTTTTGTGTATTCACTAAAGTATTAGTATGATTATTCCACATTTAAACAAGAGGAGTTAGTCACCCTGGTGGGTAGTGAGCCCTATTGAAGAAAAAAACCATGAGGGAGTGACCCAAATCAAATGGTATTGTGATGGAGGGTCTTGTGGCCCCAATATAGATCCTAAAATTGGTATCAAAGGAGGTAGGATGCCTCTTATTCATAGGGAAATCACTTTGGGAGAGATTTTTGGAGTCCCAAATGAATGACAATGCATACCCTATAGGTCATGTTTGTTGGTTGTAGGGGTTTCATGGTGTGATATATGGGTGTCATGTAGTGACACCTATTTCCCTATCCCATATCGAAGACTTGAGGAGTTTTTAGCATGGTATATAATTCATACCATCCCCCTCCCCATTACAAGGCCTTTTTAGACGGTAATGGGAAGTGATCTACCCTGGTGAGTAGTGAGTCCTACTGAAGAACAAAACCGTGAGGGAGTTTCCCAAATTGGGAAATATTGTGATGGAGGGTCCTATAGCCAAAATGTAGATCTTAAAATATATATAGGGTTTATCGTACAAATATACTAAGTAAGATCCTCCTCAGGTCCTCTTTTTTCAAATGTGGAAGAATTATACAAATACTTTAGTAAATAAACACCAGAACCAACAAGAACATACCAGGTCAACTACCACTCAAATTTACCAAGGATCACTCACATATAAACACATCCAACTATAATAACATAATATCAAAAGAATATATATCAAGAATCCACCTCAAAACAACTCCCCCATTGGTTTTTATTTCTCACACCCCAATGATAAACATCATGGTTCTTACATCTATTATATATAATAATATATTCATATCTTACATCATATCCAAAACCACATCATCATTATCACCACATATCGCATATTGTATCATACCACATACTACATCCAAAAATACATTCTAATTACAGTAGGGTATTGTGAACATGAAGGACATCAAACTCATACCCTTCTCCCACCATACACGAGCCCTGCTATATACCACATCCTCTATCACAAAATCATCCCAACACATCAATACATTCCAACTATTATCCATCACAGCTCATGTGTAAAATCTCAAGCCATTATAGTTGATACTACTTCAGAAGGGAGTGTAGAGAAGAGGGAGTAGTCTGTCATATATTCCCTTTCGAAACTAGATGTTGGGGAAAACATGTGAAACCTAAATTCTTTAGGTATTGATAAGGTTATTAACTTAGGTGGGTATGTATGAAATCACAATAAAATAAATTTATAATAAAGACACACCCAATCCTAAACTTATGGGTTCACACCAAAATAGTATTGTCTCACCTATTTCAAAACAAACGTAACAACCATCCATAGTTCCCTAGTCAATAAAATCATTTAATTATTTATATATTTATTATTTTTGAACCATATTACATCTATTTTTTTGTTTAATTCCATATTTAATATCAACCAATTTTTTTCCATTAAAAAAATTAATTTCATCCATCGCCTGTCTATTTCAATTATAAACATTTAATTTACATCCATTAGGTTATTAAATTCTATCCCACATCTATTACCATATTTTTTATTACTGATCACATTTCATATCCATCGAGAAACTATAATATCATCCCTATAAAACACAAACAACCACCACATAAACCTCCACACATATTATTCCAATAGCCATCATAACACATACTTTCCTATATAACCACCCATACCACCACTTCCATATCACATAATAGTCTATCCACTATGACAAAACATCAACCATTTCTCACCATGACAGAAATGGAAGCCATCAATAGTGCCTACTGTTGGATTTGGTTTCCTAGGACCAACTGTTTTTACTTTTATTACATGTATATTCAATATATTAAATATTAATAAAACATATTTTTACATATTGTTCATTTCTCTTCATGAATTTGATGTAATAATTTTCTAGAGTATATGCTGCATTGATAAGGTCATAGTAGTTCCCTTCTATGATGAGAACCTTGAAGTGATATAATGATATTCTTAAATAATGTTCTAGGTATGGATAACATACTATGATGGGACACATAGTACATATATTTTCAAGTGTGAGTACTCATAAGCGGATGAGGCTTATTCTCATGAAGTTCACACTTGGTAATCTCCAAGACTGGAGATTATGATAAAAAAAACTTTCCAATAGGAATTCTGTATGTTTTGGTGTTATTGGATATTCCTATTTGTGATCATGTGTAATAGTCATAGAATTTAATATTATCATTGATTAATTTAATGACTCAGAAACTAATATTTTCTGATGAAAATTGTGATTCCATATGTTCACGGTGAGGTTGGGTATGTTGGGTGTGTCATGATTCACGTGTCATTAATGGGTAAGTAAAGGAAGTATTTGTACCTTCCATAATTATAGAAGCTGATATCTTGGACCTTTTATTAGAATATAATTGTTGCGTTAAATTTCGTGATCATGGTGTAATGATGTGTTTATTTTAGATAGTCAAAGAAATATTTATTGAGCATATAGGTTGGGGACATAGATGTGCAACATGTTTGATGAGATATTGTGATAAAGGGATTATATTACATAGTGAGGGTTCGTGTGTAGTTTTCTTCATTGTGACATTAATTTTTTTCTTTTAGGTTCCTTGACCAGTTTCTAAACACTAATCTTGGACTTTATACAAGTATTCCTAATGAAAATGAGAAATAATCCTAGAGGTTCACACACTAAGTGTTTTCAATAATCTCGATTAAATTCTATTTGAATTTAATTAATTGAATAAATATCATTCTTAAGATAGATGGATAATTTTACTCACGTTTTATTGATCACAAATATTTATTGATGAATGAAATATTTAAATTAAATATTTATTCGGGTGTTCAATAAATGCTAGAGGAGTTTGAAGGGACCAAGACCAAGTCCGATAAAAAATATTAATTAAAAGATGGTTAAATAATATTTGTTATTGCGTAAGTTGGGGAGCGCCACAAAATATTATTATTATTATTATTATTATTATTATTATTATTATTATGTGGTGTGTATTTTATTGAGTATTATTATATTATTTAAGCGGTGGCATGCAATTAAATGATTATTTTAACCTAAAAACTATCTCTATAAATAGACGGTTATGTATATTGTGTATTGCATCAAAAAATCAAAAAATAGAATTATGGCACACAATGAATTATCTCTCGAATCCTCCTTCTCTCTCCCTCTCAAGAATGAGAAATGTAAGATAGATTCCTTCAAGTCCAAAGGAAAAGTGATTAAGATGAATAACGCAAGACAATCGCTTCACTGTGCTAGCACCCAGAGATTGATTGGCATTACTCAAATATCAAAGGAGCATGTGTGGATCACCACTAGAGGTATTCTATACTTAGATACTCACAATGCAATGAAGGAAAACTAAAAGGGCCTTTTCAGAAGATCTATATCCACATCGAATAAATAGTCCTTATATCAGGTATTCGTTTCTTCTGATATTAAATAAATTAATTAAAATTTTGAAGTGAAATATCATCTATTGGGGTTACATGAAACTCAATATTAAAAGAAATTTATATATATATCCCACCACTGTATTCTTGCACTACACCCAGAACCAACAAGTAGTATCATAGGGGTCATGTTTAAATTTATAATTATTTTTTTGATTGTCGATCCATACGCAATCATGGTTGAATTTTCATTTCTTATGATTCATTCTTTAATATATGTATATTAATATATATATATATAATATATATATATAATTTTAATTTTTAAACATAGAAATCTATTTATATATATATAAATATAACATAATACAATTTTATATTCAAAATATGAAAAGGGGAGTTAGTCCGCTTCTTCTTTGGGATGTTGAAGGTGTAGGGATCGACTTCTGTTGGAGGAATATTTTTTGTTTTGTCGTGTAAAGTCTCTTTCTAGATCATGGACAGGTGTATGGGGGTGAGTTCTCAATGGGGTACTGGAGAGGCATCCTGGAGCGTAAGGGAGGGGGAGTTCTTAGTGGCGTACGGGAGTTCGCAGTAAGGGGCATCATGGAATTATGGTAGGGAGGGGAGTTTGCAGCGAGGTATGATAGTGGGTGGGGTAAGAAGGAGAGTTCTCATCAGGGGAATCATGGTATTATGGGAGGGAGAGTACGCATGTAGGGTAGGGGTCCATATTGGATGGGTGGGTTGGGCGGGCAGCCTGTTTGATTTTTTTTATTATAAAAAAATCCAAGGTAAAAAAATGCCAAGGTTTTTTATAAATGTTGATAAATGAATTAGCGACATTTTAAAACATTGATAATCTAAAAAAATGTCACCAATTAATGTTTTTTTGGTATTGAGTACACTGCACCTAGCCATGTTGTAAAATATGTAGAATTTTAGGCAGTTATTACACGCGTTGTATGTTGCGTGTTAACCGGCCAACCTGGAACACAGTATGTCAGATTACACAGCATGTATACAGCATACATGTCGTGTAGTCTTCATGGGTTAGCGGTATAAATCGTGCATTCTGTGTGCTCATTATGCACATTCAAACCGCATGAGACCAACATCCTGGATTATTTATGATATACGCAACATGTAGGCGGTGTACACGTTGTTTAGTTTATCATTTCTTGCATCTGAAATACATATCAATACATTCGGTGAGAAAAATAGACACACTGCATAAGGTATTCATGGTGTGTTGCTAGCTTGTATACGTTGTGTGATCCTACCAAGATACACAATGAAGACCCAAGTGAGTATCTTAGGCACATGGAAAGCAGACACATGGCATATAGATGGCATGTACATTCCATGTAGTCTGGACGAGTTAACACATCAAATCCCTAGGAGCGTAACTTGAATATACAACAGATGAGGTACATGACATGCAGTTGTATAGTACACACCGTGTACTCTACCAATTACTAGTAGAATTAAATTACATTAAATTAAAAATTGCAGCATTAAAACCTTGTTGCTTTGATTGGAACTTTAAGTGTTTGACAGTTTAATAAGGATTTTAAATAATTTTAAATTCTCAATTAATTTATTGTGATAAATATGCAATTGTTGGTTCTTCCATTTATTTTCCACTAATTCCTTTATGATGTTTATCTCCAAGAGGATTCAGATGGTCATTATGATGAAAGAGAATTAATTAATTAATTAATTAAAGCATTTTTATCTTAAAAATAAATAATGAATAATAAATTAATGTTAGTCATTTATTTTTGTGTATACATTGCATTTTTTACTATTCATAATCTTGACTAAGATTTTTTTATGTGTTAGATTTCTTAGTTTAATTTATTATAGGGTTTTTCAATTATTTATTATTAAATTAAATATGGTGTCCTATTAATTGTCCCTCCATCCATTATTATATAGGACATGTGTGTCCATGGTTATTTATTTAATCCTTCTTAACCAATCCTTTGGTTCCCCTCACCTCCGTGTGAGTTATAAATACATGTCATTAATGTAGTTTCCTTAGGATCATGGAGGCGGTTCAATATGGAACCATAATGATGTCAACCCATGAGATACATAGGTGGAATGGTGGAATGTTGTAACTCATGCCAAGACTGGAAATAAGAGTTATTTCCCCTAGGTTAAAGGATGATTTAATTTCAGCTCATTAAATCAACCATTAGATAATATCATGATTGGTTCATTTGTTTATTTATTTATTTATGTCTATGCATTATTTATTTTATGGATACAAGACCGAGATCACATAAATAAAATTAATTAATGTGAAAATATAGAATTTAAATAAATGGATTATGCGTAAATGTTTTATCCTGCATGGTTAATTAATTAAGAAATTTCCACTTAATATTAACAAGACATGTAAAGGATAAAATGGGATAAAATTTATGCATAATTAATTAAAATTCATCAACCTCATATCAATTTATACTAATCCTTTCATTAATTGATTGGGAATGAAACCATATAACTAAGTATAGAACATATACAAAGTCTAGATACTTACTTTTATCAGGGAGTTCTCATGAGATTTTTGGGTTGACTTAACTGAACTTGTATTGATTTTAACATCCAAAGTCTATTCAATAAAAATTTAGAGTCAAGTGTTCAATAAATCCAAGTTAGGATTTTAGGATAGGTAAATCCACTCAATGGGTCAAGGAGTTGTAATCCCACAGTTGGAAAGACCACCTACCTAATTACTTTCTTATGGTTTCCATGTCCAAAGTTTGGATCATTAAGAAAATTAATGGGGATACTTTTCACTATAATTTCTTAGAAAATATACATTCTGAGTTAAATGGTGAGGGCTATTGAGACTTGATAAAATAGTGAGATATTTAATTAATAAAATCATTTAATTTATTATTTATCACATAATTTTCAATCAATTAAAATTATTAATAATATAATATTTAATTATAGAAAAAAATTGAAATCTCATCATCCACATTATCCCTATGATCAATATTAGAGAAAGATAACCTCCTCATTGGTTTTAACTTCTAGGAGTGGTTTATATGCCTCTAAGTTGTGTTACGCTATGAATGGAAATCTTATGTTCTAGAATCCTCAATGTATGATCTTCCTACAAAGGAGGTGAATGATGAAGAGTTCCTTGTCTATGAAAAACATTTGAGAGACATGGTCAGCGTTCAATATTTGATACTTTCATTTATGTCTAGTGAACTCATTAAGTCTTATGAAAACATGGAATTTTATAGCATACTTGAGAACCTCCATGGTCTTTACCAAGAGAGAGATAGACAATGATGGTTTGATATTTCCAAGGCACTCTTTTAGAGATATCTTGGAGAGGGTTCTCTAGATAGGCATCATGTAGTCAAGATCATTGGCTACATTGAGTTCCTAGAGTTTCTAGGGTTTAAACTCCCCAAAAAACTAGAGACTTACATCATTATTGAACAACTCCCTCAGATATTCTATAGCTCAGTTTTAAATTTTAATATTAAAATCATTGAGAAGTATTTTCTAGATCCTCTTACTCTCCTTCACTGAGTAGATATGAATACGAAACGTGAAAATACTTCCATCCTTATGGTGAAAAAATGAAAAGGGGATGATAAGATATCTAAGTCTAAAGATTATTCACACCCTTCTAAGAAAATGAATATTAAGGGGAAAGCAAGAGAATAGGATGTTTTCTATTTCACATGTGGCAAGAAAGGCCACTGGAAGAAAAAATACACCCAACCAAATAAGTAATGGGAAGCTTCATGTGTTTTTTTTATTGAGTGAAATTTATTTTTTTTCTACAAATTGGGTATTAGATATAGTTTTTGGTGATCACATATGTATTCAAATATAGGAACCAAGTATATTCAAAAATATTGAATGAGGGTGGTAGATCTATGAGTAGCCAATAGAGGTAAACTTACTATTATAACTATCAGGGACTACCACCTCATGTTGTTGGTCAGAATGATCTTGGTTTTGTAAGGTTTTTATTATGTGTCATTCATTACCAAAAACATTATTTCAGTATTCATACTTGATACATATATATTTATTTTCAAATTTTGGATTAAATGTTTCTTATTTTATAAAGATATCATTTTAATGGTAAGGCGCATTTAAATAATGATCTTTATGTGTTGGATAACATGAACCAAGTAATAGTAATCGATAAATGAAAAACACTTGACTAAATTACATCAAGATGAATATTTGGATTATTTTTAACTAAAACCACTTGGTGTATGTCATTAGTGGGAAAGGTGTAAGGGATAAAGAGCTTCTTGAATTAGTTCATACTGATGTGTGTGGGCCATTTCTTGTTGAAGTAGGGGGTGGTTTATCATACTTTATAACTTTTACTGATGATTTTATTATATATGGATATGTATACTTAATGAGGTATAAGTCAGATTCTTTTTATAAATTCAAGGAATACAAGAATGAAGTTGAGAACCATCTTGGTAAGAAGATTAAGAAACTTCTCTCAGACCGTGGTAGAGAATATCTTAATCAAGACTTCATTGATTATTTATAGTATTTTAGGATACTATCTCAACTCACTCCTCCTTATACTTCTTAGTATAATGTTTTAAGCGAAAGGAGGAACTACACCTTGTTGGATATGGTAAGATCAATGGTGATTCATGAAAGTCTTCTATTATACTTTTGGGGATATGAATTACAAACAACAGCATATGTACTAAACCGAGTGACAACTAAAGAGATAGATGGTATACCATATCAATTATAGAATATAAATAAACTCATGTTTCCTTACTTACATGTGTGGGGTTAAAAATCATTTTTTAAGGCCTCTATAGGTGATAAGATTTCACCTAGAGGCATAAAGTGTATCTTTATAGGATATCCCAAAGAAACAAAGGGATATTATCTATACAATACTTCAAAAAAAAGGTTTTGGTTAACATATATCTCTCGTTTCTTGAGAAGTATATTCTCTCTAAAAGAGATAGTGGGATTGAGATATACTTAAATGAATTCCATGCTCAAGATACATAAGATTTGGCACAATAATAAATTCCACAAAGAATCATGGAAGAAGAAGTTTTTTCAGATACACAAGTATTTTATAAGAGTACAAGAGAGGTTACAGAACTAGAATGGTGTGGTTTTATAGTCACCAAGTATGGTGACTCAATAATAGCTGAGAATAATGATCCTCTAACCTACAAGGAAACAATAAGTGATATAGATGTTTCCAATTGGTAAGAATCCATTAATTCTGAAATGGATTCCATGTACCAAAACCAAATATGAATTTTAGTAGATCATCTAGTGGATGTAAATCTCATTGGTTGAAAATGGGAATTCGAGAAGAAACTGTAAATGGAATTGCAAGTCAGTGCCTATAAGGAATGACTGGTTACAAAAGGGTTTAAACAGCGTCAAGGCATTGACTACGACAAAACCTTTTCACCAGTTATAATACTAAAATTCGTCAAAATTATACTTGACATTGTTTCTTTCCATGAATATGATATTTGAAAAATGAATGTTAAAATATCCTTAAATAAAAGGAAACTTTAGGAAGATTTATATATTACACAACCTAAATGGTTTGTGACTCCAAAGGATTCCAAAAAGATATGAAAATAACACAAATCCATTTATTGATTAATGAAAGCATATAGTTCATGGAAAATTAATTTTGATGAAGCCATAATGGATTTTGGTTCCATAAAGAATGATTGTTATTTTTGTGTATAAAATTTTTTTAGTGGGAGTGCAACCGTTTTATTAATAGTATATATTAATGACATATTACTCATTGGAAAACAAAATACAATTTTTATAGTTTATTAAGGAATGGTTGAGTAAATTATTATCTATGAAGTACTTGGTCGAGGAAAAATATATTCTAGGTATCAAGATCCATCATGATAGATCTAATATGTTTCTTATCCTAAGTCAAAGTACATACATTGACCTGATACTGAAGAGATTCGGTATAGAACAATCCAAGATTGGATTTTTTTTCTATCATCACACGGAATTCATATTTCTTGTAAATATCTCCCTAATACACATGAGGAAATAAATAGAATAGAAATTATTCCATAAACATCAGTGATTGGGTTAGTCATCTATGTTATGCTTTGTACTGGGATAGATGTCACCTATGCATTAAGTTTTGTAGAAATATATCAATTTAACCTATGTGACCTCCATTAGATGAAAGTCAAGAATATCCTTAAGTATCTAAGGCATACTAAGGATATGTTTCTAGTTTATAGAGGATATGAAGAAACTAGTCATCATAGGATATTCATATGCTAGATTACAAACTAATCAAGATAACATAAAGTCACAAATGGGATACATTTTCACTTTGAATGAAGGTGTTGTGAGCTGAAAGAGATCAAAGAAGGTTGACGCACCCGCACGTGTCATTTAATTCACATGGGATGTGGTCATATTAGATTTGATTATTTCACAAACTTCACTTGCTACTAAGGCATAGTATAGCGATAGTCTGGGGTCGATCCCATAGGGAGTTGAGCTAGAAATGGTAACCTTTAGCTCTGAACCCTTTGGCATGGGAGTCCTCATGAGTTGATTTCGTTTGGGAAAACTATTTCTAGAGATTTGAGGTTTGAATTCAGGAATAAATAAGGGATTGGGAACAATTTCGGGGATCTGTAGAAAATATGATCTTAATTCTAACTTGGTAGGATCCTAAGGTTTGGGTTCTGAAGCAAGCATAGGTTGCAAGTTGACTATGGTCAAATCAACTAGTTCTACCTAAGAGGTAACTATTCTCTGATCTGGAGATGGTGAAAACCTAGATGCATTAATCTTAGCTTCTAAGGTAGAAAGTGTCTCGGACTATTGTTCATATCCTAATCCACTTCAACTAGGATAGGGTCCTTCATTCAAATGTCTTGTGGTCAGGGATAATCGAATGAATTGAATAGAAAATTTTTATTTATCCTGATTACTAAGACTTAAGGTTACTAAGTTTATAATTAAAGATTTATTAAGTTCAGATTCCCCTATGGTCGATTCCTACCCTAGGTGGTTTATCCACTCATGGTCGGATTGAATGAAAATAAATGAGTAATTGAAATCATGATTAACATGATATAAAAAGTTAAGATTAAATGATTGAAAAACATGAAATGATTTAGGATAACCAATTTATATGAACATGAAACCAATAACAATAAATATAGATCTAAAATCAAACACAATTCAATTAATTGCTTACTTGAAATAAGGATGAGAACAATTGCACCAACGGTTCATCGTGGATTGCTACATGAAACAAACAATGAGAGAAACAGAATCAGTAATGTAAAAAGGAATGAAAAGTGGCTTTGAATTAGATCCAAAATGCTTGTATTAAAGTAAAATAATAAAAGGATACTAAGAAATTTAGAGTTTAGGGTAGAGGAAGTAGTAGAGAATGAGAGAGTAATGAAAGAACAAAATTTGTCTGCTCTAGAACCTCTTGAAATATGATGCCCTACTGTTGTATATATAGGAGAAATATTACACTAAATTTAAAGAGGATTCACGTCATGTAATTTTGATCCATAGTTTTCTATGTTGATTTTGAATTTTTTTCATATCTCACATGTATCATATCCGAGATTTGAAACTTTGACTATTCTCATGATGTGTGACTTGGATTCATGATGTGTATCTTCCTTCAACTATCGAGAGATGTGTTTTCAAGGTTTCATGAGGTGTATCAGCAAATCATGTCATGTAATGGATTCTCCACTTGAAATGTTCCTAACTTACATCACGAATTTCAGCATGTTTTGAAACTCTATTACACATTAGAGGTTTCATGACATGTAATATGAAAATTTTCTCCTTTTCTACATTTTATACTTTGATAATTTGGAAGCCTAATTCCTATAATAAACAACACATACCAAGTTCATTATTGAATAAATCATTGAAAATACTCAATCAAATGACAAAAAAATTGTATAGGAATTCAATTTATCAAATTCTCCCACACTTGAACAATTTTTTGTCCTCAAGAAAAAAGATCTCAATAGGGATTTAAAAAAGGTAAGAAATTTTTAAAATAGGAAATACTCATTACATCTAGGTAAATAAAACTTAGTGTAGCAGAAAAGGCCATTCTTCAAAATCATCCCTGCATAGAAAATCAATCATGCCTCATAGCTCAATTATTTGAACAAATTATTAATTTTTTAATCATAATTTCTAAACTTTTCCTTGAATTCAATACCCATTTTTAATTTACCTCACAATGAATTTTATCTCATCACTCGGGGTGAAATTAAAATGTAGTTATGCTCATACCCTGAGTACATGCTCCTAACCATAGGATTTAATTGGTTCTATCATCTCCACTTTGTAAAGACAAATAAAAAATCAATCATGATAGCATCATAAATTAGGTTCTAATGACTCTGAGGATATAGGAAAGTAGGTAAATAGTGAAAAAAAAGATCAAAAAAAGGGTAGGCTCTGAAGTATAATTCATGAATTTCATGAAAAGTATAATAAAATGACTCCTCTGTAGATTAATAAAATCCATGCTCCCAGCTGCTCAAGTTGGATCCATGTATATGTCAAGTAAGTGCAAGGAGTATCATGTTCCTTAATTTTTCTTTTTCTTTTTTATTTTTCAGAAGTCATGTCTAGGCTATATCTCAGATCCATCCTCTGACCACATATGATTATTTAGGGGATTCATCAGTCTAAAATTGGTGATTTTTTACCTTCCTAATACACAACCCATATTAATTTTTCTTTTTATTTTTTATTTTGAAAAGGAATGGGATAGATTTGAAATTCTAAAAAGTATACATGGATCATGATAAAATAGTCTGATAAGAAAAACAATACATCTCTAAATAAGAATCATTTTGTGCTGATCAAAAGCTTTCTCCAAACTTGTTCAAAGTAAATACATGAATTATAAAAAGAGTGGGGTAGGAAAGGATAATTGGCTTAGAATAGATACATACTATAAGGTCGTTCATGGTAACTATGGGCATAATGAGGGAAATATGTAAGGTGGTTCTCAGGAAAAATTACCTCAACAAATATTTCCTCAATCATTTTAAATTTGTATTTTTTATCATATCCTCAATAAGATCTCAATACAAGTTCTGATAGGTTTACATATCCCAGATATCACTCAAGAAATATGCTCAGAAAATAATATGAAATTATAGGCTCATAATCCACTTGGTAATGAGAATAAATATAGAAATTGGAAATCATTAAGGCTATAAAATCAATTAATAAGTTAATTAATCCATAATTTCAAAAAAAATGAATTTGAATTAAATCACTAAGCACATAAATCATTTTAAAATCTAAACATAGTTAAAACATGGATATCCAACAATTTAAAACTTAACTTTTTCTTTTATTTATATGGATAAAATTATTTTCAGGTTTAAATAATGCTTCTAATTTGAAAAATATATCCTAGATAGATGAGAACGTGCAAAAATTCAAGTTTATCGAAAGTGAAAGTCATGAAAAACTCCCCCACACGTAAAAGGAGATAGTTCCTGCACTATCCATGGAAGTATTGAGGGATTGTTATGGAAAATAAATCTTAGAAAAATGAAATTAAAAATGAACAATTTAAGACTGAGGAAATCAAGAGATCCCTGTAAGAAGTATCATGCCATGATGGAACTTGGGTGTCATGATTGGAATTTGGGATACCTGTAAAATGGGTTAGAAATAAAAATCTTTCACTAGATATGTCACGACCCGCCCTCGGGATCCATGCCGTGACTACCCCAAGCCCGCCTTCCATAGGCCAGGGGCTGGCGACTAGCACCAAGGCGTAAAAAAAATCCCAGTAAACAGGGAAGGCATTGCCTTTATAAGTAACAACCACCACAGAGTCAGCAAGCGGAAAGTAACTACAATGCAGAAAAGTAAATGGGCCAGAATACAAACCCAAACTGAAAGTAAAGTACAACTCGAAAAGGGAAAAACAGCAACTGAAAAGTAAAGCCGCTACTCCGAGCTGTCCACTGGAAATCCCACCTGAAGGGTGAGTACAGACAGCTCCTCTGCTCCACGGGTCCCGCCGTCCGCTCCGTGCACGTTCCGCCCAGTGGTCCACCTCCGGGTACCGTTCCGCTCTGCAAGCCTCAGCTAAGGTCAACGTTGTCCGTCGTCTGCAACCAACACAACGTAGTGCGGGCAAAGCCCGTGTAGGGGTGAGTATAAGCTACTCAGTAGGGACCCCGAGACCCCTGAAGGTCTCTCAAATCCACAAAGGATAAACCACGAAGAAAAGTAACAATCACGAAGTAACAACTGACACTGCTTAGGTATATGCCCATACATATACCTAAGTCATCAATTTCCATTCGGCTCCAACACCGAGCCCAAGAACAACCCAATCCACAAAGAAGAGTAAACAAGTTTATGAAAACAACAGATAACCATTACCCAGGTATATGCCCATACATATACCTAAGTTATCAAGTGACCCATCTCAATCATGAGGAATCACAAAGATCATTGACTCAGCTCAAACCAGGATTTTCATTATCGAAACCGTAGCTGCTGAAGAGCCCCGTCTCTGAGGTGTGCAGTAGTCCTGTCACGACTCCGAGGTACTGCTCACTAACCTATGACTGCTGAGGTACTCCTCCTGTCGAGTACTGCAGGTTTGCGGCCAACTACCGGGCGCTCCGTCCGCTGAGGGTCTGTCGCCAAATATCGGGCGCTCACCCAAATAGCCTACTGAGGTACTCCTCCTGTCGAGTACCGCGGGTTTGCTGCCAACTACCAGGCGCTCCGTCCGCCGTGGGTCTGCTGCCAACTACTGGGCGCTCCGTCCACTGGGCTAGTCGACTCACTCCAAGTCGAGTCGGTCAAGCAGTCGTCAGGTCTCAGTCATCTACACGGTCTCCGTACTCCGCACGCACGTCTCCACCGTCGCAGGTCTGTCGCTACAACCAAGCGCACACGCTCCGTAGAGTATCGCGGGTCCGCCGCTACAACCAAGCGCTCCACCGCCAAGGGTCTGCTGCTGCATCCAAGCGCACCACCACTGTCAAGTACCACGGGTCCGCCGCTACACCCAAGCGCTCCACCGCCCTAGGTAAACAGAAGATTCAGCTCACACAGGTTCGGTAGCACTGTTCCACGTAGGATCTCTGAGTGCTGTAGTCGTCGTCGTCGAATCCACACAGGATCTCTGTACTGTCGTCGTCGCAGTCACAGTAGCAGTAGTAGTAGACGTCACAGTAATAGTCGCAGCCAGCACTAGGGTTCCCGCTCACAGAAAGCTCGTTCGGAGGATCCGCTCCACGAGCCGAGTGGCTGATACATCAACTGTCACAAAGACCAGAGTTGATGTATCCAAAAGTTCCGTATCGACAACAGGAACTCAACGCAACAGACGGCGCGTCGATCGGACGCCCGGTCTGAGAGTTATTGGCATTTTCGTCTCCGGGGCCCGGTTGGTTTTTAAGGCAAAACCAACCCGACCGTACTCCACCTGCGTCCGAACCTCGGGCGGAGTATGCCAAAAGATCCGTCTCACTTAGAGGATTCCATCAAAATCGACGGCACGTCAATCGGACGTCCGGAACTCAAGATATGAGTGTTTCCGCTCCGAGGGCCCGGTTGGTTTCGTGAACGAACCAACCCGGCCGTACTCCACCTGCGTCCAAACCTCGGGCAGAGTATACCAAAAGATCCATCTCACTAAGAGGAACACAACGCGACTGACGGCGCGTCAATCGGACGTTCGTAGCTCAAGATATGAGCGTTTCCGCTCCGAAGGCCCGGTTGGTTTCGTGAACGAACCAACCCGGCCGAACTCAAAGTAAACCAAAACCTTGAGTGCGATATACCGAAACGACCGTCTCGATCCAAGGATCGCGTTTCCGCTGACGGTTCGTTGATCGGAGGTCCGAGGCTCAAGTTATGAGCCTAAAACCAAAACTGGTTCGAAACGGGGGGGTCCGGGTCCGGGCCGACCCGGCCCGACCCCCCCCCCCCCCCCTGGGCGGCGCGGCGGCGGGCGGCGGCGGCGGGCGGCGGCGGCGGGCGGCGGCGGCGGGCGGCGGCGCGGCGGCGCGGCGGCGGCGGCGGCGGGCCGCGGCGGCGGCGGGCCGCGGCGAGGCGGCGCACGCGGGGGCTAAGCCCCGCGGTTCTCCAAGGTGGCGCGGCCTTTGTGCCGCGCCTGAGTAAAAAAAATCGGCCCCCACGTGGGGGCCGGTTTTGGAGAGTCA
This sequence comes from Viscum album, assembly GCA_963277665.1. NCBI lineage: Eukaryota > Viridiplantae > Streptophyta > Magnoliopsida > Santalales > Viscaceae > Viscum > Viscum album. Next base: position 161,319,143 of record OY728147.1, read on the forward strand.
AACCGGGGGGCTGCTGCCCCCCCCCCCCTTTCATGGAACCGCCCCCCTCTTAAAGAGGGGGGTTTTATGCACTGGTCGGGGGAATTATTTCCCCCGGTTTAATGACATCAGGCCGGCCAGCTGGCCGGCCGGTTTTCTCCAACGGGACCGGAAATTCCGGTCCCCTCCTCGGCTTCCGACGCCGGCGGCCCGGCCGCCGGTCTTCTCTTCCGCCGCGGCCCGGAACCGGCCGCGGTCTTCTCGTCCCGCCGCGGCCCGGAACCGGCCGCGGTGTTCGTCGTCCGGCGCGGTGCGACGGCACCGCGCCCCTTTCGCCGTGCCATGATTCTTTTCAACGCGGCGCGACGGCGTCGTGTTCTTGAAGATTTTTCCTTGGCGTAGCGCGACGGCGCCGCGTAAATTATTTGTACGATCATCCGCGTGGTGCGACGGCACCACACCACTTGCTTCCACCCGCATGAATAAACATGAACGATGGAGGGGGGGTTCGGCCGTGTTCATGCGGTCCGGCCCCCCTCGCGTTAACTAAAACACTTAAATAAAATATTTCAAAGCATCACGTAGACATGCGATCCACGAGCAAGAAATGGAATAATTAAAGAATGAAACAACAACCCCTACCTCGGGTTTAAGATTCGAAGATTCGTCTACGTTCCGCGGAAGACGGCGTCGCGGAGGTCGGGCGTCGCGGTCGTCGTTCGTCAAATCCGTTGACGAAGAGATATGCCCGAAGAGATACGTCGTTGGCGAATCTTCGTATGCCGACGAAGAAGGTCCGAGGAGGAAGCGGCGTTCCCTCTTGTTGACTCCGAGGACGAAGAAAAGAGGCGTCGTTCTTCGTCGGAGTTTGAGCGTTCTTCGTTCTTCGTCAGAGCTTGAAGATGAATAGGAGCTCTCAAAATGACAAACAAAGAACTCAAAATAAAATAAGACTACCTCTTATTTTATTAACACAAAACACAAAAGAATTTCAAAGTTTGAAATTCAAAAAGACTTAACTCCCATAATTAATTAAGAGTAACTTAAGCCAATAAAGAGGGGGTTAAGGGAACTTGAAAAGTCTAGGGGTTCGTGTGGGCCCCACCACACTTAATCCTCCCAAGGGAGGTTAAGTGGGTGTGGGTCCCACTTCCAACCCCCTTAGGTAGGTTTTTAACAAACTAAAAATAAAATTTGTCTTACACAAATTTTATTTAACACAACTGAAAACCCCAAAACTTAACTTTCAACCCGCAACAAACGCAACTCCCGAAAAGGTCTCTTTAAGCGAAAATCGGCGCTGCGAGTTCATCGGTGCCCTCGGATTTCAATTCCGAGCACCGGATCAAAAGTTAGGAATTCCCGCTCGTTCGTTCACTGAACGTACCCGAGCCAAACTTCGGAAATTAATTCCGGGCACTCCGGGCCTCGGAATCAGGTGCCGTCTGAAACCGCGTTCTTGTAAAATTCTAAAGAAAATTAAGAAAAAATTTTCCTTGAATTTTACGGGTCTTTACATTACTCCCACCTCAGGGCTTTACGTCCCCGTAAAGCTACATCAAAAACTAGGGAAACAAATGAGGGTACTGAGCACGCATCTGAGCCTCCCGCTCCCATGTGCTCTCCTGGAGATTCTCGTGTTGCCATCTGATGTGCACGAGAGGAATCGATCGCCCACGCAGGACCCGCTCCTGTCGATCCTCTATCTCCACCGGGACCTCCGTAGAAGTCACCCCATCGTCAACGTCAAGCTCCTCAGCTGGAATACGTGGAAGACGTCGTGCACCCGGTGCAACTGAGGTGGTAGAGCCAGGCGATAAGCCACCTCGCCAACCTTGCTGAGGACCTGGAAGGGTCTGATGAAGCGCGGAGATATCTTGCCGCCTCGGCCAAATCTCCGAATACCACGTCGAGGTGAGACCCGCAAGAAGACGTGGTCGCCATCCTCGAACTCCAGTGGCCTCCGCCTCCTGTCAGCATATGACTTCTGCCGGCTCTGAGCTGTCCTCATCCGCTCCTGGATGACCTGGACCTTCTCTGGTTCCACAAGAGCTGCAAGATTTCTTCTTTTCCAATAAGAGAAATCTGGTCTCATCCCCTGGATGAACCACATTCTTTGCCTAAAACAGTTAATCCTAACATGGATGATTCTAATCCATACCAAGGATGACGTCGTAAGGCCTCGATGCTACTACTAAGAGATTCAACCGTTACTCTCGCCTCCAAGGGTTGAGTCACACTGTCGGCATCAGTGTGTGATAACTGGGTCTCCTCCAGTAGATGTCTCACAAGTGAGGGTCAAGTCAACAGCCAAAACTGGAACCTCTTAGTAACATCACGAAAGAGGACAGGAACGAAAATATCACAAAGGTATGCGTCTTTTATTATTGCAGCTCATAATACAAGACGCTACACAAAAGCAACAAGGAACCAGAAGTACAAAGGTTGTTATCCACTAGTTCTGCTCCTGTCCATCGGCTCCCAGAGCTCCATGATCGAAGGCCTCGGCTGCCTGAAGCTGAGCTCTCCCCTGCGGTCGGGGTGGACCTCCTGGTGGTGGTGGTGGTGGAAGAGCCTCAAAGCGTCGCCCACCACCTGCTGCTCGTCCAGCTCCTCTGCCTCGTCCGCCTCCTCCCTGCGGACCGCCACGGTCGAACCTCTGCCTCTGCCTGGGAGGTTCTTCACTTAACTGTTGATCATCAGCATGGCGGGTCGGACAGTCACGAGCCATGTGACCAATCCCGCCACAGGAGTAACACTGCCCACTCTCGGCACGCCTGGCTCTGACTCCACCCCGAATTCCCCGTACAACTGAGCCTGAGTCGTGCAGTCGGCCACCGGTAGGTCTGGTCTGCCTGGAACCCTGAGACATCCGTCGGCTACCTGCTGTAGATGACTCTGCCACGTGTCGCCCTGCGGTGAGTTGCTGTGCTGGTGTAGACTCAGCAAGGAAACTCTCGATCAGAAGTGCCCGCTCCAGTACTCCTGTCTGAGTCGGTATGCTGAGGGAGATCAGCGATGCCCTGATCTCGTGTCTCAAACCCTGCTCGAAGGTCCGGGCCCGGAAGAAGGGGTCCCGTACCATGTCTGTCGAGTACCGAGAAAGGTCGGTGAACCTCGCCGCGTACTGAGCGACCGTCATGCTGCCCTGCCGCAGCTGTAGAAGCTCCTGAATACGCACCGCACGAAGGGTGGCTGGGACGAACTCCGAGCGGAAGATGCTCTCAAAGTCCGTCCAAAGTAGAGATGCCTCATCGTGCACCTGGAGCATCAAGCTCCACCATCTTCCTGCTGCTGCGTGTAGTAGGCTCGCAGCGAGGATCACCATGAGGTCTGCTGGTGTCCTCACTAGCCTAAACACTCGTACCACTGCCTCCAGCCAGTCCTCTGCAGCCTGGGGATCCGTCTCCCCGCGAAACCTGGGCGGTCGCTGGCGCTGAAACTCATGCAGCGCGCTGAGGCGACGTGCATCGTCAGCGGCTGCTGCTGGAAGCATCGGGGGATCGGCGGGTAAAGCTACCGCCGGTGCCACTACTGAAAAAGGGCCCTGCACCGAGGCCTCGTCGCTCGGTGGGCTGTCGTCTCGCTCGACTCTCGGAACCCTAGCTGGCTGCCGTCGTGGGGCCATCCTGAAAAGGAAACAGGTGCGCCACGGTTAGAACAGTATACCTGGTGAGCTGATATAAGTAATCACAAAGAAAACTTTGAAACACACACGCAATTAATGTTTTCGTGCATTAAGTCGGAAATCAGAAGTCAGGGTCCTGGTGTACGGATACGTCGGCCGCCGCACCAACACTGGACTCCCTGGACTGATATCCACACTCAATACGCTAAACATTATTGCTTCACATAGAAAAGATCAGAGTTCACGGTAGAACCGAACTCCTTTGATACCAATTTGTCACGACCCGCCCTCGGGATCCGTGCCGTGACTACCCCAAGCCCGCCTTCCATAGTCCAGGGGCTGGCGACTAGCACCAAGGCGTAAAAAAAATCCCAGTAAACAGGGAAGGCATTGCCTTTATAAGTAACAACCACCACAGAGTCAGCAAGCGGAAAGTAACTACAATGCAGAAAAGTAAATGGGCCAGAATACAAACCCAAACTGAAAGTAAAGTACAACTCGAAAAGGGAAAAATAGCAACTGAAAAGTAAAGCCGCTACTCCGAGCTGTCCACTGGAAATCCCACCTGAAGGGTGAGTACAGATAGCTCCTCTGCTCCACGGGTCCCGCCGTCTGCTCCGTGCACGTTCCGCCCAGTGGTCCACCTCCGGGTACCGTTCCGCTCTGAAAGCCTCAGCTAAGGTCAACGCTGTCCGTCGTCTGCAACCAACACAACGTAGTGCGGGCAAAGCCCGTGCAGGGGTGAGTATAAGCTACTCAGTAGGGACCCCGAGACCCCTGAAGGTCTCTCAAATCCACAAAGGATAAACCACGAAGAAAAGTAACAATCACGAAGTAACAACTGACACTGCTTAGGTATATGACCATACATATACCTAAGTCATCAATTTCCGTTCGGCTCCAACACCGAGCCCAAGAACAACCCAATCCACAAAGAAGAGTAAACAAGTTTATGAAAACAACGGATAACCATTACCCAGGTATATGCCCATACATATACCTAAGTTATCAAGTGACCCATCTCAATCATGAGGAATCACAAAGATCATTGACTCAGCTCAAACCAGAATTTTCATTATCGAAACCGTAGCTGCTGAAGAGCCCCGTCTCTGAGGTGTGCAGTAGTCCTGTCACGACTCCGAGGTACTGCTCACTAACCTATGACTGCTGAGGTACTCCTCCTGTCGAGTACTGCGGGTTTGCGGCCAACTACCAGGCGCTCCGTCCGCTGAGGGTCTGTCGCCAAATACCGGGCGCTCACCCAAATAGCCTACTGAGGTACTCCTCCTGTCGAGTACCGTGGGTTTGCTGCCAACTACCAGGCGCTCCGTCCGCCGTGGGTCTGCTGCCAACTACTGGGCGCTCCGTCCACTGGGCTAGTCGACTCACTCCAAGTCGAGTCGGTCAAGCAGTCGTCAGGTCTCAGTCATCGACACGGTCTCCGTACTCCGCACGCACGTCTCCACCGTCGCGGGTCTGTCGCTACAACCAAGCGCACACGCTCCGTAGAGTATCGCGGGTCCGCCGCTACAACCAAGCGCTCCACCGCCAAGGGTCTGCTGCTGCATCCAAGCGCACCACCACTGTCAAGTACCACGGGTCCGCCGCTACACCCAAGCGCTCCACCGCCCTAGGTAAACAGAAGATTCAGCTCACACAGGTTCGGTAGCACTGTTCCACGTAGGATCTATGAGTGTTGTAGTCGTCGTCGTCGAATCCACACAGGATCTATGTACTGTCGTCGTCGCAGTCACAGTAGCAGTAGTAGTAGACGTCACAGTAATAGTCGCAGCCAGCACTAGGGTTTCCGCTCACAGAAAGCTCGTTCGGAGGATCCGCTCCACGAGCCGAGTGGCTGATACATCAACTATCACAAAGACCAGAGTTGATGTATCCAAAAGTTCCGTATCGACAACAGGAACTCAACGCAACAGACGGCGCGTCGATCGGACGCCCGGTCTGAGAGTTATTGGCATTTTCGTCTCCGGGGCCCGGTTGGTTTTTAAGGCAAAACCAACCCGACCGTACTCCACCTGCGTCCGAACCTCGGGCGGAGTATGCCAAAAGATCCGTCTCACTTAGAGGATTCCATCAAAATCGACGGCACGTCAATCGGACGTCCGGAACTCAAGATATGAGCGTTTCCGCTCCGAGGGCCCGGTTGGTTTCGTGAACGAACCAACCCGGCCGTACTCCACCTGCGTCCAAACCTCGGGCAGAGTATACCAAAAGATCCGTCTCACTAAGAGGAACACAACGCGACTGACGGCGCGTCAATCGGACGTTCGTAGCTCAAGATATGAGCGTTTCCGCTCCGAAGGCCCGGTTGGTTTCGTGAACGAACCAACCCGGCCGAACTCAAAGTAAACCGAAACCTTGAGTGCGATATACCGAAACGACCGTATCGATCCAAGGATCGCGTTGCCGCTGACGTTTCGTCGATCGGAGGTCCGAGGATCAAGTTATGAGCCTAAAACCAAAACTGGTTCGAAACGGGGGGGTCCGGGTCCGGGCCGACCCGGCCCGACCCCCCCTGGGCGGCGGCGGCGGGCGGCGGCGCGGCGGCGCGGCGGCGCGGCGGCGCGGCGGCGGCGGCGGCGGGCCGCGGCGGCGGCGGGCCGCGGCGAGGCTGCGCACGCGGGGGCTAAGCCCCGCGGTTCTCCAAGGTGGCGCGGCCTTTGTGCCGCGCCTGAGTAAAAAAAATCGGCCCCCACGTGGGGGACGGTTTTGGAGAGTCAAACCGGGGGGCTGCTGCCCCCCCCCCTTTCATGGAACCGCCCCCCTCTTAAAGAGGGGGGTTTTATGCGCTGGCCGGGGGAATTATTTCCCCCGGTTTAATGACATCCGGCCGGCCAGCTGGCCGGCCGGTTTTCTCCAACGGGACCGGAAATTCCGGTCCCCTCCTCGGCTTCCGACGACGGCGGCCCGGCCGCCGGTCTTCTCTTCCGCCGCGGCCCGGAACCGGCCGCGGTCTTCTCGTCCCGCCGCGGCCCGGAACCGGCCGCGGTGTTCGTCGTCCGGCGCGGTGCGACGGCACCGCGCCCCTTTCGCCGTGCCATGATTCTTTTCAACGCGGCGCGACGGCGTCGTGTTCTTGAAGATTTTTCCTTGGCGTAGCGCGACGGCGTCGCGTAAATTATTTGTACGATCATCCGCGTGGTGCGACGGCACCACGCCACTTGCTTCCACCCGCATGAATAAACATGAATGATGGAGGGGGGGTTCGGCCGTGTTCATGCGGTCCGGCCCCCCTCGCGTTAACTAAAACACTTAAATAAAATATTTCAAAGCATCACGTAGACATGCGATCCACGAGCAAGAAATGGAATAATTAAAGAATGAAACAACAACCCCTACCTCGGGTTTAAGATTCGAAGATTCGTCTACGTTCCGCGGAAGACGGCGTCGCGGAGGTCGGGCGTCGCGGTCGTCGTTCGTCAAATCCGTTGACGAAGAGATATGCCCGAAGAGATACGTCGTTGGCGAATCTTCGTATGCCGACGAAGAAGGTCCGAGGAGGAAGCGGCGTTCCCTCTTGTTGACTCCGAGGACGAAGAAAAGAGGCGTCGTTCTTCGTCGGAGTTTGAGCGTTCTTCGTTCTTCGTCAGAGCTTGAAGATGAAGAGGAGCTCTCAAAATGACAAACAAAGAACTCAAAATAAAATAAGACTACCTCTTATTTTATTAACACAAAACACAAAAGAATTTCAAAGTTTGAAATTCAAAAAGACTTAACTCCCATAATTAATTAAGAGTAACTTAAGCCAATAAAGAGGGGGTTAAGGGAACTTGAAAAGTCTAGGGGTTCGTGTGGGCCCCACCACACTTAATCCTCCCAAGGGAGGTTAAGTGGGTGTGGGTCCCACTTCCAACCCCCTTAGGTAGGTTTTTAACAAACTAAAAATAAAATTTGTCTTACACAAATTTTATTTAACACAACTGAAAACCCCAAAACTTAACTTTCAACCCGCAACAAACGCAACTCCCGAAAAGGTCTCTTTAAGCGAAAATCGGCGCTGCGAGTTCATCGGTGCCCTAGGATTTCAATTCCGAGCACCGGATCAAAAGTTAGGAATTCCTGCTCGTTCGTTCACTGAACGTACCCGAGCCAAACTTCGGAAATTAATTCCGGGCACTCCGGGCCTCGGAATCAGGTGCCGTCTGAAACCGCGTTCTTATAAAATTCTAAAGAAAATTAAGAAAAAATTTTCCTTGAATTTTACGGGTCTTTACAAGATAAAACATTAGTCCATGGGTTTGAAATATTTTTTAAAGAAAAAATAAAAGTAGGTGAACATTGTGAATAGTAATGAAACTGGTTTTATTTAAATGCAGCATATATATACAATAGATCTCAAGGTGACTCATGAAAATTATGATCATGAAAAAAGAATGAATAAAAAGGAGTAGAAAATAGATGAAATATGGGTTGACTCCCATAAAGCACTAAAAAATTGTCATCATCCAGACTGATAGATCAAAGTATCATGCTGTGTTTTCCATCGGCCCAGTGTCTCATCTATCTTCTACAGCTAATCGTGGTAGTGTACTCTAGATCACTGGGTATTTTTATAGGATTTATGACTTTAATATCATTTTGAGCATGGATCAGATTTGGAAGGAAGGTTATAGTATCTTGTAGCGGTGGATACTATGCATAAATCTCCAATGAGAGTTCCTGAAGTTGAGGTTTGGTTTTGGCCATGCAATGAGTTACTCATTGAACTAGAGAAAATGGTGGTACAGTTGAATTAAAAAATATATATGAAATAAAGGATCTAGTCATGGATACTATAAAATAATAAAGATTTAAATTTTAATCCAAGTAATGTGTAGTAAAAATCAGTCCCCATAAATAGATAAGTTTAGTGGTACAATATGACAGGATACATAGAGTAAAATAGGAAAACAATCCGTCCTGACAAAATATTTAGAAACAAAAATGAGAAAAATTACCAACTAAGGTAATCTATAGGAATAAAAAATCTCCTCCATAGTTCACTCTCTATCAAGTGGTGGTGGTCACTATCTAGCCGGATTAGTGGTAGTGAAGATTGTAGGGGCTAGTGGATCAGCTACCGAGGTTGGAGTCGTTATGTTGGGAATATGGGATGTGGTGGGAGGTGGAGAGGTTTAGATACTAAGTGGGGTTGTGAGTCTAGAAGTTGTATCAACATATGTCACCTCAGTGGATGTGGTAGTGGTCGACCCCTTACCCCACTGGGCCTACTCGGTGAGGTACTCCTACTGGGCAGCAGGGTCAAAGAGCTCTGAGGGAAGGTCGGTGTGGGTTGTGGTTGGGACAAGAGTGGTATAAGACGATGGTCTAGTAAGTGTTGATGGTGTCTAAGAGCCTATAGGAGAAGAGGGTGGTGGGGTGGTAAAATGGGAAAACTTGGTGAAGGGAAGGTGTGTATGTGAAAATATCTATCACAGGTTCTCCAAGATGCACAGCTGTACGGACCAGAGATCTGGAAGGGTGGGATGGGTGGGTGGAGCAGTAGTTTATGCGGTATTGGTAGGGTAATGGATATGGGTGGGAGGTTCTATAGGTGAAGTGGGTGGGTGGAGAATTAGTTCATGTGGTTGGCCGCCCATACAGAAGCGTAGGCTATCTACTACTACCTCAAATGTAGAAAGGAGCTCCAAGAACATCTCTCTGTACATTTCCTCACATACCTCAATAATGCATGAAATATGGAGTTAGTCAAGGAGCTCAAGGATCTCATCACTGATGTGTATGAAGGTGATAATGGTCATGTCGAGGGTCTTGTTTGTCCTCATTGGTTTTTCTTGCAGCCAGTTGAGGGTAACGTGGTGCTTCAGGTTTTAGAAGCACAGAATAGGGTGAAAATGTAGGTTTTCATCCTTCGATGAGTCATCAGAGCTAGTTTGGGATTTAGCTTGAGCAGTGGGTTTAGTATGGGCTGCAGCGAGAGGCGGGGGAGATACTGCCTGAGGTGGTGATATTGCGAAAGGTGCGGCACCTCATGGACGTTTCACTGGTGGTTGATTTTTGTGGTCTGACGATGACTCGTAAGATGAAGGTCACAGTGTTTTGGTCCATTCCATACTAGGAGTAGGGCTAAGGGGTGCAAATGAAAAGCAGGATAATGGGGGGTTTGGTTGTATGGTCAAGAGAGAAGGAAAATAGGTGGTATTGTAAGTTGTGAGTGATGGGTAAGAGGGGTTGTGGGTTTTTGTAGCCAATAGGGAGTGTAGGGGAGTGGTTATGGGGTTTATGGATGAGAATTAGAATGGGAGGGAGGGAAATTTGTGCATGAGGGAGATGAAGGGTCAGAGGAGGGTGGTTCACATGGGAGGAAGGTGGAGTGTTGGATCATAAACCCTAGGTTCACAACCAATTTTTTTAAAACTATCCCAAGGAATTAAATAATGTGTAACTTCATTTCACATAATTTCCTTCTGGTTTTTTTGAATTTTTTGGAAAAAAAGGTACATGATGTGTAATTGATGTTTTGGCGCAACTTTGGTTTAAACCCTGACCTTTAGCTCATGGAATATCCTAGTATTTTCTAAGGATATTCTAATTTAATCTAGTCTAAGATGACCTAACCTGGGTCTCCTCCCAGTCAGTGCTTCCTTTAATGTCGAGATATTGACTCTTTTAAGATCAAATGAACTTGAGGCTGATGACACGACCTTCACAGAAGGGTTATTGAAATATTTTTAACCTTTGACTGTTAACTTTGAAAGTTGGTTCACCTTCCTTCTAAATTTCAATGTCCTCATAGTGGAAAACTTGAATGACATCAAAAGGGTCGTACCATCTATATTTCAGCTTCCCAGGGAACAATTTCAATCTATAATTAAATAAGAGGACCTTATTTCCTAGGAAAAAGATGTGTCTAGCAATACGTTGATCATGCCATTTCTTATTTCTCTCTTTATAGATCTTAGAATTATCATAATCATCTTTTTATATTTCTTCCAATTCATCTAATTGCAGTATCTGGGCTTCTCTGCCTTTTTGATAATACAAATTTATCTTCTTAATTTCCCAATATGAATGATTCTCTAGTTCAATTGGAAAATGGCGTGGTTTCTAATAAACTAATATGAATGGTGTGGTACAAATGAGTGTTTTTTACATAGTGTGGTATTACCATAGTGCATCATCTAGTTTCAAACTCCATTCACTTTTGACTTGTGTTCATGGTATTTTCCAAGATTTGTTTGATTTACCTATTTGAAAATTCAACTTTCCCACTTATTTTTGGGTGATAGGGAGTTCCTTTGTTATAGATAATTCCATATTTTTTCAGCAATCCTTTAATATATTGATTTGTAAAATTTATTCCTTGATCACTAATTATTAATCTATGAAATATAAATCTTTATAACATATTATATTTTATAAAATTTAAGATCACTTTTGTTGTTTCATGTGATTTGGATTCATATTTTACCCATTTTGAGACATAGTCAATGCCAAAAAGAATGTAGGATTTTCCATGTGAATTGGGAAATAGTCCCAGGAAATCTATTCCCCATACATAAAAGATTTTGACTTCCATGATTTGGTTTTGAGGCATTTTTTTTCTTTTTCTAATGGTGCCAGTTTTTTGGCACATGTCACAACTTTGACAAAATTCCCTTGCATCTTGGTGTGGTGTGGTCTAGAAAAGTCCACTTTGTAGAATCTTTGCTACAGTTCACTTGGTTCTATAATATCCTCTAGTTGGTGACGTATGGCACATTTCTATCTCATTTGGGATTTCATTTTTAGGAATGCGATGTCGTAATAATCCATCAGTGTAATGCTTTAACAGGAGTGGTTCATCCTAGTAATAATGTTTTTCTTCAGCTAGAAGTCTTGTACTTTGTTGGTAGGATAGGTATTGGTGAAAAAATACCATGTAGAGATAATTATAAATATCATAAAACCACAATTGTACCTTAATACTGAAAAGGGTTTCATCAAGAAAAATTGACTTAGATGTCAATATCATCGTCGTCCTTAATGGGTGGTAGAGGAAGTCGGGAAAAATGATCAGTGATAACATTTTCTACAACTTTGGTATATTTGATGACAATATAAAATTATTGGATTAGGAGGATCCACCTTATCATATTTGGATTGGTATCCTTTTTTCATTAAATATCTAAGGGACTCATGATCGGTGTGCACAATCACCTTAGATAAGACCAAATAAGAACTAAATTTTTCAAAAGAATAAAAAAATGATAAGAGATATTTATCTATAGTTGTGTAGTTGACTTGATATTAATTCAGTATGTGGCTAGCATAGTAGATAGGACAGAATCTTTGACCAACTCATTGTCCTAAAATAGTTCCAAAAGCAAAGTCACTAGTGCCATGCATCAATTCAAATTCCTTGTCCTAATCCAGTGAAATGATTACAGGGGTTCTTGTTAGGATTTTATTTAAAGTATTGAATGTCTTCTGACATTATTTAGTGAATTCAAATGGAAATTCCTTTGACAAAAATTATTTCATAGGGCGTGAAACTTTTGAAAAGTCTTTTACAAATCACCTGTAGAATCCAGCATGGCCTAGAAAGCTCCTTATACCCTTAATTGTTTATGGTTTAGGTAAATATTTTATGACCTTTATCTTAGCAGGATCGAATTATATACCATGATTGGAAATTTTATGTCTGATTATTATGCCTCCTTGAACCATAAATTAACATTTTTCCTATTTTAATGCAATAAATTTATCTTCAGAACATTGCAGGACTAACTCAAGATTGCTTAGGAAGACTTCAAAAGATCTTCCATAAACTAAAAAGTCATCCATAAATATTTCTAATAATTCCTTCACCACATCATGGAATATATGTGTGTAATGCATCTTTGAAATGTTGTTGGTGCATTACACATACCGAATGACATGTGCCTATAGGAAAAAGTGCCAAATGGACATGTGAGTGTTTTTTTTGAGTAATTAGTTGGTTTGACTACAATTGGATTGTATCCTGAATATCTATCTAGGAAAAAATAGAATTCATGTCCTTCTAGTCTTTCTAACATTTGATCCATAAAGGTAAAAGGAAAATTATCTTTCCATGTTTCTGTATTTAGATTTTTGTAATTTATGCAAACTCTCCATCTAGTGATGGTGTGTGTTGAAATAAACTCATTTTCATCAGTTTTTTCACTATGAGCTCACATTTATTGGGAAATACTTGTAGTGGGATCACCCACTCACGATTAGATATTGAAAATATTATTCCAGTATCTAGAAGTTTCAGTAATTCCTTTTTAAAAACTTCTTTCATTGGTGGTTTTATCCGTATTCGGGGTTTACATTTGGGTTTTTTATCTTCCTCAAGAAGAATTTTGTGTGTGCATATGGTATTATTGATTATTTTAATGTCAGACACTCCCTAGGAAATTAAATTCTTGTTTATTTTCAAGACTTTAACCAATTTTTCCTCTTGTAACTAAGATAATTCATAGTTAATGATTACTAGTAGATATGTTAAAACTCCTAAGTATGAATACTTAAGAGTACTAGGTAGAGGCTTCAACTCCCGTGTTAGTGGTTGAATAATTAAGGGGGTTAAGGTGGGAAAGTACCCCTTATGAGAGGTTCATTGAAGCTAACTTTATCAAAATTGTACTCTTCTACTTCATTAGTGAGTAACTCCTCACTATCTTCTTCTATATCCATATATTAATTTCTCTCTTGGGTAAGAGAGATATCATTGCAATCAAAGGCATCATCTGATTATTTAGCAGATTTGATGAGGTTGAAGACTACCTGTTCTTCTCTGACTCAAAATATTAGACACCCTTGATTCACATTTATCAGAGCCTTTCCTATGTCCAGGAATGGTCTTCTAAGAATAATGGGGATGTCACCTTCTTATTCTATTTCTAAAAATAGAAAGTATGCTAGAAAGATGAACTTTTTGACTTTGATTAAAAAATACTCAAGAATTCCTCTAGGGTACTTTACTAATCATTCTGCCAGTTTTAGTGCTACTCGATTTGGTTTGAGCTCTTAAAGTCCTAACTTAAAAAACACATTAATTGGAATTAGATTGATACTTTCTCTGAGATCGCATGGAGCTATTCCAAATTTACACTCTCCAATAGCACATGGGATTGAAAAACTTCTATGGTCTCTCATTATTGGTGGAATTTTCTACTGAACAACAGTAGAGCATTCTTTTTTTAGTGATATGACACCAATATATTCTATTTTTCTTTTATTGGAAAGTGTATCTTATAGTAATTTTTCATAAACTATCATTTGAGAAATTATCTCTACAAAGGGTATGTTGATATTCAATTGCTTGAAAACTTCCAAGAAATTACTATAATATGCCTCATATCTTCTTTGTCATGATATTTATGGAAAATTAAGAGGTGTCTTATATGGTTTTGGGGAAATATAGACTATCTCTTTTGGTTATTCATGTGTTTGGGTGTTTGTGGCTAGTGATACCTCTTGGGGTATTACTTGGGTGGTCTCATCAAATTTTTATTCTTCTAATGGTTAATTATTCTTAGGTTCCTTAGTTTTTCTTTTATATATTCAACCTATTTGTTGAAAATCCAAAAAAAATCACTTCTCAACACTACAGCCTTAGATTCTTCCCTTGGGTATGTCTATGTATTACCAGGTAAAGTACCTAGTAATATTTCTAATAGTGTCTTTGAGATCTGACTCATCTAAACTTCAAGATTGTGTAAGGTAGTTCATTGGTTCTACATCTCAATCTCTTAAGTAGTCATTCACTGGTATTCTTTTTGAACAAAAGTATCTAGTAGGTTATCTAAACTGTTTTGGAGAGGAGTAGTTTTCTACTAAGGTCTTGGTTGAGCTGGTTGAAACTATTTTTGTGCTATCTGAGGGAAAGGTTTTTGTTGTGATTATTTTTGTAGTATTGGAATAGAGTTCATGTGTGGGTACCCTGGTGGTCCTTGGTTATGAAATGGTGTGTGACCACTTCATTTTTGATAATAGCCATGGTTGTTTTGAGGTGGCTGCTGAGTCGGCCTCTACTAATAGTATTGTTATTTTTGTTAGAATGGTGGACTTTTCTTATTATAATTAATATAATTACAATCTTAAGTTTGTTGTTCTTAAACTCATTCCTTGCAGTCTTGGTATAAGTGTGGGTCACCACACATTTTTCATGACAGTATCTTCATTATAGGGGCTAGAGGAGGTGGTGTAGTAGACAGCTGGAATGACTCTAGATTATTTTTGAGTGCTTTGACTTGCATAGCTAGATGATTATTCTCTTATACTTGATGGATACCACACCGAGGTTTCCCACAATCACTCTAACATAGGATGGAATTGTGAGAGACTTCATCCAAAATGGATCTTCTGGCTTCAGGTGTTTTGAACATCATCCCTCTATTGGTAGTAGCATCGACGACTATTTGTGTGGATGGTTATAGACCTTGGTAGAATGTCTGTAGATGGATCCACATGTCTAGTCCATGGTGTGGTAATTTCCTCATTGTCTACTTAAATCTATCCAAATATTCCCATGCGTACTCTCTATCAATCTGGTGAAAGTTTTAAATGTCATTCTGCAGCTTCCAAGTCTAGATTGGTGGGAAGTATTTGTCTATTAACTTTTTGGATAGATTGTCCCAAGTCATGATTGACTCAAGAGCATGAATCTTGGTCTAATCCTTGGATATATCCTATAGTGATAAGTAAAAGATGTGAATTCTAATAGCATCAGGTGATACTACTTAGTTGTGAAAGGTATCACACACTTACAAGAAGTTTGAGATGTGTTCATGGGGATATTCACTTTGAATCCCACAGATTTGGCCCGTGTTTTGGATCATGTGAATGATTCCATGTTTTATTTTGAAGGTGTGAGCCTGAATAGGAGGATGCATGATGCTTGGTGTAGTGCCATGGATTGATGGTAATCCATAGTCTATGATGGTTTGTTCTTTTTTCATTGTATGTTCTCTAGGAATTATTGGTATCATATTTGGAGGGTTAGGTGGCTTGGGTCATGCTGGATTGTTTTGGTCAGTCATGTTTGACTAGTGGTGTGAAAAGAGATATCGTTCGATTTTGGGATCGAAGTCTAATAGTTCTCGTGCTTCAAGTCTCCTTGAATGAGTTGAAGGTCCCTTATACATGCAATATGTTGAAAAATTAGGGATGTAGTGGAGTCTAGAATAAAAGAAGAGAGAAATGGGGTAAGGGTGAGGTAATACCATTCCTTTGCCTAAAGGTTTCCTATACAAAGAACAGCCTTTTCCCCAAAAATGGTGCAAAAATTTGATGTTCTCTCTCGTTGTTTAATTCATGTGGGTTGTGTTCATATTTGATTTGATTGTTTCCCAAACTTTACTTTCTACTGAGACGTAGTATAGTAATAGTCTGGGGTCGATCCCATGGGGAGTTGGCCTAGAAATTGTAACCTTTGTCTATGAACCCTTTGGTGTAGGAGTCCTCATGAGTTGATTCAATTTGGGAAAACTATTTCTAGAGAGCTGAGGGTAGAATTAAAGAATAATGAAGGAATCAGGATCAATTTAGGAGATCTACAAAAAATATGATATTAATTCTAACTTGGTAGTATCCAAAGGTTTACGATGAAAAGCAAGTGGATGTTTCTAGTTGACTATGTTCAAATAAACTAGTTCTACCTAAGAGGTAAATATTACTTTATCTAGATATGGTGACAACCAAGATGCATTTAGCTTATCTTTTAAGGCAAAAAGTTTCTTAGGCTATTGTTCATAGCCTATTCCACTTCAACTAGGATAGGTTCCTTCATTAAAATGTTTTGTGGTCACAGATGCTCGAATTAATTGAATATAAAATTTTTATTTATCCTAATTACTAACCCTTAAGGTTACCAAGTTGAGAATTAAAGATTTATAGAGTTCAGATGCCCCTACTCTTGATCCCTACCCTAGGTGGTTTAGCCACTCATGGTAGGATTGAATGAAAATAAATGAGGAATCGAAATCATGCTTAACATGATGGAAAAAAATTTCATTAAATGATTTAAAAACATCCAATGATTCAGTCTAACCAATTTAGATGAACATGCAACCAAGAACAAGTAATATATATCTTTAATCAAACACAATTCAATTAACCACTTACTTGAAATAAAGATGAGAACAATCATACCAATGATTCATCCTGGCTTGCTAATTGAAATGAACCACAAGTGAAATGGAATCAATAATGTAAATGGAATGAAAAAATACTGTTGGTCGGAGTGGATACTCAAGAGGGGGGTGAATTGAGTTCCAATTAAAATTTCTGTTAAAAATATTTCTCTTAAAATCCCCCAATTTAAAAACAAAGTTAAACTGTAGTGAATCTATACAGAGTGCAAAGGTTTAATCAGTTTCTCAAAGATTGATTAGGTCTCAGTTAACTTAATCTGAAGATTAAATTAACTTTTGAAACTGACTTACTGATTTACAATATGTATAAACACTTGCTAATTTAACTATCAAAGTAGCTTTAAAATAGTTTTGTATTTCAAAGTAATAGCAGCAGAATAAATATATAGTTTACTTATAGACTTAAATTAAAATTCACAGCAGATTTAACCAAGAGGTTCAGTCTCAAGCCGAGACTTAGTCCTCTCAAAAATTTATATAAATTGATCCACACCCTGGATCGGGGTTAAAAACAGTGAACGACTGTCCAGGCCACACAGGGACCTCTACCACAGTTCTTTGTGGGAAACAAAAACAATGACCAGTCCACACAAGGACCTCTTCCATAGTTGTCATGGGTAAACAAGAGTAAACAATTTTGGTTTGAGGATTTTGATATCCTCCAGTTCAGCATAGGAGTCGGTGTGTGAGTATGATGAATAGATTACACACACTGCTCAAAAATGTAAGTAAAATAATCACTAAGAGAGAATGTATCAGAGTTTATAATGCTCTATTTATTGATAGTGCAGCTCTAGACTCGTTGGATTTAGCAGAGATGCTTCTGAGTACTTCTGTGGTTTTGCTGTTAAAAAAAAGAGTATCGTGATTCAGCTTGATGTTCTTCACATGCAAGTGTGTTCTCTGATTTCCAGTGTTCTTCGTATGTTCTTTAGTAGTGTTGGATTGCTTGCATAATATTTTTCTTTAGATATTGCAAAAATTCCCCTTTTCCCACTTCGCCGTGTATTCTTCAGTCTCGTATGTATGCTCTAGGAAGAATTTTTTCTCTATGCCTTTTCACGCATCCATCCTTACTTGCAGCTCGATCTTCCTTCTTTTATTCCACGAGCTCCAGCAATGGAAATGATTACCTTTACATAGATACAAGGTATGGTCTCCTAACATGATAACAACTAACATTAAATATCATTAATTTCATTAAAAACATCAATTATAGCCGTTAGAATTAAATAAGAATTTATATAGGTTCAAACAGTTTTCATGACTATCGGTGAGTCATGAGATCGATGAGACATTTTGAATCTGCATCAGTTTCGGTTGCATCAGTATTGGTGTCTCAACATCATCAGTGTCTCAACATCATCGGTGTCTTACCATCGGTGTCTTAGCATCGGTAGCTTAGTATCGGTAGCTTAGTATCGGTGTCTTAACATCGGTGTCTTAGCATCGGTGTCTTAGCATCGGTGTCTTAGCATCGGTGTCTTAGCATCGGTGTCACTTTGGACCTTTGATAGTTATCGGTATGACCATTCATCATCGGTGCGACCATTCATCATCGGTGTGACCGTTCATCATTGGTGCGACCGTTCATCATCGGTGCGACCGTTTATCATCAGTGCGACAGGAAAATGACTATTGGTGAGTCAAGACATGGAATTCTTACAGTGTCTGTTCAATCTAGAATACGTCCAGGTCAACCATAACCATAAATTGATCATAGATAAACAATTGTAGATATTATTTAAACACATTTAGAACAAGTTGAACAAGTGACTAAAAGGAAATAAATAAAACTAAGATTTTTTATTATTAAAATAACCATTCCATAGAGAGTTCAACAATCTCCCCCATTTTGATAATCACAAATCAATGGCTTAAATGAAGAGAGAATATAGTAAGTCATTCATTATGCTCCCCCTATAAAAAAGAATATATTACAAAAGATAAAACATGGTTAGAATAGCAATCAGAACATATATATAACTGAGGCATTCTCCTCTTTTAATATTTCTCCCCCTGTGTATACATGCATGTGATAAATAGCCAGCATGGGCGCGTATGGACATTTAGTTCACCCATCCAGATACATGATTCATCCAGATACATGATTTCTCTCCATGATTTCTCTCCATGATTTCTCTCCATGATTTCTATCCCCCTTTGGTATTATCAAAAAGAAGAGATAAAGAAGATAATCAAGAAGATTTCATACCAACAATGAGTACACATATTACATACAAGAGGGAATAGTTCAGGAAAACAAACACCCTATCAAAAATTGACTGTAACAGCTATTTCTCAGGGTGCAAGGGAGATTTCCCTTTAGCAGTAGGAGTAATTGAAGGTCCATAAGGTTGTTGGGTAGAAGGTGGAACTGGCCTTATGGAGAAAGGAGGTAGGAAAACCCGAGCTGGACAAACTGTGGGTTCCAAGGTCACTTGCTGCGAAGAAGGTCGTTCTGAAGGTTGTTGTTGAAAGACTGGTCTAATACTGTAAAGAGCTTGAGAAATAGACATCTGGATGGGAGAAACATCTGATGATTGTAGAGTCTCAGCTGTAGGAAAAACAATGGATTTTTCTTGCACGTGAAGGTAGGTTTTTAGCAAGTTGATGAAGTCCTTAATGAATTATCCACTGTACTTCATGGATTTTTCAAAATCATCCTTATTTTGCATGAAATTTTCTAAAGTGGGGGTAAAATATTTTAACTACTAAACTTGAGCTTTAAAAGCTTGAGTCACTGGAGGGAGTCTCAAATTATCAGCCAGAACTTTAAAATGATGATTCAACTCATGCTTTGTGTAGATCTTAGAGAAATAATGATCTACTTTCTCCTTAATCTCCTTTTGAGCTTTTGTAGCATCAGCCGAATACAATTGTACCATTTTATGCACATGATCACTATGCTCTTTCATTTTCTTCAAAGAATCTAAATCTAAAATCTTCCCAAGAGCTTCCAGCTCTTCTCTAACAACATCTCTTAAGGTATCTAATTCATGACCATTGATCTTGGTTACCTTGGCATTGCCAGCCTGAGCAATAACCTGAGTAATCTCAGCTTTTAACTTCCTCAAATCTTCTTTCTTCAAATGTTCTATCAAATTTCTTAAAACTTCCATCATACCAGAGATGGTTGTTCTGAACTCTCCTGACAGAGAAACAAGATTGTTTCCTAACTCCGTAAGTGTTTGATTCAAAGAGGTAATATGCCTGCCAATAGATTCACTGTAATTGCACAGGTCTGGTTTGATAAGGCTTGCCACTCTTTGAGATAAATCATTCATAGAAGCATCAGATAAAGTCAAAGTAGTAGGAGCAGGAATATGAGATAACTCACTTTTCACAGTCTCCCTAACAGCTTGAATCAATTCAACCTTGAGATTATCAAAATCCGACTGAGCAACTGCCGGATCAGGTCTACCTTGAGATACTGAAGGATCAGGTCTGACATATGTTCTTTGCAAAAACTCAGCAACAAATTGAGCCTTAACAGAATCACTTATGCCTGCAAGATCCACTTCTACACCTTCCTCTTCCTCTGGGTAGTCTAATCCTAGAACAGAAATACCTGGATTCTCTTCCCATGCCGCTTTGCATGAAGGGTATATAGGTTTCACAAACTGAGCTCGTCCAGAATTTTCAGGAAGGACTTCTCCATCCTCATCACTCTCTAATTGTTCTGTCCTCTTAACCTCAGGGACATTTTCTTGCTAAATAGGTTGGGGTTCAGGATCATCTAGAATCACATTATGACCTTTAATAGGTCAAGCATCAGCATCATCATCATCAGCATCATCACCAATACTTTCACTATCACCGCTACCACCATCACCATCAGCATCACCCTTATCACCATCACCACCTTCATCATCATCATCATCATTAACTGATCTCTCACTAGAACTGTCTGTACTTCCGGATTCATACTCCTCAGAAGTTGATTCAGTAGTCTCGTCTTCTTCTTCATCATCTAAAAGCGGTTCAATTTCTGGTAAATTGAGAGGAGGACTTGCTGAACCAAATTTCATCCTTCTTCTCTTTGGGCTAACAGTATCAAGATCACTCCTTTCATTAGGAGATGATCTAGCCTCTTCTTCAGCATTTATATTCTCATCAACTTCTTCTTCTTCTTCTGTTCCTTTCTTACTGGATTCACCAGTTTCTTTAGGAACATCCACTTACTCTTCTTAATCTGAATAGATCACTTCCTCACTAGGTTTTAAGCTAGGATCTCTTACTTCCCTTGGTCTCCTTGGATGATCAGTAGGATTGAAGAAATCATATAACTTTTCTTCATCAGCAACCCAAGATTTCTTCCATGGGATCCAATTGATTTTCATTCTCTTACAAATAACTTTGTTGAAACAAAATCTAACCGATGAGATACACTCATCTCTATCATCCACACAGCCTAAGAATTTCAGCATGGCAGAAATCTGTTTAGAATAAAACAGAGTAGTAGCTTTCTTTGAAGGTTTTATCATCTCAACAATATGCTCAGAAAAATATCTACATAGGTTGATCTTTTTACCATTCAGCAAAAGAAATAGCAAAAAAACATCTTGATACTTTACTTCAGCAAAATCACCTTTTCTCGGACATACCTGATGTTGAATAAATTTGAACAGGATTTGGTTCTCACCATCCAACTCAGCAGCAATTATCCTTCGCGATTTAGACTTCCCAGTCAAAAACTCCAGGTCTAGATCATAAGAAAATTAATTAGTTGTGGGAGTAATATTACCAGAATAGTCCTCGTATCTTCCATTGTAAGGTACTCCTAGACATTCAGCCCATTTTTTTGATGAAAACGTTATCTTTTTCCCTTTTACTATGGAAGAAAATCCCGCAGCCTCTACTCTATCCAAATCTATATCCAGGTTCAAATAAAACTCATGCACCAGCTTCGGGTAAAAGACTCTATCATTATTATAGAACCACTCCCTCCATCCTTGAGTTTCCAACACTTTCAAGAGAACGGACTTGCTAGATAAAACTCATTCCAAACAAATTTCCTTTTCAGCTATAACTTCTCGTTTTTTTAGTTTCGGGTTCACAGACCTCTTCGTCGTACTGCTTGACTCACCTCGAGCATGCTTGACAGGTGAATTTCTTTCAGATTCCTTGCTCTGTCTCTTTTTCTTGGCCATTTTGAGGTTTTGAGACAATCGAGAGGCTTGGAAAGATTCAAAAGGCTCGGGTTACAGAGAAGAGAAGAGAGAGTTCGGCGGGAAATGGAAGGTCAATAGTCTTTAGAGAATGGAATAGCCATGTGTCATTATTTGTATCATTTAGGGTTATAAATAATAAAATATCGATTAAGTAAAATAGCGTCGTTTTAAACAGACAAAAAAATTATTTTGAAAAAATAGTACGACCTAACCGGTAGCACTAATCGACAAGACAGATCGGTTTGACAGATCAGTTTCACATATTGGTTTGACAGATTGGTTTCACAGATTGGTTTCATAGATCGGTTTCACAGATCAGTTTGACAAATCAGTTTTACAGATCGGTTTCACAGATCTATCATACCTAACTCTTGTTTAATCGTGTTTAACCTTTCACAATTTAAGGTCTTGGTGAAAATATCGGCTAATTGATGTTCAGTACCTATAAACTCAAGAGTAATATCACCTTTTTGGTAGTGATCTCTCAAAAAGTGATGTCTGACATCAATGTGTTTGGTTCTAGAGTGAGACACAAGGTTCTTTGAAATGTTAATTGCACAAGTGTTATCACAGTTGATTGAAATATTCTTAAAATCATATCCATAGTCCAAAAGAGTGTGTTTCATACACAGAATTTGTGCACAACAACTACCAGCAGCAATGTATTCTGCTTCAGCAGTAGATAATGCAACAGAGTTCTATTTCTTACTACACCAAGATACTAAGGATTTTCCCAATAAATGACATGTTCCATATGTGCTCTTCCTATCTAACTTACAACCAGCAAAGTCGTCATCTGAATAACTGATTAGCTCAAAATATTGTCTTTTTGGATAAAACAAGCCTAAGTTTACAGTACGTTTAAGATACTTAAAAATTCGTTTAATAGAAATTAAATGAGATTCTTTTGGGTTATATTGAAATCTTGCACACATACACACACTAAACATAATATCTGGTCGACTAGAAGTAAGGTAAAGTAATCTTCCAATCATACCTATGTAATTGGTTTGATCCACTGGTATCCCAGTTTCATCTGCATCCAATTTACAGACTGTACTCATAGGAGTATCACTTTCCTTAATACTATCCAAACCAAAACGTTTTAGAAGATCCTTTGCGTATTTACTTTGATTTAAAATAATACCATTTTCATTTTGAAAAACTTGAAAACCAAGAAAATATTTAAGTTCTCCCATTAAACTCATTTCAAATTCATTTTGCATACTCTTTGAAAATTCAGTACATGAAGAAATTTTAGAAGATCCAAAAATAATATCATCAATATAGATTTTTACTACTAAAACATCTTTAGAAATTATTTTAATAAAAAGAGTTGGATCAGCAATCCCTTTAATAAAACTTTTTGAAATAAGAAAATTACTAAGTCTATCATACCAAGCTCTTGGAGCCTGTTTTAATCCATATAAAGCTTTAGAAAGTTTAAAAACTTGATTTGGAAAATGATAATTAATAAATCCAGGTGGTTGTTCAACAAAAACATCTTCAACAATAAAACCATTTAGAAAATCACTTTTGACATCCATTTGATATAACTTGAAATTTAGATGAGCAGCATATGCAAGTAAGATCCTAATGGCTTCTAATCTGGCTACAGGTGAAAAGGTTTCCTCATAGTCTATACCTTCTTCTTGACTATATCCTTGTGCAACTAGCCTAGATTTGTTTCTAACTACGTTTCTAGATTCATCAAATTTGTTTCTAAAAACCCATTTTGTGTCTATTGTTAAAGTGTCCTTAGGTCTGTAAACTAATTCCCAGACTTTATTTCTTTAAAATTGATTTAACTCTTCTTGCATATCCATTACCTAAAATTCATCATTGATAGCATCATTGACATTTTTAGGTTCTAGCTGTGAAAGAAAGGCTTGATGTTCAACCTATTTTCTTAGAGAAGCTCTAGTCTGTGTCCCTCTATCAAGATCACCTACAACAGCATCCAAAGGATGATTCTTTAGAATCCTTGTTGATCTAGTAAAGGTAAGACTAGAAATTTCAGATTCATCTATAGGTTCAGGTTCAACAGAATCAGATTCTGGAATATGTCCAAAACTGGATGTTTTTATAGCAGGTTCTTTAGATTTGTCATTAAGGTCTAGAACAAATAAATCTTCTTCAAGATTTTCAAGAGAGGTTTTAAGCGCATATGGATCAGTTTCATCAAACTTGATGTGAAAAGATTCTTCCACACATTTGGTTCTCTTATTAAAGACTCTATAGGCTTTTCTAGTTAAAGAATAACCAAGAAAGATTCCCTCATCACTTTTATAATCAAACTTTCCCAGATTATCCTTTGTATTAAGAATAAAAACTTTGCAACCAAAGACTCTAAAGTAACTAACTTTGGGTTTTCTATTATTCCACAACTCATATGGGGTCTTCTTAAGAACTGGTCCAATTAAGACTCTATTAATGATATAACAAGCTACATTTATAGATTCAGCCCAAAAGTAAATAGGCAGTTCATACTCATTAAGCATGCTTCTAGCTATTTCTTGAAGGGTTCTATTTCTTCTTTCTACTACACCATTCTGCTGAGGTGTTCTAGGAGCAGAAAAGTTGTGACTATAGCCATTGTGTGAGAAATAAGATTCAAAGTCTTGATTTTCAAACTCACTGCCATGATCACTTCTTAGAGTTTTTATCTTAAGTCCACTAATATTTTCTATAGATTTGGAGTATCTAACAAAGTAAGAACAAGCTTCACTTTTTTGAGCTAAGAAGTATACCCAAGTATATCTAGAAAAGTCATCTACTAGAGAATAGACATAGTTCTTCCCATTTAAACTATAAACTCTTGATGGTCCAAACAAGTCCATGTGAACCAATTCGAGAGGTTGAGAAGTTGAGACTTCTTTATTTGATTTAAAAGAAACTTTATGTTGCTTTCCCTTTTGACAGGGATTACAAACTTTGTCAATTGGGAATTCAAGTTTAGGTAGGTCTCTAACCAAGTTCTTCCTAGTTATTTTTCTAAGTGAATGGATGTTTCAGTGTCCTAATCTTCTGTGTCAAAGCCAAGACTCTTTATGAAAAGCATTTAGGAAAGTAATATTTTTCTTAGCTAAAGAATTTAAATCAACTGCATAAACATTTTCATTTCTTAAGGCAGAAAAGACTAAAGAATTTTTAGAATTAAAAACATTACAAAAATCATTTTCAAATTTGACATTAAAACCATCATCACACAATTGATAAATACTTAACAGATTATATTTCAGTCCATCAACAAATAAAACTTTGGAAATTAAAATTGAATCAGTGTTACCGATTTGGCCTAGGCCGATGATTTTTCCTTTATAATTATCACCAAAGGTGACATGGCCTCCATCAATCTTGATTAAACTTTTGAAACATGAATAATCTCCAGACATATGTATTGAACATCCAATGTCCAAGTACCATACCTTCTTGTGAGAACTCTTCAAACAGGTTTCCTACAAAACAGATTTAGATGGAAAATGACTTTGGTACCTAGATCTTCTTGGGTCCAGACAGGTTAGCAATCAAAGATTTTGGTACCCACATTTGTCTTATGGGTTTCATACAAATTACAGAATCAAAATATTTTTAAAGATAAACTTTATTTGATCTATAACTATGTGAATCATTAGTTGAAGCATATGAATGTCCAGAACTAGAACTACCAGTATTTTTTCCAGATTTAGGAATAAATCTATTCTTAGTAATCTGTCTCTATCCAGGTTTGTATCCTATTCCAGTAGTGTATTTAGGTGTCACTTGCTTTCCTAGCATTTGAGTTAGTGTATCCTTTCCATTTGTAAACTTCTCTAAGTCTTTTCTAAGTTGCTCATTATACATTTTCAGTTCAGTGTTTTCCTTTAACAGTTGAGCATTTTTATCTTTTTCAATAGTAAGTTCATTTTTATCAGTAGTAGTGAGAGCATGTTGTTTCTTCAATGATTTGTATTTATCCTTAAGTTCATTGCATGTCTCTTCCAGCATATTACAATATTCAAATAATTCCTCACTAGTCATGTCTTCAGAATCAGAATCATATTCTACATCATCTCTAGAATAATAAGAATTTAAAACAGGAGTATCTAAGGTTACCTCGGATGTGTTGGTCATGAAACACATGTTGGAATGATTCTTCTCAGAATCAGAAATTTCAGATTCACTTGTACTGTCTTCAGATGCACTCCAGGTAGCCTTCATATCTTTCTTGTACTTATTGTATTTGTAATCATATTTCTTCTTAAATTTTAACTTTGGGCAGTCTGCTTTAATGTGTCCTTTTATTTTTCACTCGTAGCAAACAACTTCATCACTTCTATCTGGATTTTTCCAGTCCTTCTAATATCCCTTATTGTCATACTTTCCTTTGTAATTTGATTTTCTGAAAAATTTCTTCTTCCTATAGAATTTATTAAACCTTCTGGCTATCTGAGCCATTTCAGCATCACCATCAAAGCCTGAACTTTCACTTGTTGGACTATCAGTTTGTATTTGAGCTTTTTCTTTGACCTTGCTCTTTGAAGCAGTAGTCTTGAAAGCCACTGATTTCCTTTTTGGTTCATCATCTTCCTCTTTATTTACATTGATTTCTTCCTCAAACATCATTTGTTTTCCAATAAGTTCTTTGACAGGCAGAGCTCCAATATCACATGATTCTATGATTGAAACAGATGTGCCTCTCCATCGGTCTGGTAGACATCTCAAGATTCTCATGATTTGTTCCTTTGCTGGAACAGCTTTACCAAGTGAATTCATTATGTTGACTATCTCATTGAACCTGAGATACATATCAGAAATGGGTTCATCAGTTTTCATTTTAAAATTATCATATTTAATAGTATAAGTATTCAATCGCATTTCTTTAGCATTAGTTGTTCCTTCATGAGAAACACCTAAAGTATCCCAAATTTCATAAGCAGTTTTACAAGCAGATATTCGGTTAAATTCATCATATCCTAAAGTATAGTACAGGGCATTCATAGCTTTACAATTATTATTGTAAGCAGTCTTTGTAGGTTCATCCCAAGTTGTTCTTTCAGTTTCTGGAATTTTATATTGAGACTCTATAGCAGTCCAGATATCAAAACCCATACTCTCTAAATGTATTTTCATTTTCAGTTTCCACTGAGCATAATTTGTACCATTAAAGAAATGCGGCCTATTAGTAGCATCACCCTCTAGTCTATTATCCATAACTAGATTTTAGAAAATAAATTTAAAGAGATAAAGATTTAGAACTAACAGAAATTTAAGATCTTTAAAGATGCAACTAAAATCACAGTTGAAACAAAAACAGAGTATTTCAAAAATCCTTTAACAAAAACAACACCTCTGATACCAAATATTAGTCAGAGTGGATACTCAAGAGGGGGGTGAATTGAGTTCCAATTAAAATTTCTGTTAAAAATATTTCTCTTAAAATCCCCCAATTTAAAAACAAAGTTAAACTATAGTGAATCTATACAGAGTGAAAAGGTTCAATCAGTTTCTCAAAGATTGATTAGGTATCAGTTAACTTAATCTGAAGATTAAATTAACTTTTGAAACTGACTTACTAATTTACAATAAGTATAAACACTTTCTAATTTAACTATCAAAGTATCTTTAAAATAGTTTTGTATTTCAAAGTAATAGCAGTAGAATTAATATATAGTTTACTTATAGACTTAAATTAAAATTCACAGCAGAGTTAACCAAGAGGTTCAGTCTCAAGCCAAGACTTAGTCCTCTCAACAATTTATATAAATTGATCCACACCCTAGATCGGGGTTAACAATAGTGAATGACTGTCCAGGACACATAGGGACCTCTACCACAGTTCTTTGTGGGAAACAAAAACAATGACCAGGCCACACAAGGACCTATTCCATAGTTGTCATGGGTAAACAAGAGTAAAGAGTTTTGGTTTGAGGATTTTGATATCCTCCAGTTCAGCATAGGAGTCAGTGTGTGAGTATGATGAACAGAGTACACACACTGCTCAAAAATATAAGTAAAATAATCACTAAGAGAGAATGTATCAGAGTTTAGAATGCTCTAGTGATTGATAGTGCAGCTCAGTACTCGTTGGATTTAGAAGAGGTGCTTCTAAGTCCTTATGTGGTTTTGCTGTTAAAAAAAAGATTATCGTGATTCAGCTTGATGTTCTTCACAAGCAAGTGTGTTCTATGATTTCAAGTGTTCTTCGTATATTCTTCAGTAGTGATGTATTGCTTGCATAAGATTTTTCTTTAGATATTGAAAAAATGCCCCTTTTTCACTTCGCTGTGTATTCTTCAGTCTCGTATGTATGCTCTAGGAAGAATTTTTTCTCTATGCCTTTTCACGCATCCATCCTTACTTGCAGCTCGATCTTCCTTCTTTTATTCCACGAGCTCTGGTAATGGGAATGATTACCTTTCCATAGATATGAGGTACAGTCTCCTGAAATTCCAACAACTAACATTAAATATCATTTTTTTTAAATGTTGGGGTCGAAGCCTCATTTTTATTATTAAATCAAAGCAAAGACCTCTTTAACTGGGTAGAGGGAGACCCATTACATAGTCCGAAGGCCCAGTGGGCATTTAGTCCATTACATGACCCGTAGGCCCATTTTTTTGGCCCAAAGACCATTCTGTGAATAGTACTGCTACAGTACCTACGTTGCTACAGTTCTGGACAGTTTCGCCGCTGCTACAGTGCTCTGCCGCCGCTATAGTAACCTGTCGCCGCTACAGTGCCCGTCGTTGCTATAGTGTCACCACTGCTACAGTACGCTACAGTACTGCTACATTAACCTGCACCTAATGGGTTTTGAACCCCCATTTTTCATGTAGATTTAAGGGGTGATTACCACTAAGCCAAACCCTAACTACTAACATTAAATATCATTAATTGCATTAAAAACATCAATTATGACCGTTAGAATTAAATACGAATTTATAGAGGTTCAAACAGTTTTCATGACTATCGGTGAGTCATGAGATCAGTGAGACATTTTGAATCTGCATCAGTTTCGGTTGCATCAGCATCGGTGTCTCAATATCATCGGTGTCTTAACATCATCGGTGTCTTAACATTGGTGTCTTAGCATCGGTAGCTTAGTATCGGTAGCTTAGTATCGGTGTCTTAGCATCGGTGTCTTAGCATCGGTGTCTTAGCATCAGTTTCTTAGCATTGGTGTCTTAGCATCGGTGTCACTTTGGACCTTTGATAGTTATCGGTGCGGCCATTCATCATCGGTGCGACAGTTCATCATCGGTGCTACCTCTCATCATCGGTGCGACCGTTCATCATCGGTGCGATCGTTCATCATTGGTGCGATCGTTCATCATCGGTGCGACCGTTCATCATCGGTGCGACAGGAAAATGACTATCGGTGAGTCAAGACATGGAATTCTTAAAAAGTGTCTGTTCAATCCAGAATACGTCTGGGTCAACCATAATCATACATTGATCATAGATAAACAATTGTAGATATGATTTAAACACATTTAGAACAAGTTGAACAAGAGACTAAAAGGAAATAAATAAAACTAAGATTTGTGATTATTAAAATAACCATTCCACAAAGAGTTCAACAAATACCTTGAATTTGATACAAAATTCTTGTATTAAAGTAAAAAAAAGACTAAGAAATTTCGAGTTTAGGGTAGAGGAAGTAGTAAAGAATGAGAGAGGAATGAAATAAAAAAAAGATATATGATTTGGAACCTCTTGAAATTTGATGTCCTACTATTTTATATATAGTAGAAATATTATATGACATGTAAATGGGATTTATGTTGTGTAATGACAATCCGTGGTTTTCTTTGCAGATTTTGAATCTATGCTTATCCCACGCATATCACATCCAAGATTTGAAACTTTGACTCTTATCATGATGTCTAACTTGGATTCAGGACATGTATCTTCCTCTAGCTATTGGGAGATATGTTTTGAAGGTTTAATTACATGTATTGTCAACTCATATTGTGTAATTTCTTCTCCCCTTGAAATGTTCATGACTTTCAGCATGTTGTGAAACTCTACTACATGCCGTGTAAAGCAATTTCATGACGTGTAATAGGAAAATTTGATCTGTTTTTTCATTTTATCCTTTGAAAATTTGGAATCCTAATTCCTATAATAAACAACTCATACCAAGTGAATTATCAAATAAATAATTGAAAATCCTTAATAAAATGACAGCAAAATGTATATAGGAATTCATCTTATCAAAGGTTGTGGTCGCAGATTCTACAACAGAGTCTGAGTATATTATGGATTCTGAGGCAGCTAAAGAAGTAGTATGGATGTGAAACTTAATCCAATATCTTGATGTGGTACCTAGAAGTAAAGATTATATCACACTCTATAGTGATAATACTACAACGGTGGCTCTCGTAAAAGATCCCAATGACACATTAGCAGACAAAGTACATACTTTGGAAGCATCATCTCTTGAGGGATTTTTTCAAAGATGTGAGGTTGCAGTGAGTAGTATTTCCATATAAGACATCATGGTGAACCCCTTGACTAAATCCTTAACTCAATATGAAATTATTATCATGTGAAATTTAACAGACTAAAATTCATAGACAATTGGATCTAGTACAAATGGGAGTTTACTGGATTTGGTGTCCTAGGACCAATTGTTTGTACTTTGATGACATGTGTATTTTATATATTGAATATTAATAAAACATTTTATTACATATTGTACATTTTTTTACATTACTCTAATGTAATAATATCCTATAGTATACATCGCATTGATAAGGTCATAGCAGTTCCTTGATATGATGATAACCTTGAAGTGATGTGATGATATTCTTAAATAATATTATGTGGTTGGATAAAGTACTATGATGGGACACATAGTATGTAGACTTTCAGGTGTGATTACTCATAAGTGGATGAGTCTTCTTCTCATGAATTTCACACTTGGTAATCTCCAATATCAGATATTATGATAACAAACTTGCCGGTATAAATTCTTCATGTTTTGGTGTCATCTGACATTCCTATTTACAAGTGTGTATAATGGTCCTTACAATTTAATATTTTCATTAATTCATTTCATGACACACGCACTTAGATTTTCTTATGAAAACTGTGACACCATGTGTTCAAAGTGAGGTAGGGTATGTTGGGTGCGTCATGATTAACATGTCACTAATGGATAAGTTGAGGAAGGATTTTTCCCTTACATATTTATGAAATCTAATATATTATCCATTTGATTGGAATAGAACCGTCACTCTAAATTCCATGTACATGATGCAATGACATGTTTATTACAGATAGTAAAAGAAAGACGTATCAAGCATTAGGTTGGTGACACAGATGTGAAACCTTCTTGATGATATATTATGATAAAGGTATTATATTACATAGTGAGTGTTTATATTTGGTTGTCATCATTGTGACATTAAGTTCTTTCTATTGGGTACCTTGACCTGTTGCTAGATAGTAATCTTAGAATTTAGGCAATCCAACCTAATTCCAATGAGAAAAAATCCTAGAGGGTCACACACTAATTGTTTCTAGTAATCTCGATTAAATTCTATTTGAATTTAATTAATTGAATAAATATTATTCTCAAGACTGAGGGATAATTTTATTCAGTTTTTTTTTATCTAAAATATTTATTAATGACTAAAATCATTAAATTAAATATTTATTCAGGTGTTCAATAAATGCTAGAGGATTTCGAATTGACCAAAATCGAGTCCGGTGAAAATATTAATTAACAATCCAATTAAATAATATTTTTTATTGCGCAAGTTGGCGCATGACACAAAATAATATTATTATTATTATCATTATGTGGAATGGGGTTTATTAAATATTATTATATTATTTAAGGTCCATTGTGCAATTAAATAATTATTTTAACCTAAACCCTATCTCTATAAATAGATGGTTATTTCTATTGTGTATTGTATCTAAAAATTAAAAATAGAGAAGTATTTCACATAATGAATTCTCTCTTGACCCCTCTTTCTCTCTCCCTCTAAATAATGAGAAATTCAAGAGAGATTCCTTCAAGATCGAAGGACAAGCGATCAACGCGAATAACGCAAGACAATCACTTCACCACACTAGAACCCAGAGATCAATTGATGTTACTTAAAGATCAAAGGAGCACATGTGGATTGCTTCTAGAAGGATTATATCCTTGGATCCTCATAGTGAAATGAAGGCAAACTGAAAGGGTCATTTTAGATGATCGAAATCTATGTTGAAGAAATAATCCTTAGATCGCGTATTTATTTCTTCTAATATTAAATAAATTAATTATAAATTTGACATGCAAGATCCTCTATTGGGATTTCGGGAAACTCGGTATTAAAGAAAATTTTAATATATCACCCACCACCACACATTTCCACTATGCCTAGAACCAACACCCATTTACCAACACATTTCGACACTTGAATCCATCAAAAATATCTTCCACCACCCACTATGACCATGCAAATAATAGAAATAATAATAACACCAAAAATATATAACAGCTAATTTCAGTAACAAAGACTTGCATAATTCCCCATTTTAAACATGACTTCACATTAATTCATCACCTCATTCAATAACATCATCACCATAATTATAAACTTCATACAACTAATTTTGTTACCATCTTTAATTGTTTAACATTTTATAAAATTTGAAATGATCATCTGATACTAGAAATAATATAGTTATCACAGTAGTAAAAAAACTCTTATCAACAACATCAAATGGTCCATGAACACATGAAATATCATAGAACCAAGTAAATCACATGTGATTCACCCCTTTATCCATCAATTAACATTAATAAAATCCATTGTATTCATTAATTCAATCCATACTATCCAACCAATAAAAGTAATAGAATGTTAATTACAAAAATACACACAAATAAAAGCAAGAAGCCTCGAATCCCATACCTCAATTTGAAGATTTAGGGTAACACTTCATAATAATGGAGGAAAAAAGGATTAACTGCCTCTAAACTCAAAAGAAACCACCACAATACCTAACCATGATAGACCATCTGTTGGGTCTGGGATAGTGATAATAGATGGTCTAGAGGGAAGGTGAATATACCATATTAAAATTTTAAATAAAATAAATTAATTATCAAATTATTAATCAAATTTAATTATCAAAGTTAGTTATCATGTACAGTAAGTGGTAATATATAAATAATGAACATAGAAAATTTAAAAGTAGTTTAGTATAAAGTGGACCTATGTCTACCCTTACACCTCTCTACTCCTTGAGAGATGCATTATGCACTACCTAATTTTTAAAGGGGTTCATAACCCAGTTAAAACTTATGTTTTCTGGTGTAAGTATAAATAAGACACCTATTTTTTATAGGGGGTCACAACCCATTACATCCTAACTTTAGATACCAAAAATCACAACTCGAATAGTCTTGACTTTAGAATTTAGGAGTCACAAGCTGGAGAGAGAGAATGATTTTGTTGGGGAAAATAGAAACTAAAGGTTTGATAACAAGTTAGAAGAGATAAATAATCAATACAAACTTAGATAGAACTAGGCAGAGAATAAGTTTATTAAGATATATTGAAGCAAAAACTATGGTTATGGAGAAAATGATTAGTTTTTCACTTCAAGGAAGTAGTAGTAGGTGAAGTATTTTTGGTTACTTTGAGAGATCACTTAGAAGATGAAATTTTGATCACACGTGATCACTTAGACTTTTGAAAGTTCATAGAATCACACAATACTTAATAGTTTGAAAGTTTACATCAAAAGTGTATTGTATCAATATCGTGTATTCTCTATGAAGACCAAAATCCCTTGTATAGGATTTTTTATTGACTACAAAACAATATCCATGGTTGAATAAATTCAAAATAATAATAATGATAATATATAATTATCATAAATAGAGCAAGAAAATAGTTTCCACAATTATCATAACAATTATTGTTTGAATTAAAAAAAACTAATGACTAGTTCAAACTGTTTTGAAATAATTTTTTGAATATTTATAAAAAACTCCATAATAAGAAGTCAAATATATCCCATAAATCTCTCTCATTTTTAAACTGAAAATTTTGAAATTTGAACAAATCTCCAAAAACATGAAATATATATATATATATATATATATAATTTCAAAAATAATCTAAAACTATTTCAAGCAATTTAAATCTTCTTTAGATAATATCATTGTAAATTATCATTAATTTAGAACAATTAAAAAAAGAAATTACTTAAATTAAATAAATTCAAAATTTTAAAACTATTTCTATATATATACAGTGTGAATGAGTAATGAAATAAAATATTGTTTTATATTATTTAAAACAATATAAAAACACTTTTTATAGTTTTTATATCATCAATATAAATTTATAGAATTAATAAAACACTTAACATTATCATGTAGTAAATCAATATATCAAGAAGAATAAAAAAAAGTTCATACTTAAAATTTCCAGTGTTTAGTCACACGGTCGATCAACCTACCATGAGAGTCGAATGCATGAAACTTAACTAGTGTGTTTGATTAAATTATTATGATTTCCTAGCGTGAAGGTTTATTTTCCACATGAAGGAGAATCAACTTACCATGTGATAGATCAACTTCAAGTAGAATCAATTGACAGTTTGTATTAATTATATGAACAATGTGGTTGAGGGTATAAACAAATGACAAGAGGAAAGTGAAGTTATAGCAAGAACAAATATGAAGTGTGTAGTAAGTCAACTGACTGCATGGAAAAAATATAAATATACAACAAGATCAAAAATGCATAAAGGTGAATTTTTAAGGCTGTGTAAAGGTATTACTAGACATACATACTAGTAATATCATAATCCTTTGTAAGGGTAATCTCAAAATATATGACTTGTTTAAAGGTCAAATTCAAAATATATAGATTGTGTAAAGGTAATAAGTTAATTCCATGTGTTTTGTAACCTCAAAAAGACACTATGTAAAGGTAAATCATAAATAATGTAAGGGTAAAACAAAGTTCATGTAAAGGTAAACTACTCACATTTCAACTAGCATAAGGGAAAATGAAATTTTCATCAACTCGTGTAAGGGTAAAATTATTTTTATGTAAAGGTAAACTAAACTAAAAAATAGGATACGTAATGGTAAGATAAAAGATCTAAAACTTGTGTATGGGTACAAACAAATGTCCAGAATTATGTAAGGGTAATAAAAACACTTTGAAAAATGTGTTTCAAAAAAAATTAATCAAATAAAAATAATAAATAATGATTTATAAATTAAAATAAATAATTAAAAACCATGGAATAATTAATTAATTAATAAATGATAAATAATAAAATTGTTACTTTCTACAAGCAATGAAAGCTTCAAACACTTATATAACGGATATAAAAAGATCAATAATTGATAAGATAATGTCGTGATAAAATATAAGTATAATTAAAATCATTTGAGGTATTTTTAATATTCAAAAATCTAAAATAAAAACAATTTAACTTAAAGTACTAACAAACTCCCCCTTTTTTAAAATTGCAAAATCAGAACAAAAAAATATCACCCTTTTTGAAATTTATCAAAAAGTAAAAAAAATATAACTTAAAATACAAGAAGATTTAAAATTAATTTAAAAAATGAAAAAACTATACCTTAATAAATGAATATTAAGTAAAATCTATAAACAAGATTAAAATAAAATTTCATATTCAATTTCCATCATACCAAGCTCAAATTTTATTTTCTTAAACCTTGAAAAATACAATGGTTTAGTAAATATATCTGAAAGTTGATTTTCAGTTAAAACATATTCAAGAATATTATCTATTTTATTAACATAATACCTAAGAAAATAAAATCTAATTTAAATATGATTTATTCTATAATGTCATAAATGTTTTTTTGAAATTTAAATAGAAGAAGAATTATCATAATAAATAGGGATTTTTTTTAAATTAAAAATATAGTTAGAAAAATATTTTTTTAATCCATTAATATTGAGAAAAATATAAATAAAAAATATATATTCACTTTTATTAGTGGAAATTAAAATAATGGTGTTTACTTGAACTCCAAGATATTAAGATTTTACTAATAAAATGAAACATACTTGAAGTACATTTTCTATCAAGTTTGCATCCTCCAAATTTAGAATCATAATAACTAATCAAATCAAAATAGTTTTTTCTAGAATAAAATAGTCCACAATTAATATTTCATTTAACATGTATTATAATTCTATTAATATATTTTAAATTATATTCCTTAGTATTATTTTGAAATATTTCACATAAAAAAACTAAACATAATATTAGGTCTAAATGCGACCAAATATAAAAAACTACCAATCATGCCTCTAAACATTTTATAATCTACATATTTTTTATATTTATCTAAATATAACATATAATTAGTACTCATAGGGGTTCTAAAAGTTTTAAAATAATATAAACCTAACTTTAATATTTATAATATTTACTTTGATTTAAAAATATTCCATTATTTCTTTGATTAATTTGAATACCCAAAAATATTTTAAGTTCACACATTAAACTATTATCAAATTCAATTTCCATCAAATTAGAAAATTATTTGAAAATAAATTCACTTGAAGATCTAAAATCAATATCATCAACATAAATTTGAAAAATTAAAATATCATTTTAAATCATTTTAATAAATAAATTGGGATCTACTTTACCTTTATTAAAATAATTATTCTGCAAAAACAAAGGAAGTCTATCATACCAAGCATGAGGATCTTGCTTAATACCATATAAATATTTTCATAACTTAAAAACATGATTAGTAAATTTTTCATTTTCAAAACCAGGTGTTTTAGAAACATAAACTTCTTCATAAATAAAATTATTTTAAAAAATAATTTTAACATCCATTTGAAATATTTTAAAACCTTGAAATTCCAAAAAATCTATAAAAAATCTAATAGATTCAATTCCAAAAAAAATCAAAAAAGATTCATCATAATATATACTTCCTTCTTGATAATAATATTGATCAATAAGTATATATTTATTATTAATAATATAACTAGATTCATCAATTTTATTTAAAATAATATTCGTAGTTCCAATAACATGATTATATATATAATATTCAACTAAAAAACAAAAAATATTCCTAGAAAACTGATTAAGTTCATCTTGTATAGAAATATTACAATTAACATCATTCAAAACATTAAAAACTTCATTTATAACACATTCAAAATAAAAAGAATAATTTTTATAAAAATTCAAAATATAATTTCTAGTTTTAATAATAGAATCAATATTACTAATAATATTATCAATAGGGTGGAATTTATAAATTTTCTAAGGCTTAGAAAAATAATTATAATGAGTAATCTCCCCCCTTGAAAATTACTATATTATCTCAAGGTTTTGATTCACTAAAATTAAAATCATTAATTTCATCTTTCAAATTTTCTAAAACAATATCATTTTTCAAAACATCTTCAAAAAAATTAACATGAATAGATTATTCTATAATCATAGTTCTTTTATTATAAACTATTTAAGTCTTACTTTTATTAGAATGGTATATAAAAATTCCTTTATCCCCTTTAGAATAAAATTTATCTAATTATATTTAATATTTAAAAAAACATTACACCCAAAAACTTTGAAATAACCAACATTAGGTTTTTTACCATTAAATAATTCATAATGAGTTTTCTTTAAAAAAATCGAGTTAAAACTATATTTAAATATTATAAGTTGTATTAACATATTTAGCCCAAAGTTATTCAGGTAAATTATATTCATTTAACATAGTTCTATCAATATCAATAATAGTTCTATTTTTTTCTATAACACCATTCTGTTGTGTTTTTCTAAGAGAAGAAAAATTTTGAAAATAACCATTTTCTTTGTAGAATTTTTCAAATTCAAAATAAATAAATTCACCACCATTATTACTTATAATATAAACAATTAAATAACCTTTTTGATTTTGAACCAACTTTCAAAAAGTAGTAAATTTAGATAAAGTTTCACTTTTATGAGATATAATATAAATCCAAATAAATCTTCTAAAATAATTAACAATCACAAAAACATATCTCTTACCTCCAAAACTAGCAACATGCATAGGACAAGATAAATCTAAATGAATAGGATTTAATTTCCTCATAGTTTTAACTTCATTAATGGATTTAAAACTAATTTTATGTTGTTTTCCTTTTAAATTAGAATCGCGAATGACATTCTTACCAATTTTCAAATTGGGTAGTTGTTGCACATATCCTTTCTTTGACAGTTTCTGTAATCATAAAAGTACACATTTTTAAGCCTTTGATGTCATAATATATCATCTATTTCTATACCATTAATACCCATTATATTCTAGTTAGTTAATTTAGAAAAATCATTAGAATAAATATTCTCTTTCTTGATATTATAAAATAAAACATATCTATTTTTTAAAAATAAACATTTATTATCTTAAAATTTAACAATCGTTTCATCATCATGTAATTGTGAAATACCAATTAGGTTATGGATTAAAACTTCAACAAATGATACTTTATAAATCAAAACAATTTTAGATATAAATTCTTCACCAAATCCCTTAACCTTTCCTTTTAATTTTTCAATGAATTTTACATAGCCAACATTACATTGATTATAAGATAAAAACTTCAATGGATCTCTAGTCATGTGTCTAGATTAGATTATGTACATGAACCTTATATCTTTGACACTTTTATGGAATTTTTCTTGAAAATATTATTTAAGTAGAAAAAATTTTTGGTACCCATGAAATCTTGAGTCTAATCGGGTTAGTATAAGAATTATTTGGTACTGAAACACAATTTAAACAAGTATAAATGGGTAATATCAAAGATAAATTCTTTAAAATAATAGTGTTAGTATGGTCTAAATATTGAGGAAATCTAAATTATCATTTATTATCATAATTACCTTTTATACTACATATAAATCATGAAACATTATATAAATTTACTTTAGTAATCTTAATAGGAAAATCCTTATATAGCTGAGGTATTTTTTTATTATAACAAAAACCACTCTTATTTATGTTAGGTTTCATCATAGACATCATCTCATCATACTTCTATTTATCTTGAACAAAATTAGATAGAGTTTCTTTAAAACTTATAATTTCTTTCTATAGTTTTTCATTATATTTTTATGAAAACTCTAAATCATTGAAAAAAAATCATTTGAATAAGAATCTTTATTTTGAGACACTTCATTTTTTTGGGAAAATTTTTTTTTAAGTTCCTTGTATTGTATTTTTAATTTTTTATAAAAATTATACATTCCCAAAACATCTGTTTACAATTTTTCATTTTGTTTAATTAATTATTCTTGATTATGTTGTTTAGATTCAAAGTAATATGAGATGAAATTAGAATATCTGCTAACCTCATTAGTACTTTGATCCATTAATCATAGGTTGGTGGTTTCTTTTTCACTTTCAGTTCCATCACTTGAATTGGATTCTTATTTTCAACTCCATCCATAAGTCAATGCTATTTTTTCATTTTTATTATATTTATTATCTTTTCTCAAATGATTTACCTTCAAAAATTTAGGCTTTATGTGTCCCTTATTTCTCCACTCATAACATGTCAGTTCAAAAACATCATTATAATCAGGTTTACCTTTCTTCTTTTGATCAACCTTGTGATTATACTTCTTAACTCACTTTATAAATCCTCTAATTATTTTCATCGTTTTTTAAACTCCTTTAGTAAAATTATAAATTTATTTATCAATTTTCTATGATTCAGAATCATAAGAGTCAGTTGAAATAGTTATATTCAGTTTAAATTCAATATCTTAATTATTTGAAGTCTCTTTTTCAATTATTTTATTTAGCACTAGTTTGTATTGAAGTAATGAACCATTGAGTTCATCCAATGTATATTCCTTAAATTTTGTGATTTTTTTGATTTCTACTTTATTCACATGTCAATTCTTTGTTAGTGTTCGTAAGACTCTTTCAACAAGAAAATAGATCTCTAAAGTTTCTCCAAGTTAATTCATTCCATTCACAATGCTTGTGAATTTTTGGAACATATGGATGACACTTTAATTTTCACCCATCTTGAAATCTTGATACTTAGACCAAATCATTTTGAGATTAGTTCTAATCATCTTATCAGAGTCATAGTGAGTGACTTGTAGATTATTCTAAATTTCATGATTTTTCTTACACATATAAACATTACTAAAACCATTTCTATTAATAGCATGGTATAAAATTTTCATAATTTTGTAATTCAGAAAATACTTAGCAGCATCATTTTTAGTAAGTAAGATAGGGTCAGAATCATGTAACTTATATGATTTTCCATTATAATAAAGTGATCAATACTGAGTTGTTTGAGATATGCCTCCATTTGATATTTTTAATAATTGTTGTCATTTCTATCAAAATTTTGTTTTTTCTGATGAATCCAACCATCATTTAAGTTCATTCCTGCCATCTTACAAAGATCTTGTTCCTTATACTATAAGGTCTAGAATATACAGGTTAGCATAAAAAATAACAGGATTTATATCCAAGAGGAATGGTCTTTGATACCAAGTGTTAGTTATGATATAATGATAATATATGGTTTAGAGGGGGTTGAATATGCCATATTAAAATTTTAAATAAAATAAAATAATTATATAATTAATTATCATAGTTAATTATCATAGTTAATTATCATGCACAACATGTGATAATATGCAGTGGAAACATAAATAATGAACACAGAAAATTTTACAGTAGTTTGGTCCAAAGTGAACTTATACCTATACTTACACCTCTCTACTCATTGAGTGATGCATTATGAATTGCCTGATTTTTTAAGGGGAATCATAACCCGTTGTAAGAAACTTTTTCTAGTGGAAGTATAACCAAGACACCTGACTTTTGTATGGGGAGTCACATCACATTACAGCATAACTTGGAATACTGAGAGTTATAGCCTGAATGTTCCTTGCATTATAATCTAGTGGTTATAACCCAAATAAAGAGAATGGTTTTTTTTTGGAAAATCATAAACTAAAGGTTTTATCACAATTTTGAAACTAAAAAAGACTTAATACAGACTTAGAGAGAACTAGGCCGAGAATAAATCAATAAAGAAATATTGAATCACAACCTATGGTTTTGGAGTAAAGGATTAGTATATCTCATCAAGGTAGTAGTAATAAACAAATAATTTTTTCTTCACCTTGAGAAATCATATAGAAGATGAATCTTTATTCGCCCAGGATCACTTGGAAATTTGAAAGTTCACATAATCGAACAACACTTGAGAATTTGAAAGTTCACATCAAAAGTGTATTGTATCAGTATCTCATGTTATCCATGAATACCTGATTCCTTTATATAGAATATTTTATTGACTACAAAACAATATCCAATGGCGAATAAATTCAAAATAATAATAATGATATTCTATAATTATCATAGTGAGATAAAAAAAGTTTCCACAATTATGATAACAGATATCATTTGAATTCAAAAATTAAAAACTAGTTAAAACTATTTTGAACTCATAATTTGAATAGTTAAAAAATATACATAATAATAGTTTAAATAAATCTCATAAATATAACTCAGTTTCAAACTAAACATTTTGAAATTTGAATAACTCTCTAAAAATATGTCGTGCATATATAAAACTTCAAACATGCATTAAAAACTCTTTTAAGAAATTTTAATTTTCTTCAGATAAGATAATTATCAAATATATTAATTTATAAATAATTAAAATAAATAAATTACTTAAATTAAATAAATTTAGAATTTAAAAACTCATTCTCCATATATAAAATGTGAAAGAAGAATAAAATAAAATATCATTTAATTTGGTTTAAAACATATAAAAACACTTATAATTGTTTTTATATCATTGATATAAATTTATAGAATCAAAAAAAACATTGAAAACATTTAACATGATCATTCATTAAATCAATATATCAAGAGGAACAAAAATAGAGCATACTTAAAATGACCAGGTTTTATTCACGCAGTCCATCAACCTACCATAAGAGTAGAATACATGAGACTTAACCAGTGCTTTTGATTGACTTACTCTGATGTCTTTCCATGAAGGTGAATTTGGAACATGAAGGGGCCTCGACTTACTATGTGATAAATCAACCGTAAGTAAAATCAACTAACTATGTGTATCGACCATATGAACAAGGTGATTGACCGTATAAACAAATGACATGTAGGGAGTGGAGCTACTAAAAGAATAGATATGAAGCGTGTGGTAAGTCAAGTGATTGTATGAACAAAATATAAATCAACCACAAGATCAAAAATTCTTAAAGGTAAATTTTTAATGTGTTTTAAAGGTATTATTAAACATGGGTATAGGTAAGATTATAATTCTATGCAAAGATATGCTTGAAATATAATATTTATATAACAGCTTCAGAATATATAGATTACATAAAGATAATAATTGAATTCCATGCATGGTGTAAACTTAAAAATCCACTATGTAAAGGTAAATAATAAATCACATAAGGGTAAAACAATGTTCACATAAAGTTAAACTACTCATATTTCAACTCGCATAAAGGGTAAATGCATTTTTCTTCAACTCACGTAAGGGTAAAAACTTTTTTATATAAAGGTAAACCAAAAGTCAATATAGGATACATAAGGGTAAGATAAATGATCTAAAACTCACATGAGGGTAAAAATAAATGTTTAGGATTTTGTAAGGGTAACAAATACACTTTGAAACTTTTGTTTCACACAAAATATAATCAAATAAAAATAATAATGAACAATTAATTAATAACTAAATAATAAAGAATACAATCATTACTTTATAAAAGTAATGAAAGATTAAAACACTTAAAGAATAACTACAAATAAGATAAATAATTGAGAAGAAAATGATGGGGGAAAATTATAATTATAATTAAAATCATTTGAGCTACTTGTAATATTCAAAAATATAAAATAAAAAAAATTGAAATCCAAGAATTAAAACCATCATCAAACCATACTTTGATATTGACCAAAACTAGAGAAACCTCACTACTTTAACTGAAAGAAAAAAAGGGATAAAAATGAATACATAGGAAGATAAGAGGGGTACCTTGGATTAAGAGAAATCAATCCCAAAAATCAAGTGGTTTAACTCTCAAAAGGGGCAGTTAGAAGAAACTAACAAGGGGCCTGGGGTCAGCTAGGGTTCATAGGAAAAGAGTAAAAGCTGAATCAAAGAATCCCAACCCCAATTTATCAAGAATACTTGATGAGTCTTCACCACAGTATGGAGAATTCAACCATGGTCATGGGGCCTTTGGTCAAAACCATATGAAAAATTTTGGGTCTCCAAAATGGAATATATCCCCTCTTCTCTATGGTTATTTTGACCATTTAAAAATAGTTCTATCTGTAACACCCCAGGTAAATAAAGAATATGACATTTTTATATTTATCCATATTTGTGAATAAAATGTTAATATTAATTTAAAGGGAACGCTATGCTTGATGGCTTACCCAATACACAACAACGAGTTCCTTTGAAATCTTACGTTGCACTATAATAATAAAATAATATTATTTTAAATGGTAGTTAACGCCTAGCCGTTGTAATGGAGGGAATGAATAGAACTAACTAAAAAATGATTATATATGTTTGTCAAATATTTTTACTTTTTACAATAAATGTTAGAGTATTAAAAATGTGAATAAATTCAATTTTAAGCGTAAACATTCTAATATTCTTTAGAAGGTCGATTAACCGCCTTTTGATGGCGAACCTCTTTTAAATCCACTTTTTTGAAAAATTTATGTGTTATATTTGACAAAATAAAATTCTTATTTAGAATCGAGACATCAAAATTTACTTTGTGTAAATTTTTGGTATCTTTCCGATAAAGTTCATTTTTTTATGAATAGTGAAAAATGTTGTATTTTAATTCAAAACCTCTTTTTAATATAATTTATTTATATGATTATATTATCTTTTGAATTGTTTTTAAATTAAAATTATAATATATTTTTACCATTTAATCCAATAGTGGTCATTGGAATTAATTTCACTTTGAAATTGGACTTAAACTACTGTCAATCTTTTAATAGATATTATTTCTTAAAAACACGCTATTTGTTTTGACAGTGGGAATTAATTATTAAATTAATTAATGCAACTTATATGTTTTGAATTTTGTAAAATAGACATCAT
This sequence comes from Viscum album, assembly GCA_963277665.1. Classification (NCBI taxonomy): domain Eukaryota; kingdom Viridiplantae; phylum Streptophyta; class Magnoliopsida; order Santalales; family Viscaceae; genus Viscum; species Viscum album. Next base: position 161,363,202 of record OY728147.1, read on the forward strand.
TTTTGAGTTCATAATATCAAATATATCTTAGGGTGAATTTTTTGTATTTTTCTGAAAAACTTCAATTTTTGATGAATAGTGAAACCACTAAGTGGTAGTTAAAGAAACTGATTTTTCATTTAAATGAAACTTTGCCACCTCTGTGTTTTGAATTTCAAAAATCCGACATACATGGTTTTTATTAAGAAGTAAAATGTGGTTCAATGGGATTAAAATAATATTTTGGTGAATAGTAACTTTTAAGTTTTTAATCGCGATTAGAGGTAATTAGTGTAGTTTAAGGTAAAAATAATGTTTTAATAATATTAGATGATCTTGACACATGTCCTACCCTTATTTTATGTGTCATGTCCGACCAAGACAATCCATGGGTCAACTTGGGGACCCCATAGAGCCACATTGGAAGGCAAATGACATTAATATCTTTTTATTTAATGTAAAAGTAAAAATGACACAAACATGAGTTGTTTTACTAAAACAATTTTTAAATGGGGTTATACAAGTAATATTTTTGACTATAAATAGTAATTGGAAATATAAAAAGATTTCCTACATCATAGTATTTTTTTTATAATTTTTAGACATTAAATAAATTAAATTATTTATGACATCATGATGATGCAGTGATTACCTCATTATTTAACGATTTAAATAAAATGAAAATATAATGTAAAATATAAGACCTAAACTTGTCAAAAACCTATTGGATGGGTATATTTAGAACCCTTATCACCTTATCCTATAATTATATCAATTTTGGGCCTTTTAAATCCGAAACTCATTTTAAAATAAAGTAACATTTCTTTACTTTCCAAGAGTGCCCCTCCTCTCCTCTTATAAAAGGCCCCCACCACTATCACCTTACCCACACCTCTAAAGCCTTTGGTTCGGCTAATCTCTACCCATTTTGTCTCTCCACATCCCTCTATCCATCATTTAAGCCTCACTTTGGTCATAATCCTTTCCAAGAAAGCCTTTGAGCTCAAATCAAAGAGAGTTACCCGATTTAAAGGTAGTGTCCTCTCTTGTGTTCTTATGTTTTATTTTGCTTCTCCAACCCCCTAAACTCTTTTTATTCATTTATTTTGTAACAACTCCAGTATCCTAAATATACTAGGATGTTTTTATAAGAATAATTCGATCTACACTTACACACACCTACATCTAATGGTTAAAGAACATACTGTTTCTGTGGATGGAAAATTTTTGCCTCACGAAACGATGATTGTTCAACACTCATATAACACCTTCAAAGGTGGCCATTAAGATGTAACTATATTTATATATGATATATAATATGTTTATTTTTTACTTAAGCTTCTGTATTTTTCTTTTGTGGCATACCTTTATGGTTTCCATTGTGGGTAAACACGATAATTTCATTTTAGGAAGTGCGGACTACCGCCCCCTAAAAGTGATTTGATTCGTTAATGTCATATGTGGGATGTATAAAGGATGGATTTAAAGTTATTATATATGATGTATTTTACATAAAAATGATGAATATAATTATGGAATTAAAATATACATACCTCTCATTTGTTTTTAATTCCATTAATATGACATAGAAATGAAAGTAGCGTTCATGCGTACCTACGGCTTACCGTCTCCATGAACGGTGCATTTCATTTCTTACCTCTAAATGATTATGTAATATTATAAATATATGTATATTATGGATATATATGATATATATGATATCCAAATCATAAATATCATTCTGGATATAATGAACCTTTGACCACACGAACAACATGTAATTGTAAGAAGTCCACTTTCGACTTAAGAACCAAATATCGACAAAACAAACATTATTAACTTAAATGATTACATAATGCTTATAACATGGAAATAAGTGATATAAAAGGAATAATGAACTTTAAAAAGGTTCTTAATCAAGTGTAAATTAACTCAAGTTTATTATTCAGGACGTTAAAGAACGATCGAGTCAAGTCGGACCCGAGGTAAGGGATCCAACCTCTCTCGTTCTTTTTAAGTAATCTCTTTTATGTCATTTCTTATAATCTCATCATTCTTATGTTTGGGATGTTATTTTATATTAATCATACTGTAATTTTTTTTTCATATTATTAGATACCCTATTTTATCTCATCAATCCATTTTTGGAAGATTTAAGTGGCACCGTTAGGCTGCCGAGTTTTCGTAAGGGATTTTTCATCTCACTTTTATTCTCGGGACATTTATGCTACGTTTGCCACTATTTCCTTTGAGTGGTGTATGTACCGCCCATTATTATAAACTTTTTGTAGTATAATTTCATTTATGGGTATTCACATCTTCATTGTATGACCCTTCTTCCATGGGGTGTACGTTTCGAAAGTTACCCAACTCGGTAAGGGGACCTTTCACCCTCCTCTTTTTATAAGACTTATTTTGTTATGTCTTTTAATTCACATACTATTATGTTGGGATATGTTATTTTATATCCTTATTTATGTAAATTTTATATACAAGTGATGAGATACCCTTTTTATCTCTCATCAACTCGTTTTCTGAATTTTGAAGTGATATCGTTAGGCTGTCGAATTTTACCAAGGGAACTTTTTAACCCAATTTCGATTTCTTTGGGTTCAACATGTAGTTATTGAATATGTAATACTTTGAATATGTGTGAATGAACTTTTATTTTTTTACACTTAATAACCACTTATATTGGGTGTATTTATATTTTTCACACATAATTTTGAGATTGATTTATTTTTAATTTAAGGATACCTTCTTTATAAGGGATTTCATCACATTTTACATTTCTATTGAGATTTCATTGTTGTTATGCACCAATTCAATCTTATATGGTGTATATACTATCCTTTGGAATATTATATCATGAATCCATTTATTCTCATGATATTATAAAGTTCTGACTAAATGTTATTCCTCAATTATTGTATTCAAGTGTCTCTAATTTTGGTAAAAACCTTTTAACCAAAATATCGCTTTAACTGTTTTAATGATTTGTTCTTATTAATATCCATGTTTTAAAAATGGTTTTAAGGATTTATTTATATGGATATTAATGGTTTAAAATTTTAAAATCTTCAAGGTGGTATGGGACACTTTGATTCAAAAATCTCTTTATTAAATGTTTTAAATGGTTTTGGAAATGGTTTCTTTTTGAATGGATTCATTATTTCAATATCCTAAAATTTTATATTTTGATTGAAATGTGGAAATGTTATGTTTCCTTTATGCATGTTTTATGTGATACATTTATGTTATGGTTCTTGGGAATTGTTATGAAAACGGGTGGTTCCGTGATAAACTAAGGGCGGGTGAGCCCGATATAGCTCTCCAATGCATTGGGTAACGTGAAGGGGTTAAATGTTAAGGTTTCTCCGAAGAGATTTAGGGAATATACTGTGATGGGTATTCCAAACGTAACCAAGAGGGTTACTCCCTACGTAAGAATGTTATGAATGCCTCAAGTTACCTTTATGCCTTATGATTTCTATGTTTTATTCATGATTTGATGAGGTATGTTAAAGTGCTTATGTTTTATGAGTAAAGTATGATTTCATTGATTATTATGTATACATGTACTCGTGTTTCCTTTCCATATTTTTATATCCTTTACTGATCTTTTTATGCTCATCCCAAGTTTTTGAAATGTTTTACACAGGACTTAAAAATGAATAGGGTCAAGGATGGGATCAAGGAAAGACATGCTATCTAAAACATGGAACTAGACATGTTTCTTTTAAGAGTTTTTTTTATGGAAACTTAGTAGAAGTTTCTACTTTGTAATCTTTTGAGATGTAATATTTGTGTCCTAATTCTATAAAACTCTAAACCTGAAAATATCCTCAATGTGAATTATTAATTTAATTCAATATTAAGTAAGGTTTAAGGCTGGGGCCTTATACTATCCATCACCACAGCTACTTCCACAGTGTGGAGAAATTCCCTTTTTTGTTTCCATCATACCAAAACTACTTCCACAGCATTGGGAAACCACTCATATCATTTCTAACAAGCTTTTAAAATCTAACCATTCCTTGACACAACACCCATCATGACTAAAAAAATGACCATTTTAGTCTTCCCCATTTCCCATAGTGAAATCTCTAAGTCACCACACTCAAGGAAGCCACCACTATGGCATGGAGTATCTATCCCTATTTTACATGGGCACTTAACCAAGATTTTACAAGGAACCATGCTCTCCAAAACGAGATCCACCATGACATAGTAAACCTCTGCATCAAAGTCACTCATCAAAATGGGAATTTCCAACCCCGGCTTTGCCAATTCTCCAAAATACCAAAATCTCTATGCCCAAAACACCAAAATGGCCTACGCCATGGGAAAATGCAAATTAAAGGTCTAGGGAAACCTGGTCCATCACATGAAGCGTTATGTTATCATTTTTTAGATGAATGAAATGTGATGTATTCATTGACCTAGTCAACCTATTTCGAAGAATCATTTATGTATGTGATGGTCTATACTAGATTAACATGTGTCGTGTATAGTGGTTAGTTGATGTCATGGACAAAGGTATTATATAGGTATGCATATGATATATATAATACATATTTTGGTGGACATGTTCATATGGATATATGAGTATGTTTGATCGAGATCACACCAAACTCCTTTATAGCTTCAGTAACACTGATGTTTTTCTATAGGTAACTCTTTGCTTACATCTTTGAAATCAATATTTCATTTTTGTTTCTGATGCTATAAAGGCTCATAGGGTCACACAGTTTGGCCTAAGGATAATGATTAAATTCTAGATAAATTCTTTTTTGATAAACCATATACAAAAGAGTTTGGATTGATTGATAAAGAGTTGTAAATTTTTGCATAAAGTTCTTATGGAATTTTAGTGAAAGTGGAAGATTTTTGGATATAAAAAACATGGGTATATCATATTGTATGATAAACCCTTGATCGTAACTTGCGATAAGATATGTATATGCCTCTATCATAGCTTATGGTTGGTATTTATCGTAATGTTTTATAGACTTGCAATCTAGGATATTGTGTGCATACATTTTTCCATGTCTCCCAGTCGGTTTACTTCAGTTATGAATCATTAAGATTATTCATTTATGGATTCAGAAACAAATCATGATCATTTAAAGTGTATGAATAATCATATCAATGAACATTCATTTTTATAACACATTTCGGCTACCAAGAGTTAGCATCTGATGGTCGAATCCCTTCATTAAATGAAAGGGTCGTATATAAAGGGATGGTACCCCCCTACTCACTACTACAGATAGTGATTTTAAAATAACTATTAATCTTAGTGGATATAAAGGGGGTTCCCCTTTAAAAGTTCTAAAAAACAATAATAAAGGGTATCCTTTATCTGTTCTAAAAAAAGCACTGATAAATCCCCCCCCCCTTATCAGTGCTATTTTAGCATGGATAAAGGACGCTTTTTATCAGCTCTATTCTTAGCACTGATAAAGGGGCCTTTATCAGCACTCAAAATAGAACTGATAAAGTGGGACTTTATCAGCACTCAAAATAATTCTAATAAAGGCATATCTACATGTGATGTGTTGTTTATATAACAGCACACCCACCAGCACCTGGACAGCAAACACACACACCACCTGCATAGCACACAAAAGAACAAAGTAGCACACACAAGAACAAAGCATCGCACACAAGGGCTTTGAAAACAATTATATATACATTTTAAATAATGTTTTATATAATTAAATTTATAATTATCCAAAAAATATTTTAAAATGTTAATGTTTTATCCTTTGACATCTGTGATCCCCTCTCAAAAATGTCTGCCCATGGTATTAGTTGCTGAAAAAATCATCCCAACTCAAGAAAAAGGTTTAACCTATATAATAAAACAAATATTATGTTAGTAATACTATAAATAAATAAATTAAACATTAATATGAAAGAATACATTAATAAAATGTATATTTTTAATAAAAAAAGACACGTTTGGAGTTATACAGGTCACACTGTTCATCGTATTAAGGTGAGGTTTATTCCTACACGTCAAAAATGGGTTATGGGTCATTTTCCTGAAATATCAAAACAATCTGAATGGTTTTTCTTGTTTTTGATTATGTCCCTTATTTTTTAACTAAAATTAATATCAAATTTAAATGACATATTTGGATTTTACTGGTCATATTGTTCATTAGATTGAGGTGTGGTTAATTCCTACATGTCACAAATGACTTATGGATCATTTTTCTAAAGTATCAAAAAAATATGAATGGGTTTTCTCGGTTTTCAGTATGACAATTGTTTTTTTACTAAAATATCATTCCAAACCAAAAACACCCATTTTAATTCATAATGATCGCATTGTGCATCATTTTGAGGTGAGAATACTTCATACACATCACAAAGGACTTATGGATCACCCTCCTAAATTATGAATACAATCAGAGGGATTTTTGTTGGTTTTCAGTGAGTGAAATGTTTTGAGCTAAAATGTCAATTTTAAAATGATAACAGACACTTTTAGTCATACTAGTCACATTGTGCATCGGATTGAGGTGCGGTTTATTACTACACATCAAAAATGACTCATGGATCATTTTATTAAAGTATCAAAAGAATACAAATGTGTTTTCTCTATTTTCATTATGTCACTTTTTCTTTTTACTTAAATTAATGTCAATTTTAAATAAAAACACATTTGGATTTATACTGGTCACATCGTTCATCAGATTGAGGTGTGGTTGATTCCTAAATGTCACAAATGATGCATGGATCATTTTTATAAGGTATAAAAATAATCCAAATATGTTTTCTCGGTTTTCAGTATGTTAATTGTGTTTTTTTACTAATATATCATTCCAAACTAGAAACACACTTTTTGAGTCATATCAGTAACATCATGCGTCAAAATTATGTGAGGCTCCTTCATAAATGTCATAAAGGACTTAAGAATCACTATCCCAAATTATGAATACAATCGTAAAGTGTTTTCTTGGTTTTTATCAAGTGACATGTTTCGAGCTAAAATATAAATTTTAAACTGATAATAGACACTTTGTTGTCATACCGGTCACATTTTTCATTGGATTGAGGTTCGGTTGATTCCTACATGTCACAAATGACTCATGGATCATTTTCATAAAGTATCAAGACAATATGAATGTGTTTTCTCAGTTTTTAGTATGTCAGTTGTTCTTTTTACTTAAATTAATGTCAATTTTAAATAAAAAGACACATTTGGATTTATACTGGTCACATCATGCATTGTATTGAGGTGGGGTTGATTACTACACATTAAAAATGACTCATGTATTGTTTTCCTAAATTATAAAAACAATATGAATGTTTTTTCTTGGTTTTTAGTATGCCAGTTGTGTTTTTTTATTAAAATTAATGACAATTTTAAATAAAAAGAGACAATTTTAGTCATATCAGTCGCACTGTGCATCGGATTGAGATGTGGTTGATTCCTACAGGTCAAAAATAACTTATATATAGTTTTCCTAAAGTATAAAAACAATACGAATGTGTTTTCTTAGTTTTTAGTAAGTCAATTTTGTTTTCTTCAAAAATATCATTTCAAACTGGAAACACAAATTTTGAGTCATACCAGTCGCATCGTGCATCGGTTTGACATGATATTTCTTTATACATTTCAAAAAGAACTTGTGAATCGTTTTCCTAAATTATAAAGACAATCGGAGTGATTTTTCTTTGTTTTTAGTGAGTGACATGTTTTGAGCTAAAATGTCAATTTTAAACTGATAACAGACACTTTTAGTCGTATCGGTCACACCATTCGTCAGGTTGAGGTTTGATTGATTCCTACATGTCAAAAATGACTGATGGATCATTTTTCTAAAGTATCATAACAATCCAAATGAGTTTGATTAGTTTTCAGTATGTCACTTGTTCTTTTTTCTAAATTTATTGTTAATTTAATATAAAAATACACACTTAAAGTCATAACAGTCACACCATGTGTCGTATTTAGGTTTAGTTGATTCTTACACATCACAAATTACTTATGGATCATTTTTATAAATTATAAAATCTATACTAATGTGTTTTCTCAATTTTTAGTATGTCACTTGTTCTTTTTACTAAAAATACTGACAGTTTTCAATAAAAATAGACACTTTGAGTCATACCAGTCAAATATTCATGTTATTTGTGTACATTATTCCATCATGTATGTTTCCCATTCATTTCTAAAAAAATATATATCATATTGTGAATAGTATTTTTTTTAAATCATGGTATTACTGAAAAAAGCACAAAGGATTAATAAATATTTTAAATGAAATAGTAATTATCTTTGAAAATATCTCTTTAGGGATGTTGGTTTGTTCATGGAATACAATCTCTTTCATAAATTTACAAACATAATAACCACAGTCTTTTTCATTTTTTTTTGGACACTGTAGAAATATTGAGAAAAATAAGTAATTTTTTATATGTGTTTGGATAGTGAAATATTATTATATATACCCTGATACGTATCAAGGCATAGTACTTGTTATGTTCCTTATCCTTTTCCCCTAGCCTCATTCCATTATGTAGACGATATTCATGCACTTCCCTATCATAACAGAATCCTCATTAAAATATAATACAAATTATATTTATTATTTCATGCTTACACATGTTTCCCACACTTTTGTGTGTTTTCATCTATTATTATCCAATATTTATTTACACGCACCTCCTTTTATAGCACATGGTGTGGGATGAAAGTGAATTTGGATTTGGATTCATCAATCTGAATATAAACAGAGGAATATAGTTATGATGTTGTTTTATGTCACATAAAAGTATTACGGTATATTTAAAATACATACCAATTTTTTTCACGTGAACTGTATGTCATTCTTGCTTTACGGTAGGGGTATGTTGGTTTTGCTGATCGTTCCTTGTTTTCAACACTTAGTTGTTGTTTCATAAATAAAAAAATTGTTAATAGAAGTGATGAATACATGTATCATCAAACAACATATTACCAAACACAATGTACCTGAAAAGACTGCTCCACACAACGTCTAGTAAACGCATCCAATGCTCCTTGGGTTATTAGGTGTGTATAAATAGGAGGTGAGTGCGGGTTTATTTTCCCTTCATCATCTTTAAGATAACATCTTGTTAAAATTGTGTGAAAGACTCTATGAATCCTTCCAGAAACCATTAATACATATTCTTTGTGCGATTCATCCACTATAAATGCACTCTACAAGGTATGATGAAGAGTAAGTCAATGTTTCATTTTTTTATTTTTTAGTAAATTAAAGAAATGATATTATAATTTTACCATAATATCTCCCCACATCAGTGTCTTAAGCCTGGTGACAACATGGTGCCACGACTATACAATAATCAACACGCATTTCCAAGTGACGATTCCAATGTAACTACTGAACATGGCCTTATTGGGGTTAACATAATGGCCCTGCTTATTCCATCCAAACTTGTATTTGATGTCTTTTGATTTTTCCTTAAGGATTTTTTCTAACACCGTCAAAATAAGGTGCTCCTATTTTTTCTACGTCGTTAGTGTTTCATTGCCTACCATTTTCTCAGTTTCAACATCATTAATATGTTCTTCTAGAGTTCTAGCATCAGCATGTGAAAATGGTGGTTATACCTCTGTACTGGGAACGATAGTAGCAACAGGTTGAGAAACATTTTGGTTCGCTACACTATGAGCAGCAGCTGGTTAAGAGACTTATTATTACTCTGTACTATGAGCAGCAGTTGGTTAAGAGGCCCAGTGTGCCTTGGGATTGGGAGAATCATCATGTGTAGAAGTCATTATTTGCAAAAGTGGTTTAATATTTAATTTAGATTACATAAAAGTAGAAGTGAACAGATAATAACATAAGGTAACATGATTTATATTACAAAAAAATTATAACCTGGTTATTGAACTCTCTTTTTTTTAAAGGCTGAAGGGATTTGACCCCTCTATCCATTATCCAAATACCTTCATTGTGGTCTCCTCTGACATACAAAATTCCATCTATATTGGGACCTCTAAAAAATGATTGTGACATCCCAATGAAAGGCTCATCCTTTGTTGAATTTTTATCTGACCATTCAGTAGTTTTGGTCGATAATAGAATAATTAATCACTTTCGGTTTGTGGGATCTGTAACATAAAATACTTATACTACCTATGATGCCATTATAAACAGTTTTTCTTTTTACCCTTACTTACTGAAATCAACTTTTGTGAATCCAAACTCATCTATTTTAACATGAATCCTATTATCAACCCACTTTCATTGACAAATTGTCACTTGTAAGTTTGTATAATCCAACTACCATATTTGTTCGATGATTCCAAAGTATGACATATTCGCATAAATTGGATATCTATCCTTATCACCGGAAATATGCATCGCTTCATACACAAGTGTAACTCTACTATTTTGTATGGTACTATCTTCATCATATTCAGTAGTATAGAATGTATAACAATTAGTTACATAATCATTATAAGATAATACATACACACTTAGACCTCCGGCTAGCCATCAAAGTCATTCTGAAATTGAGTCTATATTTTCATATGAATCCTTAAATATATGGTCCTGAAACCATCCTATAAACTATCAATTATGTGTATTTGATATCCATTTTTCATCTCTTGATGGATTCAAATGCCTAATAATTTCTTTGTGGGTTTCGACATATGGGTCAACCTATAAACTATTATGAAAAATGTAAAGGTGGGATTGCTCCCAATCTATAATATTGATTGTGACAACCTCTTTTCCAGAAATTCCTTCATCCACAAGCCTCATAGTGTAACAAGATTTCGGTAGACCAATGATTTCCACACCGGACAGGTATTCGGTACATAATTCAATGGTTTCCTCAACAATATATTGCTCTGCAATAAAACCCTATGGCCGACTTCGATTTTTGACATACCCTTTCAAAATCTTCAAATACCGTTTAATGGGGTGCATCCATCTATAGTGTACAGAACCACATATTCAAATCTCTCTCACCAAGTGAACCATCATATTAAAGAATGTTGGTGAGAAGAACATTTCAAATTCACATAATATGACAACAATTTCTCTTTCCATACTCAGAAATTTTGTTGGGTCTATAACTTTGTTGCATATAGCTTTGAAGAAGAAACATATCTTTGTTAATGTATAACATACATTATTGGGTAAAATTCAACGTAAAGATATAGGAATTAGATCTTGCATCAAAACGTGGTATTCATGTGATTTTAGAACCTTTAACTTTAAACCGGTCATTGACGTGATGTTCTTGATATTTGATGAATACCCCTCTTAAACCTTTATGTCATTCAAGAAGTTTCAAAACTGATATCTCTCCTGCCTAAAAAGAGTGTAAGAAGTTGGAGGAAGAAAAGTTCATTTTTCACCCTTCATTGGTGCCAACTCTTATTGTATTACCATGTCAACCATGTCCAACCTAAACTTAATTTCGTCATTTGTTTTTTAAGGTTCATTTAGCAACGTGTTGATGACACTGTCATGTATATTTTTTTCAACATTCATAACATCAAGAAAGTTTCTGATGTACAGACAATTCCAGTATGGTAATTAAAAAAACTGATCTCTTATTCTAACTGGTTTTTGTAAGGTTTTTTGAAAATGGTTTACCAAAAGTAGTGTCCATATCTTTTACTTTCTCAAATAGTTTATCAACTGTTAGTGGATATGGTGTTGTGCATTCTTTTGAACTTCCATCAAATGATGTCATCCAAGATCAGTACTTATGTCATTGGGATAGAAATCTATGATGCCCTAGAAACACAGTTTTCGATAAATGTTTCAACCTAATTGACTGTGTAACCTGTTCGAAAACGGGACACCCATAACTTACTTTAATGCTATATCCTGGTAAATTTATATAAACAGGAAATTCATTTATTGTCACGTAAAACATAGCTCTCAACTTGAAATCTTCATTTTTATAAGCATCATACAATGTAACACCTAAATCCCACAATAATTTCAAATCATCGATCAATCGAGTCAAATAAACATTAATATCATCACCTGATTGTTTCGGTTCTGATTTAAGTATAGATAGCATGATGTGTTTTCATTTCATGTATAACCATGGTGGAAATTTATAATTTACCAACATAATTGGTCATGTACTGTGAGGGCTAATTTGAAAACCAAAAGGATTCACTCCATCTATAGATAATGCAAGATGAAGGTTTCTCGTCTCATTTCCAAAATTAGGATGTTCATGATCGATTCTCTTCTGTTGAGGAGATTTTGTCAAGTGACGTAGTTTCCTATCTTTATTTCTTCTATTTGTGTGCTACGTCAATTTCCCTTTAGTCTCCTCACTTCCATATAGGTGTCTAAACGTTGTAATGATTGGAAAGTACCATAAAACTTTCATAGGACCGGATTCATCTTTCTTGTATTGAGAAGCACCACACTTTTGGAATTATCTAAGTGATTTTTGGTCCTTGTGAAATAGTATATAGCCATTTGGGTAGGCATGTATTCTTTCAAATATCATACCCATCAAACGTAGCATTTTTTTGGCATCGTATATTTGGCTCAAGATCTCATTATCTTTAGGGATCATGTCATTCAAGAGAGCAATTAATTCTGTAAAACTGGCGTTACTCCATCTATTGACTACTTTCAAATTATACAGATTCAGTACGCATGACGATGTTGTATATTTAGTGCAACCATCATACAAAGGTGCCTTTACACAACTCGTTAATTTCTCAAACAATTTTGGGCAATCACGAAGTTCATCTTCAACTATCCTTGTCATTTACTTAATACGATATTCATCATCATTCACATATGTAATCACAACCTTGATACGGTCTTCTTAATTGTTCACACTTGTAATCATATCAGATGATCCATAAAACACACTATTATCCCAAACACTATCTACATTCTCTTTTTCCTAGTGTTTATTACAATATTTATAACTTCGATCTATTCTATGACAGATCAAGTGTTCTTCAAACTCCTATGAAGCACTTGTGTTCCAATTTACTACAAACACTGCATTATCCCAATGATCCTTAGCTCACACCAAATCAATCGGTTGTACACCCCAAGAACAATGTATATGTCTCTCACATTAAGTATTATTGGTTCATTCCTTTATAAATACACCTAAGAAAATATATAAGCATGAACCCATTACATAATCAAAAATTTATCAAGTGGCATTCCCTTTACACAAAGAATTTCCCTATGCCACTCATCACTAGAAGAAACTATGTTTCTTTCCCAATACTTTTAAGTACATCATGTATCAAGTCAAAATAAGAAAAAAACTATGGTACTAAACTAATAGATGTTATGATTTTCCATAGTATATTTTCTAAAATCTTCAAAAAGGATTTATAAATTACATTAAAAAGACTAGTCATTCTAAAATTCTTAACTGAACTCATTTCAGTAACCTCTAGAATCAAAGTGATGAGAGTATCATTATAAGTCTCAAGATAATTCTTACCTCTCCAAAACTCATTCATGAGGTTAACAACATCAATTCCCAAAATAGTCTATAACCTTTTAAAGAAAATTTCATAAAGAAAATATAGTTTTGGTACCTTTGATGGATGCATCAACCTAAATGTCATGACCACTTCATAACATTCAATATCAATAGTTAATAATTCATTCATATAATTTGTTAAAGTTTTAATAAAATAATAATTTATATATTTATATATAAAAGTATTCTAAGAAGAAAATGTGATTTGATAATCACTTGAATCATATCATTTTTTCCTTTGAGGGGATTCACCGTAAAGTTCTTATGGGTGGAAGGATTTATTACATGTGTTGTCATAATTAGTAGACTAGGGTGTCCAGAAAGTGTCTTATCTAGCTTTGGATAGGTAGGTCTAACAAAAGATATATTTCCCTTATAATTCAATTTATCCCTTAATAAAAATATCAATGCATTCCCCTATGAAGTAGGATTTTCATCCAAACAACATAAATTTCATGTGGTGTGACTATTCCATTTATGTCATGTGTTTATCCTTTATTGCTCATTTTCCTCTGGGGGTATTTTCAAAACCATGAGGTTACTGGAGATAGAAGGTAGAGATCTGATGTAGTGACTTAACTATAGATTTAATTCTATGTTATGGTATATCAGGTTTGGGGATTTGTTTCAATTCAGGTATGTTCTGGAATTTCTTCTGTTATCTTCAAGTTTTGGGGGTTTAATTTATGTTTTGGGGGTTTAACATTAGGATTGTTGATTTGTACAAAATCAAACTAGTGGTATCATCTCTTTTTATTATTCTACTATTAGTTGCCAAAAAGTGGTATTAAATCTTGGTTACATAACATATGTTGATTATTTTATTAAGACTCGATAGAAAGTCTTGGTTTCAAGACTACTGGGTTTCCTCTAGTGAAGTGGTTTTCTAAGATTTAGTGGAATTACACTAGTAACAAAGTGGTGGTACCATTGAAATGGGTAATATTTGGATTGATATTAAATGGTGGAGGATTCAGACTTTGGGGGAAAATGACCTTCCTACTCTTGGAGAGTTCAAAAGGTACATTGATTTTGAATTAGTCAGAAGCAAGGTGTTCAGTAGAATGGGAAACCATGATATGGAAGCATTAGAAATTTTTTTAAAAGGTGAATGCAAGAGAATATAAATCCAAGAGGGAAGAAGGGCATGCCTCAAAGATGTTGATCATTAAAGGTGGATGTGTAGTATAGGAAGGGATCAAAGAGTATTATTGGTTGAGTTTTTGGTGCAATAGTGGTTCTAGATGAGAATGTATCAATACTTATAAAGTGAAGCATTTTGATCCATATCTAGGGAGAGCATATAGATTCCTAGTAAGTGTGGGGACGTAATATCATACTAGGGAGAGTGAATCAATGTCTAGAAATTACATGTCCTAAGTCTCGCCTAAGTAACTAGGGTTCTCATGATAAATTAAATGGAGGATATCAAAATCAATCATGAAGTCAATCACATAAAATATGAATGACATAAAAAAACTATTCACCTCACCTCTAAACACCCGTCACTAAAACAACCCCTTTTTACCCATGTATAACACATTCCAAAAGAAAATCAACCCACTTTATATAACCATCAAAATCCAAATATAATATAGAAAAAATGTTCCCAAATAAAAATTCTTTTTATAAAGTTACAACTAGGTCTTTGAGAATTCATTGATAACCAAAACATGAAATTATTTTTAAGAATTTTCCAAATGATGCTTAAATATTTCACCCAATTTGAACACATAAAATCCTTTTTTGGATACCAAACACGATTAAAAACTTAATGAACAACTCCTTTAAATAATAAATGAATTAAATTACAACATAAATATATCAAACATGCATAATGGGGTGTCCAAAATCATATAAAATTTCATTACATATTACTAAATCAAATTAATATATAAGATTCATAAAATGATAACAAAAGAACACCAAATTTCAATAACAATCAAATCACCTTCAAAAAGTTACATTTAATTAGGAAATAAAGTAGAATTATTAATTTATTACTTATATAAAATGTGTCAAGGTCATTAGGTGTCTTGAACAACTGTTTAAAAATATAAGTTCATGAAAAGGGCCTATAAGAAATTTACACAAATGCTTAGAGTGAATTAGAAAGTGGTTCTAAAAATATATGATCATGTTTCACTAGAGGACCACCAATTTATTTTCAAAAACCAACCAACATGTAATTTTTTTAGTGCAAAAACAAGGACCACTAATGGCCATGATTTCCAGCAGGGCATTTAGCACGTATAATTCACAACATTGCTATCAAACAAAGAGAAAGAGGAGAAAACTCGCCGTGGAGGTGTTGTTCAGCGCGTGGTGGAGGTGCATTCGCGGAAGAGGAGAGGCGCACAATGGAGGAGTCCTCCAGTGAAGGAGAATCACCCGACAGAGGAGAGACATGTGGCAGAGGAGAGGCGCATGAAGGTTCTGGGGGCAGCGGAAGCACAGTTGGGGCGGGACCCAACTTTGATTTTTACCATGATCAATGATTATTCTGGAATCAATATGATGATGAACTCTAGTCTCCATGGAATATAATCAAAGATTTAGATAAAGAAAAAAGAGGCCCTGAAACCTTTAGAGAGGATCTTGCACATCGTGTTTATAATTAATTTAATTAATTTCATAAATAAAAATAATACTTTTGTCTTTGGTATTTTTCTTCGTTGATGATGTTGATCGTCCGGATTGACCCTTCCAGATTATCTTGTTGCAGTTGTAAGGATCTAAACTAGAATCCCTCTAGTAGTGATCCACACATGCTCTAATGGCCTCCGATGGACACTGCTCGTTCTCCAGGTGCTAGTGTGGCAAAGCGAGTGTCTTGTGTTGGTTGTTCTTGATTGCTTGTTCTTCGGCCTTGAAGAATGTCTCTCATTCTTGAGAGGGGAGAGAAGAGGATTTGAGAGAGAAATTGTTTGGCTCAACAATTCTCAATTCACCAGGCATGTGGTGTGGTGTGGTGTATGGAACAATAGGGGTACTTGCCTATTTATATACATGGAATTTCAGTTACAATATTTAATTGCATAGCAACAATTAAATACATTCATGAACTTAGAGAAAACCCATGCATTTAATAATAATATCGCATCATTATTTATAGTGTGCCAACTTGTGAAAAATGGAATTATAAATAAAATTCTACATCACAAAATAATATCGGCGTTATTTTAACTTGTGCCAACTAGTTAAATAATTATTTACCGTATTGCAAATAATTATTTTACTATCGGACCGACCTTGGTCCGCTCGAACTCCACTTCCATTTATTGAACACCCAAATAAATAAATAAATAAATATTCTCTTAAACAAATATTTTATTTACAAACTAGTAAATAAATATTTATTAAATGTTCAATAAAATAAATAAATATATTTTATTTAATTTATGTGGTCATCTTAACTTGAATAAAATTATTCCACTGCCTTGAGAATAATATTTATTTCATTAATTGAATTCAAATAGAATTTAACCGAGACCACCAAAAACACTTAGTGTGTGACCCTCTAGGATTCTTTCTCGTTGGAATTAGGCAGGCTTACCTAAAGTCCAAGAGTACTATCTAGCAACGGGTCAAGACACCCAAGAGAAAGAATGTAAAGTCACAACAATGACATCCACATACGAACACTCACTGTGTAATATAATCCCTTTGTCGTAATATCTCATCAAGCAGGTTTCATGATTGTGTCATCAACTTTTATGCTTTATATGTCATTCTTTGACTACCTGAAATAAACTCGTCGTTACACCATGGCCATGGAATTTCGCGTGACGGTTCTATTTCAATCAAAGGGCTGAGATATCAACTTCCATAAATGGAAGGGACAAATCCTTCCTTAACTTATCCATTAATAACATGTCACTCGTGACGCACCCAATGTACCCTACTTCCCACCAACTGTCTGCGTGATGGTTTTCGTCAGTAAATCAAAGTGCGTAAGTCATGACATGTATTAATGATAATCTTAAAGTCTAAGTATCATTACACACACTCACAGATAGAAATATCCGATGACACCAAAACATGCGGAATTCCTACTAGTGGCTCTGTTCTCATAATCTCCTATCTTAGAGATTACTAAGTGTGAAATTCATGAAAGGAAGTATCATCTGCTTATGAGTACTCGCACCTAACGGTCTACATGTTATGTGTCCCATCATAGCATGTCATCCAACCGCAGAACTATATTTAAGAATATTGTTATAGCATTTCAAGGTTCTCATCATAGCAGGGAACTTACATGACCTTATCAATGCAACAAATACTCTTGGACATTATTACATTATAGTTATGCATAACAATGAACAATATGTAATAATACATTAAATATCCATGTAATCAAAGTAAAACCACTTGATTCTAGGACACCAACTCTTACAAACTCACACTTGGACTAGAGCCAACTACCTACGACTTTCAGTCCACTAGACCTCACATGATGATCATGTTTCTGCTGAGTCAAGGATTTAGTCAAGGGGTTTGCCATGTTATCTTCTATGGAAATAATGCTCACTGCAACTTTATATCTCTAAGAAAAATCCCTCAAGATATGATACTTCTTAAGTATGTTCTTTGTCCACTGATGTGACCTTGGCTCTTTTGCGAGAGTCACCGCTACAGTATTATCACAGTACAGTGTGATGGGATATTTACTGTTAGGTATCACATCTAGCTCCTGGATGAATCTTCGCATCCAAACTACTTCTTTAGATACCTCATAAGCTGCGATATACTCGGAATCTTCTGTAGAATCTGCAACTACACTCTACTTTGAGCTCTTCCAACTCATTTCACCTCCATTCAAAGTGAAGATGTATGACGTTTGCGACTTCATGTCATCTTGATTAGTTTGGAAACTAGCATCTTCATATCCTCTAATGACTAGTTCCTCATCTCCTCCATAAACTAGAAACATATCCTTAGTACACCTCAGATACTTTAGGATAGTCTTGACTACCATCCAATGGCGGTCACCTGGGTCAGCTTGATATTCGCCTATCGCACTCAATGTGTAGGCGACATCCAGCCTAGTACATAGCATGGCATACATGACTGACCCAATCACTGATGTATATAGAGTCCTTTCCATTATCTTTCTTTCCTCATGCGTCTGAGGACACATTTTCTTGGAAAGATGAATGTCATGTGACGCTGGAAACAATCCCCTCTTGGATTATTCCATACTGAATATCTTCAGTATCTTATCAATGTATGTACTTTGACTTAGGCCCAGAAATATCTTGGATCTATCACGATGTATCTTGATCCCAAGAATATATGTTGTCTCGCCCAAGCCTTTCATAGAGAAGCATTGATTCAACCATGCCTTAACAGACTACAAGACTAGTATCTTGTTTCCAATGAGTAATATGTCATCAACATATACTATTAGGAAAATGACTGCACTCCCACTAAACTATTTGTAGACACAAGGCTCACATTCATTTTTTATAAAACCAATTTCTTTTATGGATTCATCAAAACGAATGTTCCATGACCTGGATGCTTACTTTAATCCATAAATGGATTTTTGCAACTTGCATACCTTATTGGAATCCTTTGGAGTCACAAACCCTTTAGGTTGTGTCATGTAGACATCTTCTTGAAGGTTTCCGTTAAGGAATGTTGTTTTGACATCCATTTTCCAAATCTCATAGTCATGGTAAGACGTAATAGTATGTAGAATTCTGATGGATTTCAGCATTTCAACTGGTGAGAAGGTTTCATTATAGTCAATTCCTTGACGTTGTTTAAAACCTTTTGCAACCAGTCATGCCTTATAGGTACTAACTTGTCCTTCCATGTCCAGTTTCTTCTTGAATACCCATTTTCAACCAACATGCTTTACATTAACTGGTGGATCTACCAAAATCCAGACTTAGTTTTGGTACATGAAATCCATTTCAGAATTCATGGCTTCTTGCCACTTGGCAACGTCTGTGTCACTTACTACTTCCTTATAGTTTAGATGATCATTATTATCACCTAATAAGGAGTCACCATCCTCGGTAACTAAAAACCCATACCATTCCAGTTCTCTAACCTCTCTTGTACTCCTACGTAGTACTTGTGTCTCTGGAATAGATTCTTCTTCCACGGGGCTTTGTGGAATCTGTTCCTATACCAACTCTTGTGCACCTTGAGCCTCGACTTCATCAAAGTCTATCTCGCTCCCACTATCTCTTTTGGAGATGTGCACCCTCTCAAGTAATATGGCATGTATTTCCACTATAACCTTTTTTTATAAAGTGTTGTATAAGTAATATCCCCTTGTTTCCTTGGGGTATCCTATAAAGGTACACTTTGTGCCTCAGGGTGTGAGTTTATTATCTGAAGAGGCCTTAACAAACGCTTCGCTACCCCACACATGTAAATTCGATAACATGGCTTTTCTTTCACTCCAGAACTTGTATGGAATTCCATTTATCGATTTAGTTGGTACTTGGTTTAGTATGCGTTCTGTTGTTTGTAATGCATATCCCCAAAAGGATAATGGAATATTTGCATGACTCATCATTGATCTCACCATATCTAATAAGGTGTGGTTCCTCCTTTCACTTACACCATTCCATTGAGGTGTGTAATGAGGAGTGAGTTGGGATAGGATCCCAAACTCTCATAAGTAATCAATGAAGTCCTGATTAAGATATTCCCCACCTCGATCTGAGCAGAGTTTCTTAATCTTCTTACCAAGTTGGTTTTCAACTTCATTCGTGTATTCCTTTAACTTATCAAAGGAATTTGACTTATACCTCATTAAGTAGATATATCTATATCTACTAAAATCATCAGTAAAAGTTATGAAGTATGAGTACCCACCCCTTGCTTCAACTGGAAATGATCCACACACATCGGTATGAACCAATTCAAGAAGATATTTAGCCCTTTCACCTTTACCACCAAATAGGGATTTGATCATTTTTCCTTGTAAACATGCATGACATACGCCAAGTGGTTTTAGTTCAAAAGAATCTAAATATCCATCTTGATGTAACTTTGTCAAGCATTTCTCATTTACATGACTTAGTCGATGATGCCAAAGTTGGGTGTGGTATGAGTCATGTGAAGTATCTTTGTCATCGATTTCCATTACTTGGTTTGTGTAATCCAAAACATAAAGACCGTTGTATAAATGTGCCCTACCAAAACAAATGTTATCTTTGTAAAAGAAGAAACATTCATTTCCAAACTTGAAAACAAATCCATCAATATATAGTCTGGATATAGAAATTATGTTTTTGGTTACAAAAGGCACATAAAACAACCCTTTAACACTAAGATCATCCCAGTTGGAAACGTGAAGTGGTAGTCCCCAACAGCTACAGCAGCAAGTCTGGCTCTGTTGGCTGCTCGTAGATCTACCTCCCCTCGATCAATCTTCCTGAATCTACTTGGTTCCGATATTTGGATACATATGTGAGCACCAAAAGATGTATCTAATACCCAATTTGTAGAAATAAATAGATTGCATTCGATAACAAACGCACCTAAAGATTCCCCTTGCTTCTTAGGCTGAGTGCAGTTCTTCCAGTGGCCCTTCTTGCCACATGTGAAATAAACAGTCTCTTGTTCCCTTGCCTCCCCTTTGATCTTACTTTTCTTGGAAGGCCGTGAAGAATCTTTGGGATTAAAGCTCTCCACCTTCCCTTTCCTCTTATTCACCATAAGGACAGAAGGCTTTTCACGCTTCATATCTTTGTCCACTTGGTGAATGAGGATAAGAAGATCAGATAGAGACTTCTTGATGTTGTTCATTTTGAAATTCACAACAAAGTTAGAGAAGCATTGAGGGAGTGATGCGAAAATTAGATCGATGCCCAGTTATTCGGGGAGTTTAAACCCTAGAACCTCTAGGCGCTCAATGTATCCAATGAGCTTGACTACATGAGGCCCAGCTCAGGAACCTTCTCCAAGATTACTCTGAAAGAGTGCCTTAGATATCTCAAATATTTCATGTCTTTCTCTCTCCTAGTAAAGACCATGGAGGTGCTCAAGCATGCTATAAGCATCCATGTTTTCATGAGACTTCATGAGCTCACTAGACATTAATGATAACATCAAACATTGAACGTCGACCACGTCATTCATATGTTTCTCATAGACCAGGAAATCCTCATTACTCGCCTTCGTGGCAGGCGGATCAGGTAATGCCAACTCCAACACGTAAGACTTTTGTTCATGGAGTAGGATAACCTGAAGGCGTCTAAACCATTCTTGGAAGTTACTGCTAGTGAGGATGTTGTCTTTATCCAAAATTGATCATAGGGATAGTGTGGTTGATGAGCTTGTCATTTTTATTCTAAAATTAAAAGAGCAGATCATTAGTACTTTATTTATTACATTTTATGAGAAATAATAAATTTTATTAAATTTCTTACTATTTTATCAAGTCCCAATGGCCCTCGCCATTGAACTCGGAATGTCCAATTGTCATGACATTCTAGTGGCAAGGATCCATATTCCCCTTCACATAACCCCAACAAGGGTTGGTCAAGCTGTTAGAAGGTATTTAGGTGGACAGATCTTTGCCAACTGCGGGCTTGCAGCTCCTTGATATGTTGAGTGGACTCCCCAATCCTGAAATCATGACTTTGGATTTCCTCAACTCTTGCCTCCAATATTACACCAAGTCTAGCAAGGTCTACTCCTCTTGATGTAATATGGTTAAGTCAACTCGGAACCTTTCATAAGGGCTTCCTATATAAAAGTAAGTGTCCCAACAAGGGTTGGTCAAACACATAGTTTTATTGAGTTTTTCTCTTTAATTAAGTAACGGAAGGCTTGTTCTGACTTAATATTTTATTTGAAGGATTTTTATCTCTTATGCGTGAATTGCTTATTATCATTATCACATGCTTGTTAATATTAAGTGTAACTTACTTAAGTGATTAACCATATCTTGATAATATTTACGCATAAGTCTGGTTTATTTTAGTTTCATCTTGTATTCTTGTTTAATTCATTAATTATGTGATCGTGACAACACATCCATAATGATAAACCATGCAACTGACAGAAATAAAATAAAGTAAATGGCATAATCATGAGCTTTTATAATGGTTAGTTTATCTAGTGGTTGATAAACTAACCCTGACCTAGGGGAGAAAAAGCTTGAACCTTTTGGGTTTGTGTTTACAGCTTCCACCTATCCACCTTTGTATCTCCTGGGATTGGTTTCGTCTCAGCTCCATCTTGAACCGCCTCCACTAGCTTGGGAGTTCCATCCATTACATATGTTGTTTTTAACTCACGTGTAGGTGAGGGGTAAAAAGGGGTTTTACATAAAAGAAACATTGGGCACGTGGACCCTACATATTAATGAGGAGAAGGCTCGCAGGCCAACAAGTTTAATTTAAATAAGTAAATTAAAAGAAACCATTCACATACAAAGGTCTTGGTCTAGCTCATGATCATCCATACATGCAACGATGTTTACGCATAAATAAAACTAGCATTCAATTCTTTAATCGTTCTCATTTAAGATAAATCACGCTCGAATCAATTAATTATCATCTTTAATTAATCAATCCTTTTATCTTAAATCCTTTTCTGAATTTCCTTGAGATTCTCATCCATAATAATTTTAAACAAATAAATTAATTTAAAATTAGCTTTGTACGTAACTTGTACCTTGGAGGCAACCCGATTAATTCCTATTCATAACTACCCAGTGATTAGAAATGAACATTACGCAGATGTTAAATTAAACACATATATATAAAACACCTATCATGTGTTGTGGCTCAGCTTTACGCCCACACGATGGTACACATCTCAAGGGTTTGTATAATATAATAATAAATTTTAATAAATCTATGTAATTTGGATGAGTACACGACGTGTAGTTCTAACTATATGGCGTGTACTATTTTTCACCGTCTATCCGAAGTACATGCCCGGGGAAATGGCATGTGAGTGTACTTCAGAAATCTTCAGAGTACACGGCGTGTCCAGTGGGCCACACGCCGTATAGTTCCTCGTTACACGATCTTCAGCCGGGCAAGTCGTGTATGGGGTACACGGTCCAACCCTAACCTGAAGGGACTACACGTCGTGTCCATTGGGCCACACGGCGTGTAATCCGGAAACCGCGTGCCACCTGTTCTTGGTCAACACACGGTTTGGTTTGGAAGACCGGTCTGATGCATTGAATCTTGACTACACGGCGTGTACTGCCGAATACACATTGTGTGTTCTGGTGTTGTACGGCCAGAAAGCTTTGGCACCTTCGGATGAGATCCTCTATTTTATTTTAATCAAAATTAAAAAGAAAAGATCATTTTTGTAAGGTGAACGAGAAACAAAAGAGGAGGAATAGATCTCGAGAATCAGATTTGCAGAACGATTAACTTGAATTGAAACAACTAAATTATTAAATGCGTAATTCATCAACGAAATATTTAAATAATTATAAACTATGATGTAACCCCTCTGATACCACTTGAAGGTTTCGGGCACAGCGGAAGCATAGTTGGGGCGGGACCCAACTTTGATTTTTACCATGATCAATGATTATTCCGGGATCAATACAACGATGAACTTCAGTCTCCACGGAATATAATCAAAGATTTAGATAAAGAAAAAAGAGGCCCTGAAACCTTTAGAGAGGATCTTGCACATCATGTTTATAATTAATTTAATTAATTTCATAAAGAAAAATAATACTTGTGTCTTCGGTATTTTTCTTCGTTGATGATGTTGATCGTCCGGATTGACCCTTTCGGATTATCTCGTTGTAGTTGTAAGGATCCAAACTAGAATCCCTCTAGCGGTGATCCACACGTGCTCTGATGGCCTCCAATCGACATCGCTCGTTCTCCGGGTGCTAGCGTGGCGAAGCGAGTGTCTTGTGTCGGTCGTTCTTGATCGCTTGTTCTTCGGCCTTGAAGAACGTCTCTCATTCTTGAGAGGGGAGAGAAGAGGATTCGAGAGAGAAATTGTTTGGCTCAACAATTCTCAATTCATCAGGCGTGTGGTGTGGTGTGGTGTATGGCACAATAGGGGTAATTGCCTATTTATATACATGGAATTTAAGTTACAATATTTAATTGCATAGCAACAATTAAATACATTCATGAACTTAGAGAAAACTCATGCATTTAATAATAATACTGCATCATTATTTATAATGCGCCAACTTGCGCAAAACGGAATTATAAATAAAATTTTACGTCACAAAATAATAGCATCGTCATTTTAACTTGTGTCAACTAGTTAAATAATTATTTATCGTCTTGCAAATAATTATTTTACTACCGGACCGACCTCGGTCCGCTCGAACTCCACTTCCATTTATTGAACACCCGAATAAATAAATAAATAATTTATTCTCTTAAATAAATATTTTATTTACAAACTAGTAAATAAATATTTATTAAATGTTCAATAAAATAAATAAATATATTTTATTCTTTCTCGTTGGCATTAGGCGGGCTTACCTAAAGTCCAAGAGTATTGTCTAGCAACGGGTCGAGACACCCAAGAGAAAGAACGTAAAGTCGCAACAACGACATCCACATATCAACGCTCACTGTGTAATATAATCTCTTTGTCGTAATATCTCATCGAGCAGATTTCATGATTGTGTCATCAACTTTTATGCTTGATATGTCGTTCTTTGACTACCTGAAATAAACTCGTCGTTACACTATGGCCATGGAATTTCACGTGACAGTTCTATTTCAATCAAAGGGCCCAGATATCAACTTCCATAAATAGAAGGGACAAATCCTTCCTCAACTTATCCATTAATAACATGTCACTCGTGACGCACCCAACGTACCCTACTTCCCGCCAACTGTCAGTGTGACGGTTTTCGTTAGTAAATCAAAGTGTGTAAGTCGTGACACGTATTAATGATAATATTAAAGTCTAAGGATCATTATACACGCTCGCAGATAGAAATATCTGATGACACCAAAACATGTGGAATTCCTATTAGCGGGTCTGTTCTCATAATCTCCTATCTTAGAGATTATCAAGTGCGAACTTCATGAGAGGAAGTCTCATCTGCTTACGAGTACTCGCACCTAACGGTCTGCATGCTATGTGTTTCATCATAACATGTCATCCAACTGCAGAACTATATTTAAGAATATTGTTATAGCATTTCAAGGTTCTCATCATAGAGGGGAACTGTCATGACCTTATCAATGCAACAAATACTCTAGGACATTATTATATTACAGTCATGTAGAACAATGAACAATATGTAATAATACATTAAATATCCATGTAATCAAAGTAAAACCACTTGGTTCTAAGACACCAACTCTTACAGCGCACTGCGGGTTCGCGCACAGAGAAGGTGTGGCTCACGGCGAAAGAGAGGCGCACGGCTGGTTCGCGCACGGCGGAGGTGTGGCGCGGAGGAGAGGCGCATAGCTGGTTCGCGCAAGACAGAGGTGTGGCGTGGCGGAGGAGAGGCGTGCGGCTGGTTCGCGCACAACGGAGGAGAGGCGCACAGCGGTCTAGTTCGCGGCGGAGGAGAGGCGCACGACGGAGGTGTGATTCGCAGCGGATGAGAGGCGGCGGGAGAGGAGGAGGAGGCGTGGCAGCGGCGATTGACTTTCGCGAGAGCTTGAGGGGTGCGAGGAAGGAGGAGAAAATTAAGATTTTTTTATAAAATCCGGTGAACCTTTTATCAGTGCTAGCTAAAAAAGCACTGATAAAGGTATGTTTTATCAGCGCTAAAATATAAAGCGCTGATAAAACATGTCTTTATCAGCGTTTTTTTATCACTGATAAAGATTAGCCTTTATCAGCGCTAAAAAAGCACTGATAAAGACGTCATTTATCAGCACTGATAAAGATAGGCCTTTATGAGTGTTCAAAAAGCGCTGATAAAGATATAATGTTAATAATTTATTTATATTATTATATATATTTATAAAATTATATACATGATAAATATATATTTATATTTATAAAATTATAATTTAAATAATTATAAAACTATAAGAAATATACTTATTATATTTATAATCTTAGAAATATATGTAATAAATATATTAATTATATATATTTATAAGATTATAGATGTATATAACTATATTTCTTCTAATTTTATAATTATTTATATGAATATATATATATATATTTATAATTATAATTATAAATGAATATTTATTTATTTATTTAAATAATTATAAAATTATAATAAATTAATATTTATAATATTTATAATTTTATTAGTATTTATATTTAATATATTTATTATAATTTTATAATTATTTAAATATATTTGTATTTATTTATAACTATAAATATAAATATTTGTATTTATTTCTCAATATTTCTATATATTTATTTAATTATATATAGCATTATATATGAAAATAATAAATATATTTTTTATGAATTAATAATTATTTAAATAAATAATTATTTATTTATATTTAGAACTAATAAATAAATATATATTTTTGTAATTAAAAAATATAATAAATAAATTATTTATAGTTGTAATTATAAATATATATATATATATATATAATTATAAAATTATAACAAATATATTTATAATTTTATAAATATATATAATTAATATATTTATTATAATTTTTTAATTATTTAAATATATCTACATTTATTTAGAATTATATTTATAACTATTTGTATTTATTTATAGATATTTTTATATAAATATATATAATTAATATATTTATTGTACTTTTTTAATTATTTAAATATATCTATATTTATTTAGGACTTATAATTATAAATATTTGTATTTATTTATAAATATTTGTATATATTTATAAATATATTTATTTAATTATATATTTATAACTTTATAAGTAGTATAATAAATATAATTTTTATAATTTTATAATTTTTTACATATATATATTTATTTATAGTTATAATTATAACTATAAATAAATATATTTATAAATTTTTGTACATATTTATATATATATATATATTTATAAAATTATAATATATGTATTTATTGTAATTTTATAATTATCTAAATATATATATAGTTATAATTATAATTACAAATAAATATATTTAAAAAGTATTTATATATACTTAAAATTTAATAATTATAAATATAATAAATATATTTATTCTTTAAATATATTTAATGTAATTTTATAAGTATTGAGAACATAATATAGTATGTATATAGGTAACATGAATTAATCATATACACCTAGTAAAATATACATAATAAAAACGAGTCATCAATGGACAACATGAATAATAATAAGAGTGTAATGTATAAATGAACATTCATGATGATACATAACACATACGCACTCATTATCAATATATTAATTGACCAAATTCATTGAAAACACATATATATTTAATTATAATCTTTTACTTTTTTTAAAACATTATATATGTTTTTTTGAATTATTAAAAAAATATTAATTATAAACATGCGTTTTTTATTTAATATATACAAATAAACATTATTTTTCAATATAAATATAATAATTGTATATAAATTATTAATAAAAACTTTTATCAGCGCTAAGACTAACGCTGATAAATATGTCATTTATCAGTGCTTTTTTTAGCGCTGATAAAGGGTGGATTTATCAACGCTTTTAGCTAGCGCTGATAAAGGCTCCCCCTTTATCAGCGCTTTCTGCTTAGCGCTGATAAAATGACGTGTTTCCCTTACCCCGTTTTATGGTAGTGGTTGTGTGTGTGTGTGTGACACTCACAAGCCATAAATAAAACTCTCTTGAGCCATGTTCTTCATTTATCATCGAGGTGAAGGTGCTAGCACACCTTTGAAGTTTGGGGGTCCTCTCATTACGAATGAGGATTCTAATGATAGATCGAGCACTTTAATGGGTTTCTTTTTCTACATTGATCATTCGATGATCCTCCAA
Source organism: Viscum album (assembly GCA_963277665.1). Lineage (NCBI taxonomy): Eukaryota > Viridiplantae > Streptophyta > Magnoliopsida > Santalales > Viscaceae > Viscum > Viscum album. Next base: position 161,391,566 of record OY728147.1, read on the forward strand.
AACCCATCATTGTTTTTCAGGTTGTAATCTTGGCCTCTATCTTAAGATATGTTGGATTTGAAAAGTTTGTAGGTTATGTTAATCAAGGTGTTCGAGCTTTGAGCTACGGGATCTTCATGCGTTTCTCTTGATAAAGACGATGTGTTAAAAGTTGTCCTTTCCCAAATGGAGGGAGAGTTGTGATGAGGCAGACCTTTTGGTTTGTTGGTCATATGTTTCAAAAGACTGTAGATTCTCAAAGGAGGGAAAGCTGGCGGTAAGGATTAATCAGCTTTCATTCCACATGAAGCTACTTTACTTTGGTCTATCTTGGACTTAGGTCTTCAACGTTTGTAAGTTTTGACCATTGGTCTGTACTAACTTAGACTGGCTTTGGCCTTTTAGTAATAAAGGTGAAGTTGGTTTATAAAAAACATTAATAAAAAATAATACAAATAATATAAGTAAATTCAAGCAGAACATATGCTGTGTTCAACAGAACATATGCTGTGTTCTTGTGTGATGGACTTTGCAGGTGTTTGGAATTTCAAACCAAACACTCCTCAATCAAACTCAAAATGAGCTCAAGCCTCTTGGACATGCTGTAGACATATTATTTGACATGTGTGTCCCTTCTTAACAATTTAGATTCACTTGAAGCTATGTTTTTTTTTCTTTTTTTGGAAGGTGAGTTTTTATTCAACAGAACATATGTTTTATCTTCAAACTAAACATCACTGAACACCAACTTCCAAAGGCGGTTGACACCTGACCTGCTAATGAGCTTATTTCATCTTCAAAATATATCAGAATTACCTTGGAAATGGTTTTTTTTTTACATTATTGTTAATAAAAATAAAAACCATTTCCAAGGTAATTCTATAAAGCTATGTCACTACTATAAATGAATAAAACAAATCAACATTCAACAATCCAGTGATCTTAGCACTTCCCAAACAAAAAATCAAAACATTACCCTTACCAGTTGAAACAAATAATCAAGGACCCGGGATTACATTCAGCCAACACCAACCGCAGCCATATTTACTCCTGCCTGAGACCATCAAAAACTCCCTCCCAAAACCCTCCGGAGCTCATACTTTTGTTCTGCTGTGAGCCTGGATGGGTACTTTACATCAAACTTGATTATGAGGTTCCCCTTCCTCCCGGGCTCCTTCGAGATGGGCATCCCTTCGCCCGGAATCACCAGCTCGTAGCCCGGACACACCATTTCTGTCAAACGGGGGGCGAGGCTCCTTCCATCCAGGGTTGTCAGCTCGAGCGTCTTGCCTACAAGGGCGTCCAAGAGCGTTATATCGTGCCTCGACACCAGATTGTTGCCCTCCCTCTTGTAAACTGGGTGTGGCTTCTCATCAATTATGAAGATTATGTCTGCCGGCACGATGCCCGGATCTTGGTTGCCCTTTTCAGGAAATGTAATTTTGGTCCCCTTCTTCCAGCCAGGGTTTATATTAATGGTTAGAATCTCTTCAATGGTGTGAAGCTTCCTGCAAAATAGTGACTCAGTGTGAGAGCATTTCATTGAAATCATTCAAACTTTGATCCATCAAACTAAATAGCTTCAACGATTATGGTAATCATATGATGAAATGAAACAGCAGCCATATGATTGCCAAGCAAAGTTTTGAAACCCGGATCGGACTGGACGGTCTGACTGGCTGAACCATCCGGTGGATTTGACGGTCTAATCTAACACTTTAGGTCGCTTTTGGCTTTGGATCGGACTGAACCACCACAAACCTGCAGAACTCCGATCAGAGGGGCAAAAAACATACCAGACCAACTGGTTTTTGCCTTTTTTGTTTTGTATATGTAATAATAATATAATATTAAAAATATCACTTTGACCACCCATCTTAACTGATCATATTGGTCTGACCATGAACCTTCCCTTCTCCAATTCAACGGCCAGTCCAGTTTTGGAAGCATTATTGTCAATGTTGCATTTGGTTGTAAAAAAATATTTCATGGTTTCATTTTCCAAATATGCATCAGAAGACCAAGCTAGAAAATGTTTTCAAAAGTAGAAGAAAAATGTTGAAGTATAGAAGCTATTTATCAAATTATTTTAATTTTCTATAAAATATGAAAACAGCTTTTTTTTCAAAAACCTACAGCTCCGTTTGGTTGTGGAAAAAGTTTTTTTCATTTTTTCAAAAATGCATTACAATTAATATTAGATTATATAAGTGTAAAGCACTTTTTAGGGAATGAAAATGAAAATGAGAGTTTTTTGGAATAAAAATGTTTTCATGTTTTCAGGAAAATGAAAATTTAATAAAACATAAAGTACATGCTTTTAGCACATTTTTTAATACATTTTTTAAAATGAAAAAAAAAAGTGTTTTCAATAACCAAACTGAGGCCTTCCCATTTTCATTTCCATTTTCTAAAAAGCAACTTTCATTTACATAATCTGATAAATTTGCCAATAGATTTTTAGAAAATGAAGACTAATTTTTTTTTTTAAAACCAAATGAAACCAAAACAATGACAAGGTATCAAGCATATTCAAGGAGAAAAGACTGCCTCTGTTTTGGATACTTGATATGATCAAAAAAATATATTCCATTTGGCATATGGCAATAAAAAAGGACAAGTCTCTAGATTCCAGACACAGCGGAAGCATCTTTTGAAGATATGATCAACTCGGATTTTAGTATTAAATCACGTGTAGTTTTACATGATCATAAGATCATGGCCAACAAAAACAATAGATTAACATACTACATTAATACGCTAGAATCAGAGGGGGAGGATCTTAATTTATAATTAATTTATAAACAGATAAAGAATTACCTAACTTGTAATTCCGCTTCATCACACCGTCGTTGCGCTGCCGGATTCAAGTGCAGAATCTTTTTAGCGGTGATCCACATGTGCACCACAATCTCTGATCAACGTCATTGAATCATCGGGTGCTAGCACGACAGATCCTGATCGCTTGCGTTGTTCGTGGTTAACCGCATCAATTTTCTACTCGAAGAAGGAGAACTCTTGGTGCTCTCTCGAATACGTGAGAGAGGAAGAGAGAGCTATTTATAGAACTCTAGATCACTCTCTACATATATCTATCTAGATATATCACTAGATATCTTTCTAGATATATCTCTCTAGATATCTTTCTAATCCGTTGTGCACACCCAAAAAATCAATTACGAAAGTGATATATTTATATATAATTAGATATTTATTATAGCGGACTTAGAGTTGGCAAACTGCACACAAGCCCTTCATTTCTAATATTCTTCATTGACCCCATGTTCATTAATAATAATAATATTATTATTAATCGATTGACATGTGCAACACATTAAGAATATAAATAATATCAATTATTTCTAATTGGACCATTAAACTCGGTCCGCTTTCCCTCGTCAACGTTTATCGATCCTCAAATAATGACTATTTAATTAAATAAATGTCACTGCATTGTTTCTAAAATAAATATAATAAATATTATATTCACTAAACTTGCACACTGATATTTATTATTTATTATTTAACTCACTTTATTCTTTCTAATAACTTGCGATTAAATGTCGATCAACCAAACCTGAATAAATATTATTTATTCTAACTTATTAAATTCATTACTTGAATTTAACTAGGATTACAAATACACTTAGCATGTGACTCTCTATGCCTCATTCTCAGTGGCATTAGCCAGAACCACCTAAAATCTAAGGTTAGCGTGAATAAATGTCGATCAACCAAAATCTGAATAAATATTATTTATTCTAACTTATTAAATTCATTACCTGAATTTAACTAGGATTACAAATACACTTAGTATGTGACTCTATATGCCTCATTCTCAGTGGCATTAGCCATAACCGTCTAAAGTCCAAGGTTAACGTATAGCAACACGCCAAGGCATTCATAAAGAAAGAAGTTAACGTCGCAACAATATCCAACCTCCTACAAACGTTTACCGTGTAATATAATCCTTTTAATCACAATATCTCTAAGCAAATAGGTTGCATACCGGTGTCATCAATCTATATACTTGTTTTCTCTTTCTTTGACTTTTCGAAAATGAACTAACCCACCGAACACAATGGCCATGGATCTATGCAAGCAGCTATATTTCATCAAAAAGCCTGAGATGTCAACTTCCATTATAGTACAGAAGGGATAAATCCTTTCTCGCGTTATCCATTAATGTTATATCACCGATGACGCACCCAAAGTATCCTTCTTCGCCACGAACATATGTCGACACAGTTTTCATCAATACATCAAAGCGAATAGTGATATCCATTAATGATAAGCATAAAGTCTAAGAATCAATACACACGTCCGCAGATAAGAACATCCAATGACACATGGAAATGTGGATTTCCTATTGACGAGCCTCTTCTCATAACCTTCTATCTTGGAGATTACCAAGAGCAAACACCATGAGAAGGTGTCTCAATATCTTATGAGCCTCCTAGCCCTAATAGTTTGTATCGTTTGTGTCCCATCAAACAATATCATCCAACCATAGAATAAGATTCAAGAATAATGTCGTGGCACCTCTAGGTTCTCATCATAGCAGGGAACTGTTATGACCTTTCAGTGCGACATATATTCTAAGGACATTATCACATACAAATATCATGCAAAAGAATAATCAAAATATGATAAACTTTTTTAATTAAGAAAAACATGTAATCAAGTACTAAACAAGTAAGTTCTAAGGGACTAACTCCAACGTACTCTCACTTGCACTAGAGGCAACTGACAACAACTTTCAGTCCACTAGCTCTCACATGATACTCATGTTTCTGTTGAGATAAAACCTTTGTTAAGAGGTCCTCCATGTTTTCCTCTGTAGATACTTTGTTCACTGCAACTTCACATCACTGAGAAAAATCCTTCTAGAGATGAAATTTCTGAAGTATGTGTTTTGTCATTTGGTGTGACCTTGGCTCCTTGGAGAGAGCTACCGCTGCAGTGTTATCACAGTAAACTATGATAGGGTCTTTTACTTCTAGGCACCACATCAAGCTCTCGGACATGTGAATCCATACTGCTTTCTTGGCTGCATCGGAAGCCGCAATATACTCAGATTCCGCTGTAGAATCGGCGACAACTGGCTGTTTTCAATTCTTCCAGCTCACAGCTCCTCCGTTGAGACAAAAGATATATCCATACTACGACTTCTGATCATTATGATCGGTCTAAAAGTTAGCATCTATATAACTCATGATGACTAGTTTTTCATCTCCTCCATACACTAGGAACATATCCTTAGTTCGCCTCATATACTTAATGATAGTCTTGACAGCAGTCCATTGTTGTTCACCTGGATCTGCTTGATATATGTCTACCATGCTCAAAGCATAAACAACATCAAACCTTGTACATAACATGACATACATGATGGAACCTATCGCAGAAGTGCATGTGATCTTACCCATTCACTCTCTTTCCTCTTGTGCATGAAGACACATCTTGAAAAGATGGATACCACGTGACACTGAAACCAATCCTCTTTTGGATTGTTCCATTCTTAACCTCTTCGGTATCTGGTCAATGTATGTACCTTGACTTAGACGAACAGCCTCTAGGATCTATCACGCGTGATCTTGATCCCTAGAATGTAGGTTGTTTCACTGAAGTTTTTCATGGAGAGCCACTTGATCAACCATGCCTTAAACTCTTGTAAGGCTGGTATATCATTTCCAATTAGTAATATGTCATCAACATATACTATTATGAAAACAATTGTACTCTCATTAAACTGTTTGTAAACACATTGATCACATTTGTTCTTAATGAAACCAAATTCTGTTATGGCTTCATCGAATCGAATGTTCCATAACCTGGATGCTAGCTTTAATCCATAAAAAGATCTCTGCAACTTGCATACCTCTTTGACATTGTATGGAGTCACAAATCCTTCAGGTTATGTCATATACACATCCGAAGGTTCCCATTAAAGAATGCAGTTTTGACATCCATTTGTCAAATCTCACAGTTACGGTAAGCTGCTATAGCAAACAAAATTCTGATGGATTTAAACATGACAACTGGAGAAAAGGTTTCGTCATAATCAATGTCTTGACATTGTCTAAACCCTTTAACCACTATTCATTCTACTCATTTACACCCAACAAGTTTTACATCAACTGGCGGATCGATCAAAACCCAAACTTGGTTTTAATACATGGAATTCATCTCAGAATTCATGGCTTCTTGTCATCTTGCAGCTTTTGAGCTCTCTATCGCCTCCTTATAGGAGAGAAGATCATTATCGTCAACCAATAATGAGTCGCCATCATTGGTGACTAAAAAACCATCTCTCTCTGGTTCTCTTAACTCTTCAGCACTCTCACGCAGTACTTTTGTTTCAGGAACACCTTCTTCCACGATGACCTGTAGAATCGGTTATTGTACCAACCTTTGTGTATCTTGAGCATCAACTTCACCGAAATCGATCTTATTCTCACAGTCTTCTTTAAGGATGTGCTTCTTCTCAAGAAATATGAACTATCTTGCAACAACCACTTTCTTGTCTGAAGGGTTGTATACGTAGTATCCTCTGGTTTCCTTGGGATACCCTATAAAGATACACTTCTTGCCTTGGGGTGCTAGTTTGCTGCTTGAGCTAGCCTAAATAAACGCCTCGCAACCTCATGCACGAACATGTGACAAAACGGGTTTCTTTCCACTCAATAACTCGAATGAAATACCATTTGCCGCTTTAATTGGTACCCGATTTAGTAGGTATAATGTTGTCTTTAATGCATATCCCCAAAAAGATAATGGAAGACTTGCGTGACTCATAATCGACCTTATCATGTCCAACAAGGTACAGTTTCTCCTTTCACTGACACTATTCCACTGTGATGTATAAGGTGAAGTGAGTTTAGATAAAATCTCATACTCCCGTAGAAAGTCGATAAAGTCTTGGTTAAGATATTCTCAATCTCGATCTGATTGAAGTTTTTTTATCTTTTCACCAAGCTGATTTTCAACTTCATTCTTGAACTCTTTGAACTTCTCAAAAGATTCAGACTTGTACCTCATTAAGTAGATATAGTCATACCTACTCAAGTCGTCGGTAAAAGTAATAAAGTATGAGAATCCACCTCTAGCTTCTACTTGAAAAGGTCCTCACACATCAGTGTAAACCAATTCTTGAATATCTGTGGCCTTTTCACCTTGATCATCGAATGGTGGTTTGGTCATCTTTTCCTGTAAACAAGCATGACATCTTTCAAGTGGTTTTAACTCAAAAAAATATAAATAACCATCTTGACAGAGTTTTGTCAAACGCTTCTCGTTTACGTGGCCAAGACGATGAGGCCACAACTGGGTGTTATATGAGTCGCGCATATTAGTTTCGTTATCAATTGCCAATATTTGGTTTTCGTAATTTGATACATAAAGACCATTATTCAATTATGTCATACCATAAAATAAGTTATCTTTATAAAAGTAGCAACCTTTATTTCCAAGGCTGAAAATAAATCCATCCATATCTAAAAAAGAAACATAAATAATGTTTTTGGTAACACTAGGCACATAATAATAGTTCTTTAAAACCAAAAACCAATCATGTGAGCAATGTGAGACGGTAGTCTTCAATGGCAAGAGGAGCCAGTCTCGCTCCATTGGCAGCCCGTAGATCCACCTCGCCGCTTGCAACCTTCCAAAATCTACTTGGTTTATGTATTTGGATACAAATGTGAGCACCACAGGCAATATCTAATACTCAACTTGTAGATTATACTCGATAACGAACGCACCTAAAGCTTCCCCCTTGCTGCTTTGACTGGGTGCAATTCCTCTTTCAGTGGCTCTGCTTGCCACATGCAAAACATACCGCATTTTATTCCTTTACTTGTCTCTGGATCTTCTTCTTCTTAAAAGGACGGTGCTCCGACATGTTAGACTTGGGATGAGTCTTTGGCTTCTTTGCCTTGTTCCTCTTCTTATTCACCACAAGGACAACAGGCTTGTCACGCCTCATGTCTTTACCAACTTGGTGGATAAGAGTAAGAAGTTTCGATAGCGTCTTCTCGCTATTGCTCGTATTATAATTCACAATAAAACTGGAGAAGTTTTTGGGTAGTAAGAACAAAATGAGATATGTGCACAGCTCATCAGAGATCTTAAAACTCAAGATGTCCAGGCACTCAATGTAGCCCATCATCTTGACTACATGTGCCACAGTTGGCGCCGACTCTCTAAGCTTGCACATGAATAGTGCATTGGAGATCTCTCATCTCTTTGCTCTCGTCTTCTCTTAATAGACATCCCGAAGGTGAGAAACTATGTTATACACATCCATATCCGCGTATTGCTTTAAAAGCTCATTGAACATGGCGGGTAACATAAAACATTGGACATTCATTGCGTCGTCCACGTGCTTCAGATAGAGAGATATTTCTTCTTCACTAACCTCTTTGGCAAGCGACTCAGAAAGTGAGGTTTCCAGCACACAAAATTTCCGTTCGTGGCGTAGTATAACGCACAAGTGACTATATCATTCTTAGAAATTTGTGTCGGTGAGAAGGTTATCCTTCTCTAGTATGGATCGCAGTGATATTGTCGATGTCATTTGATTTGTCATTTTCTAAAAATTAAGAACAGATAATTAATACTTGTTTTGATTACAAAAATAGATTAATAAATTTAAATTTGATTAAATTCTTTATTAATCTCCCACTATTTTTTGAAACCTAATAGTCCTCACCATCAGTTTCGGAATATCTTATCGTTTAGATATTATAGTGACAAGGATCCATATTCCCTTCTTATAACCCAAACTTGAGTCTGACAAGCTATTAAAAGAGTTTTAGGTAGGCGTAAACTTGTCAACTACAATAACTCATAGTTCCTTGATTTGTTGAGTGAACTCTCCAATCCATAAATCTTGTTTAAAGATTTCCTCAACCTTTGTCTTTTAGTTACACCAAGTCTTGTTTGAGCAATCAACCCTTGATGTAAACTAAGTTAAATCGACCCAAAACTTCAAGCTAAAATTTCAACAATAATTGAAAGCACCCTAGCTTGGGTTAGTCAAACAATTTGAACTATGAGGTTGATTCTAACATAAATAGTGGAAGGCTAAGATGGCTTAATATTTTAATTGAGGGATTTTTATCCTTACGCGTAAAACCCATTTTTATCCATTTACATGTCTTAATATTAAATGGATTTTACTTAAGTGATTAACCATGTCTGATAAAATATTTACGCATAATCCGGTTATATTTTATTTCATCTTGCATGATTGTTAATTCATTTATTAGGTGATCACGCGGCATTCACAAACATAAATAATTAATCATGCAACTAACAGTAATAAAATATAAGGGGCATGATCATGAGATTTTTCTAGTGGTTAGTTCATCTAACAGATGATAAACCAACCCTCGGTCCTAGGGGAAAAACACCTTGAACCGAGCTTGGTTCGTACTGCACCATTCCTCCTTTGGTTCCTTTGGTTCCTTTATATCGCCTTGATTGGTTTCGCCTCAACTCCTTGACCCAGACCGCCTTCACTCGCTTAGGAGCTTCATCCTTACATACTCTTTTACCCACACACAGGTGAGAGGATCCAATGAATTAGATAAAAGGGGGTTTACATAAAAGAAACTGCGAACACGCAGACCCTTATATAATAAGAAGGGGATGACATGCAGATCATCAATAATAATTTAACTATAATAAATTTAAAAAAAACAATCACACACAAGGTTTTGTCACATCAAGCAATGAGCATACTTTTGCAATCTTGTTGTCAATTACTTCGATTTGTTCTTTAATTAAGATAATGTGCCACGAATTAATCCAATCAATTCAAATATCTTAATTTCATCCAAGCATCCTTAACTTACCATCATCTATAATTTTAAACAAAATTACTCTCATTTAAAATTAATGAAGTACACAAGTGTACTTGGAGGCAACCTCGTGTGTTCGTCAAAATTTTAACATGAAAAATAGTTTAATATATAATTGTTAATCCTATTGACATGGTTTGTACTGTAGAATGAACGACATACAGAACACATAATCAATAAGTTTAATTATACATTTAATTCTTCTTTCCGCGAAAATTCGAGAACACTATCAGCACCAAACTACACGGCGTGTCGTATTTTACACAGCATGTCAGTCCCCGTGTCGTGTATTCGATACACAGCACGCTTGGGACACCCTGTGTACTATCCAGATGAATCTTTGTTGTTGATCATTAACCGATTACTGATTATGTTATCGAGAAGGAAGAAAAAAAGACACAACAATGTCGGATTATTAAAACAAATTGTTTTAAGTAAAAGAAAACGCAAAAGCATGCAATCAATCAACGAATAATAAATAATTATAAATTAAACATGTGACCGCTTTGATACCACTTGTAGGTTTTGGGCGCAGCAGAAGCGTCCTTTGAAAGTATGACCAACTCGGCTTTTAGTCATAAATCACGTACAATCATTGGTTTACATGATCATAAGATCGCGTCCAATGAAAACAGTAGATTAATAGACTACATTAATACGCCGGAATCTTCAGATGTAATTTATAATTAATTTATACGCCGATAAAGAATTATCTCAACTTGTAATTCCGCTTCTGTTGATGATCTGATGGGATAGATTCCGTCGCACCGTCGTTGCGCTGCAGGATTCAAGTGCAAAATCCCTCTAGCAATGATCCACATGTGCACCACAATCTCTAATCAAGATCGTTGAATCGTCGGGTGTTAGCATGACCTATCCTAATCGCTTGCGTTGTTCATGGTTGACCACAAAAATTTTATTCTTGAAGAGGGAGAACTCTTGGTGCTCTCTCGAAGACATGCGAGAGGAGGAAGAGAGAGTTATTTATAGAACTCTAGATTTCTCTCTAGATATGTCTCTAGATACATCCATCTAGATATATCTCTAGACATCTTTCTAGATATATCTCTCTAGATATAACTCTAGATATCTTTCTAGATATATCTCTCTAGATATAACTCTAGATATCTTTCTAATCCGTCGTGCATGCCCAAAAAATCACTTTAGAAAAGTGATATATTTAGATATAATTAGATATTTAATATAACAGGTTTAGGGTTGACAAATTGCACACAAGCCCTTGATCGTTTTTAATGTTCTTAATTGACCTCATGTCTATTAATAATAATATTATTATTATTATTAATCGCTTAACATATGCAACACATTAAGAATATAAATAAATATTAATTATTTCTAATTGGACCATTAAACTCAGTCTACTTTCCCTCGTCAACATTTATCGATTCTCGAATAATAACTATTTAATTAAATAAATGTCACTGTATTATTTCTACGATAAATATAATAAATATTATATTCATCAAACTTTCAAACTAATATTTATATTTATTATTTAACCCACTTTATTATTTTGAATAACTTGCGATTAAATTATGACGATCAACCAAACCTGAATAAATATTATTTATTCTAACTTATTAAATTCATTACTTGAATTTAACTGAGATTGTGGATACACTTAATGTGTGACCCGCTAGGCCTCCTCAGTGGCATGAGGCATAACCGCCTAAAGTTCAAAGTTAGCGTCAAGCAACACGCCAAGACATCCATAGAGAAAGAAGTTAACATCACAACGACATCCAACCTCCTACGAACGTTTACCGTGTAATATAATCATTTTATCACGATATCTCTAATCAAACAAGTTGCATATCGATGTCATCAACCTATATACTTGATTTCTCTTTCTTTGACTTTCCGGAAATAAACTCGCCCGCCGAACACCATGGTCATGGATTTAAGCAGACAATTATATTTCATCAAAGGGTCTGAGATATCAACTTTCGTTATATGACAGAAAGGATAAATCCTTTCTTGCGTTATACATTAATAATATATCACTTGTGATGCACTCAACATGTCCTACTTCGCCGCGAACATATGTCGTCACAGTTTTCATCAATACATCAAAGTACACGAGTCATGATATTTGTTAATGATAATCTTAAAACCTAAGGATCAATACACACGTCCACAGATAGGAACATCAAATGACACATGAAAATGTGGATTTCCTATTGATGGGTTTGTTCTTATAACCTCCTGTCTTGGAGATTACCAAAAACGACCCCATGAGAAGGTGTCTCAATGTCTTATAAGTCTCCTAGCCCTAATAGCCTGTATCATTTGTGTCTCGTCGACCAATATCATCCAATCATAGAACATGATTCAAGAATAATGTCGTGGCACCTCTAGTTTCTCGTCATGGCGGGGAACTGTTATGACTTTTCAGTACAGCATATATTCTAAGAATATCATCACATACAAAGATCATGTAGAAGAATAATCAAGATGTGATAAACAAACTTCTTTAATTAAGAAAAACCTGTAATCAAGTATTAAACAAGTTGGTTCTAGGGCACCAACTCCCACAAAGTCAACATCTATATTATCTCTTAAATCGAATATATAATGTTTATCCAAGCCATCACTTTTGTTTTCAAATTTGGAACCTCATGTTCACTCCAGCTCTAGCTCTCACTGCATTGTACAACTCAATCCATGATTTTAACATATTTTTCATAAAACAATTCAGCTTCGATTTGAGTTGACGGGTGTTTGGAAGTCAATCTCCACATCCTACATGCATGAAAATTCGTACATATATTGGATTTCAATTAATTACAAACGGTCGGAGAGGGAGGATTGCAAAACTACAAAGAAAACATGCAACACGCACATGCAGGAAGTCAGGGAGACTCGAACTCGAGACCTCCCCGACACCTCGCAGGGCCACTACTATTGAGCTAGGCCCTGGGGGCACGATCAAATTATATTAGATTTCAATTAAACAAATGAGATACAATTATGTCCCATTTAGGCCCATGGGCACACCCTAGTAGTTGCATCCTGTGATGGCGTTTGGGAGGTCTCAGTTCCGAGCCTCCCCATCTGCAAATTAGGTAGATTTTCGTTATTTCCCCCCTCCCCTCACCGTTGCAAAAAATATATATATACGTCCCATTTAGGCACGATCAAATTGTAGTGAGGGTTGTATTTGACAACATTTAATGAAAAATGCTTATAACACTTATCACTTATGACTTCCTCCAACTGTTTTCAGAATGCTTATTGAAAAATGCTTTTCAATAAGTGATGTCAAACCTATCATTACTTCTTCACCAGGATACTATAACTGTTGCTTCAGAAAAATCAGTTGGATACAAGCTTTTGCCCGAAGGAATTTCCCACACCGGAATGAATTGATCAACCGAAAGAATTATAAAATTCTTAAATTCAACTGCAAAGGCCTCAGCGAATTGGCAACTAAAAAATTTGAGATCAATCCAAGTGTTATTGTACATGATCCATAACACTATTCAGTTCAGTGGGATGGAACATGAAGACCCACATTCCCACCTATGCAAATTTATGGAAATCAGTGACACGTTTAAGAAGATGATTATTGAAGTGATTTTCTACAGCCGGGATTCTCATTCCTTTATTTTACTGTTATCGCCCAGTCTGAGCTCAAGTAAACTACCCTTTAGTTGAACGTAAAGAAAAATTATCATTTTCCTATCTGCAGACACCAAGAGCAGGAATCTGATCACATATTAAATGATCCCTATACCTACTTGGTAACATTTAAAAATATGAAACTCTAAATTCAAGAGAAGAGGGAGTTGAATACCCAGGAGCGTCAAGAACATTTCTTGAAATTTTCATCTTCTTCCTGGCTCCCCTATAAAGCTCCTCCAGACTACACGGGAATGGGATCTCCACCGGCGAGGCCTTCCTCAGTGGCTCACGCTGCGGATTGCGGTGCTCCCCATTTGACGTCCTGAAATACCCATCGTTAAACGTCCGGGCTCGCCCTCCGCCGTTGCCAGTAGGGGCATCGTCCGAATCGAACAACTCGGCGTAGATATCATCCGCATCACGGGGGTTGAAGCGGAAGGAGGGGTTGGGGTGGTGGCGGGGCTGGAAGAACACAGAGCCACTGCGGGAGGAGGGGGGCGGCGGCGGGACCTGGCCTGACTTGAGGCCCTCCTCTCCGCAGAGGTCGTAGATCTGCCGCTTCTGTGGGTCGCTGAGAACGTCGTAAGCCTCGGAGATTTGCTTGAACTTGGCCTCCGCCTCCCACTTACGGTCGGGGTTCTTGTCGGGATGCCAAATCATGGCCAATCTCCGATATGCCTTCCTCAAATCCTCCTCGCTCGCATTCCTGTTCACCTTCAGTATGTTGTAGTAATCCACACCCATCCAATTCTTCTCTCCCAGCGTTACCCTAACCCAAGGTTTCCTGTGTTCGTACGGAAAAGATCGAGCTGAGAGGTGTTAGCGGCAGGCGGGCAGGCGGGCGGGCGGAGGGTGACTGGACCAGACGATCGATGAGAACGGATGATGAGATGGGAGATCCAACGGCTGAAAATCGCTCCCTTATTATTTTATGAAGAAAATGTCGTTTGATTGCGTTTTCGGCTTTTAATAAAAAAAAATTAACAAAAATAAAAATAAAAATAATGGTGATTATTATGAGAATTGTCTTGATCAAACGACACGTATTCATCAACCATTTATTTGTTATACTAGAACTCACCTGTGCGTTTGTACGGTGTTATCAACTAATGCTACAAAAAATGATCCACAGCTCAATTAAAAAACATGATTCAACTCAAATAAAATACATGTTCCAATGAACTAAAAAAACCTTCATTGTTCAAATTAAAAGCCTCATCCAATACTGAGAAAGAGTACATGATCCAGTTTTGAAATACATGTATCACAAGTGATATATAATACAAGTAGAAGAAACTAATAACTGAGACAAAAGAAAATGATCCACTACTCATGCATTTCCCCACACCTTGTTTGTTTCATGATGTTGTATAACTCTAAAATCCAATTATAGTAAACCCTGTCACATTGTATGTTGGAGAGAAACCCTGTATTAATATTGACTATATTGAATATATTGAAAACTTAAATTAATTAGTGGTATAGAATATAACAATAAAAGTGGACTTCAAATAGGCACACAATTTCGACAGTAGAAATCATAAAGGATAATTGCATTGTACTTGTTTACCGAATCTTTAACTTGAATATCTTCCAACACTGTCAACAATTTTTGTACATAACAATTGAAATATTACAACAACAATATACGGAGGACATGTCAGATTTATTCAACTCTTATTGTACAAGTTTTGTACAATATCTGTTATTATACAATTTATGTACAGTATCTATACAATTTCTGTTAGTGTACAAGTTTTGTACAAAATCTATTATTGTACATGTTTTGTACAATATATGTTATTGTAGAAATGTTATTGTACAAAATATGTAGAAAATATGTACAATAAGGTTAAGTAGTAATGAAATATTACAACAACAATATATACAGTTCTCTTGGATGGTGTTATATATGCTTCAAAATATGAAGTATTTTTCTGTACATGACAATCGAAATATTACAACAACAATATATGAAGGACATGTGACCTCATAGGGCGCAGTTCAGTGGTTCCACCCCTGTTGTATACCTATGGTGGTGAGTTGAGGAGGTCCTAGTTTCAAGCCTCCGCGTCTGCAGATTTTCTTTCCTTTGTTCCCCTCCCCCTACCATGTATATAAAGGACATGTCAGATTTATTCAACTCTTATTGTACAAGTTCTGTACAATATCTATTATTGTACAAGTTTTATACAGTATCTATACAATTTCTTTTATTGTACAAGTTCTCTAAAATATCTTTTATTGTAAGATATTTGTTATTGTACAACTGTTATTGTATAAGTTTTGTACAAAATATGTACAATAAGGTTAAGTAGTAATAAAATATTACAATAATATATACAGTTATCCTCGATGGTGTTACATATGCTTCAAAATATGAAGTATTTTTCTATCATTCCATACATCTATTAGAATCAAAGCTGTCATTGAAGGCATGGTTTAGAATGCGTTAAGTCATTAACAGTGCATTGAAATGTTCAGTTTTATTGAGCAATAGTGATTTAATCTGTTGGTTCAGTGACTGTTTTTTGTTGTTGCTGACCATGTGAAAGAAGTTGACATATTAAATTGTAGTCTTAAACATTATATGCAGCATAGAAAACACATATATTTGGAAAGGAAATCATGAAAAATATAAAGGAGCATAAAATAGTTTATCACTAATTCACAATCACTTGAAGTTGTAGAATCAACCAATCACAATGTGACCTTTAACCTCAAAATCATCATCCACTTTTATTTGTAGATGCAATAATGTTTAAAAATAAGACTAAATATCAATGAATATTGAAATGCCATCATCAAAAGTTCGAATGACATGTAAGAGATAAGAATAAATATTAGTGAATATTGAAAGCTGAAAATCAACATTTTTCACAACACATAGAAGATATTTCAGTATCAAGAAAAGTTCTGGTGAAGAAACATGCTCAAATAACAATTAGGTACACATTCGACATACACTATTAATGGTGGTGTTAATGAATTTGTCTTTCAGAATGCATGCCCAGGCGCTGATAGATTGTGTGCTTTTTGGAGCTAGAGTTGTTAAATACTTCAACAGTCAATCAAGGCTAAAGGTGGATCGGTATGCCATGTTCCTAAAAAATGGTTCCAAACAAAGTGAGGAGTGATCGAAAATGGTAAGTGGGTGTTAATTTCTAATGATTGGCAGTTGAGAGAAGTTCACATATGAAATGGAACTTTCAAACATTTTATGGAACAAACATAACACATAAGCATGGAAAGAGAAACATAGATAAATTC
This sequence comes from Viscum album, assembly GCA_963277665.1. Lineage (NCBI taxonomy): Eukaryota > Viridiplantae > Streptophyta > Magnoliopsida > Santalales > Viscaceae > Viscum > Viscum album. The sequence continues at coordinate 161,408,326 of OY728147.1, forward strand.
ATGATGCACATTACTAATCAGAATACAAATTTGAAAATTAGTGAGTGAAGGTTTCCAAATAATAATCATGACAAACATTCACCTTATTCTATACATTTCTCTTCATAGAATGCAGTATAAAATTCGCCTATGGAGTGAATGTCTCCAAATAATAATCATGAAAAACATTCACTTTAACTTTCTTTACAATGTAGGTTTTATCTTGCGACACGACCTCCTGTCTGCTCTTCCACAACGCATGCATCCTGAAATCTACAACACTACTTAATTATAGATGTTATTCTTTGGGAGTGATGTATAAGCCTTGTGGTAAATACAGAACTCTAATTTCATTTTACACAAGTTATATTGCAATCACTGTGTTGCTGTGTAGACTACTTCAAACTGAAAAATCCAATGAAATTCGGTTCACTAACACTGCATTGTGGTTGATTTCATTGCATGGTGATACTAAATTTTTTCAAATATTAAGAAATTTTGAAAGCATACATTTTATAATATGAACCGCAACATTTCAAATGACTCATATGTGATCTATGTGTTGTTCAATACATATACATATTTAATTTCTTGTATGTTCTGGTGTATTTTAAATTCCAATAGCAGAACCATGTGATTCAAATTTCCATCTGCTTTTAAAATCATGTTTTGGTCCAGATTCTTGCACAAACATTTTATTCTTGCACAATGTTTATATTCCTACTACTTCCTCTGCTCACCCAAGATTATTGTATGAACTATAACATTATTCTATATACTAAACAATATTTCTGAAGCTATAGATTGATAATAATACAATCAAGATGCAATATTACATTGCTATTCTAAACTGCATAGTATAATACACTTCTTACAGTAAACAACTAATCAGAAAACAAATTTGAAAATTAAAAAAACAAACATGCAGTACTACCTTGATATTGCAGCAGAAAAAGTCAGTCATATTTTTCAGTCATCTTGTTTGAATACTCCTTTGTTCGGCTGTGTAGTTCAGTGGCATGGCCTGATGTAATCATGATGTCTCAAGATAATTGAAAGGCATTATATCATTTTTCTAACCAAAAGAATGAAAAAACTATAACGAAGAGTAATTAACCTGCAACCAAGTGTTGGAACCAGTTTGTGTATAGGTTTGTATTTGTTGTCAATAATTGTCAATTGAATATCAAAATGAAAGAGATCAAGAAGTACTCCAATAAAATGGAGGAATGGAAGCTCACAATGAAGGAGATCATGAATTAATCTGATGAAGTAGAGGAGTAGTGATTCAGACGATTGTTGTGCTGATCGTACGTTCAAAAGAACATGTGTCAAAGGTGATACATTGTTTACAACAATGAAGAATGTGAGGAGTAATCCATCCAAGGATGATTAAAGTAGGATGGTGTTTTTGGATGAAGACCATGCAATTCCTCCTTATTGCATAAGAACCATGGGCCTTGATGAAGACCATGCAATTACTCATGATTGCATGAGAACCATGCTAGAGACTTCTTGACGGATTGAATCACATGGTTTGCATGAAGTTGATCATGACGGTTGATGAAGGAGGCAATGTGCCAATGAGTTGACTTCTGATATGGCCATGCAGAGATTGAAATTATGAGATGGCCATGCACATCACATTGTATCAGAAGATAATGGTACTAAAGTTGTTCCTTCAGAGAATACATATCACAATAGTGGAGTTTGTGATAAAAGCAAAAGAGTTGCTGAAGGATACAGATCACCAAGAAGAAGTGTTGTTGAGGTGATCGTGCTTTTCGACAAAGCAAACAAACGACATACAAATTTGTTGAAAAAGAAGATTCCATGGTGACATGTCGAGTTCAAGAGTTGTGGTCAACGATCTATGTTTGATTCAAGAACATCGACAGAGGAATGGATGATCTGGAGGCGGTACAAAAAGAGCAGATACAAGGTGGCGCCGTTTTCCAGTGTTTGCCAAATTTCAGGGTCTCAAAATCAACAAATGAAGAGGAGTGATTTTGGCAAAGGGACTTGCGCGCCATACTCTTGGAGGATAGGAAACTTGCGCGCCATATGTTTTTGAAGATCAGAGCATCAAAATATGGCAGAGGGATAAGGGTCGCGCAAGTTTTGGTGGGGTCGCGCAGGTGAATTATGTGCTGGGAAGAGACTTGCACGCCGACGCCTTGAATGCATTATAACTTGCGCGCCTATGGTTTTTCGAGATCAGAAGATCCAAATTTGGCAAAGGCAAGATGTTCGCGCAAGTTTGGATGTTGATCGCGCAAGTGCCTAGTAGGGGTCGAGACTTGCGCGTCGATGTATGACTTGCGCACCTCCGCGCAGGGGGTCCAGTTTGCCTATAAATACTGGACCACCCCTCCTCATTTCACACAGAGCTCAAGACTTTGAGATTGTTCGAGCTCTCGTCGCACAGGTGGTTGAACCGCGCAAGTGGTAGTTGGGTCGCGCAAGTAGAGGTTGCGCGCCGACTGATGGTTGAGCGCCCCAGGTGATTTGGGCAAGGAAGGAAGTGAGTCGCGCAGGTTTGAAGTTCAATAAGGCAGATTCGCGCAGGTGCTTTGGAGACACTTGTGCGCCAGGTTATACTTGTACGCCTAAGACTTGCGCGCCATATGGAGACTTGCGCGCCGGGCTTGAAAAGGAGAGCCAAATATTGTTGAAGCACGCCCGCCTTTCTGGAGCTGCACAAGAGCTAAAGATTGTCTGATACTTTCGGTGCAAAGAGAGATTGAAGAAGAAATCTAAATGATACATGCATGATCTCATGCATACATGGTGAATTGATTCTGACGAATGTCGAGTAAGCTGAACATCATTTATTGAGCAATCACATAAGTGATTGTGATTCAGGCAATCGAAGACAAGGGGATCTAGTGCATTCAGTCATTGCACTAAAGAAGAAAGATTGAACTATAAAGAGCATCAAATCTGAACCTTGATGCAAGCAAAGTCTCATGCTGAACAGGAGACAAAGAACATCAATGCACATTTATTGAAGAGACCTTCACGTCTATAAACTGAGTGAGACTTCACCAACGGCAGTGAGCCAGGGGGAGTCAACAGGAGTGACCCGAGGGACACAGTGAGCTATCCCTGAACAATTGTAAAGGCAATGAGCCTGGGACAAAGTGACTGTACCCGAACCTTTGTAATCTACAGCTAGTGAAGCATAGTGGATTTAGGTACGACCGACAACCTGTCGGCGTATGCTCCTTGGACGTATCCCTTAGTGGTGAACCAAGTAAAAATAGATGTGTCATCTCTCTGCATGTGAATGTTTAATTGCTGATCATATCCATCATACAGGTTTAAGTAGTTCCTACCAACGTGGGAACAAGATCCATAACTAAAAGAAGAAAAAGTTGCCACCCTGATTCACCCCTCCCCTCTCAGGGTGTCCCGGGGTCCTACAAGTGGTATCAGAGGGAGGTTAACGTATGTTGGATATTCTCCAGTAATTCTATTGAGAAGAGGATTTGAGTTTCTTTCCTAGAGTCAACAATGAAGAGAAGTCTTGATAATGACGCAGTCATTTCTGAGAAGAAATCTATATCCACCAAGACTTTGACAAATAGGAAAAAGAAAGAGAAGAATATTATGAAGAAGTCCTCCACATCCAAATAAGATGCAGTGTCTTGTTCTCCATGCCATTCCAATAATGAAGAAACATTAGGCTTGGAAAGTATCAAGCAGGTGGCTCAGAACTCATCCAGAGGAAAGGATGATACCCCTAATTCTAGCTTTCAGGAAAAAATCAGAACATATCTGCATGATATTCCAGAAGAAAGGGTTGCTATTATTTGTAGCCTATTCCAATCTATGCAGGTTGAGATCAATCGATTAGAAAGGGAATCTAACAATATGGAAAAAGGGTTGGAAAGAAAAGTTATGGAAAGTATGAAGCTCATCAAACAGGTGAAAGTCTTTGAAGAAGAAGAGGAAGTCAATAAGACTTTAAAATAAAGGATCCATGCACTTGAAGCTGAGCTGAAGAAGAGCAATGAAGTCAAGAATTTTTGTTTGGAAGAAACTTCCATTAAATTCAGGGAACTTGACTCTTTGTTACAAAACAAATTTAAGATGCATGAAGATGAGGTTGAAAGGTTGAAGAAGACTTGTGAAGAGAAGATGATCACGATTGAAGATCAGAAGATCATCCTCAAATATTGTGGGTCAAAAATTGGAAGCTCAGTTGACCAAGATTGAGAACACACATATTGATACTTCACAAAATAATGAAATGAGTGATGCTTGCACTCAATGTTCGTTGGAGGAGTCTAAAGCTGAAATGACTCCAACATGTGATAAGAAGATTATGACAACTCTTGATTATCCACATCAAGAATCAGTTGCTGCTGGTACTCAATGCTCACTGGAGGATTCTATTGTCAAAAGACCTCCAACATGTAATAAGAAGATCATGACTTCACTCTTTGATCTATCACAAGAAACTGAGAAAGTGAAGGTACCATCCAAACCATCTTGTACTCATATTTCTAAATACACTCCTACAATCAGTGCAGGTGGGAAGAAAAGTTCTAAACAAGTATGGATGAGGAAAGGTGAGAAGAAGAAACCTACCACCATGGCTAGGGTGGATGGGAAGAAAAAGGAGGAAGTGGGTTCCTCAAATAGATCACAAAAGATTAAGCAGATGGCCCAACAACTTAATACAGAAGACACAAAGAAGAAAAGATTTGTGGGTCAATGTTGGTGCTGCAACAGATTTGGGCACTGTGCACTGGATTGTCTTTATAATCCCTTACATGTAAAAGCACAGAGAATGCCTATATCAAAGAGAAGGAAGCCAGAGAAAAAGAAGCAACATCAGCAGGTCTAGAAGCATCTGTTTACTGCAAAAAGATTTGGAATTCTTGATAACATCTGTGATGTATGCAACGACAGCGGTCACAATGCAGGCACATGTCCATATCAACATGCTTTCACTGTTGAAAAGAAAAGAATACCTCTGATGCTGTCAAAGAATGAAGCAGCTACCTTGGGGATAAATCAGAAGAATGTTGTGAACACACATTTCCCCAAGAAGATCTCAAGTAGGGAAGCTGAGAAGACCCAGGATTTTAGATCCATGAAATTGAAGGGTCATTCATCCAAAAGAAACACTAAGTGGGATGAATCTCGGATGAACCCATGTGGAAGTCCTAAACCAGCTGCAAAAGTTCCAAATGACATATTGGTCATCTGGCCAGAAGATTTGAAAAGAATAAGGAAACTTGAAGATGATAAGGCCAAGGCTGGTGACAAAGAAAAAGGAAAACTTTCACATGATGAAGACACAGTGCAGGAGAGTTTGCAAACAAAGAGAAACACACGTGTCAAAGAAGTTCTGTATGAGAGATGCAAGAAATCTGGTCACATTGCAAAAGGTTGCCTAACCTTAATACCAGATCAAGAAGCAGTCCTTAAGAGGAGTAAGAATGTATCATTTATGATGGCTGCTAAGCAGAACAATTCTCCACACAAAGCAGAAGAGAATGTGAACAGAGCCATGCCACACCGACAGATGTCAGAACATATGTTCAAATGTGCAGTCATGAAGACTGGAGTGAACAGAGGAACTTGGTTGAGAAAAGAACCTCAACCAAGCAAGTCTTCTTAATGGAGCAAGAAGGAACCACCTTATTCCCGTAATCATTTGTGTATTGTATTTGTGCTAATAATGCAGGGAATTGAAGGTGAAGCATGCTCTCAGGGGGAGAACCTGAGAAGTAGTGAATGCTGTCAACTCTTGATAGCCAATCTGAAGATGTTTCCATCCTTAGTAGATTCTTCAATTGATATTCAAAGATTATGATGATGAAGGATCACTCTTGATGCAGATGATGAGGAGTTTTTCCCTTGAGGGGGAGAAGAATGAAGAAGCTTCCATAATCACTGTTTCAATCAATATCAACTCCAACTGGACTCAAAAGCAGATACTCTGTGAATTTCTTGAAGAACACGCCAATGAAGAAGGTATGTCATTTCTCAATCACTATCCCTTGGTTACTCAGATCAAAGATTATTTTACAAAGGGGGAGTAACTGAATTGATCAGTGACATAAAGAGAATGGAAGTGCCCCAAGGTCACTTATCCTTCCGATTGCACTTGAATGTTTTTGATCTATTTGCTGATGTGAGTACACGAGTTTCAGGTTGATTATTCTCTATCATAGTTGATCTTCTTCTACCTGGAATTAAAGTGGTAAACCCTTGAAGACAAGATACATGAGTTATCATCTCATGTTGGTATCATGAACTGTGGATAATGGACAACCTTGTTGACTTAATCAAATCCTCTTGTTTTCTATATCGAGCATTGCTCAAGTATACTTAGAGTGAAATGATTAATGAAACATTTCTTAAGTGTGGATTGATACCCTCCCTACCATGTGCTTTGTATTTCTTTTCAATAAGGGGGAGAGAAAGTGAAATGAACGTTTGAAAAGAAAAGTTGATTGAATAGAAAATTCTCATTTTGACATTGACAAATTCATTTCAGAAGATGTATAAGGTATTGACAACAAAATACAAAGGGGGAGATTGTTGGAACCAGTTTGTGTATAGGTTTGTATTTGTTGTCAATAATTGTCAATGGAATATCAAAATGAAAGAGATCAAGAAGTACTCCAATAAAATGGAGGAATGGAAGCTCACAATGAAGGAGATCATGAATTAATCCGATGAAGTAGAGGAGTAGTGATTCAGACGATTGTTGTGCTGATCGTACGTTCAAAAGAACATGTGTCAAAGGTGATACATTGTTTACAACAATGAAGAATGTGAGGAGTAATCCATCCAAGGATGATTAAAGTAGGATGGTGTTTTTGGATGAAGACCATGCAATTCCTTCTTATTGCATAAGAACCATGGGCCTTGATGAAGACCATGCAATTACTCATGATTGCGTGAGAACCATGCTAGAGACTTCTTGACGGATTGAATCACATGGTTTGCATGAAGTTGATCATGACAGTTGATGAAGGAGGCAATGTGCCAATGAGTTGACTTCTGAGATGGCCATGTGGAGATTGAAATTATGAGATGTCCATGCACATCACATTGTATCAGAAGATAATGGTACTAAAGATGTTCCTTCAGAGAATACATATCACAATAGTGGAGTTTGTGATAAAAGCAAAAGAGTTGATGAAGGATACAGATCACCAAGAAGAAGTGTTGTTGAGGTGATCGTGCTTTTCGACAAAGCAAACAAACGACATACAAATTTGTTGAAAAAGGAGATTCCATGGTGACATGTCGAGTTCAAGAGTTGTGGTCAACGATCTATGTTTGATTCAAGAACATCGACAGAGGAATGGATGATCTGGAGGCGGTACAAAAAGAGCAGATACAAGGTGGTACCGTTTTCCAGGGTTTGCCAAATTTCAGGGCCTCAAAATCAACAAATGAAGAAGAGTGATTTTGGAAAAGGGACTTGTGCGCCATACTCTTGGAGGATAGGAAACTTGCGCGCCATATGTTTTTGAAGATCAGAGCATCAAAATATGTCAAAGGGATAAGGGTCGCGCAAGTTTTGGTGGGGTCGCGCAGGTGAATTATGTGCCGGGAAGAGACTTGCACACCGACGCCTTGAATGCATTATAACTTGCGCGCCTATGGTTTTTCGAGATCAGAAGATCCAAATTTGGCAAAGGAAAGATGTTCGTGCAAGTTTGGATGTTGATTGCGCAAGTGCCTAGCAGGGGCCGAGACTTGCGTGCCGATGTATGACTTGCGCGCCTCCGCACAGGGGGTCCAGTTTGCCTATAAATACTGGACGACCCCTCCTCATTTCACACAGAGCTCAAGACTTTGAGATTGTTCGAGCTCTCGTCACGCAGGTGGTTGAACCGCGCAAGTGGTAGTTGGGTCGCGCAAGTAGAGGTTGCGCGCCGACTGATGGTTGAGCGCCCCAGGTGATTTGGGCAAGGAAGGAAGTGAGTCGTGCAGGTTTGAAGTTCAATAAGGCAGATTCACGCAGGTACTTTGGAGACACTTGCGCGCTAGGTTATACTTGTGCGCCTAAGACTTGCGCGCCAGATGGAGACTTGCACGCCGGGCTTGAAAAGGAGAGCCAAATATTGTTGAAGCACACCCGCCTTTCTGGAGCTGCACAAGAGCTAAAGATTGCCTGATACTTTCGGTGCAAAGTGAGATTGAAGAAGAAATCTAAATGATACATGCATGATCTCATGCATACATGGTGAATTGATTCTGGCGAATGCCGAGTAAGCTGAACATCATTTATTGAGCAATCACATAAGTGATTGTGATTCAGGCAATCGAAGACAAGGGGATCTAGTGCATTCAGTCATTGCACTAAAGAAGAAAGATTGAACTATAAAGAGCATCAACTCTGAACCCTGATGCAAGCAAAGTCTCATGCTGAACAGGAGACAAAGAACATCAATGCACATTTATTGAAGAGACCTTGACGTCTATAAACTGAGTGGGACTTCACCAACGGCAGTGAGCCAGGGGGAGTCAACGGGAGTGACCCGAGGGACGCAGTGAGCTATCCCTGAAAAATTGTAAAGGCAGTGAGCCTGGGACAGAGTGACTGTACCCGAACCTTTGTAATCTACAGCTAGTGAAGCATAGTGGATTTAGGTACGACCGACAACCTGTCGGTGTATGCTCCTTGGACGTATCCCTTAGTGGTGAACCAAGTAAAAATAGTTGTTTCATATCTCTGCATGTGAATGTTTAATTGCTGATCATATCCATCATATAGGTTTAAGTAGTTCCTACCAACGTGGGAACAAGATCCACAACTAAAAGAAGAAAAAGTTGCCACCCTGATTCACCCCTCCCCTCTCAGGGTGTCCTGGGGTCCTACACCAAGTGCTTTCTCAAAAGCATATTGGGGCTCAAAATTCCCTTGTATCTTCTTTTCAAGCAGTAGAATCTAAACAGATGGTGTAAAAACAATATTAAAAAGAAGAAAAAACATAGAAGAATCAAAATTCCAAAGATACCCAGTCCCTTGACATGAATAATATGCATTGTGAGCAGAAAACACAAATACATACCTTTTGTGTCAAGGAACTTCAGACTTTAGTACCAAGGACTATTTACTTACTGGTTTTAAAAAATCCTTCAATTGCTCAATGGAGATGATTTTTTGTAGAATTAAATTCAATCAGGAAAACATATCTTAAATTTCTTCAATTATGAAAATAATGTCATGGGACCAGTACATAATAACATGCAAGACATTTCATTTTGTATATTAATTAGAAGTAAAGAATACCATCAAGACCTAAAAAAAATACATATAAAGGGATACCAATTACAACATAAAGAGAGTCCATACCCTTCATGTTATATTGACAACCAATTGGCCTATTTCCAAGGTTAATGAAAGGCATTACATTATTTTTTTAACCGAAAGAATGAAGAAACTATAGTGAAAAGTAATAGACCTGCAACCAAGTGCTTTTTCCAATGCATGTCGGGTCTCAAACTACCCTTGAAAATTATTTTCAAGCATCAAAATATGAACATAAGGTGAAGAAACAATTTTAAAAAGGAAAAAGAAACATAGAAGAATAAAAATTCAAAAGATACTCGATCTCCTAATAGAAAATGCACTTCTACAGGAAATAAGCCCTCCAAGTCAAAACAAAATGACATTTATGAGACAATACCAGAAATTAAAAAAACCTTGTGTGCTCTAGAAACTCAGATAGAGAACCCATTTAAAAATTCTCTCAAAGAAGAGAAACTCCCTCGACAGTATCAATGAATGGAATACTGGATGCATGAAACATATGGTTTGGTAACCTGTAAATAAAATATCATGTCATGTTTAAATTTCGATCAACACAAATAGAAAATGACATCATGATGTTACAATTCATTTTAAGAAATATTGCAGTAAAAAGACTCTTGGATGCGGTATGTGTTCAGAAATATAACATACCATCACGATCAATATTTCTAACTATCTGAATAGCATTAGAGTTTTCTAAATATGAATTTTTTGGGGTAAACAATATATATAGTAGGATTTGAAACAATGTTAAACTTAAAGAAAGAGAGTATATATCACGAGTTGAAAGATAGAAGGAGTTCAAATATAGTATATAACAGGAGTTCAAACAATATGTATTTGCTGGGGTAAACAATATAAGCCAATAAACAATATTAATCTTGATAAAATATGGTATATAAAATGAAGGAATGATGGGAAACAATATATATAGGAGTTGAAAAAAATTCTATTTTTAATTTGTTAATATGAAATAACCTAGAAAAAAATGGAATTATGTTTAATAAAATTGGAAATGTAATAGAAAGCCTATAGATGTGAGAATAAATTGTTAAAAATAATAATAGTGATAAACACAATAGTTGTAAAAAATATACATTACAAAAAGTGCACCACACACATATTTCCCAAAAGATTCAACAATAGTGAGGAAATTACAGTAAAAACTATTGAGAACAAATATTAAGACTGGTCTTCGATTACCAGTAATATTATAATATGATATTTGAAACTTGGACTGAAAAATTAGTAATAAGAATAAATATTATTGAATTCATGTTTTGTACTAAATGGACATTTTGTGTTGTGACTTACCATACCCTCTCAGTTTATGGACTCAAAACTACCATTGAAAGTAGGCTTCAAGCTTCTCATCGATAACCAATTCATTGTGTGTGTGATCAATGCATGCATAAGTGTGGATCCGACCAAATGGTGCATGGAATATCCAACACAAATAAATAAATAAAGAATTGTGAAAATACAAGGTTCAGTTTAACATGACACGTGAAAATAGAAACCAAAATACAATTTTTATAGTCAAATGGGTCCCAAGAGATTCAAATTAGTAAAGCATAACTTCAGGCAAGCAAAGATCCCTGGAAGCCCATGCCTACAACCTAGCTAGAAATAACGCCATTCAGTCATGACACCAAACACATTCAAAGCTCCAATCATACATGAACTTAAAAAAATTTCCATGAACACAAAGTTACATAGTCAAAAAAACACTAAAAGGAAAAAGAAATCAAGGTTGTATAAAAAGAATCACCTCCAATACTTTTTTGCCTCTAAAGATCAGTTTTCCATCACGAACATCATGCTTTAGGGAATTGAAAAGATCAAATGAATTGTCACAATATTTCTAATGTCCTGAAAATCTGTTCATTTTTTGCTTAAATGATAAAAAAAGAAATGTTGTTAAAGGCAATAAGGATGCATTTGTCATGTAAGAAAGATTTTGCGGTGTCATGTAAGCAGGATGGGTATTAAGATCCATTTCATATATTGATTCAATCAAAGTTGAAAGGTCCCATCAGTAGATGAGAAAAACACAAAATGATAATAGGTTGAATGATATTTGTGTTTGGTAAAATTAAAAACCTAATTCATATGAATCTGCTTAACTAGGGTACCTTGAACACACTGAGACTCTCCAAATTAGTGAAACATACTTTTAGGTAAATACCATGGATGATCCAAATTGTTCTTGTATTATCCAACACAAATAAATAAATAAAACGTGAAAATACAAGGTTCAATTAAACATAACTCATGAAAATAAAAACCAGAAGACAAGTTTCATAGTCAAATGGGTCCCAAGAGATTAAAATTAGTGAAACATACCTTTCAACATGAAAAGATCCCTAGAAGCCTATACCTGCAACCTAGTTAGAAATAATGTCATTCAATCATGACACCAAACACATTCAAAGCTCTAATCATACATGAGATGAAAACATTTCCATGAACATAGAGTTATATAGCCAAAAAAGCACCAAAAGGAAAAATAAATAAAGGATGTATAAAAAGAATCACCTCTAATAATTTTTTACCTCTAAGGATTAGTTGTCCATCACAGACGTCATGCTTTAGGGCATTGAGAAAATCAAATGAAGTCTCATAATATTTCTAATGTCCTGAAAATTCAGTGCGTTTTTTTCTTAAATAATAAATAAAAGAAATATCATTAAAGGTAATAAGGATGCATTTGTCATGTAAGAATGATTTGATGGTCTCATGTTAGTAGGATGGGTATTAAGATTCTTTTCATATATTGATTCAACCAAAGTTGAAAGGTCCCATCAACAGATAAGAAAAACACAAAATGATAACAGGTTGAACGATATTTGAATTTGGTGAAATTAAAAACTCGATTGATATGAATCTGCTTAACCAGGGTACCTTGAAAACATTGAGACCCTCCAAGTTTACATCCACTCTTTCAAATTTGTAAGGGTTAGACATTTGCATTTAACAAAATTATAAGGATTCAAAGAGAAAGGCATTGAAATGTTAAAGTGTAAGAAAATATTACAGTAAAATGATTTGTTTAGGGGTCATCGTAGATAAAAAGAACTGAAATAGTGAGCCCGAGGTGGTTTTGTAGTGTGTTGATTCTCCTCCCCTATAAATGCAGGGTTACCATAGATACAGGCGAAAAAAATCATGAGACGAAGGTGTTTTGAAGGGAGACGATAGTAAACACAAACTGTATGAGAAGGAAATGAAACTCAAGAGAGGGATAGGTAGGGATTGGATCAATAGAGAGAGGTGGTGGATAGAGGAGGAGTACTTGGTTGGTGATGAAGTGAAAATCAGAGGTGCAGGAACTATTGGAGCGGATAAGGGGAATCACCACTACAAAAAAATAGCAGATTAGTGGCAGTTTTTTAGAAGGGGTTATGCACAATCCCCTATAAATTCATTTTAGAGGGGATTATGCACAACCCCTTCTAATAATCAAATTTTGAGAGGTTTCACAACCCCCTATAAATTTTTTAGCATTATTTTTTAATATTTGGTTTGATTTTAGAGGAAATTATGTCAAAACTGCTGCAATTTTAATTATTAATGGTGTTATATGTTCAGTGGGATTTTAGAGACGTCATATATATATATATATATATATATATATATATATATATTATACACAAATACAAATATATTATATTATTTCAATTTATATAGACATATATATATATATTATGAAATTTTATTATATGTAAATAAATATAATTTATTATATATATATATATATATATATTGTAAGCCAAATCATCTTAGTGGTTGAGGTGCTCCAGTATAACCAGCAGGTTCAGTCTTTGATTCCCAGCCGACGCTAGAATTTTTTGAAAATCCCTTCCCCTGCTGGTGAGGCGCGTCCGCCCTAGGGCCCGTGAACAAGTGTTCGACCATCACTTGAGGCGCGCTTGGGGGGTTCGCGAGTTGGGGGCAGTGTTGTTCGGGGGGGGGGGGGTCTATGTGTATCTACTGCTGTCATGTGGGGGTTCTCTGAGGTGTCAATGGGGGAATCCATGTGTGTCTACTGGTGTCATGGGGTTGTCATTGGGGGCGCATCTGTGGGTGTCTATGGGGTGGGTTGAAGGGGTGTCACAGGGTATCCACAGGTGTTAGGGGGTGTCTGTGGGTGTCTATGGGTGTCTATGGGGTGGGTTACAGGGGTGGCATCCGCGAGTGTCAGGGGGGCGTCCATGGGTGTCTATGGGGTGGGTTGCAGGGATGTTAATGGGCATCTGCGGGTGTCAGGGGGTTGTCTGTGGGTGTCTATGGGGTGGGTTTTATGGGTGTCTATGGGGTGGGTTGCAAGGGTGTCACGGGGCGTCCGCAGGTGTCAGGGGGGGAAATTTAAATAAAAATATATGTCCCAGTTTAGAGGTGGTTATGAAACCACATATAAACATGGAATTCGAGAATTTATTAGAGGCGGTTAAAACTGCCTCTAATAGAGTGTTTATAGTGAATTTTGGGTGAAATTAGAGGGGGTTATAACCCCCTCTAATATAACCACCGCTAAATTCAACCTCATTTTACTAGCACTTCCTAGAAACTGTCTATAATCGGAGTAGGAGGGCACATTAACGACGATTATGGGTAACCACTGCTAATGTGTTTAAAAGGGGTTATAACCCCTTCTAATCACCCTATTTTTTTGTAGTGAACGAGCATGAACTAAAGGAAGAGTAGAGAAGAATCACGAGGATGGAGGCGCTAGTTTGTGGGAAATGTAGTAGAAGGGAAGGGGAATCGAAGCATGAACCCTAGATTGGAGGGTTACAGGGAGGTCGCGCGAGACAAATTGTGATTTTTGGATGGAGGAAATATGTTTTTGGGTGATGTGGAAGCGTAGCTGGGTGACACATATGAAGAAGTCACCCAACTTTAGTATATATATTTGATATCACCACGATTATCCATAGTTTTTTTGGAATTATTGATCATGTATTATAATAAAACTAGTACACAACCCATGCATTTGCACGACATATTCATTTAATTACAAATTCAATTTTACATAATTTGGATTTTTTACAATATGAATTCATGGAAAATAATTCCATATATGAATGAACTAATATAAATGCAATTATATTCTATATAAATGTATATAGGTAATGTTTAGTGGAAAATCAGTATGTACAGAAATGCATACAATAGTCATGCCACACTTATTTTCTATATAAGTGAAAACTGATAGTGGAAAAATAAGTGCATATCTGGATATGTATATTAGAAAATAAATAAAAATACGGAGCTACATAGAGAATAAGTGCATATAGAATATGCAAACTCATATAAGTGAATACAGAAATGCACTTATTTTCTATATGTATTCCCATTTAAATGCATACAAAAACATGTACACAAATAAATAGGTTCATATTTGTACTTGTTTTCTACATGCATACATGAATGAACTTATTTTCAATATACAATATAGAATATTCATATAGAAATTAATGAATAAAGAAATGTACTTATTTTCTATATTGATTACCTATATGCATCATGGAAATGCATAGATAAATAACTACATACAGAAGTAAGTGCATATGGAAAATGAATTCATACACAATATACATAAATAAGTGCATACAAAAATGTACTTATTTTCTTTATGCATTACAATGAATACATAAGTAGGTTCATATATGTACTTATTTGTACATATAAAGAAATATTTGATATTCGTATTCTATATGCACTTATTCATGTATGAACTTATTTTCTAAATGTGTAATGTAGTTGACTATAGTGAAAATATAGCACATATATATGCTGCTAGTGAATAAAAAAATTATAGTGGTGATATATATAGATTTAAAATATTAAAAAATTTCACAACAGTACTGAAGAAAGGTTTGAACAACTGATACTGGATGCCATGATCTTCGAGCGCTTGACTTGTGTGGTTTTCTTTACAACAGATGTGAGTGTGATGTCTTTGTCAACATGGTGCCCACAGTTGCAATCCCTCAAACACGTTGCACTAACACGTTTCACTAACTATACTAACGCACTATTCATCTTCATTTTCTTCTACCTCAAAGATTCAAAATCAAATAGCTGCACTTATTTTCACCTTCCTAATATATCAAGAGGAAAACAACATAGAATCTATTAATCTAATAAAACAGAATCAACTAATCTAATAAAACATCATAGAAGAAAAAAATATAATTTAGTTAGCATAGAAAACACGTGAAAAAAGAAAACAGAATAAAACATAAACTAATCACAAAGTAGAAGAAAATAGAAACTAATATAACAAATCAACATAGAATTCAACCAAATTGACTCATCTAAAAGCATAGAAAATATAATTTAATTAGAATGCTTGCAGTAGAAATGAAACCTAGTACATTAACTATTAATCTTGAAGAAAAAACAATAATGACATGAAATATAGATATCAAGACTACCAGTCAACTAACATATAGATGGATTAGAAAAAAATTAAATAGTAAAATCAAGAAATTAGGAAAAAACCATGGATCTGTTGATTTGGGAAAGTCTATAATAGTAGAGAAAATGAACCTGAACATAAAATCGATTCATAATGTAAGAATTTGTGTATCAAATTATAGGCAATTCAATAATATTATACAACACCTTAATGATGTCTACAAATATATACTTAAAATATTATTGATAAATTATATACAAACTTTCAAAGTATAGTGTGAATATGTATATTTTAAAATTGAACATTACATAAAACTTTAAATGAATCCTATGAATCTGTATATTTTTTCAACTGACCAAGGCTATATAGAAAGCAAACAGATTGGTAGATTCATTACACCTCACTAACAGACATAGGATTTATGATATATGTAAGGTGCTTTAAATATTAAAGTGAAATTAATGGAACATTAATGAAGATGCATTACCTCATTGGCAGAGTCAGTCTATCTTCTCATATTTCATCTTCTTTGTAAAGTAAGAAGATGCTATTTGAAATTTAACCTCATCCTTTTGTGAGCTCGAGCAATCTGAATTTGTTCCATCACTCCCTCTTTCAGGGTCGCTTAGTTGTTCAAAGTCATATAGTAAATTATTCTACACACATATTATGTATTACCATTAGGGAATGACTCTAGAAAAGATGTGTATAAACTATGTTTTAGTGTTCAAATAAATATAGCATAGATGGTAAAGTAAATGAATTTCTAGAAACATTAAATTTGAATAGACATTATAAATTTGTACTGAAGTTACAACACTAGAAAGATACATGTAAACCATATCAAGACTTTGATTTATAATGCTTGATAATATAATGTGGTCCACATCCTACAAAACAACATTGAATGAAATTACTAACTAATTATTGAATTTTATAGTTTAATTAAATATTGTATAAAGATAATGTAAAAAATTTATAAATTATACTGTTTATTTAAATAAAATTTGAAATTGAAACTCATTTTCTTGTGTAGTATTGTCACGACTTTTAGATCATTTAAATCATCTATAACAAAAAGCATCTTGAATGCATTTTGTTCACAAGGTCGATGTCGGTTGCGGATGTTGTAATCTGAAATGTCAACAGTCATGAGTAGGTTTTTATGTTTGAATACATTCAGCTTGGCTGGAAAACCAAATTCATCATTTCCCTGCAAAAAATAAATGGTTATGAACCAATTTAGAGATAGGTTGATTAATATAAATGTAATTAATAATGTATGACATGAATAAGATTATTTATTAGCTCGGATACCAACTTTGGTATAAATTGCATCACTTGTTTCTCAAAGAGGACAACAAACATATATCCAGTACTACCACTGACCAACAACTATAGTTGGTATCTATAATAATATTTGATTTAGTTATCATAAAATTTGTAGAATAACATGTATTTTAAATGTTTTCATGGTAATTTTACTTTCTGTAACAGAGTACACCACACTGAAAATGGTTTTATAAGCAATAATAATAGAAAAATGAGTTTTTTTCCAAAATTGTCATACACAGGATTACTGGTAGTCTAGAAGTGGTAAAAAAAATATTATACACACTTAATAGGACATATTTCTATTATCATAATTTTACTATGAATCTTACCTTGGTATATTTAACATTGGTAGCACACTACAATTTGGATAGCTATCCTTTGCATTGAAGTAGTGTACCTTCTTTCTACAAGAATGACATGATTCATAATACCAATTGTAATGACTTTATATTTTTGTAACAGTGGATAACATGGTACATTATGTTACCTATAAATAAATAAAAATGAATTGTAAGTTAAAATATTACACACATTATAATAGATGTGTATATAGAAAATATTGTACTATTATTTTAATTATAATATGTTACCTCATTACAGGTAGTAATCTGTACAATGTTTCTACTATTTCTCAAATAAGGTCGTTTGTTTAGAGATGAGTAGCCTGCACTAGAACTCTCTACATTGCTTTGTTGGTGGTCTTTTATTAGAGTTCTTAGAAAACTGTAAATTATTTAGATTGAATCTGGTAAACAAAATATGGCTAAATGTAGAGTATTTTAACAATACTTTTATGTCATGAAGACATTATCAGTAAGATAATATAGATGAGAATATTATTCAAAGATGTTAACCAAATACCTCAACCTACAAATCAAAATTTAAATTAACAATATAGAATTTGTCAAAAGTATATAGTTGGACAACCTGTTTTTGAGTGAGTGTATGATAGAAAAATTTGGATTCAGTAGAATCTTGGTTATATTGAAACATGTTATAATTATAATTAGTTATGAATGCCATAAACAATATTAGTGATAATTATAATACATAGCATTATTATCATAGTAATAGAGTATTTTATTGTAATTGTTTAATGTTAAAACATACTAGAGAGTTGTTTTTCATAGAAAAGTTGAAGAACTAAAATTTTAGCCATTGTTTCATCTAGAAACAGAGTACTGAGATGATATGTATATTCATCTAATAGTGTAAAGCTAAGGGTTTCTCCACTGTAAGAAATACATATGAATTTTAATGTATCAGTAAGTTTTATTAGTCACATATTCTATTTATTTTAAATCATTATAGAACATTACCTGCCATCTCTCAATTTAATCTGAATTCTTTTGTTTTTGTTTTTCTAAAGTTGCAGAGCTTGATAATAAAGAAGCACAAAAACAACATTTGTTTCATTAAGAAAAAATAAATATAATAAACAATAGCTAGGAAATAGTCAAATTAATCCTTAAAAAAGTATTCATAAACCTGTTATGCTTACATATACTCTTTAACATTTTTTTTAAGTTGTAACTTAACTCTTTGGATTATTACAGAACATACTTACAGATTTAATGTAATGTGTTTTTGAATATTGATATCATGATTTATGTGGAATAAAGAAAAACACTGTATAAATATGTAAAAGTAAATATATAATAACAATGGCACACTATACTATTATTTTCATTTGTTATGAATGATAATGGAATACCTATAAGGAAATATTCTAGAACCTTCCCCTATTTCATATCTTTGAAGGGAGTAAAATGGAATACAAAAAGGGGAAAAGGTGTATCACAAAGTTTGAATTGGGTACTTCAGTTTAATAATATTCTACACTTGTGATGTCTCTCTAAATAATTTCCTTTATTCTCATTAATTTTAAAATTTTGAATTATATAAAAGACACCTTCACGAAGCAACGATTTGTACTTTTAAATGAGTTGTTGTCCTGTAATTGTTACTTGAATTGTTGTTTCCTACAAGTTGCAGTGTTGAGAATTACATTAAGAAAAATAACTAAACATACCTTGATAATTAACTGATCACCTCAACTTACAAACCAAAATTTGAATTAATAGTATAGAATTTGTCAAAAGTATATAGTTGGACAACCTATTTTCGAGTGAGTGTACGATAGGAAAATCTGGATTCAGTAGAATCTGGGTTTCATTGAAACACATGATAATTATAATTAGTTATGAATTTCATAAACAATATTAGCGAGAATTGTAATACATAGCATTATTATCATAGTAATAGAGTATTTTGTTGTAAGTGTTTAATGTGAAAACACACCGGAGAGTCGTTTTGCATAGAAAAGTTGAAGAACCAAAATTTTAGTTGTTGTTTTCTTTAGCTACATAGTACTGAGATGATCTGCATATTCATGCCACAATGTACAACTTAAGGGTTTCTCCACTATAAGAAATAAATATGAATTGTAATGTATCGATAAGTTTTATTAGTCACATAGTCTATTTATTTTAAATCTTTATAGAACATTATCTTCCATCCCTCAATTTAATCTGCATTCTTTTTTTT
This sequence comes from Viscum album, assembly GCA_963277665.1. NCBI lineage: Eukaryota > Viridiplantae > Streptophyta > Magnoliopsida > Santalales > Viscaceae > Viscum > Viscum album. The sequence goes on from OY728147.1 coordinate 161,427,906, forward strand.
TGTTTTACCAAAGTTGTGGAGCTTGATACTAAAGAAGCATGCCAATAACATCTATTTCATGTAGACAAAAATAAATATAAGAAACAGTAGCTAGAACTTAGTCAAATTAATCCTTAAACAAAGGATTCATGAACCTGGTATGCTTACATATACTCTTTAACATGTTTTCTTAAATTTTCAACTTAACTCTTTGGATTATTACAAAACATACTTATAGATTTAATGTAATTTGTTTTTGAATATTGATATCATGATGTAAGTAGAATAAAGAAAAACACTATGTAAATATGTAAAAGTAAATATATAATAACAATGGCACATTCTACTATTGTTTGCATTTGTTATTAATGATAATGGAATACCTTTAATGAAATCTTTTGGAACCTTCCCATATTTGATATCTTTAAAGGGATTAAAATGGAATATAAAAAGGAAAAAGGTGCATAAAAAAGTCTTAAATGGGTACTCCAGTTTAATAATAGTCCACACTTATGACAACTCACTAAATAATTCCCTTTATTCTCACTAATTTTAAAATTATGAATTATATAATAGAAACCTTCATGAATCAACAATTTGTAATTTGAAATGAGTTGTCAACCTATAATTGTTTCTTGAATTGTTGTTTCCTATAATTTGTAGCGTTGAGAATTACATTAAGAAAAATAATTAAACATACCTTGATAATTAATGACACTATCGAGAGTAATTTATCAACTAAGTTAATAAATATTTATACACCATCAATAGTTCACATCATAGTTCAATAATGGATTACATATATCTTGGATTCAATAGTTTTGATGAATCTTTAAAAAATATAAATAAAAGTAAACTTATAGTTACATCTGCAAGAAGTAGATCGGTGAATACTATGTCATCTGTAAATTTTTAAACTTTTGTTTTCCACAACCATATAATATACACTTGAATCTTCAAAGTATCATCATCATCAATAGAGATTTTTTGTAACTTAGTAAATGAACGTGCCATTTAAACTGTGCTATAGTGGATTCGAAAGAAAAATTTAATTATGCATAAAAGATATTTAATTGATAGTAATCAAGAAATTAGTTAATGGAAATTCAATTGAAATGTGAAAAGAACATATTTAGCCATAATAAAACATTATTTATACCTACTGCATGTTTTAGAAAACTTATTTGTAAACAATATTTGTTGAAAAACTCTTAGGTATGATCCCACTATCGTATATCAATATTTTTAAGCCATTTTTGTTCGTAAATCTAGACACTGCTACATAAATTTGACCATGACAAAAGACAGGCTGTCAAAGTACAATCCCAAAAGGTTATAGAGATTGACCCCGACTTTTATTAATAGTCATTACATAAGATATAGTTAAAGGATATTGTCTTCTTTGAAGCTTGAAAGGCCACTTTGAGTCTGAGTGTGTCATATTAATCCTAGGTATGAAAGCCTTATGTCCCAAATGAGTGCCCGATAGAATCTATACTCCAATACAATGATTTCCCATAAACGTAACGACCAAACGAGTTCCATTGTAAAGTACAAAAGATTGGTCAATATTTATTAGCAACATAACTAGCACTCTCACTTTTAAGATTAATTTATTATTCAACAGTCTAGATATATTAATCCCATTCAAAATTTATGGGGTGTATATATTCTCTGGGGTTTCAATATCCAAACTTGCTTTACAAACTGAATCTGAACTCAAATAAACCTTTTCTTCTCCAGCGATCAAAGAGATTATGCAGTCGTTTACTTCCTGCTCAGCTTGTCGCATCGGTGCTAAAATAGCCTGTGCTTTTAAGTAATTAGGGTATTTGTAATTTGATGTTAAAGATGGGTATTTCTATTGAACAATAACATCTAATGAATTCTCAAAACTGCTGATTAAATACTCCTTTGGAATTTCAATATCAGCCTCACCCTCATTTGGTCCTCTAAGTGTCCCATCCCCTATATTAAGAATCAAGTTTGCAAAGTATTTTATTTCCTGATAATCAGTAATTGTGTCTAAAGAATGTAGTCTCATATTCTTTGCCAACGTAAGAACACAACAATTTCTCCAAAGATCTAAAGATTTGATACTTGTAAATATGATGTCATCTCTGGCACCATGTTTTAATATAGGCAATATTTGGCACAAATCACCAATAAGGACAGCAATTTTACCACCAAAGGGAAATTTAACACTATTTGTAGAATGAGTTGACAAAATATCCCTTAAGGTATGATCAAGAGCCTCAAAGCAGTATCTGTGAACCATCGGTGCTTCATACCAAATAATTAATTTTATTTTCTATATAAGTTTTGTAAATCAATTTCCAACAATTGGGATACAAAATTGAGAATGTGTTGTTCTCCCACCTAGTAATAGTAGTGATGTTATTCCACTTGAAGCAACTGCAAGTACTATGTGCCCTTCAGAATTCAGTTTCTATGTTAAGGCACACCATAAGAAAGTTTTTCCAGTCCCTCCATAACCGTGAACAAAAAACAATCCACATTCTATGTGGAAGATGATTTAAGAATATTGGTGAAATATGTTTTTGTTCATTAGTCATTTTATTACTCAAAACCTAAAATTATGCTTGAATCAAATACTTATCACAATTTTGTTTAGTTCTAATTAATTTTTTCCCAATAATCATAGTTGATAAATGTGGAACAAGCATTGGAGGGTAATTACTCAATGATCTTCCATTGCTACGAAGGATGTTATTAATTTACAATAGTGCATATTTCTCCAATTGAGTGTCAGTGAGATATAAATCTATTACATAAAAAGCTAGTTAGTTTACAGAATGGAATTTATTGAAAAAAATTAATTTTAACAATGGTGTAACAATTGTATTAGAAAAAATATTTATTTAAAATTCTATGGGAACTATAATATAAGTGTAACAAGAAGATACCTTCAATTTGTAACATCATTCTCTGAGAATATAAAATATATTCTGAAAATAGTTTTCATATTTTACTCTATAAATCTTGTAGTTAAGAAACAACATTTGAGAATAGTAGGTGAGAAAATAATCTATGTAGGGAATTCCCAGTTTACCAAATAGAATCCTCTATAAAAGCATCCAAAAACTTGAAATCATCAGTAAGTAAACCCAAGATATAACAGACATCTCTAAATTTCTTCAAAGTTTTATGATTTACAGTCAAGATGTCATTATATGAAGTTGGTCATGCAACTTTAGTGAGAAATATTCGAAGATAATATAGTTCACCAACGGTGGGAGGCACATAATGCAATCTCCCAACAGAAAATACTTGTTTTCTCAGATACCATTTATGATCACGCTAATGGAAGAAAAATTTCATTAGGAACTCTGCATAGGTTAGCTATTGTGCTCCAGGATATGTTTCATTTCCTTCAAACCAAGAAGTAAACATACTTTTTTATATTGTTGCATTTGATAGAATGCCTTCAATATTGCATCCATCATTATAAGATAAAAGTTGCTCACCAAGTAAGTGTAATTGTAATATTTCAATAGGAGGGAACCTGTAATGGATGGAATAACTAAATATTTACTAGGAAGCCTCACATGGTGAAATATATCAACAATTATAATACATTTTAATTTCATAAACCTGATTCTGACAATGTTCTATAGTTTCAGATCCATAGAGAGTTGTTGTGACTCAACTATGCCCTTTGTTTATGTACTTGAACAAATATTTGATGGAACATGATTGATTACAAACCTCGACATTGAGATGAGCCTGATATTTAAGCAGCAGAGATGTATTATAAGGAACAATATAATGGTTATCCAATTCAACCCCATTCTTTACTACTGTTATGTTGTTATCTCATCTTCTATAAATAAAATACCCATCCTCATCCATAAAAGAGTTGTCAACAATTTTTTTAGGAAAATATTTTGAACAACATCTACTTTTCATACATGGATAACATGGGTTCGTAACCCCACAAGGTCCATGAATCATGTAATTTTTTACCGCCTCATATAACTGAGAATGAACTGCCCTATCCAGTATTTCAGCTGAAATAATTTAATTAACATCAACAACACTTGAAATATTATGGGAAGATTGATGGAAAAATAGTATATGTACATGAGGAATACTTCACATTTGAAATTCAGTTGTATTAACTACTGAAAAAGAACATAAAACACAAAAACATTAATGTAATTAATAACAAACAATACGCCTTTCAATGCAATTTCCAATGATAACTACATTTATTGGAAGCATACCAACTGTGTGCTTTCCAAAAAAATTCCCTCCTTGAGATCTTTCATTATATGTTCTACATTCATATTGAATACCCTTGAGAGTATTTGTGGGAAGTCTTCTGAATGAAGTTCTTGATTTCAAAGAAACCGTTGAATCTCTGGCCAGAATGGGTTGCATGTGAAAGTTATGAACAAATATGGATATCCAGCCCAAATTACAAATAGCCATTGCATTTTGATAGTTCTGAATCAGATATTTTGGACCACTAATAAAAGATGATGGTATAATAACACGTCTTCCACAGAATGATCCATCACGCTCACCTATGAAGTATGCTTCCTATAACCTGTTATACAACTCGAATCTTAATTGTTCTTGATTAAACCGAATAAAGGATAAACATTGGGATTCAACCATTGTATATGCATCCACTAAAAATTGTTGCAACAGTCGTCTGGAATGTAACAGTGAAGATAAATGATCATGTCAAAATTGAAAATGGTATGCAAAGTACTATCTCATTGTTAGTTTGTGTAATTTCTTAGATTTTGTGGTGAAAAAACCATGGTACACATCATTAGAATACCAATACTCACTGGTTTCATATATCAATGGGTACTACAATGGAATATATAGTGGGTGTAGTTCATCTATATGTTGTAGGTCACATATTTGTATTTGTAAGATAATATCTCTGGTGATCTTGACATCTTCAATGTCACCAACTATAAGTATAGAAATTTTTGAAGTTTTTGGTAAGTTGTAAGTATTTGGATATGAATCTCTCCTTCTGATTAGATGAATTCTCAAATTTGGAGTGCTAGTAGATGTCAACAAATATCTTGCTTTTCTAAAATGTTTGATTAATTGATTGTATTCATCAAACATACACTTAAGATTTTCAACTATAACTGGGTTGACATTATTGGTTTGTTGTTTTTTCTCTAATCTGCAAATAATTAAAAAGTTATGAAACATATTAAAACATCACAAATGTCAAACTACAAGCATATAAAAGTAGTTTAAGTCTTCAATGTACCTCACAAATTGAATTATATTATTTACATCATTTTTTGTTTCATAAATATATACTTGTGAATATTTTGGTGGCTTTTCATCAGGTGGCAATAATCTACCAATGCAATGATAATTTTGACCATTGAGCCTATAAACATATGAAGCACCTCCATTATTTATAGATTTATCAATTATACCACTCATTGATGTAAATGAAAACATCCTATTATAAATGTGAATATTATCAAGGAATTATCTATAATCTTTAGAATGATCAAAGAAAAGTAAGTTCTTCAAGTACTCTAGTGAATTTCGTAATTTTTATAACTGGATTTTTTCAAATGAGAAGTACAATGAAAACCTTGATGATTGTTGGGTGCTACAATGATTAACTCTCTCATCGAACCAAAACATTGCAGAACAGTAGGTAAAATTGTGTATAGGATCACCTAAGTCTAAGTAATTTGTATATAGTAAATGGATAATTATATTTCTTATGGAAATATAAATTAATATCAATGTTAAAAAACATAGAAAAGAAGCATTATTAAGTTAGTATACACCTCCATATTGAATACTTTGTAGGATAAAGATGAACAAAACAATATGACATGTTGGTAATTTCATAATTGTGAAACATGAAATTGAAGCAATTAAACATCAATTTTAATGTAATTAAAATTGAAAAAAGTAAGTAAATATGTCGTGAAAAATTTAAAGTATTAATGAGATGCATAGTTGAATTGCATACATAAATACATAACTATAATAATATGGTACAACTATGAATGTAATGGCATACCAATAGTTTCGATCATCGGTTGATTGCAAGTATATGATGTTATAATATTTTCATTATTGAGACAAAGTTGTAGGGATTTACCATTGAGGCATTTGTGTATGAATAGAACGAACTATTTTCCTTTACTAGAACATAAAAAACATTTAGTTGATACATTGATAAATTTTAGAATGATAGAAACATAAAAATCTTAATAAAATTAAGTAAGTGTATAACACAACCAAGTATGAACATGGTATATTGCATGATACCATAAGATCTGACAAACTTTTGTCGATCAATATGATCTCATGGAATTTCGTTCCTATGTTGCACACATGACATTAATTAATTTATATTAAATTGATAACCATAAAAGATTCCAATATGTCATCACAAGGTATTGTCCTTGAATCAGATCCATCAATTAACAATCGCAACACGATCGTAGATAATGGGCTAACATTATCTGATAGATACTTAACTCTTTTTTCCTTTTGAGTAGATGAATTATAATGTATTTTTCCAATCATGGAGTATGAAAATATTGCTGTAACAATGAAAATCATGTTATAACTCACATATTGTATCAAAAACTTTGCATTAGTAGGAAATTGAGAGTTTAACATATAAATTATAACGTTAACTTCACAAAATGAGTGAAAGGTACCATTTGCAGTCAAGTTTGATAATGGATTTCGATTTTCAAGCTATATTTTATTATTAACTAAAGACGAATGAGTTGTTCAACGAGAATTACTCATTGGGATTTTAGAGCTTGGTATGCACATCCAATAGAGCTCCCTATAAACACAACATAAATTTAATCTCTTTAAATCAATAAATAATTATTAGGTTTACAATGGATGGTGTAATATCTCAACATCATTGCAAGTATAGATAAGGTAGACCTCCATACATAACAATATTTTGCTTCATCATCATTATTCGATGTTGTATCATCTCTTTGAAGATAAAATTTTGATTGTCGCTCATATCTGAAAACTGTTCTATAATTACTGTATAAGGTTGGTAAACAATTTCATTTTAAGTATTTATTTATCTCATAGTTAAGAAATCTCATCTTTAGCTATTGTTTTATACAAAAGTATAATTATATTATAATAACTACATTATGTGGGTTGTTTTATTTAGTGATAATTTCATCATCCATTCAATATTGAATGTAAAGTTGTCTAACAATGTTATAGAGAGTCGCTTGAAATAATTAAATAGCCTCTTAATTGATTTGAAACTTTTCATATAGGAGAAATATTAGAAAGTTAATACAAAATCACTAAAATTAATAGTAAAACCTAGATATAACCCAGAAGTAGTCAATCATAAATGAAAACTTTGAAATTAAAAATCATAATGGATGGAACTGTCAAATAATATTGGAAATTAAATAAAACTTATATGAAATTACAATTTTTTACCAGAAATACTACAAAATGCGGAAAACCTATTCATGTAGAAATAGTTTAGGCCTGGTGTGGATCAAATACTAAACCTTCAAGCCTAAAATCTTAGTTAAAAAATAATATAAAGAAAAATGTTTGTACAACAAATAGGAAGACAACACTGAGGAACTAAGTTGTCATTGATGAATTTGTACCCATGCACTGTGTGTAGAAACTGAGGGGACCCTAGGACTGCATTGGTGAGATGGGGATATATCACCAATGTGGGGAACCAGACTGATGTAGAGAGATAGCGAGTAGTAACAGACTTAGCGAGATGTGGAGAGCTTGGAAATAGAATGAAAGGCGAGGTAGATGAAGGCTGACTCGATGGTGGGTAGGGTTTTATGGAGGTAGGGGATGGGAAAAAGAATAGTTTCATCAGAGTGTAAAATTTGGATGGATATGGGAGGAGGGGGTGAGCAACAATATCCATGGACACTTGAGAAGATCTTGAAACATACGTGAGGTAGAGGAAGATAAAATGTAGGATGCATAGGGTTTCGATGATGCAACGGATTGGAAGGATATTCGAACCTCAAGAGTGGAGAAATTGGAGGGATATGGAGCATGGAGGGAGTGACAGACGAGGGAGAGCAACAACAGCTGTAGATATTTGAGGAGATCTCGAAAGGTTCATGATGTAGGGGAAGAAGAAACTGAGGGTTCATAGGGTTTAGATGAAGTAGATGAGTGGAAAGAGATTAGAACCATGGGAGTGAATAAGTTGGAGGGAGATTGAGTGTGGGGAGATAAACACATGGAAGAGGAGCCATGGAGATTAGTATAGATAATAGATGTTCAAAATGATCATTGATTGAAACTTTTATTCCTATCAAATATAGGAGTGTAAATTTTATTAGATAATCTAAGACATTTTTTGGTATAAATGAATCCATTTTAATGAAAATTTCATTGAAATAATATAAATAAAGATGAATAAAAATTGAAATAATACTTTATGTTTGGTAGAATCATAAAAGGAAGGGGAAAAAAATCTAAAACATAAATAAAGAAGAAAATGAAAATATTGCAATCAGAGCATAAGTTTTGAAGTGCCATTTCAAACCATTGTCAAAGTCACACACACACCTTTAAAATTCATCAATTTTCTAATACTACATGAGATAACCTGGGAACATACATAAGAAAATGGTGATCTATAAATCTCAGTAAGAGAATAATAAAATCACAACAAAATGAATGAAATAAATGCAAGTAAAAAGGCATATCAATGTGACATTAAGTGGATTATAATCACAAACATGAACATTAAATCACAATATAAGATGTTAACATCAAGACAATATAGAAATTTTGCAATAACATAAAACATGACATCATAATCATAAAGACTAACTGCCAAGACATCATAACATAGTGTGCTTAGGATAAAATATTATGCAACATACATGCTATATCATGATATAAAAACATTACCCAATGAATTGGAAGACTATATAATTTTGGGCTCAACTATCACATTCATATCATGTACATGCATTTGTGTGCCACGTAGATCATACAACATAAGAACATGTTTCAACAATTTTAATCTCATGATCAAGGAGTGTGTGTTACATACATGGAATTACCCAATAAATGAAGGATAGTTCCATCTAGGTTATTGCCCTGTAGTGGAAATGGGGATGGGTATTCATATTACAAAATTTTGGCATGGAAAATCACAAGATAATTTCAGCAGCATAACGAGTGTAGATAAAGGTTCATGGATGAGATTAATAAGAGTGAAAAGTGTTCTCTAATTACATGAGAATCATAAGTACAATAAAATTTATGTATAAAAACACATTACAACATGAAAAATTGGATATCAAAAGTCTTATTACAAAGAAAGTATTCAAAATAAAAAGGAAGAGGAGAGGATCCCCAACTTTGAGAGGGAACTTTTAAAAGCTTGAAAAGAGATTATTAAGAGCTTGGGAACACATTGAGAGAGATTTATAGAGGGAGAGAGAGAGAGGAAATTAATGATAAAAGGGTTTTTAGTGAAGATGAGTAGGAGGATTGGTGGACATTTATATCAAAAGAGAGGGGAATTCTTTATCAATTTCTAAACTCGGGTTTTGGACTCTATATGATAAAATAATCAAAACCACAAACCTTCTCATGATTTTTGCCCATGTTTTCTACCAAATAGAATTAGTTTAAATATTTTTTAAGTCCAAAAATTTATCTTATTAATATAATACCATTAGTGATGTGAAAGTGAGTCATGTTCATAAAGAATTGATTTTAAAGCCATAAAATATAATATAGGCAATGGAGGATTTGTTAAAGGATTATAAAATTAATAAAATAACTTCAAAAACACATTATTTTAAAGGAAAAACATTATTTTGGTCGTTACATCACTTTTGGGCTATTATGATGTCATAATATATATGGTATATTTATACCACATTTAATTTTTACCCAATAATTCGACTATCTCAGAAAATTTTGAAAAAATCACCATCGAATAATTTTGACATGTGAATTGCAAAAATGATACTTATTTTATCAAAATATTTTCCTAAATATGATAATTTTTACTTTAAAATAAATATCCTTATTTACTGAAAAATACCATTTTTTATGATACTAAGGACTTTATGGCCCTTATAAAAATTACATTGAGCTTCATTAAACTATATTATCATTTATATTTAAATAAATATTATTTAATTAGACTATTTTATTAAAATAACATTTATTTAAAAAATTCTTGAAATTGTCAAAAGAGAGTCTTAATTGAGAGTATATATTTCCCAAAAATACAATTCTGATTTCCTCATATCAAAATGTAATTTTTATCAAAATCACTATATAATCATTTATAAAGTAATAATAAAAAGGGATAAATATAATAATTATTTTATTAAACAATAAAATATAAAAATTCATATTATTAGGGTCTAGATACATAACCCCTTATTACACTAGCATACACCTTAATGGTAAGGTGTGTAATGGTGGTGCTTTCTTGGGGTGGTTTGATGAACAGTGTTTGGGTCGTGATCTCAATAATCTTGAAATTCTCCTATAAATGGTTTTGCTCAAGCTTTAGTTATTGGATCTCAGTTTGGGATTGGTAGATGGAAAATATTGTTGAATTTGGTGTCCTAGGACCAATTTTTTTTACTTTGATTATATATATATTCATTTTATTGAATATTAATAAAACTTCTTATTGCATATTTTTCTTTATTATACATGAATCTAATGTAATAATGTCCTAGAGTATAGGTCACATTGATAAGGTCATAGTAGTTCTCCTCTATGATGAGAACCTTGAAGTACTATGATAATATTTTTAAATATAGTTCCACAATCATATAACATATTATGATGAGACACATAGTATATAGACTATCAGGTTTGAGTAATCGTAAGTGGACGATGCTTCTTCTCATAAAATTTTTACTTGGTAATATCAATGATGAGAGATTATGATAACAGAACTTCTAATAGTAATTCCACATGTTTTGGTGTCATTGGATATTTCTATTTGTGAGTGTGTGTAATGGTCCTTAAACTTTAATATTATCATTAATTAATGTCATGACTTACACACTTATATTTTCTAATGAAAACCATGATGCCATATGTTCATGGAAAGGTTGGTCACGTTGGGTTTGTTATGATTGACATGTCATTAATGGACAAGTCGAGGAAGGATTTGTCCCTTCCACTTTATGAAATTTGATATATAATCCCTTTGATTTGAATAGAACTATCACATTAAATTCCATGTCTATGGTGGAACCCCATTTTTATTTTAGATAGTAAAAGAAATACGTATCAAGCATATAAGTTGATGATATAAATGTGAAATCTACTTGATGAGATAATGTGAAAAAGAAATTATATTACACAGTGAGCATTCATATATGACTGTCATCGTCGCGACATTAAGTTTTTTCTCTTAGGTGCATTAACCCATTTCTAGATAGTAATATTGGACTTTAGACAATATCATCTAATGACAATGAGAAATAATCCTAGAGGATTACACACTAAGTGTTTTTGATAATCTCGATTAAATTATATTTGAATTTAATTAATTGAAAAAGTATTATTATCAAAACCAAGGGATAATTTTATTTTTGTTTTATCGATAATAAATGTTTATTTATGAATGAAATATTAAATTAAATATTTATTCACAAATTCAATAAATTTTATTAGATTTTGAACAAATAAAGACTGAGTCCGATGAAAAATATTAATTAACAAGCCGATTAAATAATATTTGTTATTGCATAAGTTGGAACACACCATAAAATAATAATAATAATATTATTATTATGTGACATGGGGTTTAATAAGGATTATTATATTATTTAAGGACCATCATGCAATTAAATAATTATTTTAACTTAAACCATAACTCTATAAATATACCATTATGTCTATTGTGTATTACATCCAAAATCAAAACATGAGAATTGTTGCACACAACGAAACTCTATCTCAACTCCTCATTTCTATCTTCCTCTCAAGAATGAGAAACACAAGAGAGACCCCTTCAAGGTTGAAGGATGAGCAATCAACACGAATAATGCAAGATAATCGACACACCATGCTAGCACCCTAAGATATATTGAAATTTTTTGGAGATCAAAGGAGTATATGTGGATCACCGGTAGAGGGATTCTATCCTTGGATCCTCACAACACAACAAAAACAATATGAAAGAGTCTTTTCAGATGACCGAAATCTACATCGAAGAAATAATTCTTAGACAGAGTATTTATTTCTTCTGATATTAAATAAATTAATTATAAATTTTACATGTAAGATCCTCACTCAGGGTTTTAGGAAACTAAATATTAAAATAAAATTTAATAAATCACCCTCAACAACATGCTTCTGTTGTTCCCAGAACCTAAAAGTGGTATCAAAGTGGTCACATTTTAAATTTATAATTATCTATTTTATTATTGATCTATACTCAATCATGGTTGAATTTTTTCATTTCATATTGTTCGTTATTTAATACAATTTGAATTAACATGTTATCGACAAATTAATCATGTTCATTCAGTGTTTAATTTTCTTAAAAGTCTAAGAACAAATGAAGAATGATTAGTGCCATCAGGAAGTGTCAATTTTTTGGCCGACAAAACTGGGTTACACAGTGTTTAGTTGGAGTACACACGATGTACCCATGTGCACTACACCTAGATGTGTCGTAGGATACATGAAACATTGAGAAGTTAATTACACATGGTGCATTTATTACACATTTCATTTAGAACATGCCAACTTGGTATATGGGATGTCATATTATACGACATGTAGATGGCGTACACACCGTGTAGTATGCACGGGTTAACAGTGTAAATCGTGAAATATGTCTGTTCAATATACATGGTCAAACTACATGAAACTGAAAACTTGGAGAATTTATGATATACACGATGTGTATGTGGTGTACACGCCTTTTATTTCATCATTTCCCATATCTAGAATACATGTCGATCCATTCAGTGAGAGCAACAGACACATGACATAAGAGATAAATAACATGTAGCTTGCTTGTACACATTGTGTGATCACACTGAGATACACGCCAAAGAGCCAGGTGAGTATCTTGGGCACACAAAAAGTAGATACATGATGTGTAGCTGGTATGTAAATGCCATGTAGTCTAGATGAGTCAACATGTTGAATCCCCAGACGTGTAATCCGGATACACGATAAATGAGGTACATGGAGTGTAGCTGGATAATACATGCCATGTAGTCTCTTAATTATTAACAGAATTAAATTACATTAAATCAAAAATTACATCATTAAAACCTTATTTCTTTGATTGACACTTTAAGTGTCTGATAATTTATTAAGGGGTTTAGAGAATTTTAAATACTCAATTAACTTATTGTAATGAATCTTAAACTATTAGTTCTTCCATTTATTTTCTATTAATGTCTTTATGATGGTTATCTTCAAGAGGATTCAAATGGTCATTAAGATGAAAGAGAATTAATTAATTAATTAATTAATTAATGCATGCATGTTTATCTTAATAATAAAGAACTAATAAGAAATAAATCATTATCCATTTACTTTTGAATATGTTTTGAATGTATGGCCATTCATGAGCTTGACCAATACCAATGTATGTGTTGGTATTTATTTAATTTAATTTATTGCATGAGTTTGCAATTATTTATTATTAAATTAAATTTGATAGCTAATGAGTCAGGACTCCCTCCATTATTATGTAGGACCTATGTGTCTAAGTATATTTATGTAATTACCCTTTAATCAATCCTTTAGTTCCCTTCACATGAATGTGAGATATAAATACTTTCAACTAATGGAGTTTCCCAAGGCATGTGGAGGTGGTTCAAGATGAAATAATAATGATTCCAACCCAGGTGTTAGATAGGTAGAAAAGTGGAATGATGTAACTCATTCCAAGACCAAAAACATGAGTTATTTCCCATAAGTCATAAGTTAATTTAATATCCACTCATTAAATTAACCATTAGATAAAGATCATAAACATATCATTTAATTAATTATTCATTTATATTTATGAATTATTTAATTTTATGGATGTAAGAAAACAATCACATAAATGAATTAATTAATGTTCAATAAAATAATTTAAATAAATGAATTATGCGTAAATGTTTTATCCATCATGGTTAATTTGAAACATCTTGGGTTTTTGAGCTGGTTGTTTTCCAGGTAAATCTGAACTTGTTGTCTTTGGTGAGCGGTCCAATTTACTTTTGGGGTTTCAGAACCTAATTACAAAATTTTGATTGACCCATGACTCTATTTTTAGATGGGTTTTAAGGCCTGATAATTTCCTCAGGGCTTTGGGTTAGTTTCGGGTGTGTTGGACCTTGAAAACTCCATTTTGTGAAAGCTCATGTAGAGGCACATGTTTTGGAAAAACCATGCGACCTCTTAGGAGTAACTGTGTGGTCCATCTACAACACTAGACATGGTTGTTCAAAATATGTGGGTGGGGGATCATGATTGTGTGACACCTATATAGTTTTTAATATAGGGGAATTGCATGGTATATGCATGGTTTGGTAAACCATGTGCCTAGCCCATGCACGTGTGGTGTTTAGGTAGTGATCATTGCATGGTTGATGCACATTTAGCCAAACCATGCGGCCAAACCATGCAACTCATTTATTTGGGTGAAATTACTAAAATTATCCTCCTTCCTTATTAAATTTTCTCATTTGTTTCCTCTCATTTCCTCCATATTCACTGGGGAGCTCTCATTTTCCCTTCCCCCTTAGGCTTTGAGGTAACTTTATCACCTGATCTCTAATTCAAGCTCCATTAGTGGCTACAGATTCATCTCAGTAAGGCCTTCAATATGTTAGCTTCTATTTATATTTTATCTCTCCATAAAGAATTCTAAATCTATGAGAGCCCCATTTTCCTATTTTTAGAGTGTTAATCTAAAATGTCAATTGCTCTCGTGTTGGCTCGGGTTAGAGGCTGATATCGAATGAGTGTATGCCTACGAGTATGAGGTAGGTGGTGCATATATTTCTTCTATATTTTTGTAGTGTTCCGGGGGTGTGTTCTACATACTCCATGGGGGTTGTCCAAGGGAGACCCAAATTAATTAAATTATTATCTTTAAAATTGTTCATTTGACCTTATGAGATGCCTATGGGCATGATCTAGCTCCACTACACATGGTCAAACTAGGTAAGGGGATTAGACCATCTTGGGCAGTTTAGGTTGGGCATGCGATTTAAATTAAATTGAACTACTTATATTGAATTGTTTGGTTATGTGGGAATATGATGGGAATGACTCGAGGATTGAGGTGGTGTTGACCACCTAGATTGAGGCGACGTAGTTCGTTAGGTTGGGTGAGGCCTGAGATATATAGGTGATTTTGATCATAAGTTGAGGTGACATGGTCATAGGATTAAGACGATGAGGTCATTAGGATGAGGGCATAATCCATGTGATATGAGATAATGATTACCATCAGTAATTAACAATATAGTCATAGGGGTATGAGGCATCTTATGATGTGTCTTAGGTTGTTTGGGTGATTTATGCTCACCGTATATTGGATGACGTTACATAGGAGTCATGTACACATAGATAAGAACTATATTGAGGTGGTTTTGACCACTCATGTGTGTGTAGGCCACCATAGTTTATGCGCCTTAGGTGATGGTGTTGACCATAAGAGATGATGGGGGTGATCACCATAGAAATCCATATGGATGGTGATGGAGCATCAGTTGATGGTGACGAGACTTTCAGTTGGGGGTTTAGACTCACCGAGATGCTTGAGGCTGTTGGGCCCAGAGATTGAGGGGACATAAATCGCCATACCTCAGGACATCGATTGTTGAGCCGATAATGATTATTTATGGGAGGACAGATATCATCATGCCTCGGGAAATCGGGCTTCAATTCAATAAGGACTTATGATCTAGAGTCTGAGGGATCATGTACTTTTTTTTATTGGGGGTGTTTTTTGGATTCCAAGTTTTATGATTGATGGCATGAGATGCTGAGTGGTATTTTAGAGGTGGAACCTGAGGGTTCACCGGGGATGAATTTTCTATCAGGGGATGCCTTAGGATTATTCTATGGATCCTCACCACTGTAGTTATATATATATACAGATATGTTCTTTATGCTATATATATAACTGGGGGCACATATTTAGGGATTATTGACAATGGTTAAAGTAGGTGATCGCTTCCTAGTGGATGCTGAGCACAAGAGAAGAGGGTTTTGTATTGAGTGTGCATGTGATGCTTTTTTATTTATATTTTTCAAACACCTACATTATCATGGATTTAAGATTGACACACATTGGTGGTGTCCTATTGAGATTTATTATCACACCCTACACAGTCCCTTCGGGACTTGTGTAGACTTCATACCTCTACAATTAGGTAAGGGGTTGAGATCAAGAGATGGACCCTAATGGTCAAGTTATACCTTATGCATGGGATAGATGGAAAGTGACCATGGAGGTTATTATATTGGTTAGATTTTACTTTTTTTCAACATGATTTATGTTTATATGTAGTGATGGTTGTCCATGGTCGACCCTGCTTGTATACTATTTTGTATGACCTACTATAACATGTGGTTTAGTGTCTATAAATGGTATGTTTTGGTATATTTACTTTGGGATTATTTAGTTATTTTTATGCTGATACTTTATATTTTTTCTTTTTCTAATTTTGTTGGTTTATTTTTGGATTCTTCTATGTTATAGTATTTATTTCACTATTTTATATATACATGCCATTATTATTATCACCATATGAGGGTATAGTCTCCTCACTGTCACCTCTTTACACCTTCAATGCTAGTCGACAACCTTTTTCTTATGGGGTAGCATGCCTAAGGCCAAGTGGTCAACTTAACCAGAGCACTGTTTAAAGTGGAATCCAGGCCGGGGTGCTACAAATGGCATCATTGATGTTTTATTTTCTAGGATTGGTAGAAGAGTTTGGATGAATACAAATGGTGTCAAGGGATTTTTTTTTGGTTTGTCTTTCTATTTGGTATATAGTAGACTAGAGACTAGTATGTAGTCGAAACTGGATACAAATCTTGTATTTGGTTTCCTGCAACCCCATGCACAGGGGGTAGACCTAGTTTCTAGGGGTGAGAAATTGATGTTCTGCATTGCTCTTTTTATGGTTGATTTGATTTCCACATCTAGTGTCACATTTGTGTGCGATGGTTATTTATTATGTGGCTTATAACCCTTGGACCTATATGGAAATGGAGGTTTTATTATGCATAATGATATGACCTTAGGTTCATATGATGTAAGTTTTCTTGTTATTATCATTGGGAACCTGGATTGTGCTAAGAGGGGTTGGAATCCCAAGCATGTGGTTCTAATGAAATTTGTGTGTGATTCCATGTGATATGATATATATATGGGCCTGACTCTAATATGAGAAGGAAGGTATGATGATAGGGGTGATTTGTTTATGCTTTCAATAAAGAAGCTAAACAATATTTTCCTATATATCCTCTTTGATGGAATCCTACTCAACTAACTCGGATGATATGTGACACCTGACCCTGTTATGGGAAGGTGAGGGGCCATGAGGCCAGATTATATGTGATTCCTGACTCCGATGTGGGTAGGCAGGGGACCATGAGGCTAGATTATTCTTGATACCTGACCCTGATATGGGTGGGTAAGGGGCATTGAAGTTGGATGTCTTATGATAGGGTATGATAGGGTAGTGTAAGGGTGGTGAGATGTGATACTTGTTACAACTTTACTTATCTATGATATTATATATATATATATGCTGTTATGTCTGTTTGACCATTGTATTAATATTCAGTGGGATACCACCTAGACAGGCTCCAATGGAGTGTTAGGAGCGCAGTGATATGGTTCCACTTGAGCATGCTTGGGATGAGGCCCAAAAGGGATAGGATGAGGCCCTAAAGGGTCGGGATGATCATGATCCATAGGTACATTCATAGGTACATGCATAGGTACAAGCTCAAGTACATGTGGGACAAACACAAGATATATAATCTCTTAGGCCATGGATTGATGAGAAGCTCAGGGTGAGCCCGATATGAGTTATACATGGCATCGATAGGGGATCTCAAGGAGATGAGCCGTCGATGGAATAACTAACTTGAGTGTTTTAGTTACAACACCCACCACTATTTTAGGGTGAGGGTGGACCACAGGTGGTAGAGAACTGGATCGAATCAGTCCATACCATCTTTAACCAGCTCAAGACACCCCAGGGGTAGAGGCTGAAGCTGGTGAAGTACATTCTCAAAGGACCAGAAAAGCACTGGTGGGATGTACATGTACAAGAAGTCAAACACAAGTGATTGTATTGAAATGATTTTGAATCCAGATTATTTGACCACTTATTTTTAGAGATGTTGAGGGTGCATAAAACTTAGGAGTTCATGAATCTCTAGTAGGGGATAGTTCTATCATGGACTATGTGGTCAATTTCATAGAACTGTCACATTTCATAACTACTATGGTGGGTGATGACATCGCTCGAGTATGTTGTTTCAAGGATGGCATGAGGCACTCCATCAAGGTGAAATTCAACATCTTCAGGATGAAATCCTTTTCAAAGGCGTTCAACTAGGCATTGATAACTAATGGGAATCTAACAGACCAGTCTTATACAATATGAGTAAGTTTCAGGCGATTTCAGTGGTGATGCTTTGGGTATCCGGAAGCGAAGCTGTGAGGAATTTCATCAGGGCAACCAGGCTAGAGATTTAGGAAGACCACCGAGGAGTGGGTATTTAGCATTGTTCTTCTAGTGCAGGCAACTAGGACATGTACGGACTCAGTGTGAGTAGCCTCTAAAGGAGTGTTGAGCATGTAACTAGATCAAGCATCTCAAGAGGATCTATATGAAGCCTTCTCCGATAGCTGTGAGCCAAGGACCGGGTCATACTCAAGAATCTAAGGTAGGACCAAGAGATGTATCGAGAGATGGTAATAGAGATTTATATGCATGCAGAGGTCATTGTAGAGACAATGGGAGATAATAGTGGGGTTAGTGGCTGGTAATTGGTGTAGATTCATAGGGAGGATAGACCTTAAGTAGTCATGCTTCAGGCTAGGTGCATGTAGTGGAACTTCTAGGTGTAGAGCAGGTCGGGGAGCCAACAACAGTTAAAGGCATGTCGTGGGCATGAACAAGATTCTTTTATTTTTGGATTTGGCTGGTTTGGATGCATGAGGTTCATGTGTACTATTTTTGAACTAACCAAGAACTATTCAGTAGCTTAGCATCAGTTATGATGCATGATATATATACATGAGGTGTGTAGGTATTTGGGAATCGATGTGATGTGGCACATGAGCCTTAGCCCGGTTGGTAAGGACTCCATAAGTGCATCCGAGAGACCTAGGATCAAATTTAGGTGGAGACATCATTTCCGGGTACTGTAGCAGGTACTGTAGCAGTACTGTAGTGAGAACTGTGCAGTACTGTAGCGGGAACTGTAGTAGGTACTGTTTGGAACTGTAGAAATCGGTAATATGCCCCCGTTTGGGACTTCGGGACACCGATTTGGTCCCCGAGTCCTTTAAGGCCTTCGGGCCACCCAGGCCTTCGGGTCAGTAAGGCCTTCAGGCTACCTAAAGGCCTTCGGGCCACCTTAAGTATATATGCAAACTAGACAACCTACGAGGAACAATCTCTATAAGGAGGATGAGCAAGGAGCTTTCACCGTAGTAGCAGCTAAAACGGATTGCAAGAATGAGAGGGTATGGAACCTTCCATCAGGACAAGCCTGTGCATGCACAGGAATGCCTAGCTGAACAACCATGTGAAAGTAGAGAGCTGATTTCATGATGATGATGCTAGGGAAAAGTAGTTCCAAGTAGTTAGTCTGGGTTGTATGTAATGTTTGAAGCCTACGGGCAAATGAATTCCTCTAAGGCCTATGGGCCATGTAATACTTACACCTACAGGCCTTGTAAGAGTTCCTCCTCACCCCTTTAAAGGTGGATTATCAAAATCAATAAAAAATGAAGGCCTTCGGGCCATTGGATGGATGTGATGTGGGTTTTACATGAGGTGCATAGGCATCTGGTCATCGATGCGATGCAATTTTTACATGAGGTTTATAGGAATCTAATACATTTATGTGCATCTATTGAGATGCAGGATCTTTAGCATCTAATGAGATGTGGGACCTCATGCATGTCATGTATAACATGGATGCGAGGTGGGCATATGATGAGATGTAGGACTTTATGGGTGTTAGATATGACATGGTAATGGTCCGAGTAGCTAATGAGGTGCATGATTGATGATAGGTGACCAAATGAATTTTGAGTATGGGTATGGTTGGTGGACCGTTGGATGTTTTTGTGTTAGGTCAAGAAGTGACTAGGTAAGTAACTTCTAAGGTGGGGAGTGCCTCAAGGGGTGTTGACCTATGACTTAATGACCTAGGTAGACCAGGTTGATTTAAATGAGATGATTATGTTTAGTACTATCTATGGGTAATGATTTATAGAACATGGATAAGCTATGTTAAGGTGGGGATATTATAATGTCCCTGGTTTTTGAACAGGCTATTTTCCAGGTAAATTTGAACTGTTTAACTTTGGTGAGCAAACCAATTTATTTTTGGGGTTTTAGAACCTAATTCTAGAAGTTTTATTGACCCAAGGCCTTGTTTTTAGATGGGTTTTAAGGAAAAACAATTTAATTAGGGTTTTGGGTGAGTTTTAGGTGTGTTAGACCCCTAAAAATTTGTTTTGGGAAAACATAGACAGAGGAAAATGATTTGGACAAACCGTGTGACCTCCTAGGAGTAACCATGTGGCCCAAATACAACATTGGAAATGGTTTTCCAAACCATGTGGGAGGGGGTGAACGGCCATGTGACACCTCTATAGTTTTTAATAGAGGGTAATTGCACAGTCTACACATGGTTTTGAAAACCATGTGACTAGCCCATACATGTGTGGTGTTTTGGCAGTGAGCCTCACATTGTTAACACACAGTTATCCAAACCGTGCAGACAAATTTTTTGGCTCATTTATTTAGGATAAATTACTAAAATTTCAATCATTATTATATTTTCTCCTCCCTTTCCCCCCATTTCCACCGCATGCATAGGGGAGATCCCATTTTCCCTTTCTCCCTTAGGCTTTGAGGGAACTTTATTGTCCGAGCTCCAATTCAATCTCTATCAGTGGCTACAGATTTGTCTCAATAAGGCCTTATATTTTTTAGCTTCTATTTCTCTTTTATATTACCATATATAATGATAAATCTATGAGATAACCTTTTCACTATTTTGGGGCATTTTTCTAAAATACAAATTGATCTCATTTCGGATCAAGTTAGAGGCCGATATAGGATGAGTGTACACCAATGAGTATGAGGAAGTTGGTGCCTAGATTTATTCTATATTTTTGTGGTATTCCAGGGGTGTGTTCTATATACTCCATGGGGGTTGTCCAAAGGAGACCCAAATTAATCAAATGCTTGTCTTTAAAATTTTCTATTTTACCTTTTGAGAAGCATTTAGGTATGCTCTAGCTCCACTACACATGGTCAAGCCGGGTAAGGGGCTTAGACTGGCTTGTGTAATTTAGGTTGGGCATGTGGTTTAAATTAAATTTAACTACTTATATTAAATTACCTGGTTATGTGAGAATTTAACGGGCATGGACCAAGGATTGGGGGGGGGGGTGTTGACTACTTGCACTACTACAAAAAATGGGCTTTATCAGAACTCAAAATGGGATTTAACAACGCTAAAAAAGCACTGTAAAGCACAATGATGATAAAGGTAGCATTTATAAGTGCTAAAAAATCAATGATAAAGGGATCCTTTATCAACGCTAAAAACACGCCGATAAAGGGAGCCTTTATCAGTGCTGATAAATGCCCTGCCTGCTATAACATAAAATTCTATAGCAGCACACCCAAACAATACCTACAAAAAAATCAGCATATCAACAAGTATACCCATACAAAATTAACACATAATTCATAAGGTAATTGCAGTAAGTATACACATACAACAAGTATACCCATACACCACTAACACATAATTCATAACTTAATTAAATACATAAATAATTCAATTCAGAATTCAGGGGGTTGGGGGGTGTTCAGGGGTTTGGGGTGACTGTCCAAGGGGGGTAGGGGGTGTCCAGGGGGTGGGGGTGTCCGGGGGGATGGGGGTGTCCAGGGGTGGGGGGGGGGGTGTCCATAGTGGTGTCCAGGGGTGGTGGTGTGGTGTCCAGGGGGTTGGGGGACTTTTCAGGGGGTGGGGTGGTGTCCAGGGGGTGGGGGGGGGGGTGTCCGGGGGGGGGGGGGGGGGTGGGGTGGCTGTCCATGGGGGTGGGGGGTGTATAGGGTGGTGGTGGGGGGGGGGGGGGGGCTGTCCATGGTTGTGTCCAGTGGGTGGGGTGGTGTCCAGGAGGCTGGGGGCTTTCCAGGGGGTGGGGGTGTCCAGGGGGTGGGGGGGGGGTGTCCATGAGGTGGGGTGGTGTCCAAGGGGGTGGGGGAAGTCCAGGAGGTTGGGGGGGGGGGGTGTCCAAGGGGGTGTGGTGGTGTCCAGGGGGTGGGGGTGGTTTTCCATGGGGGTGGGGGTGTCTAGGGGTGGGGGTGGGGGGTGGGGGGGGTCCAGGTGGTGGGGTGGTGTCTAGGAGGGTTGGGTGGGAATCCAGGTGGTGGGGGGATGTCCAGGGGGTTGGGGGGTGTCCGGGGGGGGGGGTGGGGTGGTGTCCGGGGGGTGGGGGTGGGGTGGTGTCCAATGGGTTGGGGGGATTTCCAGGGGGTGGTGGTGTTCAGAGGGTGGGGTGGTGTCCAGGGGGGTGGGGTGGTGTCTAGGGGGGTGGGGTGGTGTCCAGGGGGTGGGGGTGGCTGTACATGGGGGTGGGGGTGTCTGGGGGGGGTGTCTAAGTGGTGGGGTGGTGTCTAGGAGGGGTGGGGGGTCGTCCAGGGGGTGTGGGGGGGGGGGAATCCAGGGGGTTGGGGGGGGGGTGTCTAGGGGGGTGGGGTGGTGTCCAGGGGGTTGGGGGGCTTTCTAGGGGGTGGGGGTGTCCAAGGGGTGGGGTGGTGTCCATGGGGTGGGGGGGGGGGTCCAGGTGGTTGGGGGGTGTCCAGGTGGTGGGGTGGTGTCTAGGAGGGGTGGGGGGGGGGGGCGTTCAGGGGGTTGGGGGGTCATCTAGGGGGTTGGGGGGTATCCAGGGGGTGGGGTGTCTAGGTTGGATGGGGGGGGTGTCCATGGGGGTGTCTGGGGGGGGGGTTCGGTTTTATTTACGTCAATCCGAATGCATTTGGTCAATTTTCCGTACGTCAGTTGTTGTTTTCACTTAAAATTATGTCCATTTTAAACAAAAGAGAGACACTTTGAGTGATACCGGCCACACCGTGCCTTGTATTGATGCGGGGTTGACTCGTACATGTAAACAATGACCCGTGCATCATTCTCCTAAAGTATCAACTCAATCCAAATGTGTTTGGTCGGTTTTCCGTACGTCATTTGTTGTTTTCACTTAAAATTCTGCCCATTTTAAACAAAAGAGAGACACTTTGAGTGATACCGGACACACCATGCCTCGGATTGAGGAGGGGTTGACTTTTACACATCACACATGACTCATGTATAGTTCTCCTAAATTATCAACACAATCCGAATGTGTTTGGTCGATTTTCTATATGTCAGTTGTTGTTTTCACTTAAAATTCTGTCCATTTTAAACAAAAGAGAGACACTTTGAGTGATAATGGCTACAACATGCCTCATATTGAGGCTCTTTTGACTCTTACATCTCAAAAATTACCCATGGATCATTATCCTAAAGTATCAACACAATTTGAATGCGTTTGGTCACTTTTCCGGACGTCAGTTGTTGTTTTCACTTAAAATTCTGTCCATTTTAAACAAAAGAGAGACACTTTGAGTGATACCGGCCTCACCGTGCCTCATATTAAGGTGGTGTTGACTCATACACGTCACAAATGACCCATTAATCGTTATCCTAAAGTATCAACTCAATTCGAATGTGTTTGGTCAATTTTTTGTACGTCAATTGTTGTTTCACTTAAAATTCTGTCCATTTTAAACAAAAGAGAGACACTTTGAGTGATACCAGCCACACCATGCCTCGGATTGAGGAAGGGTTGACTCATACACGTCACAAATGACCCATGGATTGTTATCTTAAAGTATAAACACAATCCTAATGTGTTTGGTCAGTTTTCCGTATGTCAATTGTTGTTTTCACTTAAAATTTTGTCCATTTTAAACAAAAGAGAGACACTTTGAGTGATACTAGACACACCGTGCCTTGTATTGAGGCCGGGTTGACTCATACACATCACAAATGACCCATGTATCATTTTACTAAAGTATCAACACAATCCGAATGCGTTTGGTCAGTTTTCCTCACATAAGTTGTTGTTTTCACTTAAAATTCTGCCCATTTTAAACAAAAGAGAGACACCTTGAGTGATACTGGACACAACGTGTCTCGAATTGAGGTGGGGTTGACTCGTACACATCACACATGACCCATGTATCATTATCCTAAAGTATCAACACAATATAAATGCATTTGGTCAGATATGAAAGTATTTTTGAGATTTTACTGGTCTTTCTTATCCAAAGACCAAAGAAAAGTGGTTCATCATTCTTGCATATTGCTGGTGCATTTCATATGTTAAAATTTACAAATGACTCATTGGAGAAAGTATGATTTATTTAATAACAATTAAAATTTTTCTACGAACATTTACATACAACAATGTTTTATCTTTTGATCTTCTTAACCCCTCTAAAAAATGGCCGCCAATTATACACGTCCCCAAGTCAGATCTTCATGCTATTTGTGTACAATCTTCTATCAGGTATGTGGCCCACTCATTTCTGAAAAAATCTATAATTTCTTGTGAATATGATGCTTTTTGACAGTCAGATTAGTACTGCAAAATATATAAATAAAGAATTAATAAATAATTTAAATGAAATAGTAGTTGTTTTTGAAAATACCTCTTTAGGGATGCTAGTTTATTGATGGAAAATGATATCTCTCATAAATTTACAAACATAATAACTGTAATCATTATCATTTGTTTGTTTTGGACACTATAAAAACTTTGATCATTAGGAGAATAAGTAACTTGTTTTGATATGTGTTTGGATAGTGAAATTTTATTATATATACCCTGATATTTTTCCAGATATAGTACTTGATCGCCTCCTTATACTTATCCCCTGTCCTCATTCCTTTTTTAGACGACATTGATAAACCTCCCTATCATAACAGAATCCTCAGTAAAAGATAATATAAATTATATTACTTTATGTTTATACCTAAAACGTAGGATGTGGTGTCTTACAAATTCACAAACTCCATCATGTGTGGTTAGTTTGTTAGATATCCTTGCATTGAATCCTGAAAATAAATATTTGGAGTATCCAAGTTCACTGCAATTAGAAGCCAATGTTGCCTAAAAATACAAAAATACAAAAATCAATAAAATAAGTGAAAATATAATTGATATGCTTTAATCGTAGAGTTTTACCCCTACATGGTTGGTATTAGGAAGAGTCTGTCATCCGTAATCTTGATTTCAAATGTTTTCAGCAAGCCTTTCACTATTTCATGTTTTTTTGATGGCTCTAATTTTTTAGTTGTGTTGATGTGGTATGAGGACCAACGAGTCCGAATTTTGGCTCATGGGAAAATTACTTCAACTTTTTTTCATATATACGCCTTCTAATAATATAAAATGCATTTAGTCATAATTAGCACATTATATAAGCTTTTAAAAAATCGATTCATGAAAACATACCTCATATATACATTTACAACTATGACGCCTAGCCAACCATATTCAAGGATCTCATTTACATTTTCAGCAGCAACGAAATCTTGAATTTCCTCTCTGTATATATTCTTTTCAAAAACCACTATACGACTATTACCACATTTTAGCTTTGTATCCACATGAGTCTTCAATGCTAGTAAATGTGGATAGAGAACAGGTGGTGTTATTATACTTTCAGTAGATCTTTGGGATCGGTTGGTCGATCCTTTAGATGCTTTTGAGCCCATGTTTCTTATCACCCCTTACCTTTATATGTCTATAATAACATTCATTTGTTCATACCTTTTTTTTCATTAATTGTTAAAGGTTTATCTTGAAGAAAAATGGAAATAAATACCTCTTTGTCCACATGTACTTTTACAAGTTGTGATGGCCATGCAATGAATGTCCCAATAGCCTTTTCGACCATATGAATATCATCATCATCAAGTGGAATAGGTATCTCTACATTTGGATCATGAGCTACGGTAATCATCACTTTCAGATGATATTTTGAAAGTGGTCTATAATGTAGCTTGTCCTCTGGGATATTGAACACCGTAGCCCTCGCTACAAGGTGATAGGTGGGTGTTGATAGATATAAATCATAGTCATTATCACCCTGTAGAAGATCAGTATAGAAAACGTATCAGTGTTTTTATGATTCACATTTCATGGGAACAATTATTAGAATATTGATTACTACGGATAAGATAGCTCTTTGAGGGGAATAGCTCACCTTAAAGCCGGTGGGGGGTGGGGTGGGATCTTCACGCACTGGTTGTTCCTGAGTTGTGTCTTCTCCTTGCTTCCCACCCATAAAAGTTACTAGCAAATCTTCCTTATATTGAAATCATTCTTCAAGAGTTTCTAGTCTTTCACTCATTTGTTTCATTTCTTCATTTCTATCATCTATTTTCTTTCTCAAAATATACTCGGGGTGTCACCCCAAACCCCACACCTCTAACACGACTGTATTTTTCTGGCAGCTTCAAAGCCGTCGATAATAGTCTGCATCCGCTACAGGAGTAGCCAATTCCTTTGACTATCAGATATATGAAAATAAGTAATTATTATTATGTAATATAAATTTAAAACAAAAAATTTTATCGTGTCATACTTACACATATTTCCCACACTTTTTTTGTGTTTTCATCTACTAGTTTCCCTTTCTTATTCACACGTGCCTCCTTTCATAGCACATGACATGGGATGGAAGTGTCTTTGGATTTAAACTCATCAATATATATATATAAATATAGAAAGATAATTATGATTTTGTTTCTTGGCACCTAAAAACATTACTGTAAATTTAAAATACGTACCATTTTCTTTTCTAGTGAAGCGCACCCCATCCTTACTTTACGATAGGGGTATGTTGGTTTTGATGCATGTTCCTTATTTTCAGTACTGAGTTTCTATTTCATAAATAAAATATTAACAATCAAAGTGATGAATACACGTATCCTCAAACAACGTATTATTAGCCACAATGTACCCGAAACTTCTCATCCCCACAACGTCCAATAAATGCATCCCATACTTCTTGGGATATCAGGTGAGCATAGACAAGGGGTGAGTGTGAGTTTATTTTACCTTTGGAATCTTTTTGGTGACATTTTGTTAGAATAGTGAAAAAACCTTGATGAATCCTTCCTTTAAGACTTAGTACACAATTCTTGTGTGAATCATCTACTATAAATTTACTCTACAAGGGATTGAGAAGAGTAAGAAACTGTTTCATTATTTTATTTTCTAGTAAATTAAAGAAATAATATCATAATGTTACTATAATTTCTTCCCAGATCACAACCTTCATCCCAAACACAACATGGTGCCATGAATCTATGTTAATTGGAACATGTTTTCAAGTGACAATTCCAATGTAACTACTAAACATATCCTTGTTGGGATTCACATGTTATCCTCATGAATTCTATTCGACATCAAATTTGATGCCTTTGCTTTTCACCTTAAGAACTTTGGCTAACACCGTCAAACTACGACACACCTGTGTTTTCTGCGATGTCGGTCCTTCATCCCTTACCATTTCATCAATATCGACATCATCAATATGTTTATTTAAAATGGTAGTAATGACATGTGCTGATGGTTGTTGAACCTCAACACTAGGAGCAACAATAGGTTCAGAAACTTATTGTTTCTCAACACTGTGAGTAGTAGCAGCAGCAGATGCTTGAGAGACTTGTTCAGCCTCGAGGTTAGGAGCACCAGAACATGCAGAAGTCATTATCTGCAAAAGTGGTTGAATAGTTAATTTAGATTACATAAATTCAGTAATGATAAGATAATAACATGAGATAACAAGATCTATATTACAAACAAAGTATAACTTGTTTATTGAGATCTCTTTCTTTTTTTCAAAGGTTGAAAGGATTTGAAACCTCTATCTATTATCCAAATACCTTCATTGTGGTCTCATCTAAGATACAAAATGTCATCAACATTGGGACTGATGTGAAATGATTGCGATGTACCACTGAAAGGATCATCCTCAATTGAATTTTCATTGGACCCTTCAGTAGTTTTGGATGATAACAGAACAATCGACCACTTTCAGTTTGCGGGATCTGAAACATAAAATACTTATATTGCTTGTGATGCCATTATAAACTTTTCATCTTTTTACCCTTCTTTAATAAAATCAACTTTCAAAAATCCCAATTCATATATTTTAACACCACTGTTGTTATCAACCCATTTGCATTGAAAAATCGGCAATTGGAATGTCGTATAATCCAACTCCCATATTTGTTTGATAATGCCAAAGTATGAAATATTCACATAAATTGGTTTTCTATCCTTACTACCAGAAACATGAATTGCTTCAGCCATAAGTGTAACTCCACTATTTTGCATGGTACTATCTTCATCATGTTCATCTGTATAGAATGTATAACCATTAATTATATAAACATTTTAAGATAATACATACACACTTGGTCCGACGGCTAGCCATTGAAATCATTCTGAAATTGAATTTAGATTTTCATCTAACTCCTTAAAAATATGGTCCTGAAACCATCCTATAAACTGGTGATTATATGTATTTGATATCCATTTTTCAGCCCTTGATGGATTCAACTTCCTAAGAATTTCTTTGTGGGATTCAATATATAGATAAACCTCCCAAATGTTATGAAAAACATAAAGGTGGGCTTACTCATGATCTATAATATTTATTGTCACAACATCTCTTCTAGAAATTCCCTCAACCTCAATGCATCCAGTGTGGCAAGATTTCGGGAGACCAATGATTTCCACATCAGATAGGTATTCGGTACAAAATTCAATGGCTTCCTCAACAATATATCTCCCCACTATACAACCCTATGGACAAATTCGATTTATGACACACCCTTTCAAAATATTTATATACCATTCAATGGGGTACATCCATCTATAGTGCACAGGACCACAAAGTCGAATCTCTCTCACCAAGTGAACCATCAAATGAACCATCATATCAAATAATGTTGGTGGGAAGAACATTTCTAATTCACATAATATGATGACAATTTATCTTTCCATAGCTGGAAATTTCGTCGGGTCTAAAACTTTTCTACATATAGCTTTGAGAAAGAAACAAAGTTTGGTTAACGTATGATGAATATTCTTGGGAAAAAATGAAACGTAAAACTATAGGAATTAAATCTTGCATTAAAACATGGAAGTCATGTGATTTAAAAACTTTTAACTTCAAATCATTCATTGACACAATGTTCTTGATATTTTATGAATAACCCTATGGAACCTTTACATAATTGAAGAAGTTGCAAAGCTAATATCTCTCCTCCCTGGAAAGAGTGTAAGTAGCTGGAGGAAGAAACATTCGATTTTCACCCTTCATGGGAGCCAACTCTTCTCGTATTCCCATGTCAACCATGTCCAAACTTGCCTTAATTCCATACTTTTTTTCTAGGGGCATTTAGAAATGTTCCGATAACACTGTCACATACATTTTTTTCCACATGCATCACATCAAGAAAATGTCTGACGTACAGAAAATTCTAGTATGGTAATTAAAAAAAAACTGCTCTCGTTTTCCAACCGATTTTCGTAAGATTTTTCGAAAATAGTTTACCAAAAGAAGTGTTCACATCTTTTACTTTCTCAAACAGCTGATCACCTACTAGTGGAGATGGTGCTGTGCGTTGTTCTGAACTTCCATTGAATGATGTCGTCCAAGATCAGTACTTATGCTGACAAGGTAGAAATATACGATGTCCTAGAAACACAGATTTCGATGAATGTTTCAACCTAATTGATTCTGTATCTTCTTCACACATGGGACACCCTCGAGTTCCTTTAATTCCATAGATTGAAAAATTTCTATAAGCAGGGAAATCATTTATCGTCGCATACAACATCACTCTCAACATGAAGTATTCACTTTTATAAGCATCATACAACATAACACCTAAATCCCACAATAACTTCAAATCCTCAATTAAAGGAGCCAAATAAACATTAATATCATTACCTGGTTGTTTTGGTCCTGATATAATCATAGATAACATGATGAATTTCCACTTCATGCATAACCAGAGTGGAAAGTTAGAATTTACCAACATAACAGACCATGTACTATGAGTGCTGGTTTGAAAACCAAAAGGATTCACTCCATTTGTAGATAACGCAAGATGAAGGTTTCTCAGCTCTTTTCAAAATTCAGGATACTCATGATCAATTATCTTCCATTGAGGAGAGTCAGCCAAGTGACATAATTTCCCATCTTTATTTCTTTTATCTGTATTCCACGACAATTGTCTTACAGTTTCTTCACTTCCATATAGATGCCTAAACCTTAGAATGATTGGAAAGTACCATACAACTTTCGTAGGACTAGATTCATCTTTCTTGTATTAAGAAGCACCACACTTTGGGTATTCTATAAGTGATTTTTTATCCTTGAGAAACAATATACACTCTTTCGGGTAGGCATGTATTCTTTTAGAAATCATACCCATCGAGCGTAGCATTTTTTTAGCTTCATATGTCTGGATTGGGAGCTCATTATCTTCTGGGAGCATGTCATTCAAGAGAGAAAGTAGTTCCGTAAAACTGACATCACTCCATCAGTTTCCTTCTTTCAATTTATACAACTTTAGTATACCTGAAAATGTTGTATATTTAGTGCAACCAACATACAATGGCGTTTTACACAACTCTTTAACTTCTCAAACAATTTTGGGAAATCACAGAGTTCATCTTCAACTGTCCTAGTCATTTTCTCAATACGATCTTCATCACATTTGACATCTGTAATCACATCCTCCATATGGTCTTCTTCATTATCCATATTTTTATTCATATCTGATGATCCATAAAACACAGTTTTATCCTAGCCAGTAGCTACATTTGCGTTTTCTCTGTGTTTATTCCAACATTTATAACTCTGATCTATTCCGTGACATATCAAATGTTCTTCCAACTCCTCTAGATTAATTAGTCTATAATAACAACAACGTAAACACAGACAAAGTATTTGAGAAGGATCCTTTGTGTGATCCTTTGAAAACTTTATGAACTCTTTCACTCCGTTCTTATACTCTATTATCAAATGATTAGAATCCATCCAATATTTATTCATCTCCATCCTATTTGAATCTCAAATATTAGTATTTATGACTCAAATACACAAAAAAATAATTCCAAATATAGTATAAGAGAATCACTTTCTTATAAAAATAGAGATTAATAGAGCCTAACCATTTCCAATAAAGATTTAGAAATTAACAGAACCAGGATAGACCCCCCATCAAAATAAAAACACTTTCCAACCCCTTACCAATAGTTCTAGCACCCACCACCCTTGCAGCAAACCATTAAACATCCTTTTAACCACCCCTACTGGCCACCTCATTCATAATAAAATAATCACATTAAACAGCCCAAAACTAGTGACCAAACTCAAATAAAATGAAAATAAGGATACAATTTTGATGAGAAAACTAATATAGTAGATACATTTCCAAACATAAAGGGGTTCTCCGGGGAGATAAATAACCTCGGTTTATCCAAAATTACTATGGAATATCATAGGTTTTTTTACCCAAATTAACATAAGAAATAGAAAATTAAGGTTAGTGAACATAAATTATATCATGAACATCTAAAGGATATGAAATAACTCTCCCTCACCTTCCCCAAACTCATACCTAGAACCGCACTTGAAGCCTCTATGAGATCCTATTGCTTGGAACACACCCTTTTCATTTCACACTAGTTTACTAAAAACATGTATTTCTATGACACCTTAGCACATAAAAAGGGCCTCAAACACACAATTAAAAGGAACCCATCTACAACACCTATATAGTAACCACTTTAGGAGTCACTAACTTGCCCACATGTTTTTGGATCACCTCTCAAGAACACATCTCGATGAGGGAATTATTCATATTCCTTGAAAGTAAAAATTCATACCAAACATCACTAACATGGGGCTCTACCAATACCTACCATATACCTAGAAAATAATTTAAAAAATTAGGAAAAATAGTTTCTTGTACCTATTTCTAATAGTACTACAGGAAAAGTATAACGAACATAGATCATACCTCCAAACACTCTTGGAGCCTCCTGGTAAAAAGAATCTAGTGACTACAACTATCCAAGATTCTAACCACTAACTTCCCAATATAGGAGTGGTCTACTTAGGGGTTGTATTAGTATAATCAAACCAAAGTTCCATATACCTCATGCTACTCCCCGATCTCCTCCATCACTTTAGTGCTGTACAAACCTCCTTTATCCAGTTCCTTCCTCTACCTAGGCTATTCGTCGACTACCTCTCTGACTGTAGCATGAATGTTAAGAAAATTCAATGTGATATGTCTATACCCATCACAATCATATTAAATTCCTTGGAGTAATGGGCTATCCTTGAGGTACCTATGAATGACAGTGCCTCCTAAGATGAGACTTGCATCACACACCTACTATGGGTGGGTGCTGCTAAACCTACATCCCAGAAGATCACTACCTTAAAATATTATGATATGAACTCAAACCATAGGAATAATCATAGAACACTAATATAGCCATCCAAATCTTAGTATTACATGTTGAATTACCCCAAACCACTAGAGGTCGGTCTATGAATTGAACAACATAAATTAATGGATTTAATAAAAAAAGATGAAATATAATCCAACCAAAAAAATAGAAAATAATGTATGACCTACATAGAAGGAGGGGAAAAATATTAATTCACCATTGGTATACACCTCAGTCTGTGTATCCCAAACTAATATCTACCTTATCCTAGTCCACTAAGGACTCTGTGAAATTTTCCATTGTTTGTATAAGACATGACATGTATGGGAATATCCCTTGTAGGGATGAGTATTACAATACCCAATAGGATACACCAAAAACACCATACATAAAGCATTGAGAGTATTCATGTCACTAAACACAGGTATTCCAAACAAGATATGAGACATAATGATAAACAAGGATATCCCAAATATACTCATAAAAGACTTTGAGTCAAAAAATGTCTCAACCACTTCTAGTTGTAGATCCACTCAGGGTTTCAAGGTAACACTCCTCCGAGAGGAAATGCTACCTAAGATATAATTCCAATGATGAAACTCATCCTAGAGGTCACACTCATCCGATATAGCCAAGAAGAATCATATAGGAAACTGAGAGTGTTCACTTGAGATATACACTCCATCAGACTAATACCCCATCAGAAATATTAGCTCATAATATAAATATAGGGGGTCAACGCCCAAGGATTGATGGGGGAATACTAGAGTCTAATACAATAATACTCCAAGATAGGTGATAGAAACTTGTGTAAGTGTTGGTCATAACAATTAAACAAACCCAATATAGGGAAAACACATTGGAAATAAGGTTTTCTTTAGGCCTCTCGGAGGGATAAAAGCTTCAGGTCACTAAGTGACCTATGGTCCATTGCTGAGGATCATATTCCATACTAAACCTCATAAAATTGAACTGAGACCACTCATTATAGAATAAGTATATTGAAAACTGAGAGGGTTCATCCGAGATACACGCTCCATCAGACTAATATACCATCTGAAAGATCATATTTCTATACAAAGAGAGGGGGTTAATTCCTAAGGCTTGTTGGGGGACAATAAACCCTACTTGGAACATCCTCCAATATAGGGGATCAATTACCATGTAAGTGTTGGTGATTCCAATTCTACAAACCCAATATAGGGACAACATGAATGAAATGATGATCACTTTGGGTCCCTTGAATTGATACATGTTCCAAGTCGCTGAGGGGTATGAGTTCCAATGAACGAGATCTAATTCCATAATAACCCTAATATAAGTGGACTAAGATAACTTAATCAAGAATAATGGAACTCACCAACACTACCCTAATCATTAAGAATATATATAGGGGCCAATATCCTTAGACAAGGTCATGATGCTGCATCAAGCCCTCATAGGAATGAACCAAGGGAACACAATCCACCAATACTAGTCTATGGAAGCTCAAAAATCTCACAAAAAAACTGAAATAAAAGGAAATAGAGCTCAAAACTATCCTCAAAGGAGGACATGATGTGTCTCTAGGGGTATACGGTGTGTCTAAAAAAGACTAGCACTGCCCATGTCTCATTTTTCATATGGAGTGATCTGTGATTCCAACTATGGAATGTGCAATGACCGTTTACCAATTATTCATTGAATCATTGGCCAAATGAGAATTAAAATGATGAACACATGTAGATAAGGGAGAGAAATTACCAAAAATAAACCTAAAAGGAGAAGTGTGAGACTTACCTAGAGTAGATCACACCTGTGATGGAGGGAGAGAAGAAGCATCGAGCAGTCAGGGAGCCTTCTGTGCTATGTCGGGAGGGGAAGGCATGACCGCCAGAGGGGGCGGTGCATGGGAGGAGCCGCCAAACATTGAGAAATAGAAGAGTAGGGTTCGCGGGGAGTAGGGTCCACCGGGGAGGAGGAGAAGTAGGGTTCGCGGGGAGGAGGATCCGGGGAAGGGGTTCTAGGGGGAGGATAAGGAGTAGGGCTAGCGGTGGAGTAGGGCTAGCGGTGGAGGTCCGACAAAGAGAAGATCAGGGGGGGAGTTGTCACAAGGGTACAATACCATGAGATCTTGAGGGCGCGACAAACAAAGGATACTATGAACCCGATTTTATAAAATATAGGACTATGGTTTTATCAACGGTAAAATTTTAGCGCTTATAAAAGGTTCCTTTATTAGTGCTAAAATTTTAGCGCTTATAAAGGGTTCCTTTATTAGTGATTTTTTAGCACTGATAAATGGATTCTTTATCAGCACTAGAAAATCATTGATAAAGGAAGCCTTTATCAATGCTTTTAATCAGAACTGATAAATATTTACCTTTATCAGCGCTTTTTTCTTAGCGTTGATAAAAGGCGGCGCTTCCCTTGCCCGTTTTTGTAGTAGTGTTGGATTGAGATGAAATAGTTCATCTGGTTGGGAGAGTCCTGGGTATATGGGTGATGTTAATCGAAGGATGAGGTGACGTGGTCATTAGATTGAGATGAAAAGGTCATTAAGATATGGGCATGTCTTGTGTGATATGAGATGGTGATGACCATCAGGAATTAGAAACATGGTTATAGGGAACCAAGATGTCGTATGGTGTAGATTAGGTTGTTTGGATAATTTTCACTCACCATATGTTAGATGAAGTTCCATTAGAGTCATGTGCACATAAATACGACTCAGATTTAGGCGGTGTTGACCATTCATGTGGGTGTATCCCCTATAATTTATGTGGCTTAGGTGATGGTGTTGAGCATCAGAGATGCTGGGGGTGCACACCATAGAAAGCCACATGGATGGTGATGGACCATCGGTTGATGGTGATGAGAACATCAGTTGGGGTCTGAGGCTTGCCAAGATGCTTATGGCCATTGGGATAGGAGATTGATGGGATGGATATTTCCATACCTCATAATTTTGGTTATTGAGTTGATGATGATTATTTATGGTCGGACAGATATCGCTATGCCTTGGGACATCGGGCTTCAGGCTGATGGGGACTTCTAAGCTGGGGTCCAAGGGACCAAGTACTTTTGTCACGACCCGTCCTCGGGGCCCGTGCCGTGACTACCCCAAGCCCGCCTTCCATAGGCCAGGGGCTGGCGACTAACACCAAGGCGTAAATCCCAAAAAAAGGGAAGGCATTGCCTTTGTAAAGTAAACAACAAACACCACAGAGAAAGCAGGCAGAAGTAAACACTAAGTAAAAAATGGGTACAACAGTAAGTGCGGAAAGTAAGTGGGCCAGAATACAAACCCAAACTGAAAGTAAAGTACAACTCGAAAGGGAAAACAGTAACTGAAAAGTAAAGCCGCAACGTCGAGCCGTCCACTGGAAGTCCCACCTGAAGGGTGGGTACAGATAGCCTCCACTGCTCCTCGGGTCCAGTCGACCGCTCCGAGTACATCCCACCCAGTGGTCCACCTCCAGGTACCGTCCTGCTCCGTAAGCCTCTACCACGATCAGTGCTGTCCGTTGTCTGCAACCAATACAACGTAGTGCGGGCATAGCCCGTGCAGGGGTGAGTATAATCTACTTAGTAGGGACCCCGAGACCCCTTAAGGTCTCCCAGAATCCACAAAGGATAAACCACAAAGGAAAGATACAATCACGAAGTAACATCCAACACGGCTTAGGTATATGCCCATACATATACCTAAGTCATCAATTCTCGCTCGGCTCCAACATCCGAGTTCAAGTACAACCCAGTCCACACAGGAAAGCAAAACATAAATCCACACAGGATAACACAACACAATCCAGAAAGGAAAGAAAAACAGGATTCAGCTCACACAGGTATACTTCTTCAAATGACGATAAAGATGACCAGATATTGCCACTGGTTCATCTAAGCTGTCGGACCCACAAAGGATCGATAGGTACTAACCCCTGCAATGACATACAAAGGATCTGACCCACACAGGATTGATAGGTAACTAACCCCCGCAAAGACCCACACAGGATCGGACCCACACAGGATCTCTAGGTAACTAACCCCCACAAAGACCCACACAGGATCGGACCCACACAGGATCTGTAGGCGCTGACCCACACAGGACCGCTGAGCGCTGACCCACACAGGATCAGACCCACATAGGATCGGTAGCACTGACCCACAAAGGATCACTGAGTGTTGTGGTCATCGCTGTCGAATCCATTGAGGATCTCTGCACAGTCGTCGTCGTCATAGTAGCAGTCGCAGCCAGCTCTAGGGTTCCCGCACACAGCAAGCTCGTTCGGGAGGGTCCGCTCCATGAGCCGAGAGGCTGATACATCAATTGACACATAGTACAGAGTTGATGTATCCAAAAGTTCCGTATCGACAACGGGAACTCAACGTCGCAGATGACGCATCAATCGGACACCCGGTCTGAGAGTTATTGCCTTTTTCCTCCCAGGGGCTCGGTTGGGTTTTAAGGAAAAACCAACCTAACCGTACTCCACCTACGTCTAAACCTTGGGAGGAGTAATCCAAAATATCCTTCTCACTTAGAGGAATTCAACAAAGTCAATGGCACGTCAATCGGACGTCCGAAACTCAAGATATGAGTGTTTCCGCTCTGAGGGCCCGGTTAGTTTCGTGTACGAACCAACCCGTCCGAATCCAAAGTATTCCGAAACCTTGAGTGTGATATACCGAAACGACCATCTTGATCCAAGGATTGCATCGCCACTGACGGCGCGTCATTCGGAGGCCCGTAGCTCAAGTTATGAGCAAAAGACCGAAAAGGTCCAGAAAAGGGGGGTCTGGGCCCGGACCGACCCCCCCTGGGTCGACCCGACCCGGGTCGGGGTCCGACCAGGTTGGGCGCGACCCGGACCGGCCAGGGCGCGACCCGGCTGGCGGGTCGACTTGGCTCGGCTCGGCCGAGCGGCCGAGCAAGGGAAGCTGTGGGGCGTGCTGCCCCCGCGGGAAGAGGAGCCGCGGCCCCGCGTGGGGCCGTGCTTGGTCAGCGGACGCGGCAGAGCCGCGTCCCGTGTCTCGCCGGACCCGCGCGGTCGCGGGTCTGTCGGCCGCCGCCGCCTCTGGCTGCCGGCGCCGCTGCGCCGGCAACCCGCGCCGCCGATGGAGTCCGCGTGCCACGGGAGTTGCTCCGGTGGTCCGATTCCATTTCCGTTTACGCCGTAGCTCATCCCGGGTCCCGTTCTTCACTGCGGAATCAACAAATCATCTCTACGACATGTTTTGTCGTTGTCCGCCGTTCTGCACACCAAGAAAAAAATGGCGGTGGGTTCGGACTTGTTCGTTGGTCTGCACCCACCGCGTTAGCGGTTTGAAACAACACCATAATTCTCAGCAATTGATAAACCACGTCCCGCAATAATAATCTGTGAACCAACTTATTAATTGGTTGATCTGGGTTCTTGCCATGGAGTAAAACAAACATAGGTAAAATCATTTTCAAAACAACCCCTACCTCAACGTCGTCGTCGGACGCGAGTTCGTCGCGGAATTGACCGTCGCGGTAGGAGGTGATCGTCGCGTCGCGGAAGGGCGTCGCGTCGTCGCGGAAGGGCATCGTGTCGATGATCTCCAAGGGTTAAAGAAACACACGGATTTAATTATAACAATTAAATCCCTGTTGAGGATAAAAATCACAAAGGAAATTAAAATATTTTAAATCTCCTACCTCAAGCAGTTGATCGAAGATTTGTCGCGGGGAAAGAACGTCGCGGAAGAAGCGTCGGCGTCGCGTCGATCCCCGAGGGTCGGGCGTTCTTCGTCGCCCTTCGTCGGAGGCCGGCGTTCTTCGCGTTCTTCGCATTCTTCGCGTTCTTCGCGAAGGAGGATGAAGGCACAGAATCTCCAAATCCTCTCAACAAAATCGCACACCAGAAGAAAGGTGTGTTGGTATTATTTTGTTAATATGCCAACGATTTGAAAACATGTTAAGAAACGAACAAATTAATTCATAGAATTAATTTCAACGAATTAACTGCCCAATTAATAGGGGCATTAAGAATTTAAAAAACTCATCAGTTGACTTCGTTTAATAGGGGTTTTCGCGGGTGCGTTACTTAGAGAAAAAGAAACGGTGGGGCTCATGCGGGACCCACCTCACAAATATCCTACCAAGAGGGTAGGATATTTTGGGTTCCACCCTATCCGATTCAACTCAGATTAAGCAGCTTTAAGTTGCTTTAAGCGGCTTTAAGTGAAATAAAATAAAATTGTCGCACCACTATTATTTTATTTCTTAACTTAACCCCAAAAAAATAAAAACCACACCCGAGCAAACGCAACTCCGAAAAAGGTGTTTCTAAGAAATCACTGGCACTGCGATTCCATCGGTGCCCTCAGAATTTGATTCCGAGCACCGGTTCAAAAGTTAGAAAAACCCGCTCGTTCGTTCACTGAACGTACCCGAGCCAAACTTTGGAAAATGATTTCGGGCACACTGGGCCTCGGAATCAGGTGCCGTCAGAAACTGCGTTCTTGTAAAATTCCAAAGAAAATTAAGAAAAAAAATTTCCTTGAAATTTACAGGTCTTTACATCACTCCCACCTCAGGGCTTTACGTCCCTGTAAAGATACATCATAAGCTAGGGAAACAAATGTGGGTACTGAGCACGCATCTGAGCCTCCCGCTCCCAAGTTCTCTCCTGGAGGTTCCCGTGCTGCCATCTGATGCGCACTAGAGGAATCAACCGTCCACATAGGATCCACTCCTGTCGATCCTCGATCTCCACCGGGACCTCCGAAAAAGTCTCCCCATCATCAATGTCTAGCTCCCCATGGTCAATGATGTGCGTCGGGTCGTGCACGTATCTCCTCAACTGAGATACATGGAAGACGTCGTGCACCCAGTGCAACTGAGGTGGTAGAGCTAGGTGATAAGACACCTCGCCGATCCTGCTGAGGACCTGGAATGGTCCGATGAAGCGTGGAGACAACTTGCCGCCTTGACCAAATCTCCCTAATCCATGTCAAGGTGAGACACGCAAGAAGACGTGGTCACCATCCTCAAACTCTAGTGGCCTCCGCCTCCTGTCAGCATAAGACTTCTGCCGGCTCTGAGCTGTCCTCATCCACTCCTGGATGACCTGGACCTTCTCTGTCGTGGCCCGGACCATCTCTGGTCCCACAAGTGCTGACTCCCCTGGGTCTGTCCAGCACAAAGGAGATCTGCAAGGTCGGCCATACAACGCCTCGTATGGTGCCATCCCGATGGTGGAGTGGTAACTGTTGTTGTACGCGAACTCCACCAAGGGTAGGTGGTACTCCCAGCTGCGACCAAAGTTGAGGACACATGCGCGGAGCATGTCCTCGAGGTTCTGAATGGTCCTCTCCGTCTGACCATCCATCTGAGGGTGGAAGGCGGTGCTCAGACGTAGCTGCGTCCCGAACGCCTCCTTCAACCCCTTCCAAAGTCAGGAAGTAAAGCGAGCATCTCGATCAGAGACGATAGATGATGGCACACCGTGAAGCCGTACAATCTCCTGAACGTAGAGACGCCCCAAGCTCTCCACTAAGCCCTTCTCTCTGATGGGTAAGAAGTGAGCCGACTTGGTAAGTTGGTCGAAAATCATCCAGATGGAGTCGTGACCTCTGGAAGTGCGTGGAAGTCCAGTCACGAAGTCCATAGATATCCCGTCCCACTTCCACTCCAGGACCTCTAAGGGTTGTACCAAGCCTGCTGGTACCTGGTGCTCTGCCTTCACCTGCTGGTAGGTGAGGCATCGAGAAACGAACTCTGCCACAACCTTCTTCATGCCCGACCACCAGTGATGTCGTCTGAGGTCCTGGTATATCTTCTCCACTCCAGGATGTACCGCCAAAGGATAAGTGTGAAACTCTCTCAGCACCTCCTCTCGTAAAGCGACTGGTATTAAGGTTCGTCCTCTGAAAAGGATGTCGTGCTCTGCTCCAAAGGAGAAACCATCAGGTGCCTGTCCTGAGGATATCTGTTCACGCTGCGTCTCACAGTCAGCGTCCCCACACTGTTCCTCTCTAACCCGCTATAGTAGTTGAGGAGTGACTGTGAGAGACTGAAGGAAGGCTGCTCCATCTCTATCCACGAAGGATATCTGCAAAGCGGCTAGCTGCTCTGTCGCCTCCTCAAGTAGCTGAATGCCCGTCCTCCTGCTGAGAGCATCGGCTACTACGTTTCCCTTCCCAGGAGTATAGACTATCTCAAAGTCATAGTCCTGGAGGAACTCGAGCCATCGCCGCTATCTCAGGTTCGGGTCCTTCTGTGAGAAGATGTACCTGAGACTCTGGTGGTCAGAAAAGACTATAAAGTGCTTGCCCATCAGATAGTGTCGCCATGTCTTCAGAGCGAAGACCACTGCTGCTAACTCCAGGTCATGGGTAGCATAATTCTGCTCATGTGGCCTCAACTAACGTGATCCATAGGCGATCACTGCCTGCTCCTGCATCAGGACACATCCAAGTCCGGTCCCTGATGCATCTCAGTAGACTACGTACCCTACTCCCTCCTCAGGAAACCTCAAGATAGGTGCGCTGGTCAATCTCTGTCTCAGCTCCTGGAAGCTCTGCTGACATCTGTCTGACCACACAAAGGGTTTCCCCTTCTTCGTCAAAGCTGAGAGTGGTGCCGCAACTCTGGAGAAGTCTGGCACAAATCTCCGATAGTATCCAGCTAGTCCCAAGAAACTACGCACCTCCGACATGCTCCTGGGTGGATCCCAAGCTAGCACTGCCTCGATCTTCGCAGGATACACTGCAACTCCCGCCTCAGAAATGACGTGTCCCAAGAAGTGGACCTCACGTATCCAGAACTGACACTTCGAGATCTTTCCATAAAGCTGGTGCTCTCATAGTGTGTCTAGTACAACCCGTAAGTGGTAGGCGTGCTTCTCCTCAGTCGTCGAGTATATCAAAATGTCGTCGATGAAGACTACGACAAATCGATCGAGGTATGGCTGAAAGATCCTGTTCATGAGTCCCATGAAAACTTCTGGAGCATTGGTTATGCCGAATGACATAACCAAGAACTCATAGTGTCCATACCGACATCTGAAGGCCGTCTTCTGCACGTCCTCGTCCCGAACTCTGAGCTGATGATAGCCTGACCTGAGGTCTATCTTCGAGAACCACCGTGCTCCCTTGAGCTGATCGAAGAGGTCATCAATCCTCGGTAGCAGATACTTGTTCCTAACTGTCACCTGGTTTAGGTGACGATAGTCGACACACAGTCGCAAGCTCCCGTCCTCCTTTTTGGCGAACAATATCGGGGAAGCCCAGGGTGAAACACTGGGTCGGATGAATCCCTTGCCCTGCAAGTCCTCCAACTGTACCCGTAGCTCTCGAAGCTTAGCGGGGGCCATCCGATATGCTGGAGTCGATATCGGGGCTGTCCCGGGTACATGTCAATATGAAATTCTACCTCTCTACAAGGAGGTAACCCTGGAATGTCGTCGGGAAAGACATCCGCGTACTGATCCACCACTGCAGGAAAACTAGGACTCCGCACGTCAACTACTCCTAGGATGAGGCTAGCCAACTGATGAGTGATGGGCTATCCTCTCCTCTGCGGAAGTCCATCCTGTGCTGTGAAGGCTCCCTTCTCACCGGTGAAGGTGAACCTGCTCCCGTCGGTGCGTACACACCGCACCTTGCGCCTAATACAGTCAATCTGAGCATGAACTGTAGATAACCAATCCATGCCTAAGATGACGTCGTAAGGCCTCGACGCCACTACAATAAGATCCCAGCCGAAGCTCTTGCCTCCTAGAGTAAGCTCACACTGCCGGCACCAGTGCGTAATCGTTGAGTCTGCTCCCGTAGGAGTCTCTAGACGTAAGGATCGAGCCAACGGCTCTGTCGGAATCTCCGAGCTCCGAACAAGGGCAACGGCTATGAAAGAGTGACTCGCTCCTGTGTCTATAAGAACTACAACAAGGGTGGAATAGACACAGATCATACCTCGAATCATCTCGGGCGCGCCGTGGTCGTAGGCCTCCGCTGCCTAGAGCTGTGCCTATCTCTACCTGCCAGCTCCCTGTGGTTGGGGTGGACCTCTTGGTGGTGGTGGTGGTAGAGCCTCAAAGCGTCGCCCACCACCAGTTGCTCGGCCAGCTCCTCTGCCTCGTCCGCCTCCTCCCTGCAGACCGCCATGGTCGACCCTCTGCCTCTGCCTGGGTGGCACCTCAACTATCTGCTGCTCCTCGGCATGGTGGGTCAGGCAGTCACGAGCCATGTGGCCCTGCCCGCCGCATGTGTAGCACTACCTGCCTCTTGAAAGACTGGATCCACGCTATGTGCCCTGCACTACTGAGCCAGTGTCCTGAGGTCTTCTGCATGAGGTTTTGGTGTTCCTGGACCCCTGAGTCATCCGTCGACTGCCTTCTGTGGAAGACTCTGCTACGTGCCGCCCCGCGGTAGGTCTCGCCGCTGGAGAAGTCTCAGAAAGGAAGCTCTCGATCAAAAGGGCTCTCTCCAGTACTCCTTCCTGAGTCGGAATGCTGAGGGAGATCAGCGATGCCCTGATCTCATGTATCAATCCCTGCTCAAAGGTCCGGGCCCGGAAGAATGGGTCCCGTACCATGTCGGTCGAGTAGCCCGAGAGATCGGTAAATCTCGCCGAGTACTGGGCGACCGTCAAGCTAACCTGCCGCAGCTAAAGAAGCTCCTGGATGCGCACCGCACGGAGGGTGGCCGGGATGAACTCTGAGCGGAAGAGGCCCTCAAAGTCTGTCCAGAGGAGAGATGCCTCATCGTGAACCTGGAGCATCAAGCTCCACCATCGGCCTGCTGCTGCGTGCAGTAGGCTCGCTGTGAGGATCACCATGAGGTCTGCTGGTGTCCTCACTAGCCTGAAAACTCATACAACTGCCTCCAGCCAGTACTCGGCTGCCTGGGGGTCCGTCTCCCCACGGAACCTGGGTGGTCGTGGGCGCTGGAACTCATGCAGTGCACTAAGGCGACGTGCATCGTCAACGGCTGGGGCTGGAAGCATCGGTGGCTCGGCGGGTAGAGGTACCGCCGGTGCCTCTGCTATCAAAGGTCCCTGTACCGAGGCCTCGTCGCTCGGTAGGCTGTCGTCACATACAACTCTCGGAACCCTAGTTGGATGCCGTCGTGGGGCCGTCCTGAAAAGGAAACAGGTGCGCCACGGTCAGAACAGTATACCTGGTGAGCTGATACAAAGTAATCACAAAGAAAACTTGAAACACACATGCAATCAATGTTTTCATGCATTAAGTCAGAAATCAGAAGTCAGGGTCCTGATGTACGGATACGTCGGCCACCGCACCAACACTGGGCTCCCTGGACTGTTAACCACACTCAATACGCTTAACACTATTGCTTCACATAGAAGAAAGATCAGAGTCTGCGGTAGAACCGAACCCCTCTGATACCAATTTGTCACGACCCGTCCTCGGGGCCCGTGCCGTGACTACCCCAAGCCCGCCTTCCATAGGCCAGGGGCTGGCGACT
The DNA here is from genome assembly GCA_963277665.1 of Viscum album. Classification (NCBI taxonomy): domain Eukaryota; kingdom Viridiplantae; phylum Streptophyta; class Magnoliopsida; order Santalales; family Viscaceae; genus Viscum; species Viscum album. Next base: position 161,472,169 of record OY728147.1, read on the forward strand.
AGCACTAAGGCGTAAATACCGAAAAAAAGGGAAGACATTGCCTTTGTAAAGTAAACAACAAACACCACAGAGCAAGCAAGAAGAAGTAAACACTAATTAAAAAACTGGTACAACAGTAAGTGCGGAAAGTAAGTGGGCCAGAATACAAACCCAAACTGAAAGTAAAGTACAACTCGAAAGGGAAAACAGAAACTGAAAAGTAAAGCCGCAACGTCGAGCTGTCCACTGAAAGTCCCACCTGAAGGGTGGGTATAGATAGCCTCCACTGCTCTTCGGGTCCAGCCGACCGCTCCGAGTACGTCCCACCCAGTGGTCCACCTCTAGGTACCATCCTGCTCCGTAACCCTCCACCACGATCAGCGCTGTCCTTCGTCTGCAACCAACACAACGTAGTGCGGGCATAGCCCGTGCAGGGGTGAGTATAAGCTACTCAGTAGGGACCCGAGACCCCTGAAGGTCTCCCAGAATCCACAAAGGATAAACCACAAAGGAAATATACAATCATGAAGTAACATCCAACACAACTTAGGTATATGCCCATACATATACCTAAGTCATCAATTCTCGCTCGGATCCAACATCCGAGCTCAAGTACAACCCAGTCCACACAGGAAAGAAAAACGTAAATCCACACAGGATAGCACAACACAATCCACAAAGGAAAGCAAAATAGGATTCAACTCACACAGGTATACTTCTTCAAATGACGATAAAGATGACCAGATATTGCCACTGGTTCATCTAAGCCGTCGGACCCACAAAGGATCGATAGGTACTAACCCCCGCAATGACCCACAAAGGGTCTGACCCACACAGGATCGATAGGTAACTAACCCCCGCAAAGACCCACACAGGATCGGACCCACACAGGATCTGTAGGTAACTAACCCCCGCAAAGACCCACACAGGATCGGACCCACACAGGATCTGTAGGCGCTGGCCCACACAGGACCGCTGAGCGCTGACCCACACAGGATCAGACCCACATAGGATCGGTAGCACTGACCCAAAAAGGATCGCTGAGTGCTGTAGTCGTCGCCGTTGAATCCACTGAGGATCTCTGCACAGTCGTCGTTGTCACAGTAGCAGTCGCAGCCAGATCTAGGGTTCTCGCACACAACAAGCTCGTTCGGGAGGGTCCGCTCCACGAGCCGAGAGGCTGATACATCAACTGACACATAGTTTAGATTTGATGTATCCAAAAGTTCCGTATCGACAATGGGAACTCAACGTCGCAGACGGCGCGTCAATCGGACGCCCGGTCTGAGAGTTATTGGCTTTTTCGTCCCAGGGGCCTGGTTGGTTTTTAAGGCAAAACCAACCCGACCGTACTCCACCTACGTCCAAAACTCGGGCGGAGTAATCCAAAAGATCCGTCTCACTTAGAGGAATTCAACAAAGTCGATGGCACGTCAATCAGACGTCCGAAGCTCAAGATATGAGCGTTTCCGCTCTGAGGGCCCGGTTGGTTTCGTGTACGAACCAACCCGGACGAACCCAAAGTATTCTGAAACCTTGAGTGTAATATACCGAAACGACCGTCTCGATCCAAGGATCGCATCGCCGCTGACGGCGCATCGTTCGGAGGCCCGTAGCTCAAGTTATGAGCAAAAGACCAAAAAGGTCCGGAAACGGGGGGTCTGGGCCTGAACCGACCCGGCCCGACCCCCCCTGGGTCGACCCGACCCGGGTCGGGGTCTGACTCGGTTGGGCGTGACCCGGCCCGGCCAGGGCGCAACCCGGCCGACGGGTCGGCTCGGCTCGGCTCGGCTGAGCGGCCGAGCAAGGGAAGCCGCGGGGCGTGCTGCCCCCGCAGGAAGAGGAGCCGCGACCCCGCGTGGGGCCGCCCTTGGTCAGCGGATGTGGCAGAGCCGCGTCCCGTGTCTCTCTGGACCCGCGCGGTTGCGGGTCTGTTGGCCGCCACCGCCGCGGTTGAAGCCGCGGTGGCTCCATCCGGCGGCGCGTCGGGGCGCCACCGCCTCCAGCTGCCAGCGCCGCCGCACCGGCGACCCGCGCCGCCGCACCGGCGACCCGCGCCGCCGATGGAGTCCGCGGGCCACCGGAGTTGCTCCGGTGGTCCGATTCCATTTCCGTCTACGCCGTAGCTCATCCCGGGTCCCGTTCTTCACTACGGAATCAACAAATCGTCTCTGCGGCACGTTTTGTCATCGTTCGCCGTTCTGCACACCCAGAACAAAAGGGCGGTGGGTTCAGACTTGTTCGTTGGTCCGCACCCACCGCGTTAGCGGTTTGAAACAACACCATAATTCTCAGTAATTGATAAACCACGTCCCGCAATAATAATCCACATACCAACTTGTTAGTTGGTTGATCTGCGTTCTTGCCATGGAGGAAAACAAACATAGGTAAAATCATTTTCAAAATGACCCCTACCTCAACGTCGTCGTCGGACGCGAGTTCGTCGCGGAATTGACCGTCGTGGTAGGAGGTGATCGCCGCATCGCGGAAGGGCGTCACATCGTCGCGGAAGGGCGTCGCATCTACGATCTCCGAGGGTTAAAGAAACAAACATATTTAATTATAACAATTAAATCCATGTTGAGGATAAAAATCACAAAGGAAATTAAAAGATTTTAAATCTCCTACCTCAAGCAGTTGATCGAAGATTTGTCACGGGGAAAGAACGTTGCGGAAGAAGCGTCGACGTCGCGTTGATCCCCGGGGGTCAAGAGTTCTTCGTCGCCCTTCATCGGAGGCCGACGTTCTTCGTGTTCTTCATGTTCTTCACGTTCTTCGCGTTCTTCGCGAAGGAGGATAAAGGCACAGAATCTCCAAATCCTCTCAACAAAATCGCACCCCAGAAGAAAGGTGTGTTGGTCTTATTTTATTAATATGCCAACGGTTTGAAAACAGGTTAAGAAACGAACAAATTAATTCATAGAATTAATTTCAATGAATTAACCGACCAATTAATAGGGGCGTTAAGAATTTAGAAAACGTGTCAGTTGAATTCGTTTAATAGGGGTTTTCACGGGTGCGTTACTTAGAGGAAAAGAAACGGTGGGGCTCGTGCCGGCCCCACCTCACAAATATCCTACCAAGAGGGTAGGATATTTTGGGTTCCAACCTATCCTCTTCAACTCATCTTAAGCAGATTTAAGTGGCTTTAAGTGGTTTTAAGTGAAATAAAATAAAGTTTGTCGTACCACATTATTTTATTCCTTAACTTAAAGCCCAAAAATTTAAAAACCACACCCAAGCAAACGCAACTCCGGAAGAGGCATTTCTAAGAAAATACCGGCACTGCGATTCCATCGGTGCCCTCGGAATTCGATTCCGAGCACCGGTTCAAAAGTTAGAAAAACCCGCTCGTTCGTTCACTGAACGTACCTGAGCCAAACTTCAGAAAATGATTCCGGGCACACCGGGCCTCAGAATCAGGTTCCGTCAGAAACCGCGTTCTTGTAAAATTCCAAAGAAAATTAAGAAAAAAAATTTCCTTGAAATTTACGGGTCTTTACAACTTTTTTGATTTGGAATTTCATTTATAAATTGAGTTCTATGATTTATGGAATGAGGTGATGGATGGTATTTTAGAGGTGGAACTTGAGGGTTCACCTGGGATGCATTTTCCATTAGGGGATTCCTTGGTATTATTCCATGGATCCTCACCACTGTAGTTATGTACATACATACAAGTGTTATATGCTATATATATAACCAGGGAAATGTATTTAGGGATTACCGAAGATGGCCAAAGTAGGTGATCACTTCCTTGTGACTGTTGAGAACAAGGCAAGCAGGTTATGTATTGAATGTGAATGTGCTCCCTTTTTATTTAAATTTTGTAAACACCTGCATTATCATGGATATAATATATACACAAATTGGTGGTGGATTACTAAGATTTATTTTCACACCCTAAATAGTCCCTTTGGGATGCGTGTAGACTTTATGTCTCTACGATCAGGTAAGAGACTGAGATTTGGAGATGGACCTTAGTGGTCAAGTTGGAACTTATGAATGAGATGGATGAAACGGGAACTTGGAGTTTCTTTCATCAGCTAAAGTTTACTTTAGTTCAGCATGATTTATATTTATATGTAGTGATAATCATCCACAGGAGACCCTACTTATATACTATTTTGTATGACCTTCTATAACATGTTGTTTAGTGTCTACAAATAGTATGTTTTGGTATATTTCCTTTGGGATTTTTTAGTTATTGTTCTGCTATTTCTGCTTTATATTTTTGATTCCACTGAGTTTGTTGGTTTATCTTTTTCATCTACTATGTTATAGTATTTCTTCCATTTCTTTATATACATAGAAAAATATTATTATCACTATCTTAGCGTACAGTCTCCCCACTATCACCTCTTTACACTCTCACTACTAGTCAATAACCTTTTGTGTATGGGGAGGCGCACCTAAGGCCCAGTGGTCAACCAACCCAAATCACTATTTAAAGTGGAATCTGAGTCAGGGAACTACATATTTATTTAATTAACATACACATAATATTAACAAGACATGTAAAGTATAAAACAAGATAAAACTTATGCATAATAAATTAAAATCCCTCAAATATATATTAAGTCAGACTTGACCTTCCATCACTTGATTAAGAATAAAATACTTAGAACTAAGCATTTGAACAACCCTCATTGGGATGATTACTTTTAACGCGGAGTTACTATGAAGGTTATGAGTTTAATTAACCATCATACATCAAGAGAAGTATCCCTAACTTAACTTGATGTAACTTAGTGGTAAGTGTTGAAGAAATACAAGTTAGAATTTCAGGATAGAGGAGTCCACTTAATGGATCAAGGAGTTTCAAGCCCGTAGTTAAAAAAGACCCACCAACCTAAATACCTTCAAGCATCTTGACCAACCCATGTTGGAGTTATGAAAAGGGACATATGGATCCTTAAAACTTGAATTTCCTAAAAACTATACATTCTGAGTTCAATGGTGAGGGATATTCGGACTTGATAAAATATTGGTAGATTTAATAAAATCAATTAATTTATTATTTATCACACATTTTTTAAATAGGAAAAGTACTAATAATATGCTCTTTTAATTATAGAATAAAATTGAAAGTTTTTCCTCCACACCATCCCTTAAATATATATTAGATAAAGATGATCTATTTACTAGCAATAACTTCCAAGAGTGGTTCAAACACCTTAAAGAAGTTTTGTACCATGAATGGAAATCTTACGTGCTAGAATCCTCACTTCCTGATCTTTATACACAAGAGGAGAGTGATGAAGAGTTACTCATCTATGAAAAACATTTGAGTGACATGTTCAATGTTAAATGTTTAATGATTTTTCATATGTGTAGTGAACTTATTAAGTCTCAAAAAAACATGGATGTGTATTGTATGATTGATCACCTCTATGGTCTTTACTAGGAGATAGATAGACAAGAACAATTTTAGATTTCCAAGGAACTATTTTAGAGAAATATTGGAGAGGGTGACCCAACTGGTCCTTATGTAGTCAAGATCATTAGCTACATTGTCCACCTAGAGGTTATAGGGTTTAAACTCCCCAAAGAACTAGGAATCAATATCATTCCAGCATCACTCCCTCAGATATTTTACAACTTTGTTGTAAATTTTAATATGAACAACATCAAAAAGTCTCTTCTATATCTTCTCACTCTCCTTCTCCAAGTATATAAGGAGACAAATAAAAAAAAAACTTTAGTCCTTATGGTGAAAAAATAGAAAGGGAAAGTGAAGAGATCTAAGCCCAAAGATTCTTTACACCCTTCTAAGAAGAGGAATATAAAGGGTTAAGAAAAGGAATATGAAGATATTTGTTTCGCATGTGGAAAGAAGATCCACTGAAAGAAAAAATACACCCAACCAAAGAAGCAAGGGGAAACTTCAAGTACATTTGTTATCGAGTAGAATTTATCTATTTTTGAAAATTGGGTAATAGATACAGTTTTCAGTGCTCACATATGTATTCAAATATAGGAACCAAGTATATTCAGAAAGATTGATCGAGAGGAGGTAAATCTATGATCATCTAATAGAGATAAACTTTTTTTGTAGCTATCAGGTACTAACACCTCATGTTTCATACTAGAATGATCTTGAATTTAAAGGGTTGTTATTATTTGCCTCCAGTTACCAAAAACATTATTTTTGTATCCATACTTGATAAAGATGATTTTATTTTTAAGTTCAGTAACAAATCTTTCTTATTTTATAAAGATAGCATTTTTTATGGTAAACCACATTTAAATAATGATATTTATGTGTTAGATTATACAAACCAATTAATGGAAATAGACAATGAAACTACTTCACATGACTCATACCACACCCAACTATGGAATCAACAAATAGGTCATGTAAATGAAAATCTCTTGACTAAATTATAACAAGTTGTATATTTATATTATTTTAAAATAAAACCACTTTTTATATTTCACACATGTTTAAAAGTTAACATGACCAAATCCCTATTTAGTGGAAAAGTTGAAAGGGTGAAAGAGCTTCTTAAATTATTTCATACAAATGTGTGTGGACCATTTACTATTGATTCAAGGGGTGGGTAATCATACTTCATAACTTTTACTGATTATTTTAGTTGATATTGATATGTATACTTAATGAGGTATAAGTTAGATTTTTTTTTGTAAATTCAAGGAATACAAGTGTGAATTTGAGAACCAACTTAATAATAAGATTAATAAGATCCACTAAAACTGTGGAGGTGAATATCTTAATGAAGACTTCATTGATTACTTATAGGAGTTTGGGATCCTATCTCAAATAAATCATCCTTATACACCTAACTGGAATGGTGGAAGTGAAAGGAGAAACCACACCTTATTAGACATGGTAATATCAATGATGAGTCATGAAATTCTTCTATTATTTTTTTGGGGGATGCAAATTAGAAACAACAACACAAATACTAAACCAAGTGAAAAATAAAGATAAATATGGTATACTATAGAATTTATGAAATGGAAGGAAACCCATGTTGTAATACTTACATATGTGGGGTTGAAAATCATTTATTGAGGCCTCTTTAGTTAATAAACTTCCACCTCGAGGCACAAAGTGTACCTTTATAGGATACCCCAAAGAAATAAAAGGATATTAACTATATGACCCCTCTAAAAAATTAATATTAGAAAAACAAATCATATTCCTTAATATGGAGCACATATCTAAAAGAGATAGTGGAGGAGAGATAAACTTCGATGAAGTTAAGGTTCAAGGTATACAAGAGTTGGAACATAAAGAAATTCTACAAAGCCATGTGGAAGAAGAAACTATTATAGAGACACAAGTACCGTTTAGGAGTACAAGAGAGGTTATAGAACCATAACAATATGGTTTTATAGTCACAGAGTATAGTGAATTATTATTAGTTGATAATAATGATCCTCTAACCTACAAGGAAACAATAAGTGGCATAGATATTTTTATGTGGAAAGAATCCATGAATTCTAAAATTGATTCCATGTACCAAATTCAAGTATATATTTTGTTAGATCCTCTAGTGGATGTAAATATTGTTGGTTTTAAATGGGTATTCAAGAATAAACTAGACATGAAAGTAAAATTGAAAACCTATAAAACATGATTGGTTGTAAAAGGGTTTAAAAAACATCAGACATTAACTAATATGAAACCTTTTTACTAATTGCAATGATGAAATCCATCAAAATTATACTTTCGATTATGAATTACCATAACTATGAGATTTGAAAAATGGATGTCAAAATAACCTTACTTAATGGGAACCTTCAGGAATATTTCTATATAACAAAACCCGAAGGTTTTGTGACTCATAGGATTCCAACAGGACATGTAAATTGAAAAAATCCAATTAGATTAAAGAAAGCATCTAGGTCATGGAACATTTGTTTTTATGAAACCATAAAAGAATTTGGTTTCATAAATAATGAATGCGAGCCTTGTTTTTAAAAATGGTTTAATGGGAGTTCAGTAATTTTCTTAATAGTATATGTCGATAACATATTACTTATTGGAAATGAAATACCAGTATTATAGCCTGTTAAGGTGTGTTTGAATAAATGCATCTTTATGAAAGACTTGGGGTGAGGTAGTATATATTCTCAGGATCAAGATCCATCATGATAAATCCAAGAGACTACATGACCTAAGTCAAAGTAAATACATTGAAAAATACCAAAGATATTTAGTATGAAACAAACTAAGAGAATATTGTTTCCAGCATCACATGACATTCATATTTCTAGGAAGATGTGTCCTCAAACACATGAGAAAATAAATATAATGGAAAGGATTCCATATGATTAATCAATTGGTTCAGTAATGTATGTTATTTTATGTACTAGTATAAATGTTTCCTTTTCATTAAGTGTGGTAGTAAGATATCAAGATGAACTAGGTTATTTCTATTGGATGGTAGTCAAGACTATCCTAAAGTATCTGAGGTGTACTAAGGACATGCTCCTAGTTTATGGAGGAGATGATTAAATAGTAATAAGAGGATATAAAAATGATATTTCTCAAATATATCAAGATGAAATGAAGTAACAAGTGAGATACATATTCACTTTGAATGGAGGTGTTGTGAGCTGGAATAGATTAAAACAGACTATGGAGGAAAATTATACCATAGATTCCAAGTATACTAAAAATTATGAGGCAAATAAAGAATCAATATGGATGAAAAATTCATCCAAGATCTTGACATAGTTCCAAATAGTAAATATCCTATCACACACTATTATGATAATACTACAGTAGTGGATATCACAAAATATGCAAGGTCACATCAGTGGACAAAGCACATACTTTGGAAGTATCATATCTTGAGGGATTTTTCTCATAGAGGTAAGGTTGCAGTGAGTAGTATTTCCACATAAGTGGTAGAACCCTTGAATAAAGCCTTTAATTAGTAGAAAAATTATTATCATGTGAGGTTTAGTGGACTAAAATTAATAGGCAGTTGGATCTAGTCCAAGTGGGAGTTTTTTCAGAGTTGGAGTCCTAGGAAAAATTGTTTGTACTTTGATTACATGTATATTTTATGTATTGAATATTAATAAAACTTATTATTAAATATTTTTCATTATTCTTCATGAATCTAATGTAATAATTTACTAGAGTATATGTCACATTGATAAGGTCATAGTAGTTTCTTATTATGATGATAACCTTGAAGTTCTATGATGATATTTTGAAATATAGTTTTGTGGTTGGATAACGTACTATGATAAGACACATAGTATATAGAATTTTTGGTGTGATTACTCATAAGTGGATGAGGCTTCTTTTCATGACGTTCTTACTTAGAAATCTAAAAAATGGAATATTATGAGAACATACCCGCCATTAGAAATTTCACATGTTTTGGTGTCATCAGATATTCCTATTTGTGAGTGTGCGTAATGGTCCTTAGACTTTAATATTATTATTAATGCATGTAATGACTCACGTACTTAGATTTTATGATTAAAACTATGATGTCGTATGTTCAAAGTGTGGTAGGGTATGTTGGGTGTGTCACGATTGACATTTAATTAATGGATAATTCGATAAAGGAATTTTTCCTTCCACTTTATGAAAGTTGATATACTGTCCCTTTGATTGAAATAAAACCACACATTAAATTCCATGTCCATGGTGAAATGACACATTTATTTCAAATAGTCAAAGAAAGTTGTATCGAACATATATTTTGGTGACATAGATTTGAAACCTTCTTGATGAGATACTGCGACAAAGAAATTATATTACACTATGAGAATTTGTATGTAGTTTTCATCATTATGATATTAAGTTCTTTATATTAGAAACCTCAAACTATTTCTAGATAGTAATATTAGACTTTAGTCAATACTTCCTAATGACAATGAGAAATAATCCTTGAGGTTCACACACTAAGTGTTTTAGATGATCATGATTAAATTCTATTTGAATTTAATTAATTGAATAAATATTACTCTCAAGACCGAGGGATGATTATATTCATGTTTTATCAAACATAAATTTTTATTTATGAATGAAATATTTAAATTAAATATTTATTCAAAAGTTCAATAAATTCTATAAGAGTTTGAATAGACCAAGACCATGTTCGATGACAAATATTAATTAACAATAAGGTTAAATAATATTTGTTATTATGCAAGTTGGTGCACACCATAAAATAATAATAATAATAATATTATATATCATGGGGTTTATTAAGGATTATTATATTATTTAAGGGAAATTAAATAATTATTTTAACATAAACCCCAGATCTATAAATAGACCATTATGTCTATTTTGTATTGCATACAAAATTGAAACTTAATAATTGTTGTGCACAACAAATATCTCTCTTGACTCCTCCTTTCCATATTCCACTCAAGAACGAGAAACAAAAGAGAGATATAACAACTCATGCCTTCTTGGACTATTAATTTTCTGGTTTTGGTGGTTATAGGTGTTTGAGGGAGGTTTTGGGATTTTTTGATGAAGGATGTAGCTACAACAGAGTTTCTACGAGAAGTTCACATCATGTATTGTTTACACAACATATAATGGTGGTTCACAGCTTGGACATAAGGCCAGTTCATGTCTTGTATGCAGGAAGAGAGAGAACCCATGAGATAGAATACACATCGTGTAAGTGGAATTCATGATGTATATTAAATAAAATATGAGGAGATGTGTTTTTCAGTGAAATATTTAAATTTTTGGAAACCTGAGGATTACAAACCGTGTAATGGTTACATGGCATGAAACTAGTGGGTTTCCATATTTTAAGTTCTTTTCTATGATGATTTTTTTTCATTCCATTGTGGATTCTCTCCCTCTTGTTCTAAAAAACCCCTAGGCTACCTAAGTAGACCTTCAAGCCCTATTATCCCTTATTCAATCCATTGGTTCCAGTGGTTGTTGGTTAGCGATCCACAGTGAGTGATTTCTTATTTCCCTATTTTTTTCTTCCATTCTTCTCTTAGTAATTTGATGTGGTTATGTTTCTTTGGTTTGGGAGGATTTTTGGGATAAATTTTGATGATCCTTTTATGTGGTGTAGGTTAATCCATGATCTCGTGGTGTAGTTGTGGTTTGTGGGAATTTCTTCTTCACCCTACGATGCACATAGAGTTACTAAGATTCTTTAAGGTAGGGAATACCTCATTTATCTTTATTATGTATCATGTGGGAGGGGTTTATTATTATTTATATATAGAATATGGTTATGTCAGATTAATCAGAGATAAATAATTGGATAATTTAAATTGAATGGAAAAGGGGGATGATTCACATGCTTTTTACAGCTTTGATATTATTGTGATATTGATGGATTATATGGTCTTGATTCCCCATTGAAAATTGTGGTTGTTGGGGGATTTGTTTGCACTGGATGATATGTATTGTGAGTGTTATGTTTGTTGTTATTGTTGTGATATCACCCTAAAATATAAATTGGCTAACTAATTATATTTGGATAATGAAATGGTTGCCTCAGAATTATGTCTTGTGTGATAATGCCCCTAAAATAATGAAAAATGTGATAAAAATCCATTTTTTAAATCTATAAAATGGTATTTGATGTGTTTTGATGTGTGACCATTCATGTGAGGTGATTATGTGTGGTTTTAATGTTATTTGGGGCTAATGGGAGAGATGTGGATGTGCTTTTGGGGTGACAAGGTGGTGATTATTTGTCCATGATTTTGGGGAGGTGAGGTGGTAGTTGTTTGGCCATGCTTTTGAGGAGTTGAGGTGGTGGTTGTTTGGTCATTATTTTGGGGTGGTGAGGAGGTGGTTTTATTTCCATGATTTTGGGGTAGTGAGGTGGGGAATGTTTGGTCGTTCTTTTGAGGTGGCAAGGTGATGTTACAATGGGAATGATGAGCTACTTGTGATGTGTGGTTTCTTTGTGCTATATGCCTGGTTAGTAATGGAATAATTGTTTAATAATGATTTAAATTGATGGGGTTTGTGTTGGTTAATGGGATGAAAATGATTAATGAAAAAATAAATTATGGTATGTGTGGGTAAATGTGATTTATTCTTAATAATGTAACGAATGGGATGGATAATGGGATTGGTTAGAAATGTGAAATATGGATTTTGGCTTGTATGGTGTTATGTATTTAGAGGTGGCAATGAAAGTGGTGATATTGTGAGTTGATTAGTGTTTGTTTGCGAACCCATAAGTTGGGATCACGTGTAGATATATGTATATACTTTTATATTCCTTGTGATTTCTATACACATGCCACCCACGTCGATCACTATATACTGACACCCACATAGTCACGTAGGGTGTGTTTTTCCCAACATCCTGGTGATGAGGATGGATGGATTCCTACCCGCTCTTTCCTTTTCTCTCTTCTATGTAAGGAGATATGCATAGGTTGTGATGGAATAAGTTCTATTAGTGCACTAGGTGATGGACCATGTATCTTTATGTGATATATGATAGCCTATGTGTTTTTAGGTAGGATGTGATGTAACTATACTATGGGGCGATGGCCCAGGAATTTTTGAACGAGATATGATGTGAATGTTCTATGGGGTGGATTATGGTGGGGGACGTTCATGGTAGGAGGAGGTAATTAGGTTGATTTCCTTCATTTTCATGATACCCTACTACTCTAGTTATGGTTATGATGTGATGAACTAGGTGTTTTCGAGTGATATGTGATGTGATCGTGCTGTGGGGCGGTGGAACAGGTGTTTTCAGGCGTGATGTGATGTGACCATGTTGTGGGGTGGTAGTATATGTTATTCGGAAGAGATGATATCCCCAATACGTATGATGTTGGGGTATGAGAGTGGAAAATAAGTTGGAAAGAGGACCATTTAGACACTTTAGGATATGTTTTGGGTGTATGTCTTGAAATTTGGTGGATCTTGGGTATGACACTTTCCCTTGGATGAGTTTTTTTATAATAACAATTATCAGTCTTCCATTAGAATGACTTTATTTGAGGATTTTTATTAGATACCATGTTTTTATCTATTTTTCTATAAATGGATTGGGGAGATAGTAGTTCTTAGACCCGATGTGGAGCAAATCACAACAAAGAAGGTTTAACTTGTTCATGAGAGGATTAAAGTAGCGAAAGACTGACATAAGTCTTATACCAATTATAGGATGATCCCATTGGAGTTTAATGTTTGGGACCATGTGTTCTTGAAGGTTTCCGCTTGATGTGTCAAGAAGTGGTTTAGCAGAGGGAGTAAGCTTTCTACCAGGTTTATTGGGCCCATTCAGGTGTTGGGGTGAGTTGGTGAGGTGGTGTATCAGTTGTCATTACCACCTTGGATAGAGATGATCCAAAAAGTCTTCCACATTTGTCATATTATTCAGTATCTTCATGATGAATCCCATGTCATTGAATGGGGACAGTTGGATATCTACAATGATGTGACATTCATGGAGTGTCCATTGGAGATCCAGGATTTCCAAGAGAAGGCATTGTATTGATGGACCATTCCTTTGGTTCTTGTGTTGTGGAGGCATAATGGACTGAAGGGGAGTACATAAGAGTGAGATGTAGATGCATACCTATTACCCATAGTTTTTTTGAGTTTTTATTTGCTTTGTTTTGTTTTTCCTGGATGATGTGATGTTTGGATCTTATTGTGCTATAAGATGTGATGATTTTCTTGATATTGTGATGTGTGATAAAGTTTCAACATATAAAAATGGGATTACTTGATTCCTAATCGAGACACATTATACTATGTTGTAATTAAACCTGTACAGGTAAGTCAGTACCACCCATAGTGAATAGTATCTTGACATGGAGGATGAAATTCCCTGAGTTTCATGTTCAGGGAAGTACAGTTTGTGGGTTGTAGTGGTTTTTGGTTTGGGATATGTGGTGGTTTGATGGTTTTAGTGATGTGGTTGTGTAGTGATGAGGTTGTACAAGATGTTTTGTGGCTGTTTAGTTTTGTGTGTTTGTATGGTGGTGTCATTTGAGGTATGACAATATCCTTAAGAGGTATCTCACATGGTGGTTATTCAAAACCCTTTATTTTTCTAGGTTTGGTTTTGATTATCTAGGGATATAATCATTTGATAGGTATTTTATGTAACGACCCATGGCTTTCGGGCCCATTACTTTTTCGTTTTGGGTGGTTGGATGTGTTCAGTGTAGGTTATGAGAGTTTTTAGTGGAGGCTGGAGTTGCATAAGATCCACTGTAGGTTGTTCACACTGTGTATTGTTTACATGATGTGTAATGGTGGTTCATGACTTGGGTGTATGGATAGTTCATGGATTATACATGGGAAAAGGGAGAACCCATGAGATATATTAGATTTCATGTAATTGGAATTCATTATGTGTATTAAATAAAAGCTGAGGTGACATGTTTTTTGGAAAAAGATATAAATTTTTAGTAACTCAGGTATTACATGCCATGTAATGGTTACACGATATGAAACTAGTGGGTTTATAGCTTTTAAGTTCTTTTATCAACTAATTTTTCTTCATTCCACCATAGATTCTCTCCTTCTTGTTCTAGATAAACCTTAGGTGCCCCGATTAGACCTTCAAGACATCTTCTCCATTATTCAATATATTGGTTCTGGTGGTTTTTGGTTGTCGATCCATGCTGAGTTCTTTCTCCTTTCTATATGATTTTCTTTGATTATTCTCTTAAGAATTCACTATAGTGATGTTTATTTGGTTTTTGAGGAGTTGTGGGATGTGTTTTGATGATCCTTTTATGTAGTGTAGGTTAATTCATTATCTTGTGGTGAAATTGTGGTTTATAGGCATTTTTTCTTTTCCCTAAAGTGTGTAGAAAGTTGGAAATCTTCTTTTAGGTAGGGAATCCCTCGTTTCTTTTTATTGTGTATCACGCGGGATGGGTTTTCTCTTATTTTTCTATGGGATATGGTTGTGTTGGTTTAATAAATGATAAAGAATTTGATAATTAAAATTTAATGAGAAAGGGGAATTATTCACATCCTTTTTACAACTTTGATATTATTGTGATATTGATGGATTGTACAATCTTGATGTCCCATTGAAAATTATGGCCATTGGGGGATTTTTTTGTGCTGGATGATATGTGTTGTGACTGCTGTGTCTATTGTGATTGTTGTGATATCATCCTAAATGGAAATTGGATAACCACTTATATTTGGATAATGAAATGGTTTCACAAGGATTATGGATTGTGTGATAAAACCCTTAAAATAAAGTAAACTATGATAAAATACCCTTTGTTAAATCTGTAAAATCGTCTTTGATATGTTTTGATGTGTATCCATGCTTGTGGGGTAGTAATGTGTGGTTACAATGCAATGTGGGGCTGATGGGTAATATGTGGATGTGATTTTGGGGCGGTGAGGTGGTGGTTTATTGGCCATGATTTTGGGGCAGCGAGGTGGTGGTGGTTTCGCTATACTTTTGGGGAATCTAGGTTTTGGTTGTTTGGTAGTACTTTTGGGGCACCGAGGTGGTGTTTTTTTGCCATGATTTTGGGGTGGAAATGTGGTGTTTTTTTCATTCTTTTGGGGCGGTGAGGTGATGGTACAATGGGGATGATGAGATTCTTGTGATGTGTGGTTGCTTTGTGCTAGATTCCTGGGTGGTGTTATGTATTTAGAGGTGGCAGTGAAAGTGATAACACATGGTATGGATGATGGGATTGGTTAGAAATGTGAAATATGATTTGTGGATTGTGTGGTGTTATGTATTTAGAGGTGGTAGTGAAAGTGATGATGTTGTGATTTGGTTAGGGTTTGGTTGTGAATCCATAGGCTGTGCTCGTGTGTGGCTATATGTATATACTTTTGTATTCCTTATTATTTCTATACTTACCCCATCCATGTCGAACACTATGTGTCGAAACCCACATAGTCACACAATGAGTGTTTTTCCCAATACCCCAATGATGAGGATGAATGTAAGAATACCCTCTATTTACCTCTCTCTCTTATAAGTGAGTATATATGAACAATTTGTGATGGTAAGATGTTTTTAAGTGCACTATGGACTAGGTGTCTTCGGGTGATATGTAGTGGCCTGGGTATTTTCGAGCAAGATGTGATGTGACTGTGCGATGGGGTGGTGGACCGGGTGTTTTCAGGTGAGATGTGATGTAACCGTGCTGTGGAGAGGCTTACGGTGGGGGTATTTCATGGTATAAAGAGGGAATGAGGTTGATATCCTTCATTTTCAAAACACCACACTACTCTGGTTATGGTTGCGATGTGATGAACCGGGTGTTTTCGGGTGATATGTGATGTGACCGTGCTGTGGGGCAGTGGACCAAGTGTTTTCAGGCATGATGTGATGTGACCATACTTTAGGATAGTGGTATATGTTATTTGTAAGAGATGAGAATGCTAGGATGTATGATATTGGGGTTTGAGAGTAGAAAATTAGCAGGAAAGAGGTTTGGGGTACCCTTTATTGATATGCTTCTTATCATGTTACTATACTTGGATTGTGTTATTTGGTGAGAATTCCTTGGTGAGGTTGGGTTTGGTTAGTATACCTGTATAGGTGTTGTTTGGTTATGATGTTTTCTCACGAGTGCATTAGTATTCTTCTTTTATATGTTCATGAGAGACTTTAGTTTTTCTACTGAGTATACTTATATTCTTACCCAACGTATATAAGCTGATTTTTAGGTTTTCAAGAGGACCACATGGATCGTGTTGGACATTAATAGCTTGGATATTTGGATAGTTGACATGTTGCTGCTTTAGATTTACTTTTGAATACTTTTATTTGCATCATCTTTATTTACACATGCATTGTGAGATGGTTTTGGGTTCTTTTTATTTTATTTCATGGAGTTGCTTTTGGACGATTCATCTTATCTCCTAGTCTTATTTCATTATAGATGATAATTACTCCCATATCATGATATTTTTATACCATCAGTTCTAGACACCAACCCGGGGTCTACTGGAGGCGGGACTCAAGGGTTATTATCCCTCTCCATTCATTGTTGTATCTTTGGTAGGAGGGGGTCATGATAAGAGATCCCTTCAAGATCAAAGGACGACTGATCAACACGAATAATGAAATATAATCAACTCACCATGCTAGCACCCAAAGATTGATTGGCGTTTCTATGAGATCAAATTAGCACATGTAGATTATCACTAGATGGATTCTATCCTTGGATCATCATAGTGCAATAAAGGTAATCTGAAATGGTCTTTTTGGATGATTGAAATCTACTTCAAAGAAATAATTCTCAGACCAGGTATTCATTTCTTCTGATATTAAATAAATCAATTATAAATTTGATGTGAAATATCCTCGCATAGGGTTTTGGGAAATTCAATATTAAAATAAATTGTAATATATCACCCTTCAACACATGATTTTTCTACACCCAGAACCTACAAATCCTAATGATTCCATCTCCCTTTGAATCTCCAATAAGTGGGATTCATAGGGTACTCTCATACTGGTTGAGGTCATCGATTCTTTTGTCTATATCAATTGGATTATATCATAAATTTTAATATATACTAATCATAATGGTCACTGTACAATGATTATATTATCAATAGTTAATATGTTTAATGATATTTTAAATATGAAAATATATATTTTATAATAGCCCAAAATATCCAAAGTATTACATGTGTTTTCTATAGCTACATTACTTAATAAGGAAATTATTCATTCAAAATGGAAGTGAAGTGGAGGAATGGGAAGAGATGTGGGTGGGAAGAACCATATGACCCACTGGAAGATGATTGTGACCCCTCAAAATCTAAAGTGGTGGTAGATGCAGAAGTGAAGGTCAAGGAGGATGGATTTGTGGGTGGTGGAGAAGGTGAATCCTTCCACTGATTGGGTGGTGGAGGTGTATCATTGCGATCAGATGAACGTTTAGCGGGGGAAGTGTAGATTGTTTTGGTTCAAGGCATGACAGATGGAGGGGAAGGTTTAGGAGGGGTGTAGAAGATGGAGAGGAGGCGAGGAGGAGGTGATGTGGATAGAGGTAGGAAACTGAGGAAGGGCGAGAGGTGTCAGGTGGGGGAGGAGTCTCATCTAGAAGAGGGACTATGGTCATGAACCTAGGGTTCATAGGATTTTAAATTCCCTTGGCATTTACATGTCGTGAATTGATTACACAACATGTAAATATTAACTTTGTTCATTTTTATAACCTTTGAAATTTACATGACATGTAATGCGTACACATAGTTTATTTGTTCTTTTGTTCCCCTTCTTGAGCTAGGTCCTCTTAACAAGCCTCTAAATGCTCTAAAATTTCCTATAGACTAAACTATCCTACTCTAGACTATTGAACCTACCTTAGGGAATAGTGAAGTGGCAGTGCATGGTCAAATCCACATAGATTACTGGTAGGAAAGCAACCATTTGAACAAAACCCTTAGAAAGGATTCTTCATATTCACTCTCCAAGTTTGGTTTTTACTAAATCTAGGTAGTTTGGATTTATGAAAGATAAAAAGGAAGGGATCAGGATCAATTTAAGGGTTCTTGAAGGAAGATAATCCTATATTTATATTGGAATAGTCATACAACTTAGGTTGTGAGGAAGTGCAGGGTCATCAATTGGTTTTGGTTAAACCAATTGGATCTACATATGCTAAAACTATCCCATGGTTAGGGTATAATTGAAAACCTAGGTGCATTACACTTAACTTATATGTAGAAAGTGTCATAGGCTAATGGTCATAGTCCTTCTCAACTTCAATTAGGTTAGGTTCATTCAATTTGACTTCCCAAGGTCAAGGTTGTGTAAAATAATGTGATGAACAATTATTATTAACATAATTACTAGCCACAGGGTTACCAATGTCTAGTATATAGATTCATTAGGCTTAGAAACACCCCTACACTCAACCCATAACCCTAGGTGAATTAGCTGCATATGGCAGTGTTAATAAAAAGTAGGGAAATACCAAACATGATATACATAATCATGAAAAAGTTGATAATTAAGAAATCCATTTATTAAAATAATTAAGAATTAAGAGAAAACAATTGAAGGAAATGTATTTCTAATAAAAAACTCACTATTCATGAAGAAACAATGAATATATATGCAAGTGTTGATGAATAACAAAGAGTGATGTTAAAATATAAATAAAAAAAGGATTTGAAACAGATGAAGAAAAAATTTAGATTAATCAAAAATGAAAAAGGATTTAATAAAATAGACAAAGGAATGATTTAAAACTAGTTTATAATGAAAAAATATGGAAAATGAGAGAAAAATATGAGGGAAAATTAAAGTACACAGATCCCCTATGCATGGAGAAGTGCCTAAAATATAAATAGTATGAAAGTTACACAATGTGTAAGTCATTTAAATTGTGTACTAGATTTAACCAACTTTGTCCCAACATTTTCATGTTGTGTAATCAGGTTTCATATCATATAATTGAGATCCACAATTGCCTCTAAAAATTGTGAATATCATAGGATATTTGGCCAAAATCTTTGACTGGATGGGATATTCGAACTTTTCATGTCATGTTATCTTTGCACACTGTGTATGGGATTCATTTTCAGCGGGATTCTGGTTCTGAAATTTGCACAATGTGTAATGAATTCACATGTCTTGCATTGTCTTCACATCATGTAAAATCTTTACAAGTTGTTTTGTTGATCTACAGACATTTTGTGAATGAGTACTACACATCGTGTATGATGTACATGACATGTAAAGCCTATTTTTTAAAATTTTCATAATTTCTTCCTTAAATTCCAGAATTCATAATTCTCATAAAAACAATCCAAAACTCAGTGTATTATCAAATAAAACATGAATAATCCTTATTTAAATGTATACAATATATATATATATATATATATATATAGAAATTCAGCTTATCAAATTCCCCCACACTTGAACAATTTATTTTCCTTAATAAAAAAGCATATCAATAGTGATTTCAAAAGAATCAATTTTTAAAATAAGAAAAATGCATTACAATTAGGGAAAATAAAACTAAGTGTAAGGATAAAAATTCAATCTTCCATAATCCATCCTATAGAGAAAATCAGTCATGCCTCATAGTTCAGTTCTTTATCCATATTCTTTATTCCTTTAATCACAATTTCCTAATTGTTCCTTAAATTCTGTAACCATTTTGTGATTTACCTCACAATAATTTTTCTCTCATCAATCAATGTAAAAATGAAATGAGAGTTATGCTCATACCCTGAATATATGTTCTTAACATATTTTTTCATTGGTTCTAACATCTCTACTTTGTAAAGAAAAATACAAAATCAATCACGAGGGCTTCAAAAAAAGGGTTGAAATGTTTCTAAGGCTGAGGGAAGGTGGGTAGAAAGTAAAAATAAATCTCAAAAGGAGGGTAATATCTAAAGTATAATTCATGATAAACATGAACATTGTAATGAAGTAACTCCTCCTAGATAATATTTGTCTGTACTTCATAGATCAAGATGGGTCCATGAGGATAAAAAGTTGGTATCAAGAATGTACTATATTAATTTATTTATCTTTTTATATATTTCTTAAAAATAATGTCTAGGCCAGGCCTCACATCCATCCCATAACCATATACGATCCATAATAGGATTCATCAATTTGGTAATGGTGATTTTTAACCTTCCTAATACACAACCCAAAATATTTTTCTTTTTCTTTATATATATATATATATTATTTTCAAAGGAACAAGGTAAGAAAAGAAAATTCCAAAAGAAATAATGGGACACATCATGTCAGTCTGGTGAAAGTTCCATCATACATCTCCTCAATGCTAAAATCTTGTGTCCATCACTAGTGAAAATTCCCCCACACTTGTTCAAAGGATAATCATGCATCGTATCAAGAGTAGTGTAGGAAGGGATAATAGGCTTGAAACATATGCATCATAATAAGGTTATTCATAACTACTATGGGATAAAGTAAGAAATATGTATAGGTGGGTCTCAAGAAAAGTGGCTCACAAAAACCACCTCAATCATTTTAAAAGTGTATTTGTTCAATCATAGCCTCAATAATATCTCAATGCAAGTTATGATAGGTTTACACATCCCAAGTTTCTCTTAAGAAACATGCTTAGATTAGAATATGATAGTGTATGTCTAGAATCCTCTTAGGAATGAGAGTATATAAAAGTAAATGTCAATCAATCAGGAAATAAAATCCAATAATAAGTCAATAAAAATTAATTGCAAGAATATTGAATTTGAATCAAATTACTAAACTCATCAATCATGATAAAAAAATAAAACATGAATAAAAAATAGATTTCAACAATCTCTAACATAAATTTATCTTTAATTTAAAATGTTGCAATGAGATTTCAAGTTTAAAGAATGTTTTCGATAAAAAATGTCTCATAAATAAGTGAAAATGAGTAATAATCCAAGTGTATCTACAATAAAGCTCAAGAAAGACCCCCAACACTTAAAATGAGATAGATTATAGACAGTTTTGGAAATCATCATGGGAGAGATATCATATATCACATAGACAAAAAATGACATGGAAATTTGAAATTGAAATTAGGGAATTGAGATCTCACTGTAGTGAATGTCATGCAATGATAAAACTTATTGGATTTTGAGTGGAGTTTGTTCTACCTGAATTTTTTTTAGAAAGTAAAAACCTTCACTAGAAAAAAAATTAGTCTAAAGGATTTAAATAATATGGAATTAAAAAAATAGATGATTCACATAGTGAATAATAATAAAAATCAGCTCATATAAATGCATAAAAGTGATTACAGTGAAGATCAGGGTAGTCTATAAACAAGAATGCCAGTAAAAGGAAAAGAAAAGATCATAATCACATGAATGAAAAGAAATAAAACAAAAATATGGGTTTACTCCCATAAATTGATAACAATAATATCATTATATAGATGGATAGATACGGGAATCAGTTAGAGTCGTTCATTTTCTCAAAAGTCTGTTGCCTCCTACAGGAACCGATAGTTGTTTCATAGAGATCGCGAGGATGTTTGGTGGGATTTAACACCTAAAGAGTGTATTGATCATGAATCTCATTAAAAAAGAATAAAATTTGTGATCTTCATGGTGGGTAATGTTGTTGATCATGGATCTCAAGTGAGATATCCTCAGGCTGGTGCTCGATGTCAACTTGATGCTGACACATCCAAAGTAGGAGGGTAGATGGTGGTGGGATAGGTGTATAAATAAACATAGAGGATTTAGAATAACTAGACATGGATAAATTAATATAGTAATAAAATGAAAATAATCCAACCAACATTATATCCAAAATCTACATCCCATGCATATATATAAGCAATGATAAATCAATGTAAAAGTTATACAAGTAGCGCAAAAAATGGATACCTAATCAAAGTACAAAAAATGAGGGAGTGGTTGGGAAATAACTAGGTGGTAAATTCAAAGTCTTCAAGATCCACATCATACATCCCCTATCGAATAGTGTGTGCCTATAGCTGGACCTCCCTATCAATGTCAGCGATGGAGGAAGAGGCTGGGGGGATCGACCGTTGAGGAGGGTTTCGTGGTGCTGGCAGCTGGCTTGGTCAAGGAAGGAAGAGGTGAGGTTCCAATACATATAGTATACATGTGTCTATAAGCTAAATATATTAAGGGATCCTCATATTGGGATGGAATTGTGGGGCCCTTTCCTTGGATGGTCGGCTCTGCTAAAAACTCATATTGGGAAGCAGGGTTTTTTAGCTTAGAGGAAAGATCATTCTAGGTGGTAGCTGGTGTGGGTATGGAGAAGGATGAAGGGCTGACCAGTGGTGGTGGATGTTAGACTGATGGTAGTGTTAGGGTGGTGAAAATGGAAAGCTCGACGAAGGGAATGTGTAGGCAGTGGGAAATACGACGCAAGTTCTCCAACAACCATTGGATAACATGCCATAAGTCGGATGTCATGGATGCAACAAGTGCATAGGTGGTAGGTCCAGTGGTGGTGGTGGTAAAAATAAGGGAAGGATGAGTGGTGGTAGGTGGGATGTTAGTGGTAAGATGGGTGAATTCTATGGTGGAGGTGGTGGTAGTGGTGGCAGTAGGGGTATGAGCAGAAGAGGCTAGTGTGGCTAGGTCAGCTGCATGCTGGGAAAATACCTCTTTAGAATTATCAAGATAAGTCGACACTGACTGATAGATCCTAACATCCTTCATGAACATACCCATCTTGTGGAGTAGAAGTAGGCTGATTCTCTCCATAGGGCCAAGCGAGGTGTTGGGAAAAAAATACCTCAAGGTAACATTGAAGCATTTTTGGGTTGATTGTGTTTATTAAAAAGAGGGTTTCTATGGTTAGTTGTGAAGTTACAGACATATTGTTGATAATATATGTTGAAAAATAACCATGAAAAAGGAATGTATGATCTATAGGTGGTACAAAAATAATGTATACAAGGCGACATCGTTTTATAGTGTTTGCCAAATTTTTGGGCCTCAAAATTGGAAAATGGAGGTACGTGTTTTTGGAAAAGAAAGTTTCACACAAGATTGAAGGTGTCTTAGAATATTGTGTGCAAGGAATATTTCAGGATCAGAACATCAAAAAAAGGCAAAGTCATGAAGTGCATAAAATATCTTGAATGTGTGCGAAAGATGAGGTTGTGTGAAAGAGACTTGCGTGCTCAATGTGACATCAAATGTGGTTTTGTGTGCTCGAAGAAAATCTTGTGTGATGTGTTAGGATCTTGTGTGCATGGGTTAGTGATGCCTATAAATAATAGGTGACCCCCCTCATTTGTGTAGCTCATCACTTAGAGGAAATTAGAGCTCTGAAGCACATAATAATTTTAAGTAAAGGGAGTTGCGTGTAAGAAATAGAGCCATGTGTAAGAATTGGAGTTGCATGCAAGAAAGGAAGTTTCACTTAAGATTAGAGTTGTGCATAATAAATATTAGAGTTGTTTATAAGAAGAGTTTTTTCACACAATGCATAAAAATTGCATGAAAGGTGCAGTAAGGGTTGTACGAAATATTTTAAGTTGCGTAGTACATCTATGGTAAATTGGTATTCATCAATCGATGAAATTGGGATATCAATAGAGAATATACATACAGTAGAGGATACATTCATTAGAGATAATGCAGGAACCTAAAAGTCTATAAACTATGGATGGATCTTCTAAAGAAGTAGTGAGCACACTTCAATTTAGAGAGAAGTGAGCTTTCAAATTATGATTGGTTGTAAACTAGGTGGGACAATGAGTCTGATCCGAACTTTGTAAACTATAGTGCACTTTTAGTGGATTTGGTACATCAACACATTTTTGTTATATGATCCTTGAACATAGTCCCATGAGGATGAACCAAGTAAAAATTTCCATGTCTCGTGCATGATTTAATTTATATTCATACTTTTCTACGAGAAAGAGAGAGAAGAGAGTTTTTTTAACAATGAAACAAGACCAAAAGGGGTAGTTGTTTTAATCTATCATACCCTGATTTACCCCCCTATTAGGATATTTGACCTAGTGTAACTAACAATTGGTATCATATTGATGGTTAATATATATGTTTCTATCTCAATGGAGGTCATCAATCACAAAGAGATTTTGATCTCTGATGGGAATAATTCTCAGTTATGGAAGAATCAGATTCAATACTACTTTGAATCTTTGGGAATGGATGTGTTTACACCAGCGATGCATGGAATTTCATCTAACATTGATAGTAGTTCTTTATCAGATGTTGAATGAAGGGTATTGGATTCTGATTCCAAAGGAATTAATGCATTAGGGGGAGCCCTATCAAATGAAATCTATACGAAGGTGATGTCATGAAATACATCACATGATATATGGGAAAAGCTATTGAATATCTATGAAGGAGATTAAAAGGTCAGAGAGGAAAAGCTATAGGTTCTATGGAGTAAGTATAAATATTTAATAATGAACCCAAATGAGTCCATTGATGCATTATTTGATAGGGTAAATGTTGTTTTGGAAGACATGTGTGGTATTGGAGAAATTATTAAAGATGTAAATATTGTCAAGAACATCTTGAGAATACTTCCACCTCAGTTCAATATGAAGTTTTCTGTGTTGGAGGACAATGATTCAAAGGATCTCACATCAGATAGCTTGCATAATACTCTTGTTGCATATGAGATGAGAAATGAGGACATTGAGTTTATGGAAAAAGGTAATTCCAATGAAGTGGAATTAAAGGATATAAAGAATCTCACCATTGAGGATTCTCAGGAATAAGAAGAGACAAATGAGGTGATGTCATTCCTTTCCTCAAATCTACAAATAGGGAAAAGAAATTTCAAAGGAAAACTTCCAATTGATTTCTTTATATGTGGAAAGGTTGGTCATATTACAACAAGGTGCCCCAAGAAGTTCCAAAAAGGTTTTTGAGTATAAGATCAAAATTGAGGAACAAAAAAGTGAAATGGATATTTTTACTAATATTGGAAGGGATCAAATCAAATGTATTGAAGAATTTGAAGAGGAAGTTATCAGTCTATGATGAAAAGTTAAGGATCAAGAAAAACTCTTGACTCCCAATGTGACATCAGGAAAGTAGATCATTAAAAAGACAGAAAAGTTGGAAGTGGATCATAGAGGTTTATTAGAGTGAAAGAAACATAAAAATCTAAATGATAAGGCTGGTATGGGGCTTGATAAAAAACAGAAGGTAGTCATGGTTGAAGTCATAACACAAGAACCCGCTCCAAGATTGAAGATTAATTTATCCATGAAGTAGAATTAGAAGATTTAGAGAACCCAAGGGACATCCATTGGTGTATAAGTGACACACAAAAATGAACCCTACATCAGGTGTTATTATTGTGTAAATATGGGACACTCACAAAATGTGTGTTCCATAGTCAAGAGATACAAAAGGAAACAAGAACAACAGTGGAAACCAAACAAAGCATGGTACTCTAGAATATCTTTCAAGGGATTTTTTTTGGTTTAGAGGATTTTGGAACATGGATATATATTGTACATAAATCATGAACAGAAATGTGTCAATGAAGAATCAAAATGGTGGGAAGCATCAAATCAAAGAATCAAAAGGTGAGCTAAAAATGAAAAACTGATTTTTAGCTTTTCAAGATGAAGCTGGTCTATCATATTCTAAAGAATATCAAGCTTATCAATCTATAACAAGTATGAATTCAAAAACTTGGATAAAAAAGAAAAGATATGAGAAGGCAATGGTTGCGAAAATTGTCCTTAAAGAATTAGATTATTTTGGTGTATGGATCATTGATAGTATTTTCACATCCCAAATGATAGGAAATAAGGATCTGGTTATAGGCATAAAATATGACAAAGAAGGTGTTGTAAAATTTGGAAATGATGAAGGCTTGAAGATAATTGTCTCGGGAAAGGACAAGTTTGGGGGAAAAGAAAGGAAACATTCTGATTCCTTGGTAGTAGAAGGTCTTAGTCACAACTTACTGAGTGTCAGTAAACTATGTGACTCAGGACATGATATAAAATTCACCAAGAAGATGTGTATCATCAAAGGAAAAAATGGTACAATTGTTTTATAGGTAAAAATAACAAAGAGGAATCTATACCTTATTAGTGGGGAATAAGATATGTGATTTTTTATCTAGAGAGGAAGAAAAAAAGTTATGGCATAAACGACTTGATCATCTATTCCAACCATCCTTGGAAGATCTAATAAAGTGTGATACAGCTAGAGACCTCCCTAAGCTATCATGTGATCATACTCATACATGAAATGCATGTCAACAATATAATATCATCAGAAATACATACAAGGTAAAAGATAAGAAGTCAACAAGAGTGCTTGAATTGGTGCATACTGATGTATGTGGACCTATCTCACAAAGATCCATTGATAGGAAGAGATGTTACATTCTTTTCATTGATTATTATAGTAGAATGGCATGGGTATTTGTCATTTTCCATAAGTAAGATGTGTTTAGTTTCATAAAATAGTATTAGAGGGAATCTGAAAGGATGCTTGGACAAAAAATTCTTAGGTTTTGTACTGATAATGGTACAAAATTCATAAACAGTCAAGTGGAATACTATCTTGAGAAACATGAGACAATACATCAAGTTTCTTAAGTGAGAAATCCCCTATATAATGGAGTGGTTGAGAGGAGAAATCAGATAATCATAAACATGGATAGAATAATTCTTATTGAAAAATACCTACCAGATAAATTTTGAAAGGAAGTGGTCTTGACATTGGTATACATTTCTAACATGGCTCTGTTGTGTCTGAAAGAAGGAAAGACTCTATATGAGATGTGGTGCAGTTTAAATCCAATGTTAAAATAATTTAGAATATTTTGAAGTAAGTTCTTTATTATCAGCAAATAAAATCACATGAAGTTTGAGTCATGAGGAGATGAAGGGATATTCCTTTTCTACTCAGGAAAAAACAGGGCATATGAATGCTTTAATAATAGGTTGGGAAAAATAGTGGAAAGTAATGGTGTCAATATAGTGGAAGATGAACAAAATATTAAACAACTCAATGAAAATTTTCTTAATGAATTAAAAAAATATAGGGGGAGCATAAGTGGTAGATGCTGATTTAGAAGAAGACATTGATGATGATGAGGAGGAAATCAAATCGATGTCTACACAGAATCCAAATAGTTGAGCTGAAATTTATAAGAAAAATATCATTGGTGATAATACAATGTCTATTCAAACTAGAAGAATAAATTCATTACAGTAGGAATCTTTCTTATCTTAGGTAGAACTGAAATGTTTTGCTGATGTAGATAGAGATGGAAACTGGGTTCAGGCAATGAATGATGAACTAGACTAGATTGAGAAGAATCAAACGTGGGATATTGTTTCAAGTCCAATATATAAGAATTTCATTGGGACTAAATGGGTATTTCCCAATAAGATGAATGAATATGGAACAATGATTCGAAACAAAGCACGACTAGTGTGAAAAGGTTACTCCTAGATAGAGAGTATCGATGTCGATGAGATATTTTCACCTACTCCAAGGCTGGAGACAATCAGATTATTCTTTTCTATTATAGTGCAATAGAATTTTAATGTTTTCTAGATGAATGTCAAGTCCACATTTTTGAATGGTGTTCTAGAAGAATAAGTGTATATTGATCAGCCAAATGGTTTTCTCATTCATGAATATGAGAAAAAAGTTTTTCAACTGAAGAAGGCATTGTATGGGTTGAATCAAGCACCAAGAGTATGGTATTCGAGATTAGATTAGTATTTGAAGAAGTTTGGATTTCAACATGGTGAAGTTGATTACAATATCTATGTTAATAATAATAGTAATCAAAGGATGATGGTGATGGTTTATGTCAATATTGATGACATAATATTTGATGGATCAGATGAATCACAATGCAAAAAACTTTTTGAATTCATGGAAAGTGAGTTTGAAATGTTAATGATTGGTGGAATGACATTTTTTCTTGGTTTATAGGTTACACAAGGAAGAAATTACACTTTTATTTCTCAATAAAAATATGACAAGAAGGTTCTAAGAAGATTTGGAATGGAAAATTCCAAGGAGATGAAAACTCTAGTTGTTACCCGGATGAAACTATCAAAAGATGACGATGTCGAGGTAGTTAATATCACAAAATATAGGCAAATCATTAGTAGTTTACTATACTTAATAGTGAAAATATCTGATATTATTTTTACCACATGCCAAGCAGTGAGGTATCAAAGTAATCCTAAGGAAAACCACATGATTTCAGTGAAAAGAATACTTCAGTATATCAACGACACTGTGGATTTGGGTTTGATGTATAATGAAAAATCTCATCCAGAGCTATTGGGATATACAGATGCATATTGGTCTAGTTTAGAAGATGATAGGAAATCAATGTCAGGAGGTTCTTTCTATCTTGGTGGATTGTGTATTTCTTGGATAAGCAATAAAAAAGATTTAATTTCATTGAGAACCACATAATCTGAGTATATTGTAGCCACTCAAGCATGCACACAATTATTGTGGATAAAGTAGCAACTTAATGATATGAGATTTGAAGTGAATTCTCTGATTGGAATCCATTGTGATAACTCAAGTGCTATCAATCTTAGTAAAAATATAGTCCATCAATCAAGGACTAATCACATTAAAATTAAATATCATTTTATCAAGGATAAGGAGGAGCATGGTCTTATGAAGTTGAAGTATGTGCCTACAGAACTATAGGTTGTAAACATTATGATAAATTCCTTACCCAAAGAAGAATTTGAGAGGCATAGACTGGCTCTGGGAGTTCATTCGACTCCTCTCACTTGAAAAATTTTAGATGTGGGAACCCCCCTCTCCCTGAGGCATGGTGTGTGTTTCCCTAATGCACTGATATGTGTTCTTTACCATGTTTCAGACCACAAAGGAGTGACCTTTTGGTTCGTTTACAAAGGGGAAAAATTTTGGCTATTAAAAGTGAGAAAATGTCTTAGTAAAGACATGGGGAGAAACTGATAGGTGGTGCAGTGAGATAGGGGGCGAACCAGAGATTAACTTGAATATCTTTAATAATTACAAAACATGAGAACCCAAGCAATGGATTAAGGGGAGTTTTAAATATGACAATGATAAAAGTGTCCACTCAAAGGATATATATCATGATAGATGGAGTTTGTGATGAAATAAGTTGAGAGGTTTTGGACTAAAGTGATTCATTGATGAACTTTTCATATTACCCTTGTTTCTCATGCCAAGCATTGATCATGTGGGCTTAGAGTATGTGTTGAGTAAATCATTGATTTCTATCAAAATCGCATGAATAAAATGGTGGTAGAATATAGATGAATCTATAAAGAGGTATCAATTTATGAAAGAGTTGTCAAAAAACCCAAAGGGGTATATTGTTGGGAAAAAATCCCTCAAGGTAACATTGAAGCATTTTTGGGTTGACTGTGTTTGTTGAAAAAGAGGGTTTCCATGGTTAGTTGTGAAGTTCCAAATATATTTTTGACAATCTATGTTAACAAAGAACCATGATAAAGGAATGAATAATCTGGAGGTGATACAAAAATAACGTATACAAGGAGGTATCATTTTCCAGTGTTTGCCAAATTTTTGGGCCTCAAAATCAGGAAAATGGAGAAAAGTGTTTTTGGAAAAAGAAGTTACGTGCAAGATTGAAGATGTTTTGTAATGTTTCACACAAGGCATGTTTCAGGATTAGAACATCAAAATATAAAAAAGACATGAAGTGTGTGAAAGATCTGGAATGTTCGTGAAAGATGAGGTTGCACGAAAGAGACTTGTGCGCTCAATGCGATTTCAAATGTGGTTTTGTGCACTCAAAGATATTTCATAAATCATAATGATCTTGATCACAGGGGTCAGAGATTTCTATAAATAAGAGGTGACCCACTTATTTAAAAATATTAACACTTAAGGAAATTAGATCTCTAAATCATGTAATAATTTCATGTAAAGGGAGTTGTATGTAATAATTGGAGTTACATGTGAGAATTGGAGTTGCGTGCAAGAAAGGAAGTTGCGCATAATATTAGAGTTTTGTGTAAGAAAGATTAGAGTTGTGCATAAGAAGAGGTTTTGCATGCAAAACATAAAACTTTCATGAAAGACGTAGTAAGGGTTTCACAAAAGATTTTAAGTTTCCCAATACATCTATGGTAAAGTGGTATTTATTAGTGGATGAAAGTTGGACATCAATAGAGAATATACATAAAATGGAGGATTCATTCATTAGATATAATTAAGTGACCTAAAAATATATAAACTATGAGTGGATATTCTGAAGAAGCAGTGAGAACACTTCAGTTGAGAGATCAATGAGCTTTCAAATTATGATTGGTTATAAACCAGGAGGGATAGTGAGTCTACTCCGAACTTTGTAAAAATTGGTGTACTTTTAATGGATTTGGTACATCAGCACATTGCCATTGTATTCTCCTTGTTCATAGAACAGTGATGGTGAACCAAGTAAAATTGTTGTGTCTCTTTCATTCTTTAATTTCTGTTCATACATTGCTACGAGAAAGAGAGAGAAGAGTGTTTTTTTTAAAATGAAACAAAATCCAAAGGGGAAGTGGTTTTAATCTATCACACCCTGATTCACCCCCCTCTCTCAGGGTATTTTACCTAGTGGGACTAAGATAATTTATTTTAATTATTTTACATTACATCTACATCAAATATCCATATTATTTATCATGGATATGATTATTTATTAAACCTTATATCATTTCAAAATATAGTGTTTTATTATGAAAGTTACTTGATTGGATAGGTAAAATCTTGATAAATCTATATTCTTTACCCAATATGGATATTTACTGATAATATATATTTTTCATGAATTAAATAAATCATTCAATATATGAGGAATGCATTAGAAATATAGTGATGGGTGGGGTCCTAAAATTATATATCCCCTTGATGCATCGACAGTTCTCATGGGACAAATCAGTAAACTAGAATTAAATGGGTTTTGGTGTATACCTACCTATCGATTAAACTATCTTGGTGAAAGATATTGATGGTATAGACATAATGATGTTTGAAATCACAAAATCCCATATTAATAATTTACTTCATTGAGAATTAATTTATTGATTTCCATGTGATTATTTGATTAATTATGATATCCATATATTATATTAAAGCTCATGTTATTATTTATATAGAATTATTTGATTTTAATTTAGTCCTATATTATTCTTCATTCTCAAGTTATTGATTAAATGTCACGTGTTTTTAGTTATTTACCTTGTCATATTGATCATTAATTATTTAATCATGATATCTTTTGATATGCATAACCCTTAATAAGTATTTGAAAACACCCTTATTTTTTTTCCTTTCCCCAGTATATGAAGAGGGAATCTTTTAACAAGTTCAAGGATGTAGGATATTTACTTTCACTATGCTATAAATTATGTTTTTCAAATGTAATGAAAGACTCAAGTATGTATCTAGTTTACCAAGACTACTATAATATTCAGTCCTTTAGGATAAAATCGCTTGTATCTAGAACCAATGTAATAAAGTAACCACTAACTATGTCCTAATAGGGTTGGGGTCTTTACATTCATCACATTTCCCCTCACATTGGTTGTTGAACCAGTTCCTCCTATTTCTAGATGTTGGCTAGAATAAAGGGAAAATTAGGGATTAGAGTTTTCAAACTATTAAACATATAAAATGGAAAATATGAACATTGAAGGGATAAATCATAATATACATACATTACTCAACATATGAATTTCTAGGCTTTAATCCAAGTTATCTATGGTCTATTTCCTAACATAAAATTTTATGCTCATTTTTGTTTCCTTTATAATGATTCATAAAGAAATTATGAATTTACTAAATCATGTCCCTTAGGAGTTTCAAACCAAGTTTTCAACAAGATTTTTTTTTCATACACCAGGTGATGATCAATTCAATTCCCAATGCACCCTTTTTGGTTTATTACCCATAGGTATAATAGTGTAAGAACCACTTCCACTTGTAGTATCCATATAGATATTTTGTTGCTTGGAAACCACTTACTATATACTTTACCATAATTTAGGGATGTTTTCCTATGTTTAGTCTTATACCTAAGGATTTCAATAAAGTTTTCTAATCTTAATTCCCAAAAATAACTAGACTTTCCTCTCATACCAAATAAAACAACCATATCCTCAATATACCATAATTCAAGATTTATTACATAAAGATACACACAATACAAACCCAAAATATTTAGAGGCCTAATGTATTTGGGTAACTAGATACATAAAATAATAATTTTAAATAGGGATATGGTGACATTATTTAAAAACCCCATAACATTCTCTTAAAATTTGTTGATCTTATAATACTGTATGGGATAACTTGGAAACATACATAAAAAAGGTGTGGGTTATAAAGACCAGTAACGTAATAAATAAATAATAACATGATGAAAGCAATAAATGTGAGTTAAGAGTCATATCAATGTGACATAAAGTGAATTATAATCATAAACATTAACATCAAATCATGATATAATATGTTAACATCAATGCAACATAGGAATGTTGCAACAATATAAAACATGACATCATAAGTATAAGACAAGTATAACTACCAAGAAATCATAACATAGTGTTATTAGAATAATATCTAATGTACCATAAATAGAATATCATGAGATAAAAACATTAACCAATGCATTATAGAGATATATAATTTCTGGACCACCCATCACACTCATATCTTGTACATGCATTTTTGGGACACATATATCATTCAACACAATAAAAATTTTAATCACTTTTAATCCCAAAATCAAGGAGAGTGGGTTATATAAATGTAATTACCCAATAAATCAAGGACAGTTACATATATTTTAGTACCCTTTAGAAGAAATGGGGATGGGTATTCATAATACAAAAGTTTGACATGGAAAATTATGAGATAATTTCAACAGAATAATGGGTGCATATAAAGGTTCATGGATGGGATTAATGAGAGTGAAAGGTATTATATAATTAAATTTTAATAATAAGTATAGTAAAAGGGATGTTTATAAATACATTTCATCATGAAAAATTGGAAATAAAAAGTCTTAGTACAAAGAAAGCATTCAAAATGAAAAGGAAGAGGTGAGGATCCCTTACCTTGAGAGGGCACTTCTAAAATCTTGGGAGGATATTTTTAAGATCTTGAGAATAACATGGGAGAGATTTAGAGAGTGTTAGTGAGAGTAACTTCATAATAAAAGGGTTATGAGTAAAGAGGAGTAGGAGGATTTATAGTAATTTATAGAAAAAGAGAGGATAATTCTTTATTAATTTATAAACTTAGGTTTTGGACTCTATATGATAAAATAATAAAAAACGCAAACCTTCCCATGATTTTTCCAATGGTTTCTTCAAAATAAGAGTGATTTTAAATTTTTTATATTTTAAATAATTGAACTTATCAAAATAATATGACTGGTGATGTGTAAGTGAGTCATGTTCATAAAGAATTGATTTTAAAACGTTAAAATATAATATATGTTTTGTATGATTCATAAAGGATTATAAAATTAATCAAATAACTTAAAAAACACATTATTTTAAAGATAAAACATTATTTTGGTCATGTATACTTTTTATAGCATTTATTATATCACTTTTAGGCTATTATGATGTCATAATATAGATTGTATATTTATACCATATTTAATTTTTACCCAAAAATTTGACTGTCATAAAAAATTATGAAAATATCACCATTGAATAATTTCAATATTATGATTTCAAAAATAATATTTATTTTACCAAAATAATTTCCTAAATATGAGAATTTTCACTTTTTAATAAAAATCCTTATTTACTAAAAAATAATATTTTTTACAATACTAACTTTCCGACCCTTATAAAAATTACATTGTACCTTATTTTTCATGACCCATCCCTCGGGGCCCATACCGTGACTACCCCAGGCCCACCTCCTGACAGCCAGGGGTTGGCAACTACAGCCGAAGAAATAAACCTGCAAGTGGGAGGAATTTTCCTAAGTTCTTGTATGCACACACATGCCCAACCAAGTCCCACACACTGACCAAGGAAACAAGTATCACTGAAAATAAAGTTGAGTACAACTAATAAAAGTGGGACAGAATACAAACCCAATGAAAGAACTGAAAATAGCAAAGTACAAAAAGGAAAACTCTAATAGCCATTCGAGGAAAACCCCAACTGATCATGAGAGTAGTGTAGCTACTCAAAGATGAAGTATAATGTCATTTCCACCCGATTCTACTGGGTACCGTTTGGTCCTAGGCCACCAATTCCACCATCGTAGCGTCTGTCAGTACCGTCTCCCTATGCACCCCTGGGTCCCGGTCCACCAAAGTCTCTATTGAAACATCAATCATCTAAACTAGAAACAACACATGTGGAAGAATCTCATTCAGGGATGAGTAAAAAAATACTTAGTAGGGACCCCAAAACAAAAAAGAAATACCACAAAACAATCATCAAAGTAAATCATGAAACACAAGATAACTCACACCAGCTATACATTTAGGGTAGTGATAGAAGAATCATTATTAACATCATCTAAAACCTTGTATGATGGAGAAATACTCCTCTATCTAGTATAGTGGGCCTAATAAGTCACATAGAAATGATTCCCACTAACCTTGGACTGCTTAGGTACCCCTCCTCATCGCGTACCATGGTCCTGCAAAGTCACACAGAAGTGCTTCCCACTAATCTTGGCCAAATGAGGTACTCCTCCTCGTCACATACCATGGGCCTAAAAATCCACATAGAAGTGGTTCCCACCATGGGCTTGAAAATTCACACAAACTAGGCCATAGTCAAGTCATACAGAGTCGAAATTCAGCAGTCTTCAGGTCTCAACCAACCGCAAGGTTCCGTACATATCGCGCCTGGGAGAACCGCTCCTCAATCCATTATTTGCATCTAAAATTTCACAAAAGTGTCATTATGGCATGCCAAAATATTATCCTAGCTGATAGGGTCCCAACTCTGCAAACAACTCGTCAATCGAATGCACGATCTGCAAGATACGAGCGTTTTAGTAAACAGGGACTGGTTGCGTCTCAGCCAAGTCCGAACCAATCAGACCGACCCGACCAACCCGGCCCAAGGGTCCCATATACCCCAATTTAAACTATAATGAATCAAGATGACCCAGTTTGGGTATGGGTTGGTCCGATCTGGCCTAGCCAGTGGTTCAGGCCCAATGGGCCTCGCCGAACCCGACTCGGTTTGGCTGAGGGTCCAGCCCGCCGGGTCGCTCGGTGATCCAGTTTGGTCTGGCCTGAATTGAAGGGTGCGGGTCCAGCCTGCTAGCATGGGTCTAGCCCACTGGCTGGGGGTACGACCCTTCAGCCTAAAGCCCAACCGTGTGGTGCGGGCTGATGGTGCACCGCCTGGCCGAGACGTGGCCGGCTGCCGCGTACGGCCCCCGTTGGCCCCACGGATGCGCAGGGCCCCTCCTGCCACGGTCGAGTGACCAAGACTCTATGAAGCACCCATATTGCCTGGAATTAGGCCTTCCCTCTACGCAACACCCAACTGGAACCACGTCACCCTGTGGCTACCACGGCCAGCCGACCGCGCCCTCCTGCCATCGCGGTGCGCCGATAGGGGCACCACTGTCCTCCCGCGCGGCCAGTGAGGGCCGAATGCCTCCTATACCGTAGCACCAGTTGGCACCACCCCCTCAATGCCACCGCCGTCTCTGTTCCAATGACACCTTCCTCGTTCTATCAGAGTTGTTCTGGTGGTCCATTTTCTTATCCGTTTACGCCTAAGGGCCTCTCGGGTCACTACCATCACTGTGATGGTCTCAGACACACCTTGCCACCATTTTGGACAATATGTTTACAAGGAGTGCACATGTAGAGGGGTCTGGGACTTTATTCTTGTCGGACCATGCCCTCCACATTAGAAGTTTTAAAACCGGAGAGGCTTAGGGAGGATGTTCAATCATAGAAAAAGATAAACTAATGTCGGATAAAGAATCCCCCAAATAAAGTTTCCCTCCCTCATAAATGCCAGATTCGTGAATCAATCTATTCGTGGGTTGATCCACATTCATCGTTTCTAGAAAATAATGAGGAAGAACTTGCACAAATTAAACCCCTAACAAGATTCATTGGATTTTTTGATGATGAAGGATGCAATTCATGTCGTCGTTGATCTGTAGTCGTTGGCATTCATTTCCGATTTCAAACTCCAGATCTGATCCTCTAACGTCCATCGCTTCATTCTTCATTAGAGAGGGATTCCACTTGCAGTTCATAAGAGATTCCTTGCATTTGTTAATCCCCAAAATCCAAAACATTTGAATATTAAAAGAAATATGTGTAGCGATGTTTCACTCATTAATGATGATCATTAATGACGCTCATTAATGAGCCACATTTAATGAGCCACGTTTAATGAGCCATTAAGATAACAAAATCATGGTTAAAAACGATATATTAATGAACCTCCATTAATGATCCTCTTCATTGCACCATTGCGTCTCTGTCCGCTGCTCAACGGTGTGAAAAATAAATAAAATAACCTTTTAAATTTATTTTATTATTTTTCAAAAAGTTTGAAAAATAACTTTTCTTCTCGACCCTTTCCGGTAGAAGTTAAGTCATTTATAGGAAAATCCCGACATTCTGAGTTCAACGGTGCCCTCATATTTTTGATCTGAGCACTGGTTAAAAATTTAGAAAAACCTACTCACACGTTTACTGAACATACCTTAAAAAAGTTCAAAATTCCATTTCAGGCTCACCGGGCCTCGGAATCACGTGTCGTCAAAGTGTGTGGTCTCATAATAATTCCATATAATTAAAAAAATATTTACATGGAATTTCTGAGATTTTAAATTATTAAGTTATAATATTATTTATATTTAAATAAATGTTATTTGATATTAATATTTTATTAAAATAACATTTATTTTAATTTTTTGAAATTGTTAAAGGAGTGTCTTAATTGATAGGGTATATTTCCCAACAATACAATTTTGATTTCCTCATATCAAAATACATTTTTTTTATCAAACTCATTATATAATAATTTATAACTTAATAATAAAAGGGATAAATATAATCTTTATTTTATTAAAATATATAATATATAAATTCATATTAATAGGGTCTAGACATATAACCCCTTATTACACCAGTGTACTCCCTAAGGGTAAGGTGTGTGATGATGGTACTTTCTTGGGGTGTTTCAATGAACATTGTTTGGTCCATGATCTTAATAAGCTTGAATCTCTCCCATAAAATATTTCAATCAAGCTTTAGTTGTTGAATATTGGCTTGGTCTTGGTCAGGGGAAAATTCCAATGATTCAATCTCTCTCATAAGCTCTGGTAAACAAGCTTCATAGGGTATGATACTAATGGTCGAGACCATCACTTATTTTATCTATTCCAATTAGATTTTATCATAACCCTTAATATATACTAATAATAACGATATTTATACAATGACTATATTATCAATGATTAAGATGCTTAACAATCTTTTAAATATGACAAGATATATTTTAGAATGGTCCAAAATATCCAAAGTAGTGCATGTTTTTTCTATAGATAAATTACTTAATAAGGAATTTATTTATTTAATAGGTAATTTCATTATAAAAGTTTGGGTCATTACAGTTTGAACCTACTATCCATGTAAGTTAGCATTATTATGTTTTACAAGATAAAACTTCTGAAAGAGTTGTCCAGGCCGATGGTTACAAAAGTAGTAACCATAAGTCATTTACTCATATGTTATGAATGTATGAGTAAATGTTTGAGAATATTAAAGTGTATCTCGAGGCCTATATAAGAAGGAAATCACCATGAAATAGTGTTGGTTCGAGCCTTCCTAATATTATTAAAGATTATATCACTCTCTATTGAAACTCTCTTTCTCTTCTACCCTTTTCCACCATGAGGTAGTTACATATCATGGGTATGGAGGGGAATTCCGATTGAGAATAAGGTGATTCATATCAACCAATGGATACACTATAGGGGGAAGAGTCTATTTGATATTCCCCAGTGATCTTCATAAATCATTGTGATGAAGGAAAAAATAGTGGTTATCAATGATGAGGTACACATTCTTCATTTACAGTTTATACAAGGTTTTTGTTTTTCTTAGCATGGTGATATTGGGTGTTGTGGTTTTTAATGACTTACATTGTGTTGAACAAGTGTTGTTTGATCCTTATAAACCATTCAATGGTAATAGAGATTTACCATAATTCTTGATTTTTGAAATCTTGTTTAAAATGTATAAATCATGTATGCCATATTGGATATCATAGGCTATGCTAAAATTTTTTTATTGAAAGATGGATATTATAATTGATATCATTAAATATGATATAATTTTAAAATTGTGGCCTATCTTATGATATTTGATATTGTACATTGCAATGGGTTTGTATTGTACGATGTGTGATATCGTAATGTATGATTCAAAATAAATCCTTTAATTTTGATATTCCGTAACACATAACATGGGGAATCATTGTAGACAATAGTGAAAATAATTATTATAAAAATGGAGAATTGTTTCAACATTGAGATATAGGTGATATAAAAAAATGAACACTATGCCCCAAAGGGTTAGTGTTATATAGGTAACCGAGCATTGAAAGTTAATGTTCATAGAGAATTGGTTAATCTTATGCAAGCCTGTTGTAAGCTACAATAGTCATGTAGCATCATATGATATATAAACATTTTAAATAAGATTGATAATAATGTATTATCAATCATAGGCTACATCACACCTATCACAAGCCACAACTTCTAGTTTTGAACCAAGTCACATGTTACGATATGGCTTGTATCATAAAATATGACATACATGGAAAAATTCATTTTTTTTCAATTATAAATTGAATTATATAATCTATAAAATGTTTATAAACTATGGAAAAAGGTATTTTGGGATATTTATTTAATTTATAAAGTGTTTATAAATTAATTAATTATATTTTTTTTATAATTAATTATTAAATGATTATTAAAAATTTAATAAATAAATATCTATAATAATAATTGTTAATATTAAATACCTTTTGAATTATATGGCATGAATTATAATTTAGATATAAAATGTTTATATGGAAATTTTAATGATAATTTATAAAGTGATTATAAATTACAAAATAAGACAAATTATAGGAGTTTATATTTATTATTATGATTTTTTCATAGTTATTAATTTGAATTGTTCAAATTAAATGTTTTATTTGAGAAATTGTTTAAACCACATCAAATGGATTTTTGATAATTGATATGATTAAGGTTTAAACATTAATATATAGGTGATATTATGCATATTTTCATAATATATAAATAGTTCATATATATAATGTTTATATTTTAGATATTATATATTTAAGTAAAATCCATGTAAGTAATAATATGAAGGAGTTCAAATTAGAAATAAATATAAAGTGTTTATATTTATTTATTATGGAATTTCCATAATGCATGACTAAATTACAGTGTTTATAATTAATTTATTTTTGAATTGTCCATAAATAGTTTATCTCTCATTTAATATATGAATTGTTAATTTATTTAGTAATATTCTCTACTTTATTCATAGATATATTTTTTATATTATGTATAAATGTATGCTTTAGTTTAAA
Source organism: Viscum album (assembly GCA_963277665.1). Classification (NCBI taxonomy): domain Eukaryota; kingdom Viridiplantae; phylum Streptophyta; class Magnoliopsida; order Santalales; family Viscaceae; genus Viscum; species Viscum album. Next base: position 161,512,171 of record OY728147.1, read on the forward strand.
GTGTTAAATTACTTATATAAATTGCCACACATACATCTAAGGAGTTACATGCTAGGTATGATAATTGATTTAGTTTTCTTCTACCTTGAATTTGGCTTGTACTAGGTTATGAGCTTGAATATAATGGCTGATTATAGTTTTTTCATATCAGGTGTTAGAATTATCATGGAATTGAGGTCTTTATTGAGTAAAGTAACCCTAGCTAGAGAGAATTTGGGTCATACTACTCATTGTCTTGGAGGCTTATGCCTTGTATAGTAAAGTAAAGGTTGTTTATATATTACTCTAAGATTACTCTTGTGGGTATTTTTGATTTAATATAATTTTAAGCCTTTACATGAAAGGATTTCATATACCTTATGCATGAGATGCATTTGGGTCTGTATGAATATAGTTTTATTTTAATTTGGGTTATTAGTAGAAGCTATGAGTTGTGTAAAGAGTTACAAATCAATATGGTTTGAACATATTATTTTAGTGGAAGGAATAGAAATTAAAAACTAAATCATTATAAGTATGCATACAAAAAAAAATACATGAGATAATATGGTGAGATTGAAATCCCCTTTAAAATATTAAGTGTCATATTACTTCCAAAGTGAACACTTGTATATAAGATATGGGGGAACCCGTGCCATGGTGAGTTAGGGTAGTACCAACCCTAACATCACTATGATAATGAAACCCGATCACTGCCATCATCCAATCATCATTAGAGGAAGTGTTCCACTCGTATAACCTCATGTAGTATCTTTGATTCCAAAACAAAGTCCATTGTGTTGTGTCCTACATGGAATTATACCCAGAGTGGGATACTCATGGGCCCAAATATGAGACCCAAAGAAGGAGATATTTAAGGTATAAGGTTCTAGGGAAAGTACACGATGTGTAGATTGGGAAACATGGCACATGAAACTACCCAAGGGCCTGGGAATGATCTTCACTGGACATGGATTGGCTAGACATGTGCCTCCACATAGTGTGTCCTTATGGGGACATGATGTGTCTATTCAGCCGAAGTACCAGCTGTGTTCTCCTAACACATGACTCGACAACCTGGGTAGTTTCATACGACATGTGGGACCAACAACATGGTGCGTGATACTTAATTTGGGATGAAACTATAGCCTCCGTGATAATATGAGAAACACATTATGTGTTCCTCTAGAATACACAACATGAAGTCAGGATTTTTATAGACAGTAAATTATGGTCTCTCGATCTTTAAACACTCTTCAGATCCACCAGATCCACCAAATACACTATGTTAACCACTATGGACTTTCCCAAATCCACTTAAATCAAAGGGACCTCCGATCATCAATTCTTAGTCTCTGGTGGCTAGAAATCAGGATTCTGTTCACCTAATATTGATCTATCATTCCTCCCATATCTAAAATGGGGCCCTAATACCCAGAAACAACATCCAAGATGCAGAATTCTACCATGATCCATCCATAAACCATTTATCCCTAGGTTATTCATGTATTTTTCATTATTCATAGGGTTCGATCATGCTCGAACCATTCCGAAAATGTTGAATTATTGAACCCATGTGAAAAAAATAACATGAAGAATAGAGGTGGGAGAGGCACAATAACAAGGTGATATTATCATTGGCTGATGTGATCACAACCAATGAACATAAATTTGGAAACCATAAATGGTTCAAATCATGTGTGTAATGAAAAGTTTTAATTAGGTTCAAGAATTATAATTAAATTATTGATTCATGTGAATAATGAAAATAAAATAATCAAGAAGATATATTATCCATGACCATTAATCAAGAACACAAGGGTATAATTCCATAAAATAATTATCCCTACCTCAATAATGAATTTATCATTGGTGAAGAACATGTTCTACAACAATGTCATTAAAGATTACACTATGTTCTCCATTCATCCTATGAGTCTCCTTGATCCTTTCATCATCAATCTATGATACCTAGTCCATCAACACCAATGGTGGATCTCCTCATACTCCTCCATAATCTTTTAGGGTTATGAGGATAACCCTACAAAATTTTAATAATAGTATATTTATAGATAGAATATTGGGTTTTGGGAATAAAATAAAATAAATAAATTTTTCATTTAATTTATTTAATGCACCATCCAATGTCTATCAAAAAAATTACTTCCATTACATTACTCCTTTATCTGGGATTGATCTCAATGTAATTTTTGATGATGATTATGGAATTTATCTATAATAAAATCTTGTATCATATGAGTACCATGTTTTACATTCATTTAATAAGTACTTTTATTATATGTGATCATACTAAAATGATGAACCCTTTTAAAATTTTACATAATATAAATTAGTGGACAAATATTCATATTTCACTAATAAATGACCCCAATTTGGTGAAAACCTCATAAATTTATAAATTTAGGTAAATAATCATGTCAATAATATCAAATATGAATTTTATATGGTTGAGAAGAAAAATCCTTTCCAAATCCATAATATGGATAAACTCAACACCATTTCTCTATTATCCCAACTCTTAAGGTTTCCCAGCTAAGTGTAACCCAAATAAAATGCTAAAATGAGGCACCTAACTCTTAGGTTAATCTCATTACTTGATTTCATTACACAAGATACTCCATGAGCAACCTACTTTGGCATAAACCTACCCGATTATTGAGAATGGATCATATATCTTCTTAATTCTTTGATATTCATTCTTCACATGAATCAATAATTTAATTATAATTATTTACACTAATTAATAATTTTCATTGCACACATGATTTACAATGTTTATGGTGTCCGTGTTTATGTTTTATGGCTGGGATCACATTGGAAAATGATAATATCACTTAGTTATTGTGCCTCTCACACCTCTATTATTTGGGTTCTTCATTGTTGGACCATGGGGTCAACAATTCATCATTTTCAGAATGGTTTGAGTGTGATCAAGCCCTCATAATTATGATTAATTCATGAATGATTGATGTGAATTTTAATTGATTCCTTTTGTCACATCAATTTTGTTGTTAAATTATTATTTTTATGTTAAAATATCTATTAATTTGGTTAATTATGTCTTTAAGGTTAATTAATATTATATTTAGTAAATTAATGAATTTATTAATAATAATGTTTGTTTTATTGTTAATTATTTGAAATTATTAAATTTATTTTGAATTTTATTTTGAGGAATAATTATTTAGGTTCCTTGATTTTTATTCATTTTTTTTATGTTTTGTGTAGTTAATATTTATATCCTTTTTATTTTTAGTATTTATATATTAATTAATAAATTGATGTTTAACTTTTAATTTATTTTCATTAAATAATTTATCATTTAGTAACATTTAATTTTAATTCATTTTTTTTAATTTTTTATCATCTCTTTATTTATTCATTTAATTAATCATTTAATTATCTTAAGAAAGTTCTTTTTAATTTTTAATCTTTTATCGTTTATTATTTTAAAAAAATAACGTGTAATAATTTATTTAATTTAAATTTTTTGTTAAATTTTTAACTAATTAACAAATAAAATTTGATTATATTTTATCCATTACTATATTTTTAATTTAGTTATTTTATAATGTTTTTGGATGTAGCAGCTTTTGTTCTTAGAATTCAAAAATTTCACCATAATGAAATTTTCAAGTATTAGCTATATAGCCAAATTGTTACATAGCCTTTTTCTAGCCATCCCCATGTAGAAATTTTTTTTGTTCTGCTCACATAGACCACTTTTCTATGAAGGTCATGTAGACAATCTTCCATGTAACTAAATTCTCCCATGTATCCTATTAAATATAACCCATGTAGCTAACTTCTTTGAATTCACGTATCTAATAAATTGGCTTCATAAATTAATGTACCTAATTCCCACACCAAAGAGAGAAATTTTGAAATCTATAAGGATAAATAGATACGATCATATGAGAGCCTATCGAAACACAACTAACTAAAATAAAGAAACTTTCAATTCTTCAGGGAAACCAAACTGATATCAGGGATTGGTGGATCGCTGGAGTTCGAAGAAGCTGAGGGCTGACTAAAGCAACTCGAACCCAATGTCGATTGAATCCAACGATGATTTTCATTAGAGGATAACTAAATCTGATAAGATTCTTGTAGAATCTTCTATATGAATGAAAACCAAAGCTATACCACCATAATGAAAAACCCACCAAACTCATTGCTGATCTTGAAGTTGAAAATGAAAAATTTGAGCCAAGCTTGTAGAGATATGAAAATAAAGTTTTTGAGATCCTATCCAAGTTGCATCAAGATACCCAATTCAATCCGTGTTGACTGATTGAAGGATTTCCACCCAATCATGTGTTCTTGAAGTGAAGAAGATAAATCAATGAACCATGATGGACCCGATTTTAAGAGAATCATGTCACCAATGAGTTCCAACCGATGTCATTAAAGAGATTTGGACAAGGATATTATCATGGGATTGAGATTCATCTTGAAGAAATTTTAAGGATATTAGTTCAAAACTGATTTTAAGGAGATCAAGATTTAGAAGTTTTTTCTCGATAATGAACCATGTACGATCAAAATAAGGAATAAGAACATGAAGCCACCTGCCTAAGGATCCATGATATGAAAAGAATATGGAATGATATTCTATGCACACCACCATGTCCTTGAGCCATAACAAGTTGAGCTTATGTAATGATAATTTGATTTATGTTATTGGTTTGAATATTTTTTATTTTAAGTTGATGAACTCCAAGATGGAGCTGAAAAACTAGTTTGAGGATACATCAAATTTTGTTCATTGGATGTTTATTTTGTTACAGGTTTAAATTGAATAAGAATATGAAATTTATAGTTCTCTTATGTTCTAACTATGAGTTTAAAGGTGAGTGCACTACATGTTCTTGATGAAATTTATTAGAGTGTTCGTTTGTAATTTTTATTAAAAGTCGACTTGTTGGATGCCTAGACTTGGTGTAGTTTAATTTTAGTGAGTTTTTGTTGAGAAAGGTAGGATGAGAGATTTTGTTTTCATGTTGATATTATTTCTAGATAGATTAATTTTGAATCATTGTACAAGAAGGTGGAAGTTGTTGAGAGATTTTTTCTATGCTGCACCAACAGTGATAAAAGGAAAATTCATTAACTCTTCCATTTGACTATCACCAAATGAGGTGGTGAATATTAAAAATAAGGGTTAGTGAACTCTTTAAAAGGGGTGATATATAATATTATAGCATAGGGAGAGAAAAATTAGACATATAGGAATTAATTTTTTGATAGAAACCTGATTCCGAAGCAGATTATCTTGAAATGGGAACACTTACAAAGTAGAAACCAATGGTGCTGGATTTATGATAATAAGGTGACCTTAAAAGAGAAGATTCCTTTCCATTTATGCTCATTTTTTTTCTTTTTTTTAAATTTACTTCATAAAATATATTTTTTGTTTTAGTTTTCTTGAACATGTGTACTAAATTTATTTAGGGGTTTTGGATTGGAATGAATTGATTTTATTTCAAACTTTTTGATTTAATTTTCACAATTATGTTAGTTAATTATTATATAGTGATTTTATTTTCATTTTTATGGGCATATTTTTATGATATTCTAAGTATTTATAGAAGATAATAGTGAATCCTTTTAATTTTGAGCATCATCTGAAGCTCCAAAAATTAGAAATGGATAACATCTATCTTCTCCATCATTAAAAAATTCTTTTCCTGAAATTTGATTGACCGATCATTCATAAGAGAGTTCACTATATTTTGGATTTTACCTAATGATAGTTAGGAATTTAAATACACCTTTTTCACAAACACTAGAAAAATTATGTTTTATGAAATTTAATAGATAAAATCATATTTAATCAATTCAAACTAGTCTAATTCCCCTAATTATATCATCTATTAGTTAGTTTCTCTCTCTCCCTTATATTATTTCACAAATTCCACCATAGCATCACCTCTAGTATTTCAGTTCCTTTTTGATTATTTTTTATTTTGTTAGTTTGGTCACATAATTATGTATTCACTATGAACCTATACTCTTTCTTCCACTATACTACTAGTAGTATGTTTTATAAATAATTAAATTTGAATCACGCATCAACGATCGTGCAAGCATTCATATTTTAGAACCATTTCTCGAGAAGTATGTAATGAATCATATTTTCATGTATTATTTTTGGATATTTTATGGATTATTTTTGAGACCAGGAGCTATGACATAATTTGATTCCGAGGTCTGGTGCTCCTAGAATAAATGTTTAAAATATATTAAATATATTAAAGAGCACGCTCAAACAGTTTCCTAAAAAAGTGGAACAACTTATAAAATGGGTCCCATATCAGAAATCTGAGGGAACTATTGATTTTAGAACATGAGTTTTACCCTAGGTGTAACATAACCTTTTTTTCATGGTTCATTTGTGGAAAAGTTATCACAACAGTAGAAATGAATAAAATAATAAAATAAATTATTTTATTTATTTTTCATTGATTCAATGATTAATGATTATTTAAGTAGAATGCTATGAATAAATTTTAGGGTTAGTTTCATAACCCTGGATCCATTAGATATATATTTAAAGGACATCTCTTAGAATAACTTCCTTAGAACCTTGGATCGGTGATTGACATGCAAGGGAATCAAAGGATCTCACCAATGACTACGACACCTCATCATTCTTCGTTAGCGATCGATCTGAATCGATGTGGGATGTTTATCTATTTTGTTTTCTTTCCCATATTTGGTTTATATGAAGAACATGGATCAATAAACCAATAGATTTATCCAAATATCGTGCATATTGTGGGATGGGTTAGATTAATTGAGTTTTGGGATAATTTATTTGTGATTTAAATTGTTATCTCTTCATTCATCATTCTAAAAACAATAAATTGAGGTCAACAAGAACATTAAAGGATGTATGTTCCTATTGATCAGTCTTGTGCTTTTCTCCCCTGATTATTTATTCATCTTGGGAATTCTTCATTTGGCCCATGGTTCTACATATCTCAATGAATCGATCATTGTGCACCCGTTTCTTGGTGCAAGGATATGATATCATAGATCTCAGATTAACACAACAAGATAGTGGTGCGACGACAAAATTAGTGACTGATCGAATTATTTTTGATACCTAATTTAATATTATTTAGCATGTAATGAAGAATGATGAAACATACATTTTTAAAAATAGATTTTATGAACAAAACTTGTTGTTTGTTTGTGTAGAGGCTCAGACGAGGCGATTCCTTGATTTTCCTGGTGAGACTGTCCTCAGATCAAAGGACTAAGGTATAATAATGAATGCAAAAACCAGAACTAAATTTCTGAAAATTCCCACACTACACGACATGTAACCTAGAGCCACATTCCATGTGGGTCCCTTCTTTTGGTGGATAGGGTTTTAGATTAAGTTAAGTATCACATGGTGTGTGACCCTATCACACGACATGTGATCTCTCCTCCGTGGCTTGGTGTATACCACAGAGGGTACACAGACATTGGATGGGGTACACGGGCAGTGACACAGTGTGTACTCCTACACGAACATAGCCTAGACAAGTAAACAGGATAAGCCATGTACCAGTACACAGGCAGTCAACACACCATGCATTGTTACATGCTCATGGACATGAGATACGATCTGTTTACATGTGAAGGACCCAGGGTTGAAGGGGCATGGAATGTAACCCAACTACATGCCATGTACTCCTAAAAACATGTCTCAGAGCCCTCATCCTCTATATCTTAGATATGTTTTGTTAGGGTGAATTCCCCATATCATTTCCTTGAGTGTTAGTATGTAATTGACTCCTACACATAGAAAAACAATTCATTCAGTAGTACTTCTTGGATAGAGTTGTTGGAATCCCTTCGTAAGGCCTAGAGTGAGATACTCTATTTATATTCATGAACTTGGTGGATTTTTTGGTATTTTCATGACCAACACTACATGGGAACCGATCCTCTACATAGAAGGTTAATCTAGATTGAGTTATTGGTATACCCCATGGTGTTGATATTGATCCTCATATATGAATCATATCTCTTCATACCTTTAGTGTATACTTATAATGGAAAGACCTGAAAAGAACTACCACTCAAATGAATTTCATCAGTGTTATCAGACTCAAGAGCGTGTTCCCCCAAATGAGTGATTTGTTGAATCTTTGAGTTGGAATCCTAGGATAACAGTACTATTGTGACATAACTTTTTACTGTGTTTATTTTTTGAGTATATATAGATATTATTGTTTTATGTGTTGTATAAATATACCTATTTATAGATGAACCTATTCTTTTGTTGTATACTTTGTGTTTTTGGGGTGTCTTTATGGGTATTATTATACTCATCCATGCATAGCCTTTTCCCACACGTGTTGTGTCTTGTGTAGATGATTGACCTTTTAATAGAGTCCTAGATGGACCAAGACTAGATGGTACTTAGTGAGACCAGAAAAATGAGGTGTGTTCATGTGGATTTTTTTGACAGTAGTCCCCATTATTACTTTCAGGTTGGGATTGTTTCTAGAATCTTGGTGGTGGGATTGTATTTGGACTTGTTTACTTTCATTTAATTCTGATCATACTCTGGTTGTGGGATTTAGATGCATGAATACATGGTTGTTTAGTTGTTTTTAAATTTCATCATTTCATGGGATTAGATACGTGTGCATGTGTAAAAGTACTTAGGCTAAGGCCTCCCATGTTAGTGATATGCTTACTCGACACTAGTCTTGAGCCCCTATACTATTGGAGGCGGGCTTGGGGAGTTAAGACATGGTCCCCATTAGGAAGAGTCATGACAGAGTGGTATTAGTGTAATAGGTTCTACCTTAGGACCAGAGTCTATGATATTGGTTTGGGGAAATAGTGTTAAGTGTTTCAAGTTTTAATTTCAAGCCAGGGACTCCAGTGTTGGTGAGGTGGCTAATGTATGTATACAATAGGACACTAATCACCTATTTTTTGACTCGATACATTAGAACATTGGTTATTGGGAAAATAAAGGTACATGTATCAATAGGAGTGGGGTTTGGTTTCCATGTCCTTATTAAGTCATCTCTCTAGATATACTCATTGATTGTGGTACATCTTGTTTACTTTTAGGATGCCTCTGTGATTTTTTCCAACTAGGATTCAGAATTAGGACCATGAGAGTGATCCCCTAAGTGATGAGGCATTGATATATGGACTAGTTCTAGAGATGTTACCTCTAGTTGGTGCACTAGCTATACCACCACCTATCAAGTAGCCGATGGTACCTGCAATACTAGTGGATGAGGTGTGCAGGAAGAGCACACTTCATGAGTTTCAGCAATAGAGACCCCTCAAGTTCTGAGGTGAGCCTGAGCCATAGGTGACTGAGGACTTTCTTGAGGTGGTGACCTGAGTTTTCCATCTGGTTAGAACACCAGTAGATCATATGGTGGTCTTGGAGGCAAGCCTTCTCCATGGATCAGTAGGACTATGGTGGGGGTTAATGACCCAGTATTATAATAAGGAGACTCTAGCATTGTTAGATTTTTATCACCTTTTTAGAGAGGAGTTTTATCTAGATACTCTAAGGGATGTATTAATCCAAGAGATTCTACAACACCAACAGGGCAACACAACATTAGATGAGTATTCATCGACCTTTACCAACCTCTCTAGGTACTCGGTGGATATGGTTTGTGACTAGTTATTCAGGGCTTGAACCTTTGAGTGAGGTATGTATAGACAAATTAAAGCTAGTTTTATCCCTTTATGAACTCCTACCTATGATGGGGTGCTAGAGAGATATTTGGTGGTTGAGAGTTTCTTGGATGAGTAGACACAACCAATGGTTGTCAATAGTGGGAAAGCGGAAGCAAATACCTCAGCAGCAGGGAGCTGACATTGGTCTTAGGGACTTAGGCATGCAAGATGTTTTAAGAGGAGGTCCCAAGATATAGGATCTATAGTTAAGGGTTTATAGAGTGGGTCCACTCAGTTCATAGAGAGGTGATTCTACTCATGTGACTCCATGAGACATCTTGCATTATATTTTTTGACTCACTGTACAACTAAAAGAGAGACTGTAGATGGGTCATCAAGATATAGGAAGTGGCAGAAGAAGGCAGGTTTTTAAGTTTGAGGATGTGTTAGAGGAGTTGGAATAACATTAGGAGGTGGTAGATGCTTTTACTTGTTACCACCACCACTCCTAGGTGGTCCATTCCAGGCTCGGGAAGCTGGAGGTCAGGGGTGTGGATAGTTTTATGCAGTCAAAGCTTATGGCCTAGAGGATCCATAAATGATTTTAGATATGATATATGTATTTTATACCTTAGATAAAGTAACAATAGACTCATATTATATTCATTTTTTATTTCCAGATATATTTTTTGAGACTTAGAGATTCTAGTTGATCCCTTAGATTGACCCTGATGATTGGAGACTCCTACTGGAGAAAACTCAGTGATCAATCACTTGTGCCAATAGTATGGCCTGACTCTTGGAGACAAGAGTTTCTGTTAGGATATCTTTATAACAGTAATGAGGCCTTAAGACGTTATCTTAGGTATGTAATGGTTATCCAAATTTCATACCCATATTGATTATTTTAGGTGGAGGATGTAGTGTATCCATAGTGACAAAACTGGGCTCTCCTTTGTCAGTGAAAAGGAAACCTAGGTAGTGTAGGATGGGCTCATGCATAAGAGGGTGCAGCCGACTACTCATCAGTTTTCTAGAATAACCCTTAGTTTAATGTATGTTATGAGTTCCTAGTTTTTTTTAGTGGTGGAAGAGTATGAGAAATTATTCCCTAAGGATGTTCTAGGTTTAACTCCCCACCTAGAGATAGACTTATGCATTGATCTACACCCCGAGATGACACCAATATTTGTGCTAGCATATCGGATGGCTCCCATAGACACTAATAGAAAAATACCCTATACCAATGGTTTGGAACAATTGGTATAGGTCCCTAAACCATTGGTATAGCCTATACCTATGGGTTGGAGGACTGCTTTCTATTTTGGAATTGGTATAAGTCATATGAAAAACCAATACCAACAGTTTTAGGGAACTGTTGGTATGGGTAATTCAAAAAATAAAACCCGGATTGGTTTTGATCCCAACACCTCCCGTTTATAATCTATCAACCTAACCACTAACCTAACATGAATTTTGTGAATATAATTTCACACACACACACAAAGATATATATATGTATATATATTCATAAGTATTTTAATTTTTGATTTATTTAATGTTATTTGAAAAAATATTCCATAAAAAATATGGGTACCTATACCAACAATTTTAAGAACCGTTGGTATAGATTATTTGACATTTTAAACTATACTAGCTATTTTGATGAAACCATTGGCATAGGGTGGACCTATACCAATGGTTTCTCCAAAAATGTTGGTATAAGGTCTCTATAAGGGACCTATGCCAATGGTTTTAAAGGAACTATTGGTATATGGTGGCTATAAGAGACCTATGCCAATGGTTTTTCAAAATGTTAGTTTAGGTCCTATTTCTAGTAGTGGGAGATTTTCAAGTTGAGGGTTTAGTTGGAGGACTTGAAGAGAAAGGGATTTGTTAGACCCAATGTTTCACCCTGGGCAGCCCCAGTGCTATGCGCCAAAAAGGCATATGAGAAATTGAGGTTATGTATGGACTACTGACACTTGAATCGGGTGACTATGAAAAAAAATTATCCACTACTGAGGATTGATGACCTCTTTGATCAGTTGAGAGGGGAAAAATAGTTCTTGAAGGTTGACCTCATATCAGGGTATCACCAGCTATGAGTAAAAGATGAGAATATACCTAAGAAGGCATTCAGATGTTTCTATAGTCACTATGGGTACTTGGAGATGCCATTTGGCATGAAGAATTCCCTAGTAGTGTTCATGGGACTCATGAATCAGATCTTTCAACCTTTCTTATACCGATTAATGGTAGTCTTCATTGACGATATCCTTGTGTACTCTGCGTCCGAGTAGGAGAATGTGAGACAATTAAATATGGTTTTGGAAATACTCCAAGAGCACCAGCTTTAAGGAAATATCTTGAAGTGCCAATTATGGATTTAGTATGTCCACTTTTTGGGACACATTTTCTCAAAAGATGGAGTGGTAGTGGACTCGACCAAGGTTGAGTTAGTGTTAGCTTGGGAGGCACCCAAGAAAATGTAAAAGGTGAAAAGCTTCCTTGGGTTTCAAGCTATTACCAAAGATTCATACCTATTTTATCTAGGATATTAGTACCCATGACATCTATAAACTGAAAGGGGTATCCTTTCATGTGAATGGAGAGATGAAAACATGATTTTTAGGAGTTTAGGAAGAGATTGAAAAGTGACCCTATCTTGAGATTTACAGAGGAAGGTGTCGAGTATGTAGTTTTCTATGATGCATCAAGAACAAGGATTGGTTGTGTTTTGATGAAAAGGAGGGTGGTGATTTTATCATAAGTTGAGACAACATGAGAAAAAAATATGTGAACCATGATCTTGAGTTAGCAACTATAGTATTTGAACTAAAGATGTTAAGACACTACCTACTGGGTGAGCAGTTTATCATCTATTCTGATTATAAAAGTCTCAATTATATCTTCTCTCATAATGATATTAACTTGATATAGAGGTTATGGATAGATTTCCTATAGGATTATGACTTTGAAATTTTATATACTCTTGGAAAGGGAAACATGGTAGTAGATGCTCTTAGTAGGAGATCTCATTCGTAGTTATTGAATAAGGAATCCGAATAGTTGGACTTGTTGTAGTTATCCTTTGTGGATAGAGATGGAGAAGCTTAACTCCAATCGATGGTTTTCACCCCTAAGTTCTTGTAGCGAGTTAGGGAGGCACAACTTGGGGATGCCAACTGTGAGACACTACGTAGTTAGATATCCAATGAACATGATCATGATGGATTTTATGAAGGTGGGGCACATGTAATTTCTTAAAGGAGGCATGATAGTACCAGTGAAATTATTATATGAGGTTCTGAGAGAGTTTCATACATTTTATTTTTGGTACATTTAGGTGTGGAAAAGATTTACCAAGGCCTCTAATGTCATTTTTAGTGGCCATAGGTGAAGAAAGGACTTGTAGGGTTTGTCTCTTGATGCCTTACTTATCAGAAAGTGAAGGCTAAGAACCAATTTCCAGTGGGATTAGCTCAAACCCTTGAGGTTATAGAGAGGAAGTGGGATGATATATCCATAGAATTCATGATAGGCTTACCACATACGTCTAGGGGACACAATTCCATATGGGTGATCATAGGCAGACTTACCAAGTCATCCCACTTCTTAGTAATTCGAGAGTAGATTTTAATAGAGATCATGAGATGCATATACACGAAAAATATAGTCTAACTCAATGGAGTTCTATCAACGATTGTTTTTAACCATGATTATCATTTTAAATCCCAATTTTGGAAGGGTTTTTAGGAGGAATTTGGGACTCAGTTACGCTTGAGCATAATGTTTCACCCCCAAATAGATGGCCAGACAGAGTAGACCATTTAGGTTTTAGAGGACATACTACAAGATTTCATTTTAGACTTTGGTTATAGTTGGGAGGATCACCTACCACTAGTGGAGTTTACATAAAACAACAACTACCATATCACCATCGATATGGTACAATTAGAGACTTTATACGGGTGACCCTATAAGTCACCGATTTGCTGGATTAACCTAGGAGAGTCGACACTCATGAGTCCAAAGTTGGTGAGAACAACTATAGAAAAGGTATATATCATTTAGGAATAGACGAGGATGGAAAAAATCCATTGAAATTATTACAATGATAAAAAACAGAGGCCTTTAGAGTTCAAGGAGGGAGACCATGTGTTCCTACAGGTTTCACCTCTATGCGTATTATAAATATTTGGCTAGGGTGAAAAGATATATTCAAGATTAATTGGACCTTTCTAGATACTATATAGAGTTATTGAGGTGGAATACCACTTAAATCTACCTCTACAGTTATACTAGGTACATGACGTTTTCCACGCATCGTAGCTGAGGAGGTATGTGCATGAACCATCACATGTTATCGATTGGGGTGAGATGAACATCTAGGTTAGATCTACCTTTTCTGAGTACCCAATAGAGATCGAGGATTGGAAGGATCATATCCTTAACGGGTGATAAATTCCTTTAGTTTATGTCTGGTGGCAGCATGAGAATCTCTAGGAGAGCACATGGGATAGGGATACTCAGATTCATGATCAGTACCCATATCTCTTTGTATAGCCCTTGTTTTGTATTTATGAGGACGTAAATCCACAAGGCGGGGAAAATCCAATGACTCATATTTTCTATGTATTATTTTTGGATACTATTTGGATTATTTTTGAGATCAGGTGTTGATATGGCATGAGATTCTGAGGATTAGTGTGCCTAAAATAAATGTTTGAAATATATTAAATATATTAAATATCACATGTGCTCAATTTTCCTAAAAAATTGGAATAAATTCTAAATGGGGGCCCAAATCAGAAATTTGAGGGAAATTTTGAGTTCAGAACAAGGTTTTTACCCTAGGAACGACGTAACCTTTGTCTTCATGAGTTTTGTGTGGAAAAGTCATCACATGCATTGAAATGAATAAAATAATTAATTATTTTATTTTATTTATTTTTCATTGATGCAATGATTTTTGATTCTTTAATTATACCACTATGATAAAATTCTTGGGTTATCCACATAACCTTAGAGCCATTGGAGAGAGCTTTGGGTGATCTCTATCAGACGAACTTCTACCAAATCTTGGATCGATGATCGATATGAAATAGAATCAAAGGATCTCACCAATGGCTATGAAACCACATCATTATTTATTAGTGATAGATCCAAATAAAGTTAGTACATTTTTTTATTTGGTTTTATTTCCCCGATTTGGTTTCTATGGAAAACACGGATTAATCAACCAATAGATTTATCTGCAGATCATGCATATTGTGGGATGTGTTAGATTAACCAGTTTTGGGAGAATTTCTTTGTGATTTAAATTTTTATATTTTTTTCTTCATTCTAACATCAAATAATAAAGGTCGACACAAACATTGACCGATTTACATTCCTCTTGATTGTTCTTGTGATTTTCTCCCCCGATTCTTCATTCACCGCGAGCATTCTTTGTTTGGACCCTAGTTTGATATAT
Organism: Viscum album; assembly: GCA_963277665.1. Taxonomy (NCBI): domain Eukaryota; kingdom Viridiplantae; phylum Streptophyta; class Magnoliopsida; order Santalales; family Viscaceae; genus Viscum; species Viscum album. The sequence goes on from OY728147.1 coordinate 161,527,307, forward strand.
CCTGATGAATCAATCATGGTGCACCCATTTCATGGAGAAATGATTTGATATCATATATCTGGGATCTTCACAATGTGACAGTGGTGTGATGATGGAATAGATGATGAATTGGATGGTTTTTGATACCCGATTTCATGTTCTTCAGTGCATAATGAAGAATGAAAAACGATTCATTTTTCCAAACAGATTTGATGAACGGAACCTATTGTTTGTCAAAAGTGAGGATTGAATGAGGAAGTTACATGATTTTACCAGTGAGAAAATCACTGGATCAAAGGTTAGTGGTATGAGAATGAACACAAAAACTAGATATGAGTTTTTGGAAATTCCCATACTACACAACATGTAACCTAGAGCCACATGTGCATGTGTGACCCTCCTTGTGGCAGCTAGGGTTTTAGATAAAGTAAAGTATCACACGATATGTGACCCTATCACACAATGTGTGATCTATCCCCAATGTCTCTACGTATACCACAGAGGGTACACAAATATGAGATGGGGTATATAGGCAGTAACACGCCATGTACTCCCTCACAAACACGACCTGGACAAGTATACATGCTATGTCGTGTACTGGTACATGGGAAGAGTTCACAGGAATCTAACATTCCATGTACTGTTACATAAACACAAACATAGGAAATGGGCCATTTACATAGATAGGACCCAGGGTCGAAGGGACACGATATATACCCCTACTACACACCATGTACTCCTAAAACATGTCTTAGAGACCTTGTCCTCTTTATCTTGGATAAGTTTCATTAGAGTGCATTACCTATATCCTTTCCCTGAGGTTTAGTATGTAATATCCTCTTACACATATGATAGAAATACCTTCAGTAGGAATTCTTATATAGAGTTGTTGGAATCCCTCCATGAGGCTCGGAGTGAGATGCTCTACTCATCTTCATGCCCTAGGTGGAGTTCTTGGTATCATCATGACCAAAACTACATGGGTACTAATCCTCTACTTATAGGGTTAATACAGATTGAGTTATTGATATACCCCATAGACTTGGGAGTCATTCTCATATGTGTATTGTATCTCTTCGAAACATCAGAATGTACTTCTAATGGAAAGACCCAATGATCACTACCTCTCGGATGGACGTCATCAGTGTTATCAAAATTAGGAATGTGTTTCCCTGGATGAGTGCTTTATGGAATATTTGAGCTAGAATTATGGTTGTTACATACCTTTAGAATTAGTGTATTTTTTTATTATATATGGATATTCTTGTTATATGTGATGTATAAATATACCTGTGTAGAGATGAATATATTATTTTGTTGTATACTTTATAGTTTCAGGGTGTCTTACTGGGTATTCTTATACTCAACCCTAAATGGGTTTTGACAGTATGTGTTGTGTCTTGTGAATATAATTGTGACATCCCGCCTTTTTATCACATAAACTTTCATTACATTATACAAAACCGAGGATCTTTAAGGTTTAGTGTCTTGGAAACCAGGAACTTAATACATGACAACATAAAAAAAATCTTCTTAAAAACTTGAAAGGCTTCTTCATTTGTTCATCCTAAGTTCATTACAACATCTCATAACCTGGGAGCATACATCAAAGGAAAGGGTGAGCAGAATGACCAGTAATTGAAACAAGGGAAACATTTTACATGTGAACTTGAGATACATCAATAAAGTCATGATAAATAACTTTAAGGCTTGAGAAAGAGATCATGAGGCATATCATAATGAAAAGAACAGTATTCATAACTTGAATATGTGGCTACAACATTTAACTTAGACAATCATGAACATATCACCAAGGTCCATCCCCAAGGTGTCATTTAAAAAAATTACCAAGGTTATTCACCAAGGTATCGTTAAAATTGCAATCCCTAGAGATTACATCATTACCCAATGCATTGGAGCGCTATCAGGGAACACCCTTAAATTTTTATTTATTATCATGTGATCCACATATATCATCACCAAAAATTTCATAAATAACCCATATAGCATAAAAGAAATGGGTTTTATTTTATAATCATAACTTTTTAAAAACTACTTTTAAGACATGATCTTTATGTCATTTTAAACTCACGGAAAAGGAAAGTGGATTTCATGTATGTAAATCCCAGAATTAAAATAGAAAATTTTGATATATATGTGAATACCACTGTAGAATAAAGATCTTTGACTATTCACTTAATAAAATAAAATAATTTGAGAAAAAGAGAGAGACATTTTGAGACAAAATTTCTGAAGCATAACAGCTATGTTATAGGGTTTTAGAAAACATTGAAAAGAGAGGGGACATGGGACACCCACTAATAAATGATCCATAAAACAGTAGAGGGACAGAATATAAGGGATATAAGAACATGGTAATGAAATTTTAAAGACATACTATATGAAATGAAAAACTTAGAAGGAAGACAAAAATAAGATTTCTCTTATGAAAATTCGGCAGCCTAACGGCGTCACTTAAAACTTCAAAAAATGAATTGATGAGATAAAATAGGGTCTCTAATCATATGAACATAAAAGGAAAGTATGATGAATATAGAGATAATACCCCAACATAATAAAAAATAACTTGAAAGACTTGACATGAAAATAGAACTTGAAAATGAGAGGGGTGAAAGAATCCCTTACAAAAATTCGGCGGCCTAACGGCGCCACTTAAACATTCTTAAAATGAATTGATGAGATAAAGATGGGGTATCTCATAATATGAAAATGAAAAGGATAGTATTATGAATATAAAATAAAATACCCAAGATAAGAACATGGAGCTTAAAATAAATGACATAAAGGAGAATACATGAAAAGAAAGAGAGAGGTATGATCCCTTACCTTAAAACGTAACTCTTAAAACTCGAAGGTCGGGACCTTGAGAGATTGGGGGCACCTTGGGAGGACTCCTTGGGAGGTAATGAGACCAGAACTTCATTAAGGAGTATTTGGAAATAAAAAGGATGAGGGAAAGTCTTGGTATTTATAGGAGAAGTGAGGGGACAAAGCATTAATTGCCAAAGGACACCTTATCGATGGTATTGGAAAAACCATGGGATTTCCCATGGTATTTTCCCATGGTATTGGACACTTGGGACAACTCATACCTTATATTACTATTCATTGGTCGACCAGAATTATTTCATAATTATTAAATCCTTAATGATGTCATTAAACACCCGAAACTCAAAAACTGTATTTTCACTATTCACCGAAAATTCAACTTTCTCAGAAAAATCCCAAAATTTCACCTTAACCAAATATCGATGCTCTAATTTCAAAAATGAATTCCATTTTATGAAAATAATTTTCGAAATATTTTTAATATAATTTTTAAATAAAACACTATTCACTGAAAATTCAACTATTTCAGAAAAATCCCAAAAATTCACCTTTACCAAATATCGATACTCTAATTTCAAAAATGAACTCCATTTTATGAAAATAATTTTCTAAATATTTTTAATTTAATTTTTAAATAAAAAACACTATTCACCCGAAAAACTAATACTTGACTAATAATTTCTAAAATAGTTATTTACCTATTTTATTGAATCACATTACTTAATCAAGGTGCCTAAATTATATTAATACATTCTTTAAGTGATATTACTAATCCATTTGGTCACATTACTAATCCTAAGCATAAAATCACTATTCATAATTTACTATTCATCAAAAATTAAGTTGATCTTCTTAGACTCTAAATTTCTTACTGAACATAATTGTAGAAGACCATTTTTTGAAAATCATTACACATTATTAATTATTTAAGGTTTACATAAATATTTTTAAAATATCCTTTTTCAAAAATCCATCAATAATATGCATACTATATTTATTCGGACATTTGAAAATTCACAAACTTCACCATAAGAATACATCACAATTTTTTTTAAATGAAAGGATTACATAAGGCAGTTACGGTCTCATTACATAACCCCTTATAAAACCAGCATAGGACCTAAGAGTAAGGTGTGCTAGGGCGATAGAATCTTGGGGAGGCTCGGCCAACATTGCCTGAGTAGTGATTTCTATCAGCTTGAACTTCTCACAAAGGAGATTCTATTCAAGCTTTACATGATGAAGTTTGGCTTGGGTTTGGTCCAGAGAAAAGCCCAAAGGTGCTACCTCCTTCCCAAGTTCCGTCAGATGGGATTCGATTGGCCCGATACTACTGGATGGGGCCATTGAATCTTCTTTCCATATTAATTAATCAAGATCAATTGTATTTATAGAAAATAATTGTAATATTTAGTTTCCAACGGTCATATTGACCAACGGTCATATAACAGTTGAAACCCAACAGTCTCATTTTAATTATACTTATTTTATTAAATGAAAAAATAAAATAACCCACAAAAATTAGGGAACAAAATTTACTCAAAAAATTTCGGGTCATTACAATCTTCCCCCCTTAAGAAATTGCATCCTCACAATTTTAAAATTGGGCTTGGAAATTTCGTTGAAAGTCCCACATCAGAAAAAGAGTCAGTAAAACAATTACATTAAAAGAAAGAAAGGGTAGTACAAAGGTCACCTGAGTTAACCCATACAAGGATTTCATATAAGAAAACATGGATATGGAAGAGAAAACAAAGGGTCATGTTCTGATGGAGAGTGATAGAAAACATGATTAAGAGAAAAATAACCACAATAAGATCACAAACTTAAGATATGTTAAACGGTCTTTGATTACCCAGTAGGAAACGTAAACCAACAACGTTTTTTTATGTTCCTTTTCATAATTTTAAGTAATTCATTTACTATAGAGAATAAAAACATAAGGAAATATACTTAACTTCAAGTAGAGTTTCATCCGTTAATAAGTTTCTACCAATACTAATCTTTTCTCCAAATAATGAGCATTAAAAAACAATTGGTCTCATCAAAAGCACAAGAATCATCTTCTAGAGAATCACATAATCCACAAAATAAGAACTATATATTCCCCTTGTATTTAGTCATCAACTAAAACTAAAAAGATTAATACAAGATCATATAATCCCTAAAAAGGATAATCCTTTATAAAAATAAAAAAAGACTATTAATCTCCAAAATTCAACAAAAAGTACCCAAAGTTCCAAAAAGACCATTCAATACACAATCATCCTTAAAATTATTCATAAAAAACTAAACTAAGATTGGAACCCAAAACTCAGAAGGATTTAATCACATAGTATTCCACAATAAATCATAACATTTATCTCCAAATAACATCGACTACTATTAAAGTCTCATACTAAAGTGTAATTAACCTATTCACATATTCTCTATGCTAGGTTCATCATTTTCTAGAAATAACCCAAATCACCATATGTCCAAAATAAATACATAAAAAAAATCAACCATTCCTCCTCAATTTAAATCCTGTAGTATTTTATTTCCCTTAGAAATATAGTACTCAAAAAAAGAAAACATTATCCAAAATAGCCTTTATCATTTAATCTCCAAACCATTTTCCTATACAAAGGACATCCATTTGATAAACATAATTTTCCAAAATCAACTTATTCTTGATCCATAAAAAAACAGGTGCATTAGTTAGTCTGAAGGGAATAACAACAAACTCATAATGCCCATATCTTGATTGGAAGGCAGTTTTTAGAATATCAACATTATTCACCCCCAATTGATGATAACCAGAACAAAGATCAATCATTGAGAAGAATTGAGCCTCCCGAAGTTGGTCAAATAAGTCATCAATTCTTGGAAGAGAGTATTTGTTCTTCACTGTGATCCCATTCAGTTCTCTATAATCAATGCATAGCTGCATCGATCCATCCTTCTTCTTCACAAAGAGAACTGGTGCTCTCCAAGGAGACACACTTGGTCAGATAAACCCATTCTCCAAAAGATCTTGGAGTTGTTTCTTTAATTACTCTAGCTCCACATTTTCCATCCTATAGGGGGTCTTTGAAATCAGATGAGATCCAGGTACGAGTTCAATGGAGAACTCTACCTCTATTTCTGGGGGAGGTTCGGGTAACTCCTCAGGAAATACGTCAACGTATTCCTAGAAGATAGGGAAATTTTCTAAAAGAATAAATCCTTCGTGAGAAACTTATTTCATTTATGAATATTTTAACTAAAAAGGATTTTATGTCTTAAAACTTCATTCTTAGACAATTACATTTTTCTATAATTCATTCATAATGATTCATGAAAAGCTTGTGATTAACTAAACATATTCCCCGGGAGTGTCATAACCAAGAGTGCAGCAAGGACCGTTTTCGTGTACCAGTTCCCGTTCGAGTCTAGCTCAAAGCGGTGTTTTCGGGTTTTACCCCTATGTACAGCTGTGCCAGAGCCACCTCTACATACTCGTATCCAGACAGGGATATATTTTCTTGATAAACCACTTACTCAATACTCACCAAAATACCAGGAAGATTTCATATATTTAAACTTTTCTATAGGGTTCTTCCTAAAGTTTTCATATCCTAATTTCCATAAATAACTAAACCATCCTTTGATACCAACTATGACATCCCGTCTTTTTATCACATAAACTTTCATTACATTATAAAAAACCGAGGATCTTTAAGGTTTAGTGTCTTGGAAACCAGGAACTTAATACATGAAAACATAAAAAAAATCTTCTTAAACACTTGAAAGGATTCTTCATTTGTTCATCCTAAGTTAATTACACCATCTCATAACCTAGGAGCATACATCAAAGGAAAGGGTGAACATAAGGCCTAGTAAGGGAAACAAGGGAAACATTTTACATGTGAACTTGAGATACATCAATAAAATCATGATAAATAAATTTAAGGCTTGAGAAAGAGATCATGAGGCATATCATAATGAAAATAAAATTATTCATAACTTGAAGATGTGACTACAACATTTAACTTAGAAAATCATGAACATATCACCAAGGTCCATTCCCAAGGTTTCATTTAAAAAAATTACCAAGTTTATTCACCAAGGTATAGTTAAAATTGTAATCCCTAGAGATTACATCATTACCCAATGCATTGGAGCGCTATCAGGGCACACCCTTAAATTTTTATTTATTATCACGTGAGCCACATATATCATCATCAAACATTTAATAAATAACCCATATAGCATAAAAGAAATGGGTTTAATTTCATAATCATAACTTTTTAAAAACTGCTTTTAAGACATTATCTTTATGTCATTTTAAACCCACAGAAAAGGAAAGAGGATTTAATGTATGTAAATCCTAGAATTAAAATAGAACATTTTGATATATATGTGAATAACCCTGTAGAATAAAGATATTTGAGTATTCACTTAATAAAATAAAATAATTTGAGAAAAAGAGAGAGACATTTTGAGACGAAAATTCTGAAGCATAACAACTATGTTACCGGGTTTTAGAAAACATTGAATAGAGAGGGGACATGGGTCACCCACTCATAAATGATCCATAAAACAATAGAGGTACATAATATAAATGATATAAGAACATGGTAATTAAATTTTAAAGACATACCATATGAAATGAAAAACTTAGAAGGATGACAAAAATAAGATTTCTCTTATGAAAATTAGGAAGCCTAACGGCGTCACTTAGAACTTAAAAAAATGAATTGATGAGATAAAATAGTGTCTCTAATAATATGAAAATAAAATTAAATTATGATGAATATAGAGATCATACCCCAACATAATAAAAAGGAACTTTAAAGACTTGACATGAAAATAGAACTTGAAAATAAGAGGGGTGAAAAATCCCTTACAAAAATTCGGCAACCTAACGACGCCACTTAAACATTCTTAAAATGAATTGATGAGAGAAATAGGGGGTCTCTCATCATATGAAAATGAAAAGGAAAGTAGGATGAATATAAAAGAACATCCCCAACATAAGAACATGGAGCTTAAAATAAACGACATAAAGGAGAATACATGAAAAAAAGAGAGAGGTAGGATCCCTCACCTTAAAATGTAACTCTTAAAACTCGAAGGTCGGGACCTTGAGAGCTTGAGGGAACCTTGGTAGGACTCCTTGGGAGGTAATGAGACCATAAATTCGTTGAGGAGTATTTGGAAATGAAAAGGATGATGGAAAGGCTTGGTATTTATAGGAGAAGTGAGGGGACAAAGCATTAATTGCCAAGGGACACCTCATCGGTGGTATTGGAAAAACTATGGACTTGCCCATGGTATTGTCCAGTTGGGACACCTCATACCTTATATATTCATAGGTCGACCAGAATTATTGCATAATTATTAAATCCTTAATGATGTCATTAAACATCTGAAACTCAAAAGCTGTATTTTCACTATTCACCGAAAATTCAACTTTCTCAGAAAAATCCCAAAATTTCACCTTAACCAAATATCGATGCTCTAATTTCAAAAATTAATTCCATTTTATGAAAATAATTTTCTAAATATTTTTAATATAATTTTTAAATGAAAACACTATTCACTGAAAATTCAACTATTTCAGAAAAATCCCAAAAATTCACCTTAACCAAATATCGATGCTCTAATTTAAAAAATGAACTCCATTTTATGAAAATAATTTTCTAAATATTTTTAATTTAATTTTTAAATAAAAAACACTATTCACCTAAAAAAACTAATACTTGACTAATAATTTCTGAAACAGTTATTTATCTATTTTATTGAATCACATTACTAAATCAAGGGGCCTAAATTATATTAATACTTTCTTTAAGTGAGATTACGAATCCATTTAGTCACATTACTAATACTAAGAATAAAATCACTATTCATAATTTACTATTCATCAAAAATTATGTTGATCTTATTAGACTCTAAATTTCTTACTGAACATAATTGTAGAAGACCATTTTTTGAAAATCATTACACATTATTAATTATTTAAGGTTTACATAAATACTTTTAAAATATAATTTTTCAAAAATACATCAATAATATGCATACTATATTTATCCAGACATTTGAAAATTCACAAACTTCACCATAAGAATACATCACATTTTTTTTAAAATCAAAGGATTATACATGGTAGTTACGGTCTCGTTACATAAACCCTTATAACACCAGCATAGGACCTAAGAGTAAGGTGTGCTAGGGTGATATAATCTTGGGGAGGCTCATCCAACATTTCCTGAGTAGTGATTTCTATCAGCTTGAACTTCTCGCAAAGGTGATTCTGTTCAAGCTTCACACGATGAAGTTTGGCTTGGGTTTGGTCCAGAGAAAAGCCCAAAGGTGCTACCTCCTTCCCGAGTTCCGTCAGATGGGATTTGATCGGCCCGATACTACTGGATGGGGCCATCAAATCTTCTTTCTATATTAATTAATCAAGATCACTTGTATTTATAGAAAATAATTGTAACATTTAGTTTCCAACGATCATATTGACCAACGGTCATATAACAGTTGAAACCCAACGATCTCATTTTAATTATACTCATTTTAATAAATGAAAAAAATAAAATAAACCACACAAATTAGGGAATAAAATTTACTCAAAAAATTTCGTGTCATTACAATAATCAACCTTTTGATAGATTCCTAGATGGAACATGACCAAATGGTACTTAGTGAGACCAGATAGATTGAGGCGTGTTCCTGTGACTTTTTTTGACAGTAGTCACACATATTACTTTTCGGTTGGGATTATTTTCAAACTCTTGGTGGTGGGCTTGTATTTGGCCCTGTTTACTTTCCTTTACTTCCTATCATACCCTATTTTTTGGATTTTTATGTATGCATGCATTTTTTTAGTTGTTTTTTACATTTCAGCATTGTATGGGCTTGAAGATGTGTGTGTGTGCACAAGTACTTAGGCTAAGGCCTCCCATGTTAGTGATATGCATATTCAATGCTAGATGTTAGCCCCTATACTATTGGAGGTATAATTTGGGAGTTATGGAATGAGACCCATTGGCATAGGTTATTAAAAGGTACATGAAACCAACTAGAAAAAAATCAAATAAAAAAATATTTAAACTATTAAAAAAAATCTATTAAAAAAAATTATAAAAATTATGCTTGTCACTTTCATTGTTGCATGAAGTTTTTAAACATGTTGAACATGAAATCTTATCAATACAGGTAAAGATTTAATTTTTAATTTCAACAACTAATTCATAAAATAAAAAAACATTTTTATTACCTCATGAAGAAAAAAACTAGAATGGAAATCTAAATTTTGAAATTCAAAGAGTTGTTGTGGAAAATGAAAATTCAGTTATACCTAAACCTAGGAATTCCAATGCTTAGAGGACTAGGCTTAAGGATTTCCATCTTCCAACTATTTTAAAAAGTCCAGCTTGTATATAGTTATCCCCTAGTTTTAGAAAATATGAAATGAAATAATCATATCTCTAAATTTTAACCTCCTTTAGTGGCCAACCCAATGAGGAATATCCTGATTTCATTAAGGATTTTTATGGTTCAATAAAATATTTACCTTTACATGGGTTGAGTTAGGAGAAAATAAGGTTTAGGTTCTTTCCTTTTTGTTTAAAGTGTAAGGTTTGAAGTTGGTTCTAGAACTTAGATGAGGAAATATTTGATACTTAGGACCAACTCTTTAATTCATTTATTATGAAATTTTATCCAAGGAATACCACTACTAAAGTGAGGCATTAAATCACTGGTCTCATTCAAGATGAAGATTATATTTTCTATAAGACTTGGGATTGGTTTATATTACATCTTATATAATGTCACAATAACCAAATTTTCCCTCATCTTTTGATGGATACATTCTATAATATCCACACTCCCTCTAATCAAAATCTTATGGTTGAATATTTTGGTGGTGATTTCTCAAACATGATAGCAGATGAGATCAAATAAGTTTTTAATAAACTTTCACAAAATTTCCAACAAAAAATAACAAGGAATAGATTTATCCATTAGGATTAGAATAACTCTCAAGTAGCTATTATTAATTACAAATTTATTAGAGAACAATATTGTCACTATGGGATGTACAGTAACTCCCAAAAATATTGTCTTAACTTTGATTTTCCCATTCAGAATAATGAGAGTACTAATTTTTTTGACTATATATATAGGAATAAAGGAAATAATGATCCTTTTTTAAACCAATACAATTATGGATATAAAAATCACCCAAACCTTTTGTGGTGAGATCATAGAGTGATCAAATAACCCGCTACCCACACTTTTCCACAACAAACTAAACAATATTTCCAAAATCAGTATAGGGTTGAGTCATAATATTACCAAGTGGAATTAAATGGGATGTTGTAGTAGATTTTGGGTGAAATAAATTCATTAAAGAATGAAATAGACTCTAGGATTCATATCCTATAAATTCAAATGGGTCAAATGGCTAGGTATTTTGGTGGAAGATGAAAAGCTAAGTTTCCTAGAATAATTGATCCAAACCCAAGGGAAAATTAAATGGTTTCAATAACCATATCATGCATTAAAACCCAAGTTCAAGTTAAAGAACAACCAAGGAAGGCTGAGATTGATGAAAAATCTAATTCTAAGGTAGAAATTCTTGAAAACTCTAAATCTAGAAATATGGACAACAAGTTCCAAAATGAAAAAAAATGATAAATATTCATATGATAAATCCCAATAAAAAAAGAAAAATAAAGTGGTGAATAGTTAAGGAAGGAAATAAAAAGTTAGTTTCAAGGATTAGGAGAATAATCAACCAGTGCTGAAGAATTATGCTCCTCCCATACCTTTTCCCCAAAGAATTAAAAAGAATAATGAACCATATTACTTGAAATTCCTTAATTTTTTTAGGATATTTAGTGTCCATATTACTTTTATAGAGGATTTGAATAAATTTCCATTTTGGTATAAATTTCTCAAAATATTCTAAGATAATAAGATGAATTGGGATGAGTGTTTAACAATTAATTTGAATGAGGATTGTAGTGCTATTATTTAAAAAAAATTCCTCTGAAATTGAAATACCTCTATTCCTTTATCATATATTGTAAAATTAGAGTTCATGAGAAGATTAGATTCTTGTGTGATTTTTGTGTTAGCATCAACCTTTTTCCTTACTCCTTATTCAAAAATTTGGGTTTTCAGGAGTTGAAACCAATATCATTTTCCCTACAATTAGATGATAGGTCACTTGATTATCCTTATAGAAGATTATATGACTTGTTATTTTATGTAAGAAATATCACAATTCCTCATAATTTATCATTATTGAAATAAAGAGTGATAATAAAGTCCCTAAAATTATTGGAAGGCCACTTTTATACATTTTTGGTTCTGTTATTGGTGTTTATAAGGGAAAATTCACACTTTAGGCTGGTGAGGATCAAGATGGGTTTCATTTTTTTTGAAGATTCTCCTTTGGTTGTGAGTTTTAAGTTGATAGATGCTTATGATAAAGTGTTTAGAGATGATATTAGAAAGGAAAATCATCACCCATATGTTTATTTAATTAAATAATCAGTTGATAAAAATTTTCAAGTGAATTATATTGAGTATGAATCTCCTAGAGAGAGATTTAATGAATATGGAGATTTGATAGAAAAACTAGGAAAATCATTGATAAGAACCAAGAGGTGGTTAAACCAGAACAAAAATGTTTTCTTAGTGAGTATCACTCAATATGTTAGTCCACCCATTCTACCACCTATTTGTGAAGAACCCCTTTCCCATGAACCAAATACGGACTTAGAGTTAAATTGTTTTCCTAAGTTTAGTGAGTTTTAGTATGAGTGTTTTTATGGTAATTTTGAGATAATAAAAGTTTTTAAAATTGGAGAAAATTCCATATTGATTCCTTATGAAAATCATGTTGTTTTTAAACATGAACAAGTTTGTTTCCTAAAAATTTTCATAGGTGTAGAGTTTCCTCATTTTAGTAGGGTGTTATTGGAGGTTCTTGGTAGGATTTTCCATGATTGTAGCCCCTTTGACTGCCTTGACGTGGAAAGGAAATCTTTTTTCCTAGATTGAACAGTCTTAATGATCCTTCTAGGAGCTGGGGTGGAGGTTGATTAATGATACTATGTTGAGACTACTAGAGGAGGGATTCAAGTACATAATGTTTTATGATGCCTCTATAGTTGGTCTTAGATGCATCTTGATGTAGAAGTAGGTAGTGATAGCTTATGGGTTGAGGTAGTTGAGAATCCATTATCAGAACTATGTGACCCATTACTTGGAGTTGGTAGTGATAGTCTTTTCTTTAAATATGTGGAGGCATTACCTTCTAGGAGAGTGTTTCATTGTTTATTCAAACTATTAGAGTCTCAGGTACATATTCAACCAGAGAGATATCAACTTGAGATAGAGGCATTGGTTGGAGTTCCTACAAGACTAGGGACTTGAGATAGTTTATACTCCAAGTAAGGGAAACATGGTGGAAGATTCCCTTAGTAGGAAATATCATTCTCAATTAGTAGAGGATGCGTCAGAGTAGTTTTCCTAGTTACAACTGACCTTAGTGAAGGACAGAGTAACAACCTTTTTTTAGTATACGTTGATGACTCCATTTCTTCTTCAGCATGTTATGGAGGCTTATTTGGGTGATATTGAATTTAAATTTATACATTATCAAATATCCTTGGGAGATTCACTAAATGAATTTTCTAAATGTTGGGATCATGTCATCCTTTTCCAGGGATGGATGGTGGTTCTGGACATATTTTAATAGGAGGGGTTGAGGGATTTTCATACCTCTCCCTTTTTAGTATATCCAAAAGTTTCAAATATATATAAAGGTCTTAAGTGGAAATTTTGGTGGGCTAGAATGAGGTGGAGTGTTGCCAAATTTGTTTCTTGTTTCCTTACATGTCAATAGTTTAAGGACGATCATCAAGTTGTAATAGGTATGAATCAACCTATTAAGATCCCAAAATAGAAGTGGGATGACATATTGATGGATTTTGTGATGGTAATTCCATGTACAATGAGATTACATGACACTATTTGGGTGATTTATGAATGAATTAGCAAGTAATCACTCTTCCCTACCATCTGATAACAATGTTTAATTGAGATCCTGAGGAATTTTTATATATGGGAGATCATCTAGATTCATGGGGAACTCATGATGATCATCTTCAACTATGATGCTCAGTTCATGTCACGATTATATAAAGTTTTGTATGAGGACTTCAAGACCTATTTATGTATGAGCATGATATTTAACCCCCATATGGATATATAGATATAGAAAACCATCCATGTTTTTGAAGATGTGCTGAGATCCTTCATGTTAGTTTTTCGATAGAGATGTGTGGATCACTTTCCATTAGTGGAGTTAACTTATAATAACAACTATCACTCCACTACTATAATGATACCATTTTAGAAACTATATAGAAGACCTTTAAGGTAACCCTTTTACTGGACTGGGATTAGTGAGACATATCTTGTTGGGATAGAAATGGTGTAGACATTGGCAGAAAAGTTTCAGGTGATCCATGAGCATATAATGATAGCCTAGAGTTGAAAAAATATTAAACTGAACAATTTCATAGGGAATAGGAGTTATACCATAGATATCATGTTTTCATGAGAGTCTCCTCACAATAAGGATTGTAGAGATTTAGTCAGGGTAACAAGAAATCCCTAAGGTTCATCAGGAAATTCCAGATCCTACAGAGATTTGGTGATATTTATTACTTCTTAGCCTTAACCATATAGTTTATCAAGTACATAACGTATTCTATTTGTCGTAGATGAAGAGATATGTGCATGAAACATCAAATGTGATTGACTAGGGCAGTCTAGACATTGAGGATGGAGCCACTTTTTCAGAGTAACTAGTGTCAATCAAGGATCGATATGAGAGGATCCTATATGGGTGGACCATTCCTCTAGTTTGAGTGATTTGGTAGCATGAGAATGTCTAGGATATCTCATGGGATTGTGAGATCTAGATGTAGGCTCAATACCTTCACCTTTTTGTATAGATTGTGCTTTTTAGGGTAAAAATCCTTAAAGGGTAGGAGAGTTCAAAACTTCAAATTTCATAGTTTTATTCATTGAATATTTCTTTACGTATCTCTATATTTTTCCTCTGATTTGGATATATGTTTTAAGTGTTTTAGGTCCTCAGAATTAATATATTAAAAATATTATTAATATTAAATCATACATGAAAATATTTTCAGAATTAATGGTTTTCCCATTGACCAGGACATTAGATAGAAAATATGAGACTGTGGTTCTTTCTGAAATGTGAGTTTTACCCTAGGAATAACATAAGTTTGGTCAATATTGGACATTTTTAGGAAGGAATATGTTGGAGGGTGTGCTAAATAAATTAAATGGAAAATTTATTTATTTTATTTAATTACCAAAATCTAATCTGATATATATAAATATATGGCTAAAAAAATATTCAGGGTTATTCAAATAACCCTAGAAGATTAGAGAGGAGGAGGAGATCCACTATTGATGTTGTCAAACTCAGGATCATGGATCGATGATAAAATAATCAATGTGATTCATAGGATTAGTGAAAAAAACAACATAATCTCCAAGAACATTGATGATGAATGTGTTATTCACCAACAATCGATCCATTGTCATGGTAGGGCTCGTTATTTTTTGTAATTCCACCATTGAGTTCTTGATTATTTAGCATGGATTGTATATCTACTTAATTATTTGATTTTTATTCTTCATATGAACCAAGAAATTAATTAGTTTTCTTGAAAATAATTAACAATTTTAGTTGTGCCCATATTTACACCATTTATGGTTTCCATATTTATGTTTTTTTTCAAGGATTACATTGGCCGAAGATAACCTCACTTTTTTATTATGCCTCTCCCACCTCTGTTCTTCATGTTATTTATCATTGTCCCATGGGGTCAATGAATTGACATTTATCGACAGGTGTGAGAATGATTGAACCCATAGAATCATGAAGGATACATGAAAGACCTAGGGATTAATGGTTTTTAGATAGATAAAGTTAAAATGATAGATTACAGATGTTGTTTGGGGGTATGATGACCCCATTTTGGCGATGAGAGGTGAAAAAGATTTAGTTTAGGTGACCATAATCCCTAAATATGGCCACTAGAGATCGAGAATCGATGATCAGAGGTCTCTTACTTAGATTTCAGTATATTAGGGAAAGTTAATGGTAGTTAAAATGGTGGATTTGGTGAGAATGTGAAGACCGAGAGACTGGAATTCACTGTCTACAAAAATCCTAACTACACACTGTGTTATTTGGATAAACGCACACCATGTTTCTTGGAATCTCATAGTGGTTTGGGTTTTGACACAATTACAATATTAAACATCATGTGGATGGGCCTATACTCTATGTGATACTACCCAGGTTGTCGAACTGTCTTTCTAGAGAACATGACTGCTACCCCGGTTGAACTGACACACCGTTTCCCTATAAAGACACACTGCATAGAGGAAAATGTTTAGCTGAGTTGTGTCCAAGGAAGTGTTGGTTCCAGGTGCAGTGGAAGAATTGTGGTTGAGGGTGATATATTAAAATTTATTTTAATAGTTGTTGTCAAAAACCAAGAGTGAGGATCTTGAACATCAAATTTATAATTAATCTATTTAATATCTGAAGAAATAAATATCTAGGCTTAGGAAATTTATTTATTGATGATTTTTGATCATTCAAAAAGGACTTTCCAGATTTCTTTTGTTGCTCTTTTGAGGATCCAAGGGTAGAATACCTATAGTGGTGATCCACATATTCTCTAATTGTCTCCAAGAAATGCAACTAGTTCTCTGGGTGATTGCATGAAAAATTGAATGTCTTGCATTGTTCATTATTGATTGCTCATTCTTCTGTCTTGAAGAAATTATCTCTGTAGTTTCTTATTCTTGAGAGGGAGAAAAGAGGAAGATTTTAGAGATAATTCATTGTGCACAACAATTCTCTATTCCCAAAATTGTAATTGGTTTCAAATTTTTTACACAATAGACATAGCCATATATTTATAGAGCTAGGATTTCAGTTACAAAATTTAATTGCATAACACCCATTAAATATAATTATAACCATTAATGAAATTCCATGACAAATAATAATAATAATAATAATAATAATAATATTATTATTTTTTGGTGCGCCAACTTTAAAAAAATGGATAAATAATATTTATCAGCTCATAGATAATTATTTTATCACCAGACATGGTCTTGGTCCATTCAAACTTCTCTTGAATTTATTTAACACCTAAAAACATATTTTATTCTCTTAAATAAATATTTTATTCACAAACTAGTAAATAATTATTTAATAAATATTCAATAAAATAAATAAATATATAATATTCACAGTGTAACAACTGGGTCCCAGTGATAGTACAAACACCCCACCTTTAACAAGGCCATTGGGCCCTGGCCCACTAGGTACCATCAGTTTCCCTGCAAACACGTGGTCCCCACCTTGGGGCCCACCCACGTTCTTGACTGGGTCATCTAAAAAATGACTATCCCCACAGGACAACACATGTCCTTTTCAGTGTGCTTTGTCCTCACTCACACATACTCTAAGAAACTTCCCAGAAGGTCACCCATCATAATCACTACTCTAGGCCAAGTACGCTTGACCGTGGAGTTCTAATCAAGTAGGCTTCTAAAAAGGAATGTGCACCTTTTTTACATGAGTCGTATCATTTAGTAATTTAACCATTTATCATTTTGGGTTGTTACGTTCACCACCCCTTTAGAGAACAATGTCCTTATTGTGGGCCCTACAACTCAACCCAGGCAGTGCACCAAACTTAAGGCTAGGTTCCTCCTCTAATACCAAATGTAACAGCTGGGTCCCGATGACATCACATACACCCCACCTTTAACATGGCCGTCAGGCCCTGGCCTTCCAAGTACCATCAGTTGCCCTGTAGACATGTGGTCCCCACCTTGGGGGCCCACCCACGTGCTCAATCAGGTCATCTGACTAATGATTTCCCCCATAGGCCAACAAATGTCCTTTATAGTGTTATTTTTCCTTATCCACAGTGTAACAACTGGGTCCTAGTGACAGTACAAACACCCTGCCTTTAACATGGCCATCGGGCCCTGGCCCACCAGGTACCATCAGTTGCCTCGCAGACACGTGGTCCCCACCTTGGGGCCCACCTACGTGATTGAATGGGTCATCTGAAAAATGACTATCCCCACAAGCCAATAGATGTCATTTTCAATGTGCTTTGTCCTCACTCAAACATACCCTAAGAAACTTCCCAAAAGGTCACCCATCCTGATCACTACTCCAGGCCAAGTACGCTTGACCATGGAGTTCTAATCAAGTAGGCTCCCAAAAAGAAATGTGCACCTTGTTGACATGAGTCATATTATTTAGTCATTTAACCCTTTATCATTTTGGGTTATTAAATTCACCACCCCTTTAGAGCACAACGTCCTTGTTGTGGGCCCTACAACTCAACCCAGGCAGTGCACCGTACTTAAGTCTAGGTTCCTCCTTTAATACCAAATGTAACAACTGGGTCCCAATGACAGCATATACACCCCACCTTTAACATGGCCGTCAGGCCCTGGCCCGCTAGGTACCATCATTTTCCCTACAGACATGTGGTCCCCACCCTGGGGGCCCAACCACATGCCCGATCACGTCATCCAACTAATGACTATCCCCACAGGCCAACACATGTCCTTTCCAGTGTACTTTGTCCTCACTCAATCACACCCTAAGAAACTTCCCAGAAAGTCACCCATCCTGATCACTACTCTAGGCCAACCACAGTTAACCGTAGAGTTCTAATCAAGTAGTCTCCTAAAAAGGAAGGTGCACCTTATTGACATGAGTCATATCATTTAGTCATTTAACCCTTTATCATTCTGGGGTGTTACACACAATCCAACAAATAAATATTTATTTAATTTATGCAATCAATATAACTTGAATAAAATTATTCCTCATCCTTTAGAATAATATTTATTCCATTAATTAAATTTAAATAGAATTTAATCATGACTAATAGAAACACTTAGTGTGTGACCCTCTAGCATTCTTTCTCATTGGCATTAGGTGCACTTACCTAAAGTCTTGGATTACTATCTAGAAACAAGTCAAGGCACCCAAGAGAAAGAACTTAAAGTCACATAGATGACAACCACATATGAATGATCACTATGTAATATAATCCCTTTGTCACAATATCTCATCAATAAGGTTGTATGACGGTGTCATCAACCTATATGCTTGATACATCATTCTTGATCACTCATTCTTCGGTCTTGAAGAAATTATCTCTTGGGTTTCTCTTTCTTGAGAAGGAGAGAGGAGGAGGAGTTGAGGTAGAATTCATTGTGTGAAACAATTCCCTATTCCCAAACTTGAAATTGGTTTCGAATTCTTTACAAAATATACATAGTTGTCTATTTATAGTGCTAGGATTTCGATTACAAAATTTAATTGCATAACAACCATTAAATATAATTATAACCATCAATGAAATCCCATGACACATAATAATAATAATAATAATAATAATAATAATAATAATAACAATAATAATAATAATAATAATATTATTATTTTGTGGTGTTCCAACTTGCGCAAAATGGATAAATAATATTTACCGACTCATAAATAATTATTTTATCACTAGAAACGTTCTTAGTCCATTAAAACTCCTCTTTAATTTATTGAACACCTGAATAAATATTTTATTATCTTAAATAAATATTTTATTCACAAACTAGTAAATAAATATTTAATAAATATTCAATAAAATAAATAAATATATTTTATTCACAGTCCGATGAATAAATATATTTTATTCACAGTCTGATGAATAAATATTTATTTAATTTATGTGATCAATATAACTTGAATAAAATTATTCCTCAGCCTTTAGAATAATATTTATTCCATTAATTAAATTAAAATAGAATTTAATCATGACAAATATAAATACTTAGTGTGTGACCCTCTAGTATTCTTTCTAATTGGCATTAGTAGATCTTTCCTAAAGTCTAGGATTACTGTCTAGAAATGGGTCAAGGAACCCAAGAGAAAGAACTTAAAGTCACAATGATGACAACCACATATGAAATCTAATTGTGTAATATAATCCCTTTGTCACAATATCTCATCAAGAAAGTTGCATGACGATGTCATCAACCTATATGCTTGATACATCATTCTTTTACTATCTTAAATAAACTCATCGTTACACCATGAACATGGAATTTAGGGTGATAGTTATATTTTAATCAAAGGGACAAGATATCAACTTCCATAAATATAGAAGGGAAAAATCCTTTCTTGACTCATCCATTAAAAACATATCATTCATGACGCACCAAACATACACTTATTTCAACCAACATATGGCGTGATGGTTTTCATTAGAAAATATATGTGCATGAGTCATGACATGTATTAATGATAATATTAAAGTCTAAGGACCATTAAACATACTCATATATAGGAATATCTGATGACACCAAAATATACGAAATTCCTAGAGGCAGGTCTGTTCTCATAATCTACCATCTTGGAGATTACCAAGTGTGAACTTCATGTAAAGAAGTCTCATATGATTATGAGTACTTGCACCTGATGTTATATATACTATGTGTCCCATCATAGTATGTTATACAAACATAGAACTATATTAAGAATATTGTCATATCATTTCAAGGTTCTCATCATAGTAGATAACTACTATGACCTTATCAATGTGACAAAAAATCTAGTACATTATTACATTAAAGTCATGCATAACAATAAAAAATATGTAATAAGATGTTTAATTTAATATTTAATACATCAAATATTCATGAAATCAAAGTAAAAATAGTTGGTTCTAGGAAAAAAACTCCAAAAAAATCCCACTTAGACTAGATCCAACTACCTACAACTTTTAGTCTGCTAGACCTCACATGATAATCATGTGTCTGATGAGTCAAGAAATTTTCAAGGGGTGCACCATATTTTCTTCCATGGAAATAATTATCACTGAAACCACACCTCTCTAAGAAAAATACCTCCATAGATGATACTTATGAAGTATGTTCTTCATCCATTGATGTAATCTTGGATCTTTTGCAAGATCCACCGCTGCAGTATTATCACAATAGAGTGTGATGCGATCTTTAATACTAGGCACCACATCAATATATTGAATGAAATTGTGAATCCAAAATACTTCTTTATATGCCTCAAAAGATGAAATATACTTAGAATATGCTGTATAATCTATGACTATAGCCTACTTTGAGATCTTCCATCTCACAACACCTCAATTCAAAGTTAATATGTATCCTGTTTTTGAATTCATGTCATCTTGATGAGTTTGGAAACTAGAATATTAATATTATCTAATGAATAGTTCCTCATATCCTCCATAAACCAAGAACATATCATTAGTATGCCTCAAATAATTAAGGATAGTCTTGACTGCCATCTGATGGAGATACTTGGATCTGATTGATATCTTCCTACCACACTCAATGCATAGGTTACATCTAGCCTATTACATAGCATACCATACACGACTAACCCAACCGCTGATGCATATGAAATCCTTTCCATTATATTTATTTCCTCATGGGTTTGAGGACATATTTTCTTGGAAAGATGAATTCCATGTGATTATAGAAACAATCCCCTCTTGGATTGTTCCATAATGAATATATTCAATATTTTGTCAATGTATATTATTTGACATAGGCCGATCATCCTCTTTGATATATCATGATGGATCCTAATCCCAAGAATATATGTTACCTCACCAAAATATTTGATGGAAAACATTTATTCAACCATGAATTAATAGACTATAAGACTGATATTTCATTTCCAATAAGTAATATTCCATCAATATATACTATCAAGAAAACAACTGCACTCCCACTAAACTGTTTGTAGACACAAGACCCAAATTTGTTCTTTATAAAACCAAATTCCATTATGGATTCATCAAAATGAATGTTCCATGACCTGCATGCTTACTTTAATCCAGAAATGGATTTTTGTTAACTTTTTATATCTTATTAGAATCATTTGGATTCACAAAACAATTAGGTTGTGTCATGTAGACATATTATTAAAGGTTCCAGTTAAGGAATGATTCTTTGACATACATTTTCCAAATCTCATAGTCATGATAATCTGAAATGGAAAGTAGAATTCTGAGGGATTTAAGTATTGAAACTGGTGAAAAGGTTTCATCATAGTTAATGCCTTGATGCTATTTAAACCCTTTTACAACCAGTCATACCTTATAAGTATTTACTTTTCCTTCTATGTATAGTTTCTTCTTGAATACACATTTGAAACCAATGAGATTTACATCCACCAGAAGATCTACTAAAATATAGACTTGGTTTTGGTACATGAAATTCATTTCATAATTCATGGCTTCTTACAACATGGAAACATCTATTCCACTTACAGCTTCCTTATAGGTTAGAGGATCATTATTATCAACTAATAATGATTAATCATCCTCAGTAACAAGAAAACTATACCGTTCTATTTCTCTAACTTCTTGTGTACTACTATGTAGTTATTTTGTCTCTAGAATAGTTTCTTCTTCCATGTGGCTTTGTGGAATATGATCCTGTACCAACTCTTATGTGTCTTGAGCCTCGACTTCATCGTAGTTTATCTCACTCCCACTATCTCTTTTGTAGATTTGATCCCTCTAAAATAATATGTAATTTCTTTCCACTATAACATTTTTTCCAGAGGGGTCTTATAGGTAATATCCCCTTGTCTCCTTGGGTTATCCTATAAAGGTACACTTTGTGCCTCGGGGTATAAGTTTGTTACCTGAAGAGTCCCTAATAAACACTTTGCTTCCCCACACATGTAAATTCAATAACATGGTTTTTCTTCCACTCCAAAATTCATATGGAATACCATTTATTGATTTAGTTGGTACTTGGTTTAGTACGTGTGATGCTATTTTTAATGCATATTCCCAAAAGGATAATGGAATACTCACATGTATCATAATTGATCTCACCATGTCCAATAAGGTGCAGTTCCTCCTTTCACTTACACCATTGCACTGAGGCATGTAAGGAGGAGTGAGTTGGGATATGATCCCAAACTATCATAAGTAATCAATGAAATCTTGATTAAGATATTCTACAACATAGTCTGAGAGGAGTTTCTTAATCTTCTTACCAAGATATTTCTCAACTTAATTCTTTTATTCCTTGAATTTATCAAAAGAATCTGACTTATACCTCATAAATTAAATATATATATATCTACTAAAAACATCAGTAAAAGTTATGAAGTATGAGTACCCACCCCTTGCTTCAACAAGAAATGGTCTAATCACATCGGTATGAACTAATTTAAGAAGCTCTTTATCCCTTTCACCTTTCCCACTAAATGGGGATTTGGTCATTTTTCCTTGTAAACATGCATGACATACACCAGGTGGTTTTAGTTTGAAATAATATAAATATTCATCTTGATGTATTTTTTTTCAAGTGTTTTTTATTTACATGACCTAACCGGTGATGCCAAAGTTGAGTATGGTATGATTCATGTGAGGTAACTTCATTTTTTATTACCATTACTTGGTTTATGTAATCCAACACATAAATAACATTATTTAAATGTTCCTTAACAGAAAAAATTCGATCTTTATAAAATAAGAAACATTTATTTCTAATTTTTAAAATGAATCCATTCATATCTAGTTTGGATATAGAAATAATATTTTTGGAAACTGAAGGAACATAATAACAACACTTAAAAAAAAATTCCAGTCAATAATGTGAGGTGGTAGTCCCAAATATCTACAAAAACAAGTTTAACTCCATTGACTGCTCATAGATATACCTCCCCTTGATCAATTTTTCTGAATCTACTTGGTTCCTGTATTTTAATACATATGTGACCACCACAAGCCATATCTAATAACCAATTTGTAGAAATAGATAAATTTCACTCGATAAAAAATGCACATGAAGATTCCACTTGTTTCTTTAGCTAGGTGAATTTTTTCTTCTAGTGGCCCTTCTTACCACATGCAAAATAGACAACATCATATTCCCTTACTTCCCCTTTGATCTTCTTCTTCTTGGAAGGGCATGAAGAATCTTTGGGTTTAAAGATCTTTTATTTCCCTATCCATTTTTTCACCATAAAGACAGAAGGATTTTCATGCTTCATATCTTTATCTACTTGGAGAAGGAGGATAAGAAGGTATAGAAGAGACTTCTCAATGTTTTTCTTATTAAAATTCACAACAAAACTAGAGAATTTTTGTGGGAGTGATTACAGAATGAGATTGGTGACCAATTATTTAGATATTTTAAACCCTAGAACCTATATGTGATCAATGTATCCAATAAGATTGACTATGTGAGGCCCAACTTGGGAACCTTATCTAAGCTTAATATGAAATAGTTCCTTGGAAATCTCAAAATGTTCCTATCTAGCTCTCTTCTGGTAAAGACCATGGAGGTTCTCAATCATACTATACACATCCATGTTTTCACAAGACTTCATGAGTTAACTAGACATATATGAAAGCATGAAACATTGAACTTATACCACATTGTTCATATGTTTTTAATAGACTAGGAACTCTTCATTACTTACCTCTTGAGCAGTCAGATCAGGTGTTGAGGATTCTAGAACATAAGATTTCCATTCCTAGAGTAGAATAAACCTATGGTGTCTAAACCACTCCTGGAAGTTACTACCAGTTAAGAGATTGTCTTTATCCAATATTTATCATAGAGATAGTGTGGATGATGAGTGTATCATTTTATTCTACAATTAAAATATCATACTATCATTACATTTATTTATTAAAAATATTGTGAGAAATAATAAATTAATTGATTTTATTAAATCTTCCACTATTTTATCAAGTCCCAATAGACCTAACCATTGAACTTGGAATGTCTAGTTACCGGGAAATTATAGTGAAAATGATCCATATTCTACTTCAAATAACACCAACAAGGGTTGGTCAATCTATTTTGAAGGTATTTAGGTAGGCAAGTCTTTTCCAACTGTGGGCTTGTAGCTCCTTGATACATTGAGTGGACTCCCCAATCCAGAAATCCTAACTTAGATTTTATAAACACTTGCCTTCAAATTACACCAAGTCTAGAAAGGGACACTCTTATTTATGTAAAATAGTTAATTCAAACCAAAACCTTCATAATAACTCCCCTTATAAATGTAATTTTCTCAACAAGGGTTGTTCAAACACATAGTTCTATTGAGTTTTGTTCTTAATCAAGTAACGAAAGGATTAGTCTGAATTAATATTAAATTGAGGGATTTTATTTTATTATGCATAGATTTTTATCTTATTTTATCCTTTACATTTCTTGTTAATATTTAAGTGGATGTTTACTTAATTAATTAACCATGTTTGGATAAAACATTTATACATAATAAATTTTATTTAAATTCCATCTTTTCATATTAATTCATTTATACGATCATGGTATTGCATCAATAAGTATAATTTTAATGAATTAGATTGAAAATAAATAAATAATTAAATGACCAGATCATGAGCTTATCTAATGGTTTATTTAATGAGCGGACATTAAATCAACCTATGACCTAGGTGAAATAACTCTTTATACCAGACTTGGCATGAGATAAAAAATTCCACATGTTCACCTATGTACCACTGAGTTGGCACCATTATGGTTCCATCTTGAACCTTCTCCACATTCCTTGGGATGATCCATTGATTACAAATATTTATTACTCACATTCAGGTGAGAGGAACCAAAGGATTGGTTAAATGGAATTACATAAATATCCTTGGACATGCATGTCCTAAATAATAATGGAGGGAGGGATGACTCACAAACTATCTTTTAATTTAATATTAAATAATTTTAAAAACATTAAATAAATTTAATTAAATAAATTCCAACATATACATAGGTCTTGGTCAATCTCATTATCAGTCATACACGCAATGAATACGCAAAAAGTAACTGGATAGAAATCATTTCTTTATTCGTTCTTTATTATTAAGATGAACATACTTGTATTAATTAATTAATTAATTCCCTTTCATCTTAATGATCATATGAAATTAATTGGAGATACCCATAAATTTTTCATTCATGGAAAACAAATGGTAAAACCATTAATAACATATTTATTATACTAAATTAATTGAGAATTTAAAATTCCTTAAAACCATTATTAAATTTTCTATCACACAATAGTGTGCCAATCAATAAAATATGGTTTTAATACTATAATTTTTCAAATTTAATGTAAATTTAATTTTTTATATTAATGAAAGACTACATGGAGTGCACATCCAGCTACACGCCATGTTCCTTGGTTTTTGTATATCTAAGTCACATGCCTGGGGATTCGACATGTTAACTCGGCCAGACTACACATTGTGTACATGCCAGCTGCACACCCTGTATCTTCTTTATGCGTACCAGGTTGTCCCAATCAACACATGGTGTGCAATAAAAGCACCATGTTTTTTTAATTTCCCGACACATCTAGATACAATGAACATGGGCATGCGGTGTGTTCTTTGGCCGCACACCATGTAACCTAGCTTTACCACCCAAATATTTAGCACTTCCTGATGAAATATTTGGCCATTCTTCATTTTTTCTTAAATCTCTAAGAAAATGAAACACTGAAAGAACATGATAAATATGTCGATAATATTTTAATTCAAATTATATTAAAGAAAAAATAACATGAAATGAAAATCTAACCATTATTTCACATAGATGGACAATCAAATAAATAATTATAAATCTAAACACGACCACTCTAATACCACTTATTGGTTTTGGGCATAGCAGAAGCATTGCGGTGGGGGGAAATATATTAAAATTTCTTTTAATAATCATTTCTCGAAACCAAGAGCGAAGATCTTGCATGTCAAATTTATAATTAATTTATTTAATATCTAAATAAATAAATACTTGGGCTTAGGAACTTTCTCCGTTGATGATTTTTGATCATATGAAAAGGCCCTTCTGGATTTCCTTCACTATGCTTGTGATGATCCAAGGATATAATATCTCTAGTGGTGATTCACACATGCTCCAATGGTCTCCGAGAAATGACAATGGTTCTCCAGGTACTAGCGTGTAGAATTAAATGTCTTGTATTGTTCATTATTGACTACTCATTCTTCGGTCTTGAAGAAATTATCTCTTAGGTTTCTAGTTATTGAGAGGGAGAGATGAGGGGGAGTTGAGAGAGAATTCATTGTGTGCAACAATTCTCTATTCCAAAACTTGGAATTGGTTTCAAATACTTTACACAATAGACATATCCATCTATTTATAGAGTTGGGATTTTAGTTACAAAATTTAATTACATAACAAATATTAAATATAATTATAACTATTAATGAAACCCCACTTCACATAATAATAATAATAATAATAATAATAATCATCATCATCATCATCATAATAAAAATAATAATATTATTTTGTAGTGTTCCAACTTGAAAAAAATGGTTAAATAACATTTATTGAATCGTAAATAATTATTTTATCACCAGACACAATCTTGGTCTATTCAAACTCCTCTTTAATTTATTGAAAACCCAGATAAATATTTTATTCTCTTAAATAAATATTTTATTAAAAAACTAGTAAATAAATATTTATTAAATATTCAATAAAATAAATAAATAAATTTTATCCACGGTCCAATGAATAAATATTTATTTAATTTATGCGATCAATATAAATTGAATAAAATTATTCCTCAGTCTTGAGAATAATATTTATTCCATTAATGAAATTCAAATAGAATTTAATTGAGACTAATAGAAATACTTAGTGTTTGACCCTCTAGTATTCTTTCTCATTCGCATTAGGTGAGCTTACCTAAAGTCTCGGATTGCTGTCTAGAAATGGACAAAGGCACCCAAGAGAAAGAAATTAATGTCGCAATGTTGACAACCACATATGACCACTCACTGTGTAATATAATCCTTTTTTACAACATCTTATCATGTAGGTTGCATGATGGTGTCATCAACCTATATGCTCGATACATTGTTCTTTGATTATCTGAAATAAACTCATCGTTACACCATTACCATGGAATTTAGGGTGACAGTTATATTTTAGTTAAAGTGCCTACATATCAACTTCCATAAAGATGGAAGTGAAAAATCCTTCCTTAACTCATCCATCAATAACATGTCATTTGTGACGCATCCAACGTACCCTACTTCTCACCAACATATTACATGATAGTTTTCATTAGAAAATATATGTCCGTGCGTAGTGATATGCATTAATGATAATCTTATAGTCTAGGGACCATTACACATGCTTGTAGATAGAAATATCTAATGACACAAAAACATTAAAAATTCCTAATGGCAGGTATTTTCTCATAATCTCCCATCTTAGAGATTACTAAGTGAAAACTTCATGAGAAGAAGTCTCATCTACTTACGAGTACTCGCACTTGACAATCTATATACTATGTGTCCCATCATAGTAATTTATCCAATTGAAAAACTATATTAAGAATATTTTCATAACACTTCAAGGTTCTCATCATAGTGGGGAACTACTATGACCTTATCAATGAAAAAAATACTCTAGGATATTATTATATTAAAGTCATACTAAAAAATGAACAATATGTAATAATATGTTTAATTTAATATTTAATAAATCAAATATTCATGAAATCAAAGTAAAAATAGATGGGTTTAGGACAAAAAAATCTAACAGGAAGAACACGCCCAGACCCACAGGTAGTGTCACAAGCCATGTGCCCCTATATACATAACATGTACTTTTCCTAGAACCTTATACCTTTCATATATCTCTATTTGGGTCCTGTATTTAGGCCTACGAGTATCCCACTCTAATTAAAATTCCATATAGGATGTGATGGTGGCCTTTGTTTTGGAATTAGATATAAGAGATGAGGTGATATAAGGGGGATTCTTTCTCCAACGATGCTTAGTCAATGGAAGTGATTAGGTTTGATCATTTAATAGATTTCATGGTTGGTACTCCCCTAACTCACTAGGGTTCAGGTTTTCCCATATCCTATATATAGGTAGATTCGGTACTCCCCTACACCATAGAGGGAACATGTCCTCTATTGGAGATAATTCTACCTTAGTTATAGAGCACAATACTATGGAGTGGGACCTCCACTTTGATTCTTATGAGGTTTCATGTGGTTCTTGGTATTAGAGATAATACCTTTGGAGCCGCAAGAAGGCTCATAATCATCCTTAGATGGATATGGAGATTGAGAAACCTCTCCTTTTATAACCGGTGTATCAAAATATTCATATATGATATTGAGTTTATTATCCCTCTTTTAATTATGGGTTGAGTTGACTATTTTATTTTATTTATTTCTTTTTTGGTTTTTAGGGAGTCTTATTGAGTATGTTTATACTCACCCCTACATGGGTTTTTCCTTCATGTTCTATGGTTTATAAAAATGACATAAATATTTTTAGTGAATTTGGTAGACCTTATATCATAGGTGTATAGTTATATTTGTAGGTTCTGACCATGTTCAATGATTATATATATAAATTGTGTACTTGGCTCTCTTCCCTTTTCTCCTTTCTCAGTTGTTGTCAGGTTGGGAACTCCTTTCTGGTTTGGTGTGTATTTTGACCCTTTATCTTTTGTATACCCTATTTCACTTTTTATTTTTTTCTTAGAGGATATCACATGAATTGATTACTCTATATATTTATCAGTTATTTTATATCATTTCACCATTTCTTGGAGTTGGGTGTGTGTGCATGTGTGCAGTTACATTAGGATAAGGCCTCCGATTTCATTTATATGCCTATTTGGTGATTATATCTAGCACCTAACCTATTGAAGGTGAGATTAGGGTGTCACTCTCATCTTACTGATAGCCCATGTAGGCCCCTGATGGGTCATTTCATGACATTCTATATGTTAATTCAATATTTATTGATAATAAACTACATAGTGAAGCTAAAAAACCTTCCTAAAAGAGAACAAGATCAAGTAGCATATTAACTGGGAGTTTCCCAGGTCATATCCATATGGAATACCAATTCAAATCATTATTTAATTTTACTGGTGTAAGAATTTAATGAAGTGTAGGTGTTTGAGTGAGAATAATAACATGAAATCCAAGTTAATGAGTGGAAAACAACAAGAGTAATATAATTTTTTTAAGAATAAAATAAAAAACTAATGGGGATTGAAGATTATTTCACATACTTTATGTTAGTTATGATTAAATTTATTAGTCTATCTAATAATAATCACTCTTTCTTTCTAAGTTATTTCTCGATCCACTCTTCAACTTCTTTATACAATTTCATGTCCCCATGATGTTTCCTGTGCTAACTACACCAAGAGTATAAAGATATTATTTTTATATATATGTTCATTAGCATCCTTAAAAACTCTCACACTTCAAAGAACTAAGTCCCTACTATAATTTCATGGGATTGGATTTCCACTATTACTCCATTTCACTCTCCCTTATGTTTATCTACTAGTTGATCAAGATATAAAATCATTAAGAATAGATGTAAAAGAAATGATGAATTTGATCCATTCAAGAATTAGAAATCACTATAAAAATGGTCATTAGTGGCAGTTTTTTCGTGAACTAGTGAACATTTAAACTACCACCTAATAATGTAGCAGTGGTTATTAAAACCGCCACGTATTGCATGATCACTAATCATTTAGCAACAATTTTTTTAATTTAGAGGTAGTTTGTTTAAGTGTCATTTTGGAGCATTTAGTGGAGGTTACTTGTTTATTTAGCAGTGGTTTTTTATAAAAAAATATCTAGGGGAAGTATAAATAAAATAAAATAATCATCCATGGAATATATTAGCGGCGATTATGCTTAACCATCACTAAACATACTATATAAAACATATTTAGCGGCGGTTACTTAAAACCACTTTTAAATCAGATTTTTTTTTAAAATTTAATAAAAAAATATAAATATAAAGAATATAACATATAATAAACTAAAACATAAATATATGATAAACCCATCATATATATATCATACATCCATAGTCATATACAAACATCCAGTTATCATAACCTCAATCTAAGTCAACTCATACATCTGTCAATATACATATACAATATGTACAACAACAACCCATGACCAATATACATCCATGCCATGAACACCAATGCACATGTCTGCCTCCACATTATGTCATCAACTAAAACTAGCCACATCATCTCACCAACTGTAAGAAAAAAGAAAACAAAAATTAAAACTACACATAATAAATCAGAATTATAATTGAACAATGGATGAAATTTAACATACCATAGAAACTAAGAACCATCAATACTACCTTATAAAGAATTTCATGGATTGGAATAATCAACCTTCTACCTAATACCGACATCTTCCACCTACAATGAAAACCATGACATTTAAGAAAATAAATGCGAAAGAGAAAAGACACAAAATATATTCAGAATGCTCCACATAAAATTTGTTATTTTTCTAATAAAACAGAAAAACTTATGATAATAAAAAATAATATATAATTAAAAACACTTTGAAAACATAATCATACCTATTTAAGATAAGATTAAATAGTTGAAACCGAAAATGGATGAGTAAATATTCCAATTTACTTTTAAAACGACATGCGGTATGCTTGAAATTTACTTACTATTTTTTTTTAAAATTTTGATATAAAAAAATGTCCTATATTTTAAAAATAACTCAGAAGTGGTTTTCCTACGATTTCACATCAATATATGGTCATTTTTTATGACTTTGACCTTTCCATGCACGTTTTAGTGTTTTAAAACACTAAAAACACGTTTATAACCATAACGAGAAAATATTAATTCCGAATGATGTGCCATCAGTTCCTAAATTTCAAAATTAATTATATGTTTATTTTCCCATGATTTAATAAAAATACAATGTTATTTTCAGAGTTTTGACCCACACACTTTTTTTAAAGGCTTTTGTACCTTTTAGAAGTGTATACTGAGTAATTCTGACCACATGACAAGTTAGATTGATGTGTTATACACACATAAATGTCAAAAACAACTCAATAGTGGTTGTACCATGATTTCACATAAACAATAGGTCATTTTATATGGTTGTGACCATTACAAAAAGGTTTTAGTGTTTTAAAACACTAAAAACATGTTTACAGCCATAACGAGCAAACCATAACTCAGACTGATGTGTCGTTGGTTTCTACATTTCATAATTAAATCTATGGTCATTGTATTGTGATTTTAGGGAAATACGATGTTGTTTACCTGATTTTGACCACCCGATACTAGTTTTTAAAGGTTTTTATACCTTTCAGAAGTGTATATCGAGTAATTCTGACCACACCAGACATCGTATTGAGGTGTTGTTTTTGCGGACATGTCAAAAAAACTCAACGGTGGTTATACCATTATTTCACATCAATATGAGGTCGTTTTATATGGTTTTGACTGTTCCACACACATTTTTGTGTTTTAAAACATTAAAAATGTGTTTACGTCCATAACAAGAAAACCACAATTTAGAATGAAATTTCTCCAGTTCTTACATTTCACAATTAAATCTACAGTCATTGTATTGTGATTTAAGGGAAATCTAATGTCGTTTTCTTAATTTTGACCCTCGATACTTGTTTTTAAAGGATTTTGTACCTTTTGGAAGTGTATACTGAGTAATTTAGACCAAACCACATGTCATATTGACATATTTTCTATACGTACACATTGAAAACAACTCAATGATGGTTTTATAATGATTTCACATCAATATGAGGTTGTTTTCTATGGGTTTGACTGATCCATGCATGTTTTAGTGATTTATAAAACTAAAAACATGTTTATGGCCATAATAGGCAAACCATAATTTAGAATGACGTGGAGTCAGTTACTACATTTTAAAATTAAATATATGGTTGTTTTACCATGATTTTATGGCAATCTGATGTTGTTTCCCTAGTTTTAACCCCCCCTAAAACTTGTTTTTAAAGGATTTTATACCTTTCAGAAGTGTATACTGAATAATTTCAACCACAATGAACATTATATTGATGTTTTTTCTATATGAACATGTAAAAAAAACTCATCCGTGGTTTTCCCATGATTTGACATCAATCTGAGGTCATTTACTACGGTTTTGACCGTTTCATGCATGTTTTAGTGTTTTATAACACCAAAAACGCATTTACTGCAATAATGGGCTAAATGTAATTAGGAATAAAATACTTCAAGTTATTATATTTTAAAATTAAATATACGGTTGTTTTTTCATGATTTTAGGGCAATCTGACGTTGTTTTTCTAGTTTTGACCCCCCGACACTTGATTTTAAAGGCTTTTGTACTGTTTAGAAGTTTATACCGAGTTATTACGACCACACCGCACGAAATATTGATGTGTTGTCTATGTGTACACAAAAAAAACCAATCAGTGGTTTTACCATGATTTCACATCAATATGAGGTCATTTTATATGGTTTTTACCGTTCCACGCACATTTTAGTGTTTTAAAACACTAAAAACGCGTTTACAGACATAATGGGAAAACCATAATTCAGAATGATGATCTATTGGATCCTATATTTAACAATTAAATAAATGTTCATTATTCCATTATTTTAGGTCAATTTTATGTTGTTTTCCTGGTTTTGACCCCCAACACTTGTTTTCAAAAGCTTTTATACCTTTCAAAATTGTACACCGAGTAATTCCGAACACACTGCACATCAGATTGATGTGTTGTCTAAGAGTACACATTAAAAAAAACTCATAAGTGGTTTTAACATGATTTAAAATCAATATGAGGTATTTATCTATGGTTTTAACCATTCCATGCATGTTTTAGTGTTTTAAAGCACTAAAAACATGTTTACAACCATAACGGGAAAACCGTAATTTGGAATGATATTCTATCAGTTCCTACATTTTAAAGTTAAATCTATGGTCATTTTCCTTTGATTTCAGGGTAATTAAGCATCATTTTCTTAGTTTTGACAACCTGACACTTGTTTTTAAATGCTTCTGTACCTTTCAAAAGTGTATACCGAGTAATTTTGACCACACTGTATGTCAGATTGACATTTTGTATGTGCGTACACATAAAAAAAAGTCATAGTTGGTTTTACCATTACTTCACATAAATTTGAGGTTGTTTTCTATGGGTTTTACCATTCCATTCGTGTTTTAGTGTTTTAAAACACTAAAAATGAGTTTATGTCCATAACTGGAAATCGTAATTCAGAATAACGTGCCGTGAGTTCCTATATTTTACAATTAAATATACTATAATTTTACCATTATTTAATGGTAATAAAACATCTTTTCCCTAGTTTTGATTCCCTTACACTTGTTTTTAAAGGCTTTTGTTCCTTTGGAAATTGTTTATCAAGTCAAAACTGAGAAATCAAGCTCACATTGTTTTCAATCTTATGGATAATGATCTATAATTTATTTTTGGCATGTTATGATATGTTGATCAGCTAGGATCCTGATTTTTTTCTCAGAATTCCTACATTTTAAATGGTTAAGGTATTGTAAAAGTATAAAAAAAAATGAAAAACTAAAATCTTTTTACAAAAAAATAAAAGAAAAACTAGAATAGTGTATATATGTATGAAACACTTATTAGTGAGAAATTTTAATATATTTTAATTAACAATTTATAGATTAAATTATATTCATCTTCATTATCTTAATTATTATCAACCTCCATTGTGACTAGTCCTTCATTTTCACCCTCTCTTTCAAATTATACCATTTCGATATTGTTAGGGAAAAATGTTCAATATTTTGTGGTTGATGAGGTTTAATATAAAAAAGAACCAATTGATCTTCCTCACCCATATCATATAAGTCTACCTGATTTAATTATATAAAAACACTCTAACCTTCATGTATTTCATTATCCATATAATAAAAAATCTTCACTTGTGAAGCCAATATAAATAGATCATGTTTTGCATGCTCACGAGTATCCATCATGAGAGAGAATATGACTTTCTCAAGATTTTTCATTGTAAAAATAAAGAATAATTTTTATTATAATTTCCCCAAAAACCATGATTTATATTCATTTAATACAAATCCTTACAAGCATTAAGGTGATCCTTCAATTTACCCTTCTCATTAAGCACTGTAAAAATTACATTGTTATAGGCGTTCTTCTTAATATTCATTACATCAAGATTATGACATATCAAATTAAACTCCCAATAAGAAAGTTTAAAAAATATAATATTTTTATTCAAATTTTACATTCTAGATTATATGGATACTTTACCTAATTCCCTTTCCCCACTTATTTAAATTGATGACATTTTCCATATTCTTCATTGAAATTCATTAACTTTCCCAAGATTTTAAAACCAGATAACACCTTTAGTGACTTTCTCATTATAATATCTCTATTGAATCATTTTTTTTAAAATAAATTCACGATAAGCATCATTAAATCTATTATGAAACATAAAACACCATTTTCTATTATGAGGTAATAATTGAGGATCAAAATCAAAATAAAAAAATGGACAAGACAAACCAATATGATTGTTCCAAATAGATAAATCTCCTAGTCCAGAAAATTCACTAATTGTCCACATTAAAGAAACATACATTTTGAATAGTTGTCTCATTAAAGCATCATATGTTTCAACACCATCATCCCATAATTCTCATAATTATTTGATTAGTGGTTGAAGGTATACATCAATTTCATTTTCAGAAATTTTCTTTCTAGGAATAATCATCAAAATAATTAAATAAGTATTCTTTATACACAACCATGAAGGTAGATTATAGGGGATAAAAATAATTGGCCAAATGCTATAATTAGTACTTAAAGTACCAAAAGGGTTAAAACCATCACAATCCAATCCCAAATATACATTCTTAGGATATGAAAAAAATATAGATATATAAAATCAAACATCTTCCATGATGTTGAATTTTTTGGATGTATCATCAAGCCATCATTACTATCCTGAGCACGCCACTTCATGTCGTATGCAGTCTTATATGACATGAATAGTATTTGTAAGCATGGTTTCATAGGAAAGTAATACAATACCTTTTTAGGAGTTTTATTCTTTTGTTTCTTCCTATGTTTTCATTGATTTATAATATCAGTATTGTTCATTGAATTCCATATTCTTGTATGACATCTTGTGCATGCTTCTTTATCAGTCTCTTTTCCCAAGTAAATCATGCAATCATTAGGTCATGCATGTATCTTTTTATAATCAAATACAAGTTTGTTTATGAATTTATTTATCTCATATAATGATGCATATATATTAGATTCACTAAATAAATCATGAAGAAACTCTAAAATAATGGACATTTATTTGTTAATAATTCTACACAAACACTTGATATGATAAAAATTAAGTATAAAAGACAAATTCAAATACTTGGAACACCCTTTATACAGTTCTTTCTATCCGTCTTCAACTAATTCATAAAAATAATTTTTTGGGTCACTGAAGTTCTAATTAAGATTAACCTGCTCAGGATCAAATAAATGTTTTGATCTATTAAAACCTTATACATTATGTTTTGTAAAACCAAATGTTCCATTTAACAAATTTTGAACTGAATTATCCTATGCTGGGCCACTTTGTATTTCATTGAAAGTATTGTCATTGTTCTGACTTCCCATAACATTTGATTCACCATGAAAAATAAAAGATACATATTTAGAATGAAACTTCTTCAATATAAAATGCTTATATACTTTGTTTCTATTCAACCATATCTTTAATTTACAATATGGACACAAACATTTTATTCTACCATCCACTGATCGGTTTTCAGTTTCATAATCTAAAAATTCTTCCAAACCCTTGGAATATCATGGCATGTTTCAAGGTCAATTAATCCAACTTTTATCCATATGCATTGGATTTTATTATACATGTATATTCAGATATAAAGATTTAAATGTTTAATAAAATAGGTAAAATCAAAATTAAATATCACCCGACTTCGCCATTGAACCTTTCATAACAACTATAAAGAAAAATGGGACGAATCAAATAATGAAATTTTTATTACTAAACTTATAATATAAAAACATGAATCAAGTAAATTATTATTTCTCACAAACATAGATTAATAATGACATAAATTAGATGACCATCACATTTTAGCACAAAGGAAACCCACGAAAATTCTAAAAGATATCAAATATGTCTTCCTAAATTGAGAGCTGGAAGATGAAGTGTCTTTCTAAGTAAAGATAAAATCATTATTTTTAGGTTAAATAAAGATCTATATGGGTTATTATAACACTTAAGAGTATGGTATTTGAAGTTAGATACAAGCTTGAAACAATTAATATTTAATGATGGAAGTTTGGAAGACAACCTCTACATTAAAGATGATAAAATGTATTAATTTTTAATATTTTATATGTAGATGATATTATTTTAATGGCATAAAAAGATAATGGTGTATTCTACCCTAGGTTTGTAACTAAGGAGTGTTCATTCCAATGAAAAATTAGCTACATTGAGCAATGTTCGAACCATTTCCCATGATCTAACTAAGACAAAGAGCCCCCCTTTAAAAACATGAATGTAAATTATACTTTATTTGGATATTATGATATGTAATTCATACCCAAAATATTCAACTCTACATTTATTTATTCTATTGAACGAGTTTATTGTGACTTCATGTTTTTCCATGAATTATATAAATCAACTCTGGTCACCTAGCATCGAATCAGATGTTCCTTTAATTTGAACTAAACATAAAAAACATTATGTTAATATAAATTTGAATAATTTGTGTTGTGATTTTCAAATCAAATGATAAAAAATTATTCATTTGGTTCAAAAAACAAACAAACTACACACTATAATTAGTTCTCTTAAAAATAATGTTAGTTAAAATAAAATCAATGAAACTATGTTTGCTGTTCAAGTTACCAAAACTAATAATTGATTATCGTGCATGTAAAACTTAACCCTAACTACTCTATCATTATTTAATAAATTTTATTAAACTAAATTATTCCTCACATATGTATAAAACATGAAGCATTATGATAAATTTTAAAAGGGTATAATATCTCATTTTCAAGGCCTTTATCCTTATAGACCTTTCCAGGGTTGGTGATGAAACCATGTGTGGCCCTAAACCCTACCACCAATTGTTTGTGAGTTGGAAAATAGTATCAATTATATATATGTCAAAAATTAGAGGCATTAACATATATATAACAAATTATAATTCATTAATATCAAACACAAACCAAGAAATTATGAATGATCTAGATTCCATAACCAACTTATATCATAAATTATTATTTTTAATTTAATACAACATAAACAAAATTAATGATTATTATAAATCCAAAAAAATAATTGAAAAATATAAATAACACATTATAAACCAAAAATATATATATAAATATTTGTTGAATGAATGAAAACAAATTATATACTCTTTTTATCACTCATGATTATCCATCTGATGCTTCACAATAATAGATTTAGGGTGAGGATGGTGAAACCTTTAAGATGGGTTTGTGTTGCTACCGATGAGGGGATTCAAGTAGAAGAGAGGGAGGTCGGGGGGGGGGGGGGGGTCCACGTCATTGAAAATAAGGGGAACCATGAGTAAGGAGAGGGATATCAAGGGGGAGGGGGGTCATAGAAGTCATGGTCTCCATCAAGAAGGGAAGAGGTAGATTATAGGGGTGGGGAGAATGATGGTTTTGGGGTTAGGGTCGCCTTCAGGTAAGGGAGAGGAGGAGGTTAGGGGAGGGAGGGGGTAGAAAGGTGTTGGGGTCACGTGGAGGGAGCAAAGGAGGGAAATGAATTATTGTTTTTTTAAATTTTTAGAGGAGGTTTAATTAAAACCACAACTAATTATTAAAATAATAAAAATATAGCAGCGATTTGATCAAATAGACGCAATATTATATTTTTTTATTTGGATTTAATTCATGGCGGTTACTAGAACTGTCACTAATAAGCCGCCATTAAGTAGTGATTTTTTTAGTGAATAATTGATAGCTACACCAAACCCTTACACACTTAATTCTGAGCCACATATTCTCATACTAAAATAATTAATATTTAATAGATATAAATAATCTTCTCTAATGGAATATGGTGCTGCTTCTTCCAATAAACTTGATCTCCAAGCCTCCCCCATCTCTTGGGTTTAACTTCGTAGTTCGATCTCCCAATATTTGATTAATTTATTTGGGCATGGGATCTTCAATATGTAGATCTTCTCATATTATATTAACATTACACATGGGAAGTGGGTGATGTGATCTCTCTATATGGATAACAAATATAATTTCCCTCAATGGAATTCCACTCACCTTGCCCATATGGGCCATCTTTTCTCTCCCTTGGATCAATTTACATGTGTCCAGGTTTTCAATGCATTTTATGATCTAGGTAGGCAATAATTTTCTAGAAATATTTTAGCCCACATGAGTTTTGAATGTGATCCATGTGAAATATCCATGGTTCTATAACCCCTATTTCATTATCTATTGTTATTACTTTTAGATTAATATTTTTGAGTAGTTTTTTGGGGATTCAGGACTGTATGAACATTTTTGGTTCACTTATGATACTCAACTAGTTGAAATGAAAAAATTATAAAATTAGACCCCTAATTGTATGTTGGAGTCAATGTAGCATGAGTTTGGGCTTCATTATCTCAAAAATGTATTCTTAATTCAGTCACTTTTAATCTCTGTTGTATTTTTGATGTAACATGCTCTTGAACCTCAAATTGCATTGGATCACTTACATATTATATAATAGTAATTCTGGTCACATTGGTGCTAGTGTAGACTTGGGGTACAAAGATATATTGTGTTGGATTTCAATGTAATCTCAACCATCAAACTTTTTGAATTATAGAAAAAAGAGCATCGCAAAACTGATTACATTACCCTAGAGTTAATATCCTATACTGGATCTACACACTTTGTTGTATCCTAGATTTTTATAATGTTGGATTCCTTGATAAAAAATTAGATACATTGACACCTAAAGTGTATCCCTTATATCACATTGGATCTATCATATTCCTAGTAAGTTGATGCAACATCCTTTGATGAGTAGGCATAGCTTCGCGGTGATGTTCATGAGATAATGTTTGAGAACCAATGTAATTTTAATCCTTTACACTAGCTTCCATTTACAATATAATATTCACAAGATCATCTTCACTACATTAAATTTCCCTCAATGGATACTAAGGGTTCTCCAGAGTGCTACATTGACACTTTGATTCTTTCTCAAGAAAAGAGTTAAGGTTATGATGGAAATGGGATATCCTGAGCTTTCAATCATATATTACATTATCCCCCAGTCATATCATTAAACCCAAAATACTAATGTTACACAAACTATTCTTTATTTTTATAAATTACACAACTCCATTCCTTACATTAAAACACTTCACAAAATTAATTATTCACCTTAAAAACATACCGATTTTAATTTAATCTTGAATAAATTCAAATTCATGAATGAATGTAAAAAATTAAGATCTTATTTCCAAAACTAAAAAATATATAAACTACCATTTAATATCTAAAAATAAAATAAAAAAAAATTATAAAAAAATGAAAGAAATAATTTTTTAAATGAAAATTACCCTACACTTTAATGATAACTTTTCCTTAAGTTATTTCTCTCAAAAGGTTTCACAAAGATCCCAAATAATATCAAGTTTGATTCCTATGTAATTGAATATGAAATAAATATATTTTAATTGAATCATTTCTAAAAAATTCAACATTTTCACAAATCCACTCCTTCAAGTTTCTCTTCCTCTAATTGGTTTCTAACTTCTTTGATATAACTTATGTGAAAATCTG
Source organism: Viscum album (assembly GCA_963277665.1). Classification (NCBI taxonomy): domain Eukaryota; kingdom Viridiplantae; phylum Streptophyta; class Magnoliopsida; order Santalales; family Viscaceae; genus Viscum; species Viscum album. The sequence goes on from OY728147.1 coordinate 161,568,022, forward strand.
ACTAAAATCAGTAAATAATGTCCTAGACGGAGTACCACATAACCCCAGGTGCACCTAATTGTATTATAGGGGAAGTTTTCTAGTGGTGAGGGACTAAATCATATGTTGGAAGACTATACCCTTGATATAAAATCCATCAATAACAAATAAATAACTAAACGACATCCAAAAAATATAATAAAAATATACACAATAAATAACTCATCTATACTATAACAAATAAACCCATGGTTATAAAATCATACATCCTAACAGACCACCCACTAGGATGATCAAACATATAAAAGTAAATTTAAACCAAAAGTATAAGGAGTATCCACTCCAACCTCGGGCCTCACCTTAACCTAGTCTCCCCCATCCAGCTGCTTCAACCCAATCCATTATGAAACCTATGACCTGAAAGTTAAACATAATGTTTGTATTCACACTAGGGTGCCCACACAGGGTGTGAGAAATATATATTTCTAGAGTCTCACCAAGTTCCTCAAATATTTGATATTATATACATGTGTATTAACGATGAAAGTAAATAGATAGAATACAACACATAAGCATACAAAATGGGTCATTGAGTGTTAACCAAGCCACCACAACACTTATCCATACTTTTTTTGTCCAACACCAAAAGAAAAAGTCTCCTCATGACCAAAATATTAATCCATACCTTGTAACTTAGGGTAATATGTCATACCATGTCATGACCACTAGCCTCTTACTCAGGGTAGGGTCCTACAACCACATTTATGGATAATACCCTCTCATTAAGGGAAGTCCTTGCCAGTACCATCTCACTGAAGTTGAATCCAAGCATCAAGTCTCATGTCACATCAAATCAACCACTTATCTCTCAATTATGTTAGTCCACACATTATGTAAATTACTTTATCACATAAACCATTCCCCTCTTAGGGTGGGCCTCACTATAAAAACATGGACTAATACCCTCTCACTCATGGGTGTCCTTTCCAGCACCCTATCACTCCATGTGATTCCAAGAATCAAGTCTCATTATCAACCACATTACATAGACCAATCCTCTATCACTCAATTTGGGTCTCACATAACATTTGGACCAATAACCTCTCACTTAGGATGGTCCATTCTAGAACCCTTTCACTCAAGGTGATACCACACATCAATCTCATCATCAAGCATACACACATTCAGGAACACACATACATCAACAAACAATATATAATTATAACCTATCTACCATTATCACTATAACAATATGTCAAACCCACCACTATTACCATATCATTCATAAGGGAATCCACTAGGTTCCTCAAACCCATATTGGTCTCTAATCATTGATAGAAACCAGCACTCATAACCCCACTATGAATTCTTTATCCCACAGTCCTCAAATAACCCTAGCCTTTAGAGGCTGGGTTTAATCCCTCTAATCCATTCCACATCAATGCCACAGTCCAAATTCCCATGGAAAATCCCAATCCCATTCCCCCATGGACCCTTAAAAACTTATTTCAAATCCATCAAGAATATTCTAACCACCCATACTTGGGTTCCAACTCACATCTCCCTTAGGAGAAATCTTAATCCCATTACTTAGTGGAAAAACTCCTCATCACACCACGTCTAGATTGGGAGGAATTAAGATAAAAAAATTACACACTAAGACTCTCCTCCACCCTTAAGATGGTGTTTCCAAATAAGTGTGATATAAAAAACCATCTCACCTATCATACCTAGGCCTACGCCTCTCATTCTTATGATACTAGCCTAAGGAATATAACCTTGTAAATTCAAAACACATCCTAAATCTTGAAACTTACCCAATTTTTCTTGTAAAATCAAACCGTATCCTCTACCCCTTGAAGATATATCCTCAAGGTGATTCTAATTCCCACAAAAATCATCAAAGCACTTGACCTAAGACTAGGAGTCTCTAATCAACATAACTTATATATCAGGGAACTCTATATCCCTAACCATTCTACCAAAACATATATTTTCATATAGGCATTCATATTCATGCATAAAAATGTATATGGTTTAGTATTATAGGGACCACCTACATCCCGATAGGAGTTAAAATCCTTATCCAAGATCTATCATCCTTGACCAAGGTCACAACAAGCCATGCCAATGCCGAGTCCCCTATCTCAATCCATAACTCCCAATGATTATTTATAAATAATTTATAACTAATTAAACAATTTAATACAATGAGGCATAATCACTAAAAAACTCAACAAACAACATCGTATCATAGAAACTACACCCAACCACACATAGAAGGTCCATGACACTATCCCAACACCACTATAAGTAAAATACCCATCATAAAACACCTGAACACTCACCTATTTTATCCCATTTAATAAAAAATCCCAAAAAAATTCATTATATGACATAACTCAACTAAAATTGTGGAATAAAACACGCGTTCATCATCTTAGAATTCCCTATATCCACTGCATGCAAAAGACTCATCGATCAGGATGATTTTTCCATACTCTACTAGAATTGTTACTCAAACCTTACCTTGAAACACCATTAAATTAAAATCAAATAAATGAAATAATAATAGAGAAATAATTTAATGACCATACATCAAATTAGTGTAGATAATCCATCCAAAACACCCCTCATCAAGGGGAATCCAAAAAATGAAAGAGGTGAGGTGTCGACCAAATAACTCTCCCTAAGACCCATTTCCCCTTTAAATCATTAGAGGTTATGACCTAGAAAATATGGGTTAGCTTATGTTTCTTAAAAACTAGAAAAGAGGAATGACACAATTTGGCCCTAAGTGTCATAATTTAACACCCCAACCCAGGGTCACATTGTGGCATGGGCCCAAGGGGCCACAACATAACACCACTCCCATAGTTTCCCCTCACAGTGTAACCTCTTTGGTTTTAGTGTTGCACACCTCTACCATGAATAACTAAAATTATGCACTCCAATCCATCACGACATGGGTCTTTGAGTCATGACATAACAACCAACCTCCTAGAAGAACAAAAAATCTCATTACCCAATCCCTCATGGTGTGTAATCCCCCTTCATGGTGCAAAAAACTTCCACTATCCATGCTTCACAATATATTCCTCATCCTCATGATACAACACTAACCCTTTGACTAGAACTCATAGTTCAAAACATCTCACCATGAATCTCATCATAGTGTGAACCCATGGGTCACGACATGACTATCCTTACCCATACAAATTTTTCTAAAGGAATAATGAGGGTTCCCAAACAATATGTAAGGGTTTCTAGACCCCATTCATATAGTTTACCATCACTGCATGATATCCTCCTACCATGTCATAATACAATACATATGGGTTTCTAGATAATATGAATAGTCCATCATAACTGCATGACACCCTATAAAGATCATAATCCTATCAACTTTTAAAAAATTAACCCTTATATAAAACAAAACTACTCTTACGCAATCCTTTCTATGCTGAAATTGTGATAACCCTAAACCAAAACTCATAGACCAGATGCTAAAACACCATATTTATATTTATATCTTGATACCAATAAATGTGACCCATTTTTTCCATATAAAAAATAAAAAATCAAAAGGAAATATTGGATTAATTATATACCCAAGGACAATTTATTTTTATATTTTTAGAGAATTAGGAAAAACTATTACATAATAACTTAAATACATAAACAAATGGTTTATAAAAAGTCTAAATCATCTCCCACTAAGTTATTTACATCTAGAAACCTTCTTAGGTAAAACACACTTAAAAACATTCTTCAAAACCTCAAGAAATAGAAAACATAAGAAGGGTGAGTTCAAATTCATAGTAAGGGTTACATTCAGTGGAAAATATCATGAGTAAATAAGGAATAATCAACATGACAAGGTAAATAACTAAAAAAACATTCTAATTAATCAATAAATTGATCGTAAATAGTAATATGGTAAGAATAAATGATGATCAAATAATTACATATAAATAATCACATGAACTTGAAAATTATCCATGGATATCATAACTATTAAAATAATCATATGGATAATAATAACTAGATTCATAATAATAGAATGCACAATTATATAAATCTTAAACATACTATTGAAGCCTAGTACCAAGACACCATAAAAATAAATTCAAGGCCTTAATCCAAGACATCATAAATAAATAGGCAAGACATATGCCAAATACCCAAACTATTTTATCTAATGAGACTTACTGATATATCGAGGGGATATAACGGGCCCCACTTGTCACTTAATAAGTCTAATTCATTAATCATATGAAAGGGGAGTAAAAATTCAATACACAATAAACATAAAAATTTGTATTGAAAACCTAACATACAAAATGTTAATATTTTTCTAGTCAAACTAATCATAAACCATCCATATAAAGAATAAGTATGATATTGTTACAATATATCCCCAATGGAGTATAAGTAAAATAAAGGGATATTGTTATTGATGAATAAAAATACTATAAAAATACCATTAAAAACATTCTTGAGGAAAATACCCTTTTCACATTGAAAATAAATTTTAAAAAATAAAATTTCAAAATTTTTTTGTAAAAACTTTCTTTGAAAAGAACCATGGAAAATTTTATATAATGCTTCAAATCATTGTGTAGTCATGGAGGTATGAAATTATGCTCATACCAAATATGTTAAAATAAATATTCCTTTAAATTTTTGAAAAAAATTTAAAAAGTAAAAAAGTACCTTTTAAAAAAAACGAAAAGAAGATTCATTTTAATTTTTTTATAGGAATTCAAAGATGGGTAAAAATGTCTTTAAAAAATGCTATGAGACTAGTAAAATCATTCTTTAATTTTTTTTAAATAAAATAGAGATATATAAGAAAAATATTCTTGACCGAATAGAAAAAAAAGTTAGTTTTTTTAAAAAAAATTATTTTGATCTCTTGAGTATTTAAAGAGAAAAAATTGAAATGAAATTTTTTATTTTCTAGAAACAGACATAGGAGAAGAAAATATATTGGTTTTAAAATGTAACGCCCTGACCCTAGTTACCCAGAGTCGGTACATTATTACATAACATTGGCATGATCACAAAGGATCAAGTCTCGAAAGACTGATTAGTTTAGTAGTCTTGGAAACACTAGATATACTCATAAGTCTTACATTACATCATAAGGTAAAAAAACTACAACAATATATTGTCATCATATCCCCTCATACTATCCCTTCATGTCATTCATAAATTACTTCTTCACATACTAGAAAAAATAAAACATTGAAAGGGGTGAGCTCAGATGCTCAGTAAGGATAACAATATAGCTGAAACTTTCATAGATAAGTATAAACACTTAAGGTAATGTATAACTAAAAAAAAGCCTTTTAAACTTGAACTTCAGCATAATATGGAAAAGATAAAATGAAATAATTCCATTTACTTATTCACTTGGATATTCTAATAGTCAAATAATCACATGCAATATCAATAACCACTTTCATAATGATGGAATGCATAATACCAGACTATCATAACCATGTAGCCAAGGCCTCGTGCCAAGACTACAAATATGATTTTGTGAAGGCCTCATGCCAAGACACTAGTTTGTCTCATGAGACCTATTGATGCATCGAGGAGCTATAGCAGGCTCCACCTGTCACTTAATAAGTCCAATGCATTCCTCATATGAAAATTTTTAAACATAGCATAAACATTCATATTAAAACTAGCATACGAAATGTCAATACTTTATCCACAAACCATGAATGGTATAAAAATAGCACATCCACAGTCAAACATAACTCATTCGATACAATATGGAAGATTTTACTGTATCATATTAACCTCAATCGATAATGATGAAGGATATTTACATAGATGAAAATAATCATCAAAACCATTAGAGTGAAATATCACCCTTTTTCTTGAAATCATTTAAAAGTCACACTATTTGTCAAGAAGCCATTTAAAATAGATTTTAGAATCAAAGTGTCCCATACCAATTTGAAAATTTTAAAAGTAATTTTGATTTGAAAAATTTAATGTCCATATAAATAAATCCTTAAAACCATTTTTAAAACATAGAAATTAATGAGAAAGATTTAGAATAATCAATCTTTAAAACATTTTAAAATGATATTTTAGTTAGAGTTCCTAACCAAAAGAGAGACACTTGAATACAAATAATTGAGGAAATAAAAACTTTATAATATCATGAGAATAAAGGGATTCATGATACATTATGTCAAAGTACATTATATACACCATATAAAAGTGATTTGGTGTATAACAATAAAAAAGTCTCAATGGAATGTAAATTGAGATGAAATCTCTCATAAAGGCCGTATCCTTAGGTTAAGGATAAATAAACGACATAATTATGTGTGAAAAATATAAACACACTCAATATTATTGGATATTAAGTTTAAAACAATCAAAATACATTCACACATATTCTTGTAAAAACAACACCAATGAATTGGATGTTTAACTCAACAAATCGAGATTGAGTAAAAATTACTCTTATCAAGTTCATACCGATGACCTGATAATTTATCAATGGAGTGATTATGTGTATCAAAATTATATCCACAGAAAGGGGAGTGGAAAATTATGACATAATCAAATGAATAGTGATTCTACACATAATCTTGGAGTAAAATAATCAATGAAGTATGCGTAAAGCCGAATGAGTGGAAATTAAAATTTCAAATTCCCTTATTGATTTGGTAACTTACAAAACATACACCCATTAAAGAAGGATCATAAAATGATGATGTAAATATAAATTAATTAAATTATATTAAACAATTAATACAAACATGGGCAGTACACACACCACATGTAATAAATAAGTGGTGAACAATGGAATTCTCACGGAATTAAAAGTGAGATAAGAAACCCCTTACTTTGTACTTTTTCCTTGGTCGACGGTAGGTTAACCTCATGTATAATGGTGAAATAATTTTTATTGAATTATAAAATAATCATTTACATTAATATGATATCATATATGATCTTTTAACATTGATTTGTTAATAATATCTTAGTATTATCGTCGTTTTGGGTGTTAACAGATTCATTTTCCTTTATATTATTTGTTATGCGAGCTGTATTGGTTATGGATGGGATGTATATTATTCATATATATAATGATATCATGTCTCTAAATTTTTTTTTATTTATCAAATTAAATTTAGTCTTGAATGGATATGATGGGGAATGAATCTCATCGCGTTCGTGGAGACGGTAATCCGTACGTACGCACGAGCGACAATATCATTATTTTGATATTAAAATAATATATAATTGGATGGTATATCATATATAAAGAATCATTATCATGTTATATTTATTATTTAAATGAATTAAACATCATTATTATACCCATCCAAATAATAATATATTGAATAACAATTACACCACGACGTGGAGACGGTAGGCCGTACGTACGCACGTATGGTGACATGTCATTCAAAGGATGGATAGAATAATGAATATGATTGTACCATATTTATAATAAAATCACATTATATATAGGATAATGTAGTTATTATTTTAGAATAGAAATAACAAATAAAGAAGAAGTGGAAGAAGAAAGGAACTTTAAAGAGGGTGGTGAAGACGTTACCTCTTCTTCGGGTTCTTCCTTTTGATTTGATCAAAAGGGATCCTTAGGTTGACTTTCTGATCAAAATAAGGCCTCTAGGATGAATTGAGGGAATTTGGGAGGATATTTGGGCAGATTTTGGCCGATCCAAATGGCTTTGAAGGTGTGAAGAATTGGTTAGAAGTGGTGTCCTTTTATAAGGGGGAGGAGGGGCACCTTAGGAAAATCTAGAAATATTATTTTATAATAAATTCATATTCAGTTTCTAATGGCTCCAAAGTGTATTATTTAACGGTTAAGGTGGGGATGGGTATAAAACCACTAAACCAATAGAATTTAGACAGATTTGGATCATTATATTAACCTTATCTTTTAGTTTTAACTCTTAGTTAATTAGTTTGACACTTACCATGTCACTTTGTATTTTTATATTATATAGTTAATAAATTTAATATATACCTCTAAGCGACCCCCAAGTGGTCCATTAATGATACACATATCATGATATAAGTATCTTGTCCTAACCTTAGATTTTTAGGAATAGAATATAAATTAATAATATAATAATTGTTTTAAAAACTCATTTATGTCAATTTTGACACTACTCAATAATTGATTTTTGTTAAAGTCTTAAAAATTTATTAATTCTAAAAAAATTCATTTAAGAAATCCTAACATGTCATATTAACCAATAAAATTCGTTTATGTCATCAAAACTTTCAAATTATATTTATTTTAACATTTATAATATCAATTATTTGATTCTTTCATTAATAAGGAAAATACTGCATCATTATTATGTCATATATATTTTTACTTTTTCAATGTATAAAAATTATAAATAAAATATAATTATATAGGAAATATTTTTATATTTCTAATGAATATTTATAATAGAAAATATAACATATATAACCTTATGTAAAAATTGTTTTTCTAAAAGATATAAGCTTATGTCATTTTTGTATTCACTTTAACTTAATTAATATAAAGTGTCCCTATCACCTACAAGTGGCTCTATGGGGTCCAAAATCGACCCAAAGATTCCCATGGTCGGAAATGTATCCAAAAATATTTTAGGACACGTTTTAGGGTAATTTGTTTTATTATAATATTATTTTTAACCCTTATTTACCGGATTTACCCTTTAACCATGGTAAATAAAATATTTACCGAAGTAATTATTCAAAATGTCTCAAAAATAAAAGTTACCTATTTACAAAATTTGGAAATCTTGATTCCAAATATGGAATCCATTTTTCCAAATTAAAAACACAAAAGTGGTATAAATTAATTTAAAATTAATTCCCACTGTCAAAACAAAAAACGTGTTTTTAAGATATAATTACTATCAAAAGATTGACACTTGTTTATGTCCGATTTAATTGTGAAATTATGACCAATGACCAAAATTGTATTAAATGGTAAAAATATATTCTAAATATACTTTAAAACCATTAAAATTCATAATTTATCACTATTAAGTTTTTTGATTAAAAAAGTTGTTTTTAATTAAAATTTAGTAATTTTCACTGTTCATCAAAATATAAAAGTTTTCAGAAAAGTACCAAAATTTCACCCTAGGCTAATTTCGATATTCCGAATCCAAAAATGAAGTCCATTTTGAAAGATAAAATTTATAAAATTTCAAAAAGTGGGTATTACTATTCATAACGGTTAGTTTTATTAGTTGTGGTGTGTGTTAGAACTTGAAGTTGCGTACAACACACGCTACTGTAATATTCAGCGAGAAGTATACCGTGGAAGATTGGGGTGTTACATAAAACCAATGTTGAAATATGGTTATGAAAAATTAACCTTGTTACAGTCATGAAGATGGTAAGCTGTACGCACGCATGAGCAACATTTCCATTTTTCAACGATAATGATGGAAAGAAGATAAATACTATTTTATATTTATATAATGAAATTTATATCATAAATAAAATTTTATTTATTTAATTAAAATTATATATATATATATATATATCATCCATTTTATGTGGTGATGGAAAAGAAATCACATCGCTTTGTAGAGGTGGTAGTCTACATATACGTATGAACAACATTATCATTTTTCAATGGATGAAAAAGTAAGAAATTTGATGATATATTATCATTTTATAAGTATAATTATGTAATTAATATCATATATAAACATTAAATATATCATTATATCCATCTATGTGAGGTAGTGATGGAAAAAAAATTACATCAGTTCGTGAGGCGGTAGTCCACTAGACACAAGAATGATGATTTCGTTTCCCATTTGATGGAAGAGGAGATAGATATAGGGTATTAAATCAACATAAAAACATCTCATTAAATATAATATACTTATTTTATTATTTCAAAATGTTTTATTAATATTTTAAGGAGGTGTAAGAATAAATAAATCTAAAACATTTAGTTTTGAGCTATACCTCTTCTTCAGACAACCTCCTTTACTTTACACCTTAATCCCTATATGGTTGATATTCTGCCTAAACTATGACCTATTAAATGCAGGAAAATATATTATAAAGATATTTGGGAAGGTCTTGGTTGAACCAAATGGTTCTTGAAGTGTGAATAAAATATGAGAGGAGATTTTCTTTTTATAATGAGGGGAGGGTCAATCTTGGCATTTTAAAAAGTATTAAATTAATATAAATTTATTATCATGTTAAATGGATCCAAATTAATATAATTAAAATATAATATTAGTATGAGTCTAAATTATCTCATAAATTAAAATTTTTATATGATTTGGTGATGTTTTTACCCATATATTTTTGTTTTAACCCTCCATTAACACTTTTGATGATTACCACACTAACAAATTTTTTTACTATTTAGGGATCAAGATAGTTACTATAAAAGGAAAATTGGCCCATAAATGGAACATGGTTAATATTTTAAACCATATACCAACTAATTTTCCTAATATATAATTTTTATAAAATTTATTTAATTTATTTATTTTATTTATTATAAAATATTATTAATGTCATTTTTGGAACTATTCATTTAATTTGACTTTGAAAACAACATGATATAAAATGAATTAGAATATAATAATTTAACAGATCCCTAACATGTTATATTTATATATTTTTTTTGAAATAAAATAATTCATTCAAATTATATTACTTTCAATATTTTTGGAATTATTTATTTTATTTTTAATTAATTGAATAAAGATCGCATTGGTGTTGCATAAGCATTTAAGGTAATTATTTCATCACTAAAAATTATAAATAAATTAATATGATAAAAAAAAATTTATAAGTCAAATCAAAATTTATAAATGAATATATGTTTTTTAACCCTATCAAAAAATATTTTACATATTAAAAGCAAGAAAGTGACATTTTTGACTTTATCTTTTACTTAGATATTATAAATGTAAAAACTGAAGAAATATAACACCAATTTTCCAATTTTCTAAAATTTTATAGAAAATTTATGAAATAAAACCATAAAATAGGATAAAGTCAAGTGTTGGGGTCATTGTTTAGTCCTTATCATATTATTTTTAACCTTAATTACAAGATTTACCCTTACCGTGGTGCCAATTATTTACTATAGTTTCTATTTATAATGACTAAAAATAAAAGGGACCTATTTTATAATTTTGGACCTCATAATTATATATATGGAATCAAATCTTCAGGATTAAATTTCTATAAGTGGTAGAAATTATTTTAAGAGTAAAATAAAAAACACAAAGAAAAATAGTTTTAAAAAAAAATGCCTTTTATGTATAAAAATGTTTTATAACAAATTAAACCATAAAATTTATTAAAATTAACATAATTGGATTATTAATAATATAAAATAACTAAATTTTCTTTGAAACAATTTTAAAAAATAATTTATATTTTTAAATTCTTTAAATAAAAAAAATAGTTTTCAATGAAAAATACTATTTTCACTATTAACTAGAAAATCAATCTATCGAGAAAATCAAAAAAAATCACTCTAAGATAATTTTTACATGATTATTTCAAAAATTTTATCCTATTAATCAAATAATTTTTTAAAATTTCTTGAAATTAATTATAATATTCTCTCACAAAAAGAAATAAAAACCATTTTTGAATAAAATATATTTTTTAATATTAAAATGAATTTACTAAAAATTGAGTGTTTATTTCATTATAATTAATCAATAAATTTTTATTGGTTAATATATTTATATATATTTCAAAATGTGGTTAATACTATTCATACCCACTAATTTAATGGCTGAGTTATAATAGTTATATTTAAATAATAATATTATATGGTTCTTTTAAGCTTGGTGTTTCATATCTTGTGTGCTATCAAACATTGTATTTCTTTTAAAATATTGAGATATTACATTATACACACATTTAATAAATTGTGTCCTAAAATTTTTAACATTAACTCAGTAATCAAAGGTTTAACGTTAACTCAGTAATCAAAGGTTTAATAATATTTTTTCTTGAAAAGAGGGAAAGAGAAATAAGGTCATCTGAAATAATACATACTAGGTTTCCAAATAAGAGAACATTAGTGATAAGTGAAAATATAAACATAGATAAAAAATTAATGTCCAAATAATAATAGAGAGTGTCAAAGAACATTGATCACAAGAAAATGAATGATCATGAGAAAGTTAATGACCACAAACCATAAATCAATGAGGTATGAAAAAGGACATCAATTATTCAGAAATGAAGGTAATATGATATTTTTTTGTTTCAAGTTCCTTTTCCTATATTTTTGGAATTATTTTACCATATAGAATAATAAAATAAGAAATCATACATACATGACAAGTCAAATTTCATCTTTTAATAAATTTCCACCACAATATAATCTTTTTCTCTAAATAATGAGTATTCAAGATGAATTTTTCATGCCTAAAACACTATAATCAAATTATAACAGATTACATAATCCAAAAAAGGATAAAAATATATTTCACCAATCTTTAAATATTAACCAAAACCAAAATGGTTATCACATGATATGATAAATGAATAAACCTTCATATGAATAAATAATATCCAAATTTCAAAAACAATACCAAAGATTCAATATAGATCACTTTATAAATAAATAACCTTAAAATTCTTAAAATTATTCCTAAACAATTTCAAAACCAAAACAATCAGAAGGATATGATTGTATATTCTTCCAATATTAATTTTACATTTATCTTCAATCAAAATTAGTCACTAATAAAGTAATATACCCAAAATGTATATGCCAAATCATATAATATTCAAAATGTAATAATCATTTCTATAAATAACTTAAATCACTATAAATCCAAAATAAAATCATATATTCTTCTAAAAGATAATTTAATATTTTTTCTTCAAATTAAAATCTGGTATTATCCAAAAGTATTTCTATTTACCTTAATCATATAATTTCCCCATAAAAGTGAACTTCAAAAATAACATTAATGATAATGTCACCAAATCACTTTCCAATCCCAATGGTTATATATGTGGTAAATAAAATATTATCAACATGTAATAACCCTTTTACTATAATATTAATGGTCATTTTATCCCTAAAGGTTATCAATAACTTTAAAATTATGTCTACAAAATATAAAATCATTAATACTAAAATAGACATTTCATTAAAACACATATTAAACCCAAGGGTTTTATTACCATAAATGTCTCCTAAAATACTCTTAATCTTCTTAAAATACCATATCCTAAAACCTCAAAAGAAGTGACCAAGCCTTTGAACTTATGATTAAACTTAAACTTATAAACCCATGATGGTATCTATAACTCTTAATAAAACATCATAATCTTCAAATTTATCTAAACCCTACTCTTATACCATCTATGGAAGACCTAAACTTGCACACTCAGATTTGGTTCTAAAACAACATCTTTATATTTCTTCCTTGATACTAATAAACATGACCCAATTTTATCCATCCAAAATTTACCACATCAAAATGAAATATTTTATCACTCACTTACCCAATAAACTTTTAGGTTTAGAGTATTAGAGAATTATGAAAAGATCTTACATAAAAACATGGATACATAAAATTGTTTTATAAAAAATCTAAGTCATATTCAACTAAGTTATTCAAATCTAGTAACATTATTAGGTATAAAATACATACAACCTTTCTTCACAACCTGGTAAAATGGAAAACATAATAAGGGTGAGCTCAAATTCTTAGTAAGGGTTACATGTAGTTGAAACTATCATGAGTAAATAATGAATAATCAATATGAAAATAAAAATATCTAAAAACACATTCTTTTTAATTAATAATTTGAGCAAGAAGAATAATATGGTAGGAATAAATGATGATCAAATAATGAAATATAAATTATCACATGATCTTAAAAATTATCCAGAGATATCATAACCATTAAAATAATAACATGGATGAAAACAACTAGTTTCATAACTATAAAATTCATAATTTCATATATATTAAACATACTATTGAGGCCTCGTTACAAGAAATCATAAACATACCATCAAAGACTTGTGCCAACACATCATAAATAAATCGGAAAGACATATACCAAATATCCAAAATAGTTTGTCTCATGAGACGTATTTGAAATATCAAGGGGCTGTAAAGACCCCCACCCAACAATTTCTAAGTCTAATAAATTCATCATATGAAAGGGGAGAATAACAATTCAATACATAATCAACATAAACATTCATATTGAAAAACTATCACATGAAATGTTAATATTTCCCCATTCAAACCAATCATAAACCATTAAGATAAAGAATAAGGGTGACATCATTACAACATATTCCCAATGTAGTATATGTTAAATAAAGGGTTATTTCTATTGATGAATAAAAATACCATAAAAATATCATTAAAAAAATTCTTGAGAAAAATAAGTTTTTTACTTTGAAAATAACTTAAATTTTTTTTCCCAAAAATATTAGGGAAAACATTTCTTTGAAAAAACCATAGAAACCTATAAAGGATTCTTCAAAGCATTACACGATCATGATGATGAGAAATTCTATTCATACCGAATACATTAAAACAATGATTCCTTTCACATTTTTAGAAAAAATTATAAAAGTACCTCATACAGAAAATGAAAATAATATTCCTTTGAATTATTTTAAGAAGTTCAAAATACATAAAAATTATTTTAATAAATCCCAGGAAAATAGTAAAAACATTCTTTAAAATATTTTAATGAAAATATGGATAGGGATGAAAAAGATTCTTGAGTAAATATAATGAAAAGTTGGTTTTTATTAAAACATTATTTCGATATCTTAAGTACTTAAAGAGAGTAAAATGAAAGGAAAAATTTTAATATCAAAAAATAACCAGAGAATAAGAAAATAGTTTGGGTTTAAGATATAAAAAACAAATAAATCTCCCAGAATATATTTAAACAAAAACAATCCCAAATAATGACGAGATTGTGAAATAAACCCTTATAGCTTTGTTAACTTTTGAATCATAAGAATAATGATAAAATAACTTAGAATGATACTTTAAATATCATGAACATTAGGAGATTAATTATATATAATGAAAAAGGATCAATATATATAACTTATAAACCTAAATAGGTGTATAACATCAAATATGTATAAAAAAATTGAGACGAAGAACCCTTAAAAATATCTTATAATTGAAGCATAAATTAATCAATTAAGATATTATGTGTAATAAATTAAAATAAAAAAAATAATTATAAATAAAATAAAGTATAATATGAGGTTATTTTATACATAATCATGGCATAACATAGTCAATAAAGTAGATATACAACCCAATGAATGAAAATTGAGTTAAAAAACCCAATAACTCAAGTTTGACTCATCATGTATGTTATTTATATTCTAGAAAAATAAACTTTTGTTAATTATTTACTCTCTTAAAACCAATTTTCAAGTTTATTATTCGTTTTATTTTATTTATTATCATGTTGTATTTAATTAATTAATCAATTAAATTCACAAAGATTTAATGATATTTGGTTCATATTTCCAGAATAATAATCATGAAATAATTATCATTTCTATACATCAATTATACTTTTAAAACCAACCATAAAATATTATTATTAAAAATGAACTATGTTTCAATCATGGAGAGGGTAAGCCATATGTACGCATGAGTAACATTTCCATTTTTCAACAATCATGATGGAAATAAGGTAAGTATTATTTTATCTTTATAAAATTATAATTATATCATAATACCATATTATTTCTTTAAATTAACTTATATATATATATATAATCCATGTGATGTGGTGATGGAAAATGAATCACATTGCTTTGTGGAGGTACTAGTCCACACGTACGCACAAATGACATTATCAATTTTCAATGGATTTAAAGGTAATAAATTAGATGATATATTATATTTTAATAATTATAAATATGTCATGAATATAACATATAAAAATTAAATCCATCATTACAACCATCCATGATAGGTGGTGATGGAAAATGAATTACATCGGTTCATGAGGCGGTAGTCCGTTGTACACACAAGTAATGGTTCTGTTACCCATTTGATAGAAGATGAGATGGATATATAGAATTAAATTAACATAAAAAAATATAATTATATGAAATATAATTTTTTTAATTGCATTTTAAGAAGTTTTAATGGATATAGAAGAAGAAACAAATCTAAAACATTCTGTTAGAAGCTATACCTCTTCTCTAGAAAACTTCCTTTGATTTAAACCTTAAGCCCTTTAAGGTTGATATATTGTTAAAAATAAGACCTCTAGAATGTGGGAAGGGATGTTAGGAAGATATTTTATTAGGTATTTTCTGAACCAAATGGATATTTAAGTGTGAAGAAAAGATAATATGGGGTGTCCTTTTATAATGAGGTGAGGGGCATTCTTAGAATTTCTTAAAGTATTAAATTAATATAAATTAATTTTCATGGTTAAATGTATATAAATTGATATAATTATAAGATAATATTGTTATGAGTTGCAATAATTTCATAAAATAAATATTGGATAATTTTAGGTGATTCTTTAACCCTTATCTTTTTGTTTTAACCCTTCGTTAACACTTTTGATGATTACTGTGATAAAAAAGTTTACTATTTAAGGGTTAAGATAATTAATATAAAAGGGAAATTTAACCATAAATGAGACATGGTTTATATTTTAAACCATATCCCAATAATGTTTATGAATATAGTATTTTTAATAATTTTAAATCATTTAATAAAATATTATTTATTATAAAATATCATTAATGTCATTTTTTGAAACTATTCATTTAATTTGAATTAGAAAAAAACATGACAACAAATTAATTAGAGTATAATCCTTTAAAACATCCATAACATGTTATATTTTTAAATAAATCATATAATATAATAACTCATTAAAATTATATTACTTTTAATATTTTTAGTATTATTTATTTTATTTTTCTATTAGTTGAATAAATACTATGTCGGCACTACGTAAGAATTTAAAGTAAATATTTAATAACTACAAATTAGAAATAAATTATCATGATAAAAAAATTATTTATATTTAAAATGAAAATTTATAAATGAATATATTTTTTTATCCCTATCAAAAAATATTATAGATATTAAAATCAAGAAAGTGGAATTTTTTATTATATCTTTTACTTAGATATTATAATGGTAAAAATAAAAGTAATTTTGCACCAAGTTGCCATATTTTTGAAACTTGGATGACCATGGATTAACTATAATCATCCAATAAAATAAATACAAGTTTTAGTGTCATTTTGTAGTCCTTATAATTTTATTTTTAACCTTAATTACCCAATTCTCCCTTATTGTAATGAAAATTATTCACTATGGTTACTATTCATAATGACAAAAAATAAAAGGGAACCAAATTTAGACCTCCTGATTCAAAAATATGTAATACATTTTTCAAGATTAAATTTCTATAAGTATAATAAATTAATTTAATATTAAAATTAAAAAATTAATGAAATTTTTTTTCAGAAAAATTGCATTTTAAGTATAATTTTTTTATACCAAATTAAAATATAAAATTTATTCCAATGAACTTAATTAGATTATTAATAATAAAATATATTTAATTTTACTTTAAAATCATTTTTAAATATACTGTAACTTTTTAAATTCTTGAAAAAAATACAGTTTTCAATAAAAATTAGTATTTTTTACAATTCACTAGAAAATCAATTTTTCATAAAATACCAAAAAGTAACTCTAAGATAATTTTGAAATGTTTATTTAAAAATTGAATTCGATTTTATAAAATAAAATTTATAAAAGTTATATAAATTAATTATAATATTTTTCTATAATATTAAATAAAATCCATTTTTGAAGAAACATATTTTAAAGAATAAAATGACTTTACTTAAAATTGATTTCTTATTTCCTAATAATTAATAAGTAATTTTTTATTTATTAATACCTTTATATATATTTCATAATGCATTTAATCCTATTCATACCCTCCAATTTAATGGATAAGTTATAATGATCATATTTAAATAATAATATTTCATGGTTCTTTTAAGATCAGTGTTTTGTATCTTGTACCCTATCAAACATAGTCTTTATTTTAAAATATTGGAATATCATAGCAATTCCCCAGACCATAAAGTGACTTATTATAAATTTATAAAGTCTTAATCTCACATAGGTATATATCATGATGCAACATTCCGTCGTTGTGGCATGATGATCCCTTGCTTAAATTCACGAGTCATTACAAACTCTCTATATCATGACTTATCATCCCTAAGAAGAACCTAAGAAAATCTCTTGACTTCCCATACATCAATCAAAATCCAATACCACTCCTCGTTCTTGATTTTGAACTGAACTAGGTATATCTCAACTACCCACACACTAAACCTAGATACACTATACTTTCCCTAAAGATCCCCAGTTCGATCCTCTAAAAACATTATTCATACTCAATACAATTTACCTAAGGATTTTCCAAATCCATGAATCTAATTATACACAACAACACCAGTCGGTCCCCATATAGATAACTTTCCCTGAAAACTCTCTGCCTCACCTACTGATGTATACTCCTTACTTGATCACAATACCTTAATTCCTCGAGGCATCAAGAAATCATCAAAATTATCACATTGAATTCCGAACCTAATACTTAGTGTATTTTAATATTTGGATCCATAACCAACCAAATATGACATCATATTCCACTATGAGCACCGATGAATCTCTGATATAGATCATTTTTTGGATCAAACCTAATTTCATTATGATACTGATACTATAATCCAAATTCCATTTAATACTACATAAGAATCCTAAACATGGTATTTAATAAGGAACCATATAAAATAAAATCTACCCACACACCACTATTTTGGTTCCATCTCAACAATCAACTATTCAGTATCATCACATCCACAACCCTTCCAACATGAGGTCCAGACACCCATGATTGATATGAGGCTATCCACTATAAAATTATAATCATCATCACCCTATTTAATCAAACACTAGATCACCTAAGTCTACACTCTATCCATTATTGAACATACTGATTGGTCATGAACACCTCACTCATACCCAATCTCCAACATGAAACACTAATCACTTCCCAAACTAGTATTATTAGAAACTTCACCCTTGACATCCACCAATATTTTCTTATAATGATGGAAAAAACCACCAATGGATAATGGTGTACTCCCCACCATATGACTTCCCTTACACTACTCCTAGATAACCCACCCAGATAGGCCCCAACATCACTTTTTTATTAAAAGACATGATCATCCCATCCTTAACAACCCCTATCAAGTTGTATGCTTGGATAAACCGCATCATGATGCTCTAATCCACCTATGATGTATCCTATTACTATATATAGAAACCTCCCATCAACACCAAAAACCTCAAGTTTCCATGCCTACAAAAGTTCCATCAATTCCGTTGATCCTCTCACCCCAAGGGTGACTATTACCCAACCTTAATATAGTCCCATGACTAATCTCTAAGAATTCAGGAGCCTAAGGGTACTCACCACCCCACAATCATCACTACACTACTTGGGTTCCCCTAGAACCATGGAAAATACCAATGGAACCATGAATAAACTACCCCAATACACCACAATAAAATAATAAATGTACATAACTAAAACATTCCTACCTTCACACATTAATGGTCTTCCTCAGAAGCCACCCAACACTTACTCTCCTCCTCCCATGTCATAGCGACTCTCTAGAGAACCCTCTCACTAGTTCCGATTACACCATAAATCTCGATCTCATCCAAAACTAATGGGTATACACTCCCATACTACCCAGTCACACAACCCAACTCATTATCCCATGAGGTACATGGAATTAAACCAAGGATATCATGCCTAAACCACTTACTATTTCCCCCTTTGATTTCATTATCATCTATCCAAAATCACCCTCAATGCTTCAATTCTAATGAGCTAAAAGAATCGCACTCATGCGAAGGCCGACCACACAATCACACACCACACACCACTCAGGAATTTCTCTAAAACCATAAAGCATCTACCCATGATCTACTTATCCCATACCTAACCATCTAGGATCACTATCCACTATTTAAGACTAATCCAAAAACAAACAAGGCTAGTAATTTAACCAATCATAAACTATACATATAATCATGATACCAAAATCACTCTAAGTGATTTACTTCCTAAAAGCATAATTAATTCCACATGAAATTTCTTTTTACCCTCACAAGGTTATCTAGACCATCAAGGAAACTTGTACCCATTCTAAGCCATCTCTCAGGAGTATATTGCCTATATCAAACTGTCACCAGGTCATCCAATTACCAAACCAACCCACCAAGGGTTTCTATACATCCTACTACACATCAAGACTATTTTATTATAGTATAACAACCACCCCAAAAATATCCATATAACCTAACCTATAATTAAAATATTATGGTTCAACTGGGTATAATTCTAAAAAAAAATTATATAGGAAAATGGTATATAAGTTTTTATTGACACTTTAAACACTGAACCCTCTATCGTCAATAATATCAATCACACACAAACTTAAAGATTTAATGTAAATCCTATGTTTCAAATTTGAAGCATGCATGTATGAAAGCCTCTTTCTATAATGGGAAAAAGTTAAAACAAAAAATATAAATCTATAATAAATACACCACACTTGAAGAATCTCAACTATAACAATACAAACAAATAATAAAAATCCCACAATACTAGAAACCTAGACTTCCCACCAGAAAGGTGTTTATGAATCACCAATCTGAGGACCATAATAAGCTCTGAAACATTCTTATCTCCAACTACTAGTCCCTAAATAGTAAGAAAAATTTAAATATTATCTGATAACACTTTGTAATTATATGACTAAAATCACTCAATAGTGTCCTAATCGGAGCACCACATGGAACCATGTGTTCCTGTACATTTTCTAGAGGATTCTGACTAGCGGTGATGGACTGGATCATATTTTTTAGAGACTATACACTCAATATCATAACCATTAATAACAAATAAATAACTAAACAACATAAATAATATATAATAATAGTATACATAATCAATAAACCATCCACTCTATAATAAATGAACATGGGTTTATACCCTCATACATCTCGATTGAACACCAACCAGTTTGATTACACAGACAAAATTAAATAAGAAAAAAAGTATAGAGAGTATCCAATATAATCTTATGAATCAACTAAACCTAGTCACCCCCCATATAATTACTCCATAATAATCTACTATGAAACCCATAACCTGGAAGTTAAATATAAAGTTTTTATACACACCATGATTCCTATGTAGGGTGTTAGAAATATATGTTAGTAGGGTCTCACTAAGATGCCTTAATATATTTCATCATATACATATTCATGAGGAAATTAAATAAATAGAATATATAATACAAAAACATAAACATTAGGCCATTGTGTGCTAACAGGGACACTATGACACTGAACCATACCTATCTTAGAAAATTCTAGAAGAAGAAGGTGATTCATGCCACAAATCAAACCCATAGCCTACAAATTAGGGTAAGGTACATAATAAACTTTAGTATCACTTTACCAAGTATTAAAATCTACAATATTACTAAGGATAGGGTCCTGTGACCACATCATGGTCTAGTACCCCATCACTCAGGGTAGTCCCTACCAGCACCCTCTCACTCAAGGTGAGGCCAAGAATCAAGTATCATGTCGCATCACATAAACTACTTCCCTATCACTTAGGGCATGCTGCAAATCATTTATCCTATAAAAACACATTGATCACCCCCTTTATCATGGTGGGCCTCACATCATAATCCAGACCAATTCCCTCTCACCTAGGGAAGTCCCTGGAAACACCCTTTCACTCTAGGTGAGGTTAATCATTGAGTTTTTTCATTAAACACATCACATAGCCCACTCTCCTCTCACTCATAGTGGATCTAATATCACAAATAGGCTAATAACCTATCCGTCATGGATGTCCCTACCAATACCTTCTCACTCAAGGTGAGGCTATTTATCTAGTCTCACTATAGAATACACATAGTTGGGCAGACACATACAATAATAAACAACATGGAATTATATCCCATCTTTTATGATCACTAGCATGATATGCCAATCCTGTTGGCATTACCATCTCACCCATAATGGAATCCACCAGGTTACTTATACCTAGTTTGGTCTCTATTCATCAATAAAAACCCACACACATTTCTCCATGGAGACCCCTTATCCCATAGTCCTTACCTGAACCTGAACTCAAGAGGCTAGGTCTAATACCTCTAGTCCTTTCCACATCAATGTACCAATCTTGATCCCCATAAAACATTACAATACCACACTCTCAAGTCCCCTAGAAAAATCATTTCCAAGTCTTTGGGATATTTATCACCACCCATAATTGGGTCCCAACTCACATATCCCTTAGGTGAGATCTTAAGACCATCACCTAAAGGAAACCCTCTTCATCACACCATGTTTATCCCAACAAACTTATCCTTATAATAACACATACCATGAATCTCATCCACCCTAAAGAGGGTTTTACCAACTAATCTTGAGGTGTAAGATTGTCTCACCCATCATCCATAGGCCGAAGTCTCTCATGTCCATGATACTGGAATAAGTAATCTAACTTAGAATATTCAAAAATCATCCCAAATCCCATGACCCACCCCAGGCATTCCTTAAAATAAACTAGTATCCTCACCCCCTTAGTGATGTAGTATCTTGGATATTTCAATTCCTTCAATAATAATTAGTTCAATTACCCTAGACCTAGGAGGTTCTAAGACACCTAACTCCTCTAAAAGGGTTCTCTTGTTCCCTAACCATTTTCCCAAACACATATTTTAATACAGGCATGCATATTCATGATTAACCATGTGTCTAGTTTAGTATCATAGGGATCACCTACTTATGAATAGGAGTTACCATCCTTATCCAAGATCAATCATCCCTAGCCAGGCCCATGCTAAGCCACACTAATTCCCGAGACCCCATCTTAGGCCACAATACCCAATAATTAATTAGAAAAAATTTTCAATTAATTATATAATTTAATTAAATGAGGAATAAATGCTTAAAAACTCACCAGAAAATGTCATATCACTAAAACCTCACCCAACCACATGTAGAATGTTCATGGTGCACTCTCGACACCACTATGAGAAAAAAAATGCATCATACAGAACACGATCACTAACCAATTTCATCCAATTTAATAAAAAAACAAAAATAATTTCATTAGATGGATTACATTGACCAAAATAGTGGAATTTGGTATGTTTTCATCATCTTGGGATGTCATATATCCACTACATAAAAAAGAACCATCGATCAAGATGATTTCACAATTCTTTTGTGGAGATGTCACTCAAACTATAACTCAAAACACCACCAAATTAGAAGTAACTAAAAAGAATAAGAATAAAGGAATAAGGTGAATAACATAACTCATATCACTATAGAGAATCTATCCAAAAAACTCCTCCCTAATGGGGATCTAAGAGAAAAATAAAGGGAGGAGTAAACCTAATGGCCTTAATTGATACCCCATTTTCCTCTTAAAATCACAAGAGGGGTTGACCTAGAATAGATGAGTTTTCACATTAAAAAAAAACTAGAAAATGAAGAACATCATGGCATGACCCTGAGTATCTTGACATAATTTCCCAACCCGAGGTTAGGTCACAATGTGACCCAATGTGTCACAAAAAACACCACACTCGCAACCACCCTTCATAACATGACCTCTCTAGTTACGATGTAGAAAACCTCTCCTTGGAATATTCAACATCTATTACTTAAAAAAATCACAACATAGACCTTATGGTTATAGTGTGGCAACCTATATTTAGGAATAACAAAAAATATCATGGATCATGCCTTCATAATGAAGCCTCTCCCTTGATGATGCAACAACATACCATCACCTGAGATCCATGAAATAGACCTCATCCTTACAGCATAATGCCCCTACTAGTACGAACTTATGGTAAAACACATATCAACATGAGAACCATCATATCATGACTATATGGGTCATGAAA
Source organism: Viscum album (assembly GCA_963277665.1). Lineage (NCBI taxonomy): Eukaryota > Viridiplantae > Streptophyta > Magnoliopsida > Santalales > Viscaceae > Viscum > Viscum album. Next base: position 161,592,116 of record OY728147.1, read on the forward strand.
TGACAAGTATTCCCATGAAAAATTTCATAAAGGCATACATGAGGGTTCCCAAATAATACGTAAGGGTTACCACCATGACTGATTCCCTCCCACCATGGTGTGATGCACTATCTAAGGGTTTCCAGATGATATGTAAAGGTCCTGATCATGGTGTGACACCCTCTATCATGGAATGATCCAATAACCCTATAGAAAAATTAACATTTAAGTAAAACTAGACAACTCTTACATAAGACTCACCACACCACAATTTACCAGGCCACGACGTGACTTCTCCTAACTTTAGAATGACTTAATCTCATGAAAACACCCATCACAATGAAAAATTAACTTATTATAGTGATAGGTTCCCTTGATCTACTATAATCATGATTTTGACCTCACCTATCATTATAATATACCTCCACCTTGGATCACTAATCTATTCTTAGACCTATGGTCACTACTATACCTCAAGTGTGCCTCCTCAAATTCTAGAGGTTGTTGAATAGAGGATCGTGTGTAAGGTGGTATAGTGAGAATACTATAACCATATATTAGAATTAAAAAAATAATATAAAAAATGAAATCATAAACATATTGGTACATAAATCAATAAAAAAAATCCAATAAGTACCAATAAATAACCAAAATATAACATGCTATATCAAAATGATACTAAAACTACATTTTAGGTAGTCATACAACAAAAATAGGTCATAAGTACATTAGAACCCCAAAAAATAATTTTAAAAACTAGGAATAATCCCAAAAAGTTCTGATTCTTAGACTATTCCCAACTCCCATGCTCTATCCTATTGATCCCAACATTAAGAAAAGACCTCGTGCAAGCCTAGAACTGTAATTAAGTAGTATCCTCTCAGGTATCCAAGTTATATGGAGTCCTGAGAAGGGTGTGAGTAAAACCCAAAAAGAAACCACTAATGGTGTACCTAAATATAACTAGTCTCTAATAGAGTTCATATAGAAGTTCTATAAATAAACAATTTAACTTTTTAAATAATTTAAAAAATGGTAAACAACCACCAATACTTGGTTTCCCCAGTAGCACCCAACAATGGTCCATACCATCATAAATCCTTAGGTACACAACCTCAATTGATTGTACCTTCTTCGAACAATGTTAGTGTATCTCTAAGTATGCTATTTGGACTATTCCAACCAATAAACGTGTCGGGTCTCCTCAGTATATAGATGAGTAACACATACCTCCCATACAAAAGTTTTATCACCTATGGAATAAGACAAAAAATAACATGGGCCTCCCCTATTATATTTTTATCACCCAAGGAATAAATCCAAATGGTAATGAAGACCCCCCTATGGGAGTTTTCTTATCCAATAGTAACAAATACCACCTTATAGGGTGTTTTCTTTATAATGTCAAAATCAAACCCAAAGGGAATTTTCCATAAAAGCATCATGACTACCCCCAAGGGAATTATCATTTCTATATAAAACATTACAAAACCCATTTTACCATTTCTATAATTAAACTAAAACAAGCATTTAATTTTACAAGTACCATTTAAAACATCTCACTTTTTTAACATGGGGGCCATCATAAGTATTTACAACCCACATTTCCTCCTTTGTTTATTAAGAAAACACCTTTTTTATAAAATTATAAATCATTATAAAACAAAAAACCATTGAGTAATTCAAAATCCTTAGTTCTCCATTACAAGACCACAAGGATTTAATTTTATAAAACCCAATGTTTTCATCAAACCAATGTCATTTTATAATTTTCACAGTTTGTTTTTTTTTTAAAACGCAACATTCTAGAAATTCCAATCCTACAATAATCGATGGTTGTGAAATCCCATTTCAAAACCATCAATATAAATATATTTTCCCCTTTAAATAGGCAATGTGGACCTACATTTCAATAATTGAGGTCCATTTCTAAAATAGGAGTTCACTTGGAATCAACCATTTTCTTGGGTTCTTACATCTTAATTTGGGGTATCTAGATAAGTTGAAGCATAATTAAATTATTAAAATTAGTGTTAGGTCATAGTACATCAAAACTGACATGATGAACCACACACACAATTGAAAAAGAACTTGAGATACTATGGGTTAAGTCTAGGGACCACCTACCTTATCCTTAGAATATTCCACACATATGGTATTGGCATTTGGTTTGACCTAAATCAGAAGAAAATAATGAAGTAGAAAAAATACCTAAAAATAGGGAATATTAACTAAACTGATTGAGACACCACTTGATTGAAATTTAAATGAATAAAGTGAGTAAGAGGAGTTGCAACCTTACCTATAGCTCTCCAATGCTTTAGAAAGAAGGAGAAACATACCTCTCAAATGAAGGAAGTCCTCCATGATGGATGAAGAAGGAGAAATCCCCCAAGGGGTGTTGCTACCAGTCATGGGAGGGGGTAGAAATATGACGGAGGGTTTAAGGGGGGTGAAATTGGTAAAATTATGGGGATTCCTATAATAAAATTTCTTCTTATGAGGCCACTGGTGAGTCACCTCTGGTTCACCAGCTTTTTGGTGAGCCTTGGCCCCATACAAGGCTACTGCTAATAGCCACTGACTAGCTGGTGGACCTATATTAGCTAGCCATTGGTGATGAAGCAACACACTTCAACCTCAGATACCCTCGAAATCCTCTAGGAATTCCTCAATCCTACCCTGAACCCCCAAAACACCTCAAATAAGGCTTGTTACATAAGGATCTAATTTTTTAAATGGATGTAGATCCATAAAAGGGTTTGGGTTTTACAACCTCCCCACCTTAAAAAATCTCTTCCTTAAGCTAAAATTACAAACATCACCGAGCCTCATCCCTTGAACCTAAAACACACATCCTACTAGTTATGTTCATGTTTACACTATACCCAAAATAATTCTATCATGGTGCCTCACTTCTGATGATATTTATATCTCTAGAGGTATTACTAAACTGCCTATCATTTAATCACATAACTATATCACTTATAGATCATTCCTACTTGGGTGACTTACCTTTTTATCAACCACCCATCACCATACAACCAATACTAGTGGATCTTGCTCAATATCTGAGATATTTTATCATCATGTGACTTGTGAATTCCACCTCACTATGGTTTTTTAGTCTTACTAGTAGTTCAAAAACAATCTAACACTCGGCTTGTCATAATTGAGGTATTCCCTTCCTTAAAATCCAAGACATGCTCAACATATTTATATTTTCATACTAAATAGAACTTTATCATTTTTTGACATGAGATGTACAACTTTTATCACCCCTTAATACAATATACATAGGGAACCAAACATGGGTCATTACAAATCCTCTCTCCCAATTCTGGAAAAATCTGACGATTCTCACCCACCCATACATAGAAATTGAACATGATGACTTCCCATGAAAATCCTAGTCTAATGATCAAAAAGAACCTTCATACCCAATATAATGTTCCTGAATCTATTTCCAACTAACCATGTTTTATTTTAATAAGAAATAATAATCAGTCTTACTCTAGCCACATGGTCTCAATAAAGATTAGCTGTACCCATCGACATTTTTCTAAGAATTTGATCATGGTACTTTAAATACTAGATCATTTCATAATCACCCCAATACACCAGCCATCATATTTCACTAACACCTGGTGTGATTCCACATTTGTGTCATCAATCGCCCGAATATCAACCATCAATCTTCACCTTAATCACTGATGCACAAATGATCTAAATTACTCTTGGATCATCAAATTCCAACCCAAAACTAAATCTATTACTCAAAATATTCCCAAAACCAATTTTGAATTCATATCTATTATTCATTTAGGAATATAGATAAATCTAGATTCACTAGATCAATGGAATATTAATGCCAACCACCATCTAACAACTAATTTCATCACAATCTAACCCTTTCCACATGAACATCACAACACTATGAATCATACAACACTCCACACAAAAAAATGTACATATCATCACAATACTGAACTAAAGGCCTGATTTCCACAACCCAATCACTACCTTTTCCTAACTCACATGAATTTCTTCTATGAAATTCTCTGAAAATGAACTTGTAATGATTTTTATACCCTTTAATGACCAATGGTGTAGTCCTTACCATTTGGATTCACTCGAAACACTCCTCAATCATACCCTTAATAGGTTCCATCATAAAATTCACATTAAATTATTCTTGATCCATGAATAACACATTAATATACCCCTAAAACCTATATTTGGTTCAACTTAGATTAGTCGACATGATGATCCACAATGCTTAAATCCACCACATTGCAAGCATCAACCAATTCCATCGATTACCTCACCTAAGAGGTAATGTCATGGATCTATGACTCTTTAACAAGAATTCATGAGTTAACAATCATTACAAAACTACCTTCATCACATTTCTCAATATCCACTAATACCGAAATAGTTATTATCAAAACTATACATGACCTGTTTTACCAATTAAACTAGACATGACCCACACAAAACCACCACATTATCATCAAAACCTAAGGGTCATACACTTCACTTGATCAATTTATAGAACTAAACCATGATGAACTAAACTGAGCATCACTAGAACTAGGGTCATGGGCACGTGCGTCGCAGTGCGTCCAATTTGCAAATTTTGTAACCGACTGGCTACTGTAAAAGTGGCGAGCAGGGTCAAACCACAGAGAGCACGAAATCTAGTTCACTAAAAATATTTTGTTGGACAATGTTTAGACAGACAAGGTTTGAGGGGATTCCTATTTTTGAGTTTTCTTTTTTTTTTCTTTTTAAATAAACTAAAAGGTGAGAAGAAAAAAGATAAAAAGAAAATTACAAATGAGAATGATGATGGACTCTAAGTCAACAAAATGTGTCAGGGATGCTGGTGTCACAATTAAATTATCACGCAGACATGCAAAATATTCTTTTATGTGATTAAATATTTATTCTGTTTAGTTATCGCTAGTTCCAAAAATATAAGCATTTTTTAGATGCTCAATTTAAAATTCCTAATTTATTTAAAGTCCCGTTCTCTGGTGTCATAAATAAATTAGGAAATTCGTTCAAGTCCCGAACTATACGGCGAAATGACACAACCTGTTTCTCCCAAAGTTATGTCACCAATTTGCACTTACCATCGGTCAACGCGGTTTACCTTCTCAGACCGCCGCGTCAACTTATAATTAAAAGGGACAGTTTCAATTTTAGTAATTAATTCAGTGCAAAAATAATTTAAACAAATAAATATTCAATTAAAATAAATTTAATTGACAATTAATCATCAAACAATACGTTGCATGGCATGCGCAATAATTTTTATTAATCAACCAACATCGCGACACTAATAAAATTACCCCAACATCACAACTGAAATAATAAACGCAGTAATAAAATGATATGTCATTTGAAATAACACTGCATTACTGAGAAATGATTGTGTCCGTCTTTATTTTCACCATGCGTAGCAACCCTCGGCACGTGATGACGTCGTGCACCAACTACACGACCACTGGAACAAAGGATATGAGTGGTGAAGCGGATGCTGGTCGGCTCCTCGGATGGCGGTGATGTAGAAGCAGCTTGAGCGAGGTGACGAGAACTTGCGGCGGCTGCTCGGATGGCAGTGACTGGTGTGCTGCAAACAAGAAGCAGAGTGAGAGGAGGGTGGCGGCTGGGCTGTGCAGAAGGAGGCGGCTGCTTGTGTGGCTGCAGGTTTAGGAGGAGAGGCTGGTTCGTGGAGAGGGGGGTAGCGAGTTTTTGGCAGGGGATGCAGAAAAATGGCAGGAGGCGACGAGATGGCACGAGACAGGGAAGAGGTGTGCTGGGGAAGTCGGGCGATGGGCTGACAGGGGGTGGCGAGGGAGAGTGGAGCGGGCGCTGGGCAGTGGGGTGCGACAGCAGAAACGGAGCGGGGGTGGCAGGGGAGTGGGCAGCGGAGGAGAGGCCGGGGGAGAGAAGTATGGGGCGCTGGGTCTGTCGGGGTAAGGGAGTGCCGACGAGAGAGGGGGGAGGCTGCGGGGGTAAGGAGGGAGCAGGCTGGGGATGGGAGAGGCGGCAGGGAGAATGGGGATGCCAGGTCGGCCGAGTGAGGTTCAAAAAAAAAAAAGAAAAAGAAAAAATGGAGAGAGATGGAGGGGGCGACGGGTAGAGGAAAATAGGGGGATTGGAGAGAGAGAGTTCAAAAAAATAAAAAGGGTGTGGAATGGGTCAAAAAAAAAAGAAAAGGGGGGAGGGAAGTTGGGGAAATTCAAATTCAAATTAAATATAAAATAAAACTAATTATCTAAAAGGGTTAAATAATATTAATAATAGATTTATATAAATATTTATATTTATAATTAATTAATAAACTAAAAGTAATATTAAAATAAAATAAAATATGAAATTTTAATAAAATAAAATTCTAAACAAATGAAAATAAATAACTAATTTTAATATAATACTAACTAAAAACTATAAAAACAAATAAAATATTTAAAATACTACAAAAAGAACCTAAAAACACAAGAAGTGGTTAGAAAATTAATTAAAACTAAATGAAAATAGGAAAAAAAATGTCAGTAGCATCCATGTACATCAAATCCCCCACACTTAAACTTTTACACTCCTGGGCAAAACAATCTGAAATAAAACACAAGTGGACCTGTAGACAAATCTAAACATCAAAATTACAAGTTCAAAATCTTTCAATCTCTTTCCTCATAGTATATCATGCTTCATTTAAAACTCCAATTTTCAAAAACTGTTTTTCTTCCACTTGTATTCTTTGCAAAACAAGTACATGCACTCATTTATCATGTGACCTACCTCACCATCACTCTCATTTCTCAAAAACATTTGATCAAAGTTTTTCTCAGTTCTCATACACATGCAGGCTTACCATAGGATTTCCATGAATTTCATATCTCCACTAGTGGAAATAAAAAGAATGCACCAATCTCAAGGACTTTATATGAGGTTCAAATGTTTCTGAAGCTGTGGGATGGTGGGTAAATTTTTTTTGACATCTTTTTGGTAAAAAGGAGGGTTGAATCTTGAAATAAATGCATGATAAGTTAATCCAAATGTCTCCCTCAAACTATCACTCAAACTCTCGCTCCCCCAAACTTAAAACATTGCTTGTCCCCAAGCATATGATAAGCCAATGTTTCCCTCTTTTTGTTTTAACACAACTCACTCAAATAAAATGGTCAGGAAAAACTGGTGAGTATCAACTCAAAAACCCCATAGAATAGGTGTCCGACAATAATCCCAAAGAATGTTACACAAGCAGCATATATGCTGTAACATCTCAATAAAGGTTGGTCATATAGAAAATTCTCTAGTTCCTGGAGTAATAGATCATCACTTTAATAGGTATCCCCAAAGGTGAGGGTTACCGCGTAATGACCACCATTGTACTCATTGTTGGAACCAAAAGGATTCTATATTCCCATATCAAAATACTATGAAATGAATGTGGCTACTGTGAAAAAGAACTCATATGATCAGGATGGGATAATGTCAATCTATGTACATAAAATGACTCACTACCCCTCGAAGAACCCTCTCCATAAGTAAGTCTCTCTCCCCCACACTTAGATTGAAATCATCATGCAAAAATTCAAGAAATTGGTAGGGAAGGGTATCGGCTTGGGATCATCCTAAAAGTATCCTGCATGGATTCTAAGGGATATACGATGGAGAAAATGTTTGGGTGGCTCAGTGGGTCAATGGGGCTAAAATATCAAACAGATGCCTCGATCATTTTAGTGCACTTTCAAAAATTCCTATCACTTTGATGGAAAAACATGGAAAGTTCTAGAAGACAAAACATGGTTGAGATTCCCTCAAGAAATAGAGAAAGAATAGATGATTGTGAAATGGCTTAGAGTCCTCACGGGTATGGAAATATAATGTTGGACAACACATATGAGAATGAGTGCAAATAAGTGTCTCAAAAATATTCAAGTTTTTGAAAAACATTGTCGAATCATGAAATAATATCAGCAATCATCTAAGTCATGAGATCAAGGATCAAAGAAATCCAGAACAAGAATCAGGTGCTCAAACTGCCTAGAGACACAAGTGGTATGTTCCCGTCTTGGTTGCGATAAAAATACAACAGCTCTCATGTGGGTTCATGAATGACAGGAGTGTTAGTTTTTTTAGTTTACATGGTGTTTTTGGAAGCATAAAATATGGAAAAAAAATTAGAACACTTCCCTGTGTAAGTACAGATAGACGCGGAGAGGCTGCCTGTATCCGATGAAGTTCCAGAAATAATGTACCTGTAAAATATACATATGGAAAACACATACCCGCATCATATCATAAAGATAACACCAAGAATCATATAAATGGAAGCAGATATGCAACAGTGCCAAGTGACAAGTGCATACAAATATCAGGAGTAGCTAAATTTTTTTTCACACATGCCATGTTTTATTTTATCAAACAAAATAGAATAGGTAAAAGAAGAAAGGGGGGAAAAAAGAAACTGGAACATGGGTTGCCTCCCAGAAAGCGCTAAGTTTTACGTCTTCAGCCAGACGGATGGAAAATGTTCAATCATCTTGGTCCATCGGCTCAGAATTCCTCTGCCTCTTACGAGAACTAGTGGCTGTGTCATCGATCTCACGGGGACGCTTGGTGGGATTAACCACCTCTGGAGCATAGTGAGCGTGAAGCTGGTGAGGAAGGAACGGAATCTGTGCTATTTGTGGTGGTGCCGGCTGCTGAGCATGAATCTCCAGTGAAAGTTCCTCAAGCCGACGCTTGATATCAGCCAGCTCCTGAGTCATCCGTCGTACTAAGTCAAAGGGAGACGAAACAAGCGCATCGATGACCACAGAAGAATCAGAAGTGCTAGACATTTTTTTAGCTGCATCCACAAAATAGATAGAGAGATAGAGATAGAGTAAGAAAACAAAGATCAAAGAATGAAGAAGCAGTCGGGTTGCCTCCCGATCAGTGCTAAGTTTAACGTCTTCAGCCAGACGGATAACTTCTCACTGCAATTGTAGTTCTTCAATGATTCTTATTTTATCCAAAGTGTGGTAAAGTTTAAGGCATTGACCATTTACTTTAAATGGAGGCATCTTCCCATCAGAAATTTTGACAGCACCATGTGGATAAACAATTGTGACGGTGTAAGGACCTGACCACTTCGACTTGAGTTTTCCAGCCATGATTCGAAGTCGTGAGTTGAAGAGGAGAACTTTGTCGCCTGCTGAAAAATTTGTTTGTTGGATCCTTTTGTCATTCCAGGCTCGAGTTTTCTCTTTGTAAATCAAAGCATTTTCATATGCTTCTCTCCTCATCTCATCTAGTTCATTCATTTGTAGAAAACGATTCTCTTGGGCAGTTTTCAAATCAAAATTCAGTTTCTTCACAGCCCAATAAGATTTATGTTCCAATTCTATAGGTAAGTGGCAGGTTTTTCCAAAGACCAACCTATATGGGGACATTCCAATGGGTGTCTTGTAGGCAGTTCTGTAGGCCCACAGTGCATCATCAAGGTTGGTGACCCAATCTTTCCTAGATGTATTTACAGTTTTCTCCAAAATACCCTTAATTTCTCGGTTTGAAACCTCAGCTTGACCATTGGTCTGTGGATGGTATGGGGTGCTCATGTAGTGGTAAAATCCATGGCGAGTCATTAGCTTCTGAAACAATGCATTATTGAAGTGGGTACCACGGTCACTGATGATGAGCCTTGGAATTCCGAACCGGGTAAAAATGTGTTGCTTCAAAAATTTGATGACGACTCGAGCAGTATTTTCCGAGAATGCTTCAGCTTCCACCCATTTTAACACATAGTCCACATAGACAAGGATATAGGATTTCCCAAAAGATTTAGTAAAAGGACCCATGAAGTCAATTCCCCATATGTCAAAAATTTCAATTCCCATGATTGAGTGTTGTGGCATTTCGCGCTTCCAGCTTATACCCCCAGTTCTTTGGCATTTGTCACAATTCATGAAGAATTCACGAATATCATGATTCATGGTTGGCCAGTATAAACCACATTGTAACACTTTGCTGATTGTTTGATGAATCCCATGGTGTCCCCCAGCTTCTCCAGTATGGCACAAGTTCAAAACACTATCAACTTCTTCTTCAGGGGTGCATCTTCTTATCATTCCATCCGCACAGTCTATGAAAAGTAAAGGATCATCCCAGTAGTAATGTCGTGCTTCATTCAAAAATCTTTTCCTCTGTTCCTTTGATAAATCTGGATGTATCACACCTGAGGCTAAGTAATTCACGAAATCATCATACCAAGGTGTGATTGTCTCAATGGCATAGAGTTGTTCATCAGGAAATGTTTCATTGATTAGTTCAACATTGATTTCACTTGTGTCATGGTCGAGGTGTGATAAATGATCAGCAACGACATTCTCTATTCCCTTTTTGTCCTTGAATTCAATGTCAAATTCTTGAAGTAACAGTATCCATCGAATAAGTCTGGGTTTTGCATCTTTCTTTGTCATCAGATACCGAAGTGCAGAGTGATCCGTATAGACAGTGACTTTTGAGAACAACAGATGGGATCAAAATTTATCAAAGGCAAAGACAACTGCTAGAAACTCTTTTTCAGTTGTTGTGTAGTTATGTTGAGCCTCATTCAAAGTACGACTAGCATAGTAGATTGGCCTAAAGATCTTTTCTTTTCTTTGTCCCAAGGCAGCACCAACTGCCCAGTCACTAGCATCACACATTAACTCGAATGGCTGCTCCCAATCAGGTGAAATCATTACCGGGGCTTCAACGAAACGCTGCCTTAATAATTTAAATGCTTCCTGACATTCAGGGCCAAAGTGGAATGTGACATATTTTCCCAATAGGTTCGTAAGGGGTCGGGAAATAACAGAGAAATCCTTAATGAAGCGTCTATAGAATCCAACGTTCCCAAGAAAACCTCGAATGGAACGTACTAAAGAAGGCATGGGTAGCTCAGAGATGGTACTAATCTTTGCGGCATTGACTTCAATTCCTTTCTTTGAAATTTGATGACCTAAAACTATTCCACTTTGTACCATGAAGTGTGACTTTTCCCAATTAAGAACCAGATTCTTTTCTTCGCATCTTACCAAAACCTTACCAAATGTTCCAGACAGTCATCAAAAGAATCTCCATACACAGAGAAGTCATCCATGAATATTTCCAAGAACTCTTCAATCATGTCATGGAACATTTCCATCATGCATCGTTGAAATGTGGCTGGAGCACTGCACATTCCAAAAGGCATTCTCCTATAAGAAAATGTATGATATGGACAAGTGAACGTGCTTTTCTCTTGATCCTCTGGTGTCACTGCTATTTGATTATAGCCCAAGTATCCATCCAGAAAACAGTAGTAATCTCGTCCTGCCAATCGTTCAAGGATTTGATCAATAAAGGGAAATGAGAAGTGATCCTTTATGGTGGCATCATTCAATTTCCGATAGTCGACACACACTCTCCATCCAGTCACTATTCTTGTGGTTATCAATTCTCCTTTATCATTCTCAACCACTGTGGTTCCACCCTTTTTAGGTACTACTTTAAATGGGCTAACCCATTGACTATCGGAGATTGGAAATATTAAACCATCATCAAGGAGTTTAATGACTTCTTTCTTGACTACTTCTTTCATGGGAGGTGTCAAGCGTCGTTGTGGTTGCCTGCAAGGTTTTGAATTATCTTCCATATGTATTCTATGAGTACAGATGGCAGGACTTATACCTTTTAGATCAGCAATCGTCCAACCTATTGCTGGTTTCCTTTGTGATAGGACATTGAAAAATTTTCTCTCTTGTTCACTCGAAAGATTGGCATTGATGATGACTGGTAAGGTGTTTAAATCTCCCAAGTAACTATATCTCAGGTTTGATGTAAGGGGTTTAAGCTCAAGTGTTGGAGGCTTTTCAAGTGATGGAGTAAGTGAAGTGAATTGATGTCTATCTAAAGGCTCGACTATATTCCTGGTGAATTCCACTACCTCGATTGATTCAACAAACTCTTCATTTTCTTTGTGCAAATCCGCGAGATCCAGTGCATCGCTTGCTAACTCATCCCATTCTTCAATCGTATCCAGGAAATGACAGTCTTCTACAGATGGTTTTTCCATGGACTTTAGGACATCAAATGTTATGTTCTCATCCCCAATTCTAAAAATTAACTTTCCCTCTTGGACATCAACCAGTGCTCTGCATGTTGCTAAGAAGGGTCTCCCGAGAATGAGTGGGACGTCCTTGTCTTCTTCCATATCGAGGATAATGAAATCAGCAGGGAAGTAATATTTATCAACCTTGACAAGTACGTCCTCTAGAATCCCTCAAGGATGCTTCACTGATCGGTCAGCTATTTTCAAGGTGACTCTCGTTGGATTTAATTCGGTGATGCCCAGTTCTTCAAGGATTCCAGACGACATGAGATTGAAACTAGCTCCGAGGTCGCACAAAGCTCTTCCGAATTGACATCCTCCAATATTGCAAGGAATAGTGAAACTCCCAGGGTCTCTTAGTTTTGGAGGTATGGATCTGGGTATGACCGATGAACATTCCTCGTGCATTATGACTGTTCCCACATCATCTAATTTTCTTGTTTTTGACAGAAGTTTATTGAGAAATTTGGCATAATGGGGAATTTGTGTGATGGCTTCCGCAAAAGGAATATTCATTTGAAGCTTTTTGAACATCTCCATGAATTTTGAAAATTGAACATCCAACTTCCTTTGCTTCAGTCTTTGTGGAAATGGAGGAGGTGGTATGTGGGCTTTAGCTCTTTCGTTGAGTGCCTCATTTTCCTTCTCCTTTCTTGCCTTTTCATTTTTTAAAAGTTTTTTTTGATCTTCCTCCTCTTTGGTTTCAAGTTGGATTGCTTTGTTTGTTGAGTCACCATTCTTAGTGGAAGGTATAGGCGTCTCATCTATTGGTTGAACATCAGGCCTTTGGTGCTCTGGTAACTGTGTACCACTTCTCAATGTGATGGCTTTTGCTTCTTCTCTTAGGTTGACTCTTGTGCTTCCCGGTAGAGTTCCTTGCTGTCAGTTCTGCATTTGTGCGGCTATCTGACCGACTTGATTTTCAATGTTACGCATGGAAGCCTGCAGGTTTTGGGTGTTCGTCTTCAAATTTTGAGTTGTTGCTTGCAAATTTTGGGTTGTTGTCTGCAAATTTTGAGTTTCCATCTCTTGTAACTCAAACCTTGATTGATTGGACATCATTAGTTTAGAAATAGTTGCTCCCCAATCTTGTTGTCCTTGCATTGCAGGAGGGGACAAGTCTGTTTTCTTTTTCTACTTATATTGTTGTTGTTGCTGAAATGAGGGTCGGTATTTCTGTTGATATCCTTGCTCTTGAGATTGCATGGAGGGTCTGAAGGAAGATTGAGCAGGAAATCCAGGTGGAACCGCATTCTGGTTCATTGGTTGAGTAGTTGATGGCTCCTTCCAACCTTGATTTTGGTTATTTCCTTGCCAGTTTGTGTTGTAGTTGTTTCCATAATTTCTTTTGTTGTAGCTGACAAAGTTAGCTTCAGACATCTTGGTCTCAGATGTGTTATATGGACACATGGGATAATCATGAGGGCCACCACAGTGTGGACAATGTTCATCTTGAACAACATGGACTGGCTTAGGCGGGTTTATTGACAAGTTGTCAATACTCTTGTTGAGAGCTTAAAATTGTGTAGCCATGAATGTCTGGGCATCAACGTGACGCACTCCTGCCTTTCTTCTTGAAAAATCTTCTGGCCACTGGAAACTGTGTTCGACCATGTTTTGAATTAATATGTACAGATCTTCAGGATCCATTTCCATGAACGCATTGCCAGTAGCTGTGTTGATTGCAGACTTACTCTCAGGTTGAAGTCCATAGTAGAAAGATTGCAACTGGTTTTCCAACCTCATCCCATGATGAGGACAATGTCTTAACATGGAATTGAATCTTTCCCAAGATTCTTCTAAGGATCCGTATTCACTTTGACAAAAGGAGTCGAGGTCTCTTTTTTTTCAAAGATTGAGCTGTTGTGTAATATCGATCAAGAAATTTCCTTCTCAGCACTTCCCAAGTGAAAATTGTTTCGGAGTCGAGACTTTCCAACCAGTCCTTTGGTTTCCCTTGCAATGAGAACGGAAACAATCGCAGGATCAACGCATCATCCGTCACTCCGTTATATTTGAATGTGTCACAGAATTCAAGAAATCTGTTCACATGCATATAAGGGTCTTCACTGCTCAATCCATGAAATTGTGCATGTTGTTGGAGTAGGTTGATCGTGGACAGCTTCAATTCAAAGTGTGTTGCTTGGATTCTAGGTCTTGTTATGCCTGAGCTGACTCCGACTGTGTTGGGTCGTAACTTCTGTCTCATAGCAGTTCGAAGCCTTTGATTATCGAGATAGTTTTGGAAAAGTGGGTGGGCTTGTCCACTAGGAAGCGTCGGAATGTGAGTTTCAACGCTTTCCTCTGGTGGATGCATTGTGTTTGCGGCTGAGATACCGATTTACTCCTTGCCCTTTCTTTGATGTTCAAGTTGTGGATCAAGGGGTGGGTGTAGCGACCCCCAAAACCGGGGTGCTTAATGAGACATGATATACTTAATATTACATCATTACAAATTAAATATCATTTCTCATCACAACAGAGGATCGCGAGGCTCAGGATTCTGGGAAACCAGCTGCTTCTGTTTGACTTCATTAGTATCAACCGTGCCTGAAAAATTTTAAACGAAACGTAGGGTGAGCAAAAATGCCCAGTAAGGGGTTTTAAAACATTTTAAGAAAGTCCTTTCTTAAGTCCTTTTTAAATGAATAAAAAATTCTTTGCTAAAACAAAACATTGTCATTTCTTAAAAACATGAAATCCATCTCTGTTTGAAAACCACATGCATAAAGAAGCACGTATTTGAAATGAACATGATCAGAGTGCGCAAAATAAACAATGCATAATGTTAAAACAAAGGTTACTTCAATTCTAAAATAATTCTATGGCTAAGCAGGGAAAACATGCATAACATGGTTCATGAGTAAAACGCAGTTCATCTAACAGTTTACCATATGAAAACAGTTCTTGTTACATAAATACATATTCATGATCTTGGGAGCTTGCAGCTAAGGGTTGTCCTGTTAGTTGAACAAACCCCTGGTTAACCTTTATCATTACATTCAGAGGGAATGTATAAACCTGGACTTTGTCATGACTTTTCATCATGACCGTATAACATACTTAACGGGTCAAGGCTCACTGCCCACCCCGTTTCCTTTGCTCAAGCCAAGGCTAACTTGCCAAGACTGTCGCACATGTTCGTCTCATGAGACTCTTGCTTTACCCAATGCATTGGAGCGCTGTAAAATTCCGGGCGCACCCGTCACATCATTCTTATTGCGCTATATAATTCCGGGCGCACCCGTCACATGTAAGTCCTATACATCCCTCACATATCTTGACATGGTCATTCGTTAATGGGGTTCCATGCATTCTTACTTCAACCCCATTTTCACATACATAACATGAAAATAGTTCTTTCATTAAAAACATTAAGACATGCATGCTCATGCTTCGTGCACTTAAAAAAGTTAACATTCGAAAACATGGGTTTTAAGAAAGTAAACATGACACTTAACATTCCATACATCAAAATTCCCAATTAAAGCTTGGTCACTCATTAATTACACATGTGATGATAAATGGACATCCTAGGCGTTTAATGCAGGTAGCTGAGGTTACAAAGTGCATAATCAAGTTCATCATGTGTATTTGTGTAAACTCTTCCATTATCACATGAGAACACACCTACTAATACATGAATGCATTTATAAAAGTTCAGAAACCCATACTATCCATTTTAAGAAAAATCCTGATTATCCGAAGCAGTGATAAATGAAAATTCTTAGTTTCGAGAATGATTTTGAAATTCAACCAACCCATAAATTCATCATGCTATACCGTAATACATTACAAAAAGATAAGAAAACCAAGTACACGTTGGTGTACATACACATCGATATAATCGCATGTATGCATTTACCAATATACTTCGTATAATTGCAAGATTTTGCATGTTCGTACAATTACCCAAAACCCCCATGTTTATAGGCGAAATAACATTCAGGGTTATAAACACGAAAGAAGAATTGTATATTTGCATATATCCTCTTATACTTATGTGTATAACATTAAAACCGAGTTAAAATGAACCCCAAAAGAAAACACTCTTAACTTGGTCGAATTCTGGATGATGAAAATAGTGGTAACCAGTTCTTAAGGCCATGATGCAAATTCATATACACATATATATTTGTGTAAGGTGTGTATAAATTTTAGTGTACCAAGGCCGGAGATAACGAAACCAAGGGAGGGATCTTCCCCTTTACCCACTATTCGGTCCTTCAAGCCGAGAAAGAGATCCCAAATTCTAGGTTCGCACCGGGTACCAACATACCAGGTACGCACATATATTATGTAGATATAAAAAAAAATATACGAACTTATACAGAACTGAATCTTGTCAAAACCCAACCAATGTTAAAACATGATTCTCACCTTGCTTGGAAAGGAGGAAAATATGAGGCATGAGGAACTGGGGGTATAAACATATAAGATATATACTAATATATATATATTTATATAACCCGAATATACTTGTAAATATATATGAAAACCGAAGTTTAAAACAAATTTTTAGAAACATGGCCCGACCCTTACCAGGATGGAGAGGAGATGATGCGGAAAATGAAATCCAGTGCAGAACCACCGGATGTATATATATATATATATATACATAACATATATATATATGCGAATATATATAAAAAAACAAACTCAAAGTTGAACCACAACCGAATCTTCAAACATCACCCTTACCTGATCGACGAGGAGGTGGAGAGGAAGACGATCCAGCAAGTAATATCGGGTGCAAAACCATAGGATGTGTTCAAATATACATAACACATATATATGTATATATATATATATATAAAACCGAAGCTGAAACCGAAACACAGCAAATCTTCTCCCTTACCTTAGCTCGGAGAGGAGGTGATCAGGTCACGAACGAGGCCGGTCCGGCGGTCTAAGTGGCTTCGGTGTAGAACACCCGATCCTTGGTGCAAAGCAAGGTTTAAAAAAAAAACAGAGGAAGAAAGCCGGACTTCGTGGAGGTCGTCGGCCCGAGGTTTCCGAGGCGAGGAGTCCGCGTCGGCTTGTGGAAAGAAGGGAGAAGCCGGGCTACAGACCGGCCTAGAGGAGAAAAACGGAGCCCCTATGATCCCTGGTCTGGTGACGTGTGGAAGGAGGAGAACCGCGGGCGCGAGGAGGAAGAAAGCTGGAAGAAAAAAAAATGGACGACCGAGATCAAGGGGCGGAGATGATCGGACGGCTAGGAGATGTCGCGGCATAAAAAAAAACGCGGAGTCTTCTCCCTCCCCCCTTTTCCCACATTTCGTTTCCCCTTTTTTTTGTAATTCTTTTTAATTTATTATTATACCTATTATAAACTTTATTATTATTTCATCCATCAATTATTTGTAGCTTTTATTATTTTAACTAGGGTCAAGATTCGTTTAATATAATTATGCATTAATTCATCTCTACCCATGATATTTTCTTTATTTTAAATACCTTAAACCCACAAAATTAAAGATTTTATTTTAACATTGTTTATAAAAACATTAAATGGACCATACCATTAAATGTTCATATTAAGCAGCAAAAGAAACTAAAGTTTTGAAATTATTTCCAATGTGATAATTACAAACATTGTTTTTGTTTTAAAGATTCAAGATCACCAATTATTGTTGCAAGCAAGAAAAGTTAATTATTCTATTAGATATTAACATTTCAACATTATACCACAAAATTTGTACAGCAAGAAACTGAAACGTCGACATAATTTCAAAATATTAAATATAAAAGCAAGTTATAAACATTTGTATTATTATTACTTATATATATAATTCAGAAAATAGGTATAAGTCATTTAACATAGAGTTTGTCACAACATAAATATATATACATGTACATCTACAAACCGAGAGTTTGCACATATATATATTTGTAAAAAAGTAAAACCTCACCAAATTCAGTATAGTCCACCATTTTTTTTAAAAGAAATAAATTAAACAAATAATTACTTGCTCAAATTAAATGTATATATATATATAACAAATAGTGGAAATCTTAGTGTCAAATACCATTGTTTTGCAAATTAAAACTTTTAAAATATAACAAGTTAGGAGAGAGCCAACGGCTACATTTTTATCCATTGGTTTTTAACGGTCATATCGGGATGATTATAAAAAGGGTTTGGTCTCGGTGTCCCTTACTCCAAGTGACCGAAGAAGATAAAGGAAGATGGTTCGTGTGATCCCCTTGGTGCTGAGCACGGTCGCGGTGGCTTCAGCAATTCTTATGTTCCTTATGATGGATGCTCGAAATCCCTATCGCATTATCGAGCTCCTAGTAGTTCTAAGCAGTCTTCCCATCGTTGTAATTGGGTTCTTGGTTGGGATATTTGGTTAGTGATGTTTTGATCGTGGGAAGTTGTAATCGTCAGGGTGTTTCTTAATAAAGGAGTATTTCATTCATGCTTGTTGCTACGGGTTTTCATTTATTTCCTTTTTCTTTTTATAGAAAGATGGTCCAATTAAAGGGGAAACATATCATTACACGAAAAATGAATTCTTGGGTTGTTACATCATCTCCCCCTTCAAGGAATTGCATCCTCGCAATTCTATTCATAAAAAGACAAGAAAAAGACCTCGGTCGCACAACATTACCAAAACTGAAGGCCTGGCTCGGTTAACGGAACCCCTAAACTGGTACACAGCTCCGCTGTTTCCCTGACCCAGATACACTTTGAGCAATAATACTTGTGCTCCTGCTCGTGGGCACTACACACAGGCTTCCACAGGGAGGCCCGTGCAATAAACAACTCTGAGATGTCCGAGCGGACGAATCCCCTAGTAACTCTTCGAACTTCATCACGTTCGAGGTAGTCGAGGGGTAAGACGCGATTGAGAAGGCTGACGTTTAGGATCTAGAACATGTAGGCGGCATTGAGGTGGCCATCCTGAGCTGCTATGAGAAAGCAAGCTCTGGCGGAGAAGTTCTGTGCCATAGAGAAACACTGAAAAAGCCCTTTATGGTATCTCCCCCTTCGCCTATAGTAGGGGAGCAGGGTGGTGGCAAGGAGGTGAATCACATGTTCATTCTCCTGACATGCGCGGAGAATTTCTGGACTATTCTCTATGTTCAGAAGACGTTGACAGGACCCTCGTAGGTGGAGAAAAGAGGGAAAGTCCACCATACAAGTTCTGATCAAGATAACCTCTACCAACTCGTCAGGTAGAGACGAGAGGTTTATCTGTCCTGCCATCTGGAAGAAAAGGTAAACAAGAGAGGTCACTTAACAACACTAAGAAGAAAGAGATCATAAACTTTTTAATTAATAAAGTTTACACATTAAAGTCTGAGTTTTCCAGACGGACACCACAAAGAGAGGCGAAACTCTCTAACTCCACAAACCATACACAGGATGAACATACAGGACTAAACTCATGGGAACATTTATAACGCCTCTTGAGTTTCGCGTGAGGGGTGTGGAGTTGGGAAACGTCGGTGTACACTTCTTGCCTAAGAGACACATGTGTGGACTCATTCTCGAACGCTCCGAAGTCCATTAACTGGCCCCAGAAGTCATAGTGCAGGACCTGGCACAGATAAGCTGCTCGAAGATCTCCGGCAGCAGCAGCTTCTTGGAAAGGGTTATCTAGTATTGTGCCAAATTCCTCGCCATATGTAAACACTCGGAAGAGTCCTTCGTGATACCTTCCTCGACGTGCATACGAGGGAAACTGGGTCATCATCATTAGGAGATAGTCCATCCCCATTCCCCGGTGGAGACTAAACACCCTAGATGAGTTTGACACATCGTACAAGTGTTTACACGTCATGTGAATTTGGGCATAGTTCAGGAAGTTTTCACAGCTAGCTAGAGATATAATGTTCTCTAGAGCCTCGGTTGGGAGTGACAAAAGGTCAGTAGGTACATCAGCCATCTGAAAATCACGACGTTTTTACTTAGTTAGTCTTAGCAATATATTTATATCACCTGGTTTTCCAGAGTTTCTTGAACCCATCCTATGATACCAACTGTAGTGACCCCCAAAACCGGGGTGCTTAATGAGACATGATATACTTAATATTACATCATTAGAAATTAAATATCATGTCTCATCACAACAGAGGATCGCGAGGCTCAGGATTCTGGGAAACCAGCTGCTTCTGTTTGACTTCATTAGTATCAACCGTGCCTGAAAAATTTTAAACGAAATGTAGGGTGAGCAAAAATGCCCAGTAAGGGGTTTTAAAACATTTTAATAAAGTCATTTCTTAAGTCCTTTTGAAATGAATAAAAAATACTTTGCTAAAACAAAACATTGTCATTTCTTAAAAACATGAAATCCATCTCTGTTTGAAAACCACTTGCATAAAGAAGCACGTATTTGAAATGAACATGATCAGAGTGCGCAAAATAAACAATGCATAATGTTAAAACAAAGGTTACTTCAATTCTAAAATAATTCTATGGCTAAGCAGGGAAAACATGCATAACATGGTTCATGAGTAAAACGCAGTTCATCTAACAGTTTACCATATGAAAACAGTTCTTGTTACATAAATACATATTCATGATCTTGGGAGCTTGCAGCTAGGGGTTGTCCTGTTAGTTGAACGAACCCCTGGTTAACCTTTATCATTACATGCAGAGGGAATGTATAAACCTGGACTTTGTCATGACTTTTCATCATGACCGTATAACATACTTAACGGGTCAAGGCTCACTTCCCACCCCGTTTCCTTTGCTCAAGCCAAGGCTAACTTTCCAAGACCGTCGCACATGTTCGTCTCATGAGACTCTTGCTTTACCCAATGCATTGGAGCGCTGTATAATTCCGGGCGCACCCGTCACATCATTCTTGTTGTGCTATATAATTCCGGGCACACCCGTCACATGTAAGTCCTATACATCCCTCACATATCTTGACATGGTCATTCGTTAATGGGGTTCCATGCATTCTTACTTCAACCCCATTTTCACATACATAACATGAAAACAGTTCTTTCATTAAAAACATTAAGACATGAATGCTCATGCTTCGTGCACTTAAAAAAGTTAACATTCGAAAACATGGGTTTTAAGAAAGTAAACATGACACTTAACATTCCATACATCAAAATTCCCAATTAAATCATGGTCACTCATTAATTACACATGTGATGATAAATGGACATCCTAGGCATTTAATGCAGGTAGATGAGGTTACAAAGTGCATAATCAAGTTCATCATGTGTATTTGTGTAAACTCTTCCATTATCACATGAGAACACACATACTAATACATGAATGCATTTATAAAAGTTCAGAAACCCATACTATCCATTTTAATAAAAATCCTGATTATCCGAAGCAGTGATAAATGAAAATTCTTAGTTTCGAGAATGATTTTGAAATTCAACCAACCCATAAATTCATCATGCTATACCGTAATACATTACAAAAAGATAAGAAAACCAAGTACACGTTGGTGTACATACACATCGATATAATCGCATGTATGCATTTACCAATATACTTCATATACTTGCAAGATTTTTCATGTTCGTACAATTACCCAAAACCCCCATGTTTATAGTCGAAATAACATTCAGGGTTATAAACACGAAATAAGAATTGTATATTTGCATATATCCTCTTATACTTATGTGTATATAAATGTATATATATATATACATTTATATACACAATGTGTATAACATTAAAACCGAGTTAAAATGAACCCCAAAAGAAAACACTCTTAACTTGGTCGAATTCTAGATGATGAAAACAGTGGTAACCGGTTCTTAAGGCCATGATGCAAATTCATATACACATATATATTTGTGTAAGGTGTGTATAAATTATAGTGTACCAAGGCCGGAGATAACGAAACCAAGGGAGGGATCTTCCCCTTTACCCACTATTCGGTCCTTCAAGCCGAGAAAGAGATCCCAAATTCTAGGTTCGCACCGGGTACCAACATACCAGGTACGCACATATATTATGTAGATATAAAAAAAAATATACGAACTTATACAGAACTGAATCTTGTCAAAACCCAACCAATGTTAAAACATGATTCTCACCTTGCTTGGAAAGGAGGAAAAGATGAGGCATGAGGAACCGAGGGTATAAACATATAAGATATATACTAATATATATATATATAACCCGAATATACTTGTAAATATATATGAAAACCGAAGTTTAAAACAAATTTTTAAAAACATGGCCCAACCCTTACTAGGATGGAGAGGAGATGATGCGGAAAATGAAATCCAGTGCAGAACCACCAGATGTATATATATATATATACATAACATATATATATATGCGAATATATAAAAAAAATGAACTCAAAGTTGAACCACAACCGAATCTTCAAACATCACCCTTACCTGATCGACGAGGAGGTGGAGAGGAAGACGATCCAGCAAGTAATATCGGGTGCAAAACCATAGGATGTGTTCAAATATACATAACACATATATATGTATATATATATAAAAAAAAAACCGAAGCTGAAACCGAAACACAGCAAATCTTCTCCCTTACCTTAGCTCGGAGAGGAGGTGATCAGGTCACGAACGAGGCCGGTCCGGCGGTCTAAGTGGCTTCGGTGTAGAACACCCGATCCTTGGTGCAAAGCAAGGTTTAAAAAAAAAACAGAGGAAGAAAGCCGGACTTCGTGGAGGTCGTCGGCCCGAGGTTTACGAGGCGAGGAGTCCGCGTCGGCTTGTGGAAAGAAGGGAGCAGCCGGGCTACACACCGGCCTAGAGGAGAAAAACGGAGCCCATATGATCCCTGGTCTGGCGACGTGTGGAAGGAGGAGAACCGCAGGCGCGAGGAGGAAGAAAGATGGAAGAAAAAAAAAGGACGACCGAGATCAAGGGGCGGAGATGATCGGACGGCTAGGAGATGTCACGACATAAAAAAAAAACGCGGGGTCTTCTCCCTCCCCCCTTTTCCCACGTTTCGTTTCCCTTTTTTTTTGTAATTCTTTTTAATTTATTATTATACCTATTATAAACCTTATTATTATTTCATCCATCAATTATTTGTAGCTTTTATTATTTTAACTAGGGTCAATATTCGTTTAATATAATTATGCATTAATTCATCTCTACCCATGATATTTTATTTATTTTAAATACCTTAAACCCACAAAATTAAAGATTTTATTTTAACATTGTTTATAAAAACATTAAATGGACCATACCATTAAATGTTCATATTAAGCAGCAAAAGAAACTAAAGTTTTGAAATTATTTCCAATGTGATAATTACAAACATTTTTTTTGTTTTAAAGATTCAAGATCACCAATTATTGTTGCAAGCAAGAAAAGTTAATTATTCTATTAGATATTAACATTTCAACATTATACCACAAAATTTGTACAGAAAGAAATCGAAACGTCGACATAATTTCAAAATATTAAATATCAAAGCAAGTTATAAACATTTGTATTATTATTACTTATATATATAATTCAGAAAATAGGTATAAGTCATTTAACATAGAGTTTGTCACAACATAAATATATATACATGTACATCTACAAACTGAGAGTTTGCACATATATATATTTTTAAAAAAGTAAAACCTCACCAAATTCAGTATAGTCCACTATTTTTTTTAAAAGAAATAAATTAAACAAATAATTACTTGCTCAAATTAAATGTATATATATATATAACAAATAGTGGAAATCTTAGTTTCAAATACCATTGTTTTTCAAATTAAAACTTTTAAAATATAACAAGTTAGGAGAGAGCCAACGGCTACATTTTTATCCGTTGGTGTTTAATGGTCATATCGGGATGCTTATAAAAAGGGTTTGGTCTCGGTGTCCCTTACTCCAAGTGACCGAAGAAGATAAAGGAAGATGGTTCGTGTGATCCCCTTGGTGCTGAGCACGGTCGCGGTGGCTTCAGCAATTCTTATGTTCCTTATGATGGATGCTCGAAATCCCTATCGCATTCTCGGGATCCTAGTACTTCTAAGCAGTCTTCCCATCGTTGTAATTGGGTTCTTGGTTGGGATATTTGGTTAGTGATGTTTTGATCGTGGGAAGTTGTAATCGTCAAGGTGTTTCTTAATAAAAGAGTATTTCATTCATGCTTGTTGCTACGGGTTTTCATTTATTTTCATTTTCTTTTTATAGAAAGATGGTCCAATTAAAGGGGAAACATATCATTATACGAAACATGAATTCTTGGGTTGTTACAGTGGGTCGTTCTTTGATGGATCAGAGTTACGAGTGTTCACCATTTAGGCGAACAATGCCTAAAGCAAGGTCTAATAGAAATCTTCTTAATGCTAGACGTGCACGTGCTCCCCGGAAACGGCGCCAGAAATTTGGCACGTGCGTCGCAGTGTGTCCAATTTGCAAATTTTATAACTGACTGGCTACTGTAAAAGTGGCGAGCAGGGTCGAACCACAGAGAGCACAGAATCTAGTTCACTAAAAATATTTCGTTGGACAATGTTTAGACAGACAAGGTTTGAGGGGATTCCTATTTTTGAGTTTTCTTTTTTTTTCTTTTTAATTAAACTAAAAGGTGAGAAGACAAAAGATAAAAAGAAAATTAAAAATGAGAATGATGATGGACTCTAAGTCAACAAAATGTGTCGGGGATGCTGGTGTCACAATTAAATTATCACGCAGATATGCAAAATATTATTTTATGTGATTAAATATTTATTCTGTTTAGTTATCGCCAGTTCCAAAAATATAAGCATTTTTTAGATGCTCAATTTAAAATTCCTAATTTATTTAAAGTCCCGTTCTCTGGTGTCATAAATAAATTAGGAAATTCGTTCAAGTCTCGAACTATACGGCGAAATGACACAACCCGTTTCTCACAAAGTTATGTCACCAATTTTCACTTACCATCGGTCAACGCGGTTTACCTTCTCGGACCGCCGCGTCAACTTACAATTAAAAGGGCCAGTTTCAATTTCAGTAATTAATTCAGTGCAAAAATAATTTAAACAGATAAATATTCAATTAAAATAAATTTAATTGACAATTAATCATCAAACAATACGTTGCATGGCATGCGCAATAATTTTTATTAATCAACCAACATCCCGACACTAATAAAATTACCCCGACATCACAACTAAAATAATAAATGCAGTAATAAAATGATATGTCATGTGAAATAACACTGCGTTACCGAGAAATGATTGTGTCCGTCTTTATTTTCACCGCGCGCAGCAACCCTCGACACATGATGACGTCGTGCACCAACTACGCGACCACTGGAACAAAGGATATGAGTGGTGAAGCGGATGCTGGTCGGCTCCTCGGATGGCGGTGACGTAGAAGCTGCTTGAGCGAGGTGAAGAGAACTTGCGGCGGCTGCTCGGATGGCAGTGACCGGTGCGCTGAAAACAAGAATCAGAGTGAGATGAGGGTGGCGGTTGGGATGTGCAGTAGGAGGCAGCTGCTCGTGTGGCTGCAGGTTTAGGAGGAGAGGCTGGTTCATGGAGAGGGGGTGGTGGGTTTTTGGAAGGGGATGTGGCAGAATGGCAGGAGGCGACGAGATGGCAGGAGGCAGGGAAGAGGTGTGCTGGGGAAGCCCAGCGACGGGCTGACTGGGGGTGGTGAGGGAGAGTGGAGCGGGCGCTGGGCAGTGGGGTGTGACGGCGGAAACGGAGCGGGGGTGGCAGGGGAGAGGGCAGCGGAGGAGAGGCAGGGGGAGAGAAGCAGGGGGCGCTGGGTCCGTCGGGGTAAGGGAGTGCCGACGAGAGAGGGGGGAGGTTGCGGGGGTAAGGAGGGAGCAAGCTGGGGATGGGAGAGGCGGCTGGGAGAATGGGTATGCCGGGTCGGCCGAGTGAGGTTCAAAAAAAGAAAAAAAGAAAAAAGAAAAAATGGAGAGAGATGGAGGGGGCGGCGAGTAGAGGAAAATAGGGGGATTGGAGAGAGAGAGTTCAAAAAAGAAAAAGGGTGTGGAATGGGTCAAAAAAAAAGAAAAGGGGGGAGGGAAGTTGGGGAAATTCAAATTCAAATTAAATATAAAATAAAACTAATTATCTAAAAGGGTTAAATAATATTAATAATAGATTTATATAAATATTTATATTTATAATTAATTAATAAACTAAAAGTAATATTAAAATAAAATAAAATATGAAATGTTAATAAAATAAAATTCTAAAAAAATGAAAATAAATAACTAATTTAAATATAATACTAACTAAAAACTATAAAAACAACTAAAATATTTAAAATACTACAAAAAGAACCTAAAAACACAAGAAGCGGTTAACAAATTAATTAAAACTAAATGAAAATAGGAAAAAAAATGTCAGTAACATCCATGTACATCAGTCACACACCATTTTAAACAACTAATAGTGCCTTAAGGTATGTCAATTTCATCAAAAAACCAGGCAAACTCAACTTTCTTAAAAAAAAATCACTTGTGCCATGGGTTATTACATGATTTAACATCAACCGAAATTGTTCTTGGACCAAGATTATTACCCCATTATTTCATAATTCTCTTAAAGGCATATAAATAATTAATAGGGTAAGGTACTCGATTGGTTCTACCCTCAAAATCTGATTGTGATGAAAAAACACCAGCACTCAGGGTGCCTTACTATTTAAGAGTACAAGGCATTTACACAAGTTTTATACTAGACCCCTCCAAGGGTATTCCATTTACACAGAACATCACTCTTGATCAACCTAAAACCCAACAATCCTATCTATATTTACATTCCCAATGAATCTCACATGACTAACTATACATCCCCAGAAACCTCCCATGATTCATCCTAAAAAAAAACATTTAACCATGACTCACCAGTTCTAAGCCTACCATCCACGATCCTCATTGATCTAGTCACCGAAACCAAGACTAGGGAGTTAATAAGGATAGAAAACCTAACGATACTACCCCTCTCAAAATTATCCATAATACTAAAGGTATTATCACATAAGTGATTCTCCTAGAACTATAAAGGCATCCAATGCTTCTAAACCACATACCATGTGGTATATATTTCACACTGATATTGTATGCCAAAAGATCTACCTATGTATCATTTATTTAACAAACTCACAAAAATAAGACAACTTCTCTCATAATCCACCCTTGATGGTCATAAGACACCAATCCCTAATATAGAGTCATGCTAAAGGAAGTCACTCGACTCTACTTCCCAACCTGCTCTTCTTATCTCACATGGGTTAGAACTCCTAGGATGACACTCACCCTCATTACAAGGTCATAAGCCATCTAAATTTATAGACACCCACTATAGGGTCTCACATATAGATCTGAGTCTATTATAACCTACCCTCTCCTGGTTTAGGTATAAATCACTATGGTTATAGGCAAACACTACACATCAAATCATAAAAACCTAAGAGAATCCATAACTCAAAGATATCACATAACTCAAGTACTCTCACAGCCCTAACTACCCATATATAGAGGAAAACAATAAAAACCCACTAGGTCTGCCTTATATATATATATATATAGTTCACAATTTTACTATTTTCCATTTTTTTCTTTAACTATAATTTTTCTATAACAGGGGGCTTGGTTAAATGAAATTCTATATACAAGTTATAGAGTAAAATGATTTATAAGATGTACTTAGAATTTTATTTAGATGAAACCATGTAAAAATAAAGACAAATAATCCCATTATTTACTTTTAACCACTTACTTTATCTAGAACCTTTCACAACTTAGGATCAATTAAATAATATCTCGATTATGACTTATAGATAAAAATGCTCTTTAAGTTTTAATTGGTAATTTATTTTGCTGAAGTCTCATAATAATCAAGGAAATTGATAACATAACATATATTTATACCTTTAGAGGATCATTTAAGTAAGACTCCACCACATAATTATACAAGAAAAAACTATATGAATGGATGCAATCACTTTAAATAACCAACCCATGTCACAACTCAGGGAATCAAGGATAATCCATCACAAGAAATCATGCAAATGACATGCGAATCCTACATGCCTAATATAATTCATGAACACATGAACTCTTACTATACATGCCAAGGGACAAAATATCATAAACCATTACCTTATAAATCAAGTGCATCAATCGAGGTGAAATGAGATGATTAGTAAAAAAGAACAACAAGACTCACAATCTCATATCTGGAAACATGGACTTACCTTGTACATGGGGTGGCTAGTTCTAGGAAAAAGTTCTATACCCTTTCCCAACAACATACTATATTCTATCTACCTTTCTTAAATAGTAAGAAAAAATAAAAAAACCCTAATATCACATTACGATGTGCCTTTACCCCAGAACACTAATTGGTACCTAGACTAATGACCGCTACTATACCTTAGGCCTGATTCCCTGTATGATGAGGATTTTGAAAAGAATCACAGGTCTAATGTGGTATGGTGGGGAGAATATACGCATATATCAGAGTAAAATAGAAATGGAAATAAAGAAAATCATAAAAATCCTAGTAAATAAACCAGTACATGACATTCAAAAAAAGTGATAAAAATATACAAAATAAAACATTCTATATCAAAATAAAACTAAAACTACATTTTAGGTATACATAAAATAATAGTAGTTCATAAATACACTAGAACTAAAAATAAAAACTAAAAAACTAAGAATAATCCAAAAAAGGTGTTGAGTACTAGCCTGATCCCAACATCCATGCTCCATCCTAGTAAGTCCATCATTGAGCAATGACCATGGCCATGCCCAAACCTACAATCATGTGTCATTTTCTCAGGTACCAACGTGCGATGGTAGTTCAATTAGGGTGTGAGTAAAACTCAATAGGATACCAATAATGATGTCCCTAAATATAACTAGTCTATAATAAAGTACATACAAATGTTCTATAAATAAACAATTTAACATTTTAAATAATTACAAAATCGTAAATAACCACCGATGACCAAGTTTCACGATGACTCCTAAAATTGGTTTATACCATTGTTAATCCTTAGGTCTGTGACCCTAATCTACCATACCTTCTTTATATAGTACTGAGGTTTCTCAAATAATATCATGTGAATTTTTCCGACTAATAAATGACCCAGGTCTCCTTGGTATAAAAATGAGTAACACAGACCTCCCATTCATGAGTTTTCTCATCCATGACACAAGCCATAAAGTAACATAGACCTCCTCTACATGAGTTTTCTTATACAAGGAATAAATCCAAAAGGTAACATAGAACTTCAATATGAGAGTTTTACCAGCCAATAGTAACACATGCAACCTCATAGGGTGTTTTATTTATAATATCAAAACCACACAAGGGAATTTTCTATATAAGCATCAAGACTACTACAAGGGAATTTTCATTTCGATATAAAACATTAAAAATAAATTTTAACTTTTCTTTAATTAAATTTAAATAAATATTTCATTTTATAAGTACCATTTAAAACATATCACTTTTTCTAACAAGGGGGTCATCACAAGCCTTTATAACTAACATTTACTCCTTTGTTTATTAAGAAAACACGTTTTTTTCAAAATAATAAATCACCATAAAACTCAAACCCATTGATACATTTAAAGCTATTAATTATCCATTAAAAGAACATAATACTTTAATTTCATAAAACCAAATATTTTCATCAAACCAAAATCATTTTATAGTTTTTGTAATTCATTTTTTGGAAACCACAACATGATGGAAATCACAATCTCATGATTATCAATGGTTGTGAAATCCCATTTCACCACCATCAATCTAAATATAATTTCCCTTTATAATAGTCCATGTGGAATAAAATTTCCATAATTAAGTTCTATTTATAAAATAAGGCATTAACTTATAATCACCATTTTTCATAGGTTCTAACATCTTAATTTATGGTATCTAGAAAAGATGAAGCACAATTCAATTATTAAAATTAGATCTAGGTCATAGCATAGAAAAACCTCCATGACGCACCATACATGCACTTGGAAAAAAAAGGAGAATATGGGTTAATTTTAGAGACCACATACCATAGCCTTATAAGCATCCACACATCCAATATTGTCCTTTGATTTGGACTAAATCAGAAGTAAATAAAGAATCATTCAAAATCCCTTGAAATAGGGCATATTAGCTAAATTGAACAAGACACCACTTAAAATATAATTAAATAAATAAAGTTAGGAAGATGAATTTTATCCTTACCTATAGATTGATAAAAATACATATGGAAGGAGGAATAAATCTCTAATAAAGAAAATCAACTATAGTGAATTAAGAAGGAGAAATCCCCCTTGGGGGAATACTACTATTCATGGGAGGGAAGATCAATTTGAGTAAGGATTTAAGGGGGTGGACCTGATAAAATTATAAGTCTAAACATAATAAAATTTTATCCTAGCAGGTTACTGGATAACTTCCCCTGGGCCACCGGTTAGCTGGTGAGCCCATTCCCTATATAGGGATATATGCCATGTCCACTGGTCAGCTGGTGACCCTATACTAGCTAGCCGGTGGTGTTGTAGCAACATATTACAGCCTTATATCCACCTAAAATCCTATCATAATTACTTATTTAATCCTTACTTGGACCCATTAAAAAAATCAAACAAGTATTTTTATATGAGGTTTTGAAAATTTTAAATGATTCTAGATCCATAAAGGGCT
This sequence comes from Viscum album, assembly GCA_963277665.1. Classification (NCBI taxonomy): domain Eukaryota; kingdom Viridiplantae; phylum Streptophyta; class Magnoliopsida; order Santalales; family Viscaceae; genus Viscum; species Viscum album. The sequence goes on from OY728147.1 coordinate 161,622,800, forward strand.
AGGGTTTTACAGTTACAACATGATGAGCAATCTATAGAAAAAATATGCAATGGGGATACCCTAATCCAAATTCAGATCCAAAAATTCAAATTCCCACTAAAAATAGTAACCCATAAATTTATAGGTCATTAAAACCTAAATGGAAATATTTTATGTCAATTTTCCTTTCTTTATTTTAGTCATATATTCCACTCATCGTCCACTCCTTTTGATAATTAAGAACTCACACTATTTTTGGTATTTTTGAGACATATCATATGATTTTCACTTATTTATTGAGTATAAATAATCTAGAACTAAACCATCCCTTATATATGGAATCCCCTATAACTAATTGAAATATTCAGGTCATAGAAGCAAGATAGGGGCAACCAACTCCTAGAATTTCATTCAAACCATTATGGATTTTATTTTTCACTTACACACCAGGTGCCTAATCATCTTATAAATTTAATGTGGGATCTCAATTTTCCATTTAACACTAATTTAAAATAAATCATATGATTATTATTTTAATTTGTATCCTTGAGTATTTATTCACTCATAGTGAAAAATCCTCCCAAGTCCAAGTTCAAATTACAGTATGTACACATCCGATTATGATTCCCTAAAGTCTTTCCTTTTAAAATTCACTAAAAAAATTCATAGACTAGAAAATAATGGTTTTATATGTGATATATCTCCTATATAAGTTATAATAATGACTATTAAGTGTTATTTCAAATTAGTTCATACACCACACTCCCCTATACATGGTTTTCACATGACACTCATTTTGATCAGATTCATGGGATTTCAAATTTGTAAAAATAATAAGATGAATGAAATATTTAGGGTAAGTAGAATAATCCCCTTTATTTTTTATCTATTATTATGTAGTTTATACTTTTTTATTTGTTATTTAAGTTACATTATTCCTTTATATCTTGTAAAATGAAAGTAATACTCTCAATTGGTGGAATTATGCTTATTAAAATAATAATAAAAAGAATTAAATAACTTGGGATACCTCCCAAGAGTTATTAGTTTATTTTTATCATCCTGAAACTTCATATCATAATTATTTCATTTTAAAAGTGATAGATTTCTCTACCACCCCTCCTTCAAACTATAATTTCAGCCTTTGTCCATTTATAATGAATATCTATCCTTCTTCTCTAGAAATATTCATAGTTACATTAGGATTCAAATCCACTAACTTAAATGGTTGAGACCACATAAAATTAATATTTATATTAAATAGATTCATTATATAATGAAAGTGAAGGACCAACTATCCTTCTTTGAATTTATTCCTCTGGATCATTTTTTATGGAAACCTCTTGAACCTTTCATTAAAAATCCTTTCATTATCATAGGCCACTCTAATTAACTCATCCAATTCATTAAAATCAAAAATTATTGTCTCTAAAATAATATTATAGTTCATGTTAACAACCTTAATTTCCTAAAAAACTATGTGTTTGATCTCTACTAGTAGGTGGAATATTTTTCCAAAGACTATACTATATAAAGACATGTTAATGGGGGGGGGGGGGTTTATATGATATTTTACATGCCTCAAGTGAATCCTCTAGTTTACAAGTCCAATCTTTTCTAGAACAACTTACTATAATTTATAAAATAAATTTCAATTCCTTGTTGAATATATTAGCTTGAAAAATTGTTTGTGGATGATGAAATAAAATTAAATATTTATTAAAAATAATAATATTACAAGCATTTATAGATGATAAAAATAATTATGTCCAAGGGTTTCACCAAGAACAACTGATTTAAAACCATATGCGAGTGATATCATGGTAGATAAAATATGAATATTATTAGTTTAATTACTTTTTCAAACCAATAAATCCACATCTTAGTTTCCCTTACTCCATGTATGTTATATTTTCCTCTCTTTCCCCAAAATAATTCTAGAACTTCTAATGTAATAAATAACTGACCAATGATTGGGTGATACAATCTTAAAAAAATTCATAAGATTGATTGAATCTATTTCCACCTCTATCAATATGATGTTATATAATATACTCAAAATCAGGCCACACAACATAGCATGAACCTCCATGATTATCTATTTACCACCATCATAGTAAGAACGAAATGCTAAAATAATTGAACCATGATCATTATGAATGATACCACCCCCTCTGTCATCCCTCCTATATAATATCTATTGATTTTAAGTTTAAAACATTGGACTGGCCTTTCCCACACCACCCAGTGACCATGAGAACTCAATCATTAGGGTTTTGTGATAGTTTCTTTTAACCTTAATTCAAGTTTTCCCCTAAAATACTATAGTATAGTAGTACCAAAGGTTTTCTTCTATAAGGTTTAATTTTAGGAGTTTCTTACTATCATCATTTTTTATATTTTTCACTTTTATATTTATATGTGGTAATACTTTACTAAAATTAAACATTTTTTTCAAAACTAATGACAATGGTAATGGAAGTAAACAAGAAGTGGTTAAATTAGCAGAATGAAGAAGCAGTAGATGAAACTAGAATTTTTATGGTTCAATATATCTTCATTATTTTAAAATAACTTCAAAATTATAACTCTATAAATGAATATATTTAAATCTAAAATAAATCATTTTAGTAAGAGTCGATTAATGCACTCAATGATCATAGAGTAAATTGATAAAATCAACTCCCTCTATACTCACAATCCTCAATCAAGGATTGAGAAAATTAAAAAATAAGGATTGAATTCAAAATCATAATTGTATTGAACTAAAAAACCATATTAAGAGATCAATACACTCCAATGAGTGATGTTCTATTCTCAAAATGGAAGAAAAATATTAACTAAGTGACAACATAATGAAACATTAATCAACGATTACATTTCAATGCTCAATAATTAGGAGATAATTATAATTGAAAAATAAAGGTACAAAAACGTAGAAAGAGACCACTATTAAAATCTACCAGTATAATACCAATAAAAATATATCTGAACATAGTTGAAGATCAAGACAAAACTCCAATATTCATCTTTATTCGGATGACCGAAAATAGATCCTCTTCGTTCCTTATATAAGAACTCTTGGTTCCATTACCTCTTCTGTTATGTCTCCATTTTTTTATCCCAGATCCTACACCTTTTTTCAAAAAAGAAACTCTGAGAATAAAAATCCCCAGCAATCATCTACTTATAGCTTGATTTCCCAAGTGTCATTCTCTAGTTGGTCCTCCAACTTTGTTTATATCATAATCATGTAACGATGATTTCCCCTTCAAACTAATGAAATATATACACATGAAACTAACTTAGTCAAATATATGATGAATATAATTGTGATCCTAGATAGATTAATTCTTTATTAGAAACTACAATGAATTATATAAGATTCACCATTAAACCTTAATCTCATCATCTCTATTCTAAAACACATGACTTTAGGTTTATCTATATGATTAATTTATCAGCTTCGAGAAGTTATAAATTTCCCAGATCGAGTCCAAGAAAAAAAAATAGGTTTAAAGATCTCCTACTCTAGCCCCTATTCATTGGTTATATTGATTTAGTCATACAATAATAGTTTGGGATTCATCTTCTAAACATGGGTATTAACTTCACCAATACAGGGTTCATCTTCCAATGTGGGGTTCACCAATGTAGGGTATATATTAAAAATATTATATTCCTAAATCTAAAATTGAAGATAATAACATGGGGTTCATATTAAAAACATGGGGTTCATCTTACAAACATTAGGTTTACAAAACTAACATTCTACTTAAACTTATGGATAAATGTTAAAAAAAAAATCCTCCAATAATCATACGGACACACGTTCCTTTTTCAGCGTATCGATCAACCATGCATAGAAAAAACCACAGATTAATTAAATTATCATTTTTAAATAAAATTTAATAAATAAATTAAAATAAAAAATAAAGGAATTATATATTTTATTAATAGATCTAAAATAAAATCAAACAAAAACATAAATTATCAATTGAAAACAAGTATAAATATTATAATTTAAATTAATTTAAAAAAATTATATAAATTAACCAAAAGATATAATTAACCATTTAAATACTAGTTTATGCATCTAAAACACATAAAATAAAATAAAATAAATTTGGAAAAAGACATGAAAAAATTCCACATAAAATCCCCCACATTAATATTTTTCTTACCCTCAAGCAAACAATCAGTCAAATTCAGTGGATGAAAGTGATCTTAAGAATGAAAAATAAAAATTCCTTTAAGAATTAATTTTTATAAATAGTTTCCATCATGGATTATCTCAAGCTAAAAAATGTGAATTTATCTTAAAATGAATGATCTTATTATGAAATTTGTTATTGTTTTACCAAACAAGAATATAAATTGAAAATTTTAATGTGAATTTAACAAACATTAATTTGCAAGTGTTTTGAAGTACAAAATTTTCTTTACCTCCAGGAGAATAAGAGCACATAATTTAAGAAGTCATAATAAATAGAAGCACTATTTAATGGGGTGTAGTGATAATTTATTAGTGGAATAATAATCCATCCAATAGTAAATGAAGAAATAATTAAGAGATAAAGAATAAGGAGCTCAACCAAGATTATGATTTTTATTTCATAATCCCTTTGGATACATATCTTACCAGTTAAATCCAAACTAAAAAGTTGAAAGAGAATAATTATTGCATAAAATTTTCTAAAAATTTTACCAAAATATAAATTTTTCTAGACGTAAAGATAAATGATTTACCAAATTAAATCCACAAGATAATAAATATTAATCTCATCAAAGTGTCATCACAACCTTCAATTTTAAGAAAAATTTTCACCCATTTATAAAATTCTAAGAGATGGTTAAAAACTCAAAATTTTGAAAAACTTTAGGAGGTTTTTATGGGTTCAAATTCAATAATAGTTAAACATAGTAAAGAATACTCTCCCACACTTAAAGATCAAAATTTTCCCTAATATTGAATTCAAGTTGGAAGAAACACTTAACCTAATTTTTTTTCAAACAAATTTTTAACTTAGAAATTCAAAATCATGATCAAGGGTCAAAAAAAATTCAAAATCCATTTTCCTAAAAAAAGTGATTTTCAAACAATTCCTTAAATTTACATTCCTGTTCTCAATTAATAATCAAATATATTTTCAAATAAGAACATATTATATAGAATGTTGAGTAGTTATTACATATAAAGTAGAAGTTTAAATACAATGGAATTCTAGAGAGTTAACAACACAAAATATATTCCATTAATTTTTTTTGAAGGAGTATAATAAGAACTAATAATTCCCATGATATAAAACTTTATTTTTCTTTAGATATACTAAAATACACACTTTCTTGACTTTTAAGTAAGCTTATCTAGTTTATTAAGTTTAAGATCTTAAAGATGAAAAAAATTAATATTAAAATTTTAAAATATTAATTTTGACTAAAATATAACCAGAGTTTAAGAAATAAGGGAATTGATCTAACTATCTTGAGTATTTATCTTTTCTTGATCCTCTTAGATTAAAAAGGTTATACTCTAATGAGTCTCTAAAACCTCCTTAGTTCATTTTTATATTCTTCATGGTAGAAAGAAAGAAAAAAAATTCCTCAAAACCATACCAATTTATTCTCTGAGAAAAATAAAATAAAATAAAAACCTAACATTACAAAAGGTTTTTACCCCCAAACTTATTTAAAAAAAACAAATAGAATGGGAAGATACAACGTGGATGATTTAGTTGTATTAAACTTCTAGCAAAAGAATCTTCTCCCTTAGAGGTTCATTAATATCTTATATAAACAGCCTAATAATATGTCTATTTATAGTTAATTAAACATATTTAATTGAATATCTAATATTTATAACACCAAAATGTAAAAAATGAGTTACAATAAATGGACTATCCCATTTGGAATGAAATTCACATGGGAATATATTAAGCCTAGAATTATATAGAAGTAATTTATCTCTAATCTAAAATTAATTGTCCAAAATAAATTTGTCATGAATAGACTCTATTTTATATTTAAAACCCTTTAATTTGCATAGGAATTGTTCAGAATTTCTTGTAAATCTCATAAACAAAACTTCCTCTCTCTTCTAGTTTCAAACAAATTCAAATTCCATGACTTTAATACCCAAAATCTATATACTCTAACTCCAAAGGAATAAGATAGGCTCTTACAAAAACTATATTGTTTGGTGATATTACTATTTGATTCATATAGGCTATCCTATATTCTAAAAAATTATTCTCAATACTTAATATTCAATCCTTCCTATTATAGTTAACTATTTTCTCAAGAATATTCTTGATCTATCTTTTTGACACTTCAACCATCCCATTTGATTGAGGATGATAGGGTGAAGAAACTTTATGACTAACCCCATATCTTTTCAGTAAATATTCCAATGTTATATTAAAAAAATAAGTTCCTTGTTCTATAATAATGAACCTTGTCATCCCAAATCTACAAAAAAATTACTCTAAAAAAATGGGATACCACTCTAGCATCATTAGTCATGGTTGGTATAGATTCAATACCCTTCGAAACATAATATACAATGAGAAAGATATATGAATATAAAAAGGAAATTGGAAAAGGACCCATAAAATTCATTCCCCAAAAATCAAATAAATCTAAAAATAAAAAAGGTTGATGTGGAAATCATGATAATCACTAAAGATGGTAGGACAACATAAGCCCGAATTAAACACTTTCCTAATATTACTATGTGGACCAAATTGACCTTAATATCTCAAACTATGGTATAATTTCAACACTAAATAAATCTCAAAATTTAGTATACATATCATAAAAATATAACCAATTCACATATTCCACAAATAAGGATCATCCCAAACATATTTCCTGGACTCACTAATCAATTTAGAAATCTACTGTTTGGAAAAACAGTGAGGAGTAACATCAGTAGCTAAGTAATTCACTATGTATGAATACTATGGTACCTTATCAATAAAATAATAATATAATTTCTCCTTAGGTAATAATTCTATAATGGGTTCAATAGATTATCTATCTTAACAAGACCTAGTAGGTGTCCCTCTCAAATGACCATCCACAATATTCTCAAGTCCTTTACTACCTTGTATATTTATTTCAAATTCTTGAAGAAAAAATATCCTTCTAACTAGACTTGATTTTTAATATTGTTTCTTCATGATATATCTAATAGTATAATGGTTAGTGATAACTACAAATTTATATCCCAATACATAATACCAAAAATTTTCAAGTGAGAACACAATGGTCAAAAATTATTTATTTTTGTTGTGTATTGTTTTGGGAATATTCTAGAGTCCTTAAAGAATAAGAAATGACATGTAATTTCCTTTCTAATATATTCCTAGGAATAAACCCTAAAGTGAATTATGAAGCATAGTTCATTAGCTAAAAAGGAAATTCCTAATTCAATGGTTGAACTATTGGTGGGTAAATTAGATTCTATTTGATTTCGTTAAAGGATTCCTTACCACTCATGTTAAAGAAAAAGGAAACATATTTCTATAAAAGTTTTGTAAAAGGTAAAGTAATTTGGATAAAGTATTTTAAAAACCTCATATAGAATCCAAAATTTCCAAGAAAAGATCAAATATCTTTCACAGTATTAAGAAATGGTAAGTAAGAGATACTATAAAACGTGGGATTATCCACCCAAATTCCATATCCGGACACTTCATGACCATAGAAAATTCCACTCTCAACTATAAAATGACATTTTTCAAAGTTAAGAACAAATTTATTTTCAATAAAAACTCTAATAATAACCCCTAAAATTCTCATACATTTCTCAAAAGATAGATCATACATTGTTAAATCCTCCATAAATACTTCCATACATTCCTCAAGAAATTTAGAAAAATGATAATCAAACATCTTTTGAAGGTGGAGGTGGAATTACATAGTCCAAATAGAATTATTTTATAATAAAAGTTACCAAATAGACATGTAAAAGTTGTTTTATACAAGTCCTATGGGGATATATGAATATGAAGGTATCCTAAAAAAGAATATGGGAAGCAATAATGGGATTAACCAACTAAGATTTCAATAATTTGATCAAGAAAAGTAAAGGGAAGGTGGTCCTTAATAGTCACTAATTTCAGACTCCTATAATAAATTCATACCCTATACTTATTGAGAAATATAGTAGGCACTAATTCTTTAAATTCATTCTTGATAATTTTAAACCCTCCTTTTTAGGAACAGTATTCAATATAATTTCCCATTTACTGTGAGAAATTGGGTAAACTATACAATAATCCAACAAGGTAGTCACGTCATTTTTAACCAATTCAAGAAGGGTAAGATTCAGTCTCCTTTGGAATTTTCTAACAGGTATGGAATTTACCCCTAAAATTATATTGTGCATAAAAATTGAAGGAATAATACATGGCAATTCATCTAAAGACCATCCTTTTGTATTTCTATTTTTCTTTAGGGATAATAAGGTATGGTTCTATTATTCATTGGAAAACCCAATAAAATTATAACTAGAAATTATTGTTTCCCTACCAAGTATTCATTTTCAAATTTTTAGAAAAGGATATAAGTTAAAGTGTAGGTGGGTTTTCCTCTATATAAAATAGGTTTTATGGGTTCTTTGAGTTCAATTTAAACCTCTACATAATTCTCCATCATAGTAGTTGTAAAACATTCTAAAGTAGTAGTGAAATTATTCTCAAAAAATGTACACATTTAATCCTAAAAATAAATTTTAGATGTAAGTAAAAAAACGTGGGTGATTATTCAATGACATTTTGAGTAGAATTTAAATTATTTTTAACAATTTTAGGTTTAATTACACCTAGTAACTCAAAATTTTTAGTAACATTACACATTCTAAAAATCTCATAAAAATCATAATCCATTTCAATATCATTTGGTTAAAAACCGTATAAGTTCCACCATTTTAATGTTAAAAAATTTCAATATAGTATTTATTTTTCTCAAAAATATATTTTTTTCAAAGTCAATATAGTTTTCAAGATTCTTAGTATTTTCAGTTCTGGTATCTTCAATATCAAAAAAATTTCATTTCCCAAAGAATTCATAGGTTGGTTATTTTTATTGAAATTTGGAAACAAATATATATAAAACCAATAAATAATTTTAACTTATTGTGGATAATAATATTCAATAGGGTGTTTTATTGATTCAAAGATATGAAAATTAACCATATGACCTCCAAACTCTAAATACAAAACCCCTTTATGAACATTTATTATAGCCTTGACATTTTTCAAAAATGGTCTCTTTAATATTAATGGTTCATGTGTTCTAAACCTTCCATCCTTTATATATAACATATAAAAAATCAACAAGAAAAAATATCTTTTATCCTTACCAAAGCATATTCAATGACTTCAGTTATCTTGGCTAAACTTATATTAGCCAACTGGATTACAATTCCAGACTGCTCAAGCTCTCCAACCTATATATATGAGAATATAAAAAAAATAACATTTATGAAGGATCCTAAATCTTACATTACATTATCGAATTGACGTTTACAATAATAAAAATAATAGAAATTAGAACCTTGTATTTAGATAACATATTTCTTATCATGTTAGTGAGATCACTCAACTAACTTTCAATTATACTATTCTTAGATTTGGAAGTAGATACTTCCATATTAAGTTTTACATGAATTAAGAACCTATTACCAAATTTATATGAATTTTAAATCACATTAGATATGATATTTCTAGCATCAATGGGAGTCTTATCTATTAAAACACATCCAACAACAACATCTTTCATACTCATATCCATAGAGACTAATCGTTAATAAAAATATTAGATTAAAATCTAGTATGAAATTTTATGGTAAGGGAAGCTAGAATGAAAATTATTAAACCTCTCCCAATATTAATGTCGAGTCTCCCATTGTGAATACCTTATCCTATAGATATCCTTTATAAGTGAGGCAGTCCTAGATGTTGGGAAACATTTATCAATTAATATTTTCTTAAATTAGAACCAACTACCTATAGAAGTGTATTGGGAGTAGAAGAACCACTTGTAAACTCCATCTAAGGAAAATGGTAATGATATTTTATTTATTTTATCCTCAATGACTCCCTGGGGTTTCATGGTTATGAACACCATGTGTAATTATTGTAAGTTTTCATGTATATCATCTCTCGAAAGACCATGGAATTTTGGTAAATGATGTATCAATCTTGATCTAAGCTTAAAAATGGAGCTATTTTAGGGCATCTTAAACAATTTTTTTGGTTTTCAAATTTAGGTGTAGTGATTTCCTTCAATATTATTTTCAACCATTTTTCTTAAGTTTGGAATTTTTTATGTTTTTAGGATATTTTATTTTGGTGATTATTTTGGTGATATTGAATCTTTTTTGAAATTTTATATTTCAATGACCTGTTCGTTTTTTAGTATTTTTGACCAGATATTATGGGAATTTTATATTTAAATTTTTTTAAGGATATTAACTAACATATAAAAAAACTTTGATTATCATATTTTTTTAACATTTTTTTAGTAATAAAAATATTATTTTTGTACATTTTATTTCAAAAATCCATGGAAATTTCCCTATAAATGGTAACAATTAAAGAATTATTTTTAGAGATAGTCAATTTTAAACTTACTTTAAGTTTACACTAAAATATTGTAGTATAGAGTATCTAAGGTTGTATCCTTTTAGGTTTCCTTTTAGGATTTTATTACTCTCACAATTTTCTATTTTTTACATTTATATTTCCATGAGGTAATTTTTTACTAATATTAAACACCACTAATTTTCAAAAGTAATGAAAATTGAAATGGAAGTAAACAAGTAGTAGTGAAATTAATAGAGTGAAGAAGATGTGGCCAGAACTAGAAATTATCATGGTTCAATATCACTTTATTATTTTAAAATAATTTAAAAATTATAATTCTCTAAATTCATAGATTTAAACTCAAATCATGTGTTTCATTCAGTTTATTAAATTGAGGTTAATAACCAAGATCTTAACCATAAATATCCTTTTAGTAAGAGTCGATCAATGTGATCAATGATAACTGAGTACAATGTTACAATTTACTCTCTCTATACTCACAATCCTCAATATAGGATTGAGATATTTAAACAAATAGGATTGACTTTAGGAAACTACTTATCTTGAACTTAAAAGCCACATTAATAAATCTTCACACTGAAATCAAGAATGTGTTATTCTCAGAATGAAATAAATATATCAACAAAGTGATAGAATAATCAAAATTCAATCAAAAAATCACATTTCAATGTTCAATAAACACAAAGAATTACAATTGTGAAATAATGGTATGAAAACTCATAAATACCTCTCCATTTGAATCTACTAAACTAATACCACTAAAAATACGACAGAAATTTTTTGAAGAGTAGGAGAGAACTCCAATATTCATCTTTATTAGGATGATCAACAACATATCCTCTTTGATCCCTCTAGAAGAACTCTTGATTCTCCTCTCCATGATTTGTTCTTGATATATCTTCTATTGCGTCTCCCCCTTTTGATCCTATATCCCCTTCCTTCTATAAAAAATAACCTTCAAGAATAAAAATCTCTAGAAATCACGTACTCACAAAACGATTACCTAGATGAAATTCTATGGATGGTATTTCAGCTTTATTTTTATCATGGTCATGTGATGACAATTTTCCCCTTAAAACTAACACAGTATATGCATATACAACCTATTTATTCAAATGTAAAATGAATTCGATTACTATCTTGGATGATTATATCTTTATCTAAAATTATAACGAATTCAAGAAGATTCACTAGGAAACCTTATTCTCATTGTATCTATTCTTATACATGTGACTTCCAGTTCTTCAATTATAATACTTTATCATATTTAATCTCTTATAATGTTCCCACATTGAGTCCAAGAGAACACATAGGCATCAATATCTCTTTCTTGAGCCCCTATTCACTACTTATGTGGAGTTGGGCATATAATATTAGTATGAGGTTTATCTTCTAAATTTGGGGTTTATCTTATAATGTGAGGTTCATATTACAAATGTTTGGTTCCCAAACCTAACATGGGGGATACCAACATGGGATTTGTCTTATAAACATAAGGTTCATCTTAAAAATATTAGGATTCTGAAACTAACATTACACTTAAACATGTGGACCAACTGTAATAAAAATTTCCTCCAATAATTAGATGATTGCACCTTCCATTAGTAGAAAAACTGTGCACATATCAACTGTGCCTGAAAAAAATATATTAAATTTATTATATTTTCAGAGAAAAGTTAATTAGAAAATTAAAATAAAAAATAAAGTAATTAAATATTTAATTCATAGAGATCAAAATATTTAAATACAAACTTAAATTATCAATAGAAAACAAGGATAAATATTATAAATGATACTAATTTAAAAAATTTATATAAATTAACCAAATAATATTATTAACTATTTTAAATAACAATTTAAGCATTTAAAATATAGAAAATACAATGAAAAAGTTGTGTAAAAGACATGAAAAAGAGTCCACATTAAGAACATGAGTCTCAAACCATTTTTTCCTTCCTAGAGAGTTAGAATAAAACCTAAAAATAGGTAGATATGTGGTTCCCCATATTCTACATGGCTAGCACCACCATCAGGCATATCAATTTGGTTTTCAAAGATAATGTATTATCTTGGGAACCTGAGTATCTAATTTCATTTCTAACCCCCATATGAACAAAAAACATATAGTAAAATCCATGTTATTAGTGCACCTTGTGAAGAGAGGATATATATATTATAAAACTATCTCTCAATTAGTAGCTCAAAATTATTATGCTGAACTGAACACCCCATGCAAGAACCTAGTGAGTTCCTCATGATTTTTCCCACTCCCCTTATAGGAGAAAGTGATCCACTGACCCTCCAATAGAAACAATTCAACATAAACATCTAGAAACCAAATTCTTATCCTTCTACTGGATAAAATCATCATTATGGATCACACAATTTCTGATACACCAAATGAGAAATCTAAATTTGAGTGGGATAGATTTTTTCTAAATGGACCCTCTAATGACCTAAACTTTTATAAATGATAATTCATTCTTTTTGAATGAATAAATTCATTATCGAGTAATGATATTATAAAAAATACATGCACTACTTTTGTTATTTTGGATTGTTATGTCTTTTCAAATTTAAAAGACCATTAAAAAACATAACCATTTATAATAAAGATTTTTAATAGTGCTCATATTATTAATATATATAAAGGGTTATGATAAAGTCCAATTGACGCAAAAAGAATAATCAATGACCCCAAATATTAGGATCATACCATATAAATCCCATTTATCAGATCTTTTGAGAGAGATAACATCACTAAGATTTTCCCTTGATCAATCCAAAGTCAAGATTCTATAACTAATGTATGAACAAAAACATTTATGGGATAAGTTCAGTCTCAAAGAGATCACGATCCAAACCATGTATACCAAACCACCATAAGAAAATATCACTATCACACACCTTAACCTTATGAAATTTTTTATTGTAATAAAACTATTAAAATAATTAAAACCACTTAAATTTGGAAGAAAACATGGGAAAAAATAATGGGAAGGTTTTTAGTTTTTGATTACTTTATCATACAGTGTCAAAAAATCTATTTTTATAAATTAATAAAGAATTCTCCGCTCTATTTCTATATAAACCCATCCAAAATCCCATTATTCTTCACTCAAAACCCTTTGAGTATGAAATTACTATGACCTTACCTATCTATAGTCCTCCAAAATTTTCTTAATATCTTAATAATATCCTCATAAGCTTTTAAAATATCCCTCTCAAGGTTATGGGTCCTCTCCTTCCCTTATATTTCAAATACATTCTTTGTTTTATCCCTTTTTATTCCCAATTTTTTATGTTTTATTATGTTCTTACATATCCCTCCTACCGTCCTTATATTTTCCAAGTGATTAGATTCCCCATTCACTCCCATTAACCCCTTATATGAATCTTTATGTACCACAATTATATTCCTAAAATTATCTTGTGATTTTTCATGCCAAAAAATTATGTAGTAAATACCCATCACCATTTCCACTCAAAGGTATTTAGCTATATGTACATATCCTTCGTTGTCTAGGTAATTTTATGTATGTATCTCACACTCAATCATGGGATTACAATTTGTTAAATACATCCTTATGTTGTATGATCTATGTGACACACTTATACATGTACATGATATGAAAGTGATGGGTGGGCCCAAAATTATATATCCCTCCAATGCATTGGGTAATGTTTTAATCTCATGATATTCCTTGTATGGTGCATGGGAGGTTATACTAAGCACACTATGTTACGTTTTATTGGTGTTTGTCACCAAATAATGTTTATGATTCCGTGTTTTATGCTATTTAAATATTCTTATGTTGCCTTTATGCTATCATGTAATATCATTTCTCATTATTCAAGATTATGATTCTCACCCCTCTTATGTTACCTTTATATACCTCTTAGATCACATGTACTAATTTACCTTATTCTATTATTTTTTACCTTATTGGGAATAATATCTCACCACTTTCTTATGTACGTCCCCAGGTCATCCCTTTTAGTTTTATAAGAATGATGGAATTTTAGGATAATGTTAAGGAAGTTTTCAATAATGTCATTATATCATTGTTTCTAGTTGTTATGTTATGTACCAAATTTACCAAAGACACTAGGCTTCATAATCTTTTGGTATTGTATTATGTGTACCTTAATGTAATAAATCATGAATTAAGGTGTAATAAAATATGGGTTGTCATAGCCTTCTACTAGGGGTATATACCTTGAGGAACATAGGAAATATTTTGGAATATTCTAGTGGAGAACCTACCAAAATAAGAGGTAGTGAAAGCTATAAAATTATCCACATCATCTAGATTGATATTGGAATATAGGATGGACTGATCCTTATCCAGGACTTCCTGAAGGAACATTGGGTGATCTTTGGCATTGTGAAATAAAAATCCAGGAAGTAGGAATATTGAGAAAAATAGGGGACTAAAAAACCAGTTGTTATTTCAAGAATTTATATTTCTACATCTTATAACCCTTCTAGAGTGATCACTAATAATCAATTAGATCCCCCAAAGGTTACTCTATAATAGAGAAACCTTGTGTCTCCCACCATCCATGTTCATACCCTTACCATATTTGGACTTAGTAAAATCCACCTACAATGAGTGTATTTTGAGTTTATCCCATTCAATTTTATCTTATAGTATCTATATATACTTCTTAATAATTTTAACATTAATTACAAATTCTTCATATGGTTTAGAAAACCTATTTCATTTTTACTAGTGAAACTATAATTTTCGGTGGGAGTCCTACAGGAACCCATTGAGCATATTATTAACTCATATTAATATAGCCTTGGGAGCCTAAATTAATTAAAGAACAAATAGTGGAACATAATGAGAGTTATACTCTATCCAAATGAAATAAAATGACATTTACAATTGGATAGTCATCCAATAATCTTATTAATAAATCCATAAAAATGCCATATCCAAACCCTACTAGTGGAAAATGGGTTCCCAAGGCAGGTCATCATAAATATAACTTTGGATAAGACTGTCCATAGTTTAATAAGAAGATCATACCTGGAAGAAATTCTCATGGATATGAAGAAATTACTCTTTTGTTTACTGATAATTTTCCCACTTCATTTTCCAGAATTATTGATGATGTTGAGAAAATTTTGGATTGATCTTCACCTTACATTTAGAATAAATAGAATATTGTATGAACAGAAATTATAGAAGATACTAGAGTCCATGCCTATCCTTAATGTCCCTCACTTTACCATTATAAATATATTCATTGATATTTTTACTAAGAAGGTGTTAGGAATGGATGAAAGGTCTTGGAGACATTGGGTCTCCTTGGTGAAGCCCACATGAGGTCTTAAAGGAAACAAACTTCTTCCCCATGAGGGAAACAAAAAACTAGACAAAATAATTTATACTAAATAATAAATCAATATTCTATTAAGGAACCAAATATCCTCATGAATTTGATAATCAAATTCCACTCCATTCTATCATAATCATTTTCTATTCCAATTTTTACCATGATATTGGTCCTAAATTTTTTTTGGATGAGGTTCACTAATATATCCTGTATTAAAATAATAGCACCTTGAATATTTATACCCTTAAAAAACCCATGTTTTTATCCAAATATAATTATAGGGAGATATATGGGGATTATTATTTTAAAATTTAATCTAGTATCTTATATAAAAAGTTACATATACTAATGGGATAGTAATGGTTGAAGAAGATATGATGCTGTACCTTCAGAATGACAACCAATATGGTTACACATGTGATAATTGAAAGGTTCCATTTAAAGTAATCTTGCACCAAAACACCACATAATTTTTAATAATGTCCCATGAAGTTATGTAGAAAGATCCCAAGTAACCATCAGGTCCATGAGTGATTTCTAGAGCAAGTTCTTATACTTATCTCTTGATCTCTTTCGCCAATGGAATGGATTTGATGATAGAATTATGAGAATCATAAATAGGGTGAGGGATCCTGTCAAGAAAGGATGAGTTTTGTACCTCCAAGGGTCACATACTTTCATAGCCCAACTGGGTGCCTGTTAACATATTAGAGATGTAATAAACAACAAGTGGGACAATGTCCTCAATATTTTTGATGATATAATCATCCTATATATGTAGATTAATATTTCCCATGAATTTATTCTCTTTGATATAAGTATTGAAATAATTTGTATTTCTCTCTCCCACTCTTAACCAAAGGTCTCTAGATATCTATCTATCCTTATGTTCCTCCTCAGATAGTCTATCTTCAAGAATATTTTATTTAAAAAAAATATATAGATATAAATAATCATCCCAATACTCCTAAAGTCTCACATCCAAGAAGTTTATCTCCTTTTGATGGTTATGCAGATTGGAAAGGGTATTAGGTTACTGAATCATAGATCTTTGAATATCTATTCTTAAACAATTAATATTATTCTATAGGGATACCCATAACTTCTCTTGGACCTTCCTTTCCCACAATTTTCACACAAGGTGAGTAAAATAATTTTCCTAGAACCACTATTTCCAAAATAAGAAGGGAAACATGGATCCCATATAATTTTCCATCTTTAAAACATAATGGAGAGTGATTAGAAAAATCTTGAGCGAGGTGATAATCCAAGATATAAGTAAAAGTGTATACCCCATTCAATTTTCCTAGACACTTATCCAACTACCACTAATACCTTCATAGCCATGTTTTTTGTTACACTAGGTAAAATGGTCACTTGAGAAACCCAAATCATGAAAATTATTTCCTAAGATAAATGAATTAAAATCTATCACTGCCTACCTAAAATAGGGATTCAACCTATTTTCTCATAATGATTCATAATTGAGTTGAATTCACACTTAAAAACCATCTTTTAGAGCCTATATAAAAGGTGTAAAGATCTCTCCAAAGCACCAAACTCTCCTAGATGTCATATTCTCATGATAATGGATTGATGAAATGAGTTATAATAGAGGCTAAACTCTATATTCATGTGTTAAGGATATGAAGAAATGAAGTCTAACTATAAATAATTATTCTATAAAATCTATTTGTGGTCATTAGTTAGGTATCCATGCATGGAATTATCCCAATTTATTTCTTTTCATATACTGTTGGATCGAATACACCTTGTGTTTGAGTTCAATGATTAAAGAGAGGTAAACATTTATCAACTTGGTTTTATTTTCTAAAAAATTATGTTTATTCAAGGAGATAATTCCTATGAAATTATAGATTATAAATTAAATCATTATGAGAAAGTGGTAGAATCCATACATGTTACTTCTATCTAGTTTGTGAGTATCACCATACAAGACATCACTAGTGATCTAAAGGAGGATCTGGTGGTCCTGCACTTCAAAACTTGAGAGTTCATATACCTTGATCACTAATAGCCTCTTGCATAAAAGAAATATTTAGTAACACATGCATCCCACTCTAACACTACAAATCTATTTAGAGAGTGGAAAGAAGTTAACTCCAGTAGAACGAGACAATTTGAACCTAGAGCACTAGGTGGAAGAAAATCCTTTAGGATGAGAGATGGGTCAGGGCATAGTTCAAAAATGGAAAACTATGTCAGGGGTGCCTCAATAGAACATTAGGCTACAATTGAGGGGGATATAATCTTATCTAAACTTACTAGGTATCCCTTTGAGTAGATTTATTATTAGACGCATTAGACTTCTATAGAATATCCAATATGGGGGACCCATATCGTGACCCCAAATAGCCACTAAATTCCAAACCATTATTAATATAGGAAATAGGTTCCATAGGTGGGTTTTCAATTGCCTATGAGCCATGATATAGAGTTGGGGAATCCCCCCTATCTGAATGGTGAATACAAGAATAATCCTTGACCAGATCCTCCTATGGGATAAGAAGGGAACCACCAACAGAGCTCGGATAAACCTATATAAGTGCCTCATAACTAAATCACTATACCAAAACCAAACCTATCCACCTCTATAGGAGTAATAATGACCCTAAAAGTGGTAATTAGGATAGAAATCCACCTTGTAATAATATGAAATCCTTTTCCAATGTGAAATCATAGTGAAAAATTTTAAAAGTATATTAAGAGATAAAGGATAAGATAAATCCATATCAATACAGATATAATCCTCCATGGTATTATCCATCCTCAATGTCTTATAATCAACACACAAGAAGTGACCAAGTGAGTCCCCTATATTTTTTATAATTGATGGATTGTGAAACAAAAAAGGTAACCTTGGGAGACAGACCCAAATAGATATTGACCTGGAATCTTTTCCATTATAAACATCCATCAACTAATACTAAAAGAGAAACCACTAATTACCACACATCAAAGACACTCTCAACCAGTTAGAGATTAAATCATCCCATGAGAATATGTGGATATAGAAAGTCCATCTATTAAAAACCATCATAGACGATGGAGAGGCTAAGCACTATAAATCTATGAAACACTTGAATACTTCCAGTAGAGAGAAATATATACTAAAATTATCCACCACATAATAATTATGGTAATTTAAAACTAAATCATAGTCTAACACATCCATGATCACCAATGTAATCCCACATATTTTCTCCAAGTCACATAATGATAACTAGTTTAGTGGAATCAATAGAAGGGACAAGGAGTAAGCCATGTACGGATTGGAGACTAAGGTCTTTTTGAAAGATATAGTGTGTTTGAGCTTTTAAGAGGAGGAAAAATCAACATGAACAAAAGCCAATGCTTGACTAGAAAGTGTAGGGGTGATCCAAACATCAAAAAAAGTAGGACCTCATAATATGGCTAGGCAGGGCTGTCACAAACCTTTGATGGATCCATCGCCTCATATGGGAGAGTGGGCCATCCATATCCACCTTAAATGTTCAAAAAATTAAAAATAATCAAGTAGGGAGTGGGATCCTAAGGAGGATTTTAAGGTTCATAATACAATTTCATAAGTTCCATCGTCTAAGATCAATAATTCCATTTCACCCATATCATTTTTTAGATGATACACAATTCCAATTTTGTGTTTGGATCCATACTTCTGCATAAGTATTTTGAATTTAATATTTTGTAAGTGAACCCTATTTTCATTGATGATGAAAATTGGGAGTCCAAATCTATAAAATATATTATTCCTTATAAAATTTACCATATAAGAACTCAAATTTCCTAGTAAATTAATGATCTTTACCCACTAAAATTTATTCATTATCAAGGGATTTTAGGAATGTTACCACAAAATAAAGGCCCTAGTGATAAAAAATTAAAACCTATATAATACTAGTTTGATCCATATCCTTTCTTAAACCTATATTTCTTATCCTTTTATAGCTATCAAAATTCATAAAAAATTATCTAGAATAATTAAAATGGAAGGATGAGAGAAACCACACTAACATTACTATATTAATATTTTTATATTTCTATAGTGACCACCACTTGAAGGTGTGTAGAAGTGGTTTAGAATTGATAAAACATACCCTTATATAATAAACCATCACAAAATTACATTAAATACTTATTTTTAAATATTTAAATATTACAATAAGTATTACTTCACATCATCCTCAAAATTTCTATTTTCATTCCATGTTATCCTCTATAGATTCTTCCCAGTAGAAATATAGTTGAAAATTTTAGAATAACAAGGTGGTCCCTTAGCTGTAACTGAAAATAGTTGCTTATAAGATAACTCTCCCTTGATAGGATGAGTTGAATTTTCCTTTAATTCTCTAAGTTCTGATATGTGACAAACTACTTGATTCATGATCAAATACTTGATTATTCACTCCATTTTTATCCTTGATATTAAGATAAAATTTATTATAATATAAGCACCCATATAATTAACCTCAACTTAGATTCCTTATTTTATAAAAAAACTTTAAATATGCATGGTCTATAAAAAAAGTTACCTTACTTCTAATGAGATATGGATTGAATTTTTCCATAGAAAACATTACTTACAACATCAATTTTTTTATTATTGCATAATTAATCTATGATCTATTAAATAACTATATTGTATAATAAATGATTTACTACTTATTATCACTATTTATCCCAATAACTACTCTAAAAAAAGTCACTAGAATCATAAACTATTTTAAAGGGTTGTTTCTAATCTGGTGATGTAATGATAGGAATCGAGAATAACTCTCTATTCAATCTATAGAAAGATTCTATAAATTTTTCATCAAACTTTAATTTATAATCCCTTTACAAAAGTTAATATAATTTACTTGTAGTTTTCTATAAATTATTGATAAATATTCTATAAAACCTACCATACCCAAAGAATCTCTTCACTACCTTTATTGAATTAATTGGTGGAAGTGATGAAATCAATTTAATTTCAGTCTTATCTACTTATCTTTAATCTCTTAAGATTTTATTTCCTTTAGAAACTTTATATCTCACCATGAATTTTTATTTATCTTAAGTAATTTTTTTCCCTCATATCTTACTAGAATATTTGATAGGTTTTTCAATAAATTACAAATTTACTACCAATGAAATTAAATTCATTCTTGAATAATTCATTAATCTTGTCAACCATGTATAGTAATATGGAAACCAAACATATCTAAAAAGTAGCAGGTGATCCACATAGCCCAAATGGTATTATTTTGTATGGAAATATGCTCTAGAGACTTATGAATAAAGTATTATCTTGGATAGTAGGATCATATAAACTTGGTTATATCTTGAATAAAAACCCATGAAATAGTAATGAAAGTGTGTTACAAGCCTTTCCAATATCTAATCAATGAATGATAGAAGTAAATGATATTTCCTTGTGGTTTTATTCAATTTTATATAGTCTATAAAACTCTCCATCCTATTATAGTTCTTGTAGAAATATTATCATTCATCTCATTGAGATGATAGTCATACCACCCATATTTGGAACCATAAATATAGGACTAACCCATAAACTATCAAAAAATTGGATACATTTTCCCTGCATTAAGTAATTTGATGTTCTCAACATTGAACACTTTTTGAATTTTAGGGTTGATTCTTATTTTTCACTTAACATTTCACTTCATATTATCTTATATAAGGATTTTTACATGTATATAGTTGGGATTATTCCCTTAATATCATATATAGTTGAGGAAATTATAGTCTTATGACTTATCAAGACTTCCAAAAACTTTTTCTCTTGAAGAGATTCCAATTCCAATAATACAATTACAAAAAATGCCTCTTTTACCCCCAAATAAGAATATTTTATCTTGATAGGTAATACCTTTAGTCGTAGTATAGGTGAATTCTTCCTATATGGTTTCTATATAGGTATTTTATAATTAAAATTATTTAAAAACTTCTAATTTATATTTATCTTCACTCTTTATACCATATTATTCAAGATAAATGGTTATTCCATTCTTGATTTTATGGAATTCCTCCACATCATCCTATTTATCCTCAAGTTGAATATGTGACAAAGATTTCATATCCATATTAATTATATCCATTGGTAAAAATAATCTAAACCATAAAGACTCTTCATATAGTTACCCACACTTTTCATACATAGATATTAAATCTTATTATATGAATATTCATTACATAAAATAATGATCCATGATATAATCATATATGTCTAGTATCATTGGAAACTTGGATACATAAACAACTATTTTATAAGTGAACTAAATGGTTTCCTAATTAATTCTTCATAACTTTCACCCTTATTATACATATTATACTAAAAAAAGTCTTTCATATACTGGGGAAGCGAAACATAATAAAGGGTGACCTCAGATAATCAGTAAGTGTAAACATTGGAGATATCAATGATCACATAAGCATAACATGATCATAAGAGTATGAGAACGTGATCTTAACATTTCAGAAATAATACCCTATATATCATAGATCATAATATTGAGTCATTGAATAAATCTTGGTAGATTTCAAGACATGATTGATAAATAAATCAGAGAATATGATCCATGAGAGTATAAATGTCACGACCCATTCCCCAGGGCCTATGCCGTGACTACCCTAATCCCGACTCCCGAAGGCCAGGGGATGACGACTAGCTCCTAAGGCATCAACTTGCAAGTGGGAGGCATTTTCCTGAGTACCTGTACGCACACACATGCCCAAACAAGTCCCTCATGCTAAAAAGGAAACAAGTATCACTATAACAAATATGAGTACAAGTAAATCTGATAAAAGTGGGATAGAATACAAAACCAACAAAAGAACTGGAAACAACAAAGTACAAAAAGGAAACTCCGATGGCCATTCATGAAAAACCCCACCCGATCGTGAGAATAGTGTAGCTACTAGAAGCTGAAGTAGAACATCCCATCCACACAATCCTACTAGGCCTTCTTGGTCCAAGGCCACCAAGTACACCATCGTGGCGTTCATTGGTCCTGTCTTCCTAAGCACCTCTGGGCCCCGGTCTACCAAAGTCTCTGTCGAAACGTCGATCGTATGCACCAGACACAACACGTACGGGCGAATCCCATGCAGGGGTGAGTAACAAAGTACTCACTAGGGACCCTAAAACAAAAAGTGAATACCACACATCAATCATCAAAGTAAAGCACGAAACACAAGACAACTCACAACATGTATACATTTAGGGTAGTGATAAAATAATCATCAGTCACATCATCGAACACATCATCTACTAGAGGACTCCTCCTCTATCGAGTACAGTGGGCCTGAAAAGTCACACAAAAATGCTTCCCACTAACCTTGGACTGCTTAGGTACACCTCCTCATCGGGTACCATGGTCCTACAAAGTTACATAGAAGTGATTCCCACCATGGTCTTGTAAGGTCACACAGAAGTGCTTCCCATTGGGCCATAGTTGAGTCTCATAGAGTCAAAAGTTAGCAGTCCTCAAGTCTCAGTCAACTGTAGGGTTCCGTACATAGCGCGCCTGGGAGAAATGCTCCTCAAGACATTTTTCACATCTCAACTTCCATGAAATCCTCCCTAGGTCATGAAAAAATATCCACCGCATCGAGAGGGTCCCAACACCACAAATATCTCGTCAATTGGACACACAGTTTGCAAGATACATGCATTTTAGTATACAAGGACCGATTGCATCTAGGCCCGGTCCAACCCGGTCGAACTGACCCTACCAACCTGGCCTGAGGATCCCATGTACCCTAGTTTAAATTTGATCGAATCGACCTAACCCGGTTTGGGTTTGGGTTTTTCCGGTCTGGCCAGTGGGTCAAACCCAATGGGCCTCACTGGACCCGACCCAGTTTGGCCAAGGGTCTAGCCTGCTGGGTCACCCAGCATCCCGGTCTTGTCTGGCCTAGCCCGAAGGGTGAGGGTCTAACCTGATGACATGGGTTCAGACCATTGGGTTATGAGAATGACCTACTGGTGTGGGTCTGGCCCACTGGCTGGGGTCACGGCCCGCCATCCTGAAGCTCAGCCGCTCGGTGAGGCCGGTGGTGCACCATCTAACTGGGACGTGGTAGGCTACCGCGTCGGGCCCTAACTGAACCTATGGATGTGTGGGGCCCCTCCTACCAAAGTTGAGTGACCATGACTTGCCGAATCACCCAAAAACCCCAAACATAGCCCATCCCTCCATGCGGTGCCCACCTGGCACCGAAGCATGCCGACGGGCACACCGCTGTCCTCCAGTGCGACCGATGTGGGGCGATCACCTGTTATCGCCACAGAGCCGGTTGATGCCTCCCCCTCTACGTAGATGACATGAGCTGGCTAATTCCACCGGTCGCTAGTGCCACCGTGCTGAATACACCTTCCGTGGGCCACTAGAGTTGTTCCAATGGTACGTTTTCTGATCCGTCTATGCCTACAGGCTTCCTGGGTTGCCACCATCCCTTCCTTGGCCCCAAATTCCTCTTGCCTCTACTTTGAGGATAAAACCACAAATAATTCACATGGAGGAGGTGCTCAAGCCTTGTTCATGTCGGCTCACGCCCTCCGCGTTAGTGGTTCAAGAAAATGGGAGGTATGGGGGTTTCAGTTCAATTAATAGATGATAATTTCAATCCCGGATGACGAAAATCCCAAAAAGATACCCTCCTACATAAGCATACGATTCACAAATCAACCTTTTTGTGGGTTGATCTGTGTTCATCGATTCTAGAAAATAACAGGGAAGAAATTTAAAAGAAAATATACTCTACCTGGATATATTGGATCCACTGAGGACGAAGGAAGGGTTCCACGTCATTGTCGATCTATGATCATTGGCATTCATCACCACTCATCAACCTCCGAATCCGATCCTCCAATGTTCATCACTTTTTTCGTCATTCTTAATTGGAGAGGGATTTCGCCAATGGTTCGTCAGAGATTTCCCCACGTTTGTTAATTCCCAAACTTCAATATGTTTGAATATTAAAATAAATAAAATACATAGTGACGTTGTGCCCATTAATGATGCTCATCAAATGATCCACATTTAATGAGCCACATTTAATGATTCATTAAGATAATAGAATCTCAATTTCAAACAAGCCATTATTAACCCTCCATTAATTCACCTCTTCACCACCTCGTCGCTACACCGCAGCATCTCTGTTCGCCACTCAACGGTGAGAAAATAAATAAAATAATTCTTTTAAATTCTTTTATTATTTTTATTAAAAAGTCTGAAAAATAACATTTCCACTCAGCCCTTTTTGGGCCAAAGTTAATTCATTTCTAGAATAATCTCGACATTCTGATTTCAATGGTTCCCTTAGATTTTTGATCCGATCACTAGTTCAAAAGTTAGAAAAACCTGATCGCACATTTACTGAACATACCTTAAAAAAAGTTCAAAATTCTATTCTGAGCTCGTCGGGCCTCATAATCCCGTGCCGTCAGAGCATGTGGTCTCAAAATAATTCCATATAATTAAAAAAATTTACATGGAATTTAAGAGATGTTACAATAACATTGACTTAAGGAATAGGTTTTTGGCATACACATAAGCATAGAGAAATAATTTCCTCTATAATCAAGGCTCACTACTAAGACTATAATTTTGGATTTGGGTTACTACCAAAACCATCATATTAGTCAAGGTTCATTCCCAATACTATCATAGTCAACATAGTCCATTACTAAACTAAGTTCACTCCCCATTCCAATCCTTTTTATGTCATGAGATATCCATACTTACCCAATGAATTAGAGGGATATATAATTCTAGGACCACCAATAACATAATTAAAATCATACATATGTGTTCCATATGATCATAAAAAATTCACCATATCATAACCTATAAAAAATAAATAGGTTTCATAAAAATTTAATCATGGAATAAACAATGGAAAATAAACAGGTTTCATAAACATTTCATAAATTCATTGTAACACCCTAAGCTTCCATGGTACGCTTCTCTTTGAATAATAGAGTAGCGTGTGTTGTACGCAACCTCAAGTTCTAAGACACCGCGACCAATGAAAGTAGTCGTTATGAATAGTAAAAACCAATTTTTGAAATTATATTAATTTTATAATTCAAAATGGTCTTCATTTTTGTATTCGTAATATTGAAATTATCCTAAGTTGATTTTTTTAATTTTCTGAGAACTTCCAATTTTTGATGAATAGTGAAAAATACTTAAAAACAACTTTTTTAATAAAAATAATTTATAGTGATAAATTATAAAATTGAGTGGTTATAAAGTGTAATTAGAATATATTTTTACCATTTTATCCAATGGTGGTCATTATAATTAATTTCACTTTGAAATTGGACATAAATAATTGTCAATATTTTGATTGATATTCTTTCTTAAAAACACGCTATTTGTTGTGACAGCGGGAATTAATTGTTAAATTAATTAATTCAAATTATATATTTTTAATTATATAAAATAGAAATAATTTTTGAATTATTAATATCAAATATATCTTAGGGTTAATTTTTGGTGTTGTTCTGAAAAACTTCGATTTTTGATGAATAGTGAAACCACTAAGTGGTAGTTAAAAAACTGAGTTTTTGTTTAAATGAAAATTTACCACCTCTATGATTTTAATTTACAAAATAAAACATAAATAATTGTCATTAGGAAGTATAATGTGGTTCAATTGGATTAAAATAATTTTTGGTGAATAGTAACTTTTAAGTTCTATTAATCGCGATTAAAGGTAATTAGTGAAATTTAAGGTAAAAATGATATTATAAAAATATAAAAATATATTGAAACTTGTACTAACTTTATTGGATGAGTCATGGCCGACCAAGAAAATCCATGGGTCAACTTGGGGACCCCATGGAGCCACTTGGGTAAGAAAATGACATTAATAACTTTTTATTTAAAGTAAAAATAAAATTGTCACAAACATGTGTTGTTTTACTAAAACAATTATTACATGGGGTTATATAAGTTAAATTTTAGACTATAAATATTCATTGGAAAGATAAAAATATTTCATACATTGTGATATTTTTTATATAATTTTTAGACATTAAATAAATTAAAATGTTTATGACACCATGATGATGCAGCGATTACCTCATTAATTAACGATTTAAATGAAATGAAAAGATAATGTAAAATCTAAGACTTACACTTGTCAAAAACCTATTGGATTAGTATATTTCGAACATTTATTACCTTATACTAGAAATATATAATTGTGGGACCTTTAAAATCCGAAACTCATTATATAATAATGTAACATTTCATTACTTTCCAAGAGTGCCCCTCCTCTCCTCTTATAAGAGGCCCCCACCTCTACCACCTTATTCACACCTTCAAAGTCATTTTTCTTGACAAAAATCTACCCAAATACTCTCTCAACTTCCCTCTATTTCTCCTAGAAGCCTCACTTTGGGCAGAATTCTTCCTAAGGAAGTCTTTGGCTCAAATCAAAAAGAGTTACCCGATTTTAAGGTAATGTCTTCTCTTGTGTTCTTTTGTTTTATTTTACTTCTCCAACCCCCTAAAATATTTTTATTACTTTATTTTGTAACAACAACAGTATATTAAATATACTATGATGTTTTTATGATAAGTATTTGATTTACACTTACACACACCTTCGTCTAATGGTTAAAGAACATACTGTTTCTGTGGTTGGCGAATTTCTGCCTCACGAAACGATGATTGTTCAATCTTCTTTTAACACCTCTCATGGCGGTCATTATGATGAAACTATTTTTATATATGATATATATTATGTTTTTGTTTTCCTTATTATTCTGTATTTTTTATTTATGGCATACCTTTATGATTTCCATTATCGGTAAACGTGATAATTTCATTTTAGGAAATGTAGACTACCACCCCCTCAAAGTGATTTGAATCCTTAATGCCATATGTGGGATGTATAAAGGATGGAGTAAATGGTATTATAAATTATATTATACTAGAATTATAATATAGCTTTATATAATTATAATTTTATTCCATTAAATATGAAATAGAAATGAAAGTAGCGTTCATGCGTACGTACGACTTACCGTCTCCATGAACGGTGCATTTCATTTCTTACCACTAAATGTTACGTAATATTATGAATGAATGTATATAATGGATATATATGATATATATGATATCTACATAATGAATATAATTCTGGAGATAATGGATATTCTACCACATAAACAACTTGTAATTATAAGAAGTTTATTGTTGACTCAAGTACCAAAGATCGACAAAACGACCGTTATTAACTTAAATGACTACATTATTTTCATAACATTGTAATAAGAGATATAAAAGGGATAAAGAACTTGAAAAAGGTTCTTAAGAAAGTAGATATTAAATCTATTTTATTATTCAAGAGATTAAAGAACGTTCGAGTGAAGTCGGACACGAGGTAAGGGAACTTCTTAACCCAATTTCCGTTCTTTGGGTTAATCTCCTACTTTACAATTATGTCATGATATTATTATGTCATATCTTGTATTTGTACTCTATTTATGTGTAATTATAGTGAATATACATAATATATCTATTTTATTCAAAAAATTATCTTTGTAAGGGACTTCGTCTCAATCTCCTTTCATTGAGGCATATTTGGTTTTATACACAACTTTGTTTTATACGGTGTATAAACCCCTTTGACTTTTACTTTTATTCAAAAGGAATATTTTATATATGAAGCATTTTACTAAACTACAAAAGGGAATGTTTTTTTGTCGTACGTATGCGGCGACAACGACTTCTCCGCCGCCGTGACCATTATTTGAGTTTCGGCTTCCTCTACAAGCCATAACTTTTTTTAAATGAAAAATAAATACAAAGTTTTAATTTTCATTTATTTTGGTATTTAAAATGGTTTTGAAAGTGTTTTTATTATATCAATGTGTTGTATTGATATCTTGTGATTGAAATATGGAAATTTTATGTTTCCTTTATGCATTTTTATGTGATACGATTATGTTATGGTTTATGATATGTTTAAACCTGTTCATATGAGGAATGCATTGGACTTAATAAGTGACGGGTGGAGCCTGCTATAGCTCCTCGATGTATCGGTAGGTCTCATAAGACAAACTAGTGTCTTGGCATGAGGCCTTGACAAAATATTATTTGTAGTCTTGCCATGAGGCCTTGGCTACGTGGTTATGATAGTCTGGCATTATGCATTCCATCATTATGAAAGTGGTTATTGATATTGCATGTGATTATTCAACTAGTAGAATATCCATGTGAA
Organism: Viscum album; assembly: GCA_963277665.1. Classification (NCBI taxonomy): domain Eukaryota; kingdom Viridiplantae; phylum Streptophyta; class Magnoliopsida; order Santalales; family Viscaceae; genus Viscum; species Viscum album. Next base: position 161,652,007 of record OY728147.1, read on the forward strand.
TAAGTAAATGGAATTATTTCATTTTAATTTTTCCATATTACACTTAAGTTCAAGTTTAAAAGGCTTTTGGTTTAGTTATACATTGCCTTAAATGTTTATGTTTATTTATGAAAGCTTCCACAATATTGTTATCCTTACTGAGCATCTGATCTCACCCCTTTCAATGTTTTAATATTTTACAGGATGTGAAGAAGTATTTTATGAATGACCTGTAGGGATAGTTATAAGGGGATATGAGTGTGGACTATGGAGACCATGTTATTGTATTTTTTCACTTTATGATGTAATGTAACTTTTATGAATGTATCTAGTGTTTCCAAGGCTACTAAACTAATCGGTCTTTCGAGACTTGATCTTTTGTTATCATGACAATGTTACATAATAATGCACCGACTCTGGGTAACTAGGGTCGGGCCATTACAGTTGGTATCAGAGGTAGTTTAGTACTAACCTTGGAAGCTAGATTTAGATAAACTTTGATTAGAGCACATAGCCCTAAGATAGACTTTGAGGATTAGTATAGAAGAACTTCCTAGAATTTTGGTATTATAGAGATTTTGTGAGTTTTATGAGAAATACATCCCTATCTGGATACAAGCAGGTAGAGGCGGCTCTGACACAGATGTACCTAGGGGTAAAACCCGAAAACACCGCTTTGAGCTAGACTCGAACGGGAACTGGTGCACGACAACGGGCCTTGCTGCACTCTTGGTTACGACACTCCCGGGGGATATGCTTAGGATAATTCTCATTTTCTTTACAAACAACTATGAAGGGATATGAGTATATACTTCCTCAAAGAAAACATTTTTATGATTATGGATTATATCCATAAATAGTTCAATTTATGTTAAGTGTTTTGCAAGTTTGTAATTATGTATTTTGATTCATAAACTAATCTAGTTTATGCCATTGTTTAGAAATGGCTCCTAGTGGGAGGAATGGAAACTGTATCAATGCATGCACTCCATGTAGGGATTGCCCTCCTGCTCAAGATAATTATAGTGGAGCTGGAGATACAACTGGTGCTGATCAACTTATCACCATACTGAGACAACTCACTAAGGTTATGAATAATAACCTTACTCGTATGGAGCACCCTGATCCGCAACGTGGAGGATCAATGTTAGATCGTTTCATGAGGAAACAACCGCCAACATTTAATAGGGGTACAAATCCATTAGTAGCTGAGCAATGGATAAACTCCTTAGAGAAAATATTCCATACCATGGGGAGTAGCAAAAGGGAGAAAGTTTTCATGGCAGTTTACCGCCTCACTGGAGATGCCGATCAATGGTGGTCGCTGATTCAAAACACAAAGGAAGATGAAGAAGTATAAAGTATGGAATGGAGGGAGTTTAAGGAAATTTTATTAGAAAAATACTTTCCACATGACCATCGAGCGGATATGGAAATAAAATTTTTGAGTTTGAGGCAAAAGGAGGATGAGAATGTCGCAAAGTATGAGGCTAACTTTACAAGGTTAGTGAGGCATGCTGCAGATTATATACGTAACCCAAGAAGTAAGATTGATCGTTTCTTTGATGGGTTAAAACCATTTCTCCGTTGAGCATTAGTCTCACAAACCTTCTCGTCATATGAAGATATAGTCTCGTGTGCTATCAAGACAGAAAAGGAATTCTCTAAATCTTATGAAAATAAAGTAAATCAAGAGAAGAAGAGAACAGTGGAACAAGAGACAGATAAAGGGAAAAAGGGAAAGAAGGATTTTCCATTATGCGATAATTGGGGGAAGAATCACCCCGGTACTTTCCTAAAAGGAATGTGAGTTTGTTATAAATGTGGAGAAAAAGGTCACCAGGCTCGTGATTGCAAGGGAAAGAAAGAGGCTATCAATGTTGAATGCTACAATTGTAGGGAAATGAGTCATTATGAAAATGAATGTCTTAAGCATCAGGGAAACTTACCTTAGAAAATTCCAAGGGATCAAGGAAAATCTTATGTTGTTACTATAGTTGAAGTGAAATAATTAATGTATTGGTGATTTTGGACTCAAGGATTATATTCTGGTTATAAGAATAATGTGATATATATAAGGATTGTACTGCAGTACTTGTTGTTTTCATTAATGTTTTAATATGATAAAGGTAATCATATTTTTAGAATGCGACAATAAGAGAAACTTTACTTTGTTTGGGGAATCTGAAGTTACAATTGATTTTGAAATTTAGAGACCTTTTAGAGAAAGTATGGACAGAGGTATTTTGGATAACTATAAAGGTTGGAATGGATTAAGATTAACTTTGGATAGTATTGTTTATGGTTAAAACATTTCTGAATATTATTTTTGGAATATTACAATACTATAGTTTTAGGAAAAGGACAACCTACAGGTTGGGGGATAACCCGTCGCGTCGGACAAAGCTGTAGGAATCAAACCCACAACCATAGTGCGAGATGCCTTTATTACCTACCACTAGCCTATAAGAAGTCCCTGGTTATTAAAAAATATTTTTCCTAATCTAAATGGTATGTGTTAATGTTTTGATCCTTTTACGATTAGGATGAATATTTTTTTTGAGTTCTATTATCTTTTTGAGTGAAAGATGAGTTTGTGGTAGAAATAAGTTGAAGGTTGAAACTCTACTTGTCAAGCATATATATACCAATCTCTTATTCTATGAATAAATTAATTCTTAAACTTTATGAAATGGATATTAAAACAAAAAATGTGTTATCTTAATACCTTATGTTTTGTTGAACTGATGATATTTTAAATCAACATAGATTGAACACATTGAGGCCCTCAATTTTACACTTATTCGTGATTGATGACCTCAATAACAACCTACAAATATTTACATTTTCCTCCAATTATATGTCTCTAATTGCCACCAATTTTCTCCTAATCGAGATCATAATTTGGTGATGACTTTTTCATTTCCCATTCCCTCTTATTAAGGCTAAATTTTATTAACCTTATTTCCGATGTGGGTTTTCCACAAAGGTATTTTCTATTTTCAAACCTTTTATTTTCGAAGAACAATTTCAAATTGCGAGGATGGAATTTATTGAAGGAGGGGAGAATGTACACCCCAAGCTTCCATGGTATGCTTCTCTTTGAATAATAGAGCAGTGTGTGTTGTACACAATCTCGAGTTCTAACGCACCGCGACCAATCAAAGTAGTCGTTATGAATAGTAAAAACCACGTTTTGAAATTATATTAATTTTATAATTCAAAATGGACTTCATTTTTGTATTCGTAATATTGAAATTATCCTAAGTTGAATTTTTTGTAATTTTCTGAGAACTTCCAATTTTTGATGAATAGTGAAAAACAATTAAAAACAACTTTTTCAATCAAAATAATTTATAGTGATAAATTATACAATTGAGTGGTTATAAAGTGTAATTAGAATATATTTTTACCATTTTATCCAATGGTGGTCATTATAATTAATTTCACTTTGAAATTGGACATAAACAATTGTCAATCTTTTGATTGATATTCTTTCTTAAAAACCCGCTATTTGTTGTGACAACGTGAATTAATTATTAAATTAATTAATTAAAATCATATGTTTTGAATTTTGTAAAATATACATCATTTTTTAATTATTAATATCAAATATAGCTTAGGGATAATTTTTGGTGTTGTTCTGAAAAACTTCGATTTTTGATGAATAGTGAAACCACTAAGTGGTAGTTAAAAAACTGATTTTTCGCTTAAATGAAATTTTACCACCTATGTGATTTGAATTTCAAAAATCCGACATACATAATTGTCATCAGGAAGTAAAATGTGGTTCAATGGGATTAAAATAATTTTTGGTGAATAGTAACTTTTAAGTTCTATTAATCGCGATTAAAGGTAATTAGTGAAATTTAAGGTAAAAATGATATTATAAAAATATGAAAATATCGTGAAACTTGTCCTACCTTTATTGGATGAGTCATGGCAGACCAAGAAAATCCATGGGTAAACTTGGGGACCCCATGGAGCCACTTGGGTAAGAAAATGACATTAATAACTTTTTATTTAAAGTAAAAATAAAATTGTCACAAACATGTGTTGTTTTACTAAAACAATTATTACATGGGGTTATATAAGTTAAATTTTAGACTATAAATATTTATTGGAAAGATAAAACGATTTCCTACATCATGATAGTTTTTATATAATTTTTAGACATTAAATAAATTAAAATTTTAATGACACCATGATGATGTAGTGATTACCTCATTAATTAACGATTTAAATGAAATGAAAAGATAATGTAAAATCTAAGACTTACACTTGTCAAAAACCTATTGTATGAGTATATTTATAACATTTATCATCTTATCCTAGAAATATATAATTTCGGGACCTTTAAAATCCGAAACTCATTATATAATAATGTAACATTTCATTACTTTCCAAGAGTGCCCCTCCTCTCCTCTTATAAAAGGCCCCCACCTCTACCACCTTATTCACACCTTCAAAGCCATTTAGATCGGCCAAACTCTGCCCAAATACTCTCTCAACTTACCTATCTTACTTATAAAAGCCTCACTTTGGGCAGAAGTCTTCCCAAGGAAGCCTTTGGCTCAAATCAAAAAGAGTTACCCGATTTTAAGGTAATGTCTTCTCTTGTGTTATTTTGTTTTATTTTGCTTCTCCAACCCCATAAACTCTTTTTATTACTTTATTTTGTAACAACAACAATATATTCAATATAATAGGATTCTGGTATGAGAAGGATTTGATTTACACTTACACACACCTTCGTCTAATGGTTAAAGAACATACTATTTCTGTGGTTTGTGAATTTATGCCTCACGAAACGATGATTGTTCAATATTATTTTAACACCTCTCATGGTGGCCATTATGATGACACTATTTTTATATATGATATATATTATGTTTTTGTTTTCCTTTTGATTCTTTATTTTTCATTTATGGCATACCTTTATGATTTCCATTATGGGTAAACGCGATAATTTCATTTTAGGAAGTGCGAACTACCGCCCCCTCAAAGTGATTTGAATCGTTAATGCCATATGTGAGATGTATAAAGGATGGAGTAAATAGTATTATACATTATATTATAATGTAATTATAGTATTCCTTTTATTTAATTATAATTTTATTCCATTAAATACAAAATAGAAATGAAAGTAGCGTTCATGCGTACGTACGGCTTACCGTCTCCATGAACGGTGCATTTCATTTCTTACGTCTAAATGTTACGTAATATTATAAATGAATGTATATACTGGATATATATGATATATATGATATCTACATCATGAATATAATTCTGGAGATAATGGATATTCTACCACATAAACAACTTGTAATTATAAGAAGTTTATTGTTGACTCAAGTACCAAAGATCGACAAAACAACCATTATTAACTTAAATGACTAAATAATTTTCGTAACATTGTAATAAGAGATATAAAAGGGATAATGAACTTGAAAAAGGTTATTAAGCAAGTAGAGATTAACTCTAGTTTATTATTCAGGATATTAAAGAACGGTCGAGTGAAGTCGGACACGAGGTAAGGGAACTTCTTAACCCAATTTCCGTTCTTTGGGTTAATCTCCAACTTTCAAATTATGTCATGATATTATTATGTCCTATCTTGTATTTGTACTTTATTTATGTGTACTAATAGTGAATACACATAATATATCTATTTTATTTAAAAAAGTATCTTTATAAGGGAATTAATCTCAATCTCCTTTCATTGAGGCATATTTGGTTTTATACACAACTTTCTTTTATACGGTGTATAAACCCCTTTGACTTTGACTTTTATTAAAAAGGAATATTTTATATATGAAGCGTTTTACTAAATGACAAAAGGGAATGTTTTTTTGTCGTACGTATGCGGAAACAATGATTTCTCCACCGCCGTGACCATTATTTGAGTTTCGGCTTCCTCTACAAGCCATAACTTTTTTTAAATGAAAAATAAATACAAAGTTTTAATTTTATTTTATTTTGGTATTGAAAATGGTTTTGAAAGTGTTTTTATTATATCAATGTGTTGTATTGATATGTTGTGATTGAAATGTGAAAATGTTATGTTTCGTTTATGCATGTTTTATGTGATACAATTATGTTATGGTTTATGATATGTTTAAACCTGTTCATATGAGGAATGCATTGGACTTAATAAGTGATGGGTGGAGCCCATTATAGCTCCTCGATGCATCGGTAGGTCTCATGAGACAAACTAGTGTCTTGGAATGAGGCCTTGACAAAATCTTATTTGGAGTCTTGGCACGAGGCCTTGGCTATGTGGTTATGATAGTCTGACATTATGCATTCCATCATTATGAAAGTGGTTATTGATATTGCATGTGATTATTCGACTAGTAGAATATCTATGTGAATAAGTAAATGGAATTATTTCATTTTACTTTTTCCATATTACGCTGAAGTTCAAGTTTAAAAGGCTTTTGTTTTAGTTATAAATTGCCTTAAATGTTTATGTTTATTTATGAAAGCTTACGCAATATTGTTATCCTTAATGAGCATCTGATCTCACCCCTTTCAATGTTTTAATATTTTCCAGGATGTGAAGAAGTATTTTATGAATGACCTGCAGGGATAGTCAGAAGGGGATATGACTGTGGACTATGGAGACCATGTTATTGTAGTTTTTCACTTTATGATGTAATGTAACTTTTATGAATGTATCTAGTGTTTCCAAGGCTACTAAACTAATCGGTATTTTGAGACTTGATCTTTTGTGATCATGCCAATGTTACATAATAATGCACAAACTCTGGGTAACTGGGGTTGGGGCGTTACATTCATCATATCATAACTCATGGAAAAGGAATGAGTTTCATAAAAATAGTATCATCATAATCATAAACTATCTGGAGAAATAATAAGGATGTTATAATTAGATCATATCCTCATTAAAAATCAAGTAACATCAAATTATTTCATCTTAGATGAAAAATGTATTTAAAAGATCACTTGGAACATTTCTTGAGGAAAATACACCTTTTCACTTTGAAATCACTTATTTAAAATCAAAATATTTCCCAAATATTAAAGAAAAAATTTTATTTGAAAATAACCTTAGAAACTTATAAAGTAATATTTAAATCATTGAGTGGTCATGATGGTAATAAATTATATTCATGTCACATAAGTTAAAAGAACATATTCATACTTCTATAAAAAATGTAAAAAAAACCTAATTTGAAAAATGAAAAGAATATTACTTTTAAAAAGTCTTATAAAAGTTCAAAAATTATTAAAAATAACTTTAAATACTAATTTTATAATATTAAAAACATTCATGAAAACGTTTTTAGAAAATATGGACATGGAAGAGAAATTATTTTCAACCGAAGAGAGAAATAATGTTGGTTTTAATTAAAAACATTCTTTTGGTATATTGAGTTCTTAGAGAGAGTAAAATTGAATGAGAACATGTTATTTCCAAAAACAACTATATTATAAAAAAATTCATGAGTTTCTTTAGAGGCATACCATAATATTTAATCATTGGAACATAATCATAATCAATCCTAATAAATAATGAGATTATAACATAAAAACCTTACCGCTTTGGTAATATTTGAATAAAAACCTCATGAAAGAGATAATATTAGATAGATATGTATATCATTATAATTTTCATGATAAGAATTATAAAATAAATTCATAGATATTATATAAACCACATAAAAGAAACAAGTGGTGAATATGGCATGTGTCTCACAGAAATAAAAGTGAGACGAAAATCCCATACCTCAAGTTACACTTACATAAAAAGTGATATAAACTCTTATATGATAAATTTCAATTTATTATAATTTTATAATATAATCATTTAAATTATTATAATATCATATATGATATTATTATAACTTTACAATACCCTTTATTAATAATTCCTTATTAAATTTTTGCTTCTGAGTGTTAACTGCTTCATTTTCCATGCGAATTTCGGTTCAGTATTTATGGTCCTTGTACTTTGATTATGGTTCTATAATATGAATAATTTTAATAATTATATAAATATTATATATTATATATATATATGTTTATTTTTATCCATACAAGTTTAAGATATAAAAATTAATTACATCGTTCATGGAGACGGTAGACCGTACATACGCATGAACGATGTTCCCATTTTTTGATGGATGGAATGAAATAAATGTAAATAATAATTAAACTTTAAAGAATAATTATAATATAATAATTAAAATATATATTTTATTAAATCTTTCATAATAACTATCCAAGAAAATTGGTGATGAAAAAAAATTACACCGCTATGTGTAGACGGTAAGCCGTACGTACACACGAACAGTGTTTTCGCTTTCTGTAGGATGGAAAGAAGGTAAATAATGATTTTTCCATCCTGATAATAATAATTAATTATATTTAATATAATTAATTAATTAATTATATTTGATACCATGTATTTATAATAGGTTAAAGTATAAATAAAATTGAAAACATTCTCTTAAGAGTTATACCTATTCATTAAGAACCCTCTTTTGGATTACATCTTAATCCCTGAAGGGATGGTATTTTGGAAAGAAAATAAGCTATAGGATGTGTTTAAGGAATATATAAAGTTAATATGGTAGGTATTTTCTAAGATATATGGCTCAAAACATATATGTAAGTGAGGAGAAGAGGATCCCTTTTATAGGTGAGGGGAGGAGCACCCATGGAATTACTTAAAAGATTAAAATATAATAAAGAAGTTATTAAGAAAAAAATTCTTCCAAATAGAAATATATTTGAATATAAGGTATTTTTTGGTTTAAATCCCATAAAAAATAAAATTATGATAGGTTTAAGTGGTTTTATAAACCTTATCTTTTAGTTTGATATCTTAGTTAACCTATTTTAACCTTAACCGCGATAACGTCTTTTTCACTCTTAAAGAGTTATAATTTTACTTATATGGTAAAAATTAATTCATAAATGGATAAGGTATGATAATTTATACCATATATTATCATCCTTTTACTATTTCAATATTTTTTTTAAATAATTTAATATATTATTATTTTCATAAAATACCATCAATGTCATTTTTGACACAATTCATTTAATATGGCTTTAAATACATAAATAAAAATATGGTATTAAAATATAATCATTTAAAAAATAAATAATATTTTAAATTAATATATAAAATTCTGTTAACACTATAAATCACTCAAATTTTAATAATTTTAATATTTTTAAAATCATTTATTTTATTTTTCTATTAATTGATGAAATGATGTATCGACATTGTGTGAGAATTTATGTTAATTATATAATCAATAAAATTCATAAATAAATTACCATAATGAAAATAATTTCACTAATATCTAAATAACCAAAAATAATTTTTCATAACTTTATTTTTTCCTTATTTGAACACATAATAGATATTTAAAAGTAAGTTAACACCATTTTATATTTTTCTTTTCTTTAAATATTATATAAGTCATTTTCATGGGAAAGTGCCACTTAAATAATTAAATTTAGAGAATAAGTTGATAATGATATAATCACATTAATAAAATAATAATTAAGAAAAAAATGGTGACCTTAACACATAGTTTTAACCTAGGTTAACCCGATTTACCTTTTACCGAGGTGATACATTTTACTATGATTATTTTTCATAATGTCTAATATTAAAAGGGACTTATCTTCAAAATTTGGACCTAAATAATCCAAATATGTAATAAAATTTTAAATATTCAATTTTTATAAATTTAAATAGTTAATTTAATATAAAAACTCAAAATGAAATGAAAATAATTTTTTTAGAAAAATGCATTTTTAAGTACAAAAATGTTTTTATATCAAATTCAACCATAAAATTTATTCCAATGAATCTAATTAGATTAGTAATAATATAAACAAACTAATTTTAATTTTAATCAATTTTTAAAACAAAATATAACCTTTTCAATTCTTGAAATAAAATATAGTTTTCAATAAAAATCCGTATTTTTTCACTATTCACTGAAAAATCAAACTTTTTAGAGAATTATCAAAAGTTATATATAAGATAATTTTGACATGATGATTTGAAAAATTATTTTATTTTTATAAAATAAAATTTCTATATGTTCCAAAAATTAATTATAATATTTTTTCACAAAAAGTAATAAAATCATTTTTGAAGAAAACATATTTTTAAAGAATAAATTGGCTTGACTAAAAAAATTGGGTGATTATTTCCTAAAAATTAATCAATACATTTCTATTAAGAAGGTAATTTATATATATTTCATAATTTGGTTAATACTATTTATACCAACCAATTTAATGGCTAGGTTATAATGACCATATTTAAATAATAATATTTCATTGTTCATTGAATCTCGATGTTGCGTATGTTTTATGCTATCAAACATATTGTTCTTTTAAAAAATATAGACGTATTAAGTTCCCAACTTTAATAAGTTTAATCCTAAAAATTTGTAAATTTTCTTAAAAATCAAGGGTTTTATATTTGAAAATTTCTTTGTTGAAAATCCACACTGTAAAAAGGGTTAACAAAAAATCATCTTTAAAAGAGGGAAAGAGAAATAATAAGGTCATTTGGAATGACAAATAAATAAGTTTTAAAATAGGATAACATTAAAGGGAAGTGAAAATATAGATATGGAAGAAAAATAAATATCCCAATAATTATAGAGAGTAACATAGAACATTGATCATAAGAAATTTAATAATCATGAGAAAGTTACGACCAAAAAACCATAAATAAATATTTTATTAAAAGACCATCGATTCATTGAAAATGACTGTCATAGGATAAAATTTTTGTTTCAAGATCCTTAATCTATATTTGTGTAATTACTTTACCATATAGACCAAGAATATAAGAAAATATATTTACCTGACAAGTATAATTTCATCCTTTAATCAATTCCACCACAATATCATCCTTTTCTCTAAATGATGAGCATTCAAGATGAATTTTTTATGCCTAAAGAAATAAAATAAACTTTTAATGGATCAAATAATCCAAAAAAGGATAATAAGACACCCCTCTTATATTTAAAAAATTAACAAAACCAAAATGGTTAGCACAAAATGTATACACGATCATGTCAATAAATAATACAATTTTCTCCAAAATTTCCACAATAACCCAAAAGGTTCAATAAAGAATCCTACATCCAAAATTACTTCAATAATCTAAACATTAAAGAACATTTCAACCTAAAATATTATATTATACAATTTAGATAACATATTTTTCTCAAATAATATTTCATATTAAAGACCCACCGTTGGTGGTGGGGTGGTAAGGGTTTGGGGGGTGAGGGGCAGGTCGCGGGGTCAAGTCTTTGGGCTTGAAATTTAATGCAATTTTCTTCATTGCATCGTGTACCGCTTTCGCAGTTATACCCAATTTTTAATATTTCATATTAAATCACATATTAAACTTAATTTTTACATATACCTCAAACCAATGAATCATCTCCCAAAATATCAATAATCAATATGATAAATAACTATATAATATTATAATTCAGTTAAATTCATCAAAATATATTTTAAAAAAATTAGATACTAACCTAAATGAAAATCCATAGCTTGACCATAAATATCTCTAAAAACATAACATTGTCATTAAGTCACTTTTAAATCATCAAGATTATTTATATCCCACTATCAAATATACCACAATTAACTTAATAAAATCACATACTAACTCAAATGGTTATTTAAACCTCAATGTAGTATTATTCCTAAAACCCATAAAAAGTTTCAAATCACCTAAAAATATCACCACTTAAAACCTTAAAAGGGGTATCTATGTGTTTGAACATATGATAAACCTTAAACTTATAAACCCATAATAGTATCTATAACTGTAACATCCCAGGTAAATAAAGAATAAGACATATTTCATATTTATTAATATTTTTGAATTAAATATTAGTTTTAATCTAAAAGGGTTTCTATGTTCGATAGCATACCCGATACCCAACAACGAGTTTCTTTGAAATCTTACGTTGCACACTAATAATATAATATTATAATTTTAAACGGTAGTCAACTCCTAGCCAATGTATTGGCAGGAATGAACAAAAATAAATACAATATTATTATACATGTTTTTTTAATGTATTCACATTTATCCAATAAAAATTAGAGGCTTAAAATGTGAATAAATCTAATTTTAAGCATAATTTACATTAAAAGGTTGATTTATCGCCTTTTAATGGTGAAACCTTTTTAAATATAGTTTTGGTCACTTTAATACATTCTATATGACCACATAAAATCCTTCATTATAATGGGGACATCAAAATTTACTTTGTGCAATTTTTTGGATTTTTTCCGATAAAGTTCATTTTTAATGAATAGTGAAAAATATTGTATTTTAATTCAAAAGTGCCTTTTAATCTAATTTATTTATATGGTTAGATTATCATTTTAATTGGTTTTAAAGTGAAATTAAAATATATTTTTACCATTTAATCCAATGTTGGTCATTGGAATTAATTTCACTTTGAAATTGGACATAAACAAGTATCAATCTTTTGATAGTTATTGTTTCTTAAAAACACGCTATTTGTTTTAACAGCGGGAATTACTTTTTAAATTAATTAATGCCACTTCTATTTTTTGAATTTTAAAAAATGGGCATCATTTTTGAATTCATAATATCAAAAATAGTTTAGGCTGAATTTTTGGTATTTTTATGAAAAACTTCAATTTTTGATGAATAGTGAAACCACTAGTGGTAGTTAAAAAACCGACTTTTTCATTTAAATGAAAATTTACCACTTCTGTGAATTGAATTTCCAAAATCCGACATACATGGTTATTATCAAGAAGTAAAATGTGGTTCATTAAGATGAAAATAATTTTTGGTGAATAGTAACTTTTGACTTTTATTTACCGCAGTTAAAGGTAAATAGGGCAATTCAAGGTTAAAAGAATATTATAATAATTAAAAATTACCTTAAAACTTGTTCAAACCTTATTGGTTGAGTCATTTACGACCATTAGCAACTTGGGTCGATTTTGGGACCCCTTTAAGCCACTTGGGTGTGATAATGACAATTTAGAATAATTAACTTAAAGAAAAGACAAAAATGACAAAAGAAAATATCTTTTAGTAAATTAATTTTTAGAAGGGGTTATATAAATTATATGTTTGACTATAAATATTAATTGGAAAGATAAAAATATTTCCTAAATCATGTTATTTTTTTTATAATTTTTAGACATCAAATAAATTAAATTATTTATGACACAATAATGATGCAGTATTTACCTCATTAATAAATGATTTAAATAAATAAGATTATAATGATTAAAATATTATCCAAAACATTTCCAATTCTGATTGGATGATTTTATTTTGAATATGAGTAATCTTATATTCGACCTTAATGATTTTTGGACCATTAGAAATTGAATATCATTATATAATGAAATAATAGTTTCACACTTTCCTAAAGAGCCCCTCCTCCCCCTTATAAAAAGAGACCACTTCTAACCAATTCCTCACACCTCTCAAGACATTTGGCTCATCCAAAATCTGCCAAATTAAGGTCCCTAAATCCTAATCCTCTTCTTTTAAGCCTCAACTTAGGCAGGAGGCTCTTCAATAAGTCCTTTGGTTCAAACCAAAGTGAGTTACCCAAATTAAAGGTAACAATTTCTCTTAAATTGTTTTCTTTTATTTTGCTTCTACAACCCCTAAACGCTTTTTATTTCCTTTCTTTTGTAACAAAAACAGTATCCTCAATATACTAGGACATTTTTAGGAGAAGTATTCGAACTACACTTACACACACCTCTATATAATGGATGAAGAACATAATGTTTCTGTGGATGGAAAACTAACGCCTCACGAAATGATGATTGTTCAATTAAATCTTACCGCCTCTCATGGTGTCCATTATGATGGAACTGTATTTATATATGATATATATTATGTTTATGATTTCCTTATGCTTCTGTACTTCCGAATTATATCAAGCCTTTATGGCTTCCATAGTGGGTAAATACGATAATCTCATTAGAGGAAGTGCAGACTACCACCCCCTCAAAGTGCTGTGATTCGTTAATGCCCTATGTGGGATGTATAAAGGATAGAGTTAATGATATTATATATGATATTATACTAGAATTATAATATACCTATGTATAATTATGATATAATTCTATTAAAATAAGAAATAGAAATGAAAGTGGTGTTCATGCGTACGTACGGCTTACCGTCTCCATGAACGGTGCATTTCATTTCTTACCTCCAAATGTTATGTACTATTATAAATACATGTATATACAGAATATATATGATATATATGATATCTAAATCATGAATACCATTCTGGATATAATGGACTATTGACCACATGGACAACATTTAATTATAAGAAGTCCATTTTTGACTCAAGTACCAAATATCGACGAAACGAACATTATTAACTTAAATGATTACATAATGTTTATAACATGGTAATAAGTGATATAAAAGGAATAATAAACTTGAAAAAGGTTCTTAATCATGTATAAATTAACTTTATTTTATTATTCATGAGATTAAGGAACGATCGAGTCAAGTCGGACACGAGGTAAGGGATCCGACCTCACTCTTTCTTTTCAAGTACTCTTTTTTATGTCATTTCATTTATGCTCTATGTTATTATGTTGGATGATGTTCTTTTATATTCACCATACTTTAATTTTTATTTTCATATGATGAGATACCCCCTATTACTCTCATCAATTCATTTTAAGAATTTTTAAGTGGAACCATTAGGCTGCCGAATTTTTTGTAAGGGATTTTCTTATCTCACTTTCAATTCCACGAGATTTCCATTGTTCGCCACTTATTTATTACATGTGGTGTAATGTGTACTTCCATTGATATATATTAACTTGATTAGCTTTATATTCATGGTATTCTGTGATTCATTTGGTGGTTATTAACTTTTTGTCATACGACTCAATTGATTACAACGTGGTAAAGGGTTTCGTCTCACTTTTTATTCTCCTGAGATTCATGCTATACTTGCCACTATTTACTTTTGTGTGGTGTATGTACTGCCCATGATTTTACTCTTTGTGTAATATACTCTCATTTATGAGTATTTAAATCTTCATTTTATGATCCTTCTTTCATGTGACATATGTTTTGTAAGTTACCAAATCGGTAAAGGAACTCCTTAACCCAATTTCCATTCTTTGGGTTGATATTATATTTTTTTATTTATGTCAACCTATGAATATGTGTGAATGAAATATGATTGTTTTAAACTTAATATCCACTTACATTGGGTGTATTTATATTTTTCACATATAATTATGAGATTGATTTATCCTTAATTTAAGGGTTCCATCTTTATAAGGGATTTTATCTCAATTTACATTTCTATTGAGACTTCATTGTTGTTATGCACCAATTCACTAATATATGGTGTATATAATGTACTTTGAAATATTATATCATGAATCCATTTATTCTCATGATATTATAATGTTTTGATTAAAATTTATTCTTCAATTATTTGTATTGAAGCATCCCTCTTTTTGTTAAAAACTCTTTAACTAAAATATCGTTTTAAATGTTTTAAAGATTTATTCTTATAAATATTTATAATTAATGTACATGTTTTCAAAATATGTTTTAGTATTTATTTATATGGACATTAATGTTTTCAAATGATAATTCATTTAAAATATTCAAAGTGGTACGAGACACTTTGATTCAAAAATATCTTTTTAAAAAGGTTTTGAAAATGATTTGATAAAACATTGTTTATTTCAATATCTTGATTTGATATATTGGAATGTGGAAATGTTATCTTTCCTTTATACATGTGTTTTATGTTATGATTATGTTATGGTTATTGGGAATTGTTTACGTATACGGGTGGTTCCGTGATAAACCTAGGGCGGGTGAGCCCGAGATAGCTCTCCAATGCATTGGGTAACGTGATGGAGGTAAACGTGAATGTTTCTCCTAAGAGATTTAGGGAATATACTGTGATGAGTATTCCAAATGTGACTCCCTATGTAGCTATGATAGCTACAATGTAAGTATGTTATGAATTCCATAAGTTACCTTTATGATTTATGATTTTTATGTGTCTTTCATAAATCTTATGATTTCACGAGGTATGTAAAAGATTTCATGTTTTGAATGTATTTATGAACAAATGTTTTCATTCTTTGCTTTATAACCCTTACTGAGCTTTTTATGCTCATCCCAAGTTTTTGAAATGTTTTCACATGACTTAAAGATGAATAGGGTCAAGGATGGGATCAAGGAAAAGTCATGCTGTCTAAAACATGGAACTAGACATGACTCTTTTTTTCAAGAGTTCATGTTTTGTAAAAAAATGGAAACTGTGTAGAAATGTCTACTCTGTAATTTTTGAGATGTAATGTAATTTTTATGCCTAATTCTCTAAAACTCTAAACCATAAAAGATCCTCAATGTTAATTATCCATTTAATTCAAGAATATATAATGTTTAAGGCCGAGTCCTTATAGTTGGTATCAGAGGTCTGTTTAGATAATTTTAGAGGTTAGGGAATTCTTTAAGCATAAGTGACATTACCATAATGGTTAGGATTTTAGAAAGAGTCATAGTTACTTTTATAAATTGAATGAGTTTAAGATAACATGAATAATTATATCTTAGTGTTTACCCTCCTCATAAGATATTATATGATGATTTTACTGATATACTCACACTGACCTTTTTATTTATAGTAAATGGCTAGATCTAGCAGTCACCAAAGTAACAGTGGATGTGAAGAAAACTATGACAGTTTTCTGAACGAGCAGTTGAATGATTTGAGAGTTGCAATGAGAACTCTTGTGGTTATTATCAACCAACTATCTGGAGTCATGATTGACAACCTGAACCTTATTGATTTTTATAAGACATCATATATGCGAGAAACAAATCCCTATGGATTTTCAGGTAATAATCATAAAGGTAAGTATGTTCAAAATCCTATGTGTCAAAGATGTGGAAAGAAACACATAGGAAAATGTTTCAAAGTGACAGAAAGATTCTATTGATGTGGAAATTAAATTCATAAAGCAAGAACCTGCCATGGAAAAAGGAAGCATCTAGTTGACTCTAGGAAAGGGAAAGAAGTCCTTTCCGAGGGATCAATTGGATGTTTTAAATGTGGAGAGAATGGTCATTATGAAAACACATGTCCTATGAAGAAGTTTTGGGAATGAGATCACCAGGATCGTACAAATATTTGTTTACCAATACCTAATTCCATTCCAATTGAGGATGAAGAAACTGACAATGACCAATGAAAGGTATCGATTATTTCTTAACATATGTTTTCCTATTATTGAAATCTTAGGATATGATTCATGATTTTTTATATAGGAAAGAAGTATTTCAGAATAAGTTGGTAAATAATGGTTATTGTATCATGAAGAATGGTGAATGAGTAAGAGGTCAACATATAAGGGATTCAAGAGTTATGGTAGATTTCAGGATGGTGAAATGCTTAAAAGTATTAAGGCTCTTTTGATGATGGGATTACATTAGAAGACTCATTATAGCATGTTTAACCATGAAGATTGATATATGAAAATTTTATTCATGGAATAAATATATATATATTTTTTTTGTGTTTGTAGTTATAAAGAATCATTTGGGTTAATATGATCCTTGAATTTGAGGTAATTACCGGTTAATACATTTTGGGATGCAAAACGAATGTTATTAGATAACATTTGTGGTTAAAATATGTTATGGTTATTTTTGATGAATTTATATCTTTTTTGGAATGTTATAAAATTATGTAGTTTTTGAAAAGGGACAACACACAAACCGTGTGACAACCCGTCGCGTCGGACGAAGCTGCGGGAATCGAACCCACAACCAAAGTGCAACTGGTATTTATCGCCTACCACTGGACTGCGTGAAGTCCCTGGTTAGTTTGAATAATTCTTTTTAGTTAGATGATCTTATGAATTAGGAATAAGTTTATTTTGGGGTATCTAAGGAAATTATTAACCTATCATGGAGGATATGTGATTAGGTTAATTAATTTTCAGTATGAGACTTTTAGAGTAACTAATGCTATTTGGAGATAAATGTTAATATTTACCTTGGAAGACTATGTGATTAAATCCTTCAGAGATTTGGGTTTCAATCTTAGTTTGGATTACTTTGGAAAATTTTATGGATAGTAGTTTATTTAATGGTGTTTCTTGAACCTTGGGTTCTTTTTGTTGAATTTTGGAGATTAAGAGTAATATTTATTTTTATAAAGGATTATCCTTTTGGGGATTATCTGATCTTGTACTAGCAATTTTGGTTTTGGTTAATGTCTAAAGACAAGGGAAATTTTTAGTTCATCTTTTGTGGATTATGTAATTCTCTAGACATTTATTATAGTGCTTTTAATGTGAACAAGTCATCTTGAATATTCATCGATTGGAGAAAAGATGAGTTTGTGGTATAATTTTATTAAAGGATGAAACTATACATGAAAAGTAAGTATATTTCCTTACAATCTTAGTCTAGTTATTAAAAAAATTGTTCAACTCTATGAAAAGGATCTTGAAAAAAAAGTGTTATAACCTCTCTTTTGTCATCAAACTTTTACCCAACCACAAATTCATGGTATTATGGCGGTTAACTTTCTGATCAATTTATCTATCACTCTCTATTAATCTATGAGAGTTAGTTTTTCTTCCATATCCATGTTTTCCTACATGGAATTCTAGTATGAGTTTTCTCGAGTGACCTTTATATATATCTTTCTTTATTTTAAAGTGATAGTTTTATTGACACTTTTTCCGATGTGGGACTTTCAATGATGTTTCTGAGCCAAATTTTAAAATTGCGAGGACACAATTCCCTAAAGGGGGGAAGGATGTAACATCCCAGGTAAATAAAGAATAAGAAATATTTCATATTTATTAATATTTTTGAATTAAATATTAATTTTACTCTAAAAGAGTTGCTATGTTCGATAGCGTACCCGATACCCAACAACGGGTTTCTTTGAAATCATACGTTGCACACTAATAATATAATATTATTATTTTAAACAGTAGTCAACTCCTAGCCATTTTATTGGTAGGAATGAAAAAAAATAAATACAATATGATTATACATGTTTGTTAAATGTATTTACATTTATCCAATAAAAATTAGAGGCCTAAAATGTGAATAAATCTAATTTTAAGCATAATTTACATTAAAAGGCCGATTTATCGCCTTTTAATGGTGAACTCTTTTTAAATATAGTTTTGGTCACTTTAATACATTCTATATGACCAAATAAAATACTTCATTAGAATGGGGACATTAAAATTTACTTTGTGCAATTTTTTGTAATTTTTCCGATAAAGTTCATTTTTTAATGAATAATGAAAAATATTGTATTTTAATTCAAAAGTGCCTTTTAATATAATTTATTTATATGGTTAGATTATCTTTTTAATTGGTTTTAAAGTTAAATTAAAATATATTTTTACCATTTAATCCAATTTTGATCATTGGAATTAATTTCACTTTGAAATTGGACATAAACAAGTATCAATCTTTTGATAGTTATTGTTTCTTAAAAACACGCTATTTGTTTTAAGATCGGGAATTAATTTTTAAATTAATTAATTCCACTTCTATGTTTTGAATTTGAAAAAATGGGAATCATTTTTGAATTCGGAATATCAAATATATCTTAGGCTGATTTCTTGGTATTTTTCTAAAAAACTTCAATTTTTGATGAATAGTGAAACCACTGAGTGGTAGTTAAAAAACAGACTTTTTCATTTAAATGAAAATTTACCACTTCTGTGAATTGAATTTCAAAAATCCTACATACATGGTTGTTATAAAGAAGTAAAATTTGGTTCATTAAGATGAAAATAATATTTTTTGAATAGTAACTTTTGACTTTTATTTACCGCGGTTAAAGGTAAATAGGGTAATTCAAGGTTAACAGAATATTATAATAATTCAAAATTACCTTAACACTTGTCCAAACCTTATTGGTTGAGTCATTTACTACCATTATCATCTTTGGGTCAATTTTGGGACCCCTTTAAGCCACTTGGGTGTGATAATGACAATTTAGAATAATTAACTTAAAGAAATGTCAAAAATGACAAAAGCAAATATCTTTTAGTAAATTAATTTTTAGAAGGGGTTATATAAATTATATGTTCGACTATAAATATTAATTGGAATGATAAAAATATTTCCTACATCATGGTATTTTTTTTTATAATTTTTAGACATCAAATAAATTAAATTATTTATGACACAATAATGATGCAGTATTTACCTCATTAATAAATGATTTAAATAAATAAGATTATAATGATTAAAATATTATCCAAAACATGTCCAATTATGATTGGATTATTTTATTTCTAATATTAGTCATCTTATCTTAGTCCTTAATGATTTTTGGACCATTAGAAACCTAATATCATTATATAATAAAATAATAGTTTCACACTTTCCTAAAGAGCCCCTCCTCCCCCTTATAAAAGGAGACCACTTCTAACCAATTCCTCACACCTCTCAAGCAATTTTCTCGTCCAAAATCTGCCCAATTAATCTCCCTACATCCCTCTCCTCTTACTTGAATCCTAAAAATAGGCATAAGGCTCGTAAAGAAGTCCTTTGGTTCAAACCAAAGTGAGTTACCCAAATTAAAGGTAACAATTTCTCTTAAATTGTTTTCTTTTATTTTGCTTCTCCAACCCCTAAAATCTTTTTATTTCATTTCTTTTGTAACAAAACCAGTATCCTAAATATACTAGGAGTTTTTTATGAGAATGATTCAAACTACACTTACACACACCTTCATATAATGGATGAAGAACATAATGTTTCTGTGGATGGAAAACTAACGCCTCACGAAACGATGATTGTTCAATTACATCTTACCGCCTCTCATGGTGAACATTATGATGGAACTGTATTTATATATGATATATATTATGTTTATGATTTCCTTATGATTCTTTACTTCCGAATTATATCAAGCCTTTATGGCTTCCATAGTGGGTAAATACGATAATCTCATTAGAGGAAGTGCGGACTACCGCCCCCTCAAAGTAATGTGATTCATTAATGCCCTATGTGGGATGTATAAAGGATATATTTAATGATATTACATATTATATTATACTAGAATTATAATATAACTATTTATAATTATGATATAATTCCATTAAAATAATAAATAGAAATGAAAGTGGCGTTCATGCGTACGTATGACTTACCGTCTCCAGGAACGGTGCATTTCATTTCTTACCTCCAAATGTTATGTACTATTATAAATACATGTATATACAGAATATATATGATATATATGATATCTAAATCATGAATTCCATTCTGGATATAATGGACTATTGACCACATGGACAACATGTAATTATAAGAAGTCCATTTTTGACTCAAGTACCAAATATCTACAAAACGAACATTATTAACTTAAATTATTACATAATGTTTATAAAATGATAATAAGTGATATAAAAGGAATAATAAACTTGAAAAAGGTTCTTAAGAAAGTATAAATTAACTTTATTTTGTTATTTAGGATATTAAGGAACGATCGAGTCAAGTCGGACACGAGGTAAGGGATCCGACCTCACTCTTTCTTTTCAAGTAATCTCTTTTATGTCATTTCATTTATGCTCCATGTTCTTATGTTGGATGATGTTATTTTATATTCAACATAATTTAATTTGTATTTTCATATGATGATAGACCCCATATTACTCTCATCAATTCATTTTAAGAATTTTTAAGTGGCACCGTTAGGCTGTCGAATTTTTGTAAGGGATTTTCTTATCTCACTTTTAATTCCGTGAGATTTCCATTGTTCGCCACTTATTTATTAAATGTGGTGTAATGTGTAATGACATTGATATATATTACCATGATTAGATTTATATTCATGGTATTATATTATTCATTTGGTGGTTATTAACTTTTTGTCATACGACTCAGTTGATTACAACGTGGTAAAGGGTTTCATCTCACTTTTTATTCTCGTGAGATTCATGCTATACTTGCCACTATTTCCTTTTGTGTGGTGTATGTACTAACCATGATTATACTCTTTGTGTAATATACTCTCATTTATGAGTATTTAAATCTTCATTTTATGATCCTTCTTTCATGTGTCATATGTTTTGTAAGTTACCAAATCGGTAAGGGAACTCCTTAACCCAATTTCCATTCTTTGGGTTGATATTCTCTTTTTTATTTATGTCATCCTATGAATATGTGTGAATGACCTATGATTGTTTTACACTTAATATCCACTTACATTGGGTGTATTTATATTTTTCACACATAATTATGAGATTGATATATCCTTAATTTAATAATTACATCTTTATAAGGGCTTTTATCTCAATTTACATTTCCATTGAGACTTCATTGTTGTTATGCACCAATTCAATATTATATGGTGTATATACTGTCCTTTGAAATATTATATCATAAATCCCTTTATTCTCATGATATTATAATGCTATGATTAAAATTTATTCTTCAATTATTTGTATTGAAGCATCCATCTTTTTGTTAAAAACTCTTTAACTAAAATATCATTTTAAATGTTTTAAAGATTTATTCTTCTAAATATTTCTAATTAATGTCCATGTTTTCAAAATGGGTTTTAGGCTTTATTTATATGGGCATTAATGTTTTCAAATTATAATTCATTTAAAATCTTCAAAGTGGTATGGGAAACTTTGATTCAAAAATATCTTTTTAAAAAGGTTTTGAAAATGATTTGATAAAACATTTTTTATTTAAATATCTTGATTTGATATATTGGAATGTGGAAATGTTATCTTTCCTTTATACATGTGATATATTTTATGATTATTTTATTGTTATTGGGCATTTTTTACGTATATAGGTGGTTCCGTGATAAACCTAGGGCGGGTGAGCCCGAGATAGCTCTCCAACGCATTGGGTAACGTGACGGAGGTAAACGTGAATGTTTCTCCTAAGAGATTTAAGGAATATACTGTGATGGGTATTCCAAATGTGACTCCTTATTTAGTTGTGATAGCTATAATGTAAGTATGTTATGAATTCCATAAGTTACCTTTATGATTTATGATTTCTATGTGTCTTTCATAAATCTTATGATTTCACTAGGTAAGTAAAAGATTTCTTGTTTTGAATGTATTTATGAACAAATGTTTTCATTCTTTGCTTTATAACCCTTACTGAGCTTTTTATTCTCATCCCAAGTTTTTGAAATGTTTTCACAGGACTTAAAGATGAATAGGGTCAAGGATGGGATCAAGGAAAAGTTATGCTGTCTAAAACATGGAACTAGTCATGACTCCTTTTTTCAAGAGTTGATGTTTTGTAAAAAAAATGGAAACTGTGTAGAAATGTCTACTCTGTAATTTTTGAGATGTAATGTAATTGTTATGCCTAATTCTCTAAAACTCTAAACCAGAAAAGATCCTCAATGTGAATCATCCATTTAATTCAAGAATATGTTATGTTTAAGGCCGGGTCCTTATAATAACTATTAATTTAACCTTACACGAATACATACTTGATTATAAAAATTAACACAATCCTTTTTCTGAAAATAAAATCGCAGACTATTGAGTTTATTCCATAAATCTAAAAATGAAATAAAATTCATCAAAAATAACCTAAATAATTTCTCCATCAACTCACTAACCAACTTAAAGGTCACCAATTCTATACCATTACTTCATAAATTTCAATCTTATCTTTATCCTGATTAAACATCATCACTTTATTGGTCATTAGTACCATTCAACATATGCTTTCAAATATTTAAAAGAATAATACCGTGGAATAATTATTATATATTTTATGATTCTTATATCCAAAATATAATTGATATACAAATTATATAACATAATTATATAATCCCAATACATAAACACTTCAATCCTTTCACTTAATCAATTGGCATAGAATATGTCCTTCCTTGGTATAAGAGTTAACTGTTTGATTATGGAATTAGCCTAGATAATTCCCATTTCCCCACACATGATAAATTTAACTTTAAATGGTACCTTAGGATAATCATCCTCTCCCTTCATAGAAATATTAATTTTCCTTAGAAATTACTTACCCTATGCCCTTAGTTTCCACAAAGAAAATATCTTCCCATTCCTTTGAGACATTTCCCTGAGTGGTTGTAACACCCCAGGTAAATAAAGAATATGACATTTTCATATTTATCCATATTTTTGAATAAAATATTAACATTACTTTAAAGGGAACGCTATGCTCGATGGCGTACCCAATACGCAATAACGAGTTTCTTTGAAATCTTACGTTACACTCTAATAATAAAATAATATTATTTTAAATGGTAGTTAACACCTAGCCATTGTAATGGTGGAAATTAAAGTAACTAACTACAAAATGAATATATATGTTTGTCAAATATTTTTACTTTTATCCAATAAATGTTAGAGGCTTAAAATGCAAATGAATCCAATTTTATGCATAAATCTTCTAATATTTTTTAAAAGGTCGATTAACCGCCTTTTGATGGAGAACCCTTTTTAAATATACTTTTGAAAATTTTATATGTTGTATTTGACAAAATAAAATCTTTATTTAGAATCTGTACATCAAAATTTACTTTGTGTAAATTTTTCCGATAAAGATCATTTTTAGTGAAAACGTTGCATTTTAATTCAAAACCTCCTTTTAATATGATTTATTTATATGGATAGATTATATTTTTAATTGAGATTAAAGTATATTTAGAATATATTTTTACCATTTCATCCAATGGTGGTCACTGGAATTAATTTCCTATTGAAATTGGACTCAAAATAGTGTTAATCTTTTAATAGATATTGTTTCTTAAAAACACGCTATTTGTTTTGACAACGAGAATTGATTATAAAATTAATTAATGAAACTTATATGTTTTTAATTTGGTAAAATTGATATAATTTTTGTATTTGGAATATCAAATATTTCTTAGGGTGAATTTTTGGTATATTTCTGAAAAATGTTCATTTTCAATGAATAGTGAAAAATACTGCATTTTAATTCAAAACTGCCTTTTCATCCAAATTATTTATATAATTATATTGTCATTTTAATTGGTTTTAAGGTGTAATTTAATTATGTTTTTATCATTTAATACAATTTTCGTCATTTTATGTAATTTCATATTTAAATTGGATGTAAACACAAATCAATCTTTTGATAGATTTTACTTCTTAAAAACTCATCTTTGGTTTTGACAACGGGAATTATTTTAAATTAATTACTACAATTTATTTGTTTATAATTTGATAAAATGGATTCCATATTTTTAATCAGAAGGTCCAAATTATGTAATTAAGACTCTTTTGTTTTTGGACATTATGAATAGTAACGACGATAATTATCTTTAATTATCGTGTTTAATTAGTAACCGAGTAGTTAAGGGTAATAAAATAATATAATAAAAATATAAAATGACCCCAACATGTGTCCTAATTCTACTTGTGGTATCATGTCCGACCATGGGATTCCTTGTGCCAATCTTGGGACCCCACGGAATCACTTTAGTGTGATAGTGACCATTTTATCATTTTTTTAAAGAAATGAAAATGTAACCAAAGTACGTAACACCAAAGTAAAATGATTTTAATTTTGTCTAAATAAACTATCTCTTAGACTATAAATAGTAATTGGAAAGATAAAAATATTTCCTACATCATAGTGATTTTTTTATAATTTTTAGACCTTAAATAAATTAACTTATTTATGACACCGTGATGATGTAGTGATTACCTCATAAATGAACGATTTAAATAAAATGAGAAGATAGGGTAAAATATAAGTATTAAACTTGTAAAAAACCTATTTTATGGTTGGATTTCTAAAACTTATCACCTTATCCTCGAAATATATCCTTTTGGGACCTTTAAAATCTGAAAATCATTTTATAATAATGTAATAGTTTATAACTTTCCAAGAGTGCCCCTCCTCTTTTCTTATAAAAGGCCCCCACCCATACCACCTTACCCACACCTCTCAAGCCTTTGGCTCAGCCAAACCCTGCCCATTTCATCTCTCCAAATCCCTATCTTCATCATTGAAGCCTCAACTTTGGAAGAATTCTCTTCAAGAAACCCTTTTCGTTCAAACCAAGAAGAGTTACCCAATTTAAAGGTAATGTCTTCACTTGTGTTCTTTTGTTTTATTTTTCTTCTCCAAACCCCTAAAATCTTTTTATTACTTTATTTTGTAAAAACACCAGTATATTAAATATACTAGGATGTTATTATGTGAATTATTCTAGCTACACTTACACACACCTCTGTCTAATGGTTAAAGAACATACTGTTTCTGTGGATGGCTAATTACTGCCTCACGAAACGATGATTGTTCAATATTCTCTTAACACCTTTCATGGTGGCCATTATTATGTCACTGTATTTTATATATGATATATATGGTATTTATGTTTCCCTTATGCTTCTGTATTTTATAATTAAAACATACGTTTATTCTTTGCATGTTGTGGAAATGCGATAATTTCATACGAGGAAGTGTGGACTACCGCCCCCTCAAGTGATGCGACTCGTTCATGAAATACATGGAATGTATAAAGAATGAAATTGATGAACTTATGTGACCTATATAACATATATATTATAATGGAATTATAATATATATATATCTCAATTATTTTTAATTCCATTAATATGACAAAGAAATGAAAGTAGCATTCATGCGTATGTACGACCTACCGTCTCCATGAACGGTGCATTTCATTTCTTTTTATCTCAAAATGTTATGAAATAGTATAAAATGAATATGTACTGGATATATATTATATTTAAATAATTAATACTATTATGGAGATGATTTGTTTATAACTACATGGACAATCATTTTCAAACAAGTTCATTTTTGACTCATGTACCAAACATCGACAAAAACGTCTGATATGAACTCACATTATTAACCAATTATTATAAAATTATAATATGTGATATTAACTGAATAATAATATTTAAAGGATTTACCTAAGCAATTATAAATTGACCAAAGTTTATTATTCAGGAATATAAATAAATGAACAAGACAAGTTGGACTTGAGGTAAGGGATCCTACCTCTCTCTTTCTTTTTAAGTACTCTCCTTTATGTCATTTCTTTTAAGCTCATCTTTCTTATGTTTAGGGATGTTATTTTACATTAATCATTCTGTAAATTTTATGTTCATATTATGAGATACCCTATTTGATCTCATAAATCCATTTTTGGAAGTTTTAAGTGGCGTCGTTAGGCTGCCGAGTTTTCGTAAGGGATTTTTCATCTCACTTTTATTCCCGTGAAATTTATGCTACATTTTCTACCATTTCCTTTGAGGGGTATATGTACTGAAAATTATTATAATATTTTTGTAATATACTTTCATTTATGGGTATTTAAATCAATGTTTTATAGTCCTTCTTTCATGGGGTGAACTTTTCAAAAGTTTCCCAAGTCGGTAAGGGAACCTTTCACCCTCCTATTTTTAAAAGACTCCTTTTTGTTTTGTATTTTAAATTACATCTTCTTATGTTGGGATATGTTATTATATATCCTTATTTATATAAATTTTATTTCCAAGTGATGATATACCCTTTATCTCTCTCATCAACTATTTTTCTAAAATTTGATGTGACGCCGTTAGGCTATCGAATTTTTGCAAGGAAACTTTTTAACCCAATTCCAATTCTTTGGGTTAAACCTCTACTTATTGATCATGTCTTGCTATTAATATGTGTGGATGACATATGATTGTTTTACACTGAGTATCCACTTATATTTAGTTTATTTATATTTTTCACACATAATTATGTCATTTATTTATCCTTGCTCTAATGGCATGATCCTTGATTGGGATTACATCTCAATTTCTTCTCATTAGGAAATTTCTTAATGATATGAACTTTTATTCTTTTATAAAGTGTATATATAGCCCCTTTGACTTTCCATATCCATATTATGTGTTGAAAATGGTCTACGTTCATGTAGCTTATAATTTAAATGTTCAAAATGGAAAAGGACTCTTTTATTAAAACATTATTTTAATTGGTTTAAAAGATTTATTCTTTTAAATATTTATCATCCATGTCCATGTTTTAAAAATGGTTTTAAGGATTTATTTATATTTACATAAATGTTTTAAAACCCTTTCAAAAGTTTTGAAGTGGTATGGGACTTCGTCTCAATCTCCTTTCATTGAGGCATATTTTGATTTATACACAACTTTCTTTTATATGGTGTATAAAACCCTTTGACTTTTACATTTATTCAAAATGAATATTTTTTATACGAACCCTTTTACTAAATGACAAAAGGAATGTTTTTTTATCGTACGTATGCGGCGACAATGACTTCTCCTCCGCCGTGACCATTATTTGAGTTTCGGCTTCCTCTACAAGCCATAACTTTTTTTTAAATAAAAAATAAATACCATGTTTTAATTTTCTTTTATTTTGGTATTGAAAATGGTTTTCATAATGTTTTTATTATATCAATGTTTTGTATTGATATCTTGTTATTGAAATGTGGAAATGTTATGTTTCCTTTATGCATGTTTTATGTGATACGATTATGTTATGGTTCTTGGGAATTTTTATGAAGACGAGTGGTTCCGTGATAAACTAAGGGCAGAAGAGCCCGATATAGCTCTCCAATGAATTGGGTAACACGAAGGAGTGAAACTCTAAGGTTTCTCTGAAGAGATTTCGGGAGTATACTGTGATGGGTATTCCAAACGTAACCATGAGGGTTACTCCCTACGTAAGAATGTTATGAATGCCTAAAGTTACCTTTATATCTTATGATTTCTATGAGTTATTCATAAATCTTATGATTTCATGAGGTATGTTAACGTGCTCATGTTTTATGAGTAATGTATGATTTCATTGATTCTTACGTATACATGGACTAATGTTTTCTTTCTGTATTGTTATAACCCTTACTGAGCTTTTTATGCTCATCCCAAGTTTTTTTTGAAATGTTTTTCACAGGACATAAAGTTGAATAAGGTCAAGGATGGGATCAAGGAAATGTAAGGTTGTCTAAAACAAGGATCTAGACATGAATATTTTGTTCAAGAGTTCTTATTTTGTGAAAAAAATAGAAGCTGAGTAGATGTGTCTACTTTGTAATCTTTGAGATGTAATAGTTATGTCCTAATTCTCTAAAACTCTAAACCTGAAAATATACTCAATATGAATTATTAATTTAATTAAATAATAAGTAATGTTTAAGGCCGAGTCCTTATAGTTGGTATCAGAGGTAGATTTAGATAACTTTAGAGGTTAGGGAATTCTTTAAGCATAAGTGACATTACCATAATGGCTAGGTTTTCAGAAAGAGTCATAGTTTTTAGATAAAGTGATTGAGTAAGTATATCTTACTGTTTATCTTCCTCTTTAGTACATGATGATTTTGTTGATATACTCACACTGACCTTTTTGGTTTTAGTAAATGGATGGATCTAGCAGGCACCAAAGTGACAATGGGTTTGAAGGAAACTGTGGTGGTTCTCTGATTAAGAGACTGGATGAAATGGGGGATTCAATGAGAAATCTCATGGTTATTCTAAACCAAATATTAGGAGTCATGATCAACTACTCGAACCTTGGCGAGTTCTATAATGCATCTTGTACAAGAGAACCAACTCGATGTGGAAGTTCAGGTGATAATTATAAAGGTAACCATTAGGGTTTATATGATCCTTACTTTTGAGGTAATTATTGGTTACTATATGTTATGATGGAAAATGAAAGGCATGAGATAAACTTGAGGTTAAAATATGTTATGATTATTTTTTAAGATTTTATCTCATTTTGGGGAATGTTTTAATAATTATATAGTTTTGGAAAAAGGACAACACGGAGACCGTGTGGCAACCTGTCGTGTCGGAAAAAGCTGCGGGAATCGAACCCACAACCAAAGTGCGACTGGTATTTATCGCCTACCACTGGACTACGTGAAGTCCCTGGTTAGTTTGACTAATTATTTTTAGTTAGATGATTTTATGAACCAAGAGTAAGTTGATTTTGTGTTATCTATGGAAATTATTGACCTATCATGGAGGATATGTTATTAGGTTAATTACTTTTCAGTATGAGACTTTAAGAGTAACTGATGTTATTTGGAGATAAATGTTAAGGTTTATCTTGGAAGACTATGTGATTAAATCCTTCAGATATTTGGGTTTCAGTCTTAGTTTTGATTAATTTGATGAATTTTATGGATATATGTTTATTGAATGGTCTTTGTTGAACTTTTGGTATTGTTTGACAAATTTTGGAGATTAAGAATAGATTTTTTTTATAAAGGATTATCCTTTTTGGGTATTATCTGATCTAATACTAAACTTTTTGGTTT
Source organism: Viscum album (assembly GCA_963277665.1). Classification (NCBI taxonomy): domain Eukaryota; kingdom Viridiplantae; phylum Streptophyta; class Magnoliopsida; order Santalales; family Viscaceae; genus Viscum; species Viscum album. The sequence goes on from OY728147.1 coordinate 161,682,366, forward strand.
TAGTTTTGGTTAAGGTCTAAAGAAATGGGATGTATATAGTTCTCTTTTGTGGATTAGGTGATTCTCTAGAAGTTGATTATAGCTCTCTTAATGTGAACAAGTCATCCTAAATACTCGTCTTTTGGAGAAAATATGAGTTCGTGTAAGAAATCAAGTAAAAGTTGAAAGTAAACATGAAAAGTAAGTATGTTTACTTATGTTTTAGTTAATCTGATAAATAAATTCCTCAATGAAAAGTAACTTAAAACAAAAATGTTGTCTGTTAATTTTTCATACTGGGGAATCAAATACCGTTTAACCCATCACAAGTTTGTGATTTTCTTGTGGTTAACCTTCTCCTAAACATGTTTTCTATCACTCTCCATCAGAACATGACCCTTTTTTTTCTTCCATATCCATGTTTTCCAACATGGAATCCTAGTATGGGTTAACTCAGGTGACCTTTGTACTTCTCTTTCTTTATTTTAAAGTGATAGTTTTACTGACTCTTGTTCCGATGCGGGATTTTCAATGAGGTTTCCAAGCCCAATTTTAAAATTGCGAGGAAGCAATTCCCAAATGGGGTGAAGGATGTAACACCCCAGGTAAATAAAGAATATGAAATTTTCATATTTATCCATATTTGTGAATAAAATATTAATATTACTTTAAAGGGAACGCTATGCTCGATGGCGTACCCAATACACAACAACGAGTTTCTTTGAAATATTATGTTGCACTCTAATAATAAAATAATATTATTTTAAATGGTAGTTAACACCTAGACATTGTAATGGTAGGAATGAACGGAACTAAGTACAAAATGAATATATATGTTTGTCAAATATTTTTACTTTTATCCAATAAATGTTAGAGGCTTAAAATGCAAATGAATCCAATTTTAAGCATAAATCTTCTAATATTTTTTAAAAGTTTGATTAACAGCCTTTTGATGGAGAACCCTTTTTAAATATACTTTTGACAATTTTATATGTTGTATTTGACAAAATAAAATCTTTCTTTAGAATCTGTACATCAAAATTTACTTTGTGTAAATTTTTCCGATAAAGATCATTTTTAGTGAAAACGTTGCATTTTAATTCAAAACCTCATTTTAATATGATTTATTTATATGGATATATTATATTTTTAATTGATATTAAAGTGTATTTAGAATATATTTTTACCATTTCATCCAATGGTGGTCATTGGAATTAATTTCACTTTGAAATTGGACTCAAACTAGTGTCAATCTTTTAATAGATATTGTTTCTTAAAAACACGCTATTTGTTTTGACAGCGGGAATTGATTATAAAATTAATTAATTCAACTTATATGTTTTGAATTTGGTAAAATTGATATAATTTTTGTATTTTCAATATCAAATATATATTAGGGTAAATTTTTGGTATATTTCTGAAAAATGTTCATTTTCAATGAATAGTGAAAAATACTGCATTTTAATTCAAAACTTCCTTTTCATCCAAATTATTTATATAGTTAGATTGTCATTTTAATTAGTTTTAATGTGTAATTTAATTATGGTTTTATCATTTAATACAATTTTGGTCATTTTATGTAATTTCACTTTTAAATTGGATGTAAAAACAAATCAATCTTTTGATAGATTTTACTTCTTAAAAACCCGTCTTTGGTTTTGACAATGGAAATTATTTTAAATTAATTACTACAATTTATGTGTTTGGAATTTGATAAAATGGATTCCATATTTGGAATAAGAAGGTCCAAATTATGTAATTAAGACTTTTGTTTTTGGACATTATGAATAATAATGAGGGTAATTATCTTTAATTATCATGTTTAATTAGTAACCGAGTAGTTAAGGGTAATAAAATAATATCATGAAAATATAAAATGACCCCAAAATGTTTCCTAATGCTATTGGTGGTATCATGTCCAACCATGGGATTCCTTGTTCCAACCTTGGGACCCCATGGAATCACTTTAGTGTGATAGTGACACTTTTATCATTTTTTTTAAAGAAATGAAAATGTAACCAAAGTATGCAACACCAAAGTAAAACAATTTTATTTTTGTCTTAATAAACTATCTCTTAGACTATAAATAGTCATTGGAAATCTAAAAATATTTTCTACATCATAGTATTTTTTTATAATTTTTATACATTAAATAAATTAATTTATTTATGACACCGTGATGATGCAGTGATTACCTCATAAATGAACGATTAAAATAAAATGAGAAGATAGGGTGAAATCTAAGTCTTTCACTTGTCAAAAACCTATTGGATGGGTGGATTTATAAACCTTATCACCTTATCCTCGAAATATATCCTTTTGGGACCTTTAAAATCCGAAAAGCATTTTATAATAAAGTAATAGTTTATAACTTTCCAAGAGTGCCCCTCCTCTTTTCTTATAAAAAGCCCCCATCTCTACCACCTTACCCACACCTCTAAAGCCTTTGGCTCGACCAAAACCTGACCATTTCATCTCTCCAAATCCCTATCTTAATCATTGAATCCTCACCTTTTGCAGAATGATCTTCAAGAAACCCTTTTGGTTCAAACCAAGAGGAGTTACCCGATTTAAAGGTAATGTCTTCACTTGTGTTCTTTTATTTTATTTCGCTTCTCCAAACCCCTAAACTATTTTTATTCATTTATTTTGTAATAAAACCAGTATATTAAATATACTAGGATGTTTTTATGTGAATTATTTGATCTACACTTATACACACCTCCGTCTAATGGTTAAAGAACATACTGTTTTTGTGGATGGCGAATTACTGCCTCATGAAATGATGATTGTTCAATCTTCTCTTAACACCTTTCATGGTGGCCATTATAATGTCACTATATTTTATATATGATATATATAGTATTTATTTTTTCATTATTCTACTGTATTTTATATTTAAAACATACCTTTATGCTTTGCATGTTGTGAAAATGCGATAATTTCATATGAGGAAGTGTGGACTATCGCCCCCTCAAGTGATGTGACCCGTTCATGCAATACATGGAATGTATAAAGAATGAAATTGATGAAATTATGTGACCTATATAAAATATATATTATACTAGAATTATAATATATATATATCTCAATTATTTTTAATTCCATTAATATGACAAAGAAATGAAAGTAGCGTTCATGCGTACGTACGGCCTACCGTCTCCATGAATGGTGCATTTCATTTTTTTATCTCCAAATGTTATGTAATAGTATAAAATGAATATTTACTCGATATATATGATATTTAAATCATTAATACTATTCTGGAGATGATTTAATTATAACTACATGGACAATCATTTTCAAACAAGTTCATTTTTGACTCATGTACCAAACATCGACAAAAACGTCTGATATGAACTCACATTATTAACCAATTATTATAACATTATAATATGTGATATGAAATGAATAATAATCTTTAAAGGAGGTCCTTAAGAAATTATAAATTGACCAAAGTTTATTATTCAGGAATACAAAGAAACGAACAAAACAAGTTGGACTTGAGGTAAGGGATCCTACCTCTCTCTTTCTTTTTAAGTACTCTCCTTTATGTAATTTCTTTTAAGATCATCTTTATTATGTTTAGGGATGTTATTTTTCATTAATAATTCCGTAATTTTTATGTTCATATTATGAGACACCATATTTGATCTCATAAATTCATTTTTTGAAGTTTTAAGTGGCGTCGTTAGGCTGCCGAGTTTTCGTAAGGGATTTTTCATCTTACTTTTATTCCCGTGAGATTTATGCTACATTTGGCACCATTTACTTTGAGGGGTATATGTACTACCCATTATTACACTCTTGTTGTAATATAATTTTGTTTATGGGTATTTACATTTATGTTTTATAGTCCTTCTTTCATGGGGTGAACGTTTCAAAAGTTACCCAAGTCGGTAAGGGAACCTTTCACCCTCTTATTTTTAAAAGACTCCTTTTTGTTTTGTCTTTTAAATTACATCTTCTTATGTTGGGATATGTTCTTATATATACTTATTGATATAAATTTTATGTCCAAGTGATGATATACCATTTATCTCTCTCATCAACTATTTTTCTAAAATTTGATGTGACACTGTTAGGCAATCAATTTTTTGCAAGGGAACTTCTTAACCCAATTCCAATTCTTTGGGTTAAACCTCTACTTCTTGATCATGTCGTGATATGAATATGTGTGGATAAAATATGATTGTTTTACACTGTGTATCCACTTATATTTAGTGTATTTATATTTTTCACACATAATTATGTCATTTCTTTATCCTTGCTCTAATGACATGATCCTTGATTGGGATCACATCTCAATTTCTTCTCATTAAGACATTTCTTAATGATATGCACTTTTACTCTTTTATAAAGTGTATATACAGACCCTTTGACTTTCCATATCCATATTATGTTTTGAAAATGGTATACATTTATGTGGCTTATAATTTAAATGTTAAAAATGGAAAAGGACTCTTTTATTAAAACATTATTTTAATTGGTTTAAAATATTTATTCTTTTAAATATTTATCATCCATGTCCATGTTTTAAAAATGGTTTTAAAGATTTATTTATATGGGCATACATTTTTTAAAACCCTTTCAAAAGTTTCTAAGTGGTATGGGACTTTGTCTCAATATCCTTTCATTGAGACGTATTTTGATTTATACACAAATTTCTTTTATACGGTGTATAAACCCCTTTGACTTTTGCATTTATTAAAAAGGAATATTTTTTATATGAAGCGTTTTACTAAATGAAAAAAGGAATGTTTTTTTGTCGTACGTATGCAGCGACAACGACTTCTCCCCCGCCGTGACCATTATTTGAGTTTCGGCTTCCTCTACAAGCCATAACTTTTTTTTTAAAATGAAAAATAAATACCATAATTACTTTTCTTTTATTTTGGTATTGAGAATGGTTTTCATAATGTTTTTATTATATCAATGTTTTGTATTGATATCTTGTTTTTGAAATGTGTAAATGTTATGTTTCCTTTATGCATGTTTTATGTGATACGATTATGTTATGGTTCTTGGGCATTGTTATGAAGACAGGTGGTTCCGTGATAAACTAAGGGTGGGTGAGCCCGATATAGCTCTCCAATGCATTTGGTAAAGCGAAGGAGTTAAATGCTAAGGTTTCTCTGAAGAGATTTAGGGAATATACTGTGATGGGTATTCCAAACCTAACCATGAGGGTTACTCCCTACGTAAGAATGTTATGAATTCCTCAAGTTACCTTTATGTGTTATGATTTCTATAAGTTATTCATAAATCTTATGATTTCATGAGGTATGTTAACATGCTTATGTTTTATGAGTAATCTATGATTTCATTGATTCTTATGTATACATGGACTAATGTTTTCTTTCTGTATTGTTATAACCCTTACTGAGATTTTTATGCTCATCCCAAGTTTTTTTTGAATTTTTTTTCACAGGACATAAAGTTGAATAGGGTTAAGTATGGGATCAAGGTAATGTCAGGCTGTCTAAAACAAGGAACTAGACATGAGTCTTTTGTTCAAGAGTTCTTATTTTGTGGAAAAAATGGAAGCTGAGTAGATGTGTCTACTTTGTAATCTTTGAGATATAATAGTTATGTCCTAATTCTCTAAAACTCTAAACCTAAAAAGATCCTCAATGTGAATTATTCATTTAATTCTATAATAAGTAATGTTTAAGGCCAGGTCCTTATAGTGGTTCTTCCTAAATTATTGACATGTAAAAGGAATACGATTAATTCATATAGGGTCTTCATGAAAATCCATTTTTCTCTTATTAGGTGAGTCTAGAAACTCACCTAAGTTGAGGTTGCTAATTATATAATGGGATAAATAATTAGGAATAATCACAAGGTTTAAGATTATATATCCTATTTAATTTTTTTGTTCATGAGTACAATCATTGCATTATTCATCACATTCAGTGTTAACATGAATATACTATCTTCTTAACATTGACTAAAACCAAAATTCACAGTGTGATAAATATTAATTATATTGAGTAATCATGTAATCATGAAAACATTATTTACAGGATGCCTAAATCATAACACCTTATTTTTAATCTATGAAAAGTTAGGTTTAACCTAGTTTATACACAATGATCATCTATTCAAATCCTTCATGATGGTTCGTAATGGAAATATGAATTAATTCAAGAATATTGCTAAGTAATGTCAAACCAGGTGTGCAGTAAGGTAACACTCACCATGCACCAGAATGATTGTCAAGATATACTTTACAAACTATTTTTAGGATTATTACCCTTAGATGAATCTATGCCAAAACCATGTCCACTTGTAGTATCTATACAAGGATGTTTTTCTAGTAAAATAACACACCCTTCTTTACCATAACATAAGATATTATACTATACATAGGATTATCATGAGGGTCTTCACTAAATTTTTCTCATCCTACTTTCCAAAGGTCCACTAAATATTTCTCTAATACCAACTATAGCGAGCCATACTTTTCATATATATATATTACATCTTATTAGATAAATATTAATTAATATAATAATGATCCATGATATAATCATATTGGTCTAGTATATTTGGAAACTTTTATACATAAAAAACTAGTTCATGATTGAAATACATCACCTCCCACTGAATTCTTCACTACTTTCAACCTTCTTAAAAATATCATACTTAAAAACATCCATTATATCTGGGGGAAGGGAAGCATAAGAAAGTGTGAGCTCAAATTCTTAGTAACTGCAAACAAAGGAGATATCAGTGATCATATAAGTGTAACATGAGAATAAGGGTAGAAGAACATGAGATTAAACTTTTAAAAATAATACCCTATATATCATAGATCATAATCATGAGTCATGGAATAATTATTTGTATTTTATAAGATATGAATCATAAAATAATAAAATAACATGATCCATGAGAGCATAACATTGGTTTAAGACATATATTTGTGGCATACACATAAGAATACAAAACAATTTCTTTATTAGTCAAGGATAAATACAAATACTATCATAGTGGATTGGGTTCACTCCCAAAACTATCATATTAGTCAAGTTTTACTATTAAGACTATCATATTGTAAAAAGTCCCTTATAAACTAGGTTCAATCCCAATTCCAATCCTATTTATCTCATGAGATATCCATATTTACCCAATGCATTAGAGGGATATATATTTATGATACCACCCTTCACATAATAAAAATCATACAGATGTGTTCCAAAATATCACAAAACATTCATCATATCATAAAATGTGAAAAAGAAATAGGTTTTATAAACATTTAATCACAGTGTAGCCCATGGAAAAGAAACATGTTTCATAAAAATTTCAGCAATTCATCATAGAATAACCCATGGAAAAGGAATGTGTTTCATAAACATATATCATAATCATAAAAAATCTAGAGAAATAATAAGGATGGTATCATTGAATCATATCCCTAATAAATATTAGGTAACATAAAAGGATTTCATCTTTGATGAAAAATTCCATTAAAATATCACTTGAAACATTTATTGAAGAAAGTACCCTTTTCACTTTGAAATTACTTATTTAAAATCTACATATTTCCAAAATATTAAAGATTTTTTTATTTTAATATAACTATGGAAAATTTTAAAGGAATCTCAAAATCACTGAGTGGTCATGATGGTGGGAAATTCTATTCATGTCATATAATTTAAAAGAACACATTCCTTTCATAATTTTTTTAAAAAAGTAAAAAATAAACTTTTTTTGGAAATAGACATGAGTATTCCTCTTAATTTTTTTAAAAAAAATACTAACATGGGTAAAAAAAATTAAATAACCATTGGATAATATTAAAAACATCCATGAAAACCTTTTTAGAAAACATGGACATTGAAGAGAAAATATTTTTGACCAAAGAGAGAAATAAAGTTGGTTTTCCTTAAAAACATTCTTTCAGTCTCATGAGTTCTTAAAGAGAGAAAAATGAAAGGAAAACATGTTATTTATAACAATAACTATAGGGTAACAAAATTCATGAGTTTCTTGATAGGTATACCCCAATATTTCATCAACATAACTTAATCGTAAAAAATCTTGATAAATAATGAGATTGTAACATAAAACCCTTACCACTTTGGTAATATATGAATAAAAACCTCATGAAAGAGAAAACTATATATGAATATGTATATCTCTATAATTTTCATAATAAGCATCATAAAATAAATTATTGGTCAATATATACACCATATAAAAGAAAAAATTTCTGAATATGGAATGTGTATTATAGAAATAAAAGTGAGATGAAAATACCTTACCTTAAGTTTCACTCACTTCAAAAGTTCTATAATGTTATGAAACTGGATTTTTAAATGATAAAATTTTTCCTAAATAACTATGCCTTATATTATATTATATAAGTATTATTTACATAGATCACATATAAAAATGAACAACACTTTAATTTATTAATAAAAATCAATACATTAATAAATGAATAAACCCATTAAAATTCTAAATATTATAAGGTGAAAAAATAGAAAATATAAAAACTACAATGGGAAAATTTGGATTACCCCAATCAGCTAGAATCATCCCTCCCATGAACAAAACTATGTAAAAGAAACAAAATATTATTAAACTAATCAAAATTTTAGAAAATGGAAATACAAAAACATGAGAGAAATTGAGTTGAATAATGAATAAAGGAATGGATTAGTATTTATAGGAGGTAATGTGACTTTTAGAATAGTATTGTGACTTTTGGAATAGTAACCTATCATTAGGAATAGTAACTTGACTGTTATAAATAGTAACATGGGCATTGGAATAATAATTTGACCTCAAAATAATAAAATTTGATATAAATAATATTTATCATGAGTAATTTAATTAAATATAAATATTATAATTCCATAAAAAAATTCATGACTAAAAACTCAAAGAAAATATAAGCACATTTTTAATAAACTATATTTTAATGTATTTTATAAAAAAATCATATTTTTTATATTAAAATTAAAGTAAAATATTTTAGAATTTTTTTTGATAAAATTAATTTCATTTTTCTAAATTATAATGTCAAAATTTTTAGAGGGTTATTTTTTGGTAAATTTCTAAAATAATTCAACTTTCATTTGAATAGTATAAATATAGTTTTTTCATAACTCGTGCATTATAAATCACATCATTCATAATGCAATAATTTCTTAATAATTTATATAACTTGCAGCTATAAAAAAAGTTTTTTTTGATAAATTATTCATTAAAATATAATAATTTTTTTATAAACCTAAAAATTACTTTTCAAAGTCTAAAGTCAAAGGTATTCCTTTTAAAAAACCAATTTTTCAATTTTTCCACTTTTTATTTTAATAAACTATTAAATTCGAATTATAAAGAAGTTTAAAGTCATAAAATAATTGTATTTTATTTATATATGATCCATAATTTCCTGAATATCACAATTTTATGGTTTACCTTGGATGTAGCATTTGATTGGAAATCTTATTCTAAAAATACCCCTTTCCTCAAGTATAAATAACCCCTCTCCATTCCCTTAAAAAACCACATCACGTACATTTTCTGATGCCAAATATCTTCCCAAATCCTATCTCTTAAGCCTATTATAATCCATATGGACATTATGTAGGAGAAGAACTCCAATCATCGAAGAAGTTTAGTGTCGTACAAGAGAAGAAACTCCAAGAAGAAGGTATTTTTTCATCAATTATTATTTGCATTTTTATATTATCTTCCAATTTTTCTCTATCCATTTCAAAACCAAATTTTCAAATATAAATTAAATATTATTTTGAAATTATATTAATACTTTTAAGCTACTTTAAAAATTATAATTGTGATGTATTTATATTTTATACATCTCGTTCACCCCCTTCAGACAATGTCCCGTTAACAGATGGTTAACCACCAAAGAGGATGTTTCCAATTATTTCCTTACCACTAAACTTATGGAAGGTTATAATTAATTATTTATTATATATAAATTAATAAATATATGTATTCTATTCTTATTTAATTTATTATAATTATGTATAAATTACCTTGAATAAAATAGATAAATCAAAGAAAAATAGGAAATTTTTAAGAAAAACATGATATCAAACTGCTTCAACTTCAACAATGAAAATTAAGAAATATAATACAATGATTATATTTGATAAGTAGTGAGATAAATTAAAACAATTCACTTATGTTTAATTTTTTTATAAACCCAAATTTTATTATTTAGTAGGATCAAAATCGATAAAATAAAGATAGATTTAAGGTAAGGGGATTCAAAAACCCAAAATCTTTCTTTTAGGTTATTACATATTTCAAATTTATTTCATAATGGATGTTCCATTAATATCACAAATATTTTCTATAAATATTATTTCCCTTTCATTTTAGGGGTATACATGTTTTTACCCTTCTAAAATTTTTTTAATCCATTTATAACTGGGTTTTCCAAAAAGACTGTAATTTCCAAAATATATCTTGAACCTAAGTTATTTATTTTTCCAAAGTTGAAAATAATATTTTATTCCAAAGTATTATTTCCCTTATTTATTTGGGAATCCTAAATTTAATTTCATGAATTATGATATGTGAAATCTTTTATAAAATCCATTTATTTCCATGGGTTATTTTATATCTATGATTTTTGTCCTTTCATGTGGCATGCATGATTATAATCATTTTATGGTGTGTCAGGTAGGCCTAAAATTATATATCCCTCCAATTCATTAGGTAATGTGATTTCTATGATGATATTTGGTTCACTATGTGATAATATGATGTTATATTTGTTCAAAATAATGATGTTATGATTTATAAACACATGCTATGCATGAACATAATGCAAGTTTTGTTTGCAATAATGTGTGGAATTTGACCACTATGACATGATGATTCATTTTTATGAATATTCCACAATCCTTGACTTTAAAAAAATTTTCCTGCATAATTATGATGATGATCCTATACTTATGATATGATGATGATTATTTTGATCACTCATGTTCTATTGATATATATCTCTTATTCTTTCTCTTATCAGGATTTTAGCTCACACCCTTCTTTGATATATATCCTTAAATGAATACATGTTCCAAAGATACAACAATATTTTATAAGGATAAGGAATAAGTATTTAAATAATATTTTATGTTTTATTATATACAATTGATATATGATCCTAATTATTCAAATACACTAGACCTTTGGATCCTAGATTTTTATCTCAATTACGTTGTTTATCTTAAAAATAATGTAATAGTCATGTAAGAAAAATTCCAGTTTATATAGTTGGTATCAGATCATAGTTTAGTTAATTTGGGAATTAGGATTAGAAAACAATAGTGAAAACTACAATCATAAGTCTATGTATAGGTAAATATCCTATAAGAATTATTTTATAAAAATGATAAACATATAGATACCAAAAGACATACCTTTAGAGTTAATTTAAAAGTTTTTTTCAAACATTTTCTATTTTATAAAATGGTGGGAATAAGGAATAAACCAGTCCAACAACCCATATGGGGGACAATGAGATGATTATACGAACAACATCCCCAATTCCCTAAGAGGTAGAGTTCAAAACCTTATAGCGATGATTACCTAGATGTCTCAACATATAAACAATAACTTGAACCACATGGAATATCTTCCTTTACCCAATAAGTAACAACTAGCTATTGAGTCCTTTATGTGGAAATGACCACTGATTTTTAGTGGATATTCTGATCCACTTTTCATAGATTAATGGGTTAACTCAATGGAGAATATATTTTATATGCTCCAATATTATAAGAAGAAGAAGGTGACTCTGGCCATATATCATTTAGATGGAGAATCTGACTAATGGTGGGTGTTGATAAAGAATACCAAGCCGAAGGATAAAATGGAAGAGATGGAGTGAGAAAAATTTATAAAAATATTTCTTAGTAAGTATTTATTTCAAACTATCCCAAACTAAAACATGAAGATAAAATTTTTAGATCTAAAGAAAAATGAAGGTGAATATATCATGAATTATTAAGAAAACCTCAAAAGTCCTATAAGATACACCTAGATATTTTTTAGTAACAATGATAGAAAAATCAATAGATTCTTTAGTGGTTTTAAACAACAACTTCAAATAGCCATAGCTACTCGATACTTTGATAGTTATAAAGAATTAGTTTGATGTGCTCTAAAATCATAAATGGAGTTTAGTGAATGGTCCAATAGTTATGAAGATAATAAGATAATAATCACGTTTTAATCTGGGGAGTCAAATGAAAATGGAGGAAAGAGGATCCAACCACCCACATTTCAAAAATGCTGGAAGAAGCATCATGGGAATTTCCTCAAAGGGAAAAGGAAATGAATGAAGTGTAAGATAGAAGGATACCAAGCTCATGAATGTTGAAGATACATAAGGAATCCGACCAAAATGAAAGAGGAAAAATAACCTCTTAATGCACCACCCATGGTTAAATGCTTCGACAATAGGGAGAAAGGGAACTATGAAATCCAGTGCACTAAACAATGATTCCTTAAGGGAAATCCACATCAGCAACCACCAAAGCCAATAGAGTAAGGTTAATCTTACTCCATCACTACTACTGAAGTCTATCATGGAAATAAATTTGTAGAAGTTAAAATTCTTATTCTATCAATAATGGAAAAAGTTTTATTTGATTTTGGTTATATGAATTCCTTTAAATCCTATAAGTTTTATATAAATGTTGAATCAAATCCTTGATACCTTGAAGTAGATATATCTATAAAAAAACTTAGTGGTGAAATCATTTCAACCTAAGTGTTGGAATCTTCTCCTATTAGTGTATGTGGGAAGATTCTTCTAGAGAAATTCATAATCCTTCCTTTGGTGGAATTTGACACTATACTATGTATGGATTTGCTCTATTTTTATAGAGCACATATCAACTATTGGGAAAAGGAAGTCTCTCTTCATATTCATAACTATCCTATGCTCTTGTAAAAATATAAGGAATATCTTGAATATCCTTTGGAAAATCCATCAATAGTGTGGGTGTTGATACCCTATAGAGAATCACAACTTTTCCAAATGGTTGAGATAAAGTAAAACATCAGCCTTTAGAAAATAAACATTGTTATGGAATATACTAATATATTTCCTGAAGATCTTTATAGACTTATACGAAACTGTGAGGTAGAGTTATCAATAGATATTATACATAAATCCACTCTTATCTCCAAATTAACATATAGGATGGCCCCAATAAAACTATAGGATTTAAAGAAGTAGCTACAAGAGAATTTGTATGAAGGGTTTATAATCCATAATGAATCAACTTTGAGTGCATCAGTGCTATTTGTTAAGAAAAGGATGGATCAATGCGACTGGGTATCGATTACTAAGATAATAAAAGGATCACCATAAAGAAAAAGTATCCCCGTACAAGGATTTATGACTTGTTCTATCAACTATTAGGATCTAAATAATTATAAAAGGTAGATATCAATTCTAGAAATCATCAATTGAAGGTGAAAAAAGAAGAAGAAACCATATCATATAATGCATGGGCACTATGAGTTCATAGTGATGTCCTTAATATTAATAATTCCCTATGATCTATATATATTTGATGAATATATTCTTCATAGACTACCTCAAAAAATTTTGGGTAGTTTTCATCGATGATAATCTTATTTACTCTAAGAAAAAGAAGGAACATGAAGAGAATCTAAGGATTGTGATGATGAAATTAAGAAATGATAAAATGCACACTAAGTCCCGTAAGTGTGACTTTTGGATGTAAAAAGTCACATTCTTGGGGTCCATAATCACAAGTGAAAGAATTTATGTGGACCCTTCAAAGACATAGGCAAATGAGGAATGTCTCATACCCACTAGTGTCACATAAATCCATAGTTTTATTTTCTTATCAAGTACTTATAACCTTTTGTGAGAAATTTATCATGATTTTATATATTGTTAAATAAGTTAACATGGAAATGGGTAAAGTATATATGTATTGAATAATGTGATAAAATATTTAAGTAACTCAATAAGAGGATAATTATTGTGCCTATTCTCACACTACCATCAAGTGGATAATGTTTTGTGATATACAATGATGCTTAAAATAAAGTCTTGGGTTGTGTACTCATGAAGAATGAATAAGTTATAGCCTACACTCCATGAATACTAAAGATACGTGAGAAGAGATACTAGAAACATGATATGGAGATAGTAGTTGTGATCTTTTCTATAAATATTTGGTGGAACTACCTCTATGTTGAGAAGTGAGGCATATATACTGGTAAAAAGAGTTTAAAGTATATATTCACACAGAAGGAGTTCAACATTAATCAAATAATGTGGTTAGATCTAATAAAGGACTATGATGGCTCTATTTTCTTATATCTAGGAAAGGTCAATATGTTAGTTGATGCTCTTAATAGAAAATATCCTACTACTATATCTATGATGTGGATTTATAAAGACCATATCTTCATGGATATGTAAAGGATGGATTTGGAAATTATAATGGTAGGGAATACATCATACATTGGCCAAATTATTTCCAAAACATCTATCCAAGATTATATCAAGGAGGCACAAAGTAATGATACAAAGCTTCCAAAAATGGAAAAAGAAGTAAAGGAATAGAAGCTCCATGAGTTCCACATCGATGAATATAGAGTTATTCAGTTTAAATATAGGATTTATTTGTATTCATCACACGAGATAAAGAAGGATCTATTGAATAATGAGAATATCTCATATTTATCCATTCATTATTGAAGTACCAATATGTATTGTGATCTTCAAGAACATTTCTAGTGGGACATCATGAAGAATTATATTTTAGAGTATATCTCAAGATTCTTGGTATGTCAGCAAGTTAAAGTAGATCGATAGAATTCCATGGGGGTGATGAAACCATTTCATATACCCATGCAGAAATGGGAGAGAATCACCATGAAATTTTTCAATAGTCTTTTAACAAAATAAAAAGGAAAAAATTTGATATGGGTTGTGGTGTATCCACTCACCAAGAATGGAAACTTCATCACTATTTGGGAAGATTTCTTACTTGAAAAACTTTCTAATATATATGTAAAAAAATGGTGAGGATGTATGGGGTACCACATGAAATCATATTTTATCATGATCCAAGTTTCACATCTAAATTCTATATAAGTCTTAAATATTATTTGAGTACTGAATTGAATTTCAGTTATCCCATCACCCCCAAACTGATGGACAATATGAAAGAAATTTTAAGACACTAGAGGATATACTGAGAACCTACTCAATGAAATTTAAAGGAGGATGAGATAAACACATCCCTTTAGTTTAGTTATTATAAAACAATAGCTTCCAATAAATTATTCAAATGGCTCCATATAAGGCTCTGTATGGGAAGCAATGTAAAAATATTACTTTTTGGGATAAAGTTGGTGAACAGAAGATACTTTGACTTGATATTATGCAATAAATGGCAAAGAAGGTTCAAGCATTCAAAAACATATAAAAGATACTCAGAGTATGAAAAAGAGATATGTTGACAATCGTATAAATGAATTGGAGATAGAAGTTAGAGGAAAAGTTTTCCTTCGAATATCACCATGGAAGAGATTCATGGATTTTGGAAATAAATGAAATCTTATCTCTTTGTATATTTCCCCCATTGAGAACATTGAACTTATAGAAGAAGTGACCTATCATCTTTCACTTCCACCAAATATGGATGAAGTTCATGATATGTTCCACATATCTATCCTGATGAAGTACATACCCGATTCCTCACATGTGTTGAATCCAGAGGTGGGACAATTAGAGGATGAACTATCATATTAGGAGTAGTCAGTGAAGATCTTATACTATAGAGACAAAGTTATATGTAATGAGACAACTCACCTTGTTAAATTTTTATAATAGAACCATAAATAAGAAGAGGTAATATGGAAACCATAGGAAACAAGGAAACAAAAGTACTATCATCTATTCTCAATCGAGAATATGATTTGAAATTTTAGGGATGAAATTTAAAAAGTTGGGGGGGGGATGTAATGAACCAGAATTTTTGAAATGATAACTATTTACTATGTAAATGAATTTTATATTATATTATATATGTATTATACACATATAGTACATAGAGAAAAAACAACACTTTAATTCATTAATGAAAATAATTACATTAATCAATGAATAAACACATTAAAAATCCAAAAATTACAAGGATACAAAAAATAGAAAATTGAAAAACTACAATGGGAAATTTTGGATAACCCCAATTAGTTAGAATCATCCCTCCCACGAAAAACACTATGAAAAAGAAAAAAAATATTAGTAAAAAAATAAAAATTTTAGAAAATGGAAATATATAAAATTGAGATAAATTGAGGTGAATAATTAATTAAGGAATTAAATAGTATTTTTATGAGGTAATTTCATTTTTTTAATAGTAATGTGACCATTGGAATGATAACCTGACCATTGGGAATAATAACCTGACCGTTGGGAACAGTAACCTGACTGTTAGAATAGATATTTGACCCCAAAATAATAAAATTTTATATAAATAATATTTATAAAGATTAATTTAATTAAATATAGATATTATATATGGAATCCCTCATTTTTATTACATAACATGTCATTACATTTTACAAACAGAGGATCTTTAAAGTCTAGTGTCTTGGAAATCAGGAACATAATACATGAAAATAACATAAAATATTCTTCTAAACCACTTGTAAGGCTTAATCATAGGTTCATCCTATGTAAATTTTTTTCATCTCATATTCTGGAGACAAACATCAAAGAAAAGGGTGAGCAGAAGGCCCAGTAAGGGTAAACAAGGAAGTCAATGTACTTGTGATATCAATAAGAACTTGAATAAAGAAATGAAGACATGAGCAATGGAATAATAGGAATATCATAAAGAAAATAACTTGGAACATAACTTGTATATGTGGGTACAACATTTCATTTAGACATTCATGAAAATATCACCAAGGTCCATCCCCATGGTGTCATAAAAATCACCAAGGTTATTCACCAAGGTATCATAAAGCTTGTCATATCTAGAGATTAATTCTTTACCCAATGCATTGGAGCACTATCAAGGAGCACACTTAATATTTATTTACTTTCATGAGAGCCACATAGATCATAATCCAACATTTCATAAATAACCCAAATGGAATCAAAGAAATGGGTTTCATGTCAAAATCATGATGTTTAAAAAGAGCTTAAAAAAAGATCATTATGTCATTTATAACCCATGGAAAGGGAGTGAGGGTTATATGCATGTCAATTCCAGAATCAAATATACCATCTTCATATATTTACGAACACCAATGGAAACAAAATATGTTTGGGTATTCACATAAATAAACAATAGAATTTCTTGAGAGAAAGAGATAGAAATTTTGAGACGAATTTTCTGCAGCATAACATATATATAACATGGTTTTAGAAAACATTGAAAAGAGAGGGGACAAGGGTAAAAAACTCATAAATAACTCATAATACAGTATGGGTACTGAATAAGATCATGGTATGGATATTTTATTGATATACCACATGGAAAGGAAACATGAAAGAAAAGAGAACATGCGATTTCTCTTACGAAAAATTCGGCAGCCTAACGACGTCACTTAAAAATTCAAAAAATAAATTGATGAGAGAGGAAATGGCCTCTCAATAATTGGACATGAAATGGATAGAAATTAGAACATATAAGAACATAACCTCAACATAAATATATGGAAATTAGAAGACACAACATAAAGGAATTCATGACTTAAAAGAGGTGGGTGAAAGGATCCCTTACCTTGAAGAGTAACTTCGAAAGCTTGAAGGTCGGGACCTTGGGAGGCTTGATAGAACCTTGGGAGGTAAAGAGACCAGAACTTTGTTGGGGAGTATTTAAAAATGAAATGAACGAGGTAATGGCTTGGTATTTATAGGAGAAGTGAGGGGACAAAGCATTAATTTCCAAGGGACACCTCATCGGTGGTATTGGCAAAACCAAGGGCTTGCCCATAGTATTTTCCCATGGTACTGGACACATGGGAAACCTCATACCTTATCTTAATATTCATAAGTCGACCAGAATTATTGCATAATAATTACATCCTTAATGAAGTCATTAAACACTCGAAACTCAAAAGCTGTATTTTCACTATTCAACAAAAATTCAACTTTCTCAGAAAAATCCAAAAAATTCACCTTAACCAAATATCGATGCTTTGATTTCAAAAATGAACTCCATTTTATGAAAATAATTTTCTAAATATTTTTAATTTAATTTTTAAATAAAAACACTATTCACTGAAAATTCAACTGTTTCAGAAAAATCCCAAAAATTCACCTTAACCAAATATCGATGCTTTGATTTCAAAAATAAACTCAAGTTTATGAAAATAATTTTCTAAATAATCTTAATTAAATTTTTAAATAAAAAACACTATTCACCCGAAAAAACTAATATTTAACCAATAATTTCTAAAAAAGTTATTTACCTATTTTATTGAACCACATTACTTAATCATGGTGCCTAAATTATATTAATACTTTCTTAAGTGAAGTTACTTAATCCATTTGGTCACATTACTAATCATAATCGTAAAATCACTATTCATAATTTACTATTCATCAAAAATTAAGTTAATCTTATTAGAATCTAAATTTCTTACTAAACATAACTGTAGAAGACCATTTTTTGAAAAATTATTACACAATATTAATTATTTAAGGTTTAAATAAATATTTTAAAATACCTTTTTCTATAGTTCATCAATAATATGCATACTATATTTTCCTGGACATTTGAAAATTCACAAACTTTACCATAAGAAGAAATCATAATTTTTATTTAAATCAAAGGATTACTCAAGGCAGTTACGGTCTCATTACATAGCCCCTTATAACACCAGCATATGAACTAAGTGTAAGGTGTGCTAAGGTGATAGAATCTTGGGGCGACTCGCCAACATTGCATGAGTGGTGATTTCTATCAGCTTGAACTTCTCGCGAAGGCGATTCCGTTCCATCTTCACACGATGAAGTTTGGCTTGGGTTTGGTCGAGAGCAAAGCCCAAAGGTGCTACCTCCTTCCCAAGTTCCGTCAGATGGGATTTGATCAGCCTGAGACTACTGGATGGGGCCATCGAATATTCTTTCTATATTAATTAATCAAGATCACTTGTATTTATAGACAATAATTTCCACATTTAGTTTCCAATGGTTATATTGACCAATGGTCATATAACAGTCGAAACCCAACGGTCTCTGTAACGCCCCGCCCCTACCTCATTGGCTTGAGGAGGTAGTGAGGGTTACTTGGCCTTAAGCGACATTCCTAAGGCACCAAAGGCTGGCAATAAATGCCGAGGGCTCTGAGAACAATTGGGGAACGATTTTCCCATGAGACAAAACCAACCAAACAACCACAACTATATAATGCATGTAAACAAAGCCAAACTCATACATTACCAAGACAACAAGATAATCCATAATCATCCATGCCCACACAACCCAATACAACATCATAGTACAATGCGGAAGACTCAACAAGAAACACCACGAGCCATGACACCACCACAACTCCACACTAAGCTCCAAGCTCCAAGCTCCAACAAGGAATCACAAAGCTCCACCAAAGGAGGTCAATGCCTTACCTTTTCCCTCATCATGGAACACGACATCTGCAAAGACACCACAGTGCCAAATCAGGGGGTGAGTACTAAAACTCAGTAGGTTTTCTCCAAATTACTTCTCTACACACGCCACTAGGATAAAACTGTTAGCACATTTATAAAAAACAGTTTATATACAATAATCACAAGAGAAACCATTACCATAAGCCAACCACACTCTTACCATGCCATTCATCCCAAACCAAACCACCAAAGGAAAGCCAAGAGAACATGCCACAATCCATTCCATCATTCACACATTAGCACAACAATTTAATCTTGCAAAGAAATGCACAAAAACAACCATAAAAACCAAACGGTGGTGCTTCCGTCCAACCCGTTCACCCATTCATGACTAGTGGCTATTCCCATCCACTTATCCTTTGATGGAGTCCCTTCCGTCCACTATACACCCCCCTTCATTATAGTGGTACTTCCCGCCCACTTCCACACAACATTTCAACAATCACAACCAACCATACAATATCATGCAATCAACCAAATTCCATTGCATATTATTCCACCTCAATAAATCCCCATTTATTGAAAACCATTTTCTATGCCAAAACCCCTTTCAATAAAACCATCATTTTTATTGAAAACCATTTTCCATCAATCATTTCACAACTCAACCATAGCATTCCATTTTAAAATCCCCATTTTAAAATTTTACCACAATAGAATTTTACCATGAAACCCCCTTTTCCCAAAAATCCCCAAATGGATTTCCAACCAATTTCACATAACAATTACAATCAAATTTTCAGCACAACAAATTGATTGTAACATGTAACCACTAATTCTAACCAAGTGGATTCGAGATAGAATCCACCTACCTTTAGGTTTTCGGCAAACTCGACCCACAACCAACCGCCCCTCAAATTTGGCGAATGCACCACCACAACCTCTCTAGATCACTTTTCCTAACATCCAAAAGCCTTAAAATAATCATCCAAGGCAACCCAAACCCTATATCTACACACCAGAAGTGTAGATCTAGAAAACCAAGAAAGAAAGGGATAAATATCTAGAGGAAAAAACAAGAGAAATAAGAGAAGAGACTTTCCCAGAGCAATCACCTTCAAACTACCTTGAATCCTCTTCAAAATCCCTCCAAACCGAGTAGGAGAGCACCCTAGACCCCTGAGAACCCAAAATTCTGAGTGAGGCTTGAGTGGGAGGAAGAGAGTAGTGTAATGAGGCAATCCTGAGTGAGCCCGGGTTTTATAACCATAATTGTAAGTTGTCGTACGATTAGCCCGCACGGTTTGGAAAATCGTGCGCTAACCATGCGCATGCCACTGCCTCGAGAGCCAGAGTCCGCATGGTTTCCTCACACGGTTTGGCATACCATGCGTAGTCCATGTGAGGCCTACTGTCTCGAGAACAAGGGTTTGCATGTTTTCTTGGGGGAATCCGAATGGTTTACACTAACCGGGCTCAAACCGTGCACCCCTTTAAAAGCCTCCAAACTCATCCAAAACCATTCCAAACTCTACCAACCTCTTCCCAACTCATCCCATGCACTTTAAACACATAAAAATTCATAAAAAAGGCCACATACCTCAAACCAGGGGTGCTACAGTCTCATTTTAAATATACTCATTTTTTAAATGAAATAGTTTTGTTGAGTATAAAATAAAATAACACATAAAGTTAGGAAAAAAAATTTATTTAGAATTTCGGGTCGTTACAATCTTCCCCCCTTAAGAAATTGCGTCCTCACAATTTTAAAATTGGGCTTGTAAATTTCATTGAAAGCACCACATTGGAAAAAGAGTCAGTAAAACTATTACTTTATAAGAAAGAAAGGGAAGTACAAAGGTCACCCGAGTTAACCCATACTAGGATTCCATGTAGGAAAACATGGATATGGAAGAGAAAACAAAGGGTCAAGTTCTGATGGAGAGTGATAGAAAACATGATTAGGAGGAAATTAACCACAAGAAGATCAAAAACTTATGATGTTCTAAACAGTCTTTGATTACCCAGTAGGAAACGTAAACCAACAACATTTTTGTTTTACGTTCCTTTTCATAATTTTGAGGAATTCATTTACTACATAGAATAAAAACATAAGGAAATATACTTAACTTCAAGTAGAGTTTCATCCATTAATAAGTTTCCACCAAGAATAATATTTTCTCCAAAAAACGAGCATTCAAAAAGACTTGGTCTCATCAAAAGCACAAGAATCATCTTCTAGAGAATCACATAATCTACAAAAGAATAACCAAATTTTTCCCTTGTCTTTAGTCATCAACTAAAACTAAAATGGTTAGTACGAGATCATATAATCCCCAAAAAGGATAATCCTTTATAAAAAGAAATATTACTATTAATCTCCAAAATTCAACAAAAAGTACCCAAAGTTCCAGAAAGACCATTCAAAACACAATCATCCTTAAAATTCTTCAGAATAATCCAACCTAAGATTGGAACCCAAAACTCAGAAGGATTTCATCACATAGTCTTCCCCAATAAATCTTAACATTTATCTCCAAATAACATCTACTACTATTAAATTCTCGTACTAAAGTGTAATTAACCTAATCACATATTCTTTATGCTAGGTTCATCATTTTCCAGAAATAACCCAAATCACCATATGTACGCAACAAACACATAAATTCTTATAAAAGAAATTCAACCATTACTCCTCAATTTAAATCCTATAGTATTTTATTTCCCTTAGGCATATAGTAATTCAGAAGGAAAAACATCGTCCAAAATAAACTTTATCATTTAATCACCAAATCATTTTCCTATACAAAGGATATCTATTTGATAAAACATAAGTTTCCAAAATAAACTTATTCTTGATCTATAAAAACAACATGTGCATTAGTCAGTTCGAAGGGCATCACAACAAACTCATAATGCCCATATCTTGATTGGAAGGTAGTTTTTGGAATATCATCATTCTTCACCCTCAATTTATGATAACCAGAATGAAGATCAATCTTAGAGAATAATTGATCCCCATGAAGTTGGTCAAATAAGTCATCAATTCTTGGAAGAAAGTATTTTTTTCTTCACTGTGATCCCATTCGGTTCTCTATAATAAATGCATAGCTACATCGATCCATCCTTCTTCTTCACAAAGAGAACTGGTGCTCCCCAAGGAGACACACTTGGTCGAATAAACCCATTCTACAAAAGATCATGGAGTTTTTACTTTAATTACTCTAGATCCACATTTTCCATCCTATAGGGGGACTTTGACATCGGATGAGATCCAGGTATGAGTTCAATGGAGAACTCTACCTCTCTTTCTGGGGGAGGTCCGGGTAACTCCTCAGAAAATACGTCAACATATTCCTAGATGATGGGGGACATTTTCTAAAATAATAAATCCTTCATGAGAAACTAATTTCATTTATTAATCTTTTAACTAAAAAGGATTTTATGTCTTAAACCTTCATTCTTAGACAACTACATTTTTCTATAATTCCTTCGTAATGATTCATAAAAAGCTTGCGATTAACCAAACATAACCCCCGGGAGTGTCTTAACCAAGAGTGAAGCAAAGGCCATTTTTTTGTACCAGTTACCATTCGAGTCTAGCTCAAAGCGTTGTTTTCGGGTTTTACCCCTATGTACATCTGTTCTAGAGTCACCTCTACCAGCTCGTATCCAGACATGGATGTATTTTGTTGATAAACCACTTACTCAATACTCACCAAAATACCAGGAAGATTTCATATATTTAAACTTTTCTATAGGATTCTTCCTAAAGTTTTCATATCCTAATTTCCATAAATAACTAAACTATCCTTTGATACCAACTATGGAATCTTGCCTTTTTATTACATAACATTTCATTACATTTTACAAACAGAGGATCTTTAAAGTATAGTGTCTTGGAAATCAGGAACATAATACATGAAAAAAACATAAAAAATTCTTCTAAACCACTTTTAAGGATTCATCATAGGTTCATACTATGTACATTTAATGCATCTGATATCCTGGAGACAGACATCAAAGAAAAGGGTGAGCAGAAGGCCCTGTACGGGTAAACAAGGAAGTCAATGTACTTGTGATATCAATAAGAACTTGAATAAAGACATGAAGACATGAAAAATGGAAGAATATGAATATCATAAAGAAAATAACTTGGAACATAACTTGAATATGTGGATACAACATTTCATTTATACATTCATGAACATATCACCAAGGTCCATCCTCAAGGTGTCATAAAAAGTACCAAGGTTATTCACCAAGGTATCGTAAAACTTGTCATTTATAGAGATTAATTATTTACCCAATTAATTGGAGCACTATCAGGGAACACCCTTAATATTTATTTACTTTAATGTGAGCCACATAGATCATAATAAAAAATTTCATAAATAACCCAAATGTTATCAATGAAATGGGTTTCATGTCAAAATCGTGACGTTTAAAAATAGGTTAAAAATAAGGTCATTATGTAATTTATAACCCATGGAAAGGGAGCGAGGGTTATACGTATATAAATTACTGAATAAAATATATCATATTTATATATTTATAAACACCCATGGAAACAAAATAAGTCTGGGTATTCACATAAATAAACAGTAGAATTTCTTGAGAGAAAGAGATAGAAATTTTTGAGACGAAATTTCTACAGCATAACGACTATATAACATGGTTTTAGAAAACATTGAAAAGAGATGAGAAAAGGGTAACCCACTCATAAATAAATCATAATACAGTATGGATACTGAATAAAATCATGGTATGGATATTTTAATGACATACCACATGGAAAGGAAACATGAAAGAAAAGAGAAGATGCGATTTCTCTTACGAAAAATTCAGCAGCCTAACGGCGTCACTTAAAAATTCAGAAAATAAATTGATGAGAGCGGAAAGGGTATATCAAAAATTAGACATAAAATGGAAATAAATGAGAACATATAATAACATAACATCAACATAAATATATGGAAATTAGAAGACACAACATAGAGGAAGTCATGACTTAAAAGAGGAGGGTGAAAGGATCCCTTACCTTGAAGAGTAACTTTGAAAGCTTGAAGGTCGGGACCTTGGGAGGATTGAGGGAACATTGGAAGGACTCCTTGGGAGGTAAAGAAACCATAACTTCATTGGGGAGGATTTGGAAATGAAATTAATGAGGGAATGTCTTGGTATTTATAGGAGAAGTGAGGGGACAAAGCATTAATTGGCAAGGGACACCTCATCGATGGTATTGGAAAAACCATGGGCTTGCCCATATTATTTACACATGGTATTGGCCACTTGGGAAACCTCATACCTTATCTTACTTTTCATAAGTCGATCAGAATTATTTCATAATTATTACATCCTTAATGATGTCATTAAATACATGAAACTCAAAAACTGTATTTTCACTATTCACCGAAAATTCAACTTTCTCGGAAAAATCCCAAAAAATCCACTTATCCAAATATTGATGCTCTGATTTCAAAAATTAACTCCATTTTATGAAAATAATATTATAAATATTTTTAATTTAATTTTTAAATAAAAACAATATTCACCGAAAATTCAACTGTTTCAGAAAAATTCCAAAAATTCACCTTAACCAAATATCGATGCTCTGATTTCAAAAATGAACTCCATTTTATGAAAATAATTTTATAAATAATTTTAATTTAATTTTTAAATAAAAAACAATATTCACTAAAAAAAATAATACTTAACCAATAATTTCTGAAAAAGTTATTTACCTATTTTATTGAATCACATTACTTAATCAAGGTGCCTAAATTATATTAATACTTTCTTAAGTGAAGTTACTTAATCCATTTGGTCACATTACTAATCAAAAGGGTAAAATCACTATTCATAATTTACTATTCATCAAAAATTAAGTTGATCTTATTAGACTCTAACTTTCTTACTGAACATAACTGTAGAAGACCATTTTTTGAAAATCATTACACAATATTAATTATTTAAGGTTTACATAAATATTTTAAAATATCCTTTTTCTATAATTCATCAATAATATGCATACTATATTTTTCTGGACATTTGAAAATTCACAAACTTCACCATAAGAAGAAATCACAATTTTTATTTAAATCAAAGGATTACCCAAGGTAGTTACTATCTCATTACATAGCCCCTTATAACACCAGCATAGGACCTAAGTGTAAGGTGTGCTAAGGTGATAGAATCTTGGGGCGGCTCAACCAACATTGCCCGAGTGGTGATTCTATCAGCTTGAACTTCTCGCAAAGGCAATTCCATTCCATCTTCACATGATGAAGTTCAGCTTGGGTTTGGTCGAGAGCAAATCCCAAAGGTGCTACCTCCTTCCCAAGTTTCGTCAGATGGGATTCAATCGGCTTGAGACTACTGGATGGGGCCATAAAATCTTCTTTCTATATTAATTAATTGAGATCACTTTTATTTATAGACAATAATCACAACATTTAGTTTCCAACAGTTATATTGACCAACAGTAATATATCAGTCGAAACCCAACGGTCTCATTTTAATTATACTCATTTTTAAATGAAATAGTTTTGTTGAGTATAAAATAAAATAACACATAAAGTTAGGAAACAAAATTTATTCAGAATTTCAGGTCGTTACATTATAATTCCATAAAATAAATATTATGATTAAAAACTCAAAGAAAATATAAGCACATTTTTAATAAACTGTATTTTAGGGTATTTTGTAAAAAATCATATTTTTTATATTCAAATTAAAATAAACTATTTTATAAATTGTTTATTTAATGAATTTAATTTTTTAAATCGTCAAGTTGAGTCTTTCGAAGAGTATTTTTTTTAAATTTTCTAAAATACTTTAATTTTCTAGTGAATAGTAAAAATATTCTTTTTTCATAACCAGTGTATCTTAAATTACTTCATTAATGATATAATAATTGAATAATAATTTATATAACTTGAGTATTTGCCAAAACATATTTAATTTCATAAATTATTCATTAAAATAAAATAACACATGTTTTCCAAACCTAAAAATTACTTTCCAATGTCTAAAGTCAAAAGTATTCCTTATAAAAAATATGTTTTCATTTTTTCCACTTTTCTTTTTAATAAACTATTTAATTAGAATTATAAAGAGGTTTAAAGTCCTAAATACATTATATTTTTTTCATATATGATCCAAAATTTCATTAATATCACTATTATAAGGTTTACCTCAGAAATATTATTTTATTCAATATTTTATTCTAGAATTACCCCTCTCCTCAAGTCTAAATAACCCCTCTCCCCCCCTTAGAAAACTAATTCACTTACAATTGAAAAAGAAAATATCTACTAAATAATATCTATTATTCCTCTTATAATTGTATGGATTTTCTAGAGTAAACCAAATTCAATCATCAAGTAAGTTTAGTGCCGTAAAAGAGAAGCATCTTCGTGAAGAGGGTATGTTTTCATCAATTCTTCTTTGCATTTTCCTCTTATATTCCTCTTTTTTTATATAAATTTTAAAACCAAATATTCTAAGATTAATAATACAGTATGTTAAAATTATATAAATGATGTTAACTTACTATAAAAATTTTCATTATTAAGTATTTATATTTTATACATCTCTTTCACCCCTTCAGGCGATGTCCTGTTAATAGCTGGTTAACCGCCAACGAGGATATTTCCAATTATTTCATTATCACCAATGGATGGTTATAATTAATTATTTATGATATATAAATTTATAAATATATTTATTCTATTCTTATGGAATTGATTCTACTTATGCATAAGTTACCTTGAATAAAATAGTAGAATCGAAGTAAAATAGGGAATCTTTAAGAAAAACTTGACAAACAATGCTTCAACATAAACAAATAAAATTAATAAATATAATACAATTATTATAATTGGTAAATATTTACATAAATAAAAATAATTCACTTATGGTTCAATGTTATAAAAATCCCACGTTTATTATTCAGGAGGAAAAAAATTGACGAAATAAAGCAATATTTAACACAAGAGGATTCTCAAACCCAAACTTTTTCCTTTGGGTTATCTCCTATTTCACAATGATTTAAGTATGAATATTCCTATAATAACTAGAATATTTATTTTAAATATTATTTAACTTTTTATTTTAGGTATATACATGTTCTCTACCATTCTAATTTTTTTAATCCATTTACAATGGTTTTTTTTTTCAAAAAGATTGTAATTTACAAAACTTCTCTTGAATAATCCTAAGTTATTTCTCCTTCTAAAGAAAAAAGGATCATTTATGAAAAAGTATGATTTTTCTTTATTGTTTGGTAATCTTAAATCTAATTTTATGAATTATGATATGTTAAATCTTGTAAAAAACCCATTCCTTTCCATGGGTTGTTTCATATCTATGATTATTATCCTTCCATGTGGCATACATGATTGTGAGAATTTTATGATCTGATGGGTGGACCCAGAATTATATAGCCCTTAAATTATTTGGGTAATGTGACATATTTCATGATATTATGTGAAATATTCATGAACATGATGCTATATTTTTTTCACTATTATGATGTTATGATTTATGCATGTATGTTATGAATTAACTTGATACTATCATTTTTTATAACTATGTGTAGTATTTGACCACCATGACATGATGTTTCATTTTTATACATATGCCACATTCTATGCCTTTATAAAAATTTTCCCTCATTATTATGATGCTGATGTTATTATTATTATATGATGATGATGATTATTCTCACCCAATTTATGTATAAGCCTAATTTTTCTAAGACACTAAACCTTTAGATCCTACATTTGTATCAATGTTATTTTGTTTTTCTTAAAAATGATGTAATGGTCATGTAAGGAAAAGTCTAGTTGCTATATCTAACCTCCTATATAAAAAATTAAAAATTGTTATAATTATATATCAGAATAATATTCATACTTATAATATCATTTATATTCCAATTATAATATTCCAACACCTATTTATTAATAATTCCTTATTAAAATCAATGTTTTGGGGTATTAACTATTTCATTTTCATTAGAAATTTCATTTCAGTAGTTCTGATCCTTGAAATTTTATCACGATTTTATAGTATTTATAATTTTAATATTTATATAAATATTATACATATTAAATATATAAATATATATATATATATATGTTTAGATTCATCTATAAAAGGTAGATATTAAAAAATGAATTACACTGTTCATGGGGATGGTAGGTTCTACGTGTGCATGAACACCATTTCCATTTTTCAATTTACGAAATAAAATAAAGGTGAATAAAAATTCAACTTTATAGAATAATAATAATATAATAATATAATATATATTTATTAAATCTCTAATTATAACCATCTATGTAAAGTGGCGATGAAAAATAAATTTCACCACGATATGGAGATAGTAACCCATACATACACAAGAGTGATGTTTTCACTTTCCATAGGATGGAAATAAGGTGGAAAATGGTTGTTACATTATCATAATAAAAAATTAGTATATTTATGACACTAAATAATTATGTTATAATAGATACTATATATTTATAATAGGTTGAACAATAAATAAAATTAAAAGATTTTAGTTAAGAGTTATAACTCTTCATTGAGAACCCTCTTTTAGGTTACACCTTAAACCTTGAAGGGATGTTCTTTTGAAAAGACCATTATGTGGTGAAGGAATATAGTAAGGTAATAATTTATATATTTTCTAATCAATATGGCACAAAAGTTTTGAGGAAAAGGGGAGAAAAGGTTCCCTTTATAACTGAGGGGAGGGGCAATATTGGAATTAATTAAAATATTAAAATATAATAAATTCATTCTAATGAAAAATTCTTAAAAATGGACATATATTTGAATATAAGGTATAATTTTGTTTAAATTACATCAAAAAATAAAATTTTGATATATTTTAGGGGTGTTTAAAACCATATCTTTTAGTTTTACCCCATAGTTAACCTATTTTAACCTTAACCACAATAACATCCTTTTCACTCTTAAAGGTTTATAATTTTACTTATAAGTATAAATTTAATTAATTAATGGATAATATATGATAATTTAGAATACATATTATTCCACTTTTCCAATTTTAATATTTTATGATTTTTAAATAATTTAATACAATATTATTTTCATAAAATATCATTAATGTCATTTTGACACTATTCATTTAATTTGAATTTAAATACATCAAGAAAAAGTTTTAATTATAATATAATATTTTAAAATATCACTAATATATTATATTCATATATAAAATTCTTGTAACATTATAATTCACTCAAATTATATTACTTTTAATAGTTTTAAAATCATTTATTTTATTTTTCTATTATTTGAATAAATACTACGTCAGCGTTGTGTAAGAATTTAACATAATTATATGAGAAATAAAATTTATAAATGAATTATCATCATGAAAATAATTTAATTAATCTTTGAATAACCATAAATATTCATTCAAAACTTTATTTTGTCTCTATTTGAACACATAAGATATATTTAAATGTAAGAGAGTGATATTTTGTATTTTTATTTTCTTTAAATATTATATAGACCATTTTCATAGAAAATTATCACTTAAAAAAATAATTTTTTATCCTACGGTAAAAAGGGTAGAATTAAATTCATTAAATAATAATTAAGTTTAAAAATTTTGACCACAACACTTAGTTTTAACCTAGGTTAACTTGATTTATCCTTTACCACACTTATTGTTCATAAAACCAAAAAATAAAAGGGACCTATTTACCAAATTTGTAACTCCTATTTACAAAATATGAAATAAATTTTAAATTATATTTTTTTTAAATTTAAGAAATTAATTAAAGATAAAAATGAAAAACTCAATGAAAAACATTTTTTCAGAAAAATTCCTTTTCAAGTAAAAAATTCTTTTATATAAAATTCAACTATATAATTGATTCTAATAAACTTTATTAGATTAGTAATAATATAATAGAAATAATATTACTTTTAAACCTTTTAAAAAAAATTAAAATCTTCAAATTCTTGAAAAAAAATATTGTTTTCAATAAAAATCAGTATTTTATTGCTATTCATTAAAAAATAAACCATTTTAGAAAACTATAAAAAATTATGTCAAAGATAATTTTTTCATGATTATTTAAAAAATGATATTATTTTTATAAAATAAAATTTATAAAATTTACATAAATTAATTATACTATTCACTCATAAAAATTAATAAAAATTATTTTTGAAGAAAACTTATTTTTGAAGAATAAAATGATCTGACTAAAAAAACTAAGTGCTTATTTCATAAGAATTAATCAATAAATTTTCATTGAGTATGAAATTTATATATATTTCATAATGTGGTTAATACCATTTAAACCCTCCAATTCAATGGATATGATATAATGACTATATTTAAATAATATTTTTTGGTTCATTTAAGCTCGATGTTGCGTATCTTATGTGCTATCAAACATGGTGTTCTTTAAAAAAATATTATATAGTTACAATTCAGTACTTAAAACAAATTTAATATATACTTTTCTTTCCCTTCTTAAAAGGCGATTTTCCTTGATTCACATCAATCAAGACTCCTCCAGTGGCCAATAATGGCCTTCTATGTATAAATAGAACTTCATTTTCACATTCTATATCTAAAACTATGAAATTAGAATAAAATTTAAGTTTTAAAAATATTAGGATTAATCTTCAATAGATCTTATTGGGTATATGAAAGATATGTCTTCTAGATGCAATACCTTTTTTGTAGGCATAATCTCTCTAATTACAAGTTCATTGTAAACTTTTACAGGAATTAAGTTAATAGTAGCTCCTAAATCCATCAGACACATGAATTTTACCTTCCATTATAATTTATAGGAAATATTAAAAATCCTTATATCCTTGAGCTTATAAGGTATTGTTCTTAGAAAAATCCACTACATTATTCTGTAAGTTTCACAATTATAAAATTTATAGACTCTTTGTTTGAAATGACATTCTTCAAGAATTTTATGTAAGATTAAATATTTATAAGTGATTCTAAAAATGTTTCAATATTTTATTATATCTCTACACTATTACATGAAGATAGTTGTGTGCATGAATACATGTACTCTAGGCTAAGCCCCCACCCCCATTTTAGTGATAAGTCTTCTTAGCGCTTCTCATCAGCGCTTGGCATATTAGAGGTAGGATTAGGGTGTCACCCTCATCATATTACTAGACCAGGTGGGGTCTTAGTTGGTTGGGTCACAACAGAGTGGTATTAGAGGCATATTGTCCTTAACTTATTGTTTAGATTCGAACATTTCATGAGGATCAGTTTGGGAACTTAGGGAAAATATTTTAGAGTTTCTCATGTTTGAATCTTAGGCTAGGGAACCTACTGATGGTGTGATGACTGATGTATCCATACACAAAGACCTTTACTACCTACTTTTCAACTCGGTATTCTGAGACATCAGTTGTATAGAAACCAATGGTACATTAATCATATAGGGTTGAGTCTTTTTTAATTTAATTTCCTTATTGAGTTTGATCCCAAAATATGATCATACAACCATGGAATGTCTTGTTGTCTTTAAGAATTACTACATGATAATATCTAGCTTGTATACCAATATAGGGTCATAATGATGACCAATTGAGTGATGATTCCTCTATTCAGGGGCCTATTATTAGGGTGTTTCCTAAAAGAGGGTAGAGAGTAGTGATTCCCCCTGATAAATAGCATGTGGATCCACTACCAATGGTCTATGAGATTGATCAACCACATGTTGGTAGACTATATCTCTAGGAGGTTGAAAAAATATGAAATCAGGATTTGAGTGTTACATGAGTTCTAACGGAAAATATCACTATGGTTTCATGGTGATCCAAATCCTTAGGTAGTAGAGGATTGGCTTGAGGTGGTGGTCTGAGTTTTCCAACTTGTTCAAACCCCAACCGATCATATGGTTGTTCTTGTAACCAGTCTTCTTCATAGAGTAGTGGGCCACTAGTGGGGTCTGATCAGTTAGACCCTTAATGAGATGATTATCTCATAGAAAAATTTTCATCTATTTTTTCATGTTTATTATTAACCTTTAATCTTATGCTCTGTATAGATCCAGAAGCCTCTTGATCTACTTCAGGGTAATATGATAGTTACTGAGTATGCCTTGAGGTTTACTGACCTCACTTGATACTCAATTGATACGGTGAAATATGGATAATTGTAGAAACAAAAGTTTAAGCATGGAATTTTTAGATAAATACAACCTATCATTCTCGCCGCATTCATTCCAACTTATGTTGGAGTGATAGAGTTTACTCAAGTTACAAAGAACTTCCTAGTAGAGGGAAAATGGGCAGTTGGAGTTGGTAATGGACATCATGGGGCTGAGTCGTCTGTGGTGTCTAGTAGCCATCAATCATTAGGGTCTCAGCTTTAGAGTCATAATAATTCCCAAAATAAAACAAATGGATATGTAGTATAAGGATTGAATATAGGGTCCAATCAAAATATAGATGGGTGACATTATACTTGTGATAGACAAGGTCACATGGCATATGATTGACATACTCACCATGCTGCTAATTTTGGTTAGGCAGTGGATGAATCTCCCTAATAGAGGAAACATCAGGATCAAGGATCTTCTATACATGGTCAGGGTGGACCCAATGAGGTGGTATAGATAGAGGAGAAGATGGATCTCTAGAGGGAGGATATACAGGTGGAGGATAATTCTACAAACTACCCCCACTGCCACCCGGTGGCCCATGCCAGGCTTAGAGGGATGGCAGGAGGGGGTGTGACGATTTTAGACCATGGTGGGATATAACCAGTCAACCCATGGGATTATTCTAGGTATGATCTATGAATTATATACTTTAACTCCAATACTTTTATACACATGTACAATTAATTACTTCATCTTCATATCCTTGGTGATAGAGACCCCATTGGAGTATTTGGACCACCATTTATGGATTAAGGTACCTTTAGGGAGTGTTTCATCTATATCAAACATCTTCTAGGAGTGATAGTTGTCATTCAATGAGAGATTTTCTCATGTGACCTCTTTTTCATTGTGATGAAACCTTATGAAATCATCCTGAGTATAGACTGATTGTCTATGGTGCATGCCAAAATAGACTATCTGTTAGAGTTAGTGACCTAGAACAAACTTCCATACATGTCATGAAAACTCATATTCATAGTTTTGAATATTAATAAACTCCTTATAACATCCTGATTGTTCTTATATGTAACATATTATGTAATAATGTTCTAAGAGTATATGTCAAAATAAATGGTCCTTAAAACTCCTGACTATGATAAGAACCTAGAATTTACATGATAGTATTTTTAAATATATGTTCTATGGTATGATGAAATAATTTTAAGGATACAAATGATTTAGACTATCAGGATTGGTGTCTCGTAGGACTTTGATGAACCTTTTCACGGTGTACACCCTTGGTAATATCTTGTGTAGGATATTATGAGAATGAAACCCACTAGTATGAAGTCCAAATTTTTATGTTTCATTAGACTTTCTTATATATAGATGTCTATATTAATCATTATAATTTATGATTATTATTAATTAATATTATAAGTTTCATACTTTGATGTATTTATGAAAACCATGATGACATATGTTTCCAGTGAGGCAGGATACGTTGGGTGCGTCATGAGTAATATTACATTAATGAATAATGTAAGAAAATATTTATCCCTTATGTTATTTAATAGAAGTTTAGATTTTAGTCCATTTTATGGAAATGATATATCTTAAATAAATCCATGGCCATGGTTTTCTATAGGCAAGTTCTATTTTTGGAATGTCAATGAAACAGACATCAAGTACGTAGGTTGATAGAACCAACATGCAACCTTATTGATTAGAGATATCATGATAAATTCATTATATTACACAAAAAGTGTTCATATGAGGTATTATGTCATTTAGGAATTAAATTTTTTCACTATGGGCGCCTTTCCATGTTCCTAGACTCAACCTTGTACTTTAGCCTGCTCCGCCTATGCCACTGATAAAGAGGCATAGAGGGTCACACACTAAGTGTGTCCCGAATCTCAGTTAAATAATATATTATTATTTATTGTTTAACAAGTTGAAGAAATATTATTCCTAAACTTGTTTTAATAATTATTCATGTTTTATTTATTTCATATATCCCATCACCAGTTATTTGAGAGAATATTATGTGAGCATAATATTTAATTAATATTTATTTTCTATTTAGTGATTATAATATTTATTTATTTATGGGTGAATAATAAAATGATATTTATTTATTTAATAAATATTCATTATTAAAGGAACAATAAATATTGTGAAGGAATAGAAGACCACATCTATAGGTCTAGTAATAAATAATATACATTGAATATTATTTTCATAAATAATGCTTAATTTTAATCTATGAGTTTAG
The DNA here is from genome assembly GCA_963277665.1 of Viscum album. Lineage (NCBI taxonomy): Eukaryota > Viridiplantae > Streptophyta > Magnoliopsida > Santalales > Viscaceae > Viscum > Viscum album. The sequence continues at coordinate 161,717,376 of OY728147.1, forward strand.
TGCATATCGAGAAATAATAATAATAATATTATTATAGAGATGGGGTTTTGTGGGGATTAAATAAATATTAAATGACACTTGTGAAAATATTTATTTCTAAACCCTATGGTATATAAACCCAATTATATTATTTTTCATGGTATACAATCCATTTTGGTTGTTGTGAACAACAAATATAGAGAATCCTCTCAAATCCATAGAGATTCCCCTTCTATAAGAATGCTCCCAAGAAGGGAGAGAAATATTCCTCCATCATCCACTCTTGTGTCTAGAGAGATCAATAATAACCCTTTGGAGGTGATTATTTAGGTGTTCAAAGACAAACGATGAAAACAATAATATTTTCTATGCTATCACCCAGATATTCCTATGGTGATTTTTTGAGATTCATGGATCATGTTTGGATAAACACTATAGGGAATATATCCTTGATTCCTTCAATTCAACAATGAAATGATGCATATCTTTTTCCATATCCATTAATGAAGAAAGGATTTCCCACAAGGTAATTATTTAATTACTTAAATTAATTATAAATAATATGTGATGATTTTGTGCTTGGTTCCAATGTTTTATCCATTTTTTGTATTCATTGATTTAATTATATTGACCACAATGTCCAATGTTGTCTAAAATCATGGATTAATCATTGATCATAAAAAAAATGAAAGTTGGTCATGACCCATCACATGCTTCCTCTATAGTCAGAACATTCATTATCATCACATGAGAGTTAGATGCCTTTGTACAGATGAGACGAGATTATCCTTCATGGGTGAAAATGATATTATAGCTGAGAGAGTGAGGCTCACGAGTAGGAAACTATAACCTATCATCCACGAGTTGTCAATTCTATCCTTTGGGGCAGTGGGAACTACAATTATCTAGATTTTAGTGGTAGTGGAGTATTATATGGATGTTTTCTTGAATATGTTCTAAGACTTCATCCAAGGTGGGATATCGACTCATGCATAAACTTTCACCTTGAGACCACATTGATATATTTTGAAACATATTGAATAAACCCTAATGAGCTCTGAGAGTTTTGGGTTTAGTTGGAAGACCATTGAGAGAAAGGATTTATCATAACCAATGTGTCCCTATAAGTGGATCTAGTTTTGTTCATGAAAAATATGGATGAGATCTTGAGGCTTTACATTGATTATTCTCATCAGAACCAAAAAATAATCAAGAAAAATTACCCCTTTATAAGGATTTATGACCTTTTTTACTAGTTTAAAGGTGCAAGTTGGGTTTAAAAAATCAATCTCAGTTCTAGCTATCATCAATTGAGGGTTCATAAGGAAGATATTTTGAAGATGTCGTTTCAATGTTACTATAGGAATTATGAGTTCTTGGTTCTGTCTTTCAGTGTGACTAATACCCCTTCTATGTTCATGGAACTTATGAATCTAATCTTCCATCCATGCTTAGAATAAATCATGGTTGTTTTTATAGATAACATTATCATATACTTTTCATCTGATGAGGATCATATAGAGAATTTGAGGAGGGTTATAGACCTACTCTGGGAGAACCAACTATATGGTAAGATTTCAAAGTGTTAGTTTTGGATTTAATAGGTTTAATTTATGAGGAATTTCAACAATAAGCATGGTGTATCCATAGATCTGATGAATATTGAGGCAATTATTTCTTGATAACCACTCAATATCATGTCACAGGTGTAAAGTTTTATCGGTTTAGTGAGGTACTACTAAAGGTTCATGGTAGAATTTTCCATGATTCAAACCCATTTGATTTCCTTGATATGAAAAGGGAATCCATTTCCCTAGATTGAGAAATGTGAGAGAGCCTTTGGTAAGATGAGGTGGAGGTTGACCAATTCTCATATTTGGAGAATATAGAAGGGGGGGGGGGTGTAGAGTATATGGTGTTTTACGATGCCTCTAGAGATAGACTCAGATTTTTTTAATATAGAGGAAGTCAATGATTACTTATGGGTTAAGGAATTTTATACCCCATTAGCATAACTACACAACCCATGATGACTTAGAGTTGGAAACGATAGTCTTAATTTTGATAATGTAGAGGAATTACCTTCTAGGTGAGTTTTCATTGTTTACTTAGAACATCAAAGTCTCATATATCTTTACCCTTGATATCTCATCCTTAGACATAAGTGTTAGTTAGAGTTCCTATAGGACTATGAATTTGATATAGTCTACACTATAGGGAAAAAAACATAGTGGCATTTTCCCTTAGCAAAAAATATCACTCCTTCTTGGAGGAGGAGGATTCAGAATAGTTGTCCTCATTGTAGGTGACCATGGTGGAGGAGAGGGGGGAAACTAATATTCAATCGATGGTAGTGGAGCCACCAATTTTTTATCATGTAATATAAGATCAATTCATATATGTTTATTATGAGGTTTTTCATGACTATATACCCTCAAGAGATAAACCAGATGAATTTTATAAAGGAGGGGAGTACATCATCCTTTTTTAGGGATGAATGATAGTTTCAGTCAAGTTGCATGAGGAGGTGTTGAGGGAGTTTCATACCTTCCCATTTGATTTACATATCGGTGTGGAAAATATGTACAAGTAACTTCAGTGGAAGTTCTGATGGATGGAACGAGCTGAATTGTTGCCAAGTTTGTCTCTCATTTACTCACATGTTAGTAGGTAAATGTTGGAAATTAGGTTTCAGTAGGTTTAAATCAACCTCTTGAGATATTATAATGTAAGTGGGATGAAATTTATATGGATTTTATGATGTGTCTTATGTATATAGAATGATTTCAAAATTCTATTTTGGTTATTTTCAACTAAGTTACCAAGTTGGTACAATTCCTTTACATTAGGGAGCAGAGCTCAGTTGGGAGTTTTGGGTGGTTGTATGTGTAGGAGATCATCTAGTTTCATGGGGTGCCCATAACTATTTTCTTTGAACATGATTATTGGTTCACATAATGGTTTTGGAGGGGTATTCAGGAGGATTTCGGGGCTTAGTTACAAATGATCATATAATTTCACCCCCAGATAGATGTACAGACCAAGAAGACCAACCAAGACTTGAAGGACTTACTAAGAGCCTATGTGTTGGACATTGACCAAAGATGGGAGGATCATTTATCATTATTGGATTTTTTCTAAAAAAATAGTTGTCACACTTCTATTGGTATGGAACCTTTCGAGGCACTATATAAGATTCCCTATATTCCACCCATGTGTTGAATTGATATTGGTGATACATCTCTTGTTGGGATAGAACTAGTGTAGGAAACATCAAAGTATGTTTAGGTTATCCAGGATTTTTTGAAGATGGCTAAGAGTGGAAAAAAATATTATGTAGGCCAACATCATAGGCCTTTGGAGTTCGATTAGAGAGACCATGGTTTCCTAATATTCTCATCAAGATTAGGATTATAAAGATTTAGACAAGGAAATAAGCCATCTATTTGGTTCACTGAACCATTCTAGATCTTATGAAAGGTTGGTGAGGTTTATTACTAATTTTAATTACCCCCATAGTTGGAATAATTTCATGAAATCCTCCATGTGTTGTAGCTTAGGGGATACATTCATGACCCAACACATGTTATTGATTAGGGAGAGATGGTCATCAACTATGCAACCACCTTCTCGAAGCACCTAGTGGAAATCAGAGATCAATAGGAGAATATCTATCATAGATGAATCATTCTTATGGTTTAAGTGCTTTGGTAGAATGGGATAATGTAGGAAAGGACTTGGGTTCATGAGATTCAGATACAGGCTTTGTACTTGAACCTTTTTTATAGTTAGTTATTTTTGGGGAAAACATTCATGAAGTAGGGGAGAATTTAATGACTCTAGTTTCTATGGTTCAATCCTTTGAATACTACTATAAATATCTATGTATTTTTCATTGGATTTGGTGTTGTGTTTTGGGTGTTGAAGACCTTGGAATTAATATATTAATACACACACAAACATATTTTTGGAATAAATAGTTTTCTCATTGATTAGGACCTCATATAGGAAATCTAAGAACAATTTTGTTTCTAGTATATGTGGTTTACCATAGGCATGATATAAAGTTGGTCAAAATTGGGTGTTATGGAGAAGGAGGATGTTGGAAGGTGTGTTAAGTGAATTGAATAATTTAATTTATTTAATGACCTACAACCTAATTAACTCTCTATTTATACATTATTATAATGAATCTATGGGGATAGATTCATAACCCTAGTATATTAGAAGGGATAAAGGGAAATATCCATTAGAATCAATGGACTTAGGAAAGTAAATCGCCAAAAAATGATCAAAGGGATTCATTAGATGGATGAAAAACGTAGTAGGATATTCATCATCGTTAATAGTGGACATGTTCTACACCAGTAATCAATCCATTATTGACATATGGATCATTATTTTTTGGATTTACTCCCCATTATTAAATTGTCAATCATGGAATTCATATATTATTATTTCTTTGAAATTTACATTATTTTTATGATCCTAGTTATTAATTATCATTCTTAAACCTATTTTATTATATCTACTACAACCTATATTATTCCTTTGTCTCTATAATATGGAATTTTTGGTTAGGATCACATCGGCTAATGGTGACCTCACTTTATTATTGCGTTTTTCCTACCACTGTTCTTTGCGTTCTTCATCATTGACCCATAGGGTCGGTGATTTGACATTGATGGGCCTGATTTGAGTGTGATATAACTCCATATTTTTTAATGATACACAAATTACTTAGGGATAAATGTTTCACAATTGGATCAATATGGATTTGTGGGTTGTGGTGATAGCTTCAAGAATTAGGACCCCTGAATGGTGATGTGAGGAACAAAATTTACCACTTAGGTAACCATAATTCCGTTTTACAATAACCAAAGTCTGGTAAATGATGATTGAAGATGATATACTTTAGATTAATCTATTTATAGAAAGTTAAATAGCAGTGTAAGTGGTGTGAATGGAGGATCATGCATCCTCATGAAGACCAAAGTTATTTTTTTTGAAAATAATGACTGCAAGTCATGCATCATAGAGGAACACACACCATGTATATAAAGTTATAATGATGGATATGGTTTTATCCTAAATTAAATATCACATGCCATGTGTAAATTCCCACACACCGTGTGATTCTACTTGGGTAACCAATTCATGTTCCGTGGGAACATGCTTAGGACCCCGAGTGAGTATACATGCCATGTACCCATGGGAACACGCTGTGTAGAGCACATAGATACCGAATATATATACCAATGGTATATTCCTAGGACCCCAAGTGAATGTAAACACCATTTACCATAAATGAAACACTCTGTGGAGCTGCATGGATGGCCAGGCCATGTCTAGGGGAGGACATAACCATGTGTCCAAGAGAAGTCATATGCTATATACTTCCACTAGAAACTTATACCTTGCATATATCTTTATTCTGGACTTGGACTTGGGCTTGTGAGTAGACTATCTTGAGTATTTTTCTATATAGGACACTATTATAGCCTTTATTTTGGAATCAGAGATATGACATGAGGTTTTATGAGTGAGACACTTATTTTTTTGATGCTTGACTGATGACAGTGAAAGGGTTTGATCATTAGAGAGATGTCAGGGTTAGTTTTACCCTATCAAATTAGGGAATGGGTACCCCATAGTCTTTATACCGGTATATACAATACTATCCCATACTACAAAGGTTTAAGGTACTCTGTATATGGAGTTTTAATCCCCTGTCTTCAAGATCTGATGGGGAGTCATCCCTCTACTCTAGTTCTTGTGAGGTTGCATGTGGTACTGGGAATCAGAGATGGGACCATTGGAGCTACAGTTAGACTCATCATCATTTTAATATGGTTGTGAATATTTAAATCCCCTTTCTATATTCACTTAGGTTTTTTTGAGCATATATGTTGTTGGTTTTATTTACCCTATTTCCTTATGGGTTGAGTTGACTATCTTATTTTATTTATTTCCTCTTGATTTTCGAGGCATCCTAATAGGTATGCATATACTCACTCTTACATAGGATATTCCCATAAATTTTATGTTTTATGCAAATGAAAAGAATATTTTTGGTTACTTAAACAAACTTATTATTAGAGAAATATAGTAGTATTAGAGGTGCATATCACATTCGGTAGTTATCCTTGGAGATTTTTAGTCACGATCTCTTTTGTTTCCCCCTTTCCCAGATGTTTTTATGTTAGGACCTCATTTCTAGTTGGGTGTATATTTTTCTCCTTTATATCTTTTTTATTACCTTGTTTCATTATGATGTATTTTCTAGATTTTGTCACATGAATTGATTACACTATAGATGTTTCAGTATTTTATTATATCTCTACACTTTTTTTATGGAGCTAGTTGTGTGTGTTCACTTATGTACATTATGATAAGGCCTCCCATTTTAGTGATAATACTACTTGGTGCTTATTTATAGACCTTTTACTATTGGATCTGGGCTTGGGGTATCACCCTCATATTATTGATAGCCCAAGAGTGGTTTTGGTGGGATAGGTTATGAAAATATTCAAGAGTTAGTGCTATATTTCTAGTACAAAAGCATAAAGTTTAGTTACAAAAATAAGATTGAATTTGTATAATAGTAAGACTTGATCATTAAAACCTAATTTAAGTGTAAATAACTAGGTTAAATGATTCCATATATGATGGAATTATCTATAATATATGAAGGGGTTTGAGTGACTTCATGTTTTTATACATTATGTATTAGTGTTATAGAAATAAATTCTTCAATTTTGGAGAGTATGTGATACCAAATTTATATTTTATAAAGGTTTTAAACATACAAGAGTTCAATAAAAATGTAATTACAGATAAATTTTAAAGTTTTTATTCAAAATATAAAGTAAAAAGTTAATGCTTCAAAGAGTTTGATGAAAAGGAATAATTAAATATTAGTTAGATCCAAATAAATGATGTGTTTTCATCTCATTTCTCTTATATGATAAGTGAAGTAATTTGTAAACAAAGAGTTATGAATGTATGAGGTTATACACATGGTTTATGATTTATCAAACTCTATAACACAATTAAAAATAATATAAGGATAAAATATTTTTAACCATGATAAAATAGTTTATCTAGATGTTTGTAAAATTATAATGGATATGTTATCACCACCCATCAATGATATATTTTAAATAATAATGTATTATTTTCATTGTAAATCTCTAAACAAATAAAATACCATATAAGATATGGTTCTTAATAGTTTATTTATAAAATATTTCCACTTATGGAAAATTTTTCCATTTTTTATCATAAAAGAAGATTTGATATCTTATAATGATGTTATAAATATAATATATTGTCTAAGAGGCTGGCGAGAGTATATATGGACTTAGTGATGTTTAAAAGTTAACAAAAAAAGATTAAAATGGTAAATATTTAATGTACATGTCACTTAATATATTAATATATTTAGGGTATGATAGTAAAGAGAAATATAAAGAGTTATATTTAGTTACCATAAAAAAATTAACATCACTTTATATCCTAAATGAGTTTATGATTTATTGGTAAAGTATAATGTAAAGTGTAACATTTGTTACCAAAAATTATCTCAAAGATTTTTTTGATATAAAATGTTTCAAAAAATATAATGACGAAATTATAAAGAGTTATTTATTGATAAAAAAATCTATTAACATCATAAAAATTTGATGTTATGCAGTTATGAAGTTTGAATACTTGTTCAAGGAATTGGAAATTGATAAGATGGTTCCCAAGTCTCTCTATTCATAAAAATTTATTACTTCATAGATGTTACTCACTAAAGGATTTAAATTGGAGTTTTTTTATCAGATGGTCACATAAAGATATGAAAAGAATTATATAGATATATAATGGGTTTAACACACACTTAAAAGTGAAAAGACATAAGACTGATCTGGTGGTCTAACATATGTTATTTTATTTGATGGGTTCTTATGTATGGTTTTGTTTTTATTTTTAAAACAATTTAAGAATATAAAATTTATCATGTTATATAAAAGGTAGTCTATACTTTATCATTATTTCATGCTGATTGCATAATTTTTGTGAAGTGGAATGATGATTAACCTATCAATGTATGAATTTGAATTATCTCTAACCATTTTTCATCATGTGTTATAATAGGTTATGCTAAAATGCTAATGTTAGTATGGGTATTTTTTCATATAGAGATAAAAAATATGACCATGAGGCACAAAATTATTTTGTGCATTGGATGACCTGCTGAGAATACCACATGGTGTGTCATATACCATATCTATGATATAACAGGGGTGCCTGTTTCATATTTTGATTTCCCCATTCCTAAGGTTGGAAAGATACCTAGCATCAGAACCTTTATATTTTGATACCTTTATTACATAAGCCTTGAGGCATAGTTAATCAGGGGTGGTTGTGTATGTTGCTAATCATGTCATCTGTTGGGGCTTAACCATAATGATATTTTCCTCTCATATGATGAGTATGACATATGGTCCCATGATTAAGATAAAATGAATGAGAGTATGACCATACCAAGATAATACATGTTACATGACCATCTATTTGGGTGAGGTCAATGTGATGTGATCATTCATAAAGGTTAACGAAATTTGATGTATTCATTGAGATGGTTAATATATACTCATAAAATTGATAACCCATGAGTAAATATATGATATTTAAATAAAATATGTCTTATGGTTACTCGATGTATTATAAACAAGGATCAAATGAAAATGAATTCTTATATATTATAAAATTTGTGGACATAGAAATAAAGATACATATGTTTGATGGAGATCATGCTAGATCCCATTATAGCTTTAGTATCATTTATTCTTTACCATAAGACACTCTTTAATTATAATTATGAAATAAATAATTTATATTTTCTTCCAATGTAAAAAATACCCATGGGGTCGCACTTTATACCTGAATGAATGTGGATTGAGTTTATAAAACTCAAAGAGCTAGTATAAATGTGTTTTAGAGTTTATTAAAAAAGTATTATGGATAGATATTTATAAGGAATTACATATGATGTGATACAAGGTAAATTTTATGATAGATTTCCAATTTTTTTGGAAGATACCCAAAAGGAGTTTTCAATATGGTTTCACAAATGATTTTATACGATAAAATGTATAGTGAAATGGAAAACATTATATAAGACTTTAGTGTAAGTGATATATTAATGGAGTTATTAAAAAATGATATATATATATATATATTGTTTATATGAAAATATTATAGTGTATGATATAGATATATCATATGGTATGATATATATAAACCAAGGCATATCATATTTCTTTGTTTAGAATATCGGAAATAATGATATGTTGATACATTGAAACTACCTTTCGGTCATATTATATTCTATGAATGTATCTTTATATGAGTTAATCATATCATAATGTTAACATAAAATTCTATGATTCATCAAAAAATGTACTGTTAACTATTAACATTCAAACCTCTTACCTATATAAGTTGTCATTATAGTGTTTCATAAGATAAAACATTTAAAAGAGTAGGCTAGGATAAGGATTACCAAAGTTGTAACTACAATCCATTTACTTATACATTATGAATACATGATTAAATTCTTGATAAGGATTAAAAGAGTTCCAAGCCCTATATAAGAAGGTAATCACCTCTATAGGGTGTTGGTTTAAGCTTTCCTAAAATTCCTGCTAATTATCTTACTCTTTATTAAAGTTATATTTATCTTCCACCATTCTCCATCAAGAGGTATTTGTATACCATGAGTAAGAAGAATAACCCCCTCCAATGTCAGTTCATTCATATAAAACCATGGATACACCAAAAAGGGAAGAGTTCATAGGCCATTCCATAGTGATCTTCATCAGGAATTGTGATGAAGGTAGTAATGCATGCTATCAATGATGTAATATACACCTTCTTTATTTAAAATTTATACATGGGTTTGGTTTTTATAGAATAGTGAACTTGGTTATTGTGGTTTCTAATGGATCTGGCTATATTGAGATATTATTGGTCAATTTATAGAAACCTTTTAACGAAACCTCCATTTAAACCCTTTTCTAACACTCTCCTAACTTCGTAATTGGGAATTGAAGTCAATTTCACTAATCAAATTCATAAAACACCATAAAAAATCTAGCATAAACTTATATATAATATGATGAAGGTTTTTGAATATAATGATGGAAATGAATTATAGTTGGGGGGAAATCGATGGACTTAGATTGAAATGAAGGATTTATATTGATCTAGAACATGAAAATGAATATGGGGGGTGGGGGTGGGGGTTAGCGATGACAGATTTATAATATGGAAAGGGATGACCGGGGAGTGGAACCCGAATATGGTGGTTCATATGATGACAAGGGATGATAGGGGTGATGATGGATAAAATAGTGGTTGGTTAATTTGATAGATGACTAGTATTTAGGGTGATATGGAGGCAATTATGGGGGAATTTGTTTAGAAATTCTAGTATTTTTTAGGGATATTTTTTGTCTAATTTTTTATTTCATATATTTATCTCATTTTTTATGGATTATATCTTCCATTGTTTATGGGAATTGGGTGTTCTATTTATTGTAAGAGTGGGTTCACTAAACCCAAATCTATGAGTAATTTTAGATTACTATATCATGAATATAGATATTATTGAATGATTTCTTTCTTACTATAATAACATTAAAATTTTTTCATACATTAATTATAAATAAATATTAAGTACCTAACCTTAAAAAATATATAAAATTAATTTTGTATACAATAATTAATTTTCTTTTATTCTAAATGATATTTTATTTTTATAGTTTTAGGAAAACTGGTTATCAACCTTACATAAATAAATATTACATCATAAGTGGACTCTTCCACTCAATATATATTTTTCCCACAATATAAATCTTTTAAGATATAACATGTTTTTTTTCATGAAACATCTTTAAAATTTTTATATTGACCTCATCCTTATTCTTAATCATCTTTAAAATCCAAGAAAATAAATTTTAAAATGTGGTATGAGCAAAAAAATCTCAATAAGGGATATATAAAAAGAAATAAACAAACCCATTAGTCTATAAATACTCATAAAAAATTTCCTTTTCCCAAATAACCATTGAGTTCCAAATGAATATTTTCTTACCTAAGAAGTAAAATTCTATGCCTAATGATTTTCATAATTTTTTTATAAGAAATATTAAATTAAAAATAAACCTCATAAATGTTTGTTTTTAATCATGAAAAACTCATGATTTTTTTCTAAAAGTTATATATTTCACCCTTAATATTTTTCATAAACTTACCTTTAAAATGAAGCTCATTATCTTACCTTGTGAAATCATAATATTTCCATAAAAACCAATATAAATTATAGATAAATTGTATAGGTAAACCGAGATATCATTTCAATACCAATCTTACAATCACTATTACAAATGGAATAACCTAACCAATAAATTACAATAATCTATTAGGAGAAGCCTAACCAGTTAACTCTGTCCCTTCATCTAATGCATTTGAGAGCTATATTGTATTTCCCATCATCATGAGATATATCATTCACACTCATCATAATAAGCTATATAATGAAAAAAATCATCATAAACAACTCTAAATAACCAAAAAATAGTCATAATATATGAAGGCTTTTTATTTTCATCATCTCACCTAAAAATATTATTTTCACTCATAAGAAAAACATTTCTATATATCAAAATATCCATTCCATTTAAAACCATTTTTTAAAATACCTAGAAAAAGGGAAAGAGGGGTTTTATTTGAATAAAACATAAAATATTATATTATAATAAAAACATAAAATAATGGTTATAGTGGTGGGAAAAACCATTGATGCCTTATATGTTAAAATAGAACATTTATTTTTCATTTTTTGTAAAAATGTTCTATACAAAATAAATAAAACGATTCCCTTTTAACTCATTTGATATAATATAAAAAGTAACTTAAAATTTACTTTATAAAAAATTTATGTCTATATAAATACATTTTAAAAATAATTTTACAATATGGAGATAAAATAAAATAATTTATAAAATAAATCTTTAAAACAATCAAAATAAGGTTTTTAAGGTAAATTATCCCTTATATGTAGTCCGACTCATCACGTATGTTATTTATCTCCATAAATAATAAATTTATGTTAATTATTTAATTTATAAATAAATGTTATCAATTTTATTATTACTTTTATTTTTTTTAATACCATTTTATTCACAATTAATTAATCAATTAAGTTCACATCAGATATTTTGATGATATTCAGATCATATGTCCAAAATCACATTTGTAAGTTGAATATGGTCAAAGGTGTAATTATTATATCATCACTAGATTAATTATAATGAATTAATTATAATTTTTATACCTTAATTATACTTTTAAAATCAACCATGAAATATGGTTTTGAAAAATGAATTATGTTACAATCATAGAGACGGTAGAACAAACATAAACGTGAGAAACATTTTCATTTTTCAAAGAGCATGAGGGAAAAAGGTAAGTATAATTTTGTTTTTAAAAAAAAATTATTATATAATAAATATAATATTTTATTTATAAATAAACTTATATATATAATCCATGTTATGTGGTCATGAAAAAAGAATCATATCACTTCGTAGAGGTGATAATCCACACGTACATACGAACAATGTTATCATTTTTCAATTAATGGAATGGTAGGAAAATAGACGATATATTATGCTTATATAATTATAAATATCTCATGAATATCAAATATATACATTAAATCCATCATTATAACTATATGTGAGAGGCGGTTATGGAAAATTAATTACATTGGTTTACGAGGAGATAGTTCGCCGCACATACGAATGATGGTTTCATTTAGAATTTGATAGAAGGAGGAGATGGATATATATTATTTAATTAAAATAATAAAATATTATTATATGTAATATTATGATTCTATTATTTTATCATGGGTGAATAATATTTTATGGATTTAAAGAATAAATAAAATGAAAATGCTCAGTTAAGAACCGTACATCTTCTTTAGACAACCTATTTAGGTTTATAACTAAAGCCTCACTAGGTTAATTTTATGATATAATAAGGGAATATAAGATATGGGTAGTTATTTAATAAAGGTATTTGGGTAGGTAATGGATGAAACAAAATACTATTTAAGTGCATAGATGAGATAAGAGTGACTATCCTTTTATAAGTGGGTGAGATGACACACTTGAAATTCTTAAAATGATTAAAATATATTAATATATTACTAAATAAAAATGGAAAAAATTTAATATTTCTGAATATTACTTTATATTGGGAAATATTTCCATAAAATAGGATTTATTTATGTTTTTATTTCATTTTAACCCTTATATACTTATTTTAACTCCTTGGGAAACCAGTTTTAACATTACCCGCGATAAGAGATTTTAAATGTTTTTTTCTATTAATTATGAACAAAAATTAAGTTTAAATTATTACATAATATTAATTATTATTATTTAAAATACGGAATAAATTTTATCAAAATCTATTCTCAAAAGTTGAATAATTTAATTTAAATTTAAAAATGCAAAGCGCGATGAAAAATGAGTTTTCAGAAAAATAACTTTAAGTATAATTTTTTTTATACCAAATTAAAGTATAATGGTGATTAAAATAAAATATATTAGATTATTTCTTATAAAAATAAACTAATTAAATTTTAAAACAAATCCAAAATAGAATGTGACTTTTTTAAATACTTGAAAAGAAAAGATAATTTTCAATAAAAATCAGTATTTTTCACTATTCATTGAAAAATCAACTTTATATAAAATTATAAAAAATTCACCCTAATATAATTTTAAAAGATGAATTAAATAAAATTAATTTAGTCAAATAAATATTCTATAATCTTAGAATTAATCTTTTAAATAAAACTATATAATACATGAAAACCCAATTTGGTTAGAAATAAAGCTTTTTTCCTTTTGATTGAAAAATTATATGATATTCTTATAATGAATATAAATATATAAAATATTATTAATGAATGTTAGTAATATATTAAAATTATTTATCTTAACATTAACTGGGTTGTTACATTCTTACCCTTTTTGGCAAATTTCATCCTTACAATTTTATCATAACTTAAACAAGTGGGGATATTTTTTCTTTATAAAATTTTCTAATTCCCATGTTTCTTCTTCAATAATATGGTATTTCCACAAAAAAATAACTTAATGAATCAATTTATTTTAAAATAAATGCTCTCTATAGTCAAGAATCTATACTGGTGGTTCCTCATAATAAATTTTTAATTCCAATTGATTCACTTCAGAGCTCAAAATATGAGATGCATCCGATTCATATGTTCTTAACAATGAAACATGGAATACTTAATATACCAAAGATAAAATTAGAGGAAATAACACTAGGTAATCAATTGATCCAATTTTATACATAATTTCATATGGTCCACTGAACTATGAACTTAAATTTCCTTTTTTACCAAAACACATAACACATTTCTATGAAGATACTTTAAGAAAAACACGACCACCCGCCTGGAAAGAAATATATTTCATCCTATTATATACATAAATTTTATACATAATATGATACATCCTTATACACTAATGAATCATCATAAAATTCTTAACCATTTTTTTACTGATTTTGGTCCCAAAAAAATTCTTTCCCTGAATTTATTCTAACAAGATGTATTCCGACACCACTTTCCATATAATACCTTAAAAGGTGCCATATGTATACTAGAATAAAAACTATTATTATACAAAAAATCAACCAAAGTTATTTGTTTATCTCAAATTCCTAGATAATACATTGAAAAACCTTCAATAATATTCTCCAAAGTCCAAATAATTCACTCTAACTGTCCACCATATTGAGGATGAAATTATGTACTAAAATTTAATTCAGTACCCAATGTCTTCTAAAGTACTTCCAGAAATTATAGGTGAATATGGGATCATGATAATATATAATGGAAATAGGGGCTCTATTTAGTCTAAATATATCTTTAACATAATTTTGAGAAAGTTTATCCCAATATATATTATCTCTAATATGAAGAAAATGATCAGATTTAGTAAATTGATCAAAAATTACCCAAATAGAATTATTACCTTGAGATGTATTTGATAATTCCACTATGTAATACATGGATAAATTCTCCCATTTCTATTCTGGAACTAGAAAATAATGAATCACCCCCTTCAGTAATTATTATTTTTAGCTCCAACCTATTTACAAGTTAAATATTTAATAGTAAAATCATTAATATATTTCTTTATTCCTTCTCACCATAAATATTCATGAAGGTCTATATACATTTTTTTACTTCCAATATAAATCAAAATGGAAATATATAAGCCTCAATCAATAATTTTTTCTTTAATTAGTAGTCACATAAAACACATAACCTTATTTTAAATCTAAGAAAACCTTCTTTGTCAATATTAAATTCAGGAAACTTACATTTATTAACAAATTCTACCTTTCCTTATAACTCATGGTATTCTATCTAAGATTTCTTAGTTATATTTAACTAATATGATTATACTGACACCTGAAAAAAATATAAGGATTTCCTTCACACACTATTTCTAATCAAACATTTATAAAATCATTAACCAAAGGACCAGGTTCCAGATGTATCATAGTTAATGATGCATTATCTTTCAAACTAAAAATATCAACCACTCTGTTTTTATTTCCTGGATAGTAAATAATTATGGAGTCATAATATTTTATCAATTTTATCAATATACTATATCTCATTTTCAATTGTTTTTTGAGTGAATATATCCTTAAAAATTTTATGATCAGTATAAATTTCACACATTAATCTATATAAATGACATCGCCAAAATTTTAAAGCAAACACTAAAACTGTCTATTCAAGTTCAGGTGTAAGATACTTTTTCTAATGATGTTTTAATTGAAATAAAGCATAAGAAATTACCTGATCATTATAAATTAAAACACCAACCCATACCTTTAATAAAACAACTCAGTATATAACAAAGTCACTATTTCTAGATTGCAGGAAATAAACCGGAGCATCCACTAATCTTCTTTTCAATTCCTAGAAACATTCATCGCATTATTTTTTTCTAGATAAAATAAACTCCTTTTGTCCTAACTTATTTAGCAGTCTATATATACTTGAAATTTTTTCAATAAACCAAATATAATATCCTTCTAATCTATACAAATATTAATCCCAATAATATTTGTATATCTTGTTCATTCACCAACCACGTTATTTTAGTCGGATAAATAGTTATGGCATTTTTATTTAGGATATGACCAAGGAATGGAATTTGATATTACCAAAAATCACATTTAATAATTTTTATATAAAACTTATTTCCTTTCATGGGTTGAAAAAAATACTTACATTTTTTTCATTATCTTCATAACTTTTATAATAAACAATAATTTCATCAATAAAAACAACCAAAAAATTATCCAAATATTCATAGAAAAGTGTATTCATAAGATCCATGAATATAGATAGAGCACAATTCAATATAAAAGGAATAACCATAGACTCATAATTTCCATACCTAGTATGAAATACTGTCATAGGGATTCCATCTTCCTCCACCTTCAACTGATGGTTCTTGGACCTGAGATGAACCTTTGAAAAATATTGAGCTCCATGGAGCTGATCAAGTAAGTCATCATTACGAGGAAATGAATACTTATTATGAGAAGTTTTAGTGACCCCAAACCCAATATCCCATTACCAGTTCTTGATTCATTACATTGGAATAAGATAAAAGGAATCACATCCTGAAGGACTGAATAGTTTAGTAGTCTTGGTAAACTAGATACATACTTGAGTCTTGATTTACAATTAAATACAAAAATTACAAATTTTTTTTACGAGAATAATATTATTCCCTATAGAATATTCTTTCATATAAAACATAGTACTCTTCATGGAATCCTAGGGAAATGGAAAAAATAAGGGTGAAATAAAATGCTTAGTAAGGGTTAAGTAAAAACAAATATATAATGAATCAATAAGTATAAATAATATAAAATAGTTAATAACTAAACACAAATACCATTTAAATAACTTGAATGCATAAATAGATAAGGCATAATAAATATAGTAAGGTAAATAACTGAACACATATTCCATATAATAAATATTATAACAATTAAATGCATCTAGATATAATATCACTATTAAAATATTATGGATACTAATAATAACTGAAATGAAAGAAATTCTTAATTATTAGATGTCATGTTTCCCAGGCACATGATATATTTATTGTAAATACCTTTCAAAATATATTTTAAAGCATACTAGATAAAAATTGATCTGGTTTGTAAAAATATAACTCTATTATCAAGACATTTCACAAGATAGTTTAAAACTATTGGTTATAAATAGAGAGGGTTTATCCAATTGATTTTGTCTCATGAGACTATAGATGTATCTAGAGGGTTTCATCAACTGATCGCTAACCTGATCCTTTCATGTCGTAAAAATTAATCATATATTGAATAATTGATTTAATTCATGAATAATGTGCGTTATCATCAAATATCCACATTGAGTAAAGAATACTGATTTATTAGTATTTCTTAGAAAAACAAATAACATTCAATGTAAAAAATGTATGTTAAATGGTATATGGTTTAAGAAATGGGAATATATATAGTAAATAATATGTATATTTATATGATATTTAATTTATAATGATTACATGAAAGTGAATATTTTAAGGGTAAGTTAATGCCTACAAAGTGAAACAAGTGTCATTGGTCAAAATAATCATAAACCATTCATAGAAAGAATAAGGATGGTATCAAAATATACCCATTAGAGTAAAAATAAAGGGTTGTTTTCATTTATGAATATAATTATCATAAAAATATATTTACAAAAATTCTTGAGGAAAAAATCCTTTTAATTTGGAGATTTTTTTAAAAATACTTTTCTTTGAAAATAAATTTTAAAAACATTTTTATTTAAATATATTCTTGTAAAATCTCAAATTAAGCTTCAAATAAATGAATTTAATGATGTTGGGATATTCCATACATTCCAAAAAAGTAAAAATAACACTTCTTTTATAGTGTAAAAAGGTTAAGAATGTACCTTGTTCAGAAAATAAAAAGAAGATTCCTTTCACATTTTTGTTAAAAACCAAATAGGAATTATTTTGAAAATGTCATAATATTACTAATAAATTTTTAGAGATTAAAAATGGGTAAAAATTAATTTGATAAATCATTTTTAAAATTTTTAAAAACATTTTTAAAAACATTTTTATTAAATATGGTTATGGAAGAAAACAGATTTATGACCGAAGAGAGAAATGAAGTCGGATTTTCTTAAAAACGTTTTCTATAAAATTTTAAGTAATAAACAGTGAAAATGGTACTATTACCTAAAAATATAATGAATAACCATATTATAATAAAATTAAATTTTTATATTAGGAAATGGACAAGTAATTTCCTTAAACTAAAATTCAAGAATAAGCAATCTTGATTTGAATGTTATTTTAAAATAAACCCTTTCAATGATCCTAACATTGAGGTGAGAATTAATCAATGAATATATTATGTGTTTAAATTATAAATACACATAAAACAATAGTAAATACAATATAAAGTAATCAAAATTCATCATACACATAATCTCACAATAACATAATCAATAAAGTAGAAGTCTAACCCAATAAACATAAATTCAGTTAAGAAATCCCTTACTACACACTTCCTTTTGGATAAGAATGATTTAAAATAATTTATAGTGTTTTTAAACATGTTATTAACTTATAAAATAAGAATATTAATATTTATAATATCATATATTATCCTTATATAACATCTTATCATCTATTCATTAATAATCGTTCATTATTTCAGGTGTTAATTTCCTTGTTTCCACTTGAATGTTTTCATCATGAAATATTTGGTTCTTACACATAATATATAGTTATATAATATAAAAAATAATAATCATGACATAATCATTATATTTTTACATCAATTATACTTCTAAAAGCAATCATGAACGATGGTTATGGAAAATAGAGTATGTTATGATCATGGAGAGAGTATTCTATACATATGCATGAGTAACATTTCCTTTTTTTCAATGATAATTATGGAAATAGGTAAGTAATATTATATCTTTATAGAATGGTAATAATGTCATATAAACCATATTATTTATTTAAATATAATTATATGTTTCATCCATATGGAGTGGTGATGAAAATATAGTCACATCGCTATGTGAAGGCGGTAATACACATGTACACGAACGATGTTATCATCTTTAAGTAAGTGAAAAGGTAAAAAATAAAATGATATATATATTATTTATATAATGATAAATATGTATTGAATATAATAATTATATCATTTATATCACACATAATAATTAAATTTAACCTTATTATATTCCATGTAAAGCGTTAGTGAAAGATGAATCATATCACTTCGCGAGGTAGTAGTCCGCCATACACACGAGCAACATTATTGTATCCCCTAAAGAATGAAATGTATATATATATATATATAATGATACATAAGTATAAAAATTCTATAAAAATCATATATATAATTTAAATTTACCATCATACCCAACCATTAAAGGTGGTAATGGAAGAATGAATGACATCAGTTCGCGAGGTGGTAGTCTGCCGTATACATGAACGATGATTTCGTAACCCATTTTATGAAAGTGGATATGGTTATAATCCATGAAATTATTATTAAAACATAATAGTATATTAAAGATACTTAATTTATTATATTATCATGGTTTAAAAATAATTTAATGAGGCGGAGAAAGAAATAAAAAACACACGCTCATTGAAGCACATTACCTCTTTTTTCAGGTATCCTCCTTAGGTTTGAACTAAATCCTTCCTAAGATGGATTTATTCCAAAAATAGGGACTATAAGATTAGAGGAGGTATGTTGGAAAGTAATTTTGGTAGGTATTTTTATAACTAAAGTGGATTGATGGTATTAATAAGGAATGAGAGGCGGTGACCTTTTATTAGTTGGGGGAATGGACACACGTGGTATTTGTCAAAATAATTGAGTGATCCCACATTTTTTATATGTAAAAAGGGTAAAATGGAACATTATAAAACCTTATAGGTATAATTTCAGAAATATTATTACAAACTATTTTTTAGAAAAGTTTATAGGCCATTTATACACTTATATTTTTAGTTTAACCCGTAGTAAACCCATTTTTACCTTAACCATGATAATAACTTTTTATTGTATTCACTATTAATTTTGGTGAAAAATTAAGTTGAATATAATAGACATTATGAATTATTATTATTATATATATGGAATCAATTTTTAAAAATTAAATTAACCAGAGTGTCAAAATTTAATTTAAAATTAATCTCGTAGACGGAATAAGAAAGTGGGGGTTTTAAGTGAAAATGTTTGAAAGTTTACAAAGTTTTTATATCTAAATTTAATATAAAAATGACTTCAATAACCTAGATTTAAATAATTTATATAAAATTAAACTAAATTTAATTTGAAACCAACTCAATAAATAATTTATACTTATAAATTATTTAAACTAAATGGAAATTTTCAATAAAAATTCCATATTTTTCACTATTCATAAAAAAAATGAAACTTCTCCAAAAAAACCAAAAAATTAATCCTAATATATTTTTTGAATTTTGATTTAAAAAATGAATTCTATTTTTTCAATTAAATTTTAAAAAATGGTTAAAAATTAATTTTGAATTATGTGCACAATGTGTGACTAAACCGTATTTTAGAAAAAATTACTATTTTTTAGAAAACATTTCTTTTTCATTTAAATTATTATTATTTTATTTATAATAAAAATATATGTAAAGACCTATGATTTTCCATGTAATATTTTTTTAAATATATGGAAATATTATGAGTCTATGAAAATTGAAGGTGCATGATTCTGAGGCCCGGTGTGCCCGGAATGAATTTCTGAACTTTTTTTTGGGTACGTTCTGTAAACATGCGAGCAGCGTTTTGTAACTTTTGAACCGGTGATTGGAATTAAAATTATAGGGCACCATTGAACTCAAAATTCCGATATTCGATTAAGGAGATCTTCACCATGACCTCAGTAGGTTAAGGTTAGAATTTAGTTTTTCGGATTTTCGTGGGAGGGTTAAACAAATAAATAAAATAAAATATTTAACTTTTATTTATTTATTTTGAAACCTCCCATTGGAATTTATAGTGGTGGGGACCACCCAAACTCCTCCTTTAATGGGGGGGGGGTAACTCTTGGGTTTCCCCCAATTGATGTGCCAGATTTTAATCAATCATGTAATTAATTCTTGAACTTAATTAAGTGGATCCTCACCTCTTGGTTGGGGACTGTTGGCAAGGAGAGAACTTGGGGAAGAGCCTTTGGAGAAAGATCCTGTAACGACCCAAAGTTACATTAATGGAAAATCCCTCATGATCCAGTTAAATGTCTCTTTATGAAAAAATGTTTTTATAAGATGTCAACTTCTTTGGTTTTATGTTAAGAATTGTGACTGTTGTTAATATAGTCGTTGAATAGTGATCACATGATTAGTATAAATATAAGGCTTTAACGAACCCAATTTTACTCAGACAAAGGAAGCAATGGCCTCATCTAGTAGAATTTCCCCATACGAAGCCCATTTGTCGGAGCTCGGAAAAGAGGTTGCATCCTTGGGCTTCTCCCTTGACCAAGCCCAAGCTGAGCTTCACCATGTCAAGCTCGAACGGGACCGTCTACGGGAAAAGTGGAAGTTGATTGAAATTACCACTCGAGCGATGTTATCCGAGCTGCCCCAAGAGTCTATCACCATCACACACCTTACCCTTAGGTCTTATGCAGTTATTTTAAGGGGTTATGTAACAAATAATTAGTACTATGTTCAGGTACATTATTTTTTTATATAATAATGAATATAATTTCTAGTCATTTTTGATACATTGTAAATAGTTTTTAAAGTACAAATGCTGTTTTTAGTTATTATTTAATTAAGAAATCTATTTTATTAAATTAAGGGATTTTTGAATTAAATAATTTTTTAATAAAATATTATTAGTAATATTAAATTAATTTTTTATTAAATATAAATGATCATATAAATTTATGAATGCAATTAAAATTTTTATTAAGGTTTGAAAGCCATTTCTGTCAAAACCCGTGAATTTTCGATAAATGTTGGTTTTTATTTTAAAAATTAAAATTAACATATTTAGAATTTTTTAGATAAAATAAATGTCATTTCTGGAATCAGGACGTCGAAATTATCCAACGATGAATTTTTCATAATTTTCTGAGAGAGTCAAATTTTTGGGTAAAAATTAAATACCATTTAATTATATAATGTGTTTTATGACATCATAATGACCCAATGGTGATGTAATAAAATACCATAATCCTTATGTTCGGCCAATATATGTTTTATCATTAAAATAATGTGATTTTGGGTTTGTTTGAATTACTTTTCAAAGCATTAATGAACCCCTCAAGACTTATTCAACACTTTGCCTTTTTAAATTAATTTCCATAGGAGTGTGACTCACCTCCACATAAGCAACCCTAAATTTTTTATAAGTTCGGACCTTGGCCTTGTAAAATATTGTTTTCCTATTTCCTTTTCCAGAAACCATGGGAAAATACCATGTGATGGTTTGTGGTTTGGATTATTTTAATATAAGGGGTCCCAAACCTAAATAATAAAGAATTCTCTCACCTTTCCTATATAAAACCACCCAAGCTCCCACTTCCTCCTCACTAAAATCCATTGGAGTTCGTCCATCCTCTGACCTACTCTCTCTATAATCCTCCCAAGGTGCCCCAAGCTCCCAAGAAGCCTCTCACAAGCCTCTCTCTAGCCTTTGGAAGCACACTTCCAAGTAAGGGTTTTTTCTTCCTTTCTCATTTTTGTCAATTTTCTTTAAGTTGTATTTCCCTTTTATTTTCAATTATGAATGTTGGGGTATGGTTTCTAACCTCCCCCATACTTAACTCTTATTGTTTGAATGATGGGAGACCCCTTTCCCTCTCATTAAATGCCTCTCATGTACACCCGTTACTATGCTGAAATTCCGAAAGGAACTTCTCTCTCTTCTTTTACATTCAAGAAATACTTTTGTATCATGAATCTAAATTCCATTTCAATTGTTGGGACATGTATCTATATGACCTCCTTACTGTTAATTACATGTAAATATGATAAGGAACCCCTTTATCTCTCATCACCTTTTTTTTATGAATTCTTATGTCACGCCGTTACGCTGCTGAAATCACACCGATTTTCTATGCCAATGTCATTGTGTAGTGGATATCATGCCCATGTATCCATCAAGGGTATTCAACTTTATGCACATTTACTTATTGATTGTAAAGTTTCATGTATGAATTCCACATTCCTTTATCATGGAATAAATGATTATGTTTTATGAATCCATGTTTTATGATCCATGTGGCACACTTATGCATGAAATGAAATGTTTAAGAAGGGTGCACCCTTATAGCGCTCCAATGCATCGGGTAAAGTATAGTATCATGATACATCATGTGCAATGAGTGTTGACTCATGCTAATTCAAGTGCAACGAGGGTTTACTCCTGATTCATGTGCAATGAGGGTTTACACATGCTCCATGTGCAATGAGCCTTGGCTCATGCTAATTCAATGTTAAGTGTTGTTGCCACATTTCCATGTTATGATTATCATGCCTTTATCATGCCTTTATGTTCATGTTTATTTTATGCTCTATTGATATTACTATTGTCTAAAATGTATTGTACTCCTCAGGTTATTCCATGTGTACTCCCTTACTGGGCTTTATAGCTCACCCTTTTCTTATGCATGTCCTCAGGTTATCCCATGCAATGCCAAGTACGAGGGAATGTAGTGGTCATGTAAAGGAAGTTTTCAATAAAGATGTTTTATTTCATGTTTTAAGTTTTTATGTAATGTTCCTATGCCCCAAAGACACTAAACCTCTTGATCTTCTTTGTTGTATCAAGTGAAGTTTTATGTAATGAATCATGTTTAAGTTGTAATAAAAATCAGGGTTGTCATAGTTGGTATCAGAGGATAGGTTTAGTTATTTTTGGGATTAGGAAACCATAGTAAAGCCTTAGATACAAGACTAAGTATAATAAAAACATCCCTAAGATTTGGTAAATACTAAGTAAGTGGTTTTTCAAACAAATACATCCCTGTCTGGATACGAGCAGGTAGAGGCGGCTCTGACACAAATGTATCCTAGGGGTAAAACCCGAAAACACCGCTTTGAGCTAGACTCGAACGGGAACTGGTGCACAACAACGGGTCTTGCTGCACTCTTGGTTATGAAACTCCTGGGGGATATGTTTTGATAAATTCACAATCTTGGTATGAACCCTTATTAAGGGAAAAATTCCCCTAAGAATATATGTTAGAAAGTAGATCATGAAAATCCTAGATTGAATCCTATAGACTCATGAGTTAAAGAAATTAAAGTTTATTTATAAGTCATCAACTTTTTTCTTTGGATTACCCTTTATGTGTTACCCCTAACTTTCCTTTTATTCCAGCCAATGGCTGGTAATAGGAGGACTCAGGCTAACAACCGTTGTGAAGATCAGTGTGATGATTGTACTAATGAGATGCCCAATCCAATGGGAGCAGGAATCATGAACTTTGTCACGCTTCTCTCTCAGCTAACTCAAGTTTTGAATAGAAACACGGGTCAATAGGAACGTTCAACCCCCCTTAAGAAAGAACAAGTTGCTATCGAGAGCTTCATGAGACAAAGGCCTCCTACTTTTAGTGGATCATCCGATCCAACGATTTCTGAACAATGGATCAACTCCATTGAAAAGATCTTCTCCATACTTCAATGTTCTGAACAAGAGAAGGTTCTCCTGGTTGCTTATCGTATGGAGGGTGAAGCTGATCAATGGTGGACGTTGATCAGAAATACGAAGCCTGAGGAGGAGATCGAGGCTTTAGAATGGAAGGAATTCCGGAAGATGTTTTTCGATAAATATTTTCCGTGCACCCTCCGGCTTAAGATGGAAAGGGACTTCCTTTACCTCAAGAAAAAAGATGAAGAATCTGTGGGAGCGTATGAGGAAAACTTCACAAGGCTTGCACAATACGCTTCCGGCTTTGTCGTTACCCCCGAATGCAAGGTTGACCGCTTATTTGGTGGGCTGAAGCCTAGCTTGCGGAAAGCATTAGCGATCCGTGACTTCGACAGCTATGAGGAAATTGTACGATGTGCCCTCCAGGTCGAAATGGAGATCGGAGAATCACAGGGGTATCATGGGGACAAGAAGCGTAAGGTGGACTTCAATGCTGGTGGTCCGATAGATAAATCCAACGGTGCTAAGAAGTTCCAGCACCCCACTTTCCAAAAGTGCAGAAAGAAGCACCCTGGAAATTGCCTTAAGGGGATGAGAAAATGATTCAGGTGTAGAAGAGAAGGGCACATAGCTATTAACTATCGGCAAGAAGGACCCACATCTGCGACAGAGGAGAGGAATGCTTCGTTCGAACCTCAGCGCGTTGTTCAATGCTACAAATGCAAAGAACCGGGTCATTTTGCAAATTAGTGCCCTAATACAATGGTTATCGGAGGCAACCAACAACCTCCAAGAAAACAAGGAAGAGCTTTTGCCATCACTTCTGCCGAAGTGAACCCCGACAACGAAGTGGTGACAGGTACGCTAGTTATTCATTCATGAATAGCGAATGTACTTTTTGATTCAGGTTCTACACATTCTTTTATATCTCAAAAGTTTAGTAGAACAATCCCAGTACCACCACAAATCATGGAAGTAAAGATGTCGGTGAGTATGGAAAATGGGGAAATCATTGCATCCCATGAATATAAGTCCTCCCATGTTATAATCTGTGGATTGAATTTCCCGGCAAACCTTGTCATACTCCCTTTTCAATTCTTGGCATGGATTGGCTTTCCTTATATAGAGCCAACATAAATTGTCAGGAGAGGGAAATCACACTCCATATGGAGAATCGACCCCCAATTCTTTACAAGTGTCAGGATGAAGATGAATCTCCTTTAGCTCCATCATCTCAAGCATGGATATTACTGCCCTATGAGCACGCGTATCTGGCTCAGATGATTGAGTCCAAAGAAGAAGCCATCCTTGAAGAAATGCCTATTGTGAGGGAATTCGCGGAAGTGTTTCCTGAGGAACTGCCTGGTCTTCCTCCTAGAAGAGATGTTGAGTTCTCAATTGAACTTATACCTGGGGCATTACCAATATCAAAGACTCTATATAGAATGGCTATTGTTGAGCTTGAAGATCTGAAGAAACAACTATAGGAGAATCTGGATAAAGGGTTTATACGCCCAAGTGCTTCACTATGGGGTGCACCAGTCCCCTTTGTCAAGAAGAAGGATGGGTCAATGCGGCTTTGCATCAATTATCGTGAACTTAACAAAATAACAATAAAGAACAAGTATCCACTCCCATGAATTGATGACTTGTTCGATCAGTTGCATAGAGTACAATACTTCTCCAAGGTGGACTTGCGGTCAGGGTATTATCAAGTAAGGGTGAAGAATGAAGATATCCCCAAGACTGCTTTTCATACAAGATATGGGCACTATGAATTCATAGTAATGCCTTTCAGACTCACCAATGCTCCAACAATATTCATGGTCTTGATGAATAGAGTCTTTAGAGATTACCTTGACAAATTTTTAGTAGTCTTTATAGATGATATTCTAATATACTCCAAAACCAAGGAGGACCATGAGGAGAATTTAAGAACTGTACTAGAGATTTTGCGCAAGGAGAAAATCTATGCAAAGTACAACAAGTGTGAGTTCTGGTTGAATGAAGTATCATTCTTGGGACATATCATCACAAGCAATGAGATATCTGTGGACCCCTCCAAAACAGATGCAAAGGGATGGACGAGGCCAACATCGGTAACAGATATCCGTAGCTTCTTTGGGTTAGCTGGATATTATCGACGATTTGTGAGAAATTTCTCATGATTGTACAACCCTCTTACCAAGCTAACTTGAAAGGGAGTAAAGTTTTGTTCGAGTGATGAATGCGAAGAAAGATTCAAGGAGTTGAAAAGGAGGATTATCACTACGCCCATGCTCACTTTACCCACAAGTGGGGAACTTTTTGTGGTATTCAGTGATGCCTCAAAGAAGGGCTTAGGCTGTGTGCTGATGCAGAATGATAAAGTGATATCCTATGCCTCAAGGCAGTTGAAAATCCATGAGAAAAACTATCCAACGCATGATTTGGAGTTGGCGGCGGTGATCTTTTCCTTGAAAATCTAGCGGCATTATCTCTATGGAGAGAAATGTGAGATATATACTGACCACAAGAGTATTAAATATATATTCACACAGAAAGAGATTAATATGTACCAGATAATATGGATAGAGATCATAAAGGATTATGACTGTTCAATACATTACCACCCTGGGAAAGCGAACAAGGTGGCAGATGCCCTAAGTAGAAAGGATCCAGCGATTCTATCAATGATGAGAATTGAGAAGGATCCAATCTTCTTAGACTTGATGAAGATGGACGTGGGAATCATAAAGAAGGGAACATCATCAATCCTTTCACAAATGATTGCTCAACCATCTCTTTTGGAAAGGTTAAAGGATGATCAAAAGGATGATGTGGGAATTCAAGAAAAAGTGGAAACTATCAAAAAAGGGAAAATCCTTGGAGTTTAATGTTAATTAAGAAGTAATTGTGTGGTTTGGGAAAAGACTATGTGTTCCATCAAGTCCGGAGCTGAAGAAGGAACTTTTGGATGATGCACATAGTTCAAATTTCTCTATTCACCCAGGGAGCACAAAGATGTATCGATATCTCCGAGAAAACTTTTGGTGGGATAATATGAAGAAGGATATCGCTGAATATACATCAAAGTGCCTGGTGTGTCAGCAAGTGAAGGCAGAGAGGCAGAAGTCTAAGGGGATGATGCAACCATTGCCCACACTAGAATGGAAATGGGAGAACATCACCATGGACTTTGTCACTGGACTTCCAAGGACATCCAAAGGCAACAATGCAATTTGGGTTGTTGTGGATCGTCTTATAAAGACTGCACACTTCATTGCTATTCAAGAGGATTTCTCATTGGATCAACTGGAAAGGATATATATTAGGGAAGTGGTAAGGTTGCATGGAGTACCACTATCTATTATGTCTGACCGAGATCCAAGATTCACCTCTAAGTTTTGGAAGAGTCTTCAACATGCTCTGAATACTGAACCGAACTTCAGTACGGCCTATCATCCTCAAACTGATGTCCAATCTGAGCGGACTATCCAAACACTTGAGGATATGTTGAGAGCGTTCTCAATGGACTTTAAAGGAGGATGGGATCAACATATTCCTCTGGTTGAGTTCTCTTATAATAACAGTTTCCACTCGAGCATCCAAATGGCACCATATGAAGCCCTGTATGGGAAAACATGCAGAACACCGGCATGTTGGGATGAGGTTAGTGAACGTAAGCTACTTGGACCAGAAATGGTCGAAGAAATGGCGGAGAAGGTGAAAACCATTCAGCAGCATATCAAGGCAGCCCAGATTCGATAGAAGAGTTATGCAGATAATCGTCGACGAGACCTTGAGTTTAAAGTTGGAGACATGGTGTTTTTACGCATATCTCCGTGGAAGAAGGTCATAAGGTTTGGAAATAAAGGGAAGTTAATTCCAAGGTACATCAGCCCCTTCGAGATTCTTGATCATGTTGGGGCTGTGGCCTATCAACTAGCACTTACACCTACTATAGCCAAGGTGCATGATGTCTTTCATGTATCCCTCTTAAGGAAGTAAATACCAGACCCTTCACATGTACTCTCTTCCGAGGTGGTACAATTGGAAGATGATCTTTCTTATGAGGAGCAACCAGTGAAGATCGTAGATCGTAGAGAAAAAGTTATACGAAATAAGACAATGTCCCTCGTTAAGGTGTTGTGAAGAAACCACAAGTTTGAAGAAGCGACTTGGGAGTCAGAGGATATGATGAAGCTGAGGTACCCACATTTGTTTTAGTGTGGGAAAAGGAAAATTTCGAGGGTGAAATTTCTTAAGGGGGGAATATTGTAACGACCCAAAGGTTCATTAATAGAAAATCTCTCTTGATCCAGTTAAATGTCTCTTTATGAAAAAATGTTTTTATAAGATGTCAACTTCTTTGGTTTTATGTTAAGAATTGTTACCGTTGTTAATATAGCCGTTGAATAGTGATCACATGATTAGTATAAATATAAGGCTATAAAGAACCCAATTTTACTCAGACAAAGGAAGCGATGGCCTCATCTAGTAGAATTTCCCCATACGAAGCCTATTTGTCAGAGCTCGGAAAAGAGGTGGCATCCTTGGGCTTCTCCCTTGACCAAGCCCAAGCTGAGCTTCACCATGTCAAGCTCGAACGAGACCGTCTACGGGAAAAGTGGAAGTTGATTGAAATTACCACTTGAGCGATGTTATCCGAGCCGCCCCAAGAGACTGTCACCATCACACACCTTACCCTTAGGTCTTATGCGACTATTTTAAGGGGTTATGTAACAAATAAGTAGTACTATGTTCATGTACATTATTTTTTTATATAATAATGAATATAATTTCTAGTCATTTTTGATACATTGTAAATAGTTTTTAAAGTACAAATGGTGTTTTTAGTTATTATTTAATTAAGAAATCTATTTTATTAAATTAAGGGATTTTTGAATTAAATAATATTTTAATAAAATATTAATATTAATATTAAATCAATTTTTTATTAAATATAAATGATCATATAAATTTATGAATGCAATTAAAATTTTTATTAAGGTTTGAAAGCCATTTCTATCAAAACCCGTGAATTTTCGATAAATATTGGTTTTTATTTTAAAAGTGAAAATTAACATATTTAGAATTTTTTTAGATAAAATAAATTTCATTTCTGGAATCAGGACGTCAAAATTATCCAACGGTGAATTTTTCATAATTTTCTAAGAGAGTCAAATTTTTGGGTAAAAATTAAATACGATTTAATTATATAATGTGTTTTATGACATCATAATGACCCAATGGTGATGTAATAAATTACCATAATCCTTATGTTAGGCCAATATATGTTTTATCATTAAAATAATGTGATTTTGGGTTTGTTTGACTTACTTTTCAAAGCATTAATGAACCCCTCAAGACTTATTCAACACTTTGACTTTTTAAATTAATTTCCATGGGAGTGTGACTCACCTCCACATAAGAAACCCTAATTTTTTTATATGTTCGGACCTTGGCCTTGTAAAATATTTTTTTCCTATTTCCTTTTCTAGAAACCATGGGCAAATACCATGGGATGGTTTGTGGTTAGGATTATTTTAATATAAGGGGTCCCAAACCTAAATAATAAAGAATTCTCTCACCTTTCCTATATAAACCCACCCAAGATCCCACTTCCTCCTCACTAAAATCCCTTGGAGTTCGTACAACCTCTTCCCTACTCTCTCTATAATCCTCCCAAGGTGCCCCAAGCTCCCAAGAAGCCTCTCACAAGCCTCTGTCTAGCCTTTGGAAGCACACTTCCAAGTATGGGTTTTTTCTTCCTTTCTCATTTTTTTCAATTTTATTTAAGTTGTATTGCCCTTTTATTTTCAATTATTAATGTTGGGTTATGGTTTTTCACCTCCCCCATATTTCCCTCTTATTATTTTAATGATGCTAGACCCATTTCTCTCTCATTAAATTCCTCCCATGTACACCCATTACTATGCCGAAATTCCGAAAGGAACTTCTCTCTCTTCTTTTACATTCAAGCAATAATTTTGTATCATGAATCTAAATTCCATTTCAATTGTTGGGACATGTATCTATATGACCTCCTTACTATTCATTACATGTAAATATGATGAGGAACCCCTTTCTCTCTCATCACCTTTTTTTATGAATTCTTATGTCACGCCGTTACGCTGCCGAAATCGCACCGATTTTCTAAGCCAATGTCATTGTGTAGTGGATACCATGCCCATGTCTCCATCAAGGGTATTCAACTTTATGCACATTTACTTATTGATTTTAAAGTTTCATGTATGAATTCCACTTTCCTTTATCATGGAATAAATGATTATGTTTTATGAATCCATGTTTTATGATCCATGTGGCACACTTATGCATGAAATGAAATGTTTAAGAAGGGTGCGCCCTTATAGCACTTCAATGCATTGGGTAAAGTATAGTATCATGATACGTCATGTGCAATGAGTTTTGACTCATGCTAATTCAAGTGCAACGAGGGTTTACTCATGCTTCATGTGCAATGAGGGTTTACTCATGCTCCATGTGCAATGAGCCTTGGCTCATGCTAATTCAATTTTAAGTGTTGTTGCCACATTTCCATGTTATGATTATCATGCTTTATCATGCCTTTATGTTCATGTTTATTTTATTCTCTATTGATATTCCTATTGTCTAACATGTATTGTACTCCTCAAGTTATTCCATGTGTACTCCCTTACTGGGCTTTATAGCTCACCCTTTTCTTATGCATGTCCTTAGGTTATCCCATGCAATGCTAAGTAGGAGGGAATGTAGTGGTCATGTAAAGGAAGTTTTCAATAAAGATGTTGTATTTAATGTTTTAAGTTTTTATGTAATGATCCTAAGTCCCAAAGACACTAAACCTATCGATCTTATTTGTTGTATCAAGTGAAGTTTTATGTAATGAATCATGTTTAAGTTTTAATAAAAAGAAGGGTTGTCATAGATCCTCCAACGAAGAACGAACCTCCAATGAGGATGATGCTCGAGCTCAGATTAGGAGTGTGTTGCAGTAATAGCAGACGTTGAAATCTTCAATGTTTTCATCTCCTTCCTCATGCCATCTCCAACAAACAAACAAGGTAGGGGTGTGATTATGTTTGTTCTTCGTGGTTTTACATTGAATCGTTCTCCTCAAGCTGTGTGCTACCAGTCTAACGTGGAGGGTATGGGCCAAAAGAACATGGCATGATCCCTCCAAATATTCATTGTTGACACGTTATTCATGGTGGAGGAGGACGACGATCGACGCCAGCAGGGCACAAGGCGGCGGCGCAACTGCGCCGCAGGAGGATGTCGCGGCCAATCGACCACGGAGAAAGAGAACGGTGGTCGGCACACCGGCCAGCTGCATGGAGGCAGGGAGGCATGAGTCCAAGCCTCCATTTGTGTAGGAGGCCGTGGCTCATCAGCCACGGTGGAGCATAGTGGCAATCGACATCTAGTCGACCGCTTGGCCGCATCAGAGGACGGAGGGCAACCGACAACGGTAAAGCAACGACACGTGTTTGCACCGCTGTAAGGAAGGCCGACCATTTTGGACGGCCACATCATGCTGATCGAGACTTCCCTGGTGGTATTGTGTGCTCGAAGGGCCACTGAACAGCCCTTGGGCCATTTTGAATACTGGGGCGCCTTTCCCCCGAGTTGCGGTTAGGGCGAGTACTGTCACGAGGGACCACACCCAGCCGAGTGGGCCACACCGCTGTGGGCCGAGCCACCCCCTTTGCGGGCCAGGACGGACCACAACCCAGTAGGATGGTCCCAATATGGCTCAGCTCATCTAGGCCGGACCCAGACCGGGTCGTGTCGGTTCTACCGGGTCGGATCAGACCGGGGCCCATCTAGACCCTGATATACCTTTGTGGCCATATCTTGAGAACCAGACGTCCGTTTGATGAACCATCTATGGCACCAGAATCCTTACATCGAGATGGTCCTTTTGGTATAATCAAGTTGAGTTTTGGATAAATTTGGTGTATGTTCAGGTTGGATCTATCTCGAATCCACCCGGGCCCTCAGA
This sequence comes from Viscum album, assembly GCA_963277665.1. Classification (NCBI taxonomy): domain Eukaryota; kingdom Viridiplantae; phylum Streptophyta; class Magnoliopsida; order Santalales; family Viscaceae; genus Viscum; species Viscum album. The sequence continues at coordinate 161,750,203 of OY728147.1, forward strand.
ATGGAAACACTAATAACTTACAGACCAGGCGTCCAATTGACGAGCCATCTATCAAGTTGGGTCCCTTTTTACATGATGGACCTTTGGGATACTTATTTGTGGGAATTCATGGTAGTTGACGTATCGACCAATGGATTGAGTAGCAGAACCTCATGGAATCAAGAATTCTTAGTGCAGGAACCCTATGGCTGGCTGTACTTGAGGAGTCTTCAAATCCTATGTGATTCAGCGCTCAGCGATCCTGTGTGGGTCAGCACTCAGTGATCCTATGTGGGTCAACACATAATTATCCTTTGTGGGTTATCTACAGATCCTGTGTGGGTCATATTCAGATTCTGTGTGGGTCATCTTTGATCTTGTGTGGGTCAACATCAGAGCTTCTTGACGAAGTAAGATGATCTAGCTTACAAATAATCATCTATACTTTCATATTTAAGTTGTACCTTGTGTGAGATGATTCCTTAACTTAGTGGTGATACCTTAGTGGTATTATACTATGTGGAATAATTTTGTGGTACTTACCTTCATGGTGATACCTTTGTGGTATTCTCCTGTTTGGTACATACCTATGTGGTGTTACCTTAATGGTATTCTTTCCTTCGTGGAACAGTTGTGATTTTGGATAAATAGTTGGGCCTTGTGTTTCCTCTTGAATGATATGGGTATACTTGATAACTTAGGTATATGTATGGGCATATACCTAATTAGGGTTGACTGTTGTTTATGTTCTTTGTGGTTTATCCTTTGTAGATTTTGAGAAACCATCATGGGTCTCAGGGTACCTACTGAGTATTGTTATTCTCACCCCTGCACGGGCTATGCCCACACCTTGTTGTGTTATGTGTAGATGATGGACATCATTGATTGAGGCTAAGGGTGCTAGGACTGGAGGATGCTCGGAGGTGGACCATTATACGAGACGTACCGCAGAGATGACCGTACGAGATATGTACCTACCCTTCATGTTGGATCCTTGGTGGGTGTTCACAGGAGTTGTTTTCAGTTTTACTTGTACTTTTTAGTTGGGATTGTATTCGGGCCCCTTTACTTACTGTACACACCCTTTTTTTCTATACAGTTTACTTTGTTCTTGTATCTTTCTATGTGCTTGGTTGAGTGAGTTTACAGGTTATAAAGGCAATGCCTTCCCAGTTTTAGGGATATACATTTTTGGTGCTAGTCGCTATCCCTTGTCCTATAGAAGGAGGGATTGGGGTAGTCATGGCACATGCCCCAGGGGATGGGTTGTGAAAAATTGGTATCAGAGGAGTTAGTTATACCAGAGAACTTGGACTCTAATATTTTAATCGGAAATAATGTTAAGTGTTATGAGTGTAGTTTCCAGTTTGGGGAATCCAGTGTTGGTTCGGTGGCCGATGTATCCATACACTAGGACCCTAACTTATGATTTCAGACTTAGTACATGAAAACACTGATTGCATGTGTGTTTTTGAAATGTTTTCTTTGTGAAATCTTGAATCAGCTCATTAGGTATAACTTATTGACTGTGGCACACCTGTTCTTTCAGGTTTCCTCCATGCAGACAGCCATCCAGGGTTCCAGGTAGAGTACATGATGACATCCCACCGAGTGATGAGGCTTCGGTGCAGGGCCCCCTTTCGGTAGTTGTACCATCAAGTGGTGTACCAGCAGCACCACTACCCATTGGGTAGCCGATGTCACCAACCCTAGCAGTAGAGGGTGCATGCTTCTTGAGTGCATTGCACGAGTTACAGTTCCAGAGGCCACTGAGGTTCTGGGGAGAGACAAATCCATAGGCGACTGAGGACTGGATGAAGGCCATTATTAGAGTTTTTCAACTAGTAGGGACACCAGCTGATCTCATGGTGATCCTTGCTGCCGGTCTTCTTCAGGAAGCAGCAGGAAGATGGTGGAGCTTGATACTCTAGGTTCATGACAAGGTGACTCTCATCTGGGTGGACTTCGAGATCCTTTTTAGTGCAGAGTTCGTCCCAACAACCTTATGCTCAGTGCGTATACAAGTGCCTTTCCACTTGCAGTAGGGTAGCATGACCATGGATCAATATTTAGCGAGGTTCACTGACCTCTCACTCTACTCCACTGACATGGTGCGAGACCCATTATTCAGGGCCTAGACCTTCGATCAGGGAGTTAGATAGAAGATTAGAGCTTTGATGATTTCTCTCAGTATCCCGAAACAGGAAGGGGTGTTAGAGTGATAACTCTAAGTAGAGAGCTTCCTTGCTGAGCAGTCACCAGAAGCAAGACCCAAAACTGAACGTTACATATCAGAATCATATGTAGATGGTAGTAGACAGATGACGTAAAGGTCCAAGAGAACCAGACCAATGGGTGGACGACTGCAGGATACATGGTCAGTTGTGTGGGGATCTCGAGACAGAGTAGGACAAGCGAGGAGCAGCCAATGTTACTCGGGCGGCAGGCAGGGTCACATGGATCACGACTACCCGACCTGCCATATAGATGACCAACATATAGTCGAAGGACTACCTGGGTAGAGGTGAAGGTTCGATCAAGGAGGTCCACATGAAAGAGGTAGATGTGGCAGAGGAGCTGGCTATGTAGCATGTAGTGGGCAATGATTCGAGGTTCTACCACCACCACCTCTAGGTGGTCCACCCTGACCATAGGGAGCAGGTGGACAGGGACGAGCTCAGCTCCAAGCAGCGAAGGCCTATGACGACGGTGCTTCGGAGATGATACGAGGTACGATCTGTGTCTAATCCACCTTAGCTGCAGTACTTATAGACACATGTTCCATTCACTCTTTTATTTCCATGACCCTCATTCAGATCTCGAAGATTCTGGTGGAGCCGTTGGCTCGATCCTACTCCTAAGGAAGCAGATTTGACGATTAAAAACTGGTTCCAACAGTGTGAGATTACTCTAGGAGGTGAGATCTTTGACTGGGATCTTCTAGTAGTGGCGTCGAGGCCTTACGACGTCATCTTGGGTATGGACTGGTTATCTACAGTTTATGCTCAGATCGACTGTATTAGGTGAAAATTGCGATGTGTCCACGAGGATGAGACCAGGTTTTCCTTCACCGGTGAGAAGGGAAAATTTGCAGTGTAGGATGGAATTACTCGGAGGAGGGTTCAACCAATCACACATTAATTGGATATCCTTACCCTCAGAGTAGTTGATGTTGAGAGTCCGAGCTATCCTGTAGTGGTGGAACAGTACTGTGATGTTTTCCCTGATGATGTTTCAGGTCTACCTTCTCACAGAGAGGTGAACTTTTAAATCGACTTGTACCCCGAGATGACACTAATATCTACACCAGCATATCGTATGGATCCCGTAGAGCTACAAGAGCTGCGAGTATAACTAGAGGACTTTCAGAGCAAGGGTTTCATTAGGCCCAGTGTTTCTCCTTGGGCAACCCCAATTTTGTTTGCTAAGAAGGAAGATGGGAGTTTGAGACTATGTGTGGACTATCAGTTCCTAAACCAAGTGACCATGATGAACAAGTACCCACTCCTGATGATTGATGATATCTTTGATTAGCTAAAGGGAGCACGATGGTTTTCGAAGATAGACCTCAGATCAGGCTATCACCAGCTCAAGGTATGAGATGAGGATGTGTAGAAGATGACTTTCATATGTTGGTATGGCCACTATGAGTTCTTGGTTATTCCATTCGGCATGAACAACACCCCAGCAGTGTTAATAGGACTCATAAAAAGGATCTTACGTCCATACCTCAATAGATTTGTGGTAGTCTTCATCGATTACATCCTGATATACTCAACAATGGAGGAGGAGTGCGCCTATCATCTGCAGATAGTTCTGGACACACTCTGAGAGCACCAGATTTATGGTAAGCTCTCTAAGTGCTAGTTATGGATCCAAGAGGTTCACTTTCTAGGACACATTATCTCAGAGGCAGGAGTTGCGGTGGATCCAGTAAAGATTGAGGTTGTTCTTGCTTAGGATCCACCCAGGAGTGTGACAAAGGTGTGGAGTTTCTTAGGTTTGGACGATTACTTACAGAGGTTTGTGATTGAATTTTCCAGAGTTGTGGCGCCCTTATCAGCGTTGAAAAAGAAGGGGAAACCCTTCGTTTGGTCAGAGATATTCCAATAGAGTTTCCAGGATCTGAGGTAGAGACTTACGAGTTCCCCCATCTTGAGGTTACCAGAGGAGGGCGTTGGGTACGTAGTTTGCTACGAAGCATCAGGGACCGAGCTTGGATGTGTCCTAATGTACGAGCGAGTAGTGATCGCCTATGGTTCTCAATAGCTGAGATAACATGAGAATAACTACACTATCCATGACCTAGATATATCAGCATTGGTCTTCTCCTTGAAGATGTGGTGACATTACTTGATGGGATGACGTTTTACAGTCTACTCTGATAACAAGATTCTCATGTATATCTTATCTCAGAAGGACCTAAACCCGAGACAATGACGTTGGATTGAGTTCCTCTAGGGCTATGAATTTGAGATAGTCTATACTCTTGGGAAGGGGAACGTAGTAGCAGATGCACTCAGTAGGAGATCTGGTATACAGTTTCTAAGTGAGGTGACGAAGTAGCTAGCCACTTTGCGGATATCCTACGTGGATCAAGATGGAGCAGTTTATCTTCAGTCTCTTACAGTCACTCCCCTACTCCTTCAGTGATTCAGGGAGGCACAACTTGGAGAAACTGTCTATGAGGCTCGATGTGCTCAGATATCTATAGGATAGGAACCTGATGTATTTTCTGAAGGTGGGGAGCACATCATCCTCTTCAGAGGGTGTACTATGGTACCAGTGGTGTTATAGGAGGAAGTGTTGAGGGAGTTTCATACTTCCCATCTACCGCTACATCCAGTAGTGGAGAAGATGTACCAGGAACTTCAACGTTAGTACTGGTGTCCAGAAATGAAGACAGCTATAGTAGAGTTTATCTCTCAGTACCTCACTTGTCAGCAAGTGAAGGAAGAGCATCCGGTTCCAGTGTGATTAGTTCAGCCACAAGAGGTGCCAGAGTGGAAGTGGGATAGAATTTCCATGGAATTCATGATAGGAATTCCACGCACGTCTAAGGGACATGATTCCATCTGGGTGATCATTGACCGAATCACCAAGTTGTCCCACTTACTACCTATCAGAGAGTAGGGTTCAATAGAGGGCTTGGGACACCTCTACATGCAGGAAATTGTACAGATTCATGGGGTACTATCTACAATTGTCTCCGATCATGATGCACATTTTACATCCCAGTTATGAAAGGGGTTTTAGGAGGCATTCGGGACTCAACTTCGATTGAGCACTGCCTTCCATCCTCAGATGGATGGTTAGATAGAGCGGAACATTCAGACCCTTGAGGACATGCTATGTGCTTGTGTACTTGATTTTAGTCGCAGTTGGGAGGATCACTTACCCTTGGTGGAGTTCATGTACAACAAAAAATATCCCTCAACCATCAGTATGGCACAATTTGAGGCATTGTATGGGAGACATTATAGATAACCTCTGTGCTGGATTGACCTAGGGGAGTCAGAACACATGGGACCAGAGATGGTACGAGATACCATGGAAAAGGTGTAGATCATCCAGGAGCAGATGAAGACTGCATAGAGAAGGAAGAAGTCATATTATGAAAAGAGATGGAGACCTCTTGAGTTTGAGGACGGTGACCATGTCTTTCTACAGGTCTCACCTCAATGAGGTTTGTGGAGATTTTTTCAGGGTGGAAAGTTATCTCTGAGGTTCATCGGACCCTTTCAAGTCCTCAATAGAGTTGGCGAGGTGGCGTACTGCCTAGATCTTCCCCCTCAGTTGCATCAGGTGCACGACATTTTCCATGTATCTCAGCTGAGGAGATACGTACATGATCCTTCACACATCATTGACTAGGGAGAGCTAGACATCAACGATGGGGAAATGTTTTCAGAGGTTCCAATGGAGATTGAGGATTGATAGAAGCAGATCCTTCATGGGTGGTCGATACCTATGGTGCACATTTTTTGGATGCATGGGAACCTACAGGAGAGAACATGGGATCAGGAGGCTCAGATTTGTGCTCAGTACCCCCACTTGTTTGCCTAGTTTGTGTTGTGGCTTTCGGGGACTCAAAGCCTTGAGGTGTGGAGAATTTAAAGACCCAATATTTTCCATGTATTTTTTTAAAATATAATTAAATATTACGAGTCTGTAAAAATTGACGGAGCATGATTCTGAGGCTCGGTGTGCCTGGAATGAATTTTTGAACTTTTTTTTTTCAGGTATGTTCAGTAAATGCGCAGGTGGAATTTTGTAACTTTTGAACCGGTGCTCGGAATTGAAATATGAGGGAACTGCTAAACTCTTAGTGCCGATATTTTCTTTAGGATACCTTCACCTCGACTGTAGTAGGTCAAGGGTAGAAGTTAGTTTTTCGGATTTTCATGGGAGGGTTAAACAACTAAATAAAATAAAATATTTAAATTTTATTTATTTATTTTGAAACCTCCCATTTGAATTCATGGTGGTGGGGACCACCCGAACTTCTCCTTTAATGAGGCGGGGGGTAACTCTTTGCTTTTCCCCAATTGATGTGCCAACTTTTGATTAATCATGTAATTAATTCTCGAAATTAATTAAGTGTCTCTTCACCTCTTCATTGGGGATTATTGGTAATGAGAGAACTTGGCGGAGAGCCTTTGGAGAAAGATCCTCCGATGAAGAACGAACATCCAATGAGGATGACACTCAAGCTCGAATCAAGAATGTGTTGCAGGAACAATGGACACTGACATCTTCAATGTTTTCCATCTCCTTCCCTATGCCATCTCCAAAGAACAAACAAGGTAGGGGTGTGTTTATGTTTGTTCTTCATGGTTTGATGTTGAATCCATCTCCTCGAGCAGCATGATACCGGTCTAACACGGAGGGTATGGCCCAAAAAAACATGGATCAATCCCTCCCCATCTTTATTATTGACGCGTTCCGCCGGCAGGGCACTAGGAGATGGTCGACACTCCAGCTAGCTGCGATAGTGGAGGCGGCGCAACTGTGCCATCGGAGGAGGCTGCGGTAGAGGAGAATGATGGATGGCATGCCGACCGGCTGCTTCGAGGTAGGGCGGTGCGCATCCGCGACACCGGTTGAGCAGGAGGCCACGACCCGTCGGCCGCAGCGGAGCAGGGTGGCAGCCAACATCCGGTCCACTAAATGGAGAAGCGGTAGTGCGCATCCATGCTACTAAAGCTAGAGACCACGATTGCTTGGACATGGCGGAGGAAGGAGGGCAACCGACATCTGGCCGGCTGCGGTAGAGCAGCAGCGTGCGTCCGCACTGCTGAAAGGAGGGCCGACTGTTTCAGCAAGCCATGTCACGCTGAGAGGGACTGCTCCGATAGTCCCGTGTGCCATCAGGGTGACCGAATGACCCTTGGGCCATTCAGAATATTAGGGGGCACCTTCCCCCCAGGCTGCGGCTAGGGCGGCCCCCACCACGGTGGACCGCACCCAGCCGAGCGAGCCGCGCATAGCGGGCCGGGCCACCCCCTTTGCGGGCTAGGCCAGATCGTGGCCCAGTAGGCCAGGCCCACCATGGCCCAGCCCGTTCGGGCCGGACCCGGAAGAGGTCGGGTCGGCCCAGGCTAGGTCAGTCCGACCGGGTCAGATCGGACCCAGGCGCATCTAGACCCTGATACACCTTTGTGGCCATATCTTGAGAACTGGACGTCTGTTTGAAAAACTGTCTATGAAACCAGAATTCTTGGATCGAGAAGGTCCTTTTAGTATAATAAAATTGAGTTTTGGATAAAGTTGGAGTAGGTCCAGGTTGGATCGAACCTGAATCCAACCGGGCCCTTGGAACAGAAATGCTAATAACTTACAGACCAGGCTCCGATTGACGTGTCATCTGTCGCGTTGGGTCCCTTTTCACATGATATTCCTTTGGGATACTTCTTCATGGGACTTCTTGGTAGTTGATGTATCGACTGATGGCTTGAGGAGAGGAACCTCCAGTAATCAAGAATGATTAGTGCAGGAACCTTGTGGCTAGCTGTACTTGAGGAGTCTTCAGATCCTGTGCGGGTCATCTTCAGATCCTGTGTGGGTCATTGCTCAACGATCCTATGTGGGTCAGCACATACTGATCCTGTGTGGGTCATCTCCAGATCTTGTGTGGGTCATCTTCAGATCCTGTGTGGGTCATCTTTGATCCTTTGTGGGTCAACAATAGAGCTTCTCGACAAAGTAAGATGATCTATCTTATGAATAATCAGATATACTTTTGTACTTAAATTATACCTGGTGTGAGTTGAGTCCTTACCTTCGCGGTGATACCTTAGTGGTATTCTACTATGTGGAATACCTTTGTGGTATTTACCTTCATGGTGATAACTTTGTGGTATTATTATGTGTGGAATTACCTTTGTGGTACATTCATTTGTGGTGTTACCTTTGTGGTATTCTCTCCTTCATGGAACAATTGTGATTTTGGATAAAGAGTTGGGCCTTGTGTTTCTATTGAATGAGATGAGTATACATGATAAATTAGGTATATGTATGGGCATATACCTAAGTATGGTTGGCTGTTGTTTACATGCTTTGTGGTTTATCCTTTGTAGATTTTGATAAACCTTCATGGGTCTCGGGGTCCCTACTGAGTATTGGTATACTCACCCCTGCACAGGCTATGCCCTCACCTTGCTATGTCATGTGAAGATGACAAACAACATTGATCGAGGATGAGGGTTCCAAGACTGGAGGATTCTCAGAGGTGGACCATTAGACAAGACATACCATAGAGATGACCGTACTAAAGCTGTACCTACCCTTCAGGTAAGATCCTTGGCGGGTGTTCACATGAGCTATTTTTAGTTTTACTTGTACTTTCCAGTTGGGATTGTATTCTGGTCCCCTTTACTTACTGTACACACCCTTTTTACTATAAAGTTTACTTTGTGCTCGTATCTTTTTGTGTGCTTGGTTGAATGAGTTTACAGGTTCTAAAGGCAATGCCTTCCTGGTTTTAGGGATATGCCTTTCCTGTGCTAGTCACCAACCCATGGCCTATGGATGGAGGGCTTAGGGTAGTCACAACATGGGCCCTGGGGGACGGGTCGTGATAAGATAATTAATAAAAACGTGTAAAATATTTATTTTATTAGGTTATTTAATCATATTAATACTCTCCATTCTAATGGATAGGTGATAACTATCATATTAAATATTATTATTAATAGTATATTGTTGTTCAGTAAAACTTGGTCTTGTGTGTAATGAAAGCTATTGAAGAAACTCATTATCATGTGTATTGTAGGAAGTCAAAGAAATTACATTCATTCCAAAAGAAATATATTTTAATTTCTTAGGGTGTTATATTATCTTCTAATATAGGTTTTATGTGTCATGTATGCTATTGAATAAAATTATATTCTTTTATAATTTCAGGGTGTTACATTCTCCCCACCTTAAATAAATTGTTTCCTCATAATTTAAACATTCTATTGGTTATCCAGGGTTTTATATTTGAAAATTACTTTATTGAAAAACCCACATCGTAAAAGGGTTAATAAAATATTCTTTTAATAAGATAGGAATGAGAGTACCAAGATCATATGGTATAACACATAATGATGATATTATGGTAGATAACATTGTTGTAAAGTGAAGATATGAACATGGAGGAGAAGAATAAATAATTATAGGGAGTTACTGAGGTCACTTATCATAAGAAAGTGAATGAACAATGCAAATTTATGGGCCTCAAATCATAAATCTTTGATGATTTAAAATCCCATCAGTTCAACATAAATAAAGGTATTAGGATAACATTTTAATTTCAATATTCTTACCTTAAAGTTAAAGAATTCTTATACTATTTAAGAATATATGGAAATGTACTTACTTGATATGTTTTTATTTCATAAGTACAATTTCATGATTTGGTTGTGCTTTGATCAATTTCCTTCATCCCATACTCTAAGAATTAAATATCCAAAAATTATTTTTTATGCCTAAATCACTAAAATTCACTTTTAATGGATCATAAGATCCATAAAAGAGTGAAAAGTCTTTATATCTATCTATAAATATTTTCCCAAACCAATACGGTTAACAAAAGTTATCCAATATGAATAAATCTCTATATGGTGAAGTAATATATTAATCTCTAATACTTCATCCAATGTTCAACTTAAATCATTTCATAAATGATTAAACTCATGAACCTTACAAAATATTAAGATAAAAAAGATTATAAATAAGCTTACTGAATTTCCAAAATGAACTTATCATTAATTCCCAAAACAATATTAAGTATCACTTAATAATCATATACCAAACATGTGAATACCTTTATCATGTATTTTCTTGAAACTGGGTAATAACATGAATTACCATACAACCTTATATAAAACATGAATGCTTCCTTATTATTTAAATAACAAATATATTATTGGATATATTACTTAAATCCAAAAATGTTGTTAACTCCATAAATGATAGCATAAACACCTTTTCAAATATTTGTTCATCAGTTCTAATGTATTCAATACTATCTAATTTACATTATCTTTATCAATAATCTCTTTATCCCAACATCATTATCTCAAAACCAAGAACATATTAAAGGTTATAATTCCTTTAATCATGTTTCTCCATAAGTTTAACTTTCCACTAAACTAATTTTTCACGACCCGTCCTCGGGGCCCGTGCCGTGACTACCCCAAGCCCGCCTTCCATAGGCCAGGGGCTGGCGACTAGCACCAAAGGTGTAAATCCCGATAAAAAGTAAGGCATTGCCTTTATATAAGAAAACAAACACCACAGAGTACATAAGAAAAAAGTAAACACTAATTAAACTGAGTACAAAAGTAAGTGATAGAAAGTAAATGGGGCAGAATACAAACCCAACTGAAAGTATAGTTCAACTGAGATAAGAAAGTACAATAGGTAAAAAGTAAAGCAACAACCACCAAGATGTCCTTCGGAACTCCCACCTGAAGGGTGAGTATAGATAGTCTCGTCAGATCCTTGGTCCGGCCGTCCACTCAGTGTACGTCCCACCTGATAGTCCACATCCGTATACCATCCCGCTCCTCAGGCCTCAACCACAATCAGCGTTGTCCATCGTCTACAACCAACACAACGTAGTGCGGGCATAACCCGTGCAGGGGTGAGTATACGATACTCAGTAGGGACCCCGAGACCCCCGAAGGCCTCCCAGAATTCACAAAGGATAAACCACAAAGGAATGATACAAATACGAAGTATCAACCAACACTACTTAGGTATATGCCCATACATATACCTAAGTCAACAATTCCAGTTCGGCTCTAACTTCCGACCCCAAGTTCAACCCAGTCCAGACAGGAAAGTACAACCCAATCAACATAGGAAAGCACATCCCAATCCACACAGGAAAACAAGTCAATCATATCGAAGATAATGATTGAAAATCAAGACTCAGATCACACAGGTATACTACTCATGAAGAGGGGTGGAGATGATAGATGTAGCCTCTGAATCATCTCCCCTACCAAACCCACGTAGGATCCAAGTATAGAAGTCATCGCTGCCGAACCCACGTAGGATCCAAGTACAGTAACCATCGCTATAGAACCCACGTAGGATACAAGTACAGTCGTCATCATTTCTGAACCCACAGAGGATCCAATTATAGTTGTCATCACTTCATAACCCACATAGGATCCAAGTACAGTTGTCATCGCTGCCAAACCCACGTAGGATCCAAGTACAGTCGCCATCGTCGTCGCAGTCGCAGCCAACTCTAGGGTTCCCGCACACAGCACGCTCGATTCTGGGAGGGTCTGCTCCACGAGCCAAGGGTTCAATACATCAACTTTCAAGAAGTCTAGAGTTGATGTATCATAAAGTTCTGTCTCATTAATAGGAACTCAATGCAACAGACGACGCGTCAATCAGACGCCCGGTCTGAGAGATATTGGCTTTTCCGTTCCAGGAGCCCAGTTGGTTTTTAAGATAAAAGTAACCCGACTGTACTCCAGCTGTATCCAAACCTCAAGTGGAGTAAGCAAAAAGAGTAGTCTCACTAAGAGGAATTCAACATAACTGATGGCACGTCATTCGGATGTCCGGTCGTTAAGTTATAAGTGTTTCCGCTCCAAGGGTCCGGTTGGTTTTGGGTTCGAACCAACCCGGACGTACGCAAACTTTACCGAAAGCTTCTGTATAATATACTGAAACGACTGTGTCGATCCAAGGATCCCAAATCAACTAACGGTACATCGATCAGAGGTCCGAAGCCCAATATATGGGTGTTTGAACGAATCTAGTCCGAAACTAGGGGGTTTGGGCCCAGTTCGACCCGGCCCAATACCCCTTGGGTCAGCCGAACCGGGTCGACCCGACAGGCCCACGTCTGGCACGGCTCGGCCCATGGCTGGGCGTGGCCTGCAGCCCGACTCGAAGGCCGGCCACGACTCAGCTCGCGGCCGAACAGGGTGCGAAAGGGGCGCCTCCCCCTTGTCTCCGAAACGGCGGCCCCTGGTGAGGTCTGCCCTAAGTGCTGGCCGAGGGTTTCAATCCCCCAGTTTTTCTGGAAAACGGCCGGCCATTAAGGCTGGATGGTTGAGCTGCCATGGGACCCTTCGGGGTCCCGTCTCTCGGAGCGCCGGTAGCCGGCTGAGCCCGACCGCCCCTGCTGAAGACCGCTGCGGCCTTAGGCCGCGACTCCTGTCCGACCGGGGCGGCGCAACGGCGTCGCGCCCCTTCGTCGTGGCCCGCTTCGGCCGCGGCCTCCCTTGGGTTCTCCGGCACGACGTGATGGCACCGTGCACTACTTCCGCGGCCCGCTCCAACCGCGGTTCCTTCAGCTTCCACGGCGCGGCGCGACGGCGCCGCGCACACCGCCGCGGCCCGCTCCAGCCACTGTCCTCTTTGTCCCCACGTGGTGCAACGACACTGTGCTGCCTTCACCACAATCATCAACTTTGATCAACAAGAAAATGAGGAGGAGAAATCAGCCATGTTTGTGCGGTCCGATCTCCTCCCGTTATGTCAGTTACAAGCAGCCAAATTAATCAACGAAGAACGTTTAATTAAACTTGAATGAAGATAACCCCTACCTCGAAGGAAGTTCGCGATTGTCAAGCACCACAGACGATGGCTTCATTCCCGTCATTGTTAGTATCTCCTCCCTTATTGCTGAGGAGGAAGAGGATGGAGAACACTAGGACCGCCAAGTTGACGTTCTTCCTCAGAGTCTTGGTGTTCTTCAAAAAAGGCGATGAAGTTCTTCAAGGGACTTAGAGTTCTCCCAAAAACTTAACACAACAAGCCAACCCCCCAAAATAAAATAAGACTCATCTTATTTTATTAATTCATTCCATGCATTTAAATTTCAAAATTAAAACACATAACTCCATTAATTGATTAAAAGAGTGTTGGCATTAAATTAATGTGAGGAGAGGAGAAGTCACCCAATTAATGGGGAAGTTTAACCAAGTTAAGATGAGTTACACAACTTAAGAGGGGGGATTAGAGGAGTCAGGGAATGTGAGGGGTTGGGCTCATGTGGGACCCACCCCACCCTTATCCTCTCATGGGTAGTTAGTAACTTGTGGGTCCCACCCTAACTCCCACACCTAGGATAAAACAACTTAAGTTATGAATAAAATTTGTACCACAAAATTTATTCAATTCCTTATTAATCCCCAAATTTTAACAACTCCTCCCGAGAAAACACACCTTTGGTAAAGGTCCTCTTAAGCAATTACCTCTGTTGTGGTTTCATCGGTGCCCTCAGATTTCAATTCTGAGCACCGGTTCAAAATATAGAAAAACCCGCTCGTTCGTTCACTGAACGTACCCGAGCTAAACTTCAGAAATTGATTATGGGCACACCAAGCCTCAGAATCAGGTGCTGTCAGAAACTGCGTACTCATAAAATCCCCAAGAATTTAAGAAAAAATTTTCCTTGAAATTTATGGGTCTTTACATTAATCCCACCTCAGGGATTTACGTCCTCGTAAAGATACATCACAAACTAGGGGAAGAAATGAGGGTACTGTGCACGCATCTGAGCCTCCCGCTCCCATGTGCTCTCCTGGAGGTTCCCATGCTGCCACCTTAAGCGCACTAGAGGAATCGACCATCCACATAGGATCCGCTCCTGTCGATCCTCGATCTCCACCGGGACCTCTGCAAAAGTCGCCCCATCATCGATGTCCAGGTCCCCATGATCAATGATATGTGTCGGTTCATGCACGTATCTCCTCAACTGAGACACGTGGAAGACGTCATGCACCCGGTGAAACTGAGAACCTGGAATGGTCCGATGAAGCGCAGAGATATATTTCTGCACCAGCCAAATTGTCATAATCCACGGCGAGGTGAGACCCGTAAGAAAACATGGTCGCCATCCTCAAACTCCATTGGTCTCCACCTCCTGTCAGCATATGACTTCTGTCAGCTCTGAGTAGTCCTCATCTGCTCCTAGATGATATGAACCTTCTCCGTCGTGGCCTGGACCATCTCTGGTCCTACAAGTGCTGACTCCCCAGGGTCTGTCCAACACAGAGGTTATCTGCAAGGTCGGTCGTACAATGCCTTGTATGGTTCCATCCCGATGGTGGAGTGGTATCTGTTGTTGTACGCAAACTACACCAAGGGTAGGTGATCCTCCCTGCGGCGACCAAAGTTAAGGTAACATGCATGGAGCATGTCCTCGAGAGTCTGAATGGTCCTCTCCATCTAACCATCTATCTAATGGTGAAAGGCGGTGCTCAGGTGTAGCTGCATCCCAAAGCCGGGAAGTAAGGAGAGCGTCTCAATCAGAGACAATAGAAGATGGCACACCATGAATCCATATGATCTCCTGAACGTAGAGGCATCCCAATCTCTCCACCGAGCCCTGATCTTTGATAGGTAGGAAGTGGGCCGACTTGGTGAGTCGGTCAAAAATCACCCAAATGGAGTCGTGTCCTCTAAAAGTATATGGAAGCCCTGTCACAAAATCCATAGATATCCCATCCCACTTCCACTCTGGGGCCTCCAAGGGCTGTACCAAGCCTGCTGGTACCTGGTGATCCGCCTTCACCTGCTGAAAGGTGAGACATCAAGAAACAAACTCTGCCACAACCTTTTTATACCTGGCCACCAGTGCTGTCTCCTAAGATCCTGGTACATCTTCGCTACTCCTAGATGTACCGCCAAAGGGAAAGTGTAGAACTCTCTCAGTACCTCCTCCTGCAATGTAGCTGGTACCATGGTACGTCCTATGAAAGCGATGACATGATCTCCTCCTATAGAAAATCCATCAGGTGCCTGTCCTATGGATATATGTGCACATCACGTATCACACTCAACGTCCCCACACTATGCCTCTCTAACCCACTGAAGTAGTGGAGGAGTGACTGTGACCGACTGTAGGAAGGCTGCTCCGTCTCTATCCATGAAGGATATCTGCAACGCAGCTAGCTGCTCCATCGCCTCTTCAAGTAGCTGAATACCCGACCTTCTGCTGAGAGAATCAGCTAATATGTTTCCCTTCCCAGGAGTATAGACTATGTCAAAGTCATAGTACTGGAGGAACTCGAGCCATCGCCACTGTCTCAAGTTCAGGTCCTTCTGCGAGAAGATGTACCTGAGACTCTGGTGGTCAGAGTAGATCGTAAAGCGCTCACCCATCAGATAGTGCCACCACATCTTCAAGGTGAAGAACACTGCTGATAACTATAGGTCATGGGTAGCGTAGTTCTGCTCATGTTGCCTCAACTGTCATGATCCATAGGCGATCACTGCCCGCTCCTGCATCAGGACACACCCGAGTCCGGTCCCTGATGCATCGCAGTAAACTACATACCCTACTCCCTTCTCTGGTAGCCTCAGGATGGGTGCACTGGTCAATCTCTATCTCAGCTCCTGGATGCTTTGCTGACATCTATCTGACCACACGAAGGGTTTCCCCTTCTTTGTAAAAGCTAAAAGTGGTGCTGCAGCTCTAGAGAAGTCTGAAACAAATCTATGATAGTACCCAGCCAGACCTAGGAAACTCCGCACCTCCGTCACACTCCTGGGTGGCTCCCAAGCTAGAACTGCCTCGATCTTCGTAGGATCCACCGCAACTCCTGCCTTAGAGATGAAGTGCCCCAAGAATTGGACCTCTTGAATCCAGAACTGACACTTTGAGATCTTACCATAAAGTTGGGGCTCTCAGAGTGTATCCAGTAAAACCCGCAAGTGGTAGGCGTGCTCCTCATCAGTAGTCGAGTAAATCAATATGTCGTCGATGAAGACTACGACAAATCGATCGAGGTAAGGCTGGAAGATCCTGTTCATGAGACTCATGAACACTACTGGAGAATTGGTTATGCCGAAAGGCATAAACAAGAACTCATAGTGGTCATACCGACACCTGAAGTTCGTCTTCTGCACATCCTCGTCTCAAACTCTGAGCTGATGATAGCCTGACCTGAGGTATATCTTCGAGAACCATCGTTCTCCCTTGAGCTGATCAAAGAGGTCATCAATCCTTGGAAGTTGATAATTTTTCTTCACAATCACCTGATTTAGGCGACGGTAGTCGACACACAGTCTCAAGCTCCTGTCCGCCTTCTTGGCGAACAAAATCGGGGAATCCCTGGGTGAAACACTGGGTCAGATGAATCCCTTGCCCTGCAAGTCCTCCAGCTGTACTCGTAGCTCTCAAAGCTCAGCGGGATCCATCTGATATGTTGGAGTAGATATCGGGGCTTACCTAGGGTACATGTCAATATAGAAGTCTACCTCCCTGTGAGGAGGTAGTCTTGGAACGTCGTCAGGAAAAACGTCCGCATACTGATCCACCACAATAGGTAAACTCAGACTCCGCACATAAACTTCTCCTAGGATGAGACTAGCCAACTAATGGGTGATCGGCTGTCCTCTCCTCTATGTGAGTCCATCCTATGCTGCAAAGGCTCCCTTCTCGCCGGTGAAGGTGAACCTGCTCCCATCGGTGCAGACACACCGCACCTTTCACCTAATACAGTCGATCTGATCACGGACCGTAGATTACCAATCCATGCCCAAGATGACGTTGTAAGGCCTCAAAACCACTAAAAGAAGACCCCCTATGAAGATCTCGCCTCCTAGAGTAAGCTCACACTGAAGGAACCAGTGCGTAATCATCGAGTCTTCTCCTGTAGGAATCTCTAGCCGTAAGGATCGAGCCAATGGCTCCGTCGGAATCTCCGAGCTCCGAACAAGGGCAGCAACAATGAAAGAATGACTCGCTCCTATGTCTATAAGAACTGTAGTAAGGGTGGAGTAGACATAGATAGTACCTCGAATCATCTCAGGTGTTACGTGGTCATAGGACTCCACTGCCTGAAGCTGATCCCGCCTCTACCCGCCAGCTCCCTATGGTCGGGGTGGACCTCTTGGTGGTGGTGGTGGTAGAGCCCCGAAGCGTCGTCCACCACCTGCTACTCGGATATCCCCTCTACCTCGTCCTCCTGCTCCCTACGGACCTCCACGGTCAAACCTCTTCCTCTACCTGGGTGGTCCCTCAACCGTCTGCTGCTCTACTGCATGGCGGGTCAGGCAGTCATGAGCCATGTGGCCCTGCCCGCCACATGCATAGCACTATCTGCCCCTAGAATGACTGGCTCTGCTGCGTGTGCCCCGAACCTCCGAACCAGTATCCTAAGGTCTCCCACCTGATGGTCTGGTCCACTTGGACCTCTACAATATCTGTCTACTACCGGCAGCAGAAGACTCTACTACGTGCCGCCCTGCGGTAGGTCTCGCTGCTGGTGTAGGCTCAAAGAGAAACCTCTCTACAAAAAGAGCTCTCTCTAGTACTATAGCCTATTTCGGAATGCTGAGGGAGATCATCGAAGTCCTGATATCATGCCTCAGTCCCTTCTCGAAGGTCCAGGCCTGGAATAATGGGTCCCGTACCATGTCCATGGAATAGCGCGAGATGTTGGTAAATCTCACTGAGTATTGGGCTACTGTCATGCTGCCCTGCCGCAGTTGTTGTAACTCCTGGATGCAGACCGCACGGAGGGTGCCTGGAACGAACTCTGAGCGAAAGAGGATCTCAAAGTCCATCCAAAGAAGAGATGCCTTGTCGTGCACCTGTAGCATCAGGATCCACCATCTACCTACTGCCGCATGTAGGAGACTCACCACAAGGATGACCATAAGATCTGTTGGTGTCCCTACCAATCTGAAAACTCGAACAACAACCTCCAACCAATCCTTGGCTGCCTGAGGGTATGTCTCCCCATGGAAACTAGGCGGTCTCTGACACTGAAACTCGTGCAGTGAAATCAGGAGACATGCACTCTCAGCTGCTGGGGCTGGTGGCATTGGTGGCTTGGCGGGTAGAGGTACCGCCAGTGCCTCCGCTATAATGGGGCCCTGCACCGAGGTCTCATCACTTGGTGGGCTTCCATCTCGCACAAAGCTCGGAACCCTAGCTAGCTGCCATCGTGGGGCCATCCTGAAAAGAAACAGGTGCGCCACGGTTAATACAGTATACCTGGTGAGCTGACACAAAGTAATCCAAAAGAAAACTTTTGAAACACACATGAAATACACATGCAATCAATGTTTTCGTGCACTGATTCGGGAATTAGAAGTCAGGGTCCTGGTGTATGGATACGTCGGCCACTGCACCAACACTGGACTCCATGGACTGATAACCAAACTCAATACCCTTAACACCATTACTTCACATAGAATAAATTATCATAGTCCTGATTTCTGTGGTAGAGCCTCCCTCTGATACAAATTTGTCACGACCCGTCCTCGGGGCCCATGCCTTGACTACCCCAAGCCTGCCTTCCATAGGCCAGAGACTGGCGACTAGCACCAAAGGCATAAATCCCAATAAAAGGGAATGCATTGCCTTTATATAATATAACAAACACCACAGAGTACGCAAGGTGAAGTAAACACTAAGCAAACTGAGTACAAAAGTAAGTGCTGGAATGTAAATGGGACAGAATACAAACCCAACTGAAAGTACAGTACAACTGAGATAAGAAAGTACAACAACTGAAAAGTAAAGCAGCAACCACCAAGATGTCCCCCGGAACTCCCACCTGAAGGGTGAGTACAAATACTCTCGTCGGCTCCTTGGTCTGGCCGTCCACTCCGTGTATGTCCCACCTGATAGTCCACCTCCGTATACCGTCATGCTCCTCAGGCCTCAACCACGATCAGCGCTGTCCATCGTCTGCAACCAACACAACGCAGTGCATGTATAGACAGTGTAGGGGTGAGTATATGATACTCAGTAGGGACCCTGAGACCCCCGAAGGCCTCCCAGAATCCACAAAGGATAAACCACAAAGGAAAGATACAAATATGAAGTATCAACCAACACTACTTAGGTATATTCCCATACATATAACTAAGTCAACAATTCCAGTTCGACTCGAACTTCTGAGCCCAAGTTCAACCCAGTCCGCACAGGAAAGTACAACCCAATCCACACAGGAAAGCACATCCCAATCCACACAGGAAAGTGAGTCAATCATATCGAAGATAATGATTGAAAATCAAGACTCATCTCAAAAATGTATACTACTCAAGAAGAGGGGTGGAGATGATTGATGTAGTCTCTGAATCATCTCCCCTGCCGAACCCACATAGAAACCAAGTATAGAAGTCGTCGCTGCCGAACCCATGTAGGATCCAAGTACAGTAAATATCGCTGCCGAACCCACGTAGGATCTAAGTACAGTCTTCATCACTGCCGAACCCACAAAGGATCCATGTACATTCATCATCGCTGCCGAACCCACGTAGTATCCAAGTACAGTCGTCATCGCTGCCGAACCCATGTAGGATTCAAGTACAGTCGCCATCGTCGTCGCAGTCAGAACCAGCTCTAGGGTTCCCGCACACAGCACGCTCGATTCCGAGAGGGTCCGTTCCACGAGCCAAGGGTTAGATACATCAACTTTCACGAAGTTCAGATTTGATGTATCATAAAGTTCCGTCTCATCAATAAGAACTCAACGCAACAGATGGCGCGCCAATCGGACGCCTGGTCTGAGAGATATTGGCTTTTCCGTTCCAGGGGTCCGGTTGGTTTTTAAGCTAAAACCAACCCGACCGTACTCCAGCTATGTCCAAACCTTGAGTAGAGTAATCCAAAAGAACCGTCTCACTAAGAGGAATTCAGCGTAACTGACATCACGTTATTCGGACGTCTGGTCGTTAAGTTATAAGCGTTTCCGCTCCAAGGGCTCGGTTAGTTTCGGGTTCGAACCAACCTGGGCATACCCAAACTTTACCAAAATCTTGATTATAATATACTAAAATTAACATCTCGATCCAAGGATCCCAACGAAACTAATGGTGCGTCGATTGGAGGTCTGCATCCCATGATATGGGTGTTTGAATGAATCTAGTCCGAAACTAGGGGGTTTGGGACCGGTCTGACCCGACCCAATACCCCCTGGGTCATCCGAACAGGATCGACCCGACCCGGGTCCGGGTCCGGCCCATTTGGGCGTGGCCCGACCTAGCTAGGCATGGCCCGGCCCGGCAGCGGCTCGACTCGTGGCCGAGCGGGGTGCGAAAGGGGCGCCACCCCCTTGTCTCCCAAACGGCGGCCCCTGGTGGGGTCCGCCATAAGTGCTGGACATGGGTTTCAATCCCCCGTTTTTTCTGGAAAATAGCCGGCCATTAAGGCCGCCCGGTTGAGATACCGCGGGACCCTTCGAGGTCCTGGCTCCCGGAGCACCGGTGGCCGGCCGAGCCCGGCTACCCCTGCTGAAGACCGATGCAGCCTTAGGGCGCAGCTCCTGTCCAACCGGCGCGGCGCGACGGCGCCGCGCCCCTCCGCCACGGCACGACGGCGCCGCGCCCCTCCGCCGCGCCCCTCTACCGTAGCCCGCTCTGGCCGTGGCCTCCCTCAGGTTTTCCTGTGCGGCGCGACGACGCCACGCACCACCGCCGAGGCCCACTCCGGCCGCGGTCCTCTTCGTCCCCGCATGGTGAAACATCACCCTGCCGCCTTCACCTCGATCTTCAACGTTGATCAACAATAAAAGAGAGAGGATAAATCGGTCGTGTTTGTGAGGTCCGATCTCCTCCCGTTACGTCGGTAACAAGCGGCCAAATTAATCAACGAAGAATGTTTAATTAAACTTGAACGAAGATAACCCCTACCTCGAAGGAAGTTCACGGTTGTCAAGCATCGCAGACGATGACGTCATTCCTGTCATCGTCGGTATCTCCTCCCTTGTAACAGAGGAGGAAGAGGATAGAGAACACTGGGACCGCCAAGTTGAGGTTCTTCGTTGGAGTCTTGGCATTCTTCAACAAAGGTGATGAAGTTCTTCAAGGGACTTAGAGTTCTCCCACAAACTTAACACAACAAGCTAACCCCCCAAAATAAAATTAGACTCATCTTATTTTATTAATTCATGCCATGCATTTAAATTTCAAAATTAAAACACATAACTCCATTAATTGATTAAAAGAGTGTTGGCATTAAATTAATGCGAGGAGAGGAGACGTCACCCAATTAATGGGGATGTTTAACCAAGTTAAGATGAGTGACACAACTTAAGAGGGGGGTTTAGAGGAGTTAGGGAATGTGAGGGGTTGGGCTCGTGTGGGACGCACCCCACCCTTATCCTCTCATGGGTAGTTAGTAACTTGTGGGTCCCACCCCTACTCCCACACCTAGTATAAAACCACTTAAGTTAGGAATAAAATTTGTACCACAAATTTTATTCAATTCTTTATTAATCCCCAAATTTTAACAACTCCTCCCGAGAAAACGCACCTTTGGTAAAGGTCCTCTTAAGAAATTACCACCACTGCAATTTCATCGGTGCCCTCCGATTTTGATTCTGAGCACCAGTTCAAAAGATAGAAAAACCCGCTCGTTCATTCACTGAACTTACTCGAGCTAAACTTCGGAAATTGATTCCGGGCACACCGAGCCTCGGAATCAGGTGCCGTCAGAAACTGCGTACTCGTAAAATCCCAAATAATTTAAGAAAAGAATTTCCTTGAAATTTACCAGTCTTTACATAATTTTCTTGGTTATCGACACTATTTATCATACACTTTCAAATACTTAGAGAAGCATTACTACAACACAATCCTTATACATTTCATAATTATTATAACCAATATATCCTTGATAAAATAATCAAATTACATAATTCTTGAATCCAAACACAAGAACATTAATCATTTATCTTTTTTTGTGGTAATATAATAATCTTTACCATAATCTATTAGCTTATCTTGAGGTATATTAATTTGATGATTGAGACATTGATTTATGCAGTGTCCCATCTTATTACAATTGCAGCATTCTACATTGATATTTTTTTTCTTTCCCTTTCAATCAAAAGAATTACGACCTTTCTCTGTAGACTTTCAAAAAAACATCTTCCCCTTAAAACAAGTTCCAGTGTGTTTCTCTCCACAATTATCACATATAGAAAAACCCTTCTTTACCTTTTCCCTTTGTCTATCATTTTTCTTGTCATCCCCTTCTCCTCTTACTTCCATTGAAATCCATAATAATTAGATAATTATTTCTCTATATTTTTAGAACACGATACTATGTCCTCATATGATGAGAATGTTTGAGAGACTAGTTTCCTTGAAAATATTAGCTCGAACCATCAAAGAAATGATCATTATTACCCTTTGGATTACGTGCATTGTTGTGGTCCCCATTCCTTCTACTAGGTTCCATTTATAAATAATGGAATACACTAGATTAAAGAGGTATTTGCTTTAAATAATAAATTAAGGCTTCGGGACCAACCTTAAAAAAAACTAAACACACATGCCATTTAAATAACTTTACTACATGAATAGATAAGTCATAATAAATATGTAAATCTTAATAAATGAACACACATTAAATATAATTAATAGTTTGAGAATAAAATGCATCTAGAGATAATATCATTTTGAAAATATCATCGAAAATAATAATAACTAAAATGAAGGCAATTCTTAATTATTAGACATCATGTTTCCTAGGAACATAAGGCCTTTACCATCAATACCTTTCACAAGATAATTTAAGAAATAATAGGTATAATCTAAGTCATTTTTTCCAACTATATCTCTATTGTCTAGAACTTTCACAATATAGTTTAAAACTACTTGTTATAAATGTATATGGTTTATACAATTGTTTTTTCTCATAAGACCACTGATGCATTAAGGGGATTTCATTAACTCATCACCAAACCATGTTTGATTAAAGAATCTATAATATATTTAATACTCAATTTAATTCATGAAAAATGTTCCTCATCATCAAATATACATATTGGGTAAATAATACTAATTTATCAATATTATATAGTTAAACAAATAACTTTTAATGTTAAAATCACACGTTAAGATGTATATGGTTTAAAAAATAATAATATCCATGATTAATAATATGTATATTTAGGATAAATTTAATATCTAATGATCATAGGAAAGTGAATATTTCAAAGGGAATTTAATTACTACAAAATGAAATAAGGAAGTTAATGTCAATACTATCCTTTGTCAAAATAATCATAAACTCTTTAGAGGAAAAATAAGTATAGTATCAACATATAACCATTGAAGTAATAATAAAAGTTTATTTTCATTTATGAATATAATTAACATAAAAATATATTAAAAAATATTCGTGGGGAAAATATCCATTTCATTTTGAAAAACATTTTTAAATCATTTTCTTTGAAAATAACTTTAGAAAAATTATTTAAAATGATCCTCAAAAAATTATAAAGGAGGATTTAATGAAATATCTTTAATGATTTAAGGAAATTATTTTCATTCTATAAAAGTAAAAATAACATTCATTTTTAACTATAAATAGGTTAGTAAAGTTCCTTGTTCAAAAAAATGACAAAAATATTCCTTTCACATTTTTGGTAAAAGCCTAACAATCGTTGTTTTAAAAATGACAAAATATTACTTTTAATTTTTTTTAAAGAGTAAAAATGGGTAAAAATTAGTTTGATAAATCATTTTAAATATTTTAAAAAATATTTTTAAAAATATTTTTATAAAAAATGGTTTTTGAAGAAAACAAATATCTGTTTGAAGGGAGAAATGAAGTCATATTTTCTTAAAAACATTTTCTAAAACATTTTATCTACTAGAGAGTAAAAATGGTGAAACTACTTGAAAATATCATGAATAAAAAAATTATAATAAAATTAAATGATTATATTAGGAAATGGTCAAATAATTTCCTTCAACTGAAATTCAAGAATAAACAATCTCGATTAGAATGTGATTGTGAAATAAACACTTACAATGATCATAACATTGAAGTGAGAATTAATAAATTAATAGATTATGTATTTCAATAATAAATCCACATAAAATAAGTATAAATAAAAAATAATTTAATAAATTCATTATACACATAATATTATAGTGACATAATCAATTTATAAGAAGTTTAACCCAATGAACATAAATTAAGTTAAGAAATCCCTTACCTCACACTCCCTTTTGGTTCAATTTGATTTAACCTCCTATATAGTAATTTTAAACATTTTATTAACCTATAAAAAAATTATATTAATATTTATAATATCATATATTATCCTCTTATAACATCTTATCACATATTTTTTAATAATATTTCATTATTTTTATTATTTCGGGTGTTAATTGCCTTGTTTTCTCATGCACGTTTCATCTTAGAAGACCCGATTATTGCAAAAATTATATAGTTCTATTATCTCTAAAATAATAATAATGAAATATTATCATATTTTTACATCAATTATTCTTTTAAAACCAATCATGAAATATGATTAAAAAAATGGAGCACGTTATGATCATGAAGACGGTAGGATGTACGTACGCATGAGTAACATTTCCATTTTTAAATGATAATTATGGAAAGGAGTAAATAATATTTTATATTTCAATAATATTAATAATATAATATATAACATATTATATCTTTAAATATAATTTTATATATTTTCCATGTGGTGTGGTGATGAAAAGAGAGTCCCATCATTTCATGATGGTGGTAGTCCACACATACACAAATGATGTTATCATATTTAAGTGAGTGAAACAGTAAGAAGTAAAATGATATATATTATCTTTATAGAATGATAAATATTTCATTAATATCATAATTATATCATTTATATCACAGTAAATCCTTAAATTTTATCTTATTACATTTTATAAGAGTTAGTGAAAGACGAATCACATCTCTTCGTGAGGCGGTAGTCCATCGTACACACAAGCGATGTTATTGTATCCCATATGGAATGGAAAGTATATATATATATATTATAACTACTATATAGGCATAAATATTTTATAAATATCATATATATACTTTATATCCATCATCATATCCAATCGTTAAATGAGGTAATGAAATAACAAATGACATTAGTTCGCGAGGTGGTAGTCTGCCGTGCACACGAATAATGGTTTCATAACCCATTTGATGGAAGTAGGGATAGTTTTAGGACATTACATTATTATGAAAACATCATATTATATAGAATATAATTATTTTATTATATTATATTGGTCTAAAAATAATTTAAGGAGGTGGAGAAATAAATAAAATAAAGATGCTCGTTGAAGCACATTACCACTTCTCCAGGTATCCTTCTTAGGTTTGAAATAAAGCCTTCCTTGGTTAGATTTATTTAAAAAATAAGTACTCTAGGATGAGGGGAGGTAATTTGAGAAGTTATTTGGTAAGGGATTGGATGAAATAATTTGGATTGACGGTGTGAAGAAGGGAGGAGAGAGAGTGACCTTTTATAAGTGGAGGAGAGGACACACTTGGTATTTTTGGAAAGAATTGATTGCTCCCATGTTTTTCATTTGTAAAAATGGTAAAAACTGGACCATTATCGAACATTATAGGTTTAATGGTATAAATATGGCCAGAAAATATTTTTCAGAAAAGTTTATAGGCCATTTATAAACTTATCATTTCTAGTTTAATCCCTTTGTAAACCCACTTTAGCTTAACCATAATAATTAAGTTTTATTACATTCACTATTTATTTTGGGAAAAAAATTAAGTTGAAATTATTATATATTATAAATTATTATTATTACATAAATGGAATCTATTTATAAACATTAAAATCATAGAATTGGAAAATTTTTATTGAAAATTAATCTTGCAGACAAGAAGAGAAAGTAGGTTTTTAAGTGAAAATGTTCATAAGTTTACAAAGTTTTTATATCTAAATTCAATATGAAAATGATTCCAATGAAATAAATTGTATTAATTGATATAAAATTGAACCAATTTTACTTAAAAACCAATAATAAATATAATTTAACTTTATAAATTATTTAAACTAAAATGAAGTTTTCAATTAGAATTCAGTATATTTTAATATTCATAAAAAATGAAACTTTTTTTTTGAAAAATACCAAAATTCACCCTAAGATAATTTTCGTATCAAAATTTTAAATAATAATATTTATTTTTTAAAATAAATTTTCAATTTTTTTTAAAAATTAATTTTAAATTATGTGCCCAAGGCACAACTAAACCATCTTTTAGGAAAAAATATTGTTTTTCAAAAAACATTTTTTTTAATTTTAAATGATTTTTATTTTATTTATAATAAAAATATAATTAATAAACATGTCTAAACTATATATTTTATTAATTTATTTAATCCTATTCAGAACCTCTATTCCAATATATTGTTGATAATTTTCATATTAAATTATAATATTAATACTATATTGTTGTTCGGTAAAACTCATTCTTATGTGTAACACAAGCTATCAAGGAAACTAGTTAGTGCATGTATCATAAGATATTGAAGAAATTAAATTTATTTCCAAAAAATATATTTTATAGTCTTGGGGTGTTATATTCTCTTCTAGTATATGTGTTTCATGTCACATACGCTGTTGAATAAAATGTTATTCTTTTAGAATTTTGGGGTGTTACATTCTCCTCACCTTAAATAAGTTGCGTCCTCACAATTTAAACTTGATCTTGTTAATCTAGGGTTTGATATTTGAAAATTTATTTGTTTAAAAACCCAAATTTTGAAAGGGTTAATAAAATATCCTCTTAATAATATAGTAAAGGGAGTATAATGATCATATGGGATGACATAGAACCAGGCTTCTATGTAGGAGTACATTATGGAGGAAAAGCATAAATAATTATAGAGAGTGATTGATGTCATTTATCACAAGAAAGTGAATTATAAATGGAAAATTAAGGGCATAAAAACCAAAAATTTGTGATAATTTAAAAGACCATAAATTTAGAATAAATGATGGTATTAGGATAACATTTTTATTTTGAGATTCTTTCCTTAATGATGAGAAATTATTCTACTACTTAAGAATATATGGAAATATATTTACTTGATACATTTCTATTTCATAATCACAGTTTCATCCATTTGTTTTGATTCAATAAATTTCAAATTTATCCTTTAATATAAGAAATAAATATCCAAAAATTATTTTTTATGCCTGAATCACTAAAATTCACTTTTAATGAATTGTAAGATCCAAAAAATGATTGAAAAGTCTTTCTGTCTATCTATAAATATTTTTCAAAAGAAATATGTCTAGTAAAAGTTATCCTATATTCATAAAACTACATACAATGATGTAATATATTAATCTCTAAGACTTTATCCAATGTTCAACTTAAACTATTTCATAAATGGTCAACCTTATGACATTTCCAAAAGATTAAGATCCAAAACTTTAGAAAGAAGGTCATTGAATTTTAAAAATGAACTAATCATTAATCCCAAAAAAACATGAAGTATTTCTTAATCATCACATACCAAACATATTAATACCTTCATCATTATTTTTTTGAAACATGGTAATAACATGAATTACTGTAAAACATTATAGAAAAAATGTGTGCTTTCTTATTCCTTAAATAACAAACAAATTATTGGATATATTTCTTAAATAAAAAAATGCTGTTAATTACATCAATGATAACATAGACCACTTTATCAAAAAATCACGAATCATCTCCAAGGTAGTAAATACTATCCAATTTACATTATTCATATCAACAATCTCTTCATACCAACATCATTTTCTCAAAATCTGGTACATATTAAAGGTTATCCTTCATTCAATCACGTTTTTTACAAGAACTTCAACTTTACACTGAATCATTTTTCATGGTCATCAATAACATTCAACATACACTTTGAAATACTCATAGAAATAGTACTACAATACAATCCTTATATGTTTAATTATTATTATAACCATGATATACTTGATAAAATATTCAAATGACATAATTATTGAATAAAAAAACAATCACTTTAATCATTCCTCTTCATATGTGGTAATATCATAATCTTGACCATGATCTATTATCTTCTCTTGAGGTATTTTTCTTTGATGCTTCAGACATTAACTTGCATAGTGTCCCATATTCTTACAGTTAAATCATTGTAAAATGATTTTTTTTCTTTCCCTTAAAATCAAAAGTACGATGTATTTTCTATACAAACTTGTAGAAAACTATCATTCCTTTAAAGCAAGTTACAAGGTGTTTCTTTCAACAATTATCACATGTGGGAAAATACTTATTTCTCTTATTCTCATTATATATCCTTTTTTTCCTTCTATCCTCTTCTTCTCTTTCTTCAATTTGAATCCATAATACTTAGATAATTATTTCTTTTTTATTATTAGAATATGATACTATGTCATCATATGATGAAAATGTTTGGGAGAATAGTTCCCTTTGAAATACTGGCTTAAAACCATCAAAGAAATGATCATTCTGACCCTTTGGATTACGTTCATTGATGAAATTTCCATTCATTATACTAAGATAAAACTCTAAATGATGGAATACACTATATTATATTATTTCATTATGAAACATAATGTATAATCCCAAAACTATTAAAATATTTTATTCATAGATAATCTCATAATCAAAAACATGTATTCTCTAGGAATATATCTATTTAAAATCCTTCATAATGGTTTGTAAAGAAAATATGAATTATCCTAAGTATATTTCCCAGAAGTGTCAAAATGGGTGCACATTAAGGCCTATTTTCATGCATCTGGTGGAAATATGGTTAAGTCAAATGTACCCATTTTGGAATCATTACCCCTAGGTACATATGTTCCAGAAAAACATACACTTATAGTATCTATATATGGATGTATTTCAAGGAAAAACCACATAATATCCAGAATAAAAAACTTTATGATGTTCTTATATACTTATCCTCAAAGTCTATTATAGGGTTATGATCCTTAATCTATGGTTTCCTAAATCTAGTTTCCAAGGCTTCTACTAAACTTCCTTTGATACCAACTATAGTGAACCTGACCTCAATATCCTAGAGTTAGTGTCTAATTTATTACATTGACATAATATTAAAGGAATCACATCCTAAAGGACCAAATGGTTTATTAGTCTTGATAAACTAGATACATACTTGAGTCTTGAATTAAAATTTAATTAAAAAATTACAATTTTTTTTTCAAGAATAACATTATCCCCTCTAAAAAATCCTTTCATTTTAAACATAGTACTCTTTATGGAATCCTAGGGAAAGGAAACAAAATAAGAGAGAGTTCAAATTCTCAGTAAGGGTTAAGTACAACAGAAAATATCATGAATTAATAAGAATAAATAATATTTCAAGGTAAATAAATGAAAACACATTCCATTTAAATAACTTTAATACATAAATAGAAAATGAATAATCAATATAGTAAGGTAAATAACTGAACACGCATACCATATAATCATTAGTTTGATAATAAAATAAATCCTGATATAATATCATTGTGAAAACATCATGTATAATAATAATAAAAACTAAAATAAAGGAAATGATTAATTATTAGACAAAATATTTCCAAGTAACCTGATATATTTACCATCAAGACCTTTCACAATAATATTTTAAACATACTAGGTAAAAAACTATTCAGTTTGTCCAAATATATCTCTATTATAAAGACCTTTCACAAGATAGTTTAAAATAATGGTTAAAAATGAATAGGCTTTGTTCAATTGATTTTGTCTCATGAGACTACTGATATATAAAGGGGATTTCATTAACTGGTACCCAACACATGTCTTTCATATCCAAATAATTACTATTATATCGAATAATTGATTTAACTCATGAACAATGTGCTTTAACATCAAATATTCGTATTAAGTAAAGAATATGGATTTATCAATATTTCTTAGATAAAAAAATAACCTTCAATGTAAACATCATATGTTAAAATGATATAAATTTTAGGAAATAATAATATATTATTAAAAATAATGTGGATATTTTTGGGAAATTTAATGTCTAATGATCAGATAAAAGTGAATATTTTAAGGGGTTGTTAACAAATACAAAATAAAACAAGGAAGCAAATGTCAATACTATACTTGGTGAAAATAATCATAAAAAATTTGGAGGATGAATAAGGATGGTAAAAAATTTACCCCTTAAGAATAAATGGTTTTTTCATTGATTAATAGAATTACCATAAAAATATTTTTAAAATCATTATTGAAGAAAATATTGTTTTCCTTTTGAAAAACATTTTAAAAATATTTTTTTTGAAAATCACTTTTTAAAAAATATTCTTTAAAAATATACTCATAAATTCAAAAAGGAAGCTTCAAATAGATTTTATCATAATTATGGGTACTTTTTACATGTTATAAAAGTAAAATGAAAATTTATTTTCACTATAAAAATTTTAGGAAAGTTTCTTTTTTAGGAAATGAAAAGAAGACTCCTTTTACATTTTTGGTAAAATCCAAACATGCACTTTTTGGAAAATGATATAAGAATCCTTCAAAATTTTTATAGAGTAAAAATTGGTAAAAATGAATTTGATAAATTATTTTGAAAAGGTTAATTTTTTAAAAAACATTTTTAGAAAACAAGGTTTTCGAAGAAATCAAATTTCTAACCAAAGAGAGAAATTAAGTCTAATTTTCTTAAGAACATTTTTAAAAAAATTCAAATAATGGAGAGTGAGAAAATGGTACTATAACAAGAAAATATCATTAAATAATAGATTATAATATAATTAAATTTTTATATTATGAAATTTTCAAATAATTTTATTTAATTGAAATTCAATAAAAAATAATCTCGATTAGAATGAGATTGTGAGATAAACCATTACAGTGATCACAACATTGAAGTGAGAATTAATCAATGAATATATTGTGCATTTAAACTATAAATACAAATAAAATAAGTGGAAATAAAAAATAATGTAATAAAAATTAATTATAGACATAATCATAGAATGAAATAATCAATGAAGTATAAGTTTAACCTAATGAATAGAAATTGAGTTAATAAATCCATTTCCTCACGCTTATATTTGGTTGAACATGATTTAAACTCCTATATAGTGCTTTTAAATATGTTATTAACTTATAAAATAAGAATATTAAAATTTATAATATCATATATTATCCTTTTATAACATCTTATCACCCGTTCATTAATAACATTTCTTTATTTTCATTATTTTGGGTGATTATTGCCTTGTTTTCCCATGCGTGTTTCATCATGAAAGATATGATTCCTATGCATATTATATATTTATATCATCTACATAAAAATAACCATGAAATAATCATTTTATTTTTACATAAATTATACTTTAAAAATAAATCATGAAATATGGTTATGAAAAATGGAGTACATTACGATCATGGAGGTGGTGGGCCGCACGTACACATGAGTAACATTTCCATTTTCCAATGATCATTATAGAAAGGGGTAAGTAATATTTTATCTTTAAATAATGGTAATAATATCATATATACAATATTATTTATTTAAATACACTTATATATATCATCCATATGGTGTGGTGATGAAAATATAGTCATATCTCTTTGTGAAGGCGATAGTCCACATGTAAATGAACAATGTTATCATCTCTAAGTGAGTGATAAGAAAATATATAAAATGATATAAATTATCTTTATTGAAAGATAAATATGTCATGAATATCATAATTATGTCATTTATATCACACATAATCATTAAATTTTACCTTATTAAATTCCATGTAAAGCATTAGTGAAAGACGAGTCACATTGCTTCACGAGGCGGTAGTCTTCCATACACACGAGTGCCATTATCGTATCCCCAGTAGAATGGAAAGAAAAAAGATATATATATATATATATATGTATATATATGTTATAATGAATTAATAGGTATAAATATGTTATAAATATAATATATATACTTTATATGCATCATTATACCAAACTGTGGATGATGGTAATAGAAGAATGGATGATATCGGTTCGTGATGCGGTAGTCCTCCATACACACTAACGATGATTTCATAACCCATTTGAAGGAATTAGAGATGTTTTTAAGTTTTTAAATTATTATAAAAACATCCTAGTATATGGAATATACTGAGGTTATTATATCATCATGGTTTAAAAATAATTTAAGGAGGTAGAGAAAGAAATAAAATACAGACTTTCATTTAAGAACATTACCTCTTCTTTGGGTATCCTCCTTATGTTTTCACTAAGGACTTCCAAGGATGGATTTATAACCAAAGTAATAATTATAAGATTAGGGGAGGTAATTTTTAAAGTTATTTGGTTATTTATTTTCTAAACAAAAGTGTATTTATGGTGTGAATAAGTGAGGAGAGAGGGTGGCCTTTTATAAGTGGGGGATAAGACACACTTGGTATTTATAAAAAGAATTGAGTGAGCCCATGTTTTTCATGTAAAAAGGGCCTAATATGGACCATTATTTAACCTTATAGGTTTAATGGTGTAAATATTTCAATAAAACAGTTTTTAGACAAGTTTATAGGTTAATTATATCCTTATCTTTTTAGTTTAACCCCCACTGAACCCATTTTTACCTCAATTGTGGTAATTAATTTTTACTACATTCACTATTGATTTCGGTAAAAAATTAAGTTTAAATTATTAGAAATAATAAATTATTTTGATTCTATATATAGATTATATTTTTACAAACTCAATTCAGATAAGGGAAAACGTTTAATTAAAAATTAATCCTACATATGGGATGCGAAAGAATGTTTTTTAAGTGAAAATGTTCAATAGTTTGGAAAGTTTTTATATATAAATTCAATATTAAAATAATTAAAATGACCTAAATTTAATTAATTGGTATAAAATTAAAATAATTTTACTTTAAAATTGATTCAAAATATAATTTAACCTTATAAAATATTTTAATAAAAAGACAGTTTTCAATTAAAATTCATTATTTTCACTATTCATCAAAAAATGAAACTTCTCTATAAAATCCAAAAAATTAACTCTAAGATAATTTTGGTATCTTAATTTTAAAAATAAATTTTATTTTTCTATGTAATGTTTCTAAAAGTAATAAAAATTAATTTTAAATTGTGTTTGTAAGGCATGACTAAATCGTCTTTTAGAAAAAGTACCATTTTTTGAAAAACATTTATTTTTATTTTAAAAGATGGTTGTTTTTTATATTAAATATATAATTAATAAAAATGTGTAAAATAATTTTTTTCATAAGTTATTTAATCCTATTCATACCCTCTATTCCAATGACTAGACAATAACTATCATATTAAATAATAATATTAATTGTATATTGTTGTTTGGTAAAACTCTTTCTTGTGTGTAATGAAAGCTGTCAAAGAAACTCATTGTTGAGTGTATCATAATATAGTGGAGAAATTAAATTTATTCCAAAATAAATATATTTTAAATTCTTGGGGTGATATATACTCTTCTAAATTGGGTGTTCCATGTCACATATTCCATTGAATAAAATGTAATTCTTTTAGATTTTTGGGGTGTTACAATAGTGATGTTATTAAATGATCTATAATCAATGTAAATCCTTATAGAATTCATATTTATTTTTAAAAAATAAAATAGAGGCACCCCATGGTGAAGCGTTGGGTTCAATGAAACATTTATTAATCTATTTTTGTAATTGCTTTCTCATTTCAAGAAGTTTTACTTGATCCATTTTATATGGGGGTTTGGAAATTAGATTTTCACCAAGCACTAATTTAAAACTAAACTCATCTTCCTGATCAGGTATAATACCAAAAAAATCATCATAAATATAATCCAAATATTCTTTTAGTTATGAAACATCATTAATATAAATAGTTTCCTTATTTTAAACAATACGAGTAAGGTAACTTTCATTTAAATATCAAAATAGATTCCTAACTTCTTGATATGTTATTAATGGTTTGAATTCATTATTATATACAAAATGAAACTCATTTTAGAAAATATCTTCATTGGCTCTACAATATATCTTAGCATGATAAATTGAAAGCCTATCCATACCTATAATAACATAAAATTATATAATGGGAAAGAAAATAATGTTTGTAGGGAAATACCTTCCATAAATGATAACACGATTATCTTTATAAATTATTATTGCCTTAATAATACCCCCACGTATTTTCATTAAAATTCCTAAATTAATTTATTGAGGTGAAATTTAAAATTTACTCGCATATTTATCATAAATGAAATAATTTGTAAACATTTAATCAAATGAAATATTAATATATTCCAGATAAACAAGTAATATACTTATTACCACTTTGTTTTATGGTCGAACATCTACCAAAGTATATACAAAGGATTTTACCACACCCTTCTACTTATAGTTTTACAAATTACCATCATTCATGATTTTATTTAGAAACACATACATATAATGACCCATATAATTATATTTAAAACACCTTATTATCCACTTATAAGAATTGATATTACCACTACTAAGATATTTTTCTTTTCAATCACGGGTTATATTCCCAAAATTACCACATCATAATAACTTCCTAGATTTTATAAGTCATTACCTGGGGTTCTTTATATGTCACTAATGAAAAATTAAAAACTTTACTTTATAACATCCAAATTTATCATATGGATTTATCCCATTTCCCATCACTAGGATCTCTTTTTCTTTATATTTTCATAGAACAACTGATCATCAATAAACTCAATTTCAACCTTCTTAATGCAATAAAAAAGTTTCTCATAAATTTTAAATTTAAGGAGGCCCAATATATTATATATCCTGACTTTATTCTTGAATAAAACTAATTAATTTTGTTATTAAGATCCCATATAATATTTAGTGCATACCTTTCTAATTGAGTGTAGTTTTTTCATGCTCAGCCATTGAATATTTCTTCTTATACCTTAATTATATGAATTAATTTTCCATCCTAATTCAAAAAACATTAGGAAAATAATTCTCAAGGAAAATATTCTTAAATGTATCCCATTCCATGGTGTTTATCTATTATATTTCTTTAGTATTATAACAGTTGAAAACTATTCATCATATTCCCATTAAAAATGTTAAGTAGAAAGATTTACCTTTTAGTTCTCTAAAAAATCTGTGACTTTGAATTTATTTTCTAGATATTTAATCCATCCTTCATCTTTAAATGGGTTAGAAGATCCACTAAATTCTAGAGTGAGATTCCTCAAAAAATGATCCACTACCAACATTCTTATCTATTATAGATCTGGTTTCTATCTAGTATGGAAACCACCACCATTTATAGCATTCATCAACCGACACATTGTTGTAACAAACAACTCAGTTCCAATTTCAACCATTCAAGGTTGCTGATTTAGAAGGATATTTTCCTCTTGGTTCCTTCTTACATCAGATTACCTATTTCCTCTATATAAAACCATTATGAATATAAATATTTTATATGAAAAAACATTTTAATATTCAAACTCTATATCAAGAAAAATATAAATAAGAATATCTTAAGGTTATCTATTTAAATTATCCTAACCTCTAAAATTACCCAATCCTTTCCTATAATACCAAATATAATGACTTGACCCTAAATAATTGGTAAAATTGATTCTTTATATAAGAATTCATTTTCTTGCATTCTCAAAGATATTTTAGTTTAGGGTTTTAGATAATTAGTTCATAAATCTTATATAAATAAATATTACATCACAAGTGGACACATCCACTAAGTACAATTTTCCCACATTATTATTTTTAATATATAATAATTTTTCTTCTCATGAAATTTCTGTATAATTTTTATCTTGAACTCATCCTTATCCCTAATCATCCTTAAAAACCTTAGAAAAACATTTCAAAACATGGTATGAGCATAAAAATAATAGTAATGGATATATAAAATTAAAGAAATAAACTCATTAGTCAATGAATACTCATAAAATGTTCCCTTTTCAAAATAAACCTTTATATCACAATAAAAATCTTCTTTACAATGGAATAAAAATCTATTCCAAAATATTTTCATAATACATTTCAAAAACATATTAACTAAAAAATAAAATACATAAAGGTTTCTTTTCAATCATGAAAAAATCATGAAAAATTCTTCAAAAATTTATATATTTTACCCTTAATAAGTCAAATAAACTTCCCTTTAAACTTAATCTCATTAGTTTACTTTGTGAAACTATAATATTTCCATAAAAACCCATAAAAATAATAGATAAACCATGTAGTTAACTTAGGAAATCATTTCCATATCACTGTTACAATCACCCGAAAAAATTTAATAACCCACCTTGCAAATTATAATAATATATTGGGGGAAACCTAATAGATTAACACTTTCCCTTTTCCCAATGCATTGGAGAGCTATATCAGGCTCACCCATCATCATGAGCTATATCAGGCTCAACCATCATCCGGAGATATATAAGGCCCATCAGTTATAACAAAAAATGTTTAAAAACTATACAATATTAATAATATATGAAATATTTCATTTTCATCATCACAATAATAAAAAAATTCTTTACATCAATAAGAAAAACATTTTTGGATAAAAAAATATTCATTCCATTTAAAACCTTTTTTAAAAATACCTAAAAAATGGGAATATGGTTTTTCCATGAAAAAAACATGAAAGCATTAAAAGGAATCCAAACATGAAATAATTCTTATGGTGGTGGGAAAAACCATTGAATTCGTATATGTTAAAATAAAACATTCATTTTTTCTTTTTTTTTGTCAAAACATTCATTATAAAACATATAAAAATATTCCTTTTGAAAATATTTGAAAGAAAGTAAACAGTGAAATAAAATGTCCTTTATAATTAATTTATGCCTATATAAATACATTCATGAAATTATTTTAATAATATATACTTGTATGAAAAAGGTTTTTAAAATAAATCTTTAAAATATTTAAAACAAGGGTTTTAAGGTAAAATTTGCCTTTCCATGAGCCCGAATCATTACATACATTCATTATCTTCTCGTATAATAAAATTATTTTAATTATTTACTTAATAAATTTTTTAATGTTTATTATTCCTTTTATTTTATTTATTACCATGTTATATACAATTACTTAATCAATTAAGTTCATGTTAGATGTTTTGAATATATTTGGATCATATGTCCAAAATCACTTTGGTAAGTTGACAATGGTCAAATTGGTAGTTGCCCCATAATATATATAATAATAACAATGACATAATTATTATTTTTTATATTAATTATAATTTTAAAATAAACCATTAATTTTGGTTATTAAAAATGAATTACGTCAAAATCATAGAGATGGTAGACCGTACGAACGCACAAGTAACCTTTTCATTTTCTAGAGAGAATGCAGGAAAGAAGGTAAGTATCATTTTATATTTAAAAAATAATTATTATATCCTAAATAACCTATTATATCTTTAAATAAACTTATATTTAGTATCCATGTGATGTTTTCATGAAAAATCAGCCACATCGCTTCATGGTCGTGGTAATCTTCACGTATGGACGAACGAAACTATCATTTTTTCAAAGGATGGAATTGTAGGAAAATTGATGATATATTATCATTAAATATTGATAAATATTTTATGAATATAATATATATATATATATAAAATACATCATTATAACTTACTATAAGAGGCAGTGATGAAAAATGATTTACATTGCTTTGTGAGGTGGTAGTCCACCTTACACACGAACAATGGTTTCATTTTCCATTTGATCGAAGAAAGTGATGGATATTAGTTATTAAATTAATATAAAAAAATATTATTATATATTATATACTTATTTTTTTTATTTCATGATGGTTGAATAATTTTTTAAGCATGTAGAATTAGAAATAAAATGAAAATGCCCGGTTAATAACTATAGCTCTTCTTCAGAAAAACTCTTTAGGTTTATAACTAAAACCTCCCTAGGTAGGTTTTTTGATAAAAAGGGACTCTAAGATGTGGTTGGGGATTTAATTAATGGATTTAGGTAGGTATTTTATAAAAATGTATCTTCAAGGGTAGATAAAAGAGGATAAAGGTTGTCCTTTTATAAGTAGGGGAGAGGACACACTTGAAATATTTAAAAAGATTAAAATATATTAATGTATTAATAAATAATGGATCTAAAATGGACCATTTTAAAATATTATATGATTAAGGGTAGAAATAAATCCATAAAATAGGATTTAAATAAGTTTTTAGTTCATTTTAACCCTTATCTCCATAGTGTAATCCCCTAATAAACCTGTTTCAACCTTAACCGTGGTAACCATTTTTTACTATTTTTTTACCATTCATTATGAAAAAAATAAGTTCTTATTATTAAATAATATTAATTATTATATTTGAAAACATGGAATACATTTTATAAAATTTAATTCATGTAAGTGGATGAATTTAATTTAAAATTAAACTATCTAAACACGATAAAAAATGTTTTCAGAAAAATAACTTTATAAGTATAAAAATGATTTATACCAAATTAAGTTATAATTTGGATTCCAATAAAATTTATTGGATTATTTTTAATAAAAATTAAATAATTAAATTTTAAAACTAATTTAAAATATAATGTGACTACAAATACTTGAAAATAAGAGACATTTTTCAATAAAAATTAGTATTTTTCATAATTCATTGAAAAATAAATCTTTTTAGAAAACTTTAAAAAATAAATCCTAATATAGTTTTTAAATAATTAATTTAAAAATTTATTTTATTTATCCAAATTTAAATTACATAATTTGGAAATAAATATTTCAAATATAACCATATAATGTATGAAAACCTAATTAGGTTAGAAATAAATCTTTTTTTTCCTTTTGATTGAAAAATTATCTAAT
The DNA here is from genome assembly GCA_963277665.1 of Viscum album. Taxonomy (NCBI): domain Eukaryota; kingdom Viridiplantae; phylum Streptophyta; class Magnoliopsida; order Santalales; family Viscaceae; genus Viscum; species Viscum album. Next base: position 161,789,283 of record OY728147.1, read on the forward strand.
AATATTTCAATGACTATAACTTTATAAAATATAATAAATTAATATGAATGAGACATGAAAATGATTTATATTAACATTACCAATGTTGTTACATTAATTTACTTGGATTATTTGTCATATCAAAAGGTTATAGTTGTTCACATCTATAATTAGAACCTTGATATACTATGATAGTAAACTTAAGAATATGAAATATAGTTGAGATACAATATATTTATTGGAAAAATATAATGTATGACTATCTAGTGTTGGGGTCTTATAATAATTGTGACTTTTTCTCATAAATTTTTCACTTAGTGATCTATAATAGAGAGGATCTTGTAAACCAACTCACAAATAGGATCTCCCCATGTTTTGGGTGTTATTGGATGTTTATACCCAAAAACATGTGTATTGGTCTCTTGATATGAGATCATTATCAGTGTATATAATTTTATATAATAATTTTATTTATGGTGAAAACCATGATAGTTTATGTTTTTGGTGAGGTATCATGCATTAGTCAAATAATTGGTGGTATGAAATTGATCGAATGATCAAGATAAGATTTATTGTTTCTAAATATAGAAAGAATATATCTTCATCCAATTTATTGGGATAGTAGCGCCTTGAATAAATCCATTTACATGGTATAATATTGAAAGTATTTCGAATAAATTAAAAAAAACATAATTTAAGGATGCAAAAACAAAGTTTGCATCCTGGTTTATAAGATATTGTGAGATAAAGATATTATATTACATAGTAAATGTTTATAGAAGGTTTTAATAGACATGAATTATTATTATCTCTTTATGTGCCATGATGGATTTATATATAACACTATTATACTTTGAGTATGACTCTACTATTGAGATATGGTTTTATAGAGTCACACACAAAGTGCATCCTTGAGTTCCACTAATTTAGATGAATTAGAGTTTAAGATGAAGTAGAAACCACGTTCATGAACTAGTGTATTTATGAGTGTCAATGATCATAAGTAAATAAATTATAAAATTAAATTATATATTAGTAACATTTATAATAATAATAATTGGATTTATTTATCCAGGTATTTTCAAGTTATTTAAGTATAAAAATTGAATATGAGAAAAACAGTTTTTTGGAATAAATATGATTTATTCAAGGTTCATTAAATATATTTAAGAGGCACAAGTTGAGTTAATTAATTTTAATTTATCACATGTAATTAAATAGTTTTACATTTCAATTATGAAATATTTATCAAACTTATAACATGTTAAATAATTCATTAGTGATGTTATGGTTTGGTTTTAGGGTTAATTCATTTTTGGAAGATAAAATGAAATTTTTAAAGAGTTTAACCTAATAATTGAAAATAGTTTAATAGCTAAAATGGCGGTGGAAACCTCTTTCTATAATTACCACTCATCCCTGATATTTTCTCAAGTTCTAGAGAGAGAAACCTCAAGGAATAACAAGACATATCAATTTAGTTTCACAAATTTGTTACACATTCTTCACATGATCAAAGTATCATTTAAAAACACTTCAATTCTATATGATATCACATGAAAATTAAAGAAATATGATCTTGGATATTTAAGGTACATGTGTGGATGATCTATAGGGTTCATAATTTGAAACCATTGAGCTATGATGATCAATCATCGAGCAGAGTATTCTTGGATCACACCATCCATCTAGGTACTATTTATGTTTCATTTTTATTTTTATTTATGATTAATATAATTGTACAAAGATCCATGGCTGAACCCAATAATTATATATTATATCTGTTGTTACAACACAAATCTAGTAATTTTTTTAAAAAATACCATCCCCAAAACACTTCTACAAGTCCCTAGTTCCTTTAATTGGTATCCGAGCGACCGTGTAAAATTTTAATCCCAAGTTCTAATTAAATATGATAGAATTAAGTATAGGGTGTGAATATGATCCCAAATATTCATAAAAAAAATTATTTGAGTTTGGATTACTAGTAAGTGTTAATATAAAGATCGATAGTTTTCGAGCATGAAATAATAAAAAGGGGTAAAAATAAAATAAATAATAGAAATTCCATGGTGGGATTCAATGAAGGTAGCAAATATTTAAAAAAAATTAATTTTAAAAATTATACCACACACTCACCATTGGAGTGGGTGAAAAATTTATTATATTTTTTAATACAAAAGTGAAAAGTGGGGAGCCCCCCTCACCCACCCCGTGCGTACACCTAAGACCAACCCTATATGGATGCCTCCCCTACCCCATTAAAATTCTTGACCCATATACCAAATGGGTTGACTCGACTTGGGTAGGGTACTACCTAACCTAACATAACCATCCAGCCTGGATATGGTCCAATTTTTCTTCTAGAGAACCTTTTACCCAAAAAAATACTATAATTTTTTAAAACAAATCTAGAAAAATATATAAAAGCATTTTGAATTTAGTAAAAAAATATAAGGATTCATGGGATGTGTTAAATATTAATTAAAATATTTTAATTATATTTAAATTATTAAAATACCTAGAATTAAATTTCAGTGAAGTAAAAAAATTCTTGGGGTACTAACCCTCAACCCGATAGGGGCGTTGCCTCATGTACCCACTTACAGACCTAGTATCATGTTATATACTGAGGCACTATATCACTTAGACTCCCAAACTATTTTAGTTTTTAAATGTCACATTATATAATAGATTTAATGAGATATTATTTATTATTTTTATAAAATGTTGGAGATTATTGACCAATTATGAGTTGAGACTAGCTGATATATGATTGAGTGTTTAATTATTTAATTTATGTTTTAAAATATAATAATTCATTATTTAAATTTTATTATTTGATGATATGTGAATCATACCTCATTATTTAAATAAAAAAGGTTCGATATATCTGAATTTGAATGGTAAAATGTAATTTATGCATTCTAATTTACCCTTACTTAAGCATGTGTATACATTTTAAAGAATGGAGGAGTTCGTGATGTGCTGATTCAAGATAATAACTGACATGAATTATAATAAGATGAAATATATAGAAGATTATGGGGAATTATAATTCTATTCATTAGATGAATCAAGGAATTACCCTAGGTTATTAGTTGATCCATGATATAATTGGTGGATTAACCACTGGTTAATAGATTATGATCATGTATGATTATATATTTTTTCTTCCATAGTTAATTATTTTTGTTAATGTATGGATTATTTTTATGTGTGGTTAAAGTTGAAACCATGATCACATAGTAAAAATAATGATAAATAGATTCAAATTTCATTATTTAAGCAAATAAAATACTTAAAAACCTAATATTAAATATTAAGTCATAAGCAACTTTTATCACTTAATTTAGTATGAGAACATATTTTGGGATTCTCATCATCTATAGTTGTGGGTTACTCATTATATATAGGATTTATAATATGAGTAATGGATTGGATTAACTAAAGTTGGCTTTAAATAAGTAGTCATAGTTATCTTGGTTCAATTTTAGAGGTAAGTGTTGAGTGAATCCAATTTAAGGTTTTAAAGGAGAGGGTACTCTACTGAAAATATCAAGGAGTTGTGAGTTAATACCGTTGGATGACCAATATCCTAGCTTAGACTATCAGAGAAGTGAAAATTACATAAATCAATATATAAAGATATATTTAAGGATCCTTGAACATTAAAATATCCAAGTGACTATATATTCATATTCCAATGTTTACGAACTGTTTGTATTTGAATAAAATTGTGTGAGTTATTTAAGATTAATAAATCAATAATGTTTAAATAACCAGTAATGAAGATAAAGGTACTAATCTATTAAAGTTTTATTTTTTAGAAAAATGAAAAGTAATATCACATAATTACTACAATTAATATTGGACAAAAAATGTTCTCATTGGCATAAATTTTTAAGGGTTGTATAGGCTCTTATGCATAATAATCAGATATGAAAGGAAATTTTATGTATTGGATTCCCCACTACCAAATAATTAACCTCAAGAATAAAGTTAGGGTGAAAAGATGATTACAAGAGATACATGGATGATTCATTTGATAAATACATCATAATTTCATAATAAATGTCCATTGATTTTTTAAATAAACATGAGAACATGGGTGGTTACACTGAGTTTTCTTATCTCTAAGAAGTTAATGATGAAAAAGTGTAGTAAGAAACAAATGGTATTTTCATTACATGAATCACATTTAAGTTGAAATATAGAATCTAAGTTGGTCATATGAACTCAATATGATAAAGTACATTAATCGATTAGAAATGTTCAAATTTAGGTTGAATAATGATATTTCAACACATCCCATTATTTCATCATTATCACCTAGTCACTGAAGTATCATTAAGAGTTATAAAATATACAGTATAGAGAAATCACTTCAATATATTTTAGTTAAAGTTTTCCAAGTTCATAAGAACTTAAAGAAAGACAAATATTTAGTTATTAGAGGGAATAATAATAAATATAATGTGAAAAGGATAATGGAATGTATAATGGTAAAAAACCTTCACAATATCCTTTTCATTAATAAAAGATAAATATGGAGAGAATTAAACATGAGGTTATTTTGTTCGCATGTGGAAATAAATTCCATTGGAAGAGAAATTGAAATGAATTGATAAATAATCAAAGTAAAATATTTAACTTCAGATATATTAATCATTGAATTTGTATCATTGTTTTACTTCTTAGGTACTGGATATAATTTGTGACATACATATTTGTTTCTAAATATATATAACATTGAATATTAGAAATATAACAATACTGAAGTAGATCTTTAATTTACTGATGGTTCTTTACTCCTATATCATCCAGAGAAGATCGTATCCTAACATTACTGGTGGATAGATTATTTTTTTTGAAAATTATTGTTATTTATTCAGTGTTACCAAAAATATTATCTTAGCATCACATTTATACACTATGAGACTTTATTTCATGTTTGAAATAAATTTTGTTATGTTATAAAATACTTACTTCATAGTTTAATTATACTTGAGTCACATAAAACATATATTATAAATTAATGATGAATATAAAAAATAAGACTCAAATAATATCATATTGTGGGAAAATAATATTTGTTCGAGTAATAATATAAGAAAATTCCAAAAAATATATAAATTAGGGTGTTTATAATCTTTTGAGATAAAACTATTTAGTATTTGACATGATTTATTATAATGTATAGTGAGAAATAAATATTTTGGTACTAAAGGTGAAAAGATATAAATATTCTAGAATTAGTTTAGTAAGATACATAAACTATTTTAGGTAGGATATAGGGTTAAATTAAAAAACTTTAAAATTATTCCATTAAGAGGTTTAAGAAATGTATACATAAATTATAGAGTGATGTTGGTAATAATATAAGATATTCTTGAGGCATGTGAGTTGAATAATATCTTAACCAAACATTCCTAGATCAATAAAATATAGGGTGGAGTTACTACTAAAATCACATTTACTTATAAACATTATAGTCATGATGTTAGAAAAAGTAGGATAAATGAGGAGTCTTATAATCCTTAAAATTACCCCATTATCCCTTTCAAGACATGCTTGGCAGATAGTGGCATTAAAACTTAACCATATGCTAACAATAATGACTATTTTGATATTATATAAGTTAAAATATGATAAATATCAATTATATCAAAAAATTGATGTGATAAGATGAAATATGTGTATTAAGGATATGTTTAGAATCATATTTGCATAAAAAAACAAAAAATTGAATCTATATGAATTATCTTAAGATTACAAATAATATTACACTATCCCTAAGATAGAAAAGTTGTAGTCAAGTAAAAGACAATATTTCTATAAAAGGGTGCATAAATTCATCTGAGATAGTGGGAGTTTGATATACTTGGATAAAGTCAAGTATTGAGATGTTCAAGTAGTTTTAATATGAACATGTTCTATAAGGGATCATTACATAGACCCTCAATTTTCATACATTAACATTACATAACTTTTTCAAAATTCTTAAAACATTATACAAATAGACATCCAAAGATCGTACTAATCTCGTGCCTTTGGAAACATGGAAACATAAAAACTGATACATAAGTAAGCTACATTATCTCCCACTAGGTTCTCCTTGACTAACACCCTTATTAGAAACATTAAACATAGTACATATATTCATATCCTGGGGAAGGAAACATAAAAAGGGGTGAGCTCAAATGCTCAGTACGGGTAAATAAGGGGGATATGTAATCATAATAATGATCATAAGGGTATGAGAACATGATCTTGAAAATATAAGATCATAACCTACATAATAAATATCAAATACATGAATCATGGCATAAATATTGGAAGTTCATAAGACATGAATCATAAAGAGATAAAGAACATATGACATAAAAACATAACATATGAATAAAACATGGAATTGTGGTAGACACATTAGTATATAATATGATTTCCATAGTAGACAAGGTATCCCTGACAAGACAATCTTGGTAGTATAGGTTCACTCCACATACTATCTTGGTAGTAACGGTTCACTCCCATGGCCATCTTGGTAGCATGAGTTTACTCCTCATAACATCTTGGTAGCCATGGTTCTATCCCATGGCCATCTTAGAAGTCAAGGTTCATTCCCAAGACAATCTTAGTCTATCTCATGAGATATAAGTCTTTACCCAATGCATTGGAGAGAGATATAGGTCCCACCCATACCATAGTGAAATTATACATACATGTTCCACTAGATATAAATAATCATATAATAACCCATGAAATGAAATGGTTATTATAAACATGTAATAATATCATAACCTATGAAAATAGTTAGGTTTCATGATCATTTCATCATAAACATAACCTGTGAAAAGAAGCAGGTTTCAAAAACATATAACCCATGAAGGAGAAACAAGTTTCATAAACATCATTCCATCAAAAAATAATCCATTCAGATAAACAATATAAATGGAAACATTTAATAATTTCCCCATAAATTCATTAGTAACACCAATGAATGTTATCTTAGATGAGAAATAAGTTTGAATGATCTTTTAAAAACATTTCACGAGGAATATATCCTTTCTGCATTGAAAACGCTTTTTAAAACATAAAACCTTTTGAAAAAATTTTTCTTTGAAAATATATTTAAAAAATTATAAAGGAATATTTGAAAAAATAAAACATTTTTAAAACACTTTTTCCATGAAAATTGGATTTAAATATCTTTTGAAAACATTTTTGAAAACATGGTTTTTGAATAAAATATATTTCTGACTAGAGAGAGAGACAATCATATTTTAGATAAAAAGCATTATTTTAAGTACAAAAGAGTGGGAAAATGGTAATAATACATGGATATATCTTTAATAAACATATGATAAGGAAAATAATTCGTGTTCTTGAGATATGAATCATAATATTTCTTCAAAGTAAGTATAAACATAAACAATCCTGAAAAGTGATGAGATTGTTTCAATAAACTCTTATAACTTGGTAACCTGGGATAATATTATTCATGTCATAAAAGGTAATGAAATGAAGCTTAAAATATCAATAAAATAAGTAAATTTATTATATATCATATAAAATGGAAGTATATACACCTTAAAAAGAGTTTAGGTGCATAACAAAACATGAGTCTCAAAGAAGGAAAACTGAGACAAAACATTTTTAATGATTTGGTAACTTTTGGAACATAAACCCCATGAAATAAAGGTAATAAAATGGATATTTTAATACCCATAAAATTAATTATAATAAACATAGAATACAATCATATATAGTACATACACCACAAAAAGGATTGAGTGGTGAACATAGCGTGTATCTCACAGAAATAAAAAGTGAGATGAAATCCCTTTACCTTGTGTCTTGAATCTCTTTGTACTTATTAAAAAAAATTGTAAAATAAATATAAATTTATAATAAATCTTTTAAAAACCATATTATTATATATAGTACCATATATGGTTTTATTATGACCTTATATTACATGTTTGTTAACCATCCCATGTTATGGTTTCACTTTGGGTAATATTCGCTTTGTTCTTCACATGTGTCTTAATTTGTTATATCTTTGGTCTTTATAATTATATAATGATTCGAGAATGTAAAAAATTATATAAATATAATTTATATTCAGTATATTGGTATTATAATAGTCTATATAATATATAATTATGAAACAAAATACACTGTTTATGGAGATGGTAGACTATATGTATGCATGAATTCTATTTCTGTTTAATTGTCGTGTTGAAAGAAAGAAAGTAAAATAAATATATGTATATATATATGTATATTTATATATAATTATTAATTTATATTTATTATATCATATATTTATTAGATATTCACTAAAACTATTCTTAATACAATCTATGCAGTGTATGAACAAATCATATCACTTTGAGGGGGCAGTAGTCCACACTTCCTCAAACGAAATTATTATATTAACACCAAAGGGAAAGTAAAAAGATATATATTGTAAAAGTAATAAATAATATTAAAAAGATATTAAAAATAATGTATAAAATATATAAATAGAGTTCCCATTATAATTTCTACCATGATAGGCGGGGAAGAAAATTGAACAATCATCGTTTAGTGAGGCGATAGTTCTTCGTACACATAAACAATATGTTCGTTATCCATTACATGGAGGTGTGTTTCAGTGTAGGTTGAAACCTTAGCATAAAAATATCATATTTTATTGATGATACTAATTTTTTTTATACAATAAGGGAAAAAATAAAGTGTAGGGGTGGATAATGAAAATAAAATAAAGGACATGAGAGAAGACGTTACCTCTTAACTAGGTAACTCCTTTTGGTTTGTGCCAAAAGGATTCCTTGGATAGATTTATTCTTAATGGGAGGATTATAGAAGTCATATAGGGATGTTGGGAAGTTAATTGGTTAGATATTGGCTGAAATTAATAGGTTTGAGAGGTGTGAAGAAGAAGGGGAGGTGGTGGCCTTTTATAGGGAAGGAGGAGTGGCACTCTTGTAGATATTTGAAGAGAGAATTACACCAACATTTTTCATGTTTAAAGTGGATACAATAAGGATCCAAATCTGATAAAAGGTAGTATGGGGTATAAATATTTCCATCCAATGGATTTTGTACAAGTTTATAGGCCGTTTTTGGCATTAAGGTTGTGGTTTAGTCCCCTATTAAGCTTTACTTAACCTTAATTGATGTAATTAATTTTAATCACTTTCACAAATATTTTTGGTCAAAAAATAAGTTGAACTTATTAGAAATTAGAAATTATATAGATTACAAATATTGAATCAATTTTTTTAAATTCCAATCAAATAAGTGGTAGAAAATAATTTAAAATTTTAAAGTAAAAAAGATCAAAAGTTTTCGAAGTTTTTATATCCAATTTCAATGTGAAATTGGTTTAAATTACCCATATTGTATTAATTGATAAAACTATAATATAATTAAACTTTTAAAAAAATTAAAATAAAATTTAACCATATAAATAAATTAGATGTAAAATCATTCTTTAATTAGAATCCGTTATTTTTCACTATTCATCCAAAAATGATGTTTTTCAGAAAAATCCCAAAAATTCATACTATTATAATTTCAACAATATAAATTCTAAAATTAAGTTTATTTTATCAAATTAATTTTCTAAATGTGTCTAAAATTAATTTTATTATTAAAATCAGTTTATTTGAGAAAACTGTATTTTTAAACATAAAAGCACTTTACCAAAAATCCCTTCTTTCATTATCAATATGTTTTATTTATATAAGACAATTATAAAGATTATTTGAAAATTAGTTATTAATCTTCATATATATAATTTTAATGGAAATGTTATAATTATCTCATGTAAATAATTATAACTATAAAATGATGTTTTGAAGAAACATCATTGTTGCATGTAACGTATGCCTAGTTTGTGTTTTATGTAACGTACAATGAGTTGGTGCTATGTAACATACTCCAAGTTGGTGTCATGTGAAATGAATTCCTGACTTAGTGAATTTCATGAAATAACTGAAAAATTAATTTATTTGAAACAAAGGTTCCTAAAAACTCAGGGTGTTACGTTATACCCACCTTAAAATGAATTTCTCCCCCGAAATTAATCACTTGAATAAAAACAAATGAGGATACTTCTGCTTCATCATATCCTCAAGTTCCCACATTGCTTTCTCTAACTGGTGATTTATCCACAAAACATTTACCATGTGAGTGGTCTTGTTTCATAGAATTTTATCTGTTTGATCCATAATTTCCATATGTTTCTCCTCATAAGAAAGATCATAATATAGTAGTATAACCTTTGAGTTCAGTACATTTTAAGGGTTTTGTATGTAATTCCTTAAGAGAGATACATGAAAAAAATCATTGAATTGGGAGATATTTGGAGGAAGTTTCAAGTGATAGGATACCATCCTAATACGATCAAGAAACTCAAAGGGACCGATATACATGGGGCTTAGTTTCCCTTTCTTCCCTAATCTCATAAATTTCTTCTAGGGTGAGATTCATAGAAACACCTTTTCACTAACATCAAATTCCAAATCATGCCGATGGTTATCAATTTAACTTTTCTTCCTAATTTATTCCACCTTGATATAATGAGAAATATTTCTTACCTTATAGACTATTTCTTTAGAAATCTCAGGTCCTAATAGCTTTCTTTCTATAACTTCATCCCAACATGTTGTAGCTCCACATTAATTCCTATAAATGGATTGATAAGGTTCTATATGAATGCTTTAGTGAAGTATATTACTATAATAAAACTCAACTATACGAAGTTATTGATACCAAACACCTTTGAAATCGAGAGAAAAATATCTCAACATATCCTCTAGGGTTTAAATTGTTCTTTCTGACTGACCATCTATATGAGGATGATAAGAAATGATGAAACTCAATTCTGTATCAAGTTCTTACTGAATAATTATCCATAACTTTGAGGTAAACCTGAGATCTTGATCTAATACAATGGAATGTGGTACTCCATGCATCCTTATCACTTCCTTAATGCATATACTAGAAAGATTATCTAGAGAGAAGTCTTTTATGACAACAATGAAGTTTGCATACTTAGTAAGGCAATTGACTAACACCCATATTGCATTAAACCCTTTATAGGTTTTGGGTAGTCCAATGATAAAATTCATAGTGATGTTCTCCCATTTCCATTCTGTTATGGGTAATGGATGCAACATCCCCTTTGACTTTTGTCTTTCAGCCTTAACTTGTTGGCATACCAAGCACTGAAATACAAACTCTGTGATATATCTATTCATTCCATCCCACCATAATTATTATTTCAAGTACCTATAAATATTCATACTTATAATATTAATAGAGAATGAAGAACAATGAGATTCCTCTAATAGCCCCTTCTTCAAATTTGGTATTAAAGGAACACAACCAGAGTTCCTGAACATTATCATTTCATTATAATCAAGGTTAAACTCAAGAAATATTTTGACTTTCTTTTACATCTCTTCATCTCCCTTTTGCACCTCCTTATTCTTTACATGGATAGAGGGGTGGAAATTCATTTGAGAAAGGTAAGAACATTCCCCTTCCTTTAGGATTTCTAGATCTATCCTTTGCAAATCTCAAAATATTGGATCTTTTGTGATCCTCATCATGGATAAGCTAGCATGATACTTCCAACTTAAAGCATCAACTACCTTGTTCTCTTTCCCAGGGTGGTAATGTATTGAGAAATCACAATACTTTATCAAATCTAACCATATTCTCTAGCACATGTTCAAATTCTTATGTGTGAATATATATTTAAGACTTTTATGTTCAGTATATATATCACACTTTTCTCTATAATGATAATTCATCCATTTATTTAATGTAAAAATTTACCATTGCTAACTCTAAATCATGAGTTGGGTAATTTTTCTCATGAATATTCAATTATTGTGAGGCATAATATATAACCATGTTATTCTTCATAAGAACACATCCCAATACCTTCTTGGATGCATCACTAAAGATTACAAACCCTTCTCCATTATAGGGTAATTTAAGTATAGGTGTACTGACTAACATTCTCTTTAGTTCCTTGAAATTTTACTCACATTCATCTATCTAGAGGAACTTGAAACCCTTATGAGTTAACTTGGTCATAGGATTAGATATTCATGAGAAATTCTCCACAAACCATTGATAATATCCAATTAAACCAAGAAATATACGGATCTAAGTCACTGTGGTTAGTCTAGGCCAACATTCAATAGCATCCATATTTGATGGATCTACTAATATACCATCTCTTGATATTTTGTGACCCAAAAAGAATCATTTTTCATCCAAAATTCACAATTTAAAAATTTATCATATAGATTCTTATTCCTTAGGGTCTTTAGTATAATTCCCATGTTATCTTTATTCTCTTACTTTCTATTTGAATAGATAATAATATCACCTATAAAGACTACAAAAAACTGATCGAGTTAATCTCTAAATACCACATTCATTAAATCCATGAATATAATAGGGTAATTAGTAAGACCAAAATATGTAACTATATATTCATATTTTCTATAACTTGTACATAATGTCATATTAGGTATATACTATTTCTTTAACATCAATTGATGATATCCAGAATAAAGTTCAATCTTGGAAAAGTGTTGAGCTTCACAAAATTAATCAAACAAGTCATCAATACGTAGTAGAGGATACTTGTTTTTGATTGAGATCTTGTTAAAATCTTGATAATCAATGCAGAGTCACATTGATCCATATTTTTTCCACAAAAAGAATGGTTACACCCTAAGGTGACACACTTGACCTAATTAATCCCTTATCAATGATTTATTTGAGATTCTTCATCAATTACTACAACTCAATTGAGACCATTCTATAAGGAGTCTTGGAAATTGGTGTGGAACTAGGTATAAGTTCTATTGAGAACTCAACTTCACATTTTGGTGGATGACTAGGAATATCTTCAATAAATAAATCCAAAAAATCCTAAACAATAGGCATATCATCGATTCCAAATTTATTCACAACCATTTAAGATAAACAACCCTTTTTAATGGGAATTAATACCCATACACTAGATGTAATCTCCACAGGAAGTTCATACTTATCATCACATGGATGGATGATCATAGGAGGGTTCTTAATATCAAAAGTAACTTCCCTTACTTGCTAATTGATGTGGGATTTATGTAGATAAATCCAATACATGCATAATATGATATTAAATTAAACCAAAGGAAGAATGAAAATATTTTCAAGAAGCACATTCCCACAAACTTAAACTGGAGATGAATCATAGACTTGTGATGAAATCATTGCACCATTAGGGGTTTGCAATTCTAATTAAACATATAATTATTTTGGTGGAATAATAACACCCTTATAAAATTATTTATATATGAAAGAGTGGGTAGATATAGAATCAAATATGATATTAGCAGTTCTAGAGTGGATTCTAAGTGTACCTTTCATCACATCATTATCTCAACCCACATCAGAAATAGAGATTTCATGAGATTTCTTCTGGTCCCTCAGCTTAATAGGTTGCTGACATTGATCATCATGACCACCCCTTAGGGTTGGGAAGTGGTTATAATAATTCACATTACCCTTACACTTGTATCATTGAATTGTGGGAGGTACATTATGTGTCGATTTTTTCCCCATTCACAACATTATCTAACTTCTTCCCATCAATTTGACAATAAAATTCTAGAAGACCTTTTATTACACAATTAAATCATTTATTATACCCCTTAAGAAAATTTATTCCATGATTCTTTCTACACTTAGAGCCTAAATGGAATCTCATCTTCTTCTCTTCATGGTTTTTAGATTTTCCTTTAAACTCAATATTCCTCTTCTAATCAAAACCATGATATTGATATGTGACTACAACATCCATTTCAACCTTGATTTCATAATGCATGATCTTTTCAAAGCAACTAACGTCTCTTATAGACAATTACCTTTTGAGACCTATCTTTAAGCTACCGAATAAACTATCAACTTCACGTTTGGGTTAGATGGTAATCCCTAAAGTATACCTCACAAGTCTCATGAAATTATACTCATAGGTACCAAAAAATTCATCATACATTTTCTTAAACTCAGGGAACTATTTCTCCATCTTAGTACGAAGAATATGAGGAAAGTAATTATTTAAAAATAAGTTCTTGAACTCATCCCAATCCATGGATTCAATCTCCTCTTGCTGCCTCGTATTCTTGATTAGAGTCCACCATTGGTCTGCTTCGCCTTCTAACAAATTGAAATCCTGAATAAATTTTTCATTATTTGAATACTGGATAATGGAGAATATATTTTCAATTATACAAATCCATTATTTAGCAACAATTGGATCAAAAGATCCTCTGAGAGAAGGTAGATGTTGCATCATGAAATAATCAATAGAATTTTGTTCTATCCTTTGATTATTCGGAAGTCCACCATGATTTATAGCCTGAGAAAGATTTGTAACCATAGAAACAAGGTTTTATATTCTAGATCCCATAGAATTGAGTTACTCAGGAGGAAAATCATTTCATTTTACATCACAATCACCGTTAACATGGTTCCTTTGAGTTCAAACCATTGACTAAAACCAAAATCATCGAGTAAGAAACAATTATTATAATGGGGAGCCACATAATCATGAAAAGTCACTTATAGGATGTCTAGGTTATGAAAAATTTCTTAATATATGAAAAATTAGGTTCATACTTGGTTATTCACAGACAACTTATATTTTACCTTTATAATGGTTCAAGAAGATTTTAGGAATTCCCAACTCATATCTCTCAGTAGTGTCAAAATAGGTGTGTAGCAAGGCCTGTTGTTGTGTACTAGATTACCCCAAGTCAGGCCCAAAAAATCTTTTCAGAGTTATTACCCCTAGGTACACCTATTCCAGAGCCACATCCACTTATAGTATCCATAAAGGGATATATTTATAGGAAACCACTCACTCCATCCTTCACCAAAATTCTAGGACATTTTCCTATGCTTTTCTTGAACCTTATAATTATCCTTAGACATGTACTTAGATTCCTCACTAAGGTTTTATCATCCTAGATTCCATAGGTTAACTAAACCTTTATTCTGATACCAAAAATAGAGACCCTAATTTTTCATACATTAATATTACATAACTTTTTTTTATACTTAAAACATTATACAAATAGATGCCCAAAGACCATACTAGTCTAGCGCCTTTGGAAACATAGAAACATAAACACTGATACATAAGTGAGATACATTATCTCCCAATAGGTTCTTATTAACTAGAACCCTTATTATAAACATCAAATATAATACATATCTTCATAACATGGGGAAGGAAACAAAAAAAGGGGTGAAATAAAATGCTTAGTAAGGGTAAATAAGGGAGATATGTAAGAATAATCATGAGCATAAGGGTATGATAACATGATATTGAAAATACAAGATCATACCCTATACAAAAAATATCATATACATGAATCATGACATAAAACATGGCAGGTTAGAAGACATTAATCATAAATAATTAAAGAATATAATCCATCAAAGAATAACATAGGAATAAAACATGGAATTGTGGTAGACACATAAGAATATAATATGATTTCCATAGTATATAAGGAATCAATTAAAATACCATCTTGGTAGTATAGGTTCACTCCCAATACCATCTTGGTAGTTATGGTTTACTCCTATGTACATCTTAGTAGCATGAGTTTACTCCTCATACCATATTGGTAGTCATAGTTCACTCTCATAGCCATCTTAGTAGTTAAGGTTCATTCCCAAGACCATATTAGTATATCTCATGAGATATAAATGTTCACCCAATGAATTGGAGGTATGTATAGGTACCACCAATCTCATTGTGAAATAATACATACATCTTACACAAGATCATAAATAACCATATCATAACCCATGAAATAAAATGGGTATTTTAAACATGTAATCATATCATAACCTGTGGAAAGAGTCATGTTTCATAACCATTTCATCTTAAAAATAACCTGTGAAATTGAAATAAGTTTCATAAACATCATACCATAAAAACATAATGCATTCATAGAAAGAGTATGATTGGAAACGTTGAATAATTTATAATCAAAGAGAGAGACAATCCGATTTTACTAAACAAAGTTATATTAAGTTACAAATATTGAAAAAATGGTACGAATACATGAAAATATCTTTAATAAATAGAGGATAAGGAAACTAATGATTTTTCTTGAGAGATATATCATAATCTTTCATCAAAGGAATCATAATCATAAAAAATCTTGTAAAGCGATGATATTGTTTTAATAAAATCTTATAATATGGTAACTTAGTATTATATTCTCCATGAAAGAAAATAAAATTACATGAATATTAAAATATCATGAAAAGAAGTAAATTAATGATATAACATGTAAAATTGAAGTATATACACATTGAAAAATAGTTTAGGTTCATAACAAAACATGAGTCTCAAAGAAGGAAAATTCAGACAAATTTTTTTTTACTCTTTTGGTAAATTTTTAAACTTAGAACCCATGAAATAAAGTAAATACACTATTAAAAAAGAAAGAGTGGTGAACATAGCATGTATCTCATGGAAATAAAAAGTGAGATGAAATCCCCTTACCTTGTATCTTGACTCTCATAATACTCGTTCAAACCACCTATATAATAAAATGAAATTTATTATACATATATTAAAGAACCAAATTCTTATATCTAGTACCATATATGGTTTTATTATGACCTTATATTACCCTCTTGTTAATCATCCTATGTTAAGGTTTCACTTCGGGTAATATTTTCTATATTCTTCCCTTGTGTCTTAATTTGTTATATCTTTGGTCCTTATAATTATATCATGATTCCAGAATGTAAACCAAGATATAAATATAATTTATATTCAGTATATTTGTATTATAATAGTGTATAGAAAATATAATTATGAAATAGAATACACTCTTCATGGAGACGGTAGGCCTTACGTATGCATGAACACTATTTCTGTTTAATTTCCGTGTTGAATGAAAGAAAGTAAAAGAAATATATGTATATATATTAATATATATATCATTATTAAAGTAGATTTATGATATCATATATTTCTTATATATTCACTAAAACTATCCTTAATACAATCAATGTAGTTTATGAATGAATCGTATCACTTTGAGGGGGCAGTAGTCCACACTTCCTCAAACAAAATTATCGTATTAACACTAAAGGTAAAGTAAAAATATATCTTTTATAAAAGTAATACATAATATTAAAGAAATAATAAATATAATATATAAAATATATGAATGGAGTTCCCATCATAATGTCCATCATGAGAGGTGTTAAGTAAAATTGAACAATCATCGTTTAGTGAGGCGATAGTTAGTCGTACACATAAAAAATATGTTCATTATCCATTAGATGGAGGTGTGTGTAATTATAGGGTACAAAATTCGCATAAAAATATTATAGTATATTGAGGATACTGGTTTTGTTAAACAATAATATAAAAAATAAACTGAAAGGGGTGGAGAAGGAATATAAAATAAAGGACATGAGAGAAGACTTTACCTCTTAATCGGGTAACTGCTTTTGGTTTGTGCCAAAAGGATTCCTTAGATAGATTTATGCCAAAAGGGAGGATTCTAGGAGGAAGGGAGGAATGTAGTGAATTGTTTTGGGTAGATATTTTCCAAAATTAATTGGTTTCAGAGGTGTGAAGAAGAGGGATAGGTTTTGGACTTTTATAGGGAAAGAGGAGTGACACTCTTGTAAATATTTTAAGTGAGAATCCCACCCACGTTTTTCATATTGAAATTAGACCCAATAATGATATAAATCAGATAAAAGGCAGTACAGGGTAAAAATATGTCCATAAAATGGATTCTAGAATAGTTTATATGTTTTTTTGGGCCTTGAGGTTATGGTTTAGTCCCTTATTAAGCTTAATTTAACCGCAATCGATGTAATTAATTTTAATCACTTTCACTAATATTTTTGGTAAAAATATAAGTTATCCTTATTAGAAATTATAAATTATTTATGATTCCAAATATGGAATCTGTTATGAAAAATTACAATAACATAAGTGGTATAGATTAATTTCGAATTAATCCCGTAGTCGAGTTGATAATGCGGGTTTTTAAAGTAAAGAAGATCAAAAGTTTGCTATGTTTTTATATTCATTTTCAATGTGAAATTGGTTCCAATTACCAAAATTGGATTAATTTATTAAAATATAATATAATTATACTTTTAAACCAAATTAAAATACAATTTAATCTTATAAATAAATTAGATGAAAAAGAAACTTTGAATTAGAATCTGATATTTTTTACTATTTATCCAAAAATGATGTTTCTCTAAAAAATAACAAAAATTCACCCTAATATAATTTTGAAATAATAATTTCAAAAATGAAGTTAATTTTATCAAATTAAATTTCTAAATGTTTTGAAAATTAATTTTGTTATTAAAATCGGTTCATTCGAGAAAACAATATTTTTAAACACAAAATGACTTTACCAATAATCATATATTTCATTATCAATATTTTTTATTAATATAAAACAATTATAAACAATATTTTAAAATTATTTATTAATATTAATATAACTAAGTTTAACATATAGGTTATAATTATCTTGTTTAAATAATTATAACTATAAAATGATGTTTTATAGAAACATCATTATTGTGTGTAACGTACGCCGAGTTGGTGTTCCATGTAATGTACGACGAGTTGGTGACGTGTAACACACACCAAGTCAGTGCTGTATGAAAAGAATTATTGAATTAGTAAATTTTAAGAAATAAATTAAAATATAATTTATTCAAAAAAATGTTCATAAAAACTCGGGGTGTTACAATCACGGAAAAACAAAGTTCCATAGACACATATACCTTATAGGAAAGGTAAAACTAAAGTATGATAGTTTTATAATAAATAAATTAGAAGATATATTATTCATTGAGAAAAATAAATCTTTATCATAAAATTAATTAGTAAATTTAATCAAGCTAAAAATGGAAAATATTTATGAAATCAAAAATTATATTCCATAGGCAAAAACAATGTTAGTATTTTGGTAATATTTCCAATTGATGTAAAACCCAGTAGGTCAAAATGGATATTAAATAAATAAATGTACATGGATAGTAAAGATGATACCTATATAGAAATAGTTTTTTTATAACGGTTTAAAATAATTCAATACATTGACTGTGGTGAAATATTTTAAACAATAGTGATTATAAAATATATTTTAATTTATAATTCCATAGTAACTACCACAATTGTTATGTAAATGTAGTGAGGAAACACTTATGGATAAAAAAATCATAGAATGATTATTTTTATATGTGTTTATAAGATGTTAGTGTGATAACCATGGGTGTTTAAGTAATATATGTTAATAATATATTAAAACTAGATTTTAGACTTATTTTTAGTTAAGACTATGTTAATTTTTTTTCTCCATGAATTACTTAATAAGGGAACATATATTCTAGGGGAAAAGATATAAAAATATTGATCTATAGGGTTTATTAGAATAATTCATAGAACATAAATTGAAAAAGTATTAACAAATACAATATGGAACAATTATAGGGAGAATTGTTACATATTTCACCTGGCATATACCTCTCTAAGATGATGTAATAAGATACAAGAGGAGATTAAAAAAGATAAGTAACACTTTATATGAACCAGTGATGAGAACTATCATAAATAATATGATTTTTACTAAATTTATTATTTATTATGAATAAATTATAGTGGGTAAACATAACATAAATCTATGAGAACTATAAAATGTATTAATAATAACTACCTAATAGTATTTAAGAAAGTATATAGGATAAGTTCTTGGTACTTGGAAAAGAATGAATGTTGTTCAGAAGGGGAAATAAGTATAGCATTACCATAGATCAATTTTTTTCTGGGATCATAGTTAGGATAATAAAATTATCTATAGAATTTCATCGAATATAGTGGTATCTATATCCTTAAATATTGACTATGTTATGGATTTTGATACTAGAAAAGAGGCAGTTAAAATATAGAATTATTTATTCTAATTATTGAAATTGTATTGAGAAAGTAAATTATTATCAAAATTAATATTATGATAATATTATAATGGTTATAATAGATATTATTTCATGTTTATAATAGAGTATGAAAATGTATATAGTTAATGATATCATCTCTTAAGGTGTTTTTCTCAAGGAGGTGAAGCCATAGAAAGTAAATTTGTCATGGAGGAAAGCATGGAAGGCATAAGGACTAAATCTATAAATTAGTAGAAAAATTATTTATAAAGTGAGATATAATTGGTATATGGTTAGAAATATGGATCTAGTAAAAGTGTAATTGTTGTAAGAGTGGGTTCCCTAGACCCAACTTGATGAGTTCTGTTTTAATTACCATATCATGTATACAAATATTTACAAATGATTTTTTCTTACTGTAATAGTGTTTTCACTCCTATGTAAACTATTTACATGATAAGTTTCTTTTATTATTCCTCATATAAAAATTTTATTATAAGACTATGAGATTTTAAAAGAGGAACATTATGTTCGATAGCATATATGACATGCAACACCGAGTTTAAACGACCTGTGAAATATATGACTAGTATAACCTAACCGTTAAATTGGAAGGTATAAATGAGAATAACTACTTTATGTAATATATATATAAATTTACAACTCAATATAAATGTATTTATAAATTCTTAGTAAATAATCAACCAATTTTTAGTAATGCCATTTTATTAATCAAAAATATGTTTTCTTCAAAAATGCTTTATTTATTTATTTTTGAGAGAAAATATTATAATTAATTTCAATAAATTTTATAAAAATTATTTGATAAAATGAAATAAATTTTTTAAATAATAATTTAAAAATTAATATAGTTTGTATTTTTTTTTATTTTTTAGAAAATATTGATTTTTCAGTGAATAGTGAAAATACCGATTTTTGTAAAACTGTCATTTCTTTTCAATAATTTAAGTAATTTAAACATCATATTATGATTTTTATTTGATTTAAATTAATAAAGGTATTATTTATTTATATTTAAACCAATTAATTATATTTGAATCATCTTTATATTTTATTTTAGTATACGTTTATTTTTGGATTAAAAACACACTTGTCTGAAAACTATTATAAAGTGTATAATGTTTGTCCATTTTAATTAATCTAAATAAATTATAATGAGGATTTATTTAAATGAAATTTATATATTATATATCTAAAGATATAAATTTAAATTAATATAATTGTTAATACAAGTTATAGAGTTAATATAAGTTCATCATATGCTTGAAAAATACATTTATTGAAAAACTGTTTTCGTCATGTTTTATGTGTTTAATTTAAAATTAAATTCTTCCAATTATGTGAATTTAATTTAATAAAATATATAAAATATTTTAAATCATAATAATATATATTATATAATAAGTTCAACAATTTTTTTTTCATATTGAATAATGAAAATAATAAAAATATTTTTCCGTAGTTAAGGTTAAAATCGGTTTATGAGGATGTTAAACTAAAACAATAATGACTAAAATGACCTAAAAACTTATCAGTTTCATATTTTATGGACATATTTATACCTTATATCATCTATTTATCTATAATATTCCATTTTGGGCCTTTTTTCCTATTCAAAATGTTGGTATAACTTATTCTTTTCAAAAATTCCAAGTGTGTCCTCTCCCCCACTTAATAATGGCCACCCTATCCTCTCATTTTCACACATTAACAACCTTAGCTTTTAGAAAATACCTACCCAACTATATTCATAAATTATGTAAACATATTTTAGATTCATTTTTTATCATAAAACCAATCTAGGAAGAATTTGTGCATAATCCTGAATAGGTGGTTCGAAGAAGTGGTATCATTTTTAACTATGCACTTTTGTTATGTTTTTATTACACCTACTTCAAATATTATTAAAACATGATGATATAATATAAAAATTACCTTAATTATATTTATATTTTATTATTTTAATTTAATAACTGACATCCATCTCCTCTTCTATCAAATGGGAAACAAAACCATCATTCGTGTGTACAGTGGACTATCACCTTGTGAATCGATGTAATTAATTTTCCATCATAACATAACATGGATGTTTAAAATGATGTAATTAATTTTTATATATGATATTAATTACATATTAATAAATATTAAAAGATAATACATCACATACTTTTTACATGTTCATTCACTGAAAAATGATAATGTTCTTTGTTTGTATGTGTGGACTACCACCTCCAAGAAGAGATGCAATTATTTTTTCATCACCAAAAAATATGGATGATATATATAAATATATTTAAATAAATAATTTGGTATTTATAATATTATGATCATTATAGAAATATAAAATATTACTTACCTTCTTCCCATAATGATCGTTGAAAAATGGAAACGTTTCTCATGTGTACATATGACCTACCTTCTCCATGATCGTAATGTAGTTCATTTTTCATAACCATATTTCATGATTATTTTTAAAATTATAATTTATGTATAAAAATGATAATTATTACATGATTAATATTATGTATATTATGGAATAATAACCTATTTGAACATAGTCAACCTACTGAATTCATTTTTGACATATAAATTGAATAGCGTCGAAACTTGTGAAGAGAACTTAAATGATTAAGTAATTATGTATATAATTATAAGAGATATAATAAAAAGAATAATATAATTTTAAAAGTTTTAAAAGTAAATAATTAACATAATTTTATTATTAATTAATATAAATAACATACAAGATGATTTGGACTCAAGGTAATGGACACTTTAACTTAACAACTTATTTTAAATGTTTTAAGGATTTATTTTCTAAATATTTATATTACATGTACATGTTTATATAAATATTTAAAGAAAATTATTATTTTTTATTAAATGAATTTTGAAGTTAATTTTTGAACATATTGTACATTCTTATATAGTTTTTCAAAATGTAACCTTTTTATGGTTTTGCATAAGGGACTCTTTTTTAAAAACCCTCCTTTAAAGTTTTCCCTAGAACCCTTTTTCTTCCATGTAAATATTTTTAAAATTATTTTATGAATGTTTTTATATGGAAATAAATGAATTATAAAATGAATTTTTATATCACTTTGTAATTTCTTACAATGGATTTAAAAAATTAATCTTTTTACGGAACGTTTAACTTTCTTTACAAAATAAAAAAGAAATGTTCTATTTTAATACATATGGTGACATGAATATTCTCACTACTATAATCGTTATTTTTAGTTTTTATTACTTTAAAATATTTCCTGATTTATTTAAATAAAAAACCAATTTCCCTTTTTCTTGTTAATTTGTTATTAAAAATGAGGTTTTAAAAGAAAAGGGTATTTTTATATCCAAAAGTGTTTTTTTCATATGAGTTTTAAAGAGTTTTTCAATGATTTTATGATGAAAATTTGAAAGATTAATTTTTTATTCCTGGTATGGTCCTAATATATATATTTTATTATAATTTATGGGATCAATAAAACTTATAAGATGGTCTGATCCCCATTATAGCTAGAGATATGACGGGTTGAGCCCCATCATAACTCAAGATATGATGGGTTGTGTATCACCCCAAGACTTTACCATATTTTCGTTTTAGAATAAATTTAATTTTTGTGATATATTATAATTCACATAACACTATGTTATATTTCATTACAATCAAGAGAAACTTTCCTCGATAGCTTGCGTTACACGTAAGATCGAGTTTTACAAACAATAGTATATTATTAAAATATTATTTATTAATATAATAATACATAAACTAGCCATTAAATAAGAATTTATGAAGAAAAAAATTATAAAATTTATATTCCACATTATTTTACATTCATATTATTTGTTTTATAGACATGATATAATAACAGATCCAATTTTTTTGCATAAAATAAATACTTTTTAAAAATGGTAATTTTACCGCCTTTTAATGGAGAAGCCATTTTAAATCATTTTTTTCACAATTTTATAAATTTTATACGAAAAAATAATATTCTTGTTTAAATTCATATTGTCAAAATTATATTAGGGAGAGTTTTTGGTATTTTTATGAGAAGATTCATTTTTGGATTAATAGTGAAAAATACTACATTATAGTTAAAAACATCCTTTTAATTTAAATAATAATTATAATTTTTTAAAGTCACAATAGATTAGTTATACATATATTAATCCAATTTAGGTCATTGAAATCATTTTAATTTTAAAATTATATATAAAAATTTAGTGAACTTTTGAATGTTTTCTTTTACCCGCCTTATCACCACATCTGCAGGATTAGTATTAAACTTAATTTAGACACTTTTGTGAATTGAATTTGTAAATAATGGACATAAAAGGTTTTAATAAGTATGATATTTATATTATAATAGGATAAAATTACTT
This sequence comes from Viscum album, assembly GCA_963277665.1. Taxonomy (NCBI): domain Eukaryota; kingdom Viridiplantae; phylum Streptophyta; class Magnoliopsida; order Santalales; family Viscaceae; genus Viscum; species Viscum album. The sequence goes on from OY728147.1 coordinate 161,813,709, forward strand.
TTTTGGATATTATTAATAATAACTTTAGTAAATTTTTATTTACCATGATTAAGGATAAATAAAGTAATTAAAGGTAAACATAATATTATAATATTTTAAAATTAACCTAAGACTTGTCCCAATATCATTTTATAAATGGGTTTTTATCAATATCAACCTTAGGACAAAATTATAATCTTTTTTTTCCTCTTTAGTATGAATATGAAATTTATAATATTTTATTTAAAGATAAGTTAGAAATTCCATACTCATATTTTTGAATAAGTATTAAATTTTTAGTACGTGGTTACACAAACAATATATTTGAATATAAAAATTAATTTGAAATATAATAAATTTATATTCATCATGATATTTTTTTTATTTTTATATAAGGAATAAGTTAATTAAAGGCGTTCACAATAATGATGCAATAATTGTTTAATTAATGGAAATATCAAATAAATGATAATAAAAATATTAAAATAAATATAATTAAACACAAATAATGACATAAATAAATTTTATAGATAAATTAGATATTTTAGTGATATATTAGAAGTTTTTTTCAAAGTTATCATATTTTTATGATATTTTTAAAAAGGAAAAATAATGAATATTATCAAAATTGACATAAATAATACTTTATAATAAATAATATTTTATTAAATTATATATAATTTCTAATAATATATAATTCATAAAAATAACTATATTAAGGTTAAATATGTCATAAATTATCCATTTGGGGTTCGTTTTTAATTTTATAGTAAATATATAAACCCTAAATAATAAAAGGCCAAGTTGTCACGGTAAGAGTTAAAGGGTTTAAATAAGGGATAAAGCCAAAATATAAGGTTAATATTGTGACCTAAACCTTTATAAAAATAATTTTTTAGTGTATTTATACCCATACTAGTCTTATAATCTAAATAACTCACTTTTTATCTCTTTTAAATCAAAAATAAATTTATATTAATTTAACATTTTAAAGGATTCCAAGAGTTCCCCTCCCCTCTATTTTAAAAAAGAACCTCATACCTCACTTCCTAAAACCATTTTGAGCCTTATTAATTTACCAAAAAATTCCCATTTATCTTATAACCTTTTCTAGACACATCATATATGTTATTTTATTCTCAAAAGTCCAACCCTAGTGTCCCTAAGAGGAGATCCGAAGGAGGTTCGTTAAAGAAGAGGTAATCGTCTTTACCCACTCCTTCAAAATTATTTCTTCTTATACTTCCTCTTAACACATTGTTTAAATTATAAAATAATAAATTTAGTATTATATATATTCTGATATTTTATTAGGATTATGGTATAACCTTATTCCCTCTTTTATCCATTATATGAAAAACAATATCACCATGCATATGTACGTACGGCTTACCGTCTCTACACTGTGGTGTAATTTTTTTATTCACCAACTTATTTGGATGGGTATAATGATAAATATAATGGATATAAATAATAAATATGACATGATAATTATTATATATAATTTATATACCATCTAATTCCTTACCACTTTACCATTAAGGGAATGATACCGTCACTCGTGCGTACGTACGACCTACAATCTCCATAGCATGATGAGATTAATTATCCATGTTAACCATTAAAGAATTATTATAAAACTTTATATGATGCGTTAATATAATATTTATAAACTTAATATCATCATGGATATGAAGAAAATATATCATATTCATAAGAAACAGGACTTACCTGACAAAATAAACATAAGAAAATGAAGCAGTTAACACCCGAAACAATGGAAATAATGAAGTATTATTAAAAAAATGATATAAGACGATCATATATGATATAATAAATATATATATGGTTATGGTATAATTTAATAATATTATTTAACTATTATAAAGGAGGTTTACACACCCTCAACTAAAGGAAAGTATGAGGTAAGGGTTAATTTCACAATCTCATTATTATCTGAGATTATTTATACATAAGTATTTCCTAGAAATTTTTTTTCATACATGTCCATGTTTCTTAAAAATTTTCTTCAAAATATTCTTAATATTCTTATATAATTGTTTAAATTTATTTTTACCCATATTAATGTTTTTAAAATGTTTCTAAAGGAATCTTTTTGTCTTTTTTTAAACAAGGTACTTTATGACCTTTTCAAAAAAATATGAAAGGAATGTTCCTTTTTTAACTTATAAATCAAGAAAAAAATCATCGTCTACAAGCTTAAAATATTATTTTCATTGAAAATTTTTTCTTTTAAAATTTCTCACCCCTTTTAAAATAATTTCAATATTTTCATTAAACTAATTTCATCTATGTCAACTTCATTTGTTAGATTTTATGGTTAATTGATGTTGGTAGATTAAGATACCATATACCATATTTTATTGAAAGGATTTATGATATGTTTTATTATGAATTTAATATTTTAATACCATTCATGTTTTATGTTTAATGTATTAACATTTAATGTTCTAGTTTTAATAAAAAACTTTTGTTGGTTATGTTTCACCATTTTCATATGAGGAATGAATTAGAATTAGTAAGTGAAGGGAAAGGCCTAGTCTACACCATCAATGAATTTTTAGGTCTCATGAGACAAACTTTTTTGGGTATTGGATAATTTCTTACCCATTTATATACGGTGTATTGGTCAAAGACTTTAAGATATGTTTATAATGTCTAACATTATGGATCCACTTATTTTGAGATTAGTTATTGATATTCCATGTGATTATTTGATTAGTATAATATACATGGTTGTGTGTATTTATCATGTCGATATTTATATAACATTATTTTATTAGCTTATAAACCTTCCATATTATGATCAATATTATGTTTCAATGGCGGGTGTTTTTAGTTATTCACATTCCCTTATTGTTCATGTTTATTTATGATATTATCCACTGTATTGTTTACCCTTACAAAAAATTTGATCTCACCCTTTTATTAGGTTTAATTTTTCCCTAGGATGTGAATATGAATATTATGACTGAATTGTGGGGATAAGAAAAGGAAAAAATAGTGTTTTCAAAGGTGTTACAATGTTGGTTTTCATTTGAAGATGTAATGTAAAACTTATATATGTAATATGGATTCCAAAAATGCAAATATTATCATTCCTTTAGGATTTGAATCTTATATCTGTGCCAATGTAATAAAGTAAGTACTGGATCTGAGCTACCAGGGTCAGGGTAGTTATAGTTGGTATTAGATGAATTTTAGTAAAAACCTTTGAAAGTATATTTAGAGAAGACTAATTTAGGGAACATAACCCTAAAATATACTTGGAGAATAAGTACAGAAGAATGTACTCAATTTTTTTAAAGGTAGAGATTATGTGTGTATTCCTAGAAATACATCCCTTTTCGGATACTTCAACCGGATGTGGTTCTAGAAAAGATATACCTAGGAGTAAAACTCTGACAAGGTGTGTTGGGCCTGAATCAGCATAACCTAGTACACAACAATGAACCTTACCACACACCTAGTTTGAAAGTCCCCGGGGATATTCTAAGGATAATACACATTTTTGTTAAAAAACATTATGAAGTATTTAAAAGTAAATATGTCCCAAAATAAATAATTTTTATAATTATGATATTAACTATGCATAAATTTTCAATTTATGATAATTGTTTTACTAGTTTGAAATTATTCACTATGATTCATAACATAATCAAATGTATACTATTGCTTAGAAATGGAATATAGTGGAAGGAATGGAAACCATATCAATTAACACAATCCATGTATGTATTTACCTCTTATTCAATATAATTATGTTGTAGAAGGAGCTACAACTGGTTCTGAACAACTTATAACTATATCAAGACAACCGAACCAGGTTATGAACAATGACCTTACCCGTATGGAGCACCCTGATCCAGAACATAGAGGAAAAATGTTAGATCAATTTATGAGACAACAACCTCTATTATTCAATGGAAAAAAATCCAACTATACTTGAGAAATGTATAAGTTACTTAGAGAAGATATTTCTTACTTTGGGAGGTAAAGAAATGGAGAAGGTTATCATAGAAATTTATCATCTCCCAGGATATGAAGACCAATGGTGTTCATTTATTCATAACACTAAGGAGGATAAAGAAATATATAACATGTAATATAGGAAATTTTATTAAAATTTCTTAGAAAAATATTTTCTTCATGAACAATGAGCGGGTATGGAGAGCCAATTTCTGTATATGAGATAAAATAAATATGAGAATGTTTCAAAGTAATAAGATAACATTAAAAAGTTGTCATGGAAAGATATGGGTTATGTATATAATAAAAATGTTAAGATTAATCAATTATTTTATGGGTTAAAACCATTCCTCCAATGGGAACTGGTGTCCCAAACTTTCTCATTATATGATGATACAGTCTCATGTGCTATCAAGATAGAAAATGAGTTATCTAAGTCTTATGAATTTAAAGGAAATCAAGAGAAGAAGAGGGATGTTGAACACTATGAAAAAGTAAATAAGGAAAATGGGAAGAATAGAAGAGTTGACTTTCCATACTACAATAATTTTGGGAAGAAACACCCTAATACATGCCTGAAGAGAATTAGAGTTTGTTACAAGTGTTGATAAAAAGGCCACCAAGCCCTTGATTTCATGTGACATAAAGAATATACCAATGATCAATAATACAATTGTAAATAAAGGAGACATTAGGTAAATGATTTTCCTAAGTGTTAAGGAAAATTTCCCTAGAAAGGTCCAAGGGAGAAAGGTCAATCTTAGGCGATCACAACCACTAAGGTTGAAGTTCCTAATGATGTGGTGGAAGGTACTTTAATCATCTCCTCAAATATAGACAATGATTTATTTGATTATGTATCATCTAATTATTTTATATCATCATATTTTTCCAAGAAAATTAGATAATTCCATTTTTATTTAATAATGAAGTTTTTAGTTAAAACTCTTAAGGTAAGTCTCATTACAACAATGATATGTTGTTCAGTCCCCTTTATGACACATAAATATTATTTAATTTATGAAATTTTCATTATACTTACGGTTGTCTTTTATATAATCATTGGTATGTATAGGATTTCAATAAATTATGAAAAAATTTATTGCAAGAAGAAAGAAATTAAGATTTTTGAGGAATAATAATAATCCCTTATCTTTAATGTAGAAACCTTATAATTTGATTCTTATCTATATCCACCCCAATAGCTCTACTGAATTAAATTATTGGGGAGTAATAGAAAACATCATCTAGGGATGAAGTATATAATCTTCAAATTAAGTATATACCTATTTTTTAGGAATACATTAATGTATTTATTGAGGAATTAACTGGATATCCCTCAATTGTGAAGTTGAATTTTCCATTGATTTAATCCCTGGTTCAAGGAAAATGTCAAGGATTTCCTATAGAATGGACCTTGTGTAATTTGTGGTGTTGAAGAAAAAAATATAGTATTTGGGTAATAAGGTATTTATTCACCCCGATGTTTCACCATGGGGAGACACTGTTCTCTTCATTTAGAAGAAATATGGATCAATTTGGTATTGCATTGATTATAGGGAAATAAATTCTATTACAATAAAGAAAAAATATCCTCTACCTTGCATTGATGACCTGTTTGATCAACTTTATGGAGGTCAATATTTCTCAAATATTGATATTCATTCTAGGTATCACCAATTGCGAGTAAAGAATGAAGACATTCTAAAGAAATCTTTTCAGATGAGGTATGAATATTATGATTTTACAGTAATTCCATTTGTATTTACTAATGAACCCTCTATTTTTAGGTACCCAATGAACATATTATTCAAGGAATATCTTGATGATTTTTTAGTTGTATTCATTGATGATGTTATGATGTATTCTAAAGTCTATGAAGACCGTGATAATCACTTGTAGATTATTCTTAAGACTCTTAGAAGGGAAGAGATATATGGGAAATTTAATAAGTGTGATTTTTGGATTCAAGAAGATCCTTTTCTTGGACATATTATCTCCAAGGATGGAATATCAATTGATCCTAAAAATAAAAAGGTAGTCAGAGAATGTACTACACCAGTAAACTTAACTATGGTTTGTAGTTTCATTGTTTTGGAAGGTTATTATCAGCGGTTCATTAATAATTTTTCCTTTTTGGATAACCCTTTAACCAAGATTACAATTAAAGGGGTTATGTTTGTTTTTATAGGGGAATGTGAAGAATTTTTTGACAAACTAAAGAAAATATTAGTCAATGCTCCAATTTTGACTATACTATCTGGAAGTGATTGGTTTGTTATATATAGTGATGCATCAAAGAGGGGACTTGGTTGTGTCCTAATTCAAAAGGAAAAATTTATCACATATGAATCAAAGAAATTTAAGAATCATGAATATAACTATCCTAAGTGTGATCTACAGATAGCTGCTATAATATTCTCTTTGAAAATATGGAGACATTAAATCTATGATGAAAGATGTGAGATATACACGAATCATAAAAGCTTGAAATCAATATTAACATATAAATATATCAACATGAGATAGAGGTGATGGATCATGCTACTCAAGTATTATGATTTCTTAATACACTACCACCTAGGTAAGGAAAATTACATAGCATATGCATTGAGTAGGAATGATCATTGAGTTCCAATCCAAATAAGGATTGAGAGAGATTTAATGTTCATAGACCTAGTAAATATAGATATGGTAATTTCAAAGGAAGGTGAGAAATCAATAATCTTTCAAATGATTGAAAAACCATATTTATTAGATTAGATAAATAATTCTCAATCTGATGATGAGGAATTTTAGAAGAAGATCAAAAGTTTTAATGGAGAAAAATTAGAAGGCTTTGTTTGTGAAGATGGTGTGATAAAATTTAGAAAGAGGATATGTGTTCCATATATACTTGATCTAAAAATAAAATTATTTTATGATTCTCATAGATCAAAATTATCAATACACCATGGTAGCACAAAGATGTTTATGGACTTGAAGGAAATTTTTTGGTGGGATAACGTGAAACAGGAAATTACTGATTATGTGTCCAGATGTTTGGTTTATCAACATGTGAAAGTGGTGAGGAAACATTCTAAAAGATTACTATAACATCTTTCTATTCCTGTGTGTAAGTGGGTTGAAATTAAAATTTATTTTTTCACTGGAATACTAAATAATTATAGGAATAAAGATGAAATATGTGTTATCATTGATTTTCTAACAAAATATACACATTTCCTTTTTACAAGAGAAGACATTCCACTTAAGAACCTCAAAAGGATCTCTATTAATGAAGTTGTAAGACTTCATGGAGCACCTTTATCTATTGTTTCTGATATAGATTCTTAATTTACATCTAAATTCTAGAAAAGTCATAAAAAAGTACCATGACATTGAGATTCATTTGATCACTACCTACTATCCTTAAATTGATGGATATTCTGAAATAATAATTTAAGAAATGGAAGACATGTTGAGGTCATGATCAATTTACTTTAAAGGTATGCGGGATCATTAATTACCTTTGGTAGAGTTTTACTATAATAATAGTTTCCATTCAAGTATTAAAATGATGCTGTATGGACCATTATGTGGAAAGATATTTCGTACTCCAACTTGTTGAGATGAAGTTGGTGAAAGGAAACTCGTAGGACCAGAACTTTTTGAATTAAAAAAATGTTAAAGGCTATTCCATCTCACATTAAAGAATCTCAAAGTAGGAAGAAGAGTTTTGCTGTTAACCCAAGGAAGGATTTGGAATTTAATGTGGGAGATCATGTTATCATAAAGGTATCTCCTTGAATGGGTGTTATAATGTTTGATAAGAAAGTGAAATTGAGTCCTAGGTACATCCAACCCTTTTCTATTATTAAAAGGATTGGAGTTATTACTTATTATTTAGAAATATCTATGACTCTATCAAAAGTACCCAGTGTTTTTCATATATATCTGCTAAGGAAGTACATGACTGAACCAACTCATGTTCTCACCTCTAATGAATTAGATTTGGATCCCGACCTTTCTTACTATGAAGAATCCATCAATATTATTGATACTAGAGATAAAGTATTGAGGAATCAAATGAATCTTCTAGTAAAGGTACTCTATAGAAATCACAAAATGGAAGAAGGAACATGGGAACTAGAGGATTCTATAAATAAGAACTACCCACATGTTTTTTAGAAGGTAACACCCCTAAAATTTTGAGGAAGAAAGTTTTGTAAGAGGGAAGAATATAACACCCCAAGACATTACCATATTTTACTTTCAGAATAAATTTAATTTTTGTGATAGATTTTAATTCATGCAACACAGATTTATATTGCATTTCACGCAAGAGAAACTTTCTCGATAGCTTGCGTTACATGCAAAACCATGTTTTACAAATAATAATATATTATCAAAACATTATTATTTAACAAAATAAGATATAACCTAGCCATTAAATTAGAGGCTATGAATAACCAAATTATGATATATATATATATATATATTTCATATAATTTTAACACTCATCTAATGTGTTTTTTTATACATGATATAAGAAAAAATCTATTTTTTTCACATAAAAGATGTATTTTTTTTAAATGGAAATTTTACCACTTTTTAATGGAAAACCCATTTTAAATCTAAATTTTGACACTATTATAACTTTTATATGAAAAATAATAATAATATTATTTAAATCTGGAATGTCAAAATTACCTTAGGGTGAAGTTTTGGTATTTGTATGATAAGTTTTATTTTTTGATTAATAGTGAAAAACACTACGTTGTTGTTAAAACTGCCTTTTTAGTTAAATAATTATTATACATTAAAGTGATTTTTAAGGTCACAATAGATCAATTATACATATATTAATCCAATTTATGTAATTTGATTCATTTTTATATTAAAATTAGATATAAACTTAGTTAACTTTTGAACGTTACCTTTTACCTGCCTTCTCCCCACATCCGTGGGATTAGTGTTAAACTTAATTTAGACACATTTGTGAATTGAATTTGAAAAAATGGACATAAAAGGTTGTAATCAGTATGATATTTAGAGTCTAATAGGATCGACTTATTTTTTTTGGATATTATGAATAATAACTTTAGTAAATTTTTATTTACCACGGTTAAAGGTAAATTAAGTGATAAAATGCAAAAATAATATTATAATATTATGAAATTACCCTAAAACTTGTCGCTATTTAATTATATAAGTAAATTTTAACCAAAATTAAACTTAGTATAAAATTATAATACTTTTATGCCACTTGGGTATAAATATGACATTCATAATATTTTATTTAAAGATAAGTTAAAAATGCCATACTCATATTGTTTAATAAGTATTAAATTCTTAACACATGGTTATACAAAAGATAAATTCAAATAGAAATATTAATTTTAAATATAATAAATTTAAATTCATCATAATAATTTTTTTTATTTTTTGGATAATAAATAATTTAATTAAAGGTTTTCATAATAATGATGCAACAATTGCTTAATTAATGGAAATATGAAATAAATGATATAAAAAATATTAAAATAAATATAGTTTTACTTAATTAAAAAAATTAAATAATTCTATAGATAACATATAATTATTAGTGATATATTATAAGTGTTTTTTATAATTTAACAAAATTTTAGGATATTTTTTGAAAAGGAAAATAACGAATAGTATCAAAATTGAAATAAATGATACTTTAAAATAAACAATATTTTATTAAATGATATTAAGTTCACAGAAATATAAAATCAGTCCAACTAACTATAGTAAGGTTAATTATTTCATCAATGATCTATTTTTGGTTCTTTTGGAATTTTATTGTAACTATATTAACCCTAAAGAGTAAAAACCCGAGTTGTCAAGGTAAGTGTTAAATGGTTTAACTAAGGGTTAAATCCAAAAGATAAGGTTACTATTGTGAAATAAAGATATATAAAAATTATTTGTGGAGATTATTTCTACCTATAATCATCTTATATTATAGATAACTCACTTTGGACCTATTTTAAATCTAAAATCAATTTATATTAATTTTATATTTTAAAGGATTCCAATAGTGTCCCTCCCCTCTCTTATAAAATTGTACCTCCTCCCTCACATCCTAAAAAAAATTTGATCCCTCTTTCTAAAAAAAAACCTGACCATTTACCTTATACACTTCCCTATCCACATCCTAGAGGTTCCAGTTTTTTCAAAAATACCAACCCTAGTGTCACTAAGAGGATAACCAAAGGAGGTTCACTAAAGATGAAATAATCATCTTTACCGACTCCTTCAAAATTATTTCTTCTTCTAATATATATTAAAGGGTTGTTTCAATTATAAAATAAAAAATCCAATATAATATATAATATAATATTTTATTATGTTTATGGGACAACTATATTTCTTCTTTTATCCATTCTATGAAAAATATTATCACCATACGTGCGTTTGTACGACTTAACGTATCAACACTGTGATGTAATTTGTTTTTAATAAAAAATTTATTTTGATGGGTGTAATGAATAATATAATGGATATAAATAATAAATATATCATGAGATTCAATTTTTATAATTAATATACCATCCAATTTTTACCACTTTACCATTAAGGGAATGATACCGTCACTCATGTGTACGTAAGGTCCACCATCTCCACGACGCGATGGGATTCATTCTCTACATTAACCATTCAATAATGATTATAAAAATGTATATTATGAGTGAATATAATATTTATAAACTTAATATCATCCTTTATATGAATAAAATATATCCTATTCATAAGAAATAGGACTTACATGACAAAATTAATATAAGAAAATGAAGCAGTTAACACCCACAAAATGGCAACAATAAAGTATTATTAACAAAACAATATAAGAGGATCATATATGATATCATAAATATGGATATGGTTTTGGTATAATTTAATAATATTATTTAACCATTATATAGGAGGTTAATTGACCACCAAATAAAGGAAAGTACGAGGTATGAGTTAATTTTACAATTTCATTATTATCTGAGATTTTTTATATGTAAGTATTAACTAGTACATATTTGTCATCCATATGCATGTTTCTTAAAAATATATTTCAAAATATTTTACTATTATTCTACAATTTTAATTTTTACCCATATTTGACTTCAATAAAATGTTTTTAAAGGAATATTGTATTTCATTTTACAAACAAGGTACTTTATGACCTTTTCAACAAAATATGGAAGGGATATTCTTTTTTAAACTTATACGGCATGAAAGAAGATTTCATTAAAATCTTACAAGATCATTTTCACTAAAAATTATTTCTTTTAAAATTTAATGTTCCATTTAAAATATTCTCATTATAAAAATGGGTATTTCTCTCAAGAGTTTTTTAATTATTTTAATAGATTACTTTCATCCATTTCAACATCCATTGTTGGATTTTATTCTTAATTGAGTTTTTCCTCTTAAGATACCATATACCATGTTTTATTAAAATGATTCATGATATATTTGATTGGGGATTTTCTATTTTGATACCATTTATGGTTTATGGTTAATTTATTAACATTTATTATTCTAGTTTTAATATAAAGGTTTATGTTGGTCATGTTTCACCCTTTTCATATGAGGAATGCATTGGACTTAGTAAGTGATGGGCAGAGACCACTATAGACCCTCGATGAATTGATAGGTCTCACGAGATGAACTAGTTTGGTTATTGGCTAACATCTAACCCTTTTATGTATTGTGTCTTTGATGAATACTTTATGGTATGTTTACGATGTTCGACATTATGCATTCCATAATTATGAGATTAGTTATTGATATTCCATGTGATTATTTGACTAGTAGAATATCTATGGTTATTTATATTTCTAATGTGTCTATTTATATGGAGTTATTTGATCAGTTTATATCCCTTAAATATCATGATCGATATTATGTTTTAATGATAGGTGTTTTTAGTTATTCACCTTGAATTATTGTTTATGTTTATTTATGATAGCTTTTGTTGTCTTGGTTACCCTTACCGAGCATTTAAGATCCCCCCTTTATTACATTTCATTTTTCTTTAGGATGTGAAGATGTATATTATGGTTGATATGTAGGGATAATAAAAGCGAATAAGAGTATTTTCAAAGGATTTACTATGTTGTTTTTAATTTCAAGATGTAATTTTGAACTTATGATGTAATGGGGATTCCAAAACTGATAAACTTATTTGTCCTTTAGGATTCAAATCTTGTATCTATACCAATGAAATAAAGTAAGGCACTAACTTTAGGCTACTAGGGTCAGGGTTGTTACTAGTTGAGCCCCATTATAGCTCTAAAATATATTTTTTAATGATTATTTTCTCTAAATAATTATATTGGATGTCATTTACATGGTTCTTTCAATTTGAAAGGGTTTTATTAAGATGATGTCCAAAGGAAATGACATAAATTTTATATAATTTATAATGAGTTGTTAGGGAAATTATCTATTTTTAAAAGGTAAGATAAAAAATAATTTTAAAATAAAGATTATACCCTTTCAAAGGAAAAAGAATGATTTTATGAATTGTTTTTCATGGGTTTTTATTTTTTCACTAGACTATCAAATTTATTCTTTTTATGTCCCTTACTCAGCTTTTTTGTGATAATACCAAATTTTTAAAGTGTTTTTCATTGGTTTTAAGATAGTTAAAGGAAAAAATAAGTCAATCTAGATTTTTTGAATATTTTTCAGGAAAATAAATGATAATTTATTTAAAAAATTTTAAATTATGAATAAATGGATACTGATCATAAGTTTCAACTTTCTAATTTATAGGTTTGTTATGTAAGATTTATGACCTAATTTTATAAAACTCTAAACCTAATCCACCTTTGGGAAAATAATGTTAATTATTATCTAAGGTCACAAGAATATGTAATATTTAAGGCTTGGTCTTTATATTATGTATCACAGAAAAGGTTTAGATAAATTTAGAGGTTAGGATTTAATTTGAGCTTAAGATAAAAATTATCTTTAATAAAAATGGATAGTATAATGAGGATAATTTTAGCTATTTTGGATATACAAAATGATTTAAATATGGAATGAAATGGTTAAGGATATCTTAGTATTTATCCTCCATATAAGATGGTTTATTATGGTTTATTTTATATTATAAAACTAACCTTTATTGTTTTATTAAATAGATCCACCTGAAACCAAATTAATATTAAATGTAAAGGAAAATATTGTGGTTATTAGAATTAGAAACTGAATGAAATATGAGCTATAGTGAAAAATCATGTGGTTATTCTTAACTAGAAATCATGAGTTATGATTAAAAACATGAGGGGAGTTTCATAAATCACTAAATACGAGATAAATGAATATCTATGGAATTTTAGGTCATATTCATAAAAGTAAAAATAATTAATAATATATGTGTCAAGTAAGCTAGAAGAAGAACCTAAGAAAATATCTTAAAAGATTTTGAAGATGTTTTGTATATGTAAAAGGAGGTCATAAATAAAAAATTTTCTAAGAAAAAAGGAAGCATTCAATTAATTAAATAAAGGGAAAAAAATTATTCCTAATGTATCAAATGAATGTTTTGAATGTGGGGAATTTGGGAATTATGAAAATTGATGTCCTAGGTGGAAATATCAGTGATGAAATCAACAATACTATATAAATAAATGTCTAGCAATGCATAATTCCATTATAATTGATGATGATGAAATTGAAAATTAAAAATTAAAGGTATATATATATATATATTATATCTTGGATTATGTTTTGGAATTATTGAATCTTAGGAAATGATTTATATTTTTGTTTTTATGAAGGAATTTCTAAGAAATAATATGAAAAAACATGGTTAATAGACTATAAAGAATGTTGAGTAATTAAAGTGTCTATATATAGGGATTAAAGAGTTATGATGTAGTTATAGATTTAAGGATTTTCATAAGTTTAAATGAATTAATACCCTTCTGATATTTTATTTCATGGGATTACTTTTAAAGACAATTATTAAGTTTTAATAGATGTTTAAGGTATATACAACCCTAAGTTTAACATGTAAAAATGTTATTTAAGGGACAATGCTCATTTTATTTTCTAGAAATAAGTTTAAATGTATTGATAGACTTTAGGTTTTATATAGTCTCTGATGATTAATATTAATTTTAGGATGTTAATCATATTTTTGGGGATTTTATAATAATTATATTAATTTAGTTTTAAAAAAAGAACAACCCACATGTTGGGTGACAAACTATCACAACTAGGAAGGCCGTAAGTCTTGAACCCACAATAGAAGGGTGATAAGGGAGGAATTCCTACCAATGGCCTTTGTGATGAATTGGTTAGTATGATATTTATTTCTTTGAAAATATATGATAGATAAATATTAAGTTGATTTCAGGAGCATATGTTTTATCATATAGATAACCATGGTTTTGAAAATTGATTAAGTGATTATGTAATTAATTTTAATTTGGAAGAAGTTCATGGTTTTTGGAACCTTATATAATTAAGTTAAATAGAAAATTATGGGATTTTATTTTAGGGGAAAATGTTGAATTATATTTTGGAATAATAAATAATTTTACTATGGATTTTTGGTGATTTAAGTTATTTATGGGAATGATTATTATATTTTGAAGATTATATGATTAGGGTTTATAATATTTTTTGGTATGAGACTTTAAAAATGAATGTGTCATTTTTAAATAAATGCTATATCAATCGAAGAAAAAAAGTGATAAAACCCTTACAATTTTTGGGATTAAATCTTCGTCAGGTTTATTTTAAAAAATTTTAAGGACAGTTTTTTATCGAATGATCTAATATAAAAGTTGGTGTTATTGTCGAGGAATTAGATATTAATATTTCATTTCATTATATGAAGTTTTATACATTTTGATAATTATCTTACCTTTTTATAATCAATTTGGGTTTTCTTAATGAAAAATGGAAAGAGGAATAGATTATTAACCTTTTAATAAATTATGTGATCCATTAGAAGATAAGTTTAGTGCTTCAGGAATAAAAAAATCATCTTGAATATGCATTATTTATTGAAAGTAATGAGATTATGGTAGAAATTGATTAAAGGATGAAATTATACTTTTCATGTAAGTATATTTTCCTCATGTTCTTATTCTATATGATATGAAAATATCTAATTATAGGAAATAGATCTTGAAACCTAAATTTTTTTCCAATTACCTTAACTTCTGATGAGACAGTGGTTTTTTTCACACCTTTTTGTTTTAGGTTGTTAATTTTTGTATAATAATTCACTCTATTGTGATCAATGATCTATTTAACTCTCTATAATTAATTAGGGATTATAATTTTATTCCAGGTACATATATTCATTTTCAACAAGTTTTCTTCTAATTGGAAACTTATTTATGTGTTATTCTAGATAACCTTTATTTTCTTTTTCCTCTTATCAAGAGGATGTTTTATTAACCCTTTTTATGATGTAGGGTTCAAAGGAAGGTATTCTGAAATGTCAAAACTTTTTTTATAGACATAAACTTCAAATTTTAAGGAATTAATTTATTAATGTGGGGAGAATGTAACACCTTTAGATTTTAAAATAATAATATCATGTTTAATAACATATATAACATGAAACACTTAGTTTAAATAAAACCAAAAAATATGAACATTATAAAATATATTTTAAATTGGAAGGCATGAATAGTATTAACTACTTTATGAAATATATATATATATATATATAAATATTACTGAATATAAATTTAATGATAAAATCTTAGTAAATAATCATTCAATTTTTAGTAATGTAATTTTATTCATCAAAAATATATTTTTTAAATATTTTTATTGATTTTTATGAGAAAATATTCTAAATAAATTATATAAATTTTAGAAAATGTATTTGATAAAATTAAATTAATTTTTAAAATCAGAACATCAAAATTACCAAAGGGTGAAATTTTTGGATTTTTTAGAAAATATTGATTTTTTAATGAATAGTGAAAAATACTGATTTGTGTAAAATTTCCATTTATTTTCAATTATTTAAGTAATTTAAAAGTACCATTATGATTTGAATTTTATTTAAATTAACTTAAGTATTATTTAATTATTTTTAAACAAATTAACTACATTTGAATCCTCTTTATAATCTATATTAGTATAAGTTTTTTTGGGCTTCAAAAACCCATTTTTTCTGAAAACTGTTTTAATGTGAATAATGTTTCTCTATTTTAATTAATTAAAATAAACCCTAATAAAGAATTATATGAATTAAATTTATAAACTATATATCTATAATTATTAATTTAAATTAACATAATGATGAATACTAATTATAGATTTAATATAAGATCATCTTATTCTTGAAAAGTACTCTCTTGAAAAACTGTTTTTTGACCCTTTTTACTAGTTTAACTTTAAATTAAATTATACCACTAAATTGAATTGAATTTAATAAAATTGAATCCAAATTTCTAATCATAATAACTTATATTATATTATAATTTTAAATTAATTTTTTCCAAAGTGAATAGTAAAAACAGTAGAAATCGTTTTCCATGTTTAATGTTAAAATGAGTTTACCAGGGGGTTAAAATAAAACAATAATGGTTAAAATGACCTAAAAATTATCCAATTACTATTTTATGGAAATAAATTGATCTTATATAATATAGTTCTTATAAATTTTCCATTTTTGAGCTTTGTGGAATATTTTAAATGTGGGAATAAGTTTTTATTTTAAAAAAATCCCAAGTGTTTCCTCTCGTCCAATTATAAAAAACCACCCACACCCACCCCTATTCACACCATAAAATCCATTTAGGTTGGAAAATAAATCACCAAATTCCTTAATTATCTCCCCACTTCACAATGACATTTTTTTTAATTATAAATAAAATATTGTAAGGCTTTAGATGTGATCTTAAATAGGTGTCCCAAAGAATAGGCATCATTCTTAACCGAGAATTTTTGTTATATTTTTTATTCCACATCCTAATATATTATTAAAAAATTATTATATAATAAAATAATAATATCCCATATATTTATATTTTATTATTTTAATTTCATAATCTATATCCATCTCCCCTTCCATCAAATAGAAAATAAAACAATCGTTCATGTGTATGGTGGACTATCGCCTCACAAATCGATATAACTTGTTTTCCATCATCATCTATAACAAATGTTTATAATTATGGAATTAATGTTTAAATATGATATTAATGGTATATTTATCATTATTAAAAGGTAATATATAAATTATTTTCTACCTTTCCATTCACTTAAAAATGATAATGTTGTTCTTGCGTATGTGTGGACTACCGCCTGTACGAAACGATGTGATTATTTTTTCATATACAATTCAAAATGAAGATATATATAATTATACTTAAATAAATAATATGGTTTTTAATATATTATTATCATTATATAAATATAAAAATTTATTATCTTCTTTCCATAATGATCACTAAAAAATGGAAATGTTACTCATGCGGACGTATGACCCACCGTCTCCATGATCGTAATGTAGTTCAGTTATCGTAACCATATTTCATGAATTGTTTTAAAAGTATAATTTACGTATAAAAATTATAATTATCAAATTATAATTATTTTTTACGATTTAATAATTACATATTTGTCCATATTCAACCCACTAATGTCATTTTTGACATATATGCTGAATACCATGAAAACTTGGGAAGTGAAGTTAAATTATTAGCTAATTATATATAATATGGTAAGAGATAAAATAAATGTAATAATAAAAATTAAAAACGATATTAAGAAATTAAATAATTAAGATATGTTTATTATTCAGAAAGATAAATAACATATGAGATGATTTGGACTCAAGTTAAGGGATACTTTAACTTAAAACCTCATTTTAAATGTTTCAAAGATTTATTTTATAAATATTTCTCTTCCATGTACATGTTCTTGTAAAATTTTAAAGAAAATTATTATTTATTATTAAATGGATGATAAAGGTAATTTTTTACCATATTACACTTTATTTACAATGTTTTCTAAATAGGAATATTTTTAAAGTTTTACGTAAGGGACTTTTATTTAAAAATACTATTTTAAGGTTTTCCTTCCAACTATTTTCTTCCATGTATATATTTTCAAAATAATATAACAAATGTTTTTATATAGTCATAATTTAATTATAAAATTAATTTTATGTCACTTTTTAATTTCATAAAATGGTTTTCAAAATAAATATTTTTATGGAATGTTTTAAAATCTTTATAAAAGAAAAATGAAATGTTCTATTTTAACATATACAATGTCAAAAACTTTTAAAGCCATTATAAAAATAATTTTAATTTTTTATTAAATTACAAGATTTTATATTTTATACAAATAAAAATCCCTTTCCCCTTTTTTTGGGTATTTTTGTTATTGAAAATGGGTTTTTAAAAGAAACGAGTATCTTGATACCTATAAGAGTTTCTTCATACAGGTTTAAAAGAGGATTTCAATTTTTTTTATCATAAAAAGGTGAAATATTAAAATATTTTATTCATGATATGGTCCTTGTACAGTGTTTATGATAACTGGTGATCCCGATATAGATTATACGATGGGTTGATCCCTGTTATAGTTCAAGATATGGTGGGTTAAGACCCATTATAGCTCATGATATAATGGGTTAAACCCCATTATAGCTCATGGTATTATGGACGAGCCCCATTATAGTTCTCCAATGCACTAGTTAATGATTATGTTCTCTAAAGAGTTATATTTGAAGTCATAAGAATGGTTATTGTAATCTAGAAGTGTTCTACAAAGATGATGTCCTAAGGAACCTACATGACTTTTATATGACTGCTAATGAGTTTTCATGGAAATAATTGTTTTTAAAAAGGTAAGATAAATTTTATTTTTAAAATAAACATGATTCCCTTTATGGGTAAAAAGTTATGTTTTTAAGAAAAGTATTTTCTTGTGTTTTCATGTTTTTTCTGGAATGACGTATTTTTTTATATCCCATACTGAGCTTTTTTCCTGATCCCACATTTTTAAATTGTTTTCCCCATGGTTTAACGATGGGAAAAGGAAAATAAGAAATCAAGTTGAAAGTTATGAAGACTTTTCATGAAAAAATCATTATTTTTTTAAAAAAGTTTTATATTATGTGAAAAATGGATACTTATGAAAAGTGTCCACTTTGTAATTTAATGGTTTGTTATGTAATATTTATGACATAATTTTCCAAAAAACTAAAACAAAAATTTATTTAGGAAAATAATGTGAATTATTGTCTAAATTCACTTTAATATTAAATGTTTAAGGCTTGGTTATTATTGTTATAATATTTCTCATCTATAATGAGAACCTTGAGATATTATGATAGTAATCTTAAACATATGCCCTATGGTCTTGATATAACATATTAATGATACATAGATGATGTATTAATGTAATGTGATGATGTATTATAACATTTTATTATTATTCTCATAAAGTTCACATTTAGTTATATTTATTATGGTGATATCATGTGGAATAACCTTACAAAAGGAACACTATATGTTTTGGGTATCATTGGATGTTTCTATCTATGATCATGTGTATTGGTCACTCAAAATGTCATCAATATAAATGTGTATAATTTGATCACATATTTTTATATATGTTGAAAAAAATGGAAGTTTACTTTTGTGGAGAGGTAGTAGGAATTAGTTGCATCATTAGTGGTTTGATAAATATTGAATAATCAATAAAATATTTTTTAGTTATAATTATATGAAGATGATATTTTTTGACGAATTGAATGGGATGGTAGTTTACTGACTATATCCATATCCATGGTTAATGAAGGAAAGTATCTCCAATATAGTCAATAAAATATAAATAAATAATTGAAGGATGCTGACGCAAATTATACACCCCTTATTATAAGATATAATGAAACAAAGAGATTATATTACATAGTAAATGTTAATAAGGGGTTGTCTAGAAATGGATTATCCTTATATATTTAGAGGGCATGATGTCTTGGTAGATAATTTATTGGTTTTTTAGTATAACTCACTACATTAATTATAAGGTTTTAAAGGTACACAAAAAGTAGCATATCAATAATTTCTACAAATTCAGATGAATTGGATTTTAGGATAAAGTGTCCCCATGTGCATGAAATGGTGAACATCTGAGTGTAAATGATCACAAGTAAATAAATTAATAAATTAAATCATATATTATAAAATCTTATAATAATAATTATTGAATTTATTTCTCAATGTATTTACATGTTATTTAAGTAAAAAAATTGAATATGGAAAAAATAGTTTTCAAAACGTATATTATTTATTCAAGGTTTATTTTAAATATTTGGGAGGAAGAAAATAATTTAATGGATTTTAATAGATCGATTAACATTAAATAGGTTCATAAGCCAATTATTAAATGTTTGTGACACTTAAAACATGTTAACTAAGTCATTAGTGGAGTTACTGGTTTGTTTTAGGGTTAAATCCTTTTAAAAGGATAAAATAATTTTTTTAATGATTTAAACCTTGGTATTTAAACCATTTTATAAACCAAAATAGTGGTTGAATCCTCTATCTAGTTCTCACTCCTCTAAACCATTTCATCATGTTTTAGATAGAGTAACCTCATGTAAGAAGAATGTGTATTGATTCTTCTTCATGAATCAATTATGGGTTCTTCATGTGATCGAAGGGGTATTGAAAAATTCTATGATTCTAAATTACATAAAATAAAAATTAAATTATGATGATATCAAAGATTCTAGGTTCATGTGTAGATGATCTAGATGTATCCTAACTTCAATGCTTCTAGGAACGATGATCTAATATAAAGAAAATAATGTTGATATAATACCACTACTATGGTACTATTTATGTTTTATATTAATTTTATATATGATTAAAATAATTATACATAGATTTGTGGGTGAACCTAAAAACTAGAAGATTAGATATATTATTACAACACAAATCCTGATTTTTTTTTGAAAATGTCAACCCCAAAATGATTTCATAAGTAATGGGTTCCTTCACCATTTTGGTGAATTTCTATAGACTTAACTTTCTATTTCCCTTTCCTAACCACTTGTTTTTACATTCCAAATAGGGATTGAGTGCCTAGTTAAAGAATGTGTTACCAATATTTTAATATAATATATCATTTTTCTTATTCTACTAATAAATTTAGTTTATGTGAATCAAATTTATTGAGTATTGTAGGACCCAAGACACAAATTTGATAAATATATATCTTATTACAATATCCAACACATAACAGAATCCCTTTAATTACATAATCATAATAAAATTAACAAAACTATAAAATTACCTTCACTATGATAACCTAAATTAGTTCAACTGAATACATTATAATATAGGGCCACACCATAATATTTAACTCCAAAGAATCATACTCAAAAAATGTAGAAAATTATATAAGTTACAATGTTATTATGAAGAAAACAACAAGAAATGGAATTTACTTGTTATAATAACTAAGTGAAGGATACAAATGATTTTAGATGATATAATGAAGTGTATATATAAGGTGTAATATGTATGTTGGAAGGATATTGTAACCATTAGAATTAGACCATTTGGAATCAGACAGTTGTAATATTAATGTAACTATTTTACATAGAAGTGTTCAATAATATACATTAAATAATTTAGTAATAATATTAATAATAATTATTTATAATTTATATTAATGAATGAATAATAATATAATTTCAAACATATGTCTTAAAATAAATATATGAATGATTAAAAATGAGTTTTTAATTTTTTAGTGCTAAAAAGAGATTTTTAAAATACATAGAGTTTTATTTCATAAATAAATTTCTCATATATATAATTTTTTTATAAAATTTAATTTAAATTTGGAATTAACATGTTAAAATTATTTAATTATAATTTTTTTTAATTTTTTTTAAGATAATCGAATTTTCAGTTAAATAGAAAAATGTAGTATAAATATATAATAATTATTATAACTTCGTTATGATATAAAATTGAAAAAATAATTAATATTATAGAACCCTTTCTCGAATTTTTTTTTATTAAAATAATGCATTTTAACGTATTAAAACCAATTTCCAAAGATATAATGGACTTTTAAAAATATAAAATGTGAATTAATGTTTCAAAAAAATTATTTGTGAATAAAAGTCTTCCATGGCCAAAGGAAAATAAAATAAAGAAATTTGGTTTCTAAACATACGAATATCAAAAAAAAATCCTCAAATGTCAAATAACAAAGTTTAAATCCATGGATAATACAATGGTTTTGTATTTTCAACAACCTAGATTTCCAAATCCTAAAATCCAAAATTAATAATCAATTCTACCTCAATTTCTATAAATACATCACATCCTTCCATTCATTTTCACTCAAAAATCAGTGATCATGGTTTTGCTCTCATTTTCCCTCTTTAGATTCCCTATAATTTGTTTTTAAGGTTATAATTTGTTCTTTCGTAATCTTTAAGAAGATACTTTGCAAGGTAAGGGTTACTAACCTCCATTCTTTATATATCAAATTTAATCCTTTTAATTCCTTTAAATTTCCATATCCAATGATGTTATACTTCCATATAATAAATCCATTATTTTATTATAAATGAGATACTACTCTTCCTTCTCATTATACCACCATTGTAACCTGTTACAATGCTTAAACATTCCCATAATCATAAATATTATTATCTAAAACCCTATATATGCCATGTATTTTTGGTATTATTAAAATATTATTTCTAATAGGTGTTCACTGTATAAGGAAATATGACAGCGATGCATTTTCTGAAGCCACTATCAGTTTCCAAGAAGATTAAACTTTATTTTTAGCAGAAGTTCACCTTTATAATCAATGTATTATGATTTAGAAGTATTTATTTATTGAGATTTTATCTCTAATGGTTATAAAATATGTAATACATATACTGCAAATTATTTTTGTGGATTTATATATAAATTATTTGGTCACCTACATTTGAAAACTATTGTATTTAATGATTATTTTCTGTTGATATCCATATAAAATGTAAGTACCCAATACTATTACATTATTATTATTCCATCAGTATGGGTACTTTACATTACATTGTGGATATCCTATATTTTCTAAGTTTAATTTTGGATATTCATTTAGATATCCATATCATTCAATTTAATGAAAAATATTGATATTACATATTTCAATTACTTCTATATGGATTACTAATTGATCACTTAGACTTGGTTATGTGTGATATTCCTTAGGGAATATTATGATATGTATTTTTTAGCCATTATTTTCATATAATAGATGTATTGAACTCATTGCATGATGGGTGGGTCATATAATTGTATATCCCCTTGATGAATTAATATTTATAATGTGAAATACTTGCTTTGGTATTTGGTGTATTCCTACCCATTTATGTATAATTACTTGGTCTAGGATTTGATGATATTGTTATGATGTTAAAAATTATGCATTCTATCACTTTGAGTTATTATTATCAATGTGATTATTTATTTCCATTATTATTATCTCTATGTATTTATTGTGATCATGTTATCATTTATTATTGAATCATTTTTTTATTTTTCGTACTATATTATGTATGTCATGATTATGTCATGTTACCTTCCACTGTACGCTATCCCATACTAAGCGTATGAGTGCACCCTATTATATTTTTAACCATTTCCCCAAGGAACCATGAATATTACTATATACGACATAAGGATGGTCAAGGATAAATAATTTTTATTCATGTATTGAAATAATATACGTTAAGTTTCCCATGTAACATAATATTATTTTATGAATCTTGTATCCTTAGAATACTAAACTATTAAATCCTATTTATGGTGATCTTTGTATTTTTTTACAAATTTAATAAAATAACCACTCACTATGGGTTACTATATTTAGTTTTTTTATAGTTTTTATCATTTAAAGTCTATTATAAAACTTAGGAACTATATTTAGAAGAATATAGTTAGTGAATAGAACCCTATGAAATAACCCTTAGGAAATTATTTTTTTTTTCTAGAATAGATAGAAAACTCTATTTGTATTTATAATCCATACATAATAATTATATACCATGATTCATAATTCATAGTGTTATTGATTATTTAATTAATTATATTCCATTTTTTATAAATGGATCCCATTATAAGGAACATAAACTATGTCCATACCTATAATAAATGTTGGGAATTCCATATAGATACTGTAATTAAGGATAATGTTGGAGTTGAGAAAATTATCACTATATTAGTCTAGGAAACTTAGGTTATTAAAAATAAAATTTCTTTTATGGAAAATCGTATATCCCATAAAAAAGGCATGGCAATGTTAGATTATTTCATGAGGAAATGACCTTTGGAATTAAATAAAACCACTAATTCATTAGTTTAATAATAGTGGATCAAGTATTTAGTTAAGATATTACTTAATTTAGGATGTAGTGTAATGGAGTTAAATTATTTTAACATGAAATTCTTAGGGAAACCAATTTTTTAGGATCAAAGAGCCCACATGGAAAGGATATTCATGAATTTAATATAAAATGAAGATAAATATATTAATAAGTATGAATATAACTTTAAAAGGTTAAAAATACATTCAATTAATTATGTATAGAATATTGAAATCAAGATTCATCACTTCCTTGATGTATTAAACCCAAGTCTTAGAATAACATTAGTCTCTTAAAAATTTTCATCTTATGAGGAGATAATGATATGTGATATCATGATAGAGAAATATTTTTCAAATTCATATAATTTTAAATTAATTTATGAATAAAATAGGAAATATGAGTTCCATTTAGATATAAATATGAAAAATGATAACAATTTAAGGGTATAATTTATGATATATAATAATTGGTGAAATAAACCCCATGGGTAATACTTGAGAGATTGTGAATTTTATTCAAGTGTTGAGATGAAGGCCATCAATATCATGAGTGAAAGGGAAAGAGAGAAGCCATTAATGATAATGATTCCATTACATGGAGATGAGATACTATTCAAATCAATTCCATAAGAGTCAAGGGAATCTATCTTAGAAGATAAAAAGGGAAAAAATTTGGGCTTATAAAATCATAATAAAAAAATTTTAGGTCCAAAATGATGTCATAACAGGTTTTTTGATCATAAAACCAATGTTAGATAATACATTATTTAATTATTTATCTATAAAATCTTTTATATCATTCAAGTTTTCTAATAACATTGAATCATCCCTTGTAACATTAAGAAAGGAGTTCTTAGTTAAAAATAACAATGGAAATCTTATAGAAATCAAAGTATATTGCTTTATATCTATTAAAATACCTGGAAGTTCTTTATTTTCAAACCCATTTGTTACAAAAATAGTTAACTTTGGCATAAGACTTGGGGTGGATTAGATATCAAAGTAAAATTAAATAATTTATTGCTGATATAATGAGATTATATTCTCTAAGGATAAAATAGAATACATTGTTTTTAGAGGTGTTGAAGCTCCTTTTTCGTCATAGAGTCTAAACGAAATAAAAAGTGAAATACCTCAAACAAAGAAGATTCATCCTTTGAATAAACATAAAAAAAGAGAAAGGGATGAACAAGGAGAACATTCCCCATAGGTCGTGCAAGTTCCATCATGGTCGTGCAAGTACACTTGCATGCCTCCTAGTGGTCGCGCGGGTGACTTGCGCGCCCTCTTTGAAAATCACCCAGGGTCTTCTTCAGCCTATAAATACCCCCGGTGGGCCCCCCATTTGAGGGGGATTTTTTCCAAAATTCAGATACAGATCTCTGAACTCCCAAGTCTCTTCTTCAAGTCTTCTGAACACTTCTAAGGTAATTCTTTAGCTAGAATGGAAGGTCTAGACAAGAGGAGTAAGTTCTAAGTGTTAGAATTCACTAACACTTGCACGCCTAAGTGTTTTACCCTTAAGGGAAATGGACACACTTGCACACCTCCTTACCTACTCATTGAAACTTGCGTGCCACTCTTCTGGAAGTACCTCGGGACAATTCTAAAGGCTTTGGTCAAGGATCTCCCAAGTATTACCTTACTGGTTAATCCTCTCCCAAGTATATAGGTGTCGCGCAAGTATACTTGCGTGACCAAGACTTGCGCGCCCATGCAGTACTTGCGCGACCCCCCTAGGACTTACACACCCTTCTATTTTTGGGTTCCCTTCCTGCCCATTTCACCTCTCTTATCCCATTCCACCTCTCCTATTCAAGATTCAGTCTTCAAGACACTCTTCAAAGCCATTTATGACATGTTTTCTTGATTTAATTCCTTATCTGAAAAGAATTACATGGAACATCTCTCAAAACCTAGTGATTGACACATCTTTATGTCACTAAATTTAGAGATTTCATTCATTCAACCTCATCCTTTAAGATTAGAGAACCCTAATTTGGGCTTCCTTTTTAGGAGTAAGCCCCAGTCATAATTTCTCTTAACCTGGGCCTCCTTTTAAGGAGTAATCCCCAGTCCAAGTCCCCTTAATTATGGGCATTCTCTTTAGGAGTAAGCCCCAACCATAATTCCCTTAAATTGGACCTCCTTTTCAGGAGTAAGCCCCAACCATAATTTCCCTTAACCTGGGCCTCCTTTTCAGAAGTAATCCCTAGTCTTAATTTCTCTTAACCAGTCTTCATTTACTTTTGATTTGAGTTTCCTTTTTAGGAGTAAAATTCAATCATAAGTCCCCTCCTAATTTGAGCATCTTTCTCAGGAGTAAGCCCCAAGTTAGAGTATCCAAATCTTCATAAAGTACATATAACTTTATGGACCCTGTTTCCAGGTTTCTTACCTGAAGTAAATCCAAATCATCATTTATTTGGGCAGTCATACATACATAAGCCCCACATTATTTCTTATGATTGCATCTTTCATGGAACAATTGTCTGGTTTTACCAATACCTCTTGTTTCCCACACTGAGCATGACTCACGTGAGCTTAGAGTGTAAAAGTAATTTTGACATATTTCTTTGAGCCATCAATCATACATAAACCTCATACTCCCTTACTCAAACTACGTGGGTTCTGATTCCTTCTCTAAACAAGGATACGTAGGTAGCCAATCTGCGGGTGCGATCCCAGCTCTGAAATAATCTATGTCCTTCTAAATGACAATAAACTTCAATTACCTCGCTGAGTGGCTTTAAAACCAGCATGGTTATCATAATAACTAAGAGACTTATATATAATGTATTAAAGGATACCATTGACTAATAATCTCTAAACAAACACAGATGATTCTATATCGATCAAGAACCTCAAATACATATAAAATATTCTCTAAATTTCGTACATATTTATCATTGATTGTCATATCTAAAGGAAAGCTTATTTTAATACTTGGTAATTTAATAAGGATTCATGAAAATAACTTAAATCTATAAAGAGAGTCCTAGAGTAGACAATAATCCCCCTAAAAAGGTGTGATGAGTCCGACCTCCCATCCTCTCGACCAATGAAAATTCCTAAGCCTCATCAGTACATAACTAATGAGTGCCTGCCTTTGGAAAATAGGTCCAAATGAATATGGAATCATTGGATGTTTCCGATTCTATGAACAAACCCGTTAGAAACCACTTGGAATGTTTGATCCTTAAACCAATAAGGTCATTCCCAATTCCAGAGGGAAACAAAAAATGGTGAACCCTACGTGAATCCTTAAACAAGTTAAAATGATAGTTTACCTACCTGTTAGGCCCCTATTTAAAACTCAATGAGCGGGCCAATAATAAAATAAATAACATATGTGTTTATCCAAAATATGTAGTGGCCGGACTTATCTTGATTACATCTGTTATATAAAACAGACACTATTTTCCAAGATCTTCTGTATTACGAGAATGGATTCTATCAAGTTCACACCCGTGAAGACTTCTACTGTGAATGCCTCTGCTACTACTCCTGCTAGATCATCGTTCGCTCTGATGAAGATATCACCTACTTAGTGTCTTCAACACTGGGTATCAAATGAACTGGTTAAGGAGTATCGTCAACATGGTACCATTCCAACTTTGGAGGCTGCTCGACAAGACCTCCAAGTGAACAAATCACACCGGTCGTCTGGACAACAATGTCCAGTGATTAAGAAGCAGGTGGTGCCAACCACCATTTTCAACCATTTTAGGTTGTTATCCCCGGAACGCAATAACCAGTCCCTCCCATATTCTGGGTAGGTGAATGAGCAGGCCCCTTAGGGCCTTAATTCAAGGAGACAAGAGTCCTTCTCGAGGGATCCCATCAAAAATCGCCACCAGACTCGTGCAACAGTGTGCCCTCAACATGATGAGGGTATCATCTCTAGGCGTTCAGCTCCGGTTCCTCGAACCCGAGCAGGCAAGACGAATCACCAAAGGTGAAATCCAGTTAACAGTGAGCAGTTTCTCATCTCTACCATCTCTGGAGAAGTCCACCAACCTAACTTGGTGGAAAGCAACAAGAGGGCACATACACCCGTCCGTTTTAATTCCGCTGTCCAGCAGAATTGTCTGGAAGCAGTGTGCCAATCCCACTAGGCAATTCTGGCAGAGTATTATAGAGAGGAACATACACCTGTTTATAAATCATCAGTTAGTCAACAGGCTCGTCTGACTACATATGATGGAGCCCGCCTACCCAATGTGTTGACCACTGGTAAAAAGGCATATACACCCACTTACACTCATCAATCCTTCCAGCAGCCTCGTTTGTCAGTGTTGAAGGATGTTCATCAACCACATTTGGTGGAGTGCAATCAGCAGGCACATACACCTAGTAGTATTGATTAAGCCTACGAACAGTCTCGTTTGGTAGCACTAGGAGAGGTCAGTCGGAAAGCTCCGGTGACAAACAGGAGGCAGACTCAACTCTCTTCCCCCACACTTGAGAACTATCAGAATTCACTGACAAGAAAAGGAGGACAAGAGCAGGAACACAAACCTACTCCAAGAATGGAATGGAAATATATCCCCGTTCCGGCAGTTGAAGTCACCAAGAATATTCTATCAATGGTGAAAGAGCAGAAGAAAATCCCATCTCATATTCTGGATACTTTCCAGGATATTATAACAGCTTCAACAACATCTCAGGGAAAGACACATAGATTTATCCCTACCAGTGGAGTGACACATCAACAGTTCACTCCGGAGCATATACACACCTCTGTTCCAGTCCAAGAGGGTTGTGGGGCATACTTCCCCATATCATATAGATAACCAAGTCAGGCACAAACACCTGATTTGAGTGGAGATCGTTAGCCTAACCTGACCATCTCTCATGATCAGGCACATAAACCTGCTCAGAGTAGCCACTTTTGTCAACAAGTGGTTTCCAAGGTGAGTAAGAAGGCATCTAAGAAGAAGACCCACCCAACACAGTCAAGAAATCAAGATCCAATCTGTAACAAGGCCTTTCTCGATACTAGAGTTCTTGAAGCCCTCAGACAGTTATCTGTTGGAATCCAAGATCCTACTCCCTCATTTCCCAATAGTGAGAACATTAATTCTGAAGGTCTTCAACAGACACTTCCTCATGAAGGCTTGCTTCATGAATGTTCGGTCGATCTTTAAGTTTTATCTTCAGATGAGAGCTACAATAACCCTTTGTGTGGCCAGAAGACCAAGGAGCAAGAGATCTCATCTTTTGCTGTAACCCACCATGGTGGTCCTCCCCATGATGATGAATTTTTTTGTGAAAGTCCTCTCTGCAGTAGTGATGCACATTGACAAGAAAATGCTCCAGTGTACAATGTAGTGCCGAGAAAGCCATCTTTTCTTGAGGCACTTGAAAATGAAAAACCGGTCATGTATGATGATTTACCATCATCAAGTGAAATACTTTCTCAATCAGAATATATCCCAGGGCGTAGGTCATTCTCTGAACCACCCCTGGGTCATTTATCTTCTAGTTTGATCAGTGGATTCTCTACCAATCCTGTTGAATCCGATGAATCAACAAGGAAGCACCAGCTCTGGTCAAATCAGGTAGAAGAATCTTCATTGAATAGTAAAGAGAAAGTGCTGAATATGAGAAAACAACTGAAGAAAGGTGAAGTGCCAGTCATGTTTTGGCCTTTGGATGACTCTCAATATGACATTCCAAAAGTGTTGATGGAAGATTGTATTCAATATATTCGTCTGAACATATGGAAAAATCTTTGTCATTTGAAAATAAAAATATTATCTTATGATGAATATGAAAATAATGTCATGATAATAGAAGGGTTACAATGTCAAATTGAATTGGCATCTCTATCAGTATCTCAATATACGAAGGCTGGAAAGCAGCAGAGATCCCTTCAGCATTCATGCCTTAGCACACTAAGGAGATTGTGCTAGTTAATTGCCAATGCCCCATCTAGTATTCATATCAGAGGATGGGGTATTCATGGAGCACTACATTTCACTATGATCTTCAGTCATCAAAGCCCACCGAAAATGGTTTCATGCAATGTTATTGCCCATAGTTGGCCACATTCAATGGGTTTTGTTTGTAATCAAAAGCTTTCCCAAGAATAGGATTCAACTAGTTCCTCTAAAAATCAAGAATACCGAGAACAAGTTGTTGAATTACTCCTGCATAAAACGAACGAGAATATTGAACAAGCTTCTCGTATGGATCAAGCACATCATCAAGTGACAGAAATGTCAGAAATCATCCAGCGTTTATATGAGCCAGGTGATAAAAGTGGATACAAGTTGATGCATCCATCTAATTTCTGGACTAAAGTCTACAAAATCAGAAGATCTTTTAAGAAAGTCTCAAACATAGCATGTCAAGAGCCACCCCAGCTTTCTAGACTGGGGAATCTTTTAAACCAACCCTTGGAATCAACAAATAGGTTTCGAGGAGTTGAGAGGGAACAACAGAAACAACCCCAGTCCACCGGAATGGGTACTTTTTCAAATCCTCAATCCTTCCCTCAGAGAAAGTCAGTCTTCTCTTGATTGGGGAAGACGCCCCAAGAGGAATGAAGTGACAAGTTATCAGGAGACTCTCTACAAATTACAATTCATCAAGAAGTTCCTGAGGGATTGAATCAAAAAAAGGAAATGTTTCATCAAAGACATGGAAGAAGGCAATATCACAGAAATGACGATAGTAGGGATGCAATGCATTATGCATCAATCAATGTCATCAATGACATTATTGTTTATTCACTAGATGAGGTTCACTCATAGGGATCAGATGAAGAGGTTCCTGGTCAAGAAGTTGTACACATAGATGCAAATGAAGAAGGTGTGCGTACACAAAATTAAAGGATTACTCAGAACCTATGTGTTCCTTAAAATAACCCACTTCCCCCTCTCTGAAAGGTATCCAACAAGGGGAAAGAAAAGAATCAGGCTACATACCCTTCCTCTAGAGAAGTCCAATTGCTCTAATTAGAGAAAAGATTTGCACAACAAAAGGAAGAAATGAAGGAATTAAGGAGGATGAATGCAGAAATACTTCAGGGTAGTCTTCCTCCTAAACGTGATGGAGCCAGTTAGCCAAGAGAATTTGTTGTGGCTACTGAGATGGATCAAGAATAGCCTCCTTTATCAGTACACCCTCACAGGTCTAATCCTACAGGTCAAGTGCAACAACAATCGATAGTGCTGCCATCGGTTGCAGTACCAGTTTTCATACCTGTCAAAGCTCCAGTCATTGTACCTGTTCAGGTCCAAGCTCAAATGGATGTTTCTAAAAATTTAATAACTACTATTGAGTCATTAATAGCTCTATTGGAATCTATGGAGGGAAATCATGCTCAAATTCAACCAGAAAAGAGAGCTTACCATGAATGGGTTAATACAATTCCTCCTCCATCAAGTTTTAGGAACTCTGTATTCATTATTTTCAATGGATCAAGCGATCCTAAAAAACATTTGACACATTACGTGTCTTGTTGTAATCCTATGATGGGAACTCCAGAATAGAAATAAGCAGTGAAACTCTGATGCTTCGTGCGAACCTTGCAAGGACCAGCTTTTGTTTGGTATACAAGCTTGCAATCCCAGTCAATTACCGGATGAGAAGATCTCCATCAAAAATTCATTTTTCAGTTCAGCTCAACTTTTCCAAAGACAATAATTTTGGATCTTACAAAATGTAAGTAGAGGGAAAATTAAAGGGTCTCAGATTTCATTGCTCACTGGAAGGGATTAACATATTCCATGAGCTTAGCACTCCCTCAAGAAGAATTGTTGGAAATTTGGGTGGCAAATTTATGTGATGAGTTGCGTATGCCGTTGATCCCTGTGAAATACACAGGAGGGTTTCGAGACCTTACTTCAATCGCTAAGTAGATTGAAGATTACCTTATACATACTAAGGCTAAAACTCATGTAATTCCATCGGCTCCAGGAAGGAGAATGGGTAAAGCAGAGACTACTACAGTTATGCTTAAGCAAACACCTATACTTGCTTCTACTTCAAAACCTTCATCTTCCCGAAGGGCTCCACCTCCTGAGCGTCAGAAACAGAGGCTGTTTCATCAAGACGATCAAAGAGATCAAAGATGGAAATAGTTTGATGAGTTGAAGAGTAAAGTTTATTCTTTCTGAAATGAACAAGTTCCTGGCTAGTTCATTTCAGCTCTGGAAAATAATTTGGTTAAATTTCCAAGGCCCAAAAGTCCAAACAAGGAAGGAGATGAAGACCATCCCAATTATTTATCCTTTCATCAAATGTTGGGGCATACTATCCAAGAGTGTTTTGTCTTTAAAGAACTCCTGAAAAAGGTGGTCGACTCAGGAAAAGTCAAACTAAAAGGCTCTTCATCCCAGGTAGCATGTGTTACTGCTATAGATACGGAGGAAGGAGGCGAGTGGCAAGAATTCAAAAGTAAAAATGCGTAGAACTATGATGATTTGATGGTCATAAAAACGATCAACTGAACTCATGAAATATTGAGAATGTAATTTAAGAAACCAATTGTGTCTTCTACTGTAAATGCCGCAATGAAACCTCTATCAAAAGAAAAATCCTCAAAAGGACAGCATAATTTATGGAAGGAATAAGAATCAGGAGAGAATGATTATGTGTCAAAGCCTAAGCTGTCTTTGAATCTGGCAGATTTCATGCCATCTACTTCAAAGCTGCAGGCACCGTCCCACCAAACGATACAGCCTAAATTGGATAGTCAGGCAGGGTCTTCATTAGATGAAGAACTGATCTTCGGTTCTGTTAATATGATATACTTAAAATATCCTTATGCCAGTCGTAGTTTCAATTTCGATGAGCCTAAATTCCCTGTATCAAACAGAGGAATCAGAGGGAGTTCTAGGGGTCTTGGATACATAGGAAGACATAGATATCTCAGAAGCCACTATTCCAATTCTACCCCTGCTAGAACTGTGTATGCAGCAGAAACTTGTGGCAGAGCCCTTCAACGAGCTCAACAAGAACAAGAAAGTTCTTCCACCAATAAAAAATTCAGTCCTGGAACAGTTATTTTGGAGGATCAGTTGGGGATTCCACCATCATAATCTCAACAATTAAATAAATCTAATTGGTATAATCTTCCAAATCCAGGAATATTGCCAACTCCTATACCGATACAAGATGCATCAACTTCCAAATCATCAACTTCCAAGGCACCTGCTAAACCACATGTTCCTGTTGGGAAACGCAGACATCTGGATCAAAAGTATAATGTATTGAAACACCTGGCCCAAGTACCGGCCAAGTTATCAATTCTGGATGCTTTGAATCAGTCAAAAGATCTTCGGGAGTCACTCATCGAGGCTTTGTCAATTCCTCAGGAGTTTGAAACTGAAATTGCTATAGCTGAAGTCTACCATGTAGAAAATAATCCTGCAGAATTCCATGCAGTGATATATTTCACAAATGAAGATGAATATGATGTCGTGCATGGGAATATTAGACCTTTGTACTTATCTGTAAAGGTCAATGGTGTCGACATCCTAAGAGCTTTCATTGATAATGGTTCATGATTCAACCTCATCCCCATTCGTACACTTCGTCGATTAGGCCTCAAGGAATCTAATTTATCTCCATCTACTATGATGTTACAAGGATATGATAAAAATGAACAAGAACCACTGGGCGAGATTACACTCAGAACTCAGTTTGGAGATCTTGTATCCAATTTATATTTCATGGTTGTTGATCAAGACTCGGCCTTCAACATCTTTCTTGGAAGACCCCGGCTACATCAACATGCAGCTATCCCTTCATCATACCATCAATGTCTCAAATATTGTTTCGATGGTCAAGTTGGGACATTTTATGGTGATAAGGCCCCATTCAAGACATGTGAATCTCAATACATTGAGGCGGAATTCTATCACATGAATGGAAAGGAGAAATCCACAGAAAGAGAGATTACCAAAGTTAATGCACCATATGGTTTGGAAAAGATTCCAGTAAATCCATTTGCGCATGTAAGTACAGATTATGTGTTGCCTATCAGTCAAATTGATAGGATAGACCCAAATCAAAATACTCTTATGCAAAGATCCATAATGTCAATTACGGAAATTGAACCAGACAACATGGGAGAAATTGGTGATCCTCTAGGAAATGATGAAAGCTCAAATGGAGATGTCTTCATTTCATTTTCTGAAATCCAGCAAGTCTATACTTCACCAACTAGGCCAGAAGAAGTTATAGCAATACCAGAGGTAAATGATGATTTTGATTCTCAATCCATCATCTCCTCTTTATTACCCATGGAAGACCCTTCATCATCAATTGAGTCAGAAATGGAAGCCTCTTCTTCAAGATGTTCAAATTTTAACATCTCTCTTAATCATGGAAATTCTACTTCATCATCTACTATACAAGTAGAAACAGAAGAAATAAAACATGTTGAAGAAGAATAGGAAGATATCAAGGATTCTCCTCCAGAATTTGAAGAGGGTATCTCTACCATCGTGGATGAACTTAGAGAAATAAATCTGGGTACAAAAGAAGATCCACTCCCCACTTTAATTAGTGCGGCCATGACTCTTGAAGAAGAAGAGATGTACATTTCCTTTTTAAAGAAAAATTTAGACATATTTTATTGGAACTATATAGAGATGCTTGGGCTTGATCCTGATGTTTCTACTCATCATTTGGGTTTACCAGAAGAACATCGAGGATTTAAGCAAGCCGCAAGAAGAACACCCCAACTTATGCTTCCAAAATCAAAGCTAAAGTGGACAAGCTTATAAAATATAACTTTATCAGATAAGTTCAATATCCTAAGTGGTTGGATAATATTGTCCCTGTGAAGAATAAGAACAGACAAATTAGAGTTTTCATCGATTTTAGAGATCTTAATTGGCATTGTCGTAAGGATGATTTTACAGTTCCAATTACAAAAATTTTAATCGATGAAACAGCTGGATATGAAGCACTTTCCTTCATGGATGGATATTCTAGATATAATCAAATCCAAATGGATCTAGAAGATGAGAAATCCACAGCCTTCAGATCCCCTCTGGGTGTGTTTTTCTATCGGGTAATGCCCTTTGGCTTAAAGAATGCAGGTGCAACATATCAGTGCGCCATGCATTATATCTTCAAACCATTTTTAGGGAAGTTTGTTAAATGTTATGTGGAGTATTTGGTGGTAAAATCCAAACAATTATCTAATCACTTGGTTGATTTAGAAGTCATATTCCACAATCTTTGACAACATAATTTGAATATGAACCCCTTAAAATGTGCTTTTGGGGTAACTTCAGGAAAATTTCTCGGCTTTGTTGTACGCCATCATGGTATTGAAGTCGATCCTGAGAAGACCAAGTCAATCCTTGGTATGTCACCTCCTCGAAATTTGAAAGAATTAAGAGGACTTCAAGGACACTTAGCCTATATTCAGCGTTTCATCCCCAATTTGGCAGGAAAAAGTTTACCCTTCACCAAATTTATGAAGAAGGGAGTCACTTACCAGTGGACTGAATAATGTCAAGAGGAATTCAATATTCTCAAGAAATACCTCTTGATTCCACCAGTACTTATGCCACCTATTTAAGGAAGGCCACTTATCCTCTACGTGATAGCCTTAGAGCGATCATTGGGTACCTTTCTTGCTTAGAAGAATGATGCGGGGAATAAAAACAACCTTTACTATCTCAGTCAGACTATTCTTGAAGAAGAAACCCGATATTCAAATATTGAGAAGTGCTTCCTGACATTAATCTTTGCAGTTCAGAAGTTGAGACACTACCTGCAACATCACGAGGTCCAATTGGTATCTCCCAATAACTTGCTCAAATTCATCCTTAGTCGTCCAATGCTTACAGGACGTATGGAAAGGTGGGTAGTTATTTTGAAGCAATTCGACATTCAGTATGTGTCTCAAAAGTCAATAAAGGGCCAAGATATAGATGATTTCCTTGCTGAACATCCTTCAGTGGAAGACACATCTTCAGATATTGAACTCCCTGATGAGGAAGTATTCTCTATTCAAGATAGTCCTCAGGTATGGGAAATGTATTTTGATGGTGCTTCCAGAAGTCCAACAGGGAAGAAAATAGAAGATCCTAAATTCAACAAGGATGTATTAGGAGTTATTCTTATTTCCCCAGAAAAGGAAGTATTACCTTATTCCTTATTATTGTGGGAAGGTGGTACCAATAATCAAGCAGAATACCAGGCCCTCATCACAGGATTAGAGTTGGCGCTTCAAGCACAAGTGAATCACTTAAGGGTGAAAGGTGGTTCAGGCCTAGTAATCAAACAAGTCAATGGGGATTATGAAATCAGAAAAGAAGAATTGATCCCTTTGTATGATTATGTCACAGAGTTAATGGCGGAATTTCCTACGGAACCAACATTTTATTATGTCCCGCGATCACAAAATGCTCAATCTGATGCACTGGATAATATAGCCACAACTATGGAAGATCCAAATTGGGACAAAACAACAATCAGTATTGCCCACTATCGTACAATTTCACCATATGTTCGAACCAGAACAGAGGAGATAAATGAAATTAGTCCCATTCCTGAACCATATGGTCATACTACAGGATGGATGGAACTTATTAGAGAATACCTTCAAAATGGAACACTTCCACCTGATAGAGCCGGGAAAGAACAAATCCGATGATGTGTGGTCAATTTTACTCTTTATGATAGCCCAGATCACCTAGAGAGAATTCTCTACAAGCATGGCTTTGATGGATTTCTCTTCAGATGAATTGATGGTAAAGAGACAATGGCTGTCATGAAAGAAGTGCATGTAGGAGTCTGTGGTGCCCACTAGTCTGGACATAGACTGCCTGATCAGATTTTAAGGCTTGGATACTTTTGGCCTTCAATGATACAAGATTGTGTTGATTTCACAAAAAAGGGTCATTTATGCCAATTACATGCCAATTTCATTCATCAACCTCCAGATTTGCTTCATACAGCTAAATACTCATGGCCATTTTCCACATGGGAAATGGATGTGGTGGGAACTTACCCTTCAGATACGGCCAAGCAGTTTAAGTATATTCTTACTTCTACTGACTTCTTTTACAAAAGGGCAGAAGCAATACCTCTCAAAGAAGTTAGTTCTAAAAGCATTGTTAGATTCATCAAGTCTAACATCATTACCATATTTGGTGTCCGTTATACCATATTGACGGACAATGGCACCAACTTCTGTTCATCCGAGATGAAGAAGTTGTATCAAGAATACAACATTAAATCCAACCATTCATCTTAGTATCATGCAGTGGCCAATGGCCAGATATAAACCTTCAACAAGACTCTTTCAAACATACTGCAAAAGTTGGTGGATAAAGATTAGTAGTCATGGCCTGATAAACTATTTCATGATTTATGGGCTTATCAGACTACCACCCACACTGCAACGCGGTCAACTCCATATTCATTGGTATATGGAATGGAAGTAGTCTTTCCTATTGAAGTTCAACTACCCTCGCTCAGAGTAAGTATTTGTGATCAATCATCTACAGATGAACAATCTCAAAAGCGATTGGATGAATTGGAATGGTTAGATGAGAAAATATTGTGCACACTGCACCACTTAGAAGTTTATCAGAATCGAATAGCATGAGATTTCAACCAAAAAGTTCATCTTCGTTCATTCATTCAGGGAGAACTGGTATTGGTTCTCAGAACTCTAATGATACCAGGAAAGAAACCTTTCAAGCTTGAACCAAAATGGGAAGGACCTTATTCAATACATAAGGTCTACTCCAATGAAGCACATTCATTAATCTCAATGGATGGAGAACTCATCACTACTCCAACCAATGCCAGATTTCTGAAGAAGTATTATTTATAAACACAAAATACATTGTTACAGTCCATACATATGACCTTAAACTATTTGTATTACTTTCGTCCTACATGACGTTAAACTGTGAAGAAGTCCCTAATACGTCCCACATGACGTTAAACTATGTCCTCTTTTGTCCTTACTACATGACATTAAACTGCACAGTCCCCCTTCTTTCCAACATGACATTAAAATATATTGTCCCCATCGTCCTAACTACATGACGCTAAACTGTACCGAAATCCCTTAATACGCCCTACATGACGTTAAACTGTATTTTTCCCCTGCTACATGACACTAAACTGTGCAGTACCAATAGTCCTAACTGCAAGACTTTAAACTGCATAATCCCTTCATATGTCCTACATGGCATTAAACTATGCATCGTTAAGGTTGTTTCTACCTCTTGTTTCTCACACAGAGTATGACTCATGTGAGATTAGAGAGAACTTTAACCATAACACCCTCTCTGGGCCGAATACCATTTTTAGGTCGTTGTCCCCAAGAACAACTTTATCACTAATTCATTGTTTAATTGAACTACGCGGACTTTTATCCTTGCCTTATAGGCTGGGTACGTAGGCAACCTCCCAAGGTTCAAGCCCAAAACCAATCTCTTCACATCGGTTCACCTCCATCTCATAAGATGTTGATTCATGAAACTTCCCCCAGAATCAATATCTTTACATTGGTTCACCTTCGTCCTTGCTATACGACGTTAAACTATACAACACTTTGTCCTGTACGACAATAAAATACAATATTCTTTAATACCCTCACCTGAGAGGGAATCATTGTCTACATTTATTTTCAATCATGTTATATTCCAAAGCCTATGTACATAAATGGAAATACCTGAACCTTTTATCTTGGGTTAAACCATCATTGCACTGAAGTCCCATTTCACCCTTCACATGTACGAACTAAATCTGTACAGAGGGTATTTCTAGAACTACGTGGGCTTGATTCCAATCCTTATGAGATATGTAGGAACATTCGAGTGTCCCTCGAATCTAGCCCCAAGTCTTTGGGCCTAACCCCAAATTCCACTTTCAGTACCTTGGCTGAAAAGTCCCCATGAAAAACACACACTGTGTATTTATTATAATGGTCCAAGATCTATGACCCTAAACTAAGATCTCCATACTTTAGTCCCACATGACATTAAACTGTATTTCAAGAACTACATATGGCTTGATTCCCATCCTTATGGGTTACATAGTGAAGTCTAATATTTCAATTCAAGACCCAGCCACAACATGATTATGGTTAACATTGATCTATGTATCTTTACATACATTGAACAATACCCATTTTTATGTGTCATAATTATAACCTTAAATATTTTCAGATCTTCATAACCCTTTTTTCCTGACTTCTAATCACAAAATGTCAAAATTCAATGAATTCTTTTGCCTAACCATGCAGCACGTTCCCTTAGGCGGCCTTGTATAAACAATCTACATAATAGACCTTTCATCCAAAAGATGCTATTATTTGACTATGCTGCTAATGCCCTTAGGTGGCCCTTCATAATTCAACCCCTTAATGGGTTATTTAAATGATGGTAATTTCATTATTAGGACAAAAACTTCTTTTTTTCCTTAGTCGTCTTAACGAAAATATGTAGGGATCCGCAAAAATATCCATTCTTTACATATTTGTCTCATACTCTTTTTCATGATGTGAAAATATTCAAGTCAATGGTTTATATTTTCCCTTCCCTACGTTTGGGTCAGACCTTCGTAGGAGTGACATTAATCCAGTTCTTAAACAATCTTTTTTGGAAATATCTTCTCCATATTCAAGTACTTATCTTCATACAACAAACCCTATGCTTTGGAAAATTTGAATCTCCATAAACTTCCATTGGCTTTTTAGTAGTAGAAAAGTAACTTTCTGAGAGTTCTTTTGCATGACTATGCAACACGTGCCCTTAGGAAGCCTTGCATAAGTAGTCTTCATAACAGACATGTTAGCCAAAGATGCTATTATTTGACTATGCAGCCAATTCCCTTAGGTGGACCTGCATAATTCAACCCCCTAACAGGTTTTTTAAATAATGGTAACTTCATTCTTGGGAAATACTTCTTCTAATGCCTTTTAGACCTTTTTCATATCATTCCTCAGATTCAAGGATTCTTAAGTCATAGTTTACATTTTTCCCCTTCCATACTTGAATATGGTAATATGTTTTCAAACAAATTATCAAGTAATTGAGTCAATTTTTATTCCATTCGTTCAAAGCTATTTTCAACCTTAAACATTATCCCTTTTATGTCCGATGTGCATGACTTTAAACTGCCCACAAAAGACAAGGGAAATCTAAATAAAAGTCAAGTTCCAGCTCACTAAACATACATTTTGTAGGATTTATGTAATATTGATCAATTAAAAGATTCAAAGTTTTTAGGGTTATTTATAATAATCCTAGTAAAAAAATCAAACTATGATTACTAGGCCCATTGGCTTAGGTAAAAATCTAATGTAGGTAGCAAAATAAATACATGCACAAATGATCATAGATGATTTTTTTTTTCAATTGGTGTACAAGAGATTAGAAGGACATCCACAAATTGGAGTCTCTTCTCTTTTCCAGAAAATTACAAGAGGCTGTCAACATAAGTCTTCACTTGATGGACAACATCCCGAGATTCATCAGCAGCTACTTGAAGCTCATACACTCGACCAACTTCACTCTTTTCATCTTGATGGAGTGCTTTCATGGCATCTGCAATGGCTTTCATACCATTCATTTGAGCTCCCTCTAGTGAATTATTGAGTTGGTCAGGTTCCCCTATAATAGCTTCTAACTGTTGCTGAAGGTGCATATGCTGGACGACTTTATCTTTGATCTTATGCTTCATCTCCTTCATCTTGGAAGCATAGTCAGCCTCACCTTGGGATACCAAAGCCTCAAATTCACTAATATTGGCTGACAACTTCACCCTGGTTAGATCTTCACGACATTTTTGCTCCTGATCTCTTCTTAAGATGATTTGTTTCACCGTGGTATGGATCTCTTGATATCCAAAACCGCCAAGTCCTAGCATGACGAACAGGGACGATAATCGAGGAATCTTTGATGACAGCTCTTCAAGCAGCACTTCATATAAGGCCCCAGCCTTAAACCATACTCAATATTGAATTAAATGAATAATTCACATTGAGGATCTTTTCAGGTTTAGAGTTTTATAGAATTAGGACATAACTATTACATCTCAAAAGATTACAAAGTAAAAACTTCTACTAAGTTTCCATAAAATAAAAACTCCTAAAAAGAAACATGTCTAGTTCTATGTTTTAGGTAGCATGACTTTCCCTTGATCCCATCCTTGACCCTATTCCACATTAAGTCCTGTGAAAAACATTTCAAAAACTTGGGATGAACATAAAAAGCTCAGTAAGGGATACACAAAGAATGAAAACTGTTAGTTTTTCAAAACAACAAGTAAACCATGTATACTTTATCAAAGTAATACTTTTCACCTTTATGAAGTAGTAAAAACTCTTCACTGAATAAAAGTTCATTACTTACCCTTCTATAACACAAATATTACCATAAAACCCATATAAATATCACATAGCATATAAAGGTAACTTGGGACATAAACATACTAAAATGGAATAACCATACGGTCGACTTCCACACATATTTAATGGAATAGCCATACGGCCGACTTCCATACCCAATGGATTTGAGGTTATAACGTAACCACCCGTACTGGTATTCACGGCACCACCCATCATATGGTTTATCATGTAACCACCCATCAAATGTCCAAGTACCATTATAAAATCATAGGACATAAAACAAATATAATGGAAAGAAAACATTTCCACACTTTGATCACAATATATCACTTAAATATATTGACATAACAAATCCATTATAAAAACCATTTTCAATACCAAAATACATAAAAGAGTATATGGTATTTATTTCATTTAAAAAAAACATC
This sequence comes from Viscum album, assembly GCA_963277665.1. NCBI lineage: Eukaryota > Viridiplantae > Streptophyta > Magnoliopsida > Santalales > Viscaceae > Viscum > Viscum album. The sequence goes on from OY728147.1 coordinate 161,855,844, forward strand.
ACGGCTTGTTGAGCAATCCAAAGACCAAATAATACTCGCGGCGATGGAAAAGGTCGTTGTCACCGCATACGTTAAAAGAAACATTACTTTTTGTCGTTTAGTAAAACACTTCATAGAAAAAGATTCCTTTTGTATAAAAGTAAAATTCAAAGGGGTTTATACACCGTTTAAAAGATAGTTGTGTATAAAATTAAATATGCCTCAATGAAAGGAGATTGAGATGAAGTCCCATACAAATAGGATATCCTTGGATTAAGGATAAATCAATTACATAATTATGTGTGAAAAATGAATACACCAAATATAAGTGGATATTAAGTGTAAAACAATAAGACGTTATTCACACATATTCATAGAATGACATATTCAAATAGTAAAAGTTTATCCCAAAGAATCAAAATTGGGTTTAGAAGTTCCCTTACAAAAATTCAACAGCCTAACGACGTCACTTCAAAATTCAGAAAGTTAATTAATGATAGATAAAAAGGGTATCTAATCCCTTGGACATAAAATTTACATCAATAAGGATATAGAAGAACATATAACAACATAATAATATGTAATTTAAAAGACATAACAAAAGAAGTCTTTTTAAAAAGAGGAGGGTGAAAGGTTCCCTTACCGACTTGGGTAACTTTCGAAACGTACACCCCATTGAAGAAGGGTCATACAATGAATATGTAAATACCCATAAATGAAATTATATTACACAAAGAGTATAATAATGGGAAGTACATACACCAATCAAAGGAAATGGTGGAAAATGTATCATAAATCTCACGGGACTAAAAGTGAGATGAACAATCCCTTACGAAAACTCGGCAGCCTAACGACGCCACATAAAACTTCCAAAAATGGATTGATGAGATAAAATAGAGTATCTAATCATATTAAAATAAAATTTACAGAAAGAAGAATATAAAATAACATCCCCCATAATAACAAAGAGGAGCTTAAAAGAAGTGACATAAAGGAGAGTACTTAAAAAAGAAAGAGAGAGGTTAGATCTCTTACGAAAATTCGGCAGCCTAACGACGCCACTCAAAACTTCCAAAATAGATTTATGAGAGAAAATAGGGTCTATCATCATATGAAAATAAAAAGTATAGAAGGATTAATATAAAAGAACATCCCAATCATAAGAAATATGAGCTTAAAAGGAATGACATAAAAGAGTGTAGTTAAAAAGAAAGAGAGGAGTAAGATCCCTTACCTCAAGTCCGACTTTTCTTGTTCATTTCTTTATATTCATGAATAATAAACTTTGGTAAATTTATAATTTCTTAAGGACCACTTTTAAAGATTATTATTCAGTTTATATCACATATTATAATGTTATAATAATTGGTTAATAATTTGAGTTCATATTAGACATTTTTGTCGATGTTTGGTACATGAGTCAAAAATGAACTTAATTGAAAATGATTGTCCATGTAGTTATGAGTAAATCATCTCCAGAATAGTATTAATGATTTAAATATCATATATATCCAGTACATATTCATTTTATACTACTCCATAACATTTTGAGATAAAAAAATTAAAAGCACCGTTCATGGAGACTGTAGGCCGTACGTACGCATGAACGCTACTTTCATTTTTTTGTCATATTAATGGAATTAAAACAAAATGAGAGATTTATATATTATAATTACAGAATTATATCCTTAATTTAGATGTAATATATTACATATATATCCATTATATATATGTACATATAATAGTACATATCATTTGGAGATAAGGAATGAAATGTACCGTTCATGGAGACGGTAAGCCGTACGTACGCATGAACTCTACTTTCATTTATTTTTATTTTGTATTCAATGGAATTAAATAATAATTATATAAAGGTATATTATAATTCCAGTAGGATATCATATGTAATACCATTAATTCCATCCTTTATACATCCCACATATGGCATTAACAAATCAAATCACTTTGAGGGGGCGGTAGTCCGCATTTCCTAAAATGAAGATATCACGTTTACCCATAATGGAAACCATAAAGGTATGCCATAAATGAAAAATAGAGAAGATTAAGGAAAACATAAACATATTATATATCATATATAAATATAGTGACATATTAATGTCCACCTTTTAAGGTGTTAAAATAATATTGAACAATTATCGTTTCGTGAGGCAGTAATTTGCCATCCACAGAAACAATATGTTCTTCAACCATTAGACGAAGGTGTGTGAAAGTGTAGCTCGAATCCTTCTTATAACAACATAATAGTATATTTAAGATACTGGTGTTGTTACAAAAAAAAGTAATAAAAATAGTTTAGGGGTTTGGAGAAGAAAAATAAAACAAAAGAACACAAGGGAAGACATTACCTTTAAATCGGGCAACTCTCTTTGATTTGAGCTCAAAGGCTTCCTTGGAAAGGATTATGCCCAAAGTGAGGCTTCAATAATGAAGAGAGGGATGTGGAGAGATGAAATGGGCAGGGGTTGGCCGAGCCAAAGTCTTGAGAGGTGTGTGTAAGGTGGTAGAGGTGGGGGCCTTTTATAAGAGAAAAGGAGGGGCACTCTTGGAATGTTATAAAATATTACATTATTATAAAATGATTTTTCAGATTTTAAAGGTCAAAAAAGGATATATTTCGAGGATAAGGTGATAAGGTTTTGAAATCCACCCATCCAATAGGTTTTTGACAAGTGTAGGTCTTATATTTTACATTACCTTTTCATTTTATTTAAATCGTTAAATAATGAGGTAATCACTGCATCATTATGGTGTCATAAATAATTTAATTTATGTAGTGTCTAAAAATTATAAAAAAAATATCATGATGTAGTAAATCTTTTTATATTTCTAATGAATATTTATAGTAAAAAATATGACTTGTATGACACCATATAAAAATTGTTTTAGTAAAACAACACATGTTTGTGACATTTTAATTTTAACATTAAATAAAAAGGTATTAATGTCATTTTCCAACCAAAGTGGCTCCATGGTGTCCCCATGTTGACCCATGGATTATATTGGTCGGCCATGACACATCCAATGGGGTTATTACATGTGTCTAGGTCATTTCATATTATTAAAACATTATTTTTTACCTTAAATTACACTAATTACCTCTAATCGCGATTAATAAACTTAAAAGTTACTATTCACCAAAAAATTATTTTAATCCCATTGAACCAAATTTTACTTATTAATGACATCCATGTATGTCGGATTTTTGAAATTCAAAACACAGAAGTGGTAAAGTTTCATTTAAACGAAAAATCAGTTTCTTTAACTACCACTTAGTGGTTTCACTATTCATCAAAAATTGAAGTTTTTCAGAAAATTACCAAAAATTTACCCTAGACTATATTTGATATTCCGAATTCAAAAATGATGTCTATTTTAAAAAATTCAAAACATATAAGTTACATTAATTAATTTAATAATTAATTCCCGTTGTCAGAGCAAATAGCGTGTTTTTATGAAACAATAAGTATCAAAAGATTGACACTAGTTTAAGTCCAATTTCAAGATGAAATTAATTCCAACGACCACTATTGGATTAAATGGTAAATATATATTCTAATTTCACTTTGAAACCAATTCAAAAGATAATCTAATAATATAAATAAATTATATTAAAAAGAGGTTTTTAATTAAAATACAACATTTCTCACTATTCATTAGAAAATGAACATTATCGGAAAAATACCAAAAATTTACACAATGTAAATTTTGATGTCCCGATTCTAAAGAAGAATTTTAGTTTTTCAAATATAACACATAAAATTGTCAAAAAGTGGATTTAAAAGAGGTTCGTCATCAAAAGGCGGTTAATCGACCTTTTAAAGAATATTAGAATGTTTTCGCTTAAAATTGGATTCATTCACATTTTTAATCCTCTAACATTTATTGTAAAAAGTAAAAATATTTGAAAAACATATATAATAATTTTGTAGTTAGTTCTGTTCATTCCTTCCATTACAACGGCTAGGCGTTAACTACAATTTAAAATAATATTATTTTATTATTAGAGTGCAACGTAAGATTCACAAGAAACTCGTTGTTGCGTATTGGGTACGCCATCGAGCATAGCGTCCCCTTTAAAGTTATATTAATATTTTTTTCACAAATATGGATAAATGTGAAAATGTCATATTCTTTATTTACCTTGGGTGTTACATCTTTCCCCCTTTTGGAAATTTCGTCCTCACAATTTTAAAATTGGGCTTGGAAACTTCATTGAAAATCCCACATCGGAACAAGAGTCAGTAAAACAATCACTTTAAAATAAAGAAAGAGAAGTACAAAGGTCACCCGAGTTAACCCATACTAGGATTACAAGTATGAAAATATTGACATGGAGGAAAAAACAAAGGGTCATGTTCTGAGGGAGAGTGATAGTAAACATTTCTAGGAGAAAGTTAACCATAAGAAAATCACAAACTTGTGATGGGTTAAACGATATTTGATTCCCCAGCAGGAAAAGATAACAGAAAACATTTTTGTTTTAAGTTACTCTTCATTCAGGAATTTATTTTTGATCTTAACTAAATCATAATGAAACATACTTACTTGTCACGTAGAATTTCAACTTTTACTATATTTCTTAATCAAAATCATATTTTCTCCAAAAGACGAGTATTTAGGAAGACTTGTTCGCATTAAGAGTACTATTATCAACTTCTTGAGAATCACCTAATCCACAAAAGAGAACTATATATTTCCCATGTCTTTAGACAAAATCCAAAACCAAAATTGTTAGTATGAGATCAGATAATCCACAAAAGTATAATCCTTTATAAAAAGAAAATCCATTCTTAATCTCCAAAATTTGTCCAAAAAAACCCAAAGTTCAACTAAGACCATTCGATAAACAATTGTCCATAAAATTATTCAAAGTAAACCAAACTAAGATTGAAACCCAAATATTTTAAGGATTTAATCACATAGTCTTCTAAGGTACAAGTTAACTTTTATCTCCAAATAACATCAGTTTCTATTAAATTCTCATATTGAAAAGTAATTAACCTAATCACATATCCTCCGTGATAGGTTAATCATTTCCATAGATAACCCAAAATAAACTTACTCTTGATTCCTAAAATCATCTAACTAAAAATAATTAGTCAAACTAACCAGGGACTTCATGTAGTCCAGTGGTAGGTGATAAATACCAGTCGCACTTTGGTTGTGGGTTCGATTCCCGCAGCTTTGTCCGACGTGACGGGTTGTCACATGGTCTGCGTGTTGTCCTTTTTCCAAAACTATATAATTCTTAAATCATTCCCCAAAACGAGATAAAATCTTCAAAAACAATCATAACATATTTTAACCTCAATTTTATCTCATGCCTTTCATTTTCCATCATAATATATAACAACCCATAATTACCTCAAAAGTAAGGATCATATAAACCCTAATGGTTACCATTATAATTATTACCTGAACTTCCACATCGATTGGTCATCTCGTACATGATGCATTTAAGAACAAACCAAGGTACAAGTGGTTGATCATGACAACTTGATAGTTGGTTTAGAAAAACCACGAGTTTCCTCATTGAATCCCCCATTTCATCCAGTCTCTTAATCAGAGAACCACCATAGTTTCCTTCAAACCTATTGTCACTTTGGGGCCTGCTAGATCCATCCATTCACTAAAAACAGAAATGTCAGTGTTAGTATATCAACAAAACCATCATGTACTAATGAGGAAGATAAAAACTAAGATATACTTACTCATTCAATTTATCTAAAACTAGGACTCTTTCTGAAATCCTAACCATTATGGTAATGTCACTTATGCTTACAGAATACCCTAACCTCTAAAGTTATCTAAACCGACCTCTGATACCAACTATAAGGCCCTGACCTTAAAACTTACTTAATATTGAATTAAATTAATAATTTACATTGAGGATCTTTTCAGGTTTAGAGTTTTAGAGAATTAGGACATAACTATTACATCTCAAAAGATTACAAAGTAGAAACTTCTACTAGGTTTCCATAAAATAAAAATCTCTTAAAAAGAAACATGTCTAGTTCCATGTTTTAGGTAGCATGACTTTCCCTTGATCCCATCCTTGACCCTATTCCACGTTAAGTCCTGTGAAAAACATTTCAAAAACTTGGGATGAGCATAAAAAGCTCAGTAAGGTATACACAAAGAATGAAAACTGTTAGTTTTTCAAAACAACAAGTAAACCGTGTATACTTTATCAAAGTAATACTTTTCACCTTTATGAAGTAGTAAAAACTCTTCACTGAATAAAAGTTCATTACTTACCCTTCTATAACCAAAATATTACCATAAAACCCATATAAAGATCACATAACATATAAAGGTAACTTGAGACATAAACATACTTAAATGGAATAACTATACGGTCGACTTCCATACATACTTAATAGAATAGCCATACGGCCGACTTCCATACCCAATGCATTGGAGGTTATAACGTAACCACCCATCCTGGTATTCACGACACCACACGTCATATGGTTTATCACGTAACCACCCGTAAAATGTCCAAGTACCATTATAAAATCATAGGACATAAAACAAATATAATGGAAAGAAAACATTTCCACACTTTGATCACAATATATCACTTAAATATATTGACATAACAAATCCATTATAAAAACAATTTTCAATACCAAAATACATAAAAGATTATATGGTATTTATTTCATTTTAAAAAAACATCACTACTTGTTGAGGAAGCCAAAGACCAAATAATACTCGCAGCGGCGGAAAAGGTCGTTGTCACTGCATACGTTAAAAGAAACATTCCTTTTTGTCATTTAGTAAAATGATTCGTTGAAAAATATTCATTTTGTATAAAATTAAAAGTCAAAGGGGTTTATACACCGTATAAAAGACAGTTGTGTATAAAAAGAAATATGACTCAATGAAAGGAGATTGAGACGAAGTCCCATTAAAAGACGGTATCCTTGGATTAAGGATAAATCAATTACATAATTATGTCTGAAAAACGAATAAACCAAATATAAGTGGATATTAAGTGTAAAACAATCATATGTTATTCACAAATATTAATAGAATGACATATTCAAAGAGTACAAGTTTATCCCAAAGAATCAAAATTGGGTTAAGAAGTTCCCTTGCAAAAATTCGACAGCCTAACGGCGTCACTTCAAAATTCAGAAAATTAGTTGATGATAGATAAAAAGGGTATCTCATAACTTGGAAATAAAATTTACATCAATAAGGATATATAAGAACATATCCCAACATAAGAATATGTAATTTAAAAGACATTACAAAAGAAGTCTTTTTAAAAATAGGAGGGCGAAAGGTTCCCTTACCGACTTGGGTAACTTTCGAAACGTACACCCCATTGAAGAAGGGTCATACAATGAATATGTAAATACCCATAAATGAAATTATAATAAAAAAAGAGTATAATAATGGTAAGTACATACACCACTCAAATGAAATGGTGGAAAATTTAGCATAAATCTCGTGGGACTAAAAGTGAGATGAACAATCCCTTACAAAAACTCGGCAGCCTAACGACGCCAGATAAAACTTCCAAAAATGGATTGATGAGATCAAATAGAGTATCTAATCATATGAAAATAAAATGTAAAGCAAGAGGAATATAAAATAACATCCCCCATCATAACAAAGAGGAGCTTAAAATAAGTGACATAAAGGAGAGTACTTAAAAAAGAAAGAGAGAGGTTAGATCTCTTACGAAAATTCAGCAGCCTAACGGCGCCACTCAAAACTTTCAAAATGAATTTATGAGAGAAAATAGGTTCTCTCATCATATGAACATAAAAATTACAGTATGATTAATATAAAAGAACATCTCAATCATAAGAAATACGAGCTTAAAAGGAATGACATAAAAGAGTGTACTTAAAAAGAAAGAGAGGAGTAGGATCCCTTACCTCAAGTCCGACTTGTCTTGTTCGTTTCTTTATATTACTGAATAATAAACTTTGGTAAATTTATAATTGATTAAGGAACTATTTTAAAGATTATTATTCAGTTTATATCACATATTATAATGTTATAATAATTGGTTAATAATGTGAGTTCATATCAGATGTTTTTGTCGATGTTTGGTACATGAGTCAAAAATGAACTTGTTTGAAAATGATTTTCCATGTAGTTATGAGTAAATCATCTCCAGAATAGTATTAATGATTTAAATATCATATATATCCAGTAAATATTCAATTTTTACTACTCCATAACATTTGGAGATAAAAAAAATTAAAAGCACCGTTCAAGGAGACGGTAGGCCGTACGTACGCATGAAGGCTACTTTCATTTTTTTGTCATATTAATGGAATTAAAAAAATGAGAGATATATATATTATAATTCCAGAATTATATCCTTCATTTAGATGTAATATATTACATATATATCCATTATATATATGTACATATAATATTACATAACATTTGGAGATAAGAAATGAAATATACCGTTCATGGAGACGGTAAGCCGTACGTACGCACGAACGCTACTTTCATTTATTTTTCTTTTGTATTCAACGAAATTAAATAATAATGATATAAAGGTATATTATAATTCCAGTAGGATATCATATGAAATACCATTAATTCAATTCTTTATATGTCCCACATATGGCATTAACGAATCAAATCACTTTGAGGGGGTGGTAGTCCGCACTTCCTAAAATGAAGATATCGCGTTTACCCATAATGGAAACCATAAAGGTATCCCATAAATGAAAAATACAGAAGATTAAGGAAAAAATAAGCATATTATATATCATATATAAATATAGTGACATCATAATGCCCACCTTTGATGGTGTTAAAATAATATTGAACAATCATCGTTTCGTGAGCAAGTAATTCGCCATCCACAGAAACAGTATGTTCTTTAACCATCAGACGGAGGTGTGTGAAAGTGTAACTCGAATCCTTCTTATAAAAACATCCTAGTATATTTAAGATACTGGTGTTTTTACAAAAAAAGTAATAAAAAGAGTTTAGGGGTTTGGAGAAGAAAAATAAAACAAAAGAACACAAGGGAAGACATTACCTTTAAATCGGGTAACTCTCTTTGATTTGAGCTCAAAGGATTCCTTGGAAAGGATTCTGCCCAAAGTGAGGATTCAATGATGAAGAGAGGTATGTGGAGAGATTAAATGGGCAGGGTTTGGCCGAGCCAAATGCTTGAGAGGTGTGTGTAAGGTGGTAGAGGTGGGGGCCTTTTATAAGAGAAAAGGAGGGGCACTCTTGGAAAGTTATAAAATATTACATTATTATAAAATGATTTTTCGGATTTTAAAGGTCCCAAAAGGATATATTTCGAGGATAAAGTGATAAGGTTTATAAATCCACCCATGCAATAGGTTTGGGACAAGTTTAGGTCTTAGATTTTACATTATCTTTTCATTTTATTTAAATCGTTAAATAATGAGGTAATCGCTGCATTATCATGGTGTCATAAATAATTTAATTTATTTAGTGTCTAAAAATTATAAACAAAATATCATTATGTAGGAAATATTTTTATATTAATAATGAATATTTATATTAAAATATATGACTTGTATAACCCCATATAAAAATTATTTTAGTAAAACAACACATGTTTGTGACATTTTAATTTTAACATTAAATAAAAAGGTATTAATGTCATTTTCCAACCAAAGTGGATCCATAGGGTCCCCAAGTTGACCCATGGATTGTCTTGGTCGGCCATGTCACATAAAATGAGGTTAGGACATGTGTCTAGGTCATTTCATATTATTAAAACATTATTTTTACCTTAAATTACACTAATTACCTCTAATCGTGATTAATAAACATAAAAGTTACTATTCACCAAAAAATTATTTTAATCCCATTGAACCACATTTTACTTATTAATGACAACCATGTATGTCAGATTTTTGAAATTCAAAACATAGAAGTGGTAAAGTTTCATTTAAACGAAAAATTAGTTTCTTTAACTACCACTTAGTGGTTTCACTATTCATCAAAAATTGAAGTTTTTCAGAAAATTACCAAAAATTCACCCTAGGCTATATTTGATATTCTGAATTCAAAAATGATGTCTATTTTAAAAAATTCAAAACACACAATTTACATTAATTAATTTAATAATTAATTCCCGCTGTCAGAGCAAATAGCGTGTTTTTATGAAACAATAAGTATCAAAAGATTGACACTAGTTTAAGTCCAATTTCAAGATGAAATTAATTCCAACGACCAATATTGGATTAAATGGTAAAAATATATTCTAATTTCACTTTGAAACCAATTCAAAAGATAATCTAATCATATAAATAAATTAGATTGAAAATAGGTTTTGAATTAAAATTCAACATTTTTCACTATTCATTAAAAAATGAACATTATCGGAAAAATACCGAAAATTTACACAAAGTAAATTTTGATGTCCCAATTCTAAAGAAGAATTTAATTTTGTCAAATATAACACATAAAATTTTCAAAAAGTGGATTTAAAAGAGGTTCATCATCAAAAGGCGGTTAATCAACCTTTTAAAGAATATTAGAATGTTTACGCTTAAAATTGGATTCATTCGCATTTTTAATCCTCTAACATTTATTGTAAAAAGTAAAAATATTTGAAAAACATATATAATCATTTTTTAGTTAGTTCTATTCATTCCCTCCATTACAATGGCTAGGCATTAACTACAATTTAAAATAATATTATTTTATTATTAGAGTGCAACGTAAGATTTCTATGAAACTCGTTGTTGCGTATTGGGTATGCCATAGAGCATAGTGTCACCTTTAATGTTATATTAATATTTTATTGACAAATATGGATAAATGTGAAAATTTCATATTCTTTATTTACCTGGGGTGTTACACTTCAGATATGATTTTCCATATGTTGTTCCATGCCTTACATCGTGAAAATCTGAGCGCCTTAAGAACCTTGGGTCTGATTCGACATCATCATCACAGGGGGGCATGTAATCTGGGATTAATGCACTTAAGGAAGTTCCATGTTCTGCTCCTTCCCTCTGACCCTGCTTGCTTCACCTTCTACTACTATTTGTGAAGAAGTTGAGACTTCACCTCTAGATCATGCCATTGAAGTTGATAGCCCTGTTTGATCAATTAAAAGTATGGTTAGTTTCATAGAACAATGAAAGTTGGTTGTCTATATTGAAAACTCAGTACAATCATTACCTAACAGTAGATCAACATCTTGACAAGACTCCTCCCCATCTTTCCCAGTTTCAACAGGATCTTCAAGATGGGTCTCATGAGGGTTTACTGGGTTTATCTCCACTTGAGATAATGTTTCTGTAGTGGTAGGGTTGACATCACTGTCCACACCCTCTTCAGGCATTGGCAGTTTAACAGCTTCTTTGGATGGAACTGAATATTATTTTCATTCATGATTAGAAGTGTAAATTATAAGAAAATTTATTGGACGAAGGATACCACTCATGACCAAGATCTTCTAAATCACATGATAACTTAGCATGATCAAAAAATTATTTGAAAGAAATGCCAAGATTCATCATTTCATCCAATGATATTTCAGAATACTGGTTAGTCTCACTAGTGGGAGCATTTGATGTGTCTTCTTGGCGACCTTCATTTTGCATCCCCTGACCATGGACAGATTCTTCAGGAAGGATGTCAGGTTTAGTTTCCGTGGCCTCCAATGATTCTGGTGCAGGTGTTATACCTAAAATATCACAGAACGGAATTTAGTTGATGTTTTAATTCAACATTTAATGAAGCACTGTATGAAGCATTGTTAAATTACCAGAAGTGGGTTCTTCTCTACTTGTAGCAGCAGCAGGAGCAGTACTAGGAATATATGTTGGCTCTTTTTTAGAAGCAGCCAAGTCAGCCTGAATTTGCATTTGTTCCACATCACCCTCTATGGTCCTCAAAGGAGGATTAGTCCTCTCCCTCAGGGGGGAAATTGAAGAAGCCCCTGCAATCCCAAGGAAAATGAGCAATCTTTTCATGGTTTAAGACTCATGATTATCCGAAGGACTTACCACTACTGATGAAGCGTTTAGTCATGGAATTATTCCTCCGATGCCTTTTTCCCTTTGGATTTTTGGGAGTGTCGGCAGTCTCCATTATAGGTACCTGAATGGGAGAATGGAAAGCCATGCCCAACTCCACATCCATGGCCTGCTGGCCTGGAGATAACTCGCCCAACTCAAGAGGAGATTTAGCAGCAGCCCCGATGGCAGTACCACCAGGGCTATACTGTCGTGAAGGAACTTCAGTAGTTCCTTTCCTTGTAAGCTGTAGGATAAAGAAAGTAATTTCCTTGAGTAAAAAAGCTTTGACTGAAATGGAGTTGTAAAGTAAATAAGAAAAGAAAACTTACATCTTCAGGAGCCACGTACTCATGCCACTCCTCATGGGTGGCGCTGTGATCCATCATTTCCTTCACCCGCTTGGTGATAGTGATAGAATCATCGGTGGAATGTATATAAGTCCTCAAATCTTTTACATAGGCACTTACTTCATCATGGTTATCCTTGAAATGAATATTTTTAGGAGCCTAAAGAGTCCCTATTCCAGGAAGATGTATCCCTTCACATAGCTCCAGCCAGATAGTTTCAGTATCGCAGTATACATCCCGCCATGTCTGGATGGCGTCTGATCGTAGATATGTAGGTGTACTAGAAGGCTATGAAGAGGGTCCTACGACCTTGGATTTTAATTTCTTTCTAGCTCCTGCAACTATGAAAAGAGAATAAAAACTTGTTACTATATAAAGTTACTAGCAATTAAATTTCCTCAATAAAGTAACTCACCTGGAGTTGATGGAGTGGATCTCTTGATTCTGACAGGAGGATTATATATAGAACGTGGCCACTTTGACACATGTTGTATCTCCTGAGAATCTGATGAATCAGCCTCGGTTGAAGAACTCAGTGAACCAGCTTCAGGAGTGGAAGAATCACCTACCACCTGAATTGTTTCTTTCTCAATGGTTCTCTTCTTCTTCCCCACCCGATAAACAGGTTTATTCAATATTTTCTCAGGATATGATGCTATCCAGTTTTCAGCATACCATAAGGCCAAATTCCTTACCACTTCAGCATCTGGTAAGTCAAAAACTACCCCAGTCCTTTCCATAGCCATTAAAAACCATAGTTGTCGGGAAACCATTGGATGCTGCTCTGACCTGAAATGCACTGGAGGAGATACAACAGTTGTGTGCATACACTTGAATTGGCGTAAAAATCGATATGGAGCATAGGCCTCACCTATAATTTCCCCATCAATTTTGGTGGCCAGTACACTATCTCTGCAGGCCAGGATGTAAGACCTCTGTTCCAAGATGGCTGATCCATCGTCAACAAATCGCCCTGTCGTCAGATTTCCATAGGGAAAGAAGTGGAATTCCTTATGCATACCCAGCCTTGGCCTAATATCATAGTCATTAAGGAACAAAGGACAAACTCCAGAGAAGGTCTGAACAGACGGCCTGAAAGAACTTCTAGGAATCTGTATCCCGTTCTGTAAAACATATGTCTGGAAGTGAGTGGCGATCCATCCCCATAAAACTTGGAATGGTCCCACTAATCTCAAAGGATACTTACCCATATAGACATGGAGTAAGCTCCTTTGAATCTTTTCCAAAACTGGGGTAGCCAACTCCACCATCTTCCTTTCAGCCAACTTGGTTACAATAACGAAAGTCCTTAACCTGATGCCTCCCTTCGAATCTCTGACTGGAAAAAGATAGACACTGAACCATAAGGCTAAAAAGCCTTCCAGACGAGTCTTCTCTTGGATTTTATGATTCAATTCATACCCCCATTTCTTAAACTCTCCTGATTCCAGAGTCGGCCAGAATGGGCTAGGAGCACCTCTCTTATCTACTATAGGGAATCTAGTAGGACGAGTACAGGTGGGACCCTTTTCCCTCTTCTTCTTGAGAAACACATCCATCCATTCCTCTGTATGAATATCCCTTCTAGAATGTGTCTTTGATGTCTTTGAGATTTTGAGCTTATGATAAATCTTCAATAACCCTCGAACCAAATCCGGAGTCTTCTCCAGATCATTCAAGGTTGCCTTTGGAGGGATGAATTCTTCATACATATCACCCAAAATTGGAACCCCTGAGATCTTGTAGACATCCCAAAAACTAATTCCTACATCTCCATGGGTCAGATATAATGAATTAGTTTCTAGGCTCCAGTGGCTAAGCAATTCCAGTGGAAAATTATCATTCCTATAAACATATATCTGCCCAGCCCAGACAGATTCATAAATTGAAACTCCCTTCAGATCCTCGAAAAACCATTCACAAGTTTGTCGCACCCAATAAGCCCACATCCAAGTTGGCTTCACACCTCCTCTAGAACGGAATTACCATTTCTTTTTTCAGCCTTTGTATTGATCCATCTGAGAATTTAGAAAGATTGAGGGATAACAATGTGGTTGCAGCTCAGGTTTGTGAGGTTTCAGATCTGGTGCACACGAGCTATGATGCATTATATAGGCTTTCTTTACTGTTCTATCATTAGAAAATGTTCCTGCGATTGAGACATTTGCTGAAGAAAAGTTGTTATATGACTGAAACCAGGAATGTAGGAGATAGTTCTTTGCATCTGGAATAATGGCATCTTGCAGATGACCATGGCCATACAGAGGAAGATAGATGCTGTACGGGAAATTAATATGATGCTTCTTCAAATACTTGGATAATTTTGGGAGAGTAATTTCACAGATGGAATAGTAATCATGGCCAACGATGTCCATCATATCATCAATTCTTTTTCTTGCCAGTTCATCAGTCGTTCTGATTCTCTTGGGAGCCATTGGATTTGCACAAAAGTTGAATAATTAACTCTTAAAGTAAGTTATTTTTTCATAAAATTTGTGAAAGAATTGAAAAAATTGGATAAGGAATTTAGGTGCGCAAGTCCCATAGTTGGAATGCAAGTCTCCTTCGGTCACGCAAGTATTGGGTGTGCATGTATCACCGCACAAGTCCAAATACCTTAACAGAAGCACGACACAAGAAACAAGAAGCACAGACGAGCGAAAGCCGCGAGTCCACTTGCACGCCGAGAGAAAAAAACAAGCGAGAGCCGAGTTCTTTGCACAAAGTGAGGCCGTCTATTTATAGATGAGGCTGTACCCCTGTGTGCCGGACCCTACGCACCGGACCTTGCGTGCCCGGAGCCCATTTGCGCGCCATACCCTGTGTGCCCTAATGTCCATTTTATTTCTCGTTTTCCTCAGAGTCAATCCTCATTCCTTTTTGGATCCAACTCTGAGGGGTGACTTTTGTTGACGCTCCTTTTTTTTCACAGAGTCTAAATGAAATAAAAAAGAAAATACCTCAAACAAAGAAGATTCATCCATTGAATAAACATCAAAAAAAGAGAAAGGGATGAACAATGAGAACATTCCACAGAGGTCGCGCAAGTTACAGCATGGTCGCGCAAGTAAACTTGCGCGCCTCCTAGTGGTCGTGTAGGTGACTTGAGTGCCCTCTTTGAAAATCACCCAGGGTCTTCTCCAGCCTATAAATAGCCTCGGTGGGCCCCCCCATTTGAGGAGGAATTTTTCTAGAATTCAGATACAGATCTCTGAATGCCCAAGTCTCTTCTTCAAGTCGTCCAAACACTTATAAGGTAATTCTTTACCTATAATGGAATGTCTAAACAAGAGGAGTAAGGTCTAGGTGTTAGAATTCACTAACACTTGTGTGCCTAAGTGTTTTACCCTTAAGGGAAATGGACACACTTGCGCGCCTCCTTACCTACTCATTGAAACTTGCGCGCCACTCTTTTGGAAGTACCTCGGGATAATTCTAAAGGATTTGGTCAAGGATCACCCAAGTATTACCTTACTGGTTAATCATCGCCCATGTATATAGGTGTCGCGCAAGTATACTTGCGCGACCAAGACTTGCGCGCCCATGCAGTACTTGCGCGACCAACCTAGGACTTGCGTGCCCTTCTATTTTTGGGTGCCCTTCCTACCCATTTCACCACTCTTATCCCATTTCACCTCTCCTATTCAGGATTCAGGATTCAAGACACTCTTCAAAGACATTTATGGAATGTTTTCTTGATTGAATTCATTATCTGAAAAAAATTCCGTGGAACGTATCTCAAAACCTAGTGATTTACACATATTTATGTCACTAAAGTTAGATATTTCATTAATCCAACCTCATCCTTTAAGATGAGAGAACCCTAATTTGGGATTCATTTTCAGGAGTAAGCCCCAGTCATAATTTCCCTTAACCTGGGCCTCCTCTTTAGGAGTAATCCCCAGTCCAGGTCCCCTTAATTTTGGGCATCCTCCTTAGGAGTAAGCGCCAACCATAATTCCCTTAACTTGGACCTCCTTTTCAGGAGTAATCCCCAGCCATAATTTCACATAACCTGGGACTACTTTTCAGGAGTAAGGCTTGGTCTTAATTTCTCTTAACTAGTTTTCATTTACTTTTGATTTGAGTTTCCTTTTCAGGAGTAAAATTCAATCATAAGTACCCTCTTAATTTGGAGATCTTTCTCAGGAGTAAGCCCCAATTTAGAGTATCCAAATCTTCCTAAAGTACATATATCTTTATTGACCCTATTTCTAGGTTTCTTCCTGGAAGTAAATCCTAATATTCATTTTTTGGGCAGTCATATACATAAGCCCCACATTATTTCTCATGATTGCATCTTTCATGGCACAATTGTCTGGTTTTACCAATACCTCTTGTTTCTCACACCGAGCATGGATCACTTGAGCTTAGAGTGTAAAAGTAATTATGAAATCTTTCTTTGAGCCATCAATCATACATAAAACTCATACTACCTTACTCGAAATATGTGGGTTATGATTCCTTCTCTAATCAAGGATACGTAGGTAGCCCATCTGCGGGTGCGATCCGAACACTGAAATAATCTATGTCCTTCTGAATGACAATAAACTTCAAGTGCCCCGCTGAGTGGCTTTAAAACCAGCATGGTTATCATAATAACCAAGAGACTTCTATATAATGTATTAAAGGATACCATTGACTAATAATCTCTAAACAAACACAGATGATTCTCTATCGATGAAGAACCTCGAATACATTTAAAAGATTATCTAAATTTCATACATATTTATCATTTATTTTTAGATCTAAAGGAAGTCTCATTTTAATACTTGGTAATGTAATAAGGATTCACAAACATAACTTAAATCAATAAAGAGAGTCCTAGAGTAGACAATAATCCCCCTCAAAGAGGTGTGATGAGTCCGACCTCCCATCCTCTTGACCAATGCAAATTCCTAAGCCTCATCAGTACATAACTAATGAGCACCTGCCTTTGGAAAGTAGGTCCAAATGAATATGGAATCGTTGGATGTTTACGGTTCTATGAAAAACCCGTTAGAAACTTCTTGGAATGTTTGAACCTCAAACCAATAAGGTCATTCCAAATTCTAGAGGAAAACAAGAGGATATAATTAATTTCTTGAGTCATATTTGGAACCACATCTAGTGGTTCGTCTTAATGAAATTATTATAAAAGATTAATCAATGAATGTGAAGGATATCCTAATAATAAAGTATTTATTTATTGTGTAAGGTTTTATTGATTTATTTCCTAATTAGTTACCAAGATATACACTTAATAATGATCTTTAATTCTCTTTTTATTATATCCTAGATGTACCTCTCATATCTAAGCCTCCCTAGAGAATTGATACGACGGAATTTGTGAAATTAAATAAAAAAATAAAAGACTTATGTGGTTTCGTATTAATATAACCTAGTGTTTTGGTAGATCCTATATTATTTGTGAAGAAGAAGGATGATTATATGAGGTTATGAATTGACTACATGGAAATCAATTCCACTACTATTAAGAACACATACTCTTTACTTCAAATCAATAATCTATTTTAATAACTTCTAGGGGACCAATACTTTTTAAATATTGAAATTATTCTTGGTTATCATCAGTTAAATGTTAATAATTATTATATACTAAATATTTCATTTCATACAAGGTATAAAAATTAAGATTTTACACTAATTCTTTTAGGGTTATTAAATGCACCATATGTGTTTATGGATTTAATGAATAGAGTATTCAAGGATTATATTGATAATTTTTATGGTATTTATTCATGATATATTGATATAATATATGTCATATGAATAATTTGAATAACATTTATAGATCATTCTCAAGAATCTATGAGAGAATAAGTTATATAGGAATTTCAGTAAGTGTGAATTTTGGCATCAATTTGTTTCTTTTCTTGGATATATTGTCTCAAATGATAGAATATATATTGACCATTAAAATACAAAGGTGGTAAAATAATGGACCATCCAAATGAATATAATTGATATAAATAGTTTCCTTGGATTATATGATTACTATTATTTATTTTTTACAACTTTTCAAGATTAGAAACCTAATAACCAATTTGGCACAAAAAAGGAACAAATTCACATGATTAAATAAAAGTGAAAAAAGCTTTATGGAACTAAAGAAGATATTTTTTAATACATGAATATTAACCTTATGATCTAAAATTAAATAAATTATAATATATAATGAGGCATAAAGGAAACTACTAGGGCGTGTCCTTATACAAATGATAGAGTTGTTCCTTATTCTTTGAGAAAATTAAATATCCATAATTAAATCAATCTAACTCATGATATTAAGCTGTTGGGTATAATATTTTCTTTGAATATATAGAGACCCTATATTTATATTGAAATATGTGACATATATATAAATCATAAGAGTTTTAAGTATATGTTCACAAAAAAAAAGCTCGACATGAGATGAAGAAGATGACTAGATCTACTCAAGGACTATGACTGCACAATATACTAACACAATGATAAGGAAACCAATGTTACAGATTCATTAAGTAGGAGGGATCAAAGAGTTATATCCCTGATAAGAATAGGAAACTATCCAATGTCAATGGATTTATTAAAGTTGGACATAGAAATTATTAGGTAAGGGGAAATCATCCCTTTTTCAATAAATTTCCCAACCATATTTACTAAATAATAAAAAGAAATATTTAAAAAATTAAAAGGTATTTCAAATGAAAATTAAGGCTGTGAAATATGGGAAATTGAAAGACTTTGTCTTTGAATTTGGTGTATTAAAGTTTGGAAGGAGACTATGTGAACCATAAAATCCTAAGTTAAAGAGGGAATTACTAGATGAAGTTCATAACCCAAATTTCTCTATACACCTTAATAACACCAAGATGTATAGGGATTTAAGGGAACACATATGGTGGGACAACATGAAGTAGGAAATTTTTGACTATGTTCCAATAGGCCTGGTTTGAAAATAAGTAAAGGATTAGAGATAAATTCCAAAGAAGATAATGATACCTCTCACTATACCAATGTTAAAGTTCTATAATATTATCATGGGATTTGTTACTACATTACCTAATATTTTTAAGTGGAATAATGCTACATGGACAATTTTTTTCCACACCAACACTAAAAATTTACCAAAAATAAGGGTGGACTGACCCCATAAGCATCTTTGATGGCTATATATAAATGAATTTAAGGGAATTAATGGTGTATATATATTAATTGTATCTGATCATGACCCTTATTTCAAATCATAATTTAGTAGGAGTATTCAAAAATCTCTAAACACTAAGATACACTTGAGAAATACTTATCATCTTGAAAATGATGGGTAGTCTAGAAGTAATATCCGAACATTAAAGGATATGTTAAGGTCATGTTCACTCTACTTACAAGGAACATGAGACTAGTATCTACCTGTGGTGGAATTTTAAAACAACAATAGCTTTAATTTAGCTATAAAATGGCATTATATAAGGCCTTTAATGGGAAACATATTATATTCCAACAAATTAGAATAAATTTAGGGAAAGTATGATAGAATGTCCCATATTTTTTGAGGATAGAAATGAGAAATTTTGGGTTATATATAATCATATAAAGATGTCACAAAATATACAAAAAACTATACTAATAATTGGAGGAAGGACTTGTAATTTCAAGTACAAGATCATGTATTCTTGTAAGCATATATTTATAAGAGAGTTATAATAATTGGTTAAAAATAGAATTTAATCCCAAGGTACATTGATCAATTATATATTTTTTAGATAAATGGAGTTGTGGAATATTATTTTTATTTTCCAATAAACCTCTCTAAAGTGTATAATTTCATCCATGTATTAATATTGATGAAGTACATTCTATACCCAATGCATGCAATCACCGCAAAATAAATAGAGATGGATCCTAAATTATCCTACAATGAAGATAATGTATAGGTTTTTTACATTATAGAAAAGTGTTATGTAATTGGATAACCTAGCTGGTGAATTTACTTTGGAGGAATCAAAATATGGAGGATGCGACATGAGATCCTAAGGAAGAAATGAGAAATATTTAATCACATTTCTTCATGAATTGATGTACAAAAAATTTTAAGGGTGAATATAAGACCTAATAAAGGTATTAAACATCTTATTAAAATACCCATCATATAACCCAAGACCTTTTATTACATAATCATAGTATAATACAAAAAAATAGAAAATGAAATTCTCTATAATGACCACAATTAGTGCAACTGAACACATAAAAACAAGATAACACCACAATATTTAACATCAAAGGATCATAATATAAAAAAGGATAAATATATAAGATTCATTGATATTATGAAGAAAACAATAATAAATGAAATAGAACTTGTATAGGAACTAAGAGAATATTATAAATTATTTTAAATGTTAAAATGAACAAAAATATATAGGGGATAATATGACCATTGGAAGGTTAAAGAGATCGTTGGAATCAAATCATTGAGAATTAGACAGTTATAATAGTAATATAACCTTTATACACACAATTTTCCAATAAAATACACAAAATAATTTAATGATAATATAATTAATAATTATCGACAGTTTATATGAATTAATTAATAATAGTATAATTACACACATATCTTTTATAATAAAAATAATATTTTTTTAAAATGGGTATTTTAAATTGTTGTCACCAAGCAGATGATTTTGAAATACACTAAAAGTATTATTTAATAAATAAATTTCTCATGTATAGATAATTATTTCTATAAAAAGAAAATTTGGAATCATCATGTTATAATTATCAAATAGTGAATTTTTCATAATTCTTTTAGATAGTAATTTTTTTATTAAATAGTAAAATACAATATGAATATACTGTAAGTATGTTGAAACTCTCCAAATGATAATTAGTCAATTCAAAAAGGATGAAATAACAATATATGGGAATTCTTCCCCCTAAAAAAGAAAATTAAGGAGAGAGTGGCTGAAGTTTGCGGATTGTGAAAGCCTCTAAGAGACTCACAATTGAGCGACCATCATAAAGTCATGTGAGAGAACCATGTGTAGTGCATAAACTATAGTACATAACATATAATTGATTTCAATGTGCCCTCTTACTCTTGTGAAAGTTCTCTGGATAACCAGTAGTCATGCGGTGATAACCAAATAAGCTCTCCCAGGACACGTGATTTGTCATCAGCAGATGCCAGACAATCCATCCAAAAATACTTCAATAGGAGGAAAATATACAAAATACAGGAGCCTCACATGGTTATAAAGATCATGGGATGCATCAATTATGTGAAGGATGATTTTCCTTGACAATATCCAAGAAAACTTGTGAGACCCACAAGACTTTATAAAATAAAACAAATAAAATAAAAGGGGAAGAGGTGGAAGCCTCTCACAGTCATAAAATTCATGATATGCACTCCTGAAGATCCACTAAGTACCGCAAGACCACAATGAAATGTTTGCCTCATATCAAAAAATCCCTCTGGCTTGTCAGCCTCATCGCATGAAGAGCCTCTGGTATGTTTAGGTGACCTCATTACCCCCCTTTGGCTCCCAAAGAACAAATAGATGGGTTTTTCCAAGAAATGATCATGCATCCCCATAGGAACTTTGTTGGTCATGTGAAACATAACAAAAAATAGAGTAATTACCTTTTAAATTACTCATGTAATCTTGCATGACCCTCAACCTTTATAAAATAAAATAAAGGAAATAAAATAGGGAGGAGGTGGAGGACTCTCACGGCCATAAAACCCTTGTGACTCACTAAGGATTTCCACAACATGGTATCATGAGTTTCCTAAAAAGTCATCCTGATCTCACAAAGGCTCCTTGAAAAACTATCCTTATATTGCAGAATTCTCAGAAATGTTACACAATATCATGTGAAGGCCTTACAATAGGCACCCTGATCTCATGAAGGCCCTTGGACATGTTAATATGAAAATAAGGAAGTCCTTCAGTATATCCCACATGATTCAAAAGGTCCCCATTAATTGGAAATAATAAAATAATGTAAATGTTTATGGGAGGGACTCATGGACTCTAAAAATCAGGGGCCTCCCTTGGGGCGATCCATGATAGAGGATTTTGAAGATTCATAGTGCAAGATCCATTCGTTAACTCTAGCATGGAACCATGTGATATACACTATGAAAAGTGGTGAACAACCAGGGTGGTGAGGCCTATACATTCCCCACCCCATCATAAAAAAGGGGGGACTAATAC
This sequence comes from Viscum album, assembly GCA_963277665.1. Classification (NCBI taxonomy): domain Eukaryota; kingdom Viridiplantae; phylum Streptophyta; class Magnoliopsida; order Santalales; family Viscaceae; genus Viscum; species Viscum album. Next base: position 161,878,395 of record OY728147.1, read on the forward strand.
CTATCGAAACCAAGAGGATGAACTCTCAGAACCTCACACTGATTCCATATTAGATTTCTTGGACCAGATGATCTCTTGACTAGTAGGTTTCCCAATAGCTAAGATACCGATGAACAACTAGAGAGATCATGCGCCATGTATAAGGCACTTTTTGTGATCAATTATAGATCACATAAAGGAATTCTAGTTGGATTTGCGAAGAAAATATCACACACCTTCTAGATCACACAAGAATTAAAATAAACTAACATTGAATAAATATAAGGCATTCACAGTATAAAGGATGAAACTGAGACTAATAAGTATGAGACTGAAGTGAGTACATATGTGCTGATACTCATACTCTTCATGTGAGGGATCCAAGACACAAAAAACACCAATACTTGTCTCCCAAATTATGAAACACTACTTTGGAATATTATTTGGATAATTTGAGGTCCTTTGGACATGTCAAAGAAACTCATACAGCACCCCCAAGCATATCAACCTAGTCTCACAAAACCCTTTGGGTTTGCAGTTCAAGTCTCTTGATGTACTTCATATTTTTTTCCTGAATCATATAAGCCACCTGCTCATGTCAGCTAAGTCTCATTATAGCACTCGAGTATGTCAACTATCTCTCATTAAAACCTCCAGTAAATCCAACAGATCCTCATGACACCCTCCAAGCATGTCATCCAGGACATGGGACACCCTCCGAGACATGTCACAAAGACCCGCACAATATCCTATATATGTGTCATCCAACACTTGTGATGAAACATGGGAAAGTCATCCACATCATGAGGAATTACCTAGACATTTCATTAGGGGTCATTCAAAAGATTATATAGAAAAACATCTAGGACTTGCGATGTCCTCTGGACGAGTCAACCTAGGTCATGGGATAATCCTCATACATGTCATCCAAGATATGTGACATCCCTTGGACAAGCCAGTTGGGTCATGATATATTCTTGGGATGCATCTGATATACATTCTATGACATTTCAAATAGGAAATTGAGGCATGTAAATTGGAAAATCAATGCATATCAAGTAGGAAATAAATATTGTTTACTAAGGGAATCCTAGGATTTGATCCCTTTTTTCATCCTCATCTTGTAAGCCTTGATGATAAGGCAAACCACAATGTAAAAGCCTCGACCGAGTGAACTATGATAACTATGATTCCTTCCATAACGATGATATGTAAGATGACTTCCTAAGGCCCGATGTAATTCCCCAACCCCAAAAGCCTGGATCCGATGCATTATTTTAATACATTGGAATGATTAAAGGAATTTAGTCCTAAAGGACACATTAGTTTAGCAATCATGTAAAATAGATTACATACATGAACATTACATTACACTTTATAACATAAAACACAACATAATTAATCCTTCGAGAACTCCATTATTCCCCTTGAATAACCCTACATAACAATCATAATACACTTCTTGGCATCCTGGTAAAATAAAACATAAGAAAGGGTTGAGCTCAGATTATCAATAAGGATAAACAATATAGCAAAAGCTATCATAAAAAATCAAAAAAATTTATGGAATGATATAAAATTGATACACAAGACCTTTAAACATAAACTTCAGCAAAATATGGAAAAGATAAATCAAATAATGCCATTTACTTATTCACATGGATATTATACAAGTATAATAATCACATGTAACATTAATAACTAATCTCATAATGATGGAATGCATAATTCTGGACATCTTAACCAGAATGTCAAGGCCTCGTACCAAGACTCTAAATATAATTTTTTTCAAGGCCTTATTACAAGTCACTAGTTTGTCTAATGAGACCTACCGATGCATTAAGGGGTTATATAGGGCCTTTCCTGTCATTTACTAAGTCCAATGCATTCCTTATATGAAAAGGGTGAAACATAACATAAACATTTGTGTTAAAACTAGCATACAAAATGTCAATACTTTAACCATAAACCATGAATGGTATAAAAATATCACATCCCTGGTTAAACATATCATAAATCATTCAATAAAATATATAATATTTTATTATAATTAATCAAAATCAGTAAAAAATAATATCCAGTAAAGGATGTTAACATAGTTGTAAATGATCAGTAAAACTCTTTGAGAGAAATATCCCTTTTCATGAAGTCATTTAAAAGTCACAAATTTATAAAGGAATTAATTTAAAATAGATTTTTGAATCAAAGTGTCCCATACAACTTTGAAACTTTAGAAAGTAATTAACATTTTAAAACAATCATGTCTATATAAATAAATCCTTAAAATCATTTTGAAAACATTGACATTAATTAAATAAATTTAGAAAAAATAAATATTTAAACCATTTAAAATGATGATCTATTTAAATAAACCCTTCTATAAAACCATAAAATATTCCTTTTGAGAACTTTTTTATGAAACATGGAAATGGATGATAATTATATCTCAGTAAATACTTACACATAAATAATCTCATATAATAATGAGATTGAGGAATTAACCCTTAACTTATACTTTCTTTTAGTCGAGAGTATGTTTAACCTCTTGTATGATGAAAATAGTATGTAATTAAATTATACCAGAACCATATTAATATTTATGATATCATACATGATTCATTTATGACTTTCTATTTCTCATTTAATAATAATTTTCATGTTAAATTAACATTTCGGGTAATAATCCCTTTCTTTATCGTACATGTTTTAACTTGTTATTCTAGATAGTATCACATATATTATTATTTACATACTTAAAGAATATAAAACATGATCTATATATCATATATATTCAGAATATAAATATGTATAATATATAGATATATGAAATGGAAGCACTGTTCATGGAGACGGTAGTCCGTACGTACGCATGAACATTGTTTCTGTTTTCTTATCATATAGTATAGAAACAAGTAAAAGAAATATATTTATATACATAAATATATATTATTAAATTAGAAATATTATTTCATATATCTCATACTTAATAAATATATATATATTTATTAAAAAATTCTTGAATGGTGACCGTTGAAGATGAATCTCATCGCGTCGTGGAGACGGTAAGCCGTACGTACGCACGAGCGACAATATCATTCTGCCGATGGTGAAAAGGTGTTTAATTGGATGATATATTATATATACATAATAATTACCATGTTATATTAATAATTTAAATTAATTATACTCATTATTATACCTATCTAAATAATGTAGTGTTTAATAACAAACTACACCACGACGCGGAGATGGTAAGCCGTACGTATGCACATATGGTGACTATTTCATTAATAAGATGGATGGAATAATGAATATTATTGTAACATATATATAATAACATCAAATAATGTAAACGTTACTAGATTTATTGTTTTGGTTTGAAATAAACAAATAAAGAGGAAGTGGAAGAAGAAAAGAACATTGGAAGATGCGATGAAATAATTACCTCTTCTTCGGGTGCTTCTTTTTGATTTATACAAAAAGTCTTTTTAGGTTGGATTTATGATCAAAGTAAGGAATATAATTTTAATTTAGGGAAGTTGGGAATATATTTTATTAGGTTTTGGCGGAGCCAAATGGCGTTTGGAGGTGTGAATTTGAGAGAAGGGGAAGTACCCTTTTATAAGAGAGGTGAGGGGCACTTTAGGACGAGCTTAAAATATTAATTTATTATAAAATCATTTTCAGTTTATAATATCTAAAACATAGATTTATATAGAGGATAATGTGGTTATGGGTCTAAATATTCTCAACTAATAGGTTTTAGACAATTTTAGGTCACCATATTAACCTTATCTTATAGATTTAACTCTTAGTTAAATAGTTCAACATTTACCATGTCTTCTTGTATTTTTATATTAAATGGTTAATAAACTTACTATAAAATTCAAAGAGAACATAAAGCGGTTCATTAAGGACATATCTTAACTTATCTAAGACCTTTGTCCAAATACTAGATTTTTAGGATATTATATCATTTAATAAAATAGTATTTGTTTTAAAAACTCATTTATGTCAATTTTGTCATTATTTAGTATTTGTTTTTTTTGAAAGTCATAAAAACATTATTTATTTGAGAAAAATACATTTAATCAACACTAAAATGTCATATTAACCTATAAAATTCATGGATGGCATAAAAAGTTTCAAATTACATTTATTTTAATATTTATAACATAAATTATTTTAATCTTTCATTAATAAGGTATTTACTGCATCATCATTATAACCTATATAAATATAATTATTTAATGTCTAAAAATTAAAAATAAAATACTATGATGTAGGAAATAATTTTATATTTCTAATAAATAGTTATAGTCAAATTTATCTTAAGTATAACCCAATATTAAAAATCGTTTAGTTACTAAAATTTTAATTTAATACTTTTAACTCTTCTTTAAATAAAATATAATACATATACTAATCAAAACCAAGTGAATAAAAAAGGATAATAGTTTTTTTCTAAGGTTTATTTTGGTCGAATAAAACTTATCCAATATAATTAGGGCATGTTTTGGGGTAACATATGATTTTATTTTTACCTTTAATTACCCTATTTACTTTTAACTCTGGTAAATAAAATTCAAAAAGTTACTATTAAAAAAATCATTTTTCATTATATTGAACCACATTTTACTTACTAATGTCAAAAATGTATCTCATAATTTTGAAATTCAATTCACAGAAGTGGTAAAATTATGTTTTATGCAAATTTGAAAATGTGCCTTGAAGGTTGGTAAATGACGTTAAAAAGTTCAATAAAATTTTATACATCTAATCTTATTATAAAATGACTCAAATGAATTACATTGAACTAATATATGTATTATGTATCTATTTTTATTTTAAGATAAATTTTTAATTAAAAAAAATTATTTAAATGAAAAATTATGTTTTTATATACTATGTAGTATTTTTTCACTATTCTTCAAAAACTGAATGTTTTCAGAAAAATACCAAAAAATATTTCTAAGCTTATTTTGATATTCCGAATTCAAAAATGAAGTATAATTTACCAAATTAAAATTTTAGGAGTGTCTAAAATTAATTTTATTGTTGTTCACAAAAGGAAATAGAAGTAGTTTAAAAAAAATAGATTTTCTAAATATATAACTATTTTAACAAAACATATACATTTAATTTTAAATATTTTTAATTTATGTGAAAAAATTATAAATAACATTTAAAATTTACATTTTAGTATTCTTATTACAATAATTAATTGATAAATAAATATTTAGTTTATATAATTATAATAATAATGTGTTGTTTCGTAGAAAATCAATCTTATGTATACAACAAGCCAAATCGGTGTTGTGTGAAATATAAGCTATTAAATTACATTAAATAGATATATTACTATGAAATCTTGGGGTGTTAAATTCTACCCTCCTTCTATAAATTGCGTACTTGTAGTTTGAAATTGTTCATTAAAAACAAATGGTTGAAAATAGAAAACACCTTTGTGGAAAACCCACATCGGAAATAGGGTTAATAAAATTTAATTTTAATATGAGGGAAAGGGAAACGAAAAAGTCACCACCAAATTAGGATATCGAATAACGGAAAATTTGTGTCAATTAGTGACACATAATTGGAGGAAAACGTAAATATTTATTGGGAGCGATTGACGTCATCAATCACAAATAAGTGAACAATAAATGTAAAATTGAGGGCCTCAAAGCCATCAATCTATAACGATTTAAAGTACCATCGGTTCAAGAAAACATAAGGTATTAGGGTAATTTTTTAGATACTCTTTTTTTTGAATAGGATGGATTAATTTAATATTTAGATAATAAATCAAGAAAACATAATTGATTTCATTTCAGGTTATAATCACAATATTATCATTTGGTTGTGCTTCGATCTATTTTCACTTCATCCCTTACACTAGTAAATGAATGTTCAAAAATGATTTTTTATGCCTAACATGCATTTTATAAATCATAAGGTCTAAAATTATTTCCTTAATATTCTATATGTTTACTAAAATTCAAAATGTTAGGTCAGAGTATCTAATAAGTTATAATTTAACCTCATAAAAAATATCAAGTGCTCAACTTACTTCATTTCAACCTTTAAACTTATCCAAAATAATTTTATTCAAACTCACAGTATAAAAATTTATATGGGAGGTAAACATATTGAAGATATCTTTTTCCACATAATAACATGTGAATACCTTCATCATGTAATTTCTTAAAACATGGTAACACCCAGAATTACTATAAAACCTTATTCAATATGTTCATGATCCCTTATTCCTTATAGAATACAAGATATACTCCTTAAATCTGAAAATGTTGTAAACTCCAACAATGATTGAATAAAAAGAAATTAATTAGTTCCAAGGTAATCAAGAATATCTAATATAATTTATCTAAATCAATCATCTCTTATTATAAAATCACTACCTCATTATCAAGACTATATTAAGGTTTATATTTCCCTCAACCATGTATTTTCCATAATGTTTAACTTGAAACTATGCCACTTTACTTGGTACTATACAATATCAATTACTTAATGAAATAGTACTATAATACAATCCTTATTTATTTCCATAATTCATATAACCAGTACATCATTGATACAACACTCAAATGACATAATTCATTAATAAAAATATAAGAACACTAATTATTCTTCTTCATCTGCGGTAGTATCATAACTTGATCATTATCCAATAACACCATTTAGGGTATACTCTAATGATTGTGGCATTTTTATTGTTTAGTTTCCCAAATCCTTTTAGATGAAGCATTGTACATTTTAAAACATTTTTTACCCTTACAATCACGTACTTGGTGTCCTTTTTTTCCACACTTATAAAAAACTCCCATTCCCTTCAAGCATTTACCAAGGCGATTGTTTCCACAGTTATCACATGGGGGAAAATCCTTATTTCCCTTATTCTCTTTATCCATATTTTTCTCTTTCATCCTCCTTTTCTCTTTCATCCCTTCAAATACACAGGACTCAGAGAATTCATTACTTATCTCATTAACACATGATACTATTTCTTCATATGATGAGAATACATGGGAGACTATTTCCCTTCTAAATGTTGCCTTAAGAACATGAAAGATATGATCCTTATAACTCTTTGAATCATGTGTATTTCTAGAGTTATCATTCCTTCTACTGGGTGCCATTTCTAAATTATAACATACACTAGGTTAGATCATATCATAATGTATAATCCAAAAACTAGAAAAAATGTCAAAATTAATTGAATATTTTAACACATATAGTCTCATAATCATAAAAATGGGTTCTTTGATAAAATATTTACTCATAAATCCTTCATAATGGTTTGTAAAAAAATGTGAATTATCCTAAGCATAACCCATGCGATTGTCAAACCAGGTGTGCAATAAGGCCTGTTGTCGTGTACTAGGATACCCCAAGTCAAGACTGAAACTCCTTGTCGGAGTTTTGACTCCTAGGTACATCAGTGCAAGAACAACATCCACTTGTAGTATCCGAACATGGATGTATATCTTGGAAAACCCACATAATATCTACATTAACAAATTTTTTGGATGTTCTTCTATACTAATCTTCAGAGTCTTTCTTAGGGTAATGTTTCCAAATTAGAATTTATCTAAATCTAGTTTCCAAGGTTATTTCTAAACTTCCTCTGATACCATTTGTAACTCCCCGACCCTAGAAGCCCGAAGCCAGTGTATTATTTTAATACATTGGCAAGAATGAAAGGAATCATTTCCTGAAGGACCGATCACTTTAACAGTCTTGGAAAATAGATTACATACATGAACATTACATTACACTTAATAACATAAAACACAACATATATTAATCCTTCGAGAACTCAATTATTCCCCTAAAATAAACCTACATAAAAATAATAATACACTTATTGGAATCCTAGTAAAATAAAACATAAGAAAGGTTTGATCTCAGATGCCCAATAAGGATAAACAATATAGCGGAAGCTATCATAAATAATCATAAACTTTTATGGAAAGGTATAAAATTGAAACACATTCCCTTTAAACGTAAACTTCAGAAAAATATCACAAAGATAAATCAAATAATTCCATTTACTTATTCACATGGATATTATACTATTCGAATAATCACATGTAACATTAATAACAAATCTCATAATGATGGAATTCATAATTCCAAACATTTTAACCACAAAGTCAAGGCCTCGTGCCAAGAATCTAAATATAAATTTTGTCAATTCCTTGTGCCAAGACAATAGTTTGTCTTAGGAGACCTATTGATGTATCATGGGGCTATAGAGGGACCTTCCAGTCCCTTACTAAGTCCAACACATTCCCGATATGAAAAGGGAAAAACATAACATAAACATTCATATTAAAAATAGAATACGAAATGTCAATACTTTAACCATAAACCATGAATGGTATAAAAATATAAAATACATAGTTAAACATATCATAACTCATTCATTACAATATATAATATTTTATTATAATTCATCAACCTCAATCAAGGATAATATCTAGTAAAAGATGTTAACATAGTTGGAAATGATCAGTAAAACTCTTTGAGAGAAATATCCCTTTTTCATGAAATAATTTAAAAGTAACACATTTATAAAGGAAGTCATTTAAAAGATATTTTCGAATCAAATTGTCCTATACCAGTTTGAAACTTTTGAAAGGAATGAACATTTTAAAACAATAATGTCCATATAAATAAATCCTTAAAATCATTTTGAAAACATGGACATTAGTTAAAAAGCTTTAGAAAAAACAAATCTTTAAATTTTTTAAAATGATGATCTAGTTAAATATACCTTTACAAAAAACCTTAAAATGTTGCTTTTGAAAAAATATTTATGAAACATGGACATGGATGATAAATATGTCCCAGTAAATACTTACACATAAACAATCTCGAATAATAATGAGATCAAGGAATTAACCATAACCTTGTGCTTTCCTTTAGTCGAGGGTACGTTTAACTGACTTTATAATGACCATATTATTTTATTAAATTATACCAGAACCATATTAATATTTATGATATCATACATGATTCATTTATTACTTTATACAACCCATTTAATAATAATTTCCATGTTAAATTAACATTTCGGGTAATAATTCCTTTTTTTATCGTACATGTTTTAACTCGTTATTATTGATCATATCACTTAGATCATGATTTAAATACTTACAGAATATAAAAAATGATTTATATATCATATATATTCAGAATATAAATATGTATAATAAATAGATATATGAAATGGAAACACCGTTCATGGAGATGGTAGTCCGTACGTAAACATGAACATTGTTTCCGTTTTCTTATCGTATTGTATGGAAGTAAGTAAAAGAAATATATTTATATAAATAAATATATATTATTATTGTATCAATATTATATCATATATATCATACTTATTCAATAGATATATTTTTATAAAAATTCTTGAATGGTGATTGTTGAAGATGAATCTCATCACGTCGTGGAGACGGTAAGCCGTACATACGCACGAGTGACAATATCATTCTATCGATGTAATTTTTTTTAATTGGATGGTATATTATATTTAAATTTTCATTAACATGTTATATTAATAATTCACATTAATTATACTCATTATTTTACCCATCCAAATAATCCAGTGTTGAATAAAAAACTACACCACGATGTGGAGACGGTAAGACGTACGTACACACCTATTGTGACTTTTTCATTAATAGGATGGATAGAATAATGAATATGGTTGTACCATATTTATAATAACATCATAGTATGTAGAATTTACTGAATTTATTATTTTGGTATGGAAAAAAAATAAAGAGGAAGTGGAAAAAGAAAAGAACATTGAAAGATGTGATGAAATAACCACCTCTTCTTCGGGTGCTTCCTTTTTATTTGAACAAAATGGATCCTAGGATAGATTTATGATAAAATTAAGGCCTATAGGTTTAATTTAGATTAGTTGGGAGGATATTTAAGTAGGGTTTGGCCGAGACAAATGGCTTTGGAGGTGTGAATTTAAGAGAAGGGGAAGTACCCTTTTATATGAGAGGCGAGGGGAACTTTACGAAGATCTTGAAATATTTATTTATTATAAAATAATTTTCGGTTTCTAATAGATAAAAATAGATTTTTTTATGATAATGAGGTAATTGGTCTAAATATTCTCAATAAATAGGTTTTATACAAGTTTATGTCACCATATTAACCTTATCTTTTAGATTTAACTTCTAGTTAAATAGTTTAACATTTAGCATGTCTACTTGTATTTTTATATTACATGGTTAATAAACTTACTATAAAATGAAAAGAGACCATAAAGTGGTTAATTAATGACCTATATAACCTTAGCTATGTCTTTTGGATGAATATTATAATTTTAGGATATTATATCATTTAATAAAAAATTATTGTTTTTAAAACTCATTTATGTCAACTTTAACATTATTTAGCATTTGGTTTTTGTGAAAGTTATAACAACATTATTACTTCAAATAAAAACATTTCATCAACCCTAACATGTCATATTCATCTAGAAAATTCTTGTATGGCATCAAAAGTTCCAATTTACATTTATTTTAATATTTATAATATCAATTATTTTAATCTTTAATTTATAAGGTATTTACTGCATCATCATTTTGTCATAAATAAATTTAATTATTTAATGTCTAAAAATTATAAATAAAATACTAAAATGTTCAAAATATTTTTATATTTCTAATAAATATTTATAGTCGAATTTATCTCAAGTATAACCCTATATTAAAAATGGTTTAGTTATTAAAATTTGAATTTAACACTTTTAACTATTCTTTAAATAAAATATAATAAATTTCCTAATCTAACCCAAGTGAATAAAAAAGGATCGGATTTTTTTCCTAAGGTTTATTTTTGTCTAAAAACACTTATACAATAGAATTAGGACATGTTTTGGGGTAATTATAATAATATTTTTACCTTTAATTACCATATTTACTTTTAACTGTGGTAAATAAAATTCAAAAGTTACTATTCAACAAAAATTATTTTCATCCTATTGAACCACATTTTACTTACTGATGTCAACTGTATCTCTCAGATTTTTGAAATTTAATTCATATAAGCGGTAAAATTACATTTTATGCAAATTTGGAAATGTGCCTAGAAGGTGGGTAAAAGATGTTAAAAATTTCAATAAAATTTTATACATCTAATCTTATTATAAAATGACTAAAATGACTTAAATTGGACTAATATATGTATAATGTATCTATTTTTACTTTAAGATAAAATTTTAATTAAATATTATTATTTAAATGAAAAAGTCGGTTTTTATGTACTTTGTAGTATTTTTTCACTATTCATTAAAAAAATTGAATGTTTCAGAAAAATTCCAAAAAATCACCCTAAGATAATTTTGATATTCTGAATTAAAAAATGAATTCTATTTTAAAAAAGTTCTATTTTTTGGAGTGTCTAAAATCAATTTTATATTGTTCAAAAAACGATATAAAAGTAGTTCTTTTAAGAAAATAACCTTTCTAAATATATAAATATTTTAAAAAAACTTATACATTTCATTATAAATATGTTTTATTTATGTGAAAAGATTATAAATAACATTTAAAATTTACATGTTAATATTAATATAACAATAATTAATTGATAAACAAATATGTCATTTAAATAATTATAATACTAATGTGTTGTTTCACAGAAACTCAGTCTTGCGTATACAACAAGCCAAGTTATTGTTGCGTGAAATATAAGTAATTAAATTACATTAAATAGATAAATTACTATAAAATCTTGGGGTGTTACACCCGAGCTCCATACCAACCCCTATAGGGCTGTCCTAGTTCATAAGTCCTGTATCCTCAAGAAATGACACTGATTATTTTCCATTCATTGTTTCTCACAACGATCATTGCTCACATGTTCCTAGGGAATCACAATAATCATATCATATGTGCCATAAACCTCTAAAAAGAAAAGGGAAACATCAGTGTACAAGCCCTGATCAAATGAAATACAGGAACTCTGATTCCAACCATAATCAGGATACATAGGACACCTTGTTAAGGCCCGAGTAAAAACATAATGGGCATCCACATAAGTGTACGTCCCTCTATTTATTTGATATTTCAACCATCGAGACCCAATCATTCCCATGGGATGATCATATTTTATCTTCCAATAGTGGAATGAGAACTTCATGAACTATGCTGATTCCTATAATAAACAAGATATGTAAGACACCTTTCTAAATCTTATGATAAAATAAACACCCTTTTTGATGTAATCTTTATGTCTCCAACAATTCAACCTTTAGGACCCAATAGTTCCTATGGACTGAACCCTCAACCTCATCCCATAGTGGACTGAGAAATTAACCGTACTATGATCACTCTTATTCCTGACAAAATTAGGATATGTAGTACTCCTCGTTAAGGTCTGACCTCTATATTAAAACATTCCAAGAATTTTCCCAATACATAGATCTTTACACCCATATGTCATGAGGTTGATCACTTATCATCCCTTATTTCTCACACTGAGCATATATTATATAGTCTTAGGAAGACCTAATGAACACCTCATTGGCATCATGAATCTCCATCAGCTAGGGAAACCCCAGTATGTAAGTCCCAATAAGTGGAATGATATGAACATCCCAAATATTAGGATATATACCTTGGGACCAGTTCTAAGGGTGTGATCGAACTACTATAACTATAATTCCTTCTATAACCAGGATAAATAGGATGTCTCCTCAAGAATTGAGTTCAAATATTTGGTGCCTTAAATCCCACATGTATTTATGATTCTAATGACATTAAAATACATGGGTTTAATGAACTGCATGAGTTTTTATTCTTGTAATAACCAGGATATGTAGGATGCCTCAAAATGGATCAAATCCCCTCCTTAGGATATTAAGTTGCCTCCTTGCTTGGTAGAATTCTTTGAAGCATCTAGTTAAATATATTAAATATATAATGAATCTAACAATCATTAGGGAAATGGATAGAGAACCTTGGATACGTACATATGGATTAATTAATGTGACACCCTTTCCTTTGTTCATCAATGAAATCCCATTTCCTTTTCATATAAGGAGTGTTAACCTATAATAGTTTTGTTCATTTAACAAGTCCTATATAGGGTTTAGGAAGATATTTTCAAACATATATTAAATATATATGAGAGTCCCATAATAGGAAACAATTCCCCACATAAGGTTGCGATGTGCTCGAACTCCCATCATCTCGACCAATGCGAGTCCCCAAGTGTCATCGGATCTGAAACCCCAGTTGACCAAATTCCTTTGGAGAGTTGGTCCATACCCAATTAGGGATGAGGGAACTATTGGGAGTCTCTGTTAAGAATGAAAATGAAATGGTGTTTTTGATTGTGCAAGAAATCAAATCCCCCAAAATCAACCATCAGGCCCAACCAAATGCACCTCAATGAGGGTTTCCCTGGTGGTCTCTTTCTTGTCAAAACAGAAATGGTGAACCCAAAATGAATCTATATAATAAAAAATTATTGGGTTAATACATAAATCAATTTTTTCTAAACACCATACTCAATCAAAAATGGTAAAATTATTGTGAATATGTCAAGTGATATAATGATTGGTGAATCATACATTACGACACTTTGTTTTTAATACATTGTACAAAAAAATGTAGTAATACCTACATGATCCTATAGATAACCCTTTGTAACTAGGGTTCTAAAAGCATAAGTGCATACTCATTTTGATAATTCCAAATGAGTATAATGGCCGGATCAGGAGTAATAGGACAAGTGTGTTAACCATGCATATCAAATTGATCCCATCATGCCTACGATATTGCACAAATCTGTCACCTTATTCCTTGTTGATTTCCTGATAGAAAATATTACTCGCATTACCAACATCTTGATATGAGACAATGTATCATTAATCCATCATTCATTCTGATAAAACACTTATTAATACAACCTCCACGGGTCACAAACCTATCTCACATACACGACATATCCAATGTTAGGTGGCATAAACCATTGTCAAGGAATACCACCAATGTGGTATGATCCCAACCCTAGAAGCTTCTGTGAGGTTCTATAATCATGGAAACCAGTGAGTCCACATCACCTGTGGGAAGCTACAGCTGAGATAGTAGCCCTCATCACCACAACCAATAGATCTAGGAGCTTATCCCCAGAGCGTGACAACTTCCACCAATCATATTCAATGAAGGTAGACTAGGAGGCCAAATACAGATCCTGTATGGGTTAGGTGCTTTCAAGGAGAGAACCTATCAATGGCCGCCAGTAGCACCACCCCATCGGTACCCACTGGTCGCCTGTAGAGGGTACCACCCAGCACACTACCACCTCTAACGCCCATGCATCAGTAATAATGAAGGATCATCGGGGGAGGAAGTCACTATATATCTAGGGGAGGGATCATATCCCCACTCCTGCTGAAGATGCCTTCCAGTATAATCCTTCTGAAACCAAAAATAAGGTTAACATCCTTTCTCCCTCAGAACAAGTCTATAGGAATATTTCCACAATAGGCACGAGGGAGGTTTATATCCCTACCCCATGCATGAATTCCATCAACATATTCCAGTTGAACAAAGAGGACATAAGTGGGTGTATATTCCCACTTCAATCAAGGACATATTATTGTGTATAATGGATATAGAAAATGTGAAGGATTATATTCCTACAAACACATTGATAAAATTCCAGTATATTTTAGCAATAGCTGAATAACTCTTCTAGAATATTCCGACACTATTTCAAATAAAGGGACATGCACATATTCCTATCCCTATGGCCAGGAAAGATCAACACTATGATCATCATTAACATATGGATGTACTGAAGCAAGAAAACATCATTTCTTTCATCCTAGAGGATTATCAATATATTTAAATAAAGGGAAAGGCATTAGACCAGACTCATATTCCCATTCTAATAAGAGATCACCAAGTAAGAGAGACACATGCCTCAGGATAGGAAAACATGCATTGGGATAGGGGAACGTGCCTATAAAAAAAGTCCAATGGAATATTTATAAAGCCCAGAATTGGGATCATATCTACATCTTGGTTGCGGATCATCAAGTGAGAGGGGAACATGCCTCGGGATAGGCTCATATTCTTTTAAAAGAAGTCTAGTAGCATACTCTAAAGGACCAAGATCATGAATATATCCCTGTTCTGGCTGAGGCTAACAAAGTGAGAATGGACCAAGCCTCAAGAATAGATCATATTCCTATTAGTGAATCTTCCTGATATATTTTAATAGATCATAAAATCCAGGGGCATATTCCTACTTTTTTTGATGAACGACTGTTTCGCACGGAATCCGGGGATGACCTCCTGGATGGGAGATTCAAACATTCCGATCGGTTTCTAACGGGTTTTTTCGTAGAACCAGAAACATCGAATGATTCCACATCCGTTTGGACCTACTTTCCAAAGGTAGGCGCTCATTAGCTTGTGGGCAAATGAGGCTTAGGAATTTGCATTGGTCGAGAGGATGGGAGGTCGGACTCATCACACCTTTTTGAGAGGAATTATTGTCTACTCCGGGACTCTCTTTATAGATTTAAGTTATGTTCGTGAATCCTTATTACATTACCAAGTATAAAATGATCTTTCCTTTAGTTTAACAATCAATGATTAAATATGTAAGAATTTTAGAGAATCTTTTATATGTATTCGAGGTTCTTCATCAATAGAGAATCATCTGTATCTATTTAGAGATTCTTGGTCAATGGTATCCTTCAAAATATTTATATAAATGTCTCTTGGTCATTATGATGACCAGGCTGGTTTTAAAGCCACTCAGTGGGGCACTTGAAGTTTATCGTCATTTATAAGGACAATGAATTACTTCAGAGTTGGGATTGAACCCATAGATGGGCTACCTACGTATCCTTTGTTTTGAAAAAGGAATCAGAACCCACGTAGTTCGAATAAGGGTATGATGTTTATTATTGATGGCTCAAAGCAGGATGTCACAATTAATTTTACACTCTAAGCTCACGTGAGTCATGCTCGGTGTGAGAAACAAGAGGTATTAGTAAAATTTAGACAATTGTGCCATGAAAGATTCAATCATATGAAATGGTTTGGGGCTTATGTATGTATGACTGCCCAGATAGATGAAGGTTTAGGATTCACTTTTAGGGAGAAAATCCATGAACATGGTCTATAAAGGTATATGTGCTTCATGGAGATTTGAATACTCTAATCTTGGGGCTTACTCCTAAGGAGGATTCCAAAGTTAGGAGGGGACTTTTGATTGGGTTTTACTTCTGAAAAGGAAACCCAAATCATGGGTAAATTAGGACTGGTTAAAGAGAAATTAGGGGACTTGGGGCTTATTCCTAAAAAGGAAGCCCAAGATTATAACTAGGTTTTATACTTGAAAAAGGAGACCCAGATTAGGAATTAAGGTTTGGGGCTTTCTTCTGAGGAGGATGCCCAAGTTTGGGAACTTTAAGAATTTAGGACTTACTCCTGAGGAAGATGCCCAAGTTAAAGGACTTATAACTAGGGATTATTCCTGAAAAGGAGACCCAAGTTAAGGATTATCTCATCTTAAAGGATGAGGTTAAATGAATGAACTCTCCATATTTAGTGACATAAGGATATTTAAATCACTAGGTTTTGAGAGATATTCCACAGAATTTCTTTCAGATAAGGAAGTCAAATCAAGAAATCATGCCATAAATGGCTTTGAAGAGTGTCTTGAAGACTGAATCTTGAAAAGGAAAGGTGTGATGGCTTAAGAGGGGTAAAATGGGAAAGATGGTCACCCAAAAAAGGTAGAGGCACGCAAGTATTGAAAGGCGCGCAAGTATTGCGGCGGCGCGCAAGTATTGGGCGCGCAAGTATACTTGCGCGGCATGAGGGGTACTTGCACGATTCTCAAACATCATTAGAATATTTGAGCGACTCTTTATAAATACCTTTAGAATCCTCTTGAGGTTCTTCCAGAAAAGGGACGCGCGAGTTCTATTGAAGGAATAAGGCGGCGCGCAAGTGTTGATGAGTTTCAACAATTAGGCCTTCCTTCTTCTCTTTAAATCTTCTGTTCTAGGTAATAAATTACCTTTAGAAGTGTTCCGGAAGCTTTGAAAAGAGACTTGGGCGTCGGGAGCTTCAATCCGAGTTTCTGGAAAAAGATCTTTTTGAATGGGGGGCCTACAGGGTCTATTTATAGGCAGGAGAAGACCCCGGGTGGTTACCGAGCGGTTACCACTTAGGTCGCGCACGTCACTTGCACGACCATAAGGCGTCGCGCAAGTATACTTGCACGACCACTAGGCAGCGCGCAAGTACTTGCGCGACCATGAGGGAACTTGCGCGACCTATGGGAAATGTTCTCCTTATTCATCCCTTTTTCGATTTTTGATGTTTCTTCAAAGGATGAATCACTTTGGACTAAGGTATTTCCTTTTTTTTCAGTCGTTAGACTCTGTGACGGAAAGGAGCGTCAAAAAAAGTCCCCCCTCAGAGTTGGATCCGGAGAGAAAAGAGTATTTGACTCTGAGGTGAAAAGAAAAACAAGAAATCTGGCAGTTTAAAGTCATGCATGTCGGACATAAAGGGGATAATGTTTAAGGTCGAAATAGCTTTGACTAAAATGGATTAAGATTGACACAATTCCTTGAAAATTCATCTGAAAACATATTACCATACACAAGTATGAGGGAAAATATGTAAACTATGACTTAAGAATATTTGAATCTGAGGAATGATATGAAAAAGAGCTAAAAGGCATTAGAAGAAGTAGTTTCCAAGAATGAAGTTACTATTATTTAACAAAACCCGTTAGGGGGTTGAAATATGCAGGGCCACCTAAGGGCATTGGCTGCATGGTAAAATAAATAGCATCTTTCGGCTGACAAGTCTGTTATGTGGACTATTTATGCAAGGCCACCTATGGGCACGTGCTGCATAGTCAGACAAAAAGAATTCTCAGAAGTTTACTTTCCTAGTGCTAGAAGCTAGTGAAAGTTTATGGAGATTCAAATTTTCTAAAGTATAGAGTTTTCTGTATGGAAAGAGGTACTTGAATATGGAGAAGATATTTCCGAACAAGAATATCGAAGAACTGGATGAATATCACTCCTACGAAGGTCTGACCCAAATGTAGGGAAGAAGAATAAACCGTAGACTTGAATACTTTTAAATCATGAAAAATGATATGGGACAAATATGTTAAGGATGTCTATTTTTTTGCGGATCCCTACATACTGTCGTTTAAGACAAATAATGACAAAAGAGGCATTCTTCCCAAGAATGAATTTACCATTATTTAACAAACCCGTTAGGGGGTTGAAATATGCAGGGCCACCTAAGGGCATTGGCTGCATGGTCAAATAAAATAGTATCTTTTGGCTAACAAGTCGGTTATGTGGACTGTTTATGCAAGGCCACCTATGGGCACGTGCTGCATAGTTAGGCAAAAGAATTCTCAGAAGTTTGACATTTTTGTGACTAGAAGTCATGAAAAGGGTTATGAAGATATGAAAATATTTAAGGTTAGGATTATAACACATAAAGATGGGTATTGTCTAATTTATATAGAGATACATAAGTCAATGATAACCATAATCATGTTGTGGCTGGGTCCTGAATTGAAATTTTGGACTTCACTACGTATCTCGTAAGAATGAGAATCAAGCCATACGTAGTTCTTGAAATGCAGTTTAACGTCATGTAGGACAAAAGTATGAGTGATCTTAGTTTAGGTTCATAGAATTCGGACCATAATAATGAATACACAGTGTGTGTTTTCATGAGGACTTTTCAGCCAAGGGACTGAAAGCGAAATTTGGGGTTAGGCCCAAAAGACTTGGGACTGGATTCGAGGTATACTCGAATGTTCCTACGTATCCCATAGGGATGGGAATCAAGTCCATGTAGTTCTAGAACTACCCTTTGTACAAATTTGGTTTGTACATGTGAAGGGTGAAATGGGACTTTAGTGCAATGATGGTTTAACCCGAGATAAAAAGTTTAGGCATTACCATGTATGCACGTAGTCTTTTGAAAATGAAAACCATGATTGAAAAATAAATTTCAATAATATTTCTCTCTCAAATGAAGAAATCAAAGAATATTGTAGTTTATTGTCGTACCAGACAAAAGTGTTGCATAGTTTAACGTCATATAACAAGGACGAAAGTGAATCAATGTAAAGATATTGATTCTAGGTGCGGTTTCACGAATCAACATCATATGAGATGGTGGTGAACCGATGTGAAGAGATTGTTTTTGGGCTTGAACCCTGGGAGGTTGCCTACATACCCAGCCTGGAGGGAAAGGATCAAAGTCCGTGTAGTTCAATTAAAGAATGAATTAATGATCAAGTTGTTCTTGGGGACAATGATCTAATAAAAAATGTTGTTGGGACTTACACATGGTTAGGGGCCCAAAGAGAGTGTTATGGTTGAGGTTTGATCTAAGCTCACGTGAGTCATACTCGGTGTGAGAAACAAGAGGTAATAAAAACCTTAACGATGCACAGTTTAATGTCATGTAGGACATATTCAGGGACTAGGTAGTTTAAAGTCTTGCAGTTAGGACTATTGGTGCTGCACAGTTTAGTGTCATGTATCAGGGAAAAAATAACAGTTTAATGTCATGTAGGACAAAAAGGGGATTTGTGCAGTTTAATGTCATGCAGTAAGGACAAAAGAGTGTACCATTTTAACGTCATGTCGGATGAAAGTGAATATAGTTTAAGGTCATATACATGGACCGTGAATGGTGCAGTTTAATGTCATGCTGGACCTTTGAGATTATATAGTTTAACGTCTTTCCGGACGTAAGGGACTTTTATACAGTTTAGCGTCATGTATTTAGGACGTCACAGTTTAACATCTTGCTGGACATAAGGGATTTGCAAATAGTTTATGGTCATATGCATGGACCAAGGATGATGCAGTTTAAGGTCATGCTGGACGGTTTAGGGATCTTTTTCACAGTTTAACGTCATGTTGGACAAAGTTGCAGTTTAAGGTCATACTGGACCATTGCTGTATAGTTTAACGTCATATAGAAAGGACGAGCTGGTGCTGCACAGTTTAGTGTCATGTTGCGGGGACATATTGGTGCTTTTATACAGTTTAACGTCATGTTGGATGAAAGTTGCAGTTTAAGGTCATACTGGACCATGGATGATGATGCAGTTTAAAGTCATACTGGACTGTTTAGGGAACTTTTTCACAGTTTAACGTCATGTTGGACGAAGTTGCAGTTTAAGGTCATACTGGACCATTGTTGTATGAACCAATTGTAAGAGTCTTGGTTCTGGGGACCATATTTTGTGTTTATACAAAATATTTCTTCAGAAATCTGGCATTGGTTGGAGTCGTGATGAGTTCTCCATCCTTTGAGATTAATGAATAAGCTCCATTGGAGTAGACCCTATGTATTGAATAAGGTCCTTCCCATTTTGGCTCAAGCTTGGGAGGTTTCTTTCCTGGTATCATTGGAGTTCTGAGAACTAATACCAATTCTCCCTGAATGAATGAACGAAGATGAACTTTTTGTTAAAAGATCGTGCTATTCGATTCTGATAGATTTCCAAGTGGTGCAAAGTGCACAATCTTTTCTCATCTAACTGTTCCAATTCATTCAATCGCTTTTGGGATTGCTCATCTGTAGATAACTGATCACAAATGGCCACTCTGAGTGAGGGAAATTGAACTTCAATTGGAAAGACTGCTTCTGTTCCATATACCAACGAATATGGAGTTGACCGCGTTGCATTGCGGGTGGTAGTCCGATAATCCCATAAAGCATGAAAGAGTTTATCAGGCCATGACCTCTTATCTTTATCCACCATCTTTTGCATTATATTTGAAAGAGTCTTTTTAAAGGCTTCTATTTGGCCATTGGCTGCCGCATGATACCTAGATGAATGGTTGGATTTAATGTTGTATTCTTGATATAATTTCTTCACCTCAGAAGAACAAAAGTTGGTGCCGTTGTCCGTCAATATGGTATGAGGGACACCAAATCTAGTAATGATGTTAGACTTGATGAAGCTATCAATGCATTTAGAACTGACTTCTTTGAGAGGTACTGCTTCTGCCCATTTGGAAAAGAAATCAGTAGCAGTAAGAATGTACTTAAACTGCTTGGCCGTAGCTGAAGGGTAAGGTCCCACCACATCCATTCCCCATGTGGAAAATGGCCATGAGTATTTAGCTGTATGAAGCAACTCTGGAGGTTGATGAATGAAGTTGGCATATACTTGACATGAATGACACTTCTTTCTGAAATCAACACAATCTTGTATCATTGAAGGCCAAAAGTATCCAAGCCTTCGAATTTGATCAGACAATCTATGTCCAGACTGGTGGGCACCATATACTCCTACATGCACTTCTTTCATGACAGCCATTGTCTCTTCACCATCAATGCATCTGAAGAGAACTCCATCAAAACCACGTTTGTAGAGAATTTTTTCTAGGTGGTTTGGGCTATCATAAAGAGTAAAATTGACCACACGTCGCCGGATTTGTTCTTTCTCGGATCTATCAGGTGGAAGTGTTCCATTTTGAAGGTATTCCCAGATAGGTGTCATCCATCCGGTAGTATGACCATACGGTTCAGGAATGGGACTAATTTCATTAATTTCCTCTATTATGGCTTGAACATAAGGTGAAATTGCACGACGGTGGGCAATACTGATGGTTGTCTTGTCCCGATTTGGATCTGCTAGAGCTATGGCTATATTAGCCAGTGCATCAGCTTGAGAATTTTGTGATCTTGGGACATAAGAAAATGTCGGTTCTGAAGGGAATTCCGCCATTAACTCTCTGACGTAGTCATACAAAGGGATTAATTCTTCTTTTCTGATGGAATAATCCCCATTGACTTGTTTGATTACCAGGTCTGAATCACCTTTCACTTTTAAGTGATTCACTTGTTCTTGGAGTGCTAACTCCAAGCCTGTAATGAGAGCTTGGTATTCAGCTTCATTATTAATACCACCTTCCCACAATAGAAAGGAATAAGATAACAATGCCTTATCTGGAGAAATGAGTACAATTCCTAAACCAACTTTGTTGAATTTAGGATTTTCCATTTTCTTCCCTGTTGGACTTCTGGAAGCACCATCAAAATACATTTCCCATGTTTGAGGATTCACTTGAATAGAGAAAAATTCCTCATCAGGGAATTCAATATCTGAAGATGTGTCTTCCATGGAAGGATGTTCATCCAGGAAATCAGCCAGAGCTTGACCCTTTATTGCCTTTTGAGACACATACTATATGTCGAACTGCTGCAAAATAACTGCCCACCTTGCTAGACGTCCTGTAAGCATTGGATGACTAAGGATGAATTTGAGCGGATTATTACGAGATAACAATTGGAGCTCGTGATGTTGCAAGTAGTGTCTCAGTTTCTGAACTACAAAGATTAATGCTAGGAAACACTTCTCAATACTTGAATACCGGGTTTCTGCTTCAAGCATAGTTCTACTGAGATAGTAGAGGCTATTTTCATTCCCAGCATCATTCTTTTGGGCAAGAAAAGCACCCAATGATCGCTCTAAAGCTGTCACATAGAGGATAAGTGGTCTTCCTTAAACAGGTGGCATGAGTACTGGTGGACTCAAGGGGTATTTCTTGAGAACATCAAATGCTTCTTAACATTCTTCAGTCCACTGGTAAGTGACTCCTTTTTTCAATAATTTGGTAAAGGGTAAAATTTTACCCGCCAAATTGGCAATGAAACGCCGAATATAGGCTAAGTGTCCTTGAAGCCCTCTTAATTCTTTCAAATTCTGAGGAGGCTACATACCAAGGATTGATTTGGTCTTCTCAGTATCGACTTCAATACCATGATGGCGTACAACAAAGCCGAGGAATTTTCCTGAGGTTACCCCAAAAGCACATTTTAAGGGGTTCATATTCAAATTATGTTGTCGAAGCTTGTGGAATATGACTTCCAAATCAGCCAAGTGATTAGAACGTTGTTTGGATTTAACCACCAAATCGTCTACATAGCATTCAAAAAATTTCCCTAAGAAAGGTTTGAAGATACGATGCATGGCGCGTTGATATGTTGCACCTGAATTCTTTAAACCAAAGGGCATCACTCGGTAAAAAAACACACCTTGAGGGGCTCTGAAGGCTAGAGATTCATCATCTTCTGGGGCCATTCGGATCTGATTATATCCGGAATATCCATCCATGAAGGAAAGTACTTCATAACCAGTCGTCGCATCAATTAAGAGTTATGTAATCGGAACTGGGAAATCATCTTTAGGACAATACCGATTAAGATCTCTGAAATCGATGCAAACCCTAATTTGTCCGGTCTTTTTCTTTACAGGGACAATATTAGCCAACCACTTGGGATATTGAACTTCTCTGACGAAGTTATATTTGATCATCTTATCCACTTCAGCTTCAATTTTGGAAGCATAGGTTGGGTGTGTTCTTCTCGCGGCTTGCTTAAATCCTCGATGTTCTTTTGGTAAACCCAAATGATAAGTAGAAATATCAGGATCAAGCCCAGGAATTTCTGTATAATTCCAAGCAAAAATATCTTTATTTTGATTTAGAAAATAAATATACATCTCTTGCTCTTCAAGGGTCATGGCCGCACTAATTAAAGTGGGGCGTGGATCTTTCTCTATACCCAGATTTATTTCTCTGAGTTCATCCACAGTGGTAGAGATACCCTCTTCAAATGCTGGAGGAGCATCTCTAAGATCTTACTCTTCCTCTTCATCATGTGCTATTTCTTCCGTTTCTACTTGCATAGTAGATGACAAAACGGAATTTTCATTATCATAAGAGATATCAAAATTTTCACATTTTGAAGAAGAAACTTCCATTTCCGACCCTATTGATGATAAAGGGCCTTCTTTGGGAAATAAAGAGGAGATGATGGATTGAGAATCGACATCATTATTCACCTCTGGTGTTGCTATAACTTCTTCTATCCTGATTGGCGAAGTATAGACTTGTTGGATTTCAGCAGATGAAATGAAGACGTCACCACTTATGCTTTCATCACTGTTTGGTAGGTTACCAATTTCTCACATGTTGTCTGGCTTGATTGCCGTAACTAACATTATGGATCTTTCCATAAGAGTATTTTGATTTGGGCCTATTTTGTCAATTTGACTGATAGGTAACACATAATCTGTACTCACATGTGTAAATGGATTTATTGGAATTTTCTCCAAACCATATGGAGCATTAACTTTGGTAATTTCCTTCATTGTAGATTTTTCTCTTCCCTTCATGTGATAAAATTATGCCTCAATGTATTGAGACTCACATGTCTTGAACGGGGCCTTATCACCATACAATGTTCCAACTTGACCATTGAAATAGTATTTGAGACATTGATGGTATGATGAAGGAATAACTGCATGCTGATGTAGCCATGGTCTTCCAATCAAGACGTTGAAAGATGAGTCTTGATTAACAATCATGAAATCTGAATTGGATACAAGATCTCCAAACTAGGTTCTGAGTGTAACTTCGCCCAGTGGTTCTTGTTCATTTTTATCATATCCTTGTAACATCATGGTAGAAGGAGATAAATCATATTCCATGAGGCCCAATCGACGAAGTGTACGAATGGGCATGAGGTTGACTCCTGAACCATTGTCAATGAAAACTCTTCGGATATCTACACCATTGACTTTTCCAGATAAGTAGAGAGGTTTTATGTACCCATGCACAACATCATCTTCATCTTTATCAGTAAAAGATATCACTGCATGGCATTCTGCAGGATTATTCTCTATGTGATAGATTTCAGCTGCAGCAATTTCAGCTTCAAACTCCTGAGGACTTGACAAAGCTTCGATGAGTGCTTCCCGAAGATCTTTTGACAGATTCAAAGCATCCAAAATTGATAAATTGGCTGGTAATTGGGCCAAGTGTTTCAATATATCATACTTTTGATCTAGAGGTCTGCGTTTCCCAACAGGAATATGAGGTTTAGCAGGTACCTTGGAAGCAGATGCTTTGGAAGCTGACGCATCTTGTATTGGGATAGAAGTTGGCAACATCCTTGGTTTTGGAAGATTAGACTGATTAGATCCATTTACTTGCTGAGATAAAGAAGATGTAACCTTTAATCGGTCTTCCAAAATAATTGTTCCAAAACTGAGTTGGCCATTGGCAGAAGAACTTGCTTGTTCTTTTTGAGTTCGCTGAAGGGCTCTACCACGAGTTTCTGCTGCATACACAGTGCTAGCAGGGGTAGAATTGGAGTAGTGGCTTCGGAAAGATCCACGTCTTCCTCTGTATCCTGAACCTCTGGAACTTCCTCGGATTCCCTTATTTGATACAGGGAATTCAGGCTCATCAAGACTAGAATATTGATCTGTTAATTGAATCATATTAACAGAACCGAAGATTAACTCTTCGTCTGATAAAGACCCTGCCTGACTAGCCTGTTTAGGCTGTGACTTTTGTTGGGCGGTGCCCATTGCTTTGAAGTAGATGGCATAAAATCTTCCAGAGTCAAAGACAACTTAGGCCTTGATATATACTCATCTTCTTCTGATTCCTCTTTCTTCTTTGAATTGCACTGCCCTTTTGAGGATTTGTCTTTTGATGGAGGCTTCACTGTAGCTTTTGTAGGAGACACAACTATCTTCTTCAATTGTGTTCGCAAAATGGCATGGGTCCGATTGATTGTCTTTCTGACCATCCAATCATCATATTTTTGTGCAGTTTTGCTTCTGACTTCCTGCCACTCGCATCCTTCCTCTGGACCTGTAGCGGTAATACACGCTACATGAGATAAAGAACCCTTCAATTTGACTTGTCCCAAGTCGACCATCTTTTGCAGGAGGTCTTTAAAGACAAAACACTCCTTGATGGGATGCCCCAACATTTGATGAAAGGGACAATAATTGGGACAGTCTTCATCTCCTTCCTTGTTTGGCCTCTTGGGCACTGGTAATTGAACAAAATTATTTTCCAGAGCTGAAATGAAGTAACCCGGAACTTGCTCATTTCAGAAAGAGTATGTTTTACTCTTAATATCCTCAAATTGTTTTCGTTGTTGATCTCTTTGATCATTTGGACGAAACGGCCTTTGTTGTTGGCGTTCAGGAGGTGGAGTCCTTCGAGAAGATGAAGGTTTTGAAGTAGATATATGTACAGGTGCTTGTTTAAGCATAACTGTAGCAGTTTCTGCTTTACCCATTCTTCTTCCTGGAGCTGATGGAATTAGCCGAGATTTAACCTTCGCCTGTATAAGGGAATCTTCAATCTACTGAGCGATTGAAGTAAGGTCTCGAAACCCTCCTGTGTATTTCACAGGGATCAATGGCGTGCGTAATTCGTCATGTAAATTTGCCACACATATTGGCAACAGCTCTTCCTGAGGGAGTGCTAAACTCAGGGAATACGTTAATCCCTTCCAGCGAGCAATGAAATCAGAGACTCTTTCATTCTCCCTTTGCTTGCAGTTTGTAAGATAAAAAACTGTCATTTTTGGAAAAGTTGAGCTGAACTGAAGAAGGAATTTTTGACGAAGATCCTCCCATCCGATGATTGACCGGGATTGCAAGCTTGTATACCAGACAAAAGCCGGTCCTTGCAAGGTTCGCACGAAGCATCTAAGTTTCACTGCTTCTTGCTGCTCTGGAGTTCCCATCATAGGATCACAACAAGACACGTAATGCGTCAAATGTTGTTCAGGGTCGCTTGATCCATTGAAAGTAGGGAAAACGGGGTTTCCAAAACTGCATGGAGGAGAAATTGAATCTACCCATTCAGGGTAAAATTTCTTTTCAGGTTGAACTTGCACCCATTTCCCTTCCATAGTTTCTAACCGAGCTGTTAATGACTCAATAGTAGTTATTAACTTTTGAGAAACATCAGGTTGAACTTGGTTTTGGGTAGGTGCAATAAATGGAGCTTGGACAGACATGGTGGTTGGTGCTACAACTGATGGTAGCACTGCCAACCGTTGTTGCGCATGACCCACGGGATTAGACCTCTGAGGGTGTACTGATAAAGGAGGATATTCTTGATCCATCTCAGTAACTGCAACAAATTCCTTCGGCTGTCGAACTTCAGAATTCTTAAGAAGAAGACTACTCTGAAGTAGTTCTGCATTCAACATTCTTAATTCTTTCATTTCTTCCTCTTGTTGTGCAAACGTTTGCTCTAATGAGAGCGATTGACCTTATCCAGAGGAAGGATATGTAACCTGATTCTTTCCCTTCCCTTTGTTGGATACCTTTTGGAGGGAGGGAAGTGGATTACCTAGGTTCTGAGTAATCCTTTGACTTCGTGTACGTACACCTTCTTCATTTGTATCGGTGCATACATTTTCTTGAGTAGGACGCTCTTCATCTGAGTCCCCTGAGTGAGTCTCCTCTGGTGGACTAGAAACAACGACATTGATGACATTGATTGATGCATAATGCATCGCATCCCTTCTATCAACATTTCTGTGATATTGTCTTCTTTCATGTCTTTGATGAGACATTGCCTTTTGTTGATTCAATCCTTTAGGAATTTCTTGAAGAGCTATAATTTGGAGGAAATCTCCTGATAATTTGGCTCTCCGTTCCTCTTGGGGCTTCTTCCCCAATCGAGAAAAGACCGATATTATCTGAGAAGGGAATTGATGATTTGAAAGAGTCCCCAGTCTCGTGAACTGGGGATGTTCCTACTGATTACGCTCAACTCCTCGAATCCCATTTGTTGAATCTGAGGGTTGGGTTAGAGAAGTCCCCAGTCTGACAAGCTGAGGTGGATCTTGACATGCTACGACTGAGATCTTCTTAAAAGATCTCTTGATCTTGCGAATCTTAGTTCAGAAATTAGCTGGATGCATTAGCCTGTATCCACTTTTATCACCTGGTTCAATAGACCGTTGGATGATTTCCGAGACTTCTGTCATTTGATGACGTGTTTTCTCCATACGAGAGGCTTGTGAAATATTCTTGCCTGCTTGATGTAGGAGAAATTCAACAAAATGTTCTCTATATGCTTAATTTTGAGAGGAACTAGTTGAAGCCTATTCTTGAGCAAGCTTTTGATTATAAACAAAGCCCATTGACTGTGGCCGGCCATGGGCAATAACATTGCATGAGACAATTTTCGGCGGGCTTTGCTGACTGGAAAGCACTGTGAAATGTAGTGCTCCATGAACACCCCATCCTCTGATATGGACATCAGATAGAGCATTGACAATTAACTGATGCAATTTTCTTAGTGTGCCAAGGCATGAACGCTGAAGGGATCTCTGCTTCTTTTCAGCCTTCAGATATCGAGAGGCTGATAGAGATGCCAAATCAATCTGGCGTTGTAACCCTTCTATTATCTTAATATGATTTTCATAATCACCGTAAGATAATACTTTCTTCTTCAATTGACAAAGAGTATTCCATATGTTGAGACGAATGTCATGAATTCCATCTTCTATCAGCATGTCTGGAATATTGTACTGAGAATCAGCCAAAGGCCAGAACATAACCGGAACTTCACCTTTTGCCAGTTGTTTTCTCATATTTAGTACTTCCTCTTTATCATTAACTGAGGATTCTTCTACCTGTTTGGACCAGAGCTGGTGCTTCCTTGTTGCTTCATTAGGTTCGACAAGGTTGGTAGAGAGTCCGCTATTCATTCTGGAAGATGAATGACCTGGGGATGGTTCGGAGAATAACCTGAACCCCAGGCTATCCTCTGATGGAGAAAGCGTTTCACCTGCCGATAGTAAAGCATCAGACATGACTGGCTTCACATTTGAAAGTGCCTCGAGATAGGAGGGCTTTCTCGTCACTACATTGCCTTCTGAAGAATTTTCGAGACAACGTGAATCACTACTGCGGAGAGGACTTTCGCAGCAAAGTTCATCACCATGAGGAGGACCGTCATGATGGGTTACAGCAAAAGATGAAATCTCTTGCACCTTGATCTTCTGACCACACAGAGGGTTGATGTGGTCCGCATCTGAAGCATCTGAATATGAACCTTCAAGATCGATCGAATTTTCATGAAGCAAGTCTTCATGAGGAAGTGTCTGTTGAAGACCTTCAGAATTAATGTTCCTATTATCGGGAACTGAGGGAGTAGAATCTTGAATTCCGACAGATAAATGTCTGAGGGCTTCAAGAACTCCAGCATCGAGCAAGGCCTTGTTGAAAATTGGCCTTTGATCTCCTGACTGTGCTGGGCAGATCTTTTTCTTAGATTCATTCTTACTCGCTTTGGAAACCACTTGTTGGCGAAAGTGGTTACTCTGAGCAGGTGTATGTGCCTGATCAGGAAAGATGGTCAGGTTAGGCTGACGATCTCCACTCAAATCAGGTGTATGTGCCTGACTTGGTTGTTCGTATGATATGGGGGAGTATGCCCCATAACCCTCTTGGACTGGAACAGATGTGTGTGTCTGTTCCGGAGTGAATCGTTGATGTGTCACTCCACTGCTAGGGATAGATTTATGTGTCTGTCCCTGAGATGATGCCGAAGCTGTTATGATATCCTGGCAAGCATCTAGAATATGAGCAGGAATTTGCTTCTGCTCTTTCACCATTGACAAAATATGTTTGGTGACTTCAGCCGCTGGAATGGGGATATACATCCATTCCGGGTTTGGAGTAGGTGTATGTGCCTGCTCCTGTCCTCCTTTTCCTGTCAGTGAATCCTGACAGTACTCAAGTGTGGAGGCAGAGAGTTGAGTCTGCCTCCTGTTTGTTGTCGGGGCTTTCCGACTGACTTCTCCGTGCGCTACCAAGCGAGACTGTTGGTAGGCTTGATTAGTATTAGCAGGTGTATGTGCCTGCTGATTACACTTCGCCAAATGCGGTTGACGAGATCTATCATATGTAGTCAGACGAGCCTACTGAATAACTGGTGATGCATAAGAAGGTGTATGTTCCTGCCTATAGTACTCCGTCGGAATTGCCTGGCGGGATTGGCTTGATGCTGCCAGACGAGTCTGCTGGACAGCGGAATTAAAATGGGCAGGTGTGTGTGCCTGCTCATTGTTTTCCACCAAGTTAGGTTGGTGTACTTCTCCGGAGATGGCAGGTATGATAACCTGCCCATTATTAACTGGATTCCGTCTCTGGCGGTTCATCTTGCCTGCTCGGGTTCGAAGAACCTGAGCTGAATGCCTGGAGTCGGTACCCTCATCATGTTGAGGGCGCACTACCGCACGAGTCTGACGACGATTGTTGATGGGAGCCCTCAGGAAGGACTCCTGTCTTTTTGAATTAAGGCCCTGAGGGACCTGCTCATTCACTTCCTCAGAGTAAGGGAGTGAATGGAAATTGCGTTCTGGGGATAACGACCCGAAACGGTTAGAGACGACAGTCAGCACCGCCTGCTTCTTGATTGCTGGCCGCCGTTGTCCGGACGACCAGGTAGAGTTGTTAACTTGGAGGGCTTGACGAGCGGCCTCCAGAGTTGGGATAGTACCGTTGCGACGGTACTCCTTAACCAGTGCATTAGAAACCTAGTGTTGAAGACGCTGAGTTGGTGATGTCATCCTCAGAGCGGACGACATTCCAGCAGGAGTAGCAGCATTGGTTTTCGCAGCAGTATACCTCACAGTAGAGGTGTTTACAACAGTATTATTCACAAGGGTGAATTTAAGGAAAGCCATTTCGTAGAAGATCTTGAGAAAAGAGTGCCTTTTCCATATAACAGACATAATCAAGATGAATCCGGCCACTGCATCTTTTGGATGAGCATATGTCAATGATTGCTTTGTTGGCCCAAGGGGCCTAACAAATAAGAAGAATATTACTTTAACTTGGTTAAGGATTCACGTCGGGTTCACCATTTTTTGTTTCGCACGGAATCCGGGGATGACCTCCTGGATGGGAGATTCAAACGTTCCGATCGGTTTCTAACGGGTTTGTTCATAGAACCGGAAACATCTAATGATTCCACATCCATTTGGACCTACTTTCCAAAGGTAGGCGCTCATTATCTTGTGGGCTAATGAGGCTTAGGAATTTTCATTGGTCGAGAGGATGGGAGGTCGGACTCATCACACCTTTTTGAGGGGAATTATTGTCTACTCCGGGACTCTGTTTATAGATTTTAGTTATGTTCATGAATCCTTATTACATTACCATGTATAAAATGAGCTTTCCTTTAGTTTAACAATCAATGATTAAATATGTAAGAATTTTAGAGAATCTTTTATATGTATTTGAGGTTCTTCATCAAGAGAGAATCATCTGTATCTATTTAGAGATTCTTGGTCAATGTTATCCTTAAAAATATTTATATAAAAGTCTCTTGGTCATTATGATGACCAGGCTGGTTTTAAAGCCACTCAGTGGGGCACTTGAAGTTTATTGTCATTCATAAGGACAATGAATGACTTCAGAGTTGGGATCGAACCCATAGATGGTCTACCTACGTATCCTTTGTTTTGAAAAAGGAATCAGAACCCACGTATTTCGAATAAGGGTATGATGTTTATGATTGATGGCTCAAAGAAGGATGTCACAATTACTTTTACACTCTAAGCTCACGTGAGTCATGCTCGGTGTGAGAAACAAGAGGTATTAGTAAAATTTAGACAATTGTGCCATGAAAGATGCAATCATAAGAAATGGTTTGGGGCTTATGTATGTATGACTGCCCAGATAGATGAAGGTTTAGGATTCACTTTTAGGTAGAAAATCCATGAACAGGGTCCATAAAGGTATATGTGCTTCATGGAGATTTGAATACTCTAATCTTGGGGCTTACTCCTAAGGAGGATTCCCAAGTTAGGAGGGGACTTTTGATTGGGTTTTACTTCTGAAAAGGAAACCCAAATCAAGGGTAAATTAGGACTGGTTAAAGAGAAATTAGGGGACTTGGGGCTTATTCCAGAAAAGGAAGCCCAAGATTATAACTGGGTTTTATACTTGAAAAAGGAGACCCAGGTTATGAATTAAGTTTTGGGGCTTACTCCTGAGGAGGATGCCCAAGTTTGGGAACTTTAAGAATTTGGGACTTACTCCTGAGGAAGATGCCCAAGTTAAAGGACTTATAACTAGGGATTATTCCTGAAAAGGAGACCCAAGTTAAGGATTCTCTCATCTTAAAGGATGAGGTTAAATGAATGAACTTCTTCATATTTAGTGACATACGGATATTTAAATCACTAGGTTTTGAGAGATATTCCACAGAATTCCTTTCAGATAAGGAAGTCAAATCAAGAAATCATGCCATAAATGGATTTGAAGAGTGTCTTGAAGACTGAATCTTGAAAAGGAAAGGTGTGATGGCTTAAGAGGGGTAAAATGGGCAAGATGGGCACCCAAAAAAGGTAGGGGCGCACAAGTCTTGAAAGGAGTGCAAGTATTGCAGAGGCGCGCAAGTATTGGTCGCGCAAGTATACTTGCGCGACATGAGGGGTACTTGCGCAATTCTCAAACATCATTAGAATATTTGAGCGACTCTTTATAAATCCCTTTAGAATCCTCTTGAGGTTCTTCCAGAAAAGGGACGCGCGAGTTCTATTGAAGGAATAAGGCGGCACGCAAGTGTTGATGAGTTTCAACACTTAGACCTTCCTTCTTCTATTTAAATATTCTGTTCTAGGTAAGAAATTACCTTTAGAAGTGTTCCGGAAGCTTTGAAAAGAGAATTGGGCGTCGGGAGCTTCAATCCGAGTTTCTGGAAAAAGATCTTTTTGAATGGGGGGCCCACAGGGTCTATTTATAGGCAGGAGAAGACCCCGGGCGGTTACCAGGCAGTTACCACTTAGGTCGCGCAAGTCACCTGCACGACCATAAGGCGTCACGCAAGTATACTTGCACGACCACTAGGCAGCGCGCAAGTACTTGCGCGACCATGAGGGAACTTGCGCGACCTATGGGAAATGTTCTCCCTGTTCATCCCTTTGTCGATTTTTGATGTTTCTTCAAAGGATGAATCACTTTGGACTAAGGTATTTCCTTTTTTTTTCAGTCGTTAGACTCTGTGACGGAAAGGAGCGTCAACAACAACTATACCAGCATCATTACATGGAAATACAAGAGGGGAATCATATATATTCTCCCATTCTAGAGGTCCTTCAGTATATTTTAGTGGGGAATGAATATTCATACCAGAAAAATATTCCTACCCTAACAAGGCCTCACTTAGTGAGAGTAGCACATGCCTTGGTTCAGGCTCATATCCCTACCAAGAAAGACCAATGACATATCCCAAAGGCTCAGTATTGTTATCGTAGTCTCATCCAAACCAAGGATCACAAGGTGAGAATGAAATATGACTCAAAAAAAGATCATATTCCTATAAATAATGTGAAGACTCATTGGAATATTCCAGAAGCTTCAGAGTAGTGGACTCATATTCTCATAGCACCAGAAGATTATAATAAATTTATAGAAACTGTCATACAAATGGATCATATCCCTACACAATTATAAAAGGTAGGTCAACGTATTTTGAACACAACACACAATATGTCCCATATCGCTGATTTTATCAATTCCAGTGTTCTTGAGGTCATTGGAGATACATTCTCAACACCACAAGGGTATATGAACTCTTCTATTGAAGTAGAAGACAATCATTACCATGATAGTCCTCTTCGTGGTAGTGTGAAGATGGATCGAAGAGACTGTACTCCTGAAATCCACCATGTTCAACCTCACCATGATGATATATCCCATGGATAAGGAAATCCCTCACTTTTTGATACACCTATATATAGAGAGTTGTTAATATCTAAAACATATTCATATAGAGTGGTGTTCATAGATATGATTCCTTCTTATAGATAGGTTCTAGAAACATTGGGGTCAACCTCATATAGTTATCCATAAACTTCTAGTAGCACTCCACTCCATCCATCATGCGACCCTCAGAAGCATATTTTATGGTTTGATTGGATGGAGGTGTGTAATTGCGGTGAAGATGAGGCCAACATTGACATATGAAGAGAGTTTTTCAGAAACAACCTCCCCACCATGTTTTAGACACTCACTACTTCTAGATATGAGATCCAAAATTTTCTAGAAGCATACTTTATCTATACCAAAATATATGCACTACTCATCAGTAACTAAAGGATATAAACCTCCCTTATCCAGGATATGAAGGTCATTTTCAAACCATCAATATACTCTATTGTCAGCTAGATCTGGCTGCTATCTCTATGGACCATGATCCAAAACTAGAAAAGTACAACAAAAATATGCATCATGCTTGCCTCCACTATATCACAAATCTGTGGACGATAATCTCTAAATCCATATCATGAATCTATATTTGAGGATGGGGAATTTATGGAGAGAGACACTTTTCTAAACCCTTGGGGCAACAGAACCCTTAATACACAACATCCTATACTGTTATTACCTCCAGAGAAATTAAGGGACTAGGAAATGTTCTGGACAGTTGGCCACTACAATGGAATGACCCCACATCAATTATGGTCATACATCACAAAAAAAGGATAGAATAGCCAATAAGACTTCAAAATGGCCCCCTAGAAACAATGATAATACATTTCAAACATAGAAACCAATGTTGTTATCACTTGAGAAACTTCGTGTAAAGAATGATTATCATCATGTGATGACATTGAACCCAGATCCTATGCAAGAATAACCTCACCACATAAAATAATCCATAGTAGAAGATTCTATACCAGCCATATGGGAGAGGAATCAGATCATCGAGTTAAGGTAATATCTACAACTTCCTCCACCTGTCATATCGTCAATTACTGAGAGGATTTGGGACACATAAACAGCAGCTATGAACAAACCCCACCCCACTAGGTTGGGTAAATTTATATGTTAGACACTATAACTGGGTTAATCATCCACTAATAGGGCCTTGGGGAAATCAATAGTGATTCTAGATCAACCCCAATTCACCAAGCTTTGGGCATTTATATCTTCATGTACATCCCGGGAGTCATCAAATCCCCAACTGGAGTCATTGGATCCTCAACAATAGGACCAATAAATTCCAATTATAGCCTAGAATAACCCTCATACCATAGGTATGGGTTAATTTTCATCGTTATAATTTCCATATAGAGAATCATTCTTCTCCGGATTGGGATATAAAAATCAACGGTCAATATCCCACCTGTTCCTCCCACCATAAGAAAAAAATCTAATGGTCGAGGCCAATTTTCAAATCACAACTGAAAAATCACTCAATGCCACTATTAATAGACCATGAGGAGAGGAATTTACATAGAAGTAAATCAGACCCCTCTGGGGTCACAATCCAAAATAGTAGAATATGGTTAAGGGTTTGAATAATGACTATGAGGAAGGAAGTTTAGAATCAGCCTACTACATTGAAATTAATGACACAACCACTATTTATTGGTATTCTTCTTTGAATGTAATCACTATCAATATGTAAATCATTGTGGATTTATACCCATATGAAAAGTTTCACAACATGAAAATCATACACCAGGAGTAGGGTGATTTGGATGCACTAAAGGAGGCTACATGTACCCAAATCCAAAGAAGGATCCAAAATATGGAACCTCCAAATAATGAGTTTTAAATATTCAGTGAAAAATTTATAAATAAAAATTGAAATATATGAATTCATCCCAATCACTGCCTAGAAGAGTTGAAGTTCCTACCGCAGAGTAATAGTTGTTGCAATACGAGAGTGAGATATGAGATCTCAGGAATATTAATGAGGATCTATTGAAGGGAAATATTTCTAATGGGTATCATCTTTAGGAAGACACTAATATTCTCCTTCCCATATCCTATCCACCAGAAAGTGTAGTATCTAAGCATTAGGATGTCCCCAGATCCAGGTATCTGATCTACATAAACGAGGAAGTAAAAAATAATCATGATTTTCCTCAATTGTGGAAACAACCTCTACCTCATTAGGGAAATAATTTAGTATTGAGAAGAATAAAAAATAAGTAGGATACAAAGGTGGGGCCACATAATCAATCTTTACCCACTCCCTGTAGATGGGATATGGCTTAGATAATAGTCCCCCTAAAGTTTCTTAATTTTATCGAGTACTTGGTAACTCGAATGGAAGCCATGGAAGGGAGAATCAAACTTTTGAAACATTAGAGAAATCAATATCCTAAATGGGTGGATGACACGATGCCTTCACCCAATTTCAACAACCCCACCCAAATAAAATATCACACTCTTCGTATCCCTATGATGGCTGATTATGGGCCCTTGAGATCAAAAGGAGGCAATAAATATGAGATGTTTTGTATAGACTCTGATAGGGTCAGCCTTTTTTTGGTATAACAGTCTTCTAATAGGATCCATTGCAGGATGGGAAGAACTTCATCATTAATTATTTTATCAGTTAAATTATAAACTTTGTAAAACAATGATCATCATCCTAAAAATCTTTAAGCAATATGAAAATGAGAGGGTTTCTGATTTCTTAGAAATATGGAAAGGATTAACCTATTCACTCAGAACCCCCTCTCATAGAAGAAACAGTTGGAAATATGTGATAAAAATTCTTCTGGATAAATTTTAGACACCTCTAATACCAATTAAGTATCCAGGAAGGTTCCATGAGTTTTTATAAATGGAACAATATCTCGAAGACACTATTCAGAAAACCCAATTCAAACCTTGACTCATGCCCATAACATAGGGTAAAATGACCATCAAATCATAAGCTACAACTATCACTCTCAAGCTAGAAGCATTTCATATCCAAGAACTCAGAAAGGTTCCAAACCACCTAGCACCACCTTTCAAGTGGCGAAAACCATAAAATATCCCTTAGATATGATAACAAATAAATAAGGG
The DNA here is from genome assembly GCA_963277665.1 of Viscum album. Taxonomy (NCBI): domain Eukaryota; kingdom Viridiplantae; phylum Streptophyta; class Magnoliopsida; order Santalales; family Viscaceae; genus Viscum; species Viscum album. Next base: position 161,915,124 of record OY728147.1, read on the forward strand.
TCACCCAAGATTTGAGGAACTGATGAATAAATAATACTACTTATGAAATTAAAGGGTTCCCAATTTTGTCTTAAAATCCATGAAAAATACTATGCTCATGTTATCATAGCCCAAGAGACCCGAGGAGTTCAATCTTACAGATTAGTGCCCTTTCCATAGAAGGTTGGGTCATAATATCCATAACTGGTTTATCCTCAAATAATTCCTTCAAGGAATGGTCAATTATGGAAAATTTGTGTTAGATGACTCCTCATAATAGGTGGATTTCATAACTATTTCCCAGTTAGAAGAATATGGTGATTGGCAGAAAGTCGTATCAAGGCGTGTGAAAAAGTTTGACAGCTTGATGCCTGAAAAGTTAAGCATGATCATTCCACCCTGAGAGAATAGCTACATGGACCCATAATATCTTTAACACCCAAGTAGAAACATAAAATATAACTCCAAAATTTGGGAGTGACTATCACATGTAGGAGGAAACAGAAGAGGAAGATCCATATTCTACTCCAACGCAAGCTCTGACTCTTGCAGATTTCTTCCCTGCAACATTCAAAGAATGGTTACCACCCCACCAAACAGAACCCTCATCAGATGAAGTGATCATATTTGGTTTTTTCATTTTGATACAATTTGTAAAACCATTCTATAATGAAATGTATTCCCCAAATAATTATTTTCCCACACATAAACAGGGAATGAGAGGCCACATATTTAGGAACGGAAGATACATGGGACAATGCAGACATGGTTAGACTCAGTATTTTGGTCATATCCACATGAAGAATATGTATAAATTTTAGACCCATAGGAAATCACTACAGCAGGCTCAAAAGAGGCATGGAGGCATCCTAAAAACCTCTAGTGTCCATCCATATCCAATCAACTTACATGATTGCGTAGTGAGGGTTTGATCAACCGATCAACCCAGGGAATGTGGAAGGTTGGTTCAACTAGAACCACTAGTAGAAGATACTCCCTCAGCCTTTTTCAAATCACCAATACAATCCACCTTATATTCCTTGATTCATTATCCTCATATCTATGGGAAATCCTACATCGATAGGCACTGAACTCTAACACTAAAGTATGATGTTCAGAAATAGATGGGGGCGGTGGTCCTATCCAAGATATTAATCTTTGATGTAATCTATATTTAAAAGGAACTCAAAGAGGAACTTATTGAAGCCCTCCATAGTTTACAAGAGTTTGAGACATAAGTTGCTGCAGATGAGGTTTATAGAGTGGATACTATTTAATCATATTACAATTTCACCATCTCATTTACTAACCAAGATTAGGAAGAGGTCATCTAGGGGAAAATTAGGCCACTATATTTTTCAAGAAGGCTCAATAATTTATCTTCTATAGGTCTCTAGTAAATAATGGTTCCAAGATCAACCTCATCCTAGTTCAAAACCTATGATTCTTGGGATATGGTGAAAATGATTTTTCTCCCACAAGGATTACCATTCAAGTGTATGATAATCATGATCAAATACCTCTCAGAAATATCAAACTCAAATCTTAGTTTAGGGAACTCACATATGATACTGAGTTTATGTTTATCTAAGAGAACACCACATATAATGTCTTACTTGGAAGGACCTAGCCCCACAACCACCTGATGGTACCTTAAATATTCTATCAGTGTTTGAAGTATCCCATTTATGGTATGTCCAGCATAATGCGTGGTGACAACACCCCCCTTGAGGCTTACAGAGCCACATATTCTGAATAAAATTTCTATAAAAATGACAGAAATAAACCATTAGAGGATGATGATACTTAGGTTTTATCCCCAAATTTCATAGGGATTATTCCTAGAAATCACTAGGGTATGCTCAACAATGACTATGTTCTCCACATAAATTTAGTCGAGGTGATAGAATTTACCCCAGAGGTCCAAACTCCTTTTGTCCCAAGTGACAACATAAAAGAAAATCAGATCTGACATCTCTCAGCAATGATTTAGGTAGCATGGGATGATAATTACTCTTCTAATGGCCTATCTCACCCTCATAGTGATAGAGATGCATCAAGATTTACAACTTCATTTGGATATTTCTATATAGATTTATAGATGTAAGAAGATGATGATGTCCTTAGGAACGACCCTCCAAAATTAGAGGAAGGTGTCTCCATTGCCACTGATGAACTCAATAAGATAAATTTGGGAATAGAAGAAGACCTGTGGCCTACTTAGATTATTGTCTCTATTAACCTTGTAGAGAAATATATGTACATCACATTTATGAAGAAGTGCTGATATGTGTTCACTTAGAACTACCCAAAAATGCCCGGACTAAATCTAGAAGTTTCTATGCACTATCTTGGACTACCTGATGAGAATTGAGGCTTTTAGTAGGTAGCCAAGAGGATGAACCCATTTCATTCCACTAATGTTGAGGTAGAAGTTGAAAAATTAATCAAAGAATTTTTTTTGATAAGTTCAATACCCAATATTTCTTTCTAAAATCATGACCATCATGAAAAAGTATCAAAAGATTAGGGTCTGTATTTACTTCGGACACCTTAATCGGTACTACCCAAAGGAAGATTTCTCATTATTGATCACATAACTTTTGATTAATTTAATTATGGCTCTCAATCCCCTTCTTTAATGGTGAGTACTCAGGGTACAATCAGATAAATATTCCCCCCAAAGATGAAAAAACCACTACCTTCTGAGTGGTCATGGGATAATTTTCTATCAATTCATTCCCTTTGTCTTAAATAACAATGGAGACACATATTAATGTTATATGAATCATATCTTTAATCCATTCTTGGAAATGATAGCTAAATTTCATATTGATGACCTAGTAGTTAAATCTAGATAGTGATTCGATCACTACCTATACCTTCAAACAGTATTTGACAAACTATGACAACACAGTATAAAGAGGAATCCCTTGAAATTATCTTCAAAGGTAAAATCATGGAAGTTCCTTGGGTTTATGGTATGCCACCATTGTATTAAGTTCGACCCAGAGAATACTAGAGTTATCTTAGAAATCCCACCCCAAAAAATCATAAATAATTGAGGGGGATCCAAGGGGACCTCATATACATTAGGTGATTCATTGACAACATGGTCGAAAAATCTCTCCCCTTCACTAGGATAATGAAGAAGGTAATTTCCTACCAATGGGGTGATGATTGTTATGAAGCCTTCGAATGTATCAAGAAACACTTACTGCACCCACCAGTTCTGATAACTTTAGTGGAAGGGTAGCCACTTATCATGTATGCGGCTGCCATGGATCGCTTACCGGGCACCCTCCTCACATAGTTAAATGATGAAATACGTGGGAATAGTAACTAATACCTTTTCTAGATTATTATAGTTACTGATACTAGGTACTATGATGTTGATAAGAATTTTCTCGCACTCATCTTCGTAGTGAAGAAGATGAGGCATTACTTGCAGCACCAGAAAATCCATCTCATCTCTCGTATTGACATTCTCAACTAAATCTTTGGTAGTACCTTTATAAAAGGGATATTAGCCTAATGGGAGGCCATTCTTCATAAATATGACATTTAGTTCATATCACAAAAGTTAGTGAAGGGGAAATCCCTAACTGATTTTCTCGCAGCACATCCTGCCCTGGAAAATACACCAATTGACACCGATATAATGACCCAAAATTTTATTAATAGAAAATCCAATATTATAACTATTTCATATAGTATAAATAAAATAAAATCATATATATAAGACAATAATTTTTTAAATGAATAATTAATGAAATAAGAGGTATTTCTAGAAATTATGGAACTTATCCCGATGGAATAGTAACCTAACCCTTGGAATAATAACATGACCATTAAGAATATAAATTCATATAATAAAATAGAAACCTCATATATTAAAGTATAAATAAAATTTATGCATCTTATAAATAACAATATGATATAATTATATCATAGTATAAGTAAATAAATATTTTAAAAATTATTAATTAAGTGTTGGTATTTTTATAAAACACAAATGTTTATTTACAATTTTATAATTTATATAATTATTAAAATTAAAATTTATTTTCATAAAATAGGTTCTCAAAATAACTTTTTTTTATTATTATATTTTAATTTTATGAGGCCTTAATTAATTTTTCAAAGTGTTATAAAATCATTTATAATTTTAAAATCTGTATTTTTGGAAAAAATGATGATTTTAATTAAAAACTAAATGTATCATATTTAGAAAATTACTTTCATAAACTGGAGTTGATTTTTAAATTCTAAACATTGAAAAATTGTTAGGGTTATTTTTTTTGGATTTTTTCTAAAACACTTGAATTTTTGCTGAATAATAAAATACGATAATTTACGATAAAAGCTAAATAAATGAATTATTGAGTCATAGATGATGTATGGATGATGTAAGCCCAAAATATCAAACTATACATAATTATTTTAATATATTTAATGATAAGGTTCAAACTATTCATATTCTTTATCCAAAATAATAAACCAATGAATAAAATAATGAGAAAACACCCACTCCTCCCCTATAAATACCACCCCTCACCACCTCTTCTCCTCAAACCTTCCAAGATGTGAATCTTGTCCAATATATACAATATAATCTTCCCAATACACTCATCCAAGTACCTGATTTATTTGTATCATAAAAATACCAAACCCTTTCCCCTTAGGAGGTTCTCAAGGAGGATAAATTCAAGAGGTAAAATCCTCTTTCTTTTTATTTTAATTTCTTTTTAATTTCATTTCTTTTATTATCCTATCCTCAAATAAACTTATATAAGTGGAATTACAACTATATTATCTTATATATACAATAATTTTATTATTTAAATTGAATAATTTATCTTCAAATATATTCCCTTTTCCTTTTATTCTAAAAATGAAAATATCATATGTGGTGTGTCGATTTACCGCTACCGTGGTCGATACGTTTTCATTTTCTATTACTGCCTAAAAGGTGGTTAATAAGACCATTATTATGGTTAAATAATATTTTATTATATATATTATAGGATATATAATGTTTTTTAACCAATATAAAAACATTATGTTAAATAAAATGATATAATCTTATAATGGTTGTAAAAACCACCAACATAAATTAAATTATTTTCATTAATGTTCTATCTAATAAATCATACTAATACCATATAAAAAACGACATATAAGAAATAATAAACTTATATATGTTAATTAATAACATATAATTTCAATTCTGGACAATTATTTCCATTTTACACGATCTTCCATACATGTATACAAGTGAACTGATCATGAAAACCAAGAAAATGAACACTACATAATGATGAAATTGAACTCTATAACTCATCATAATGGTCAAAAATGAACTTAATAAAATTATAATAAATAAAATAAATGTATAATATGGTTATTTATTTATTAATTAATAAATGTAATTTGACTATATAGGATATTAAATAGATTAAAGTACTCGTACATAATGTAAGGTGATTCAGGAACCCAACTCTCTTTCTTTGGGGTTTCCCTCTTTCACTCCATTTTTAGTATGGATGTTCCTTAAATATAATTTATTTTTCCTTCTATTTTCCTTTATGGGATATACATGTTTCAAAAATAGTTTAATGTAAAATGAAAAGATTTTCCCAAAATAAATATTCTTTCCAAAAATACATCTTTTACATCCTGTGAGATTATTTCTTCTTCACCCAACATTAATGATTCTTATACCATGTATTTTATTGTATCTTTAATTTGGAAACACCAAAGTTTATTCATTAATGTATTATTTTTTAAATGAATCCCATTCCTTTTCAAGGGTTATTTTATATCCAATATTGATATACGCTCTATGTGGAATGCATGATTATGTAAATGTTTTGATGTGAAAGGTGCACACCGAATTAAATATCACATGTAAATGTTATGATGTGATAGGTGTCCCCAAAATTATATATCACTCCAATTAATTGGTTAATTTTATGAATCTCATGATATAATGTGAAATATATGTGAACATGATTCTAGCTTCATTCACAACTATGTGGGTGGTTAACCACTAAGACATGATGTTTCATTTTTATACGTTGTAACATTCCAAAAATTTATCCAATGATTCCTATAATTATTATGATAATGATCCTTTTCATGTGTTATGATGACGATGATTTTTCTTCCCCATGTTTCATGTCTCTTATTCATCCACTTACCAGGATTTTAGCTTACCCATTCTTTTCATGTATATCCCTAAGTGAATAGTTGTACTAAGGAGAACATGATGGACAATAATAAGCTAGAGAAGAAGGAATTGACTAAATTTTTATGTTTTATTATTTAAAATTTATTTATGGTCCTAATTTTCCCAAGGCACTAATCCTTTGGATCCTAGTTTTATAGAGCTATTATGTTTTTTATCTTTAAATTGATGTAATAGTAATATAAGAAAAAATAGGGTTACTATAGTTGGAATTATAGAAAAATTTAGTACATTTGGGAATTAGGATTAGAGAACCTTAGTAAAAACCCTTAGTATAAGTCTAATTATATGTAAGCACCCATGAAGATTTGGTTTATAAAATTCAAAAAAATAGGATCCCAATAGATATGCCTTTAGAGTTAATTTCACAAAGGAATAAATTATTTATTCTTGACTTTTTGACTTATGTTTTGTTCTATCCTTTTCTATTTTAGAAAATTGTGGGAACTAGGAGAAACCAAGAAAACAAACCGTGCAAGGGGAAATGCATCGATTTCCCCAATGACATTCCCAATTCCTTGGGAGGTGGAGTTCAAAATTTCATGGATATTCTCACCCAAATATATTTGGCCATGAACAATAAACATAATATTGTGGGAAATCTTATTTTACCAAATAGGGGGCAACTAGATATCGAGTCTTTTATGCAGTAATGAACACCGACATTTAGTGTGTCTTTCAAACCAGTAGTCATAGAATAGTGAGTGAAATCGATGGAGAATATATTTTCTCTTCTTCACTATTTTGAGAATGAGAAGGTGAATCTATCCATATATTTTCTAAATAGAGAGCTCAATTAATAATATGAATTGATTATAAACACCAAGAAAAAGGATGAAATTGAAGATATGGAGTGGGAAGACATTAATAAAAAATTTATTAAGAAGTTTTCCCCTCAGACTCTTCATACAAAGATATAGAGATAATTCAATGAGTTGAAGAAAAAGGAAGGTGAATCTATCACTACCTATGAAGAATTCATTCAAGTTAGGCATCAAGTTTTATTAAAAAAATGATATCGAAATAGATATATTATTTATTGGTTTAAAACCACACCATAGAAAGGATATAGAAATATTAGATATTGGGAGTTATGAAGAAGTTTTTCTATGTTCTCTCAAGGTGGATATGGAGTTTGGATAATGGTCTCATTCCTAAAGAGATAATAAATAAAGGATGGAGTTTCAAGATGGGGGATCTAATGAGAAAGTTGGAAAGAAATATCAACTACTCACCTGTAAAAATGTGGGAAAAAGCATCATGGGAAATTCCTCAAAGGGAGTGTGAAATGATTCAAGTGTAGGAGAGAAGGCCACCAAGTTTATGAATGTAGAAGAGACATGAGGAAGCTGGACAATCTGCTAGAAGAAATAGGAGTACCACCCATGGTTCTATTCTTCAAATGTAGGGAACATGGGCATTATGCTAGCTAGTGCAGCAAACCCTGATTCATTGAGGGTAATCAACATCATCAACCACTAAATCCAAAGGATCAAGGGAAGTATTATTCCATCAGTACTGATAAGGTGGATCTTGAAAATTATGTGGTGATAGGTACAATAGTTATTGATTAATGAATAGAAAATATACTATTTTGTTCTGGTTCTACACATTCTTTCATATCCTAGAAGTTTAGTAAAACTATTCAATACCCCCTTAAAATATAGAGGTTGAGTTATATGTAATAACAGAAAGTGGGAAAGTATTTCATCCAAAGTATATAACTCCTTCTTAATTAATTATTGTGGACTGAACCTCCCAAAAAATAGTATCTTACTTCCTTTGGTGGAGTTTTATGATATTTTGGGAATGTATTAGCTATCTTTATATAAAGATAACATCAACTTTTGGGAAAAGGAGATCACTCTTCACATCCCAAGTCATCCTCTAATTCTATTCAAGTGTAAGAAGAAGGATGAATCTACTTTATAATAATCATATAAATTATGGATTTTATTCTCTTATGAGAAAGAATATATAGTTCAAATGATTTATACAAAGAAGAGAATCATGCTCGAAGACATGCCCATTATGAGGGACTACACTAATGTATTCCCCAAATAATGGACTGGTCTTCTTCTTAATTGAGAGGCTGAGTTCTCAATTTAACTTATTCCTGGATCTCTGCCTATATCAAAGAAACCTTATATAATGACCACCATTGAGTTGGAGGAACTAAAGAAGCAGTCACAAGAGAATCTAGAGAAGGGTTTTATAACCCTGAGTGCTTCACTATGGGGTGCACCAGTCGTCTTCATCAAGATCAAGGTTAGATCAATGTACCTATGCATTGATTATCAAGAACTCAACAAAATCATGATAAAGAACAAGTATCCCCTTCCATGAATAGTTGACTTGTTTGATCAACTTTGTAGGTCCAAGTATTTCTCAAAGGTGGACCTTCAGTCGGGGTATCACCAATTAAAGGTGATGAAGGAAGATATTCCCAAGACTACATTTAGAATGAGGTATGGATACTATGAGTTCATAGTGATGCCCCTCAAACTCACTAATGATCCAATAATATTCATGGAATTGATGAATAGAGTCTTTATAGATTACCTTGAAAAATTCATGGTAGTCTTTATTGATTATATTATGGTATACTCCAAGTGTAAGGGGGAACATGAGGATAATTTGAATACTATACTAAATTATTTTCTATGGGAGAAACTTTAGGCAAAGTATAGTAAATTTTAGTTCTGTATGGTGGAAGTATCATTCTTGGGGAATGTTATCACAAGAAAAGGAATATTTGTGGACTCTTAGAAGAGAAAGGAAATTAAAGAGTGGCCGATTCCATTATCTGTAATAGAGATTCATAGTTTAATTGGTCTATCTGGGTATTATTGGTGATTTTTGAAGAACTTCTCATGATTTTCAAATCCACTAACCAAGATGACTCAGAAAATAGAGAATTTTTTATAGACCAGTGAATGTGAAGATTGTTTCAAAGAGTTAAAAAAGATTCTTATCACCATGCCAGTACTCACACTTTTGACAAGTGAGGAATTATTTGTGGTATAAAAATATGCTTCAAAGAATGGATTGGGATGTGTACTAACTAAAAATGATAAATATATAGCCTACAACTCAAGGATGTTTAAAATTCATGAACAAAACTATCCCATGCATGATATGGAGTTGGAAGCTACGATCTTTGTGCTGAAAATCTGGCATTATTATCACTATGGGGAGAAGTGTGTAATATATGCTAATCATAAGAGCCTAAAATATATATTCACATAGAATAATATTAATATGCAGCTGAAAAAATGGTTAGATCTCATCAAGGATTACAAATTCTCAAACCACTAACATCTTGGAAAAGCGAATAAGGTGACAATTGGTCTAATTCAAAAGGATCTTACAACATTATCAATGTTAAAAATTGAGAAGGATACTATATTATTATATTTTAAAAGTATGTACATGGGAATCATTAAGTAAGTAACATAACCAATCCTTTCTCAAATAATTTCTCAACTATCCCCCATAAAAAAATAAAGGATGTTAAAAGACAAGATGTGGGAATTCAGAAGAAGGTAGAAGCAATAATAAAAGAGAAATCCATAGAGTTTAAAATTTATGAGGAAGTAATTGAAATATTTGGGTCATGACTATGTGTACCATCCAATATAGAGATAAAGAAGGAGATTCTAAATGACGCACATAGCTTAACCTTATCTATTCACTTAAGGAGAAAAAAGATGTATCAAGATCTACAGGAGCACTATTGGTGGAAAAATATGAATTAAGATATCTCTAAATACACATCAAAGTGATTAATATATCACAAAGTGAAGGATTAAAGAAAAAATTCTAAGGGGATGATAAAACTATTACCCATAATGACATGAAAAAGGGAAAATATCACCACATATGTAGTCATCGGACATCTGAAGACATCCATAGGAAAAAATTCTATATGGGTTGTTATGGATCATCTTACAAAGACAAATCACTTTATCACAATTCATGAGGACTTATCATTAGATCATCATTCATAGATATACATCATAAAAGTGGTAAGGCTGCATGGAGTACCACTATCGATTGTATCTGATTGTGATTCAAGATTCACCTCAATGTTCTGGAAAAGTATCTAACATGATCTAAACACTGGGATAAACTTCAACATAACCTATCATACTCAAACTAATGGTCAATAAAAATTAACTCTTCAAACATTGGATGATATGTTGAGAGAATGTTATATGGACTTAAAATTAGTATGCGACCAACATATTCCTTTGGTTGAGTTCTCTTACAACAAAAATTTCCACTTAAGCATCCAAATGGCTCCATATGAAGCTGTTATTGGGAAAAAATTCATAACATTGGTGTGCTGGGATGATGTCAGTGAACCTAAGATACTAAGAACTAAAATGGTATAAGAAAAGGTGGATAAGGTAAAAACCTTTCAGCACTACATCAAAGAGGCCCAAATTTGACAAAAGATCTATAAAAACAATCATCAATGGAACGTAGTGTTTGAGGATTGATACATGGCATTATTCCACATATCACCATGGAATAAGATCATGAGATTTTGTAAGAATAGAAATCTATGTCTCAGGTACATCGAATCCTTTGAGATTCTTGATCATGCTAGAGCTGTGGTCTATCGACCGACACTTACACCTACAATGTCTTAATTACACTAAGTATTCCATGTATCCCTCTTAAGTAAGTATATACCAGATTCCTCACATGTACTAAATCAAGAGGTTGTATAGTGAGAAAATGATCTCTCTTACAAGGAGTATCCAATGAAGATCTTGTCCAAAATAGTGATAATGTTATATGGAACAAGACTAATCACCTATAAAAAGTACTGTGGCATAACCATAAGTAAAAATATTCAACATGAGAACTAAAGCAAGTGATGAAGGAGAATTATCCTCATCTATTTACATCTTAGAATGTAAAAAAAATTTCGAGGGTGAAATTTCATAAAGGGGAAAGAATGTAATGACCCAAAATTTTATCAAAGGGAAATACTTTCTTATAATTATTTCATATAGTATAAATCACATAAAATCACATAGACAACACAGTAAAAACTTTTTAAAAGAATAATGAATTAAATAAGAGGCATTTTTATAAATTAAGAAACCTAACCCAATGGAATAGTAACATAACCCTTGGAATAGTAACATGACCACTAGGAATAGTAATTTTTCCAATATAATAGTAAACAAATCTATGAAAGTATAAATAAAATTAGGTATATTATAAATGAAAATATAATATAATTATATCATAGTATAAGAAAATAAATATTTTAAAAAGTATTAATTAAGTGTGGGTATTTTTATAAAACATAAATGTTTATTTATAACTTTATAATTAATATAATATTTTAGAGAAAATTAATTTTCCTAAAATATAATCAAAATTTTATATTTTTTTGTCTTATAATCATATGATAATTTTATGAGACCTTAATTAATTTTTCAAAGTGTTATAAAATCAGTTATAATTTTAAAATCGGTATTTTTCGAATAAATGATGATTTTAAATAAAAAATAAATTTCTAATATTTAGAATTTTTTTTATAAAATTAAGTTTATATTTTTATTCTATACATCTTAAAATGGTTATGGTAAATTTTTCGATTTTTCTAAAATACTTGAATTTTTGGTGAATAGTAAAATATAGTAATTTACGATAAATGCTAAATACAAGAATTATTGAGTCATAAATGATGTTTGGATGATATAAACCCAAAATATCGAACCATAATTCATTATTTTAATATATTTATTGATAAGGTTCAAACTATTCATAGTCTTGATAAAAAATAATAAACTAATGAATAAAATAATAAGAAAACACCCCTGTCCCCCTATAAATACCACCCCTCACAACCTCTTTTCCTCAAAACTTAAAAGCCTTGAAGATTATCAAATATCTTCCCCATACTATTACCAATAACATCACCCAAGTCCATGATCTCTTTCTCTAATCAAAAGAATAGTCTCTTTTCCCTAAGGAGGTTCTAAAGGAGGAGAAATTCAAGTGGTAAAATCCACTTTCTTTTTATATTAATTTATTTTCAATTTCATTTATTTTATTATCCTCTATTAACCTCTAATTATCCAAGTGGCATGATAAATCCATTATATTTTATATACTTTAATGTTATTATGTTAATGGAATAATTCATCTTCAAATATCTTCCCTTTTCCTTTTATTCTAAAAATGAAAATATCATATGTGGTGTGTCGATTTACCGCCACCATAGACGATGAATTTTTATTTTCAATTAACTCATTCAAGGATATTCATCTAACCATTATTATGGTTAAATAATATTTTATTATACATATTATAAGTTATTTAATATTCTATAACCAACATATAAACATTATGTTAGATAATATAATATTAGCCCATAACGGTCGCAAAAAACACCAAAAATAAATTAAATCATTTTCATTAACATTCTAACTAATCATTCTCATACCATATAAAAAATGATATATAATACCAATTGAAAATTTTAAAGTTCATTAATAACATATAATTTAAATTTTGGATAATTATTCCCATTTTACACAATCTTTCTACATGTATACAAGTGATCCAAACATGAAAACCAAGAAAATGAACACCCATAAACAATGAAATTGAACTCTATAACTCATCATAATTTTCAAAAATTAACTTAATAAATTTATAATAAATAAAATAAATGTATTATATGGTTTTTTATCAATCAATTAATTAATTTTATTTGATTATCTAGGATACTAAAGGGAACAAAGAACTCAGACATAAGGTAAGGGGACTCTCGAACCCAACTCTATTTCTTTGGGTTTTCAATCCTTCACTCCATTTTCAGTATGAATATTACTTTAATGTTATTTAAATTTCATTTATGTTTTCCTTCCCTTTTTTCTAGAATATACATGTTTCAAATCTAGTTTTTTGAAAAATTCAAAGATTTTTCTAAAAGAACTCTTCTTTAAAAAAATACATCTTTTACTTCTCGTGAGATTGTTTCTTATTCACTCCAGATTAATGATTCTTATACCAAGTATGTTATTACATCTTTTATTTGGGAAAACCAAAGTTTATTCATTAATGTATTATTTGTTAAATTAAACCCATTCATTTTCATAGGTTATTTTATGTCCATGATTATTTATGTTCTATGTGTCATGCATGATTATGTAGATGTTATGATGTGATGAGTGTGCCAGGAATTATATAGCGCATATAAATGTTATGATGTGATAGGTGTGCCCAGAATTATATATAACTAAAATTAATTTAGTAATGTTATGTATCTCATGAGATAATGTAAAATATACGTGAACATGATGATATATTTTTTTACATCCCTATGTGGTGGTTAAACACTAAGACATGATGTTTCATTTATATGCATGTCCAAATTACATGAATTTATCTAATGATTCCTCTCATGATTATAATGATGATACTTTTCTTGTGTTATGATGATGATGATTGTTCTCACCCATGTTTCATGTATATTATTCATCCTCTTATTGGGATTTTAGCGAACCCCTTATTTTGATGTATATAATCAGGGGAATACTTGTACTAAAGAGAACATGGGGGCCAATAAGAAGCTAGAGAAGAAGGAATTAAATCAAGTTTTATGTTTATGTATGGTTCTTATTTTCCAAAGAAACTAAAACTTTTGATCCTGATTTTGTATAAATATTATGTTTTTTATCTTTACAATGATTTAATAGTAATGTAAGAAAAAGTAGGGTCAATATAACCGAGCTTCCAAATGAGGAGGTCTTCTATGCCCATGACACTCGCCAGACATGGATGATGTTCTTTGATGGTGCCTCTTGGATCCCCATCGTCATAAGTATGGAAAAACCGAGACTCAATTGGGTTGGATTAGGGGTTGTATTTGTCTCTCTAGAAACATCAGTTTTTTCTTATTCTTTCTCATTATCTGAAGGCTGCACTAATAATGAGGTTGAATACCAATCCCTCATAGATGGGTTGGAACTTTCCCTAGAACTGCACATATCCTAACTAAATATCAAATGGTATTTAAAATTAGCGATAAAGTAGATCAATAGAGAATATTCCATAAAAAGAGTAATTGGAACCTATCACTGGCTATGTCAGGGTACTAATGGAAGAGTTCCATTTTGAGCACACATTGCATCATGTTCCCTGATAATAGAATGATCGTGCCGACACATTAGCTAAAGAAGCCACTATCCTAGATGATCTTGATCATTAGGAAGAAATATTCCATATCATGAATTGAATAATGGTATCATTAATTTTCATATGTGATATAAAATAAATCAATCAGGTCAACACCACCCCATAGTGTGATGAACCAATGACCACCCCTAGTTGGATGGAGTCCGTAAATCAGTTATCTTAAAAATGGGTTTCTCCCAACAGACCGAGTTAGAAGGAAATAGATTTAGCACTATGCAATGAACTTCACTCTATATGATAGCCCAAATGAGAATAAATTCATCTAAAAATGAGTAATTGATGAAATCCTCCTCAGATGCATAGAAAAAGGAGTAATTTCTTCGGTCATCAATGATTTCCATATAGGCTCTTGCAGTGCCCATCAATATAGAAATATAAACTCCCATCAAAATTGGAGGTTGGGATACTACTTGATTACCATGATATATGACTTTGTGAAATTAAAAATGAAATATCATACATTCTAGATCTGTGAAAACTTCATCCATTAACCCCCATAATTTCTACATACATCTAAATATTCCTAGCAATTTTCTATTTGGGGAATAGATGTTGTGGGGATATATCCCCCAACCATGGATAAGAAGTTCATGTATATCCTTACATTTAATGAGTTATTTTATAAATCATCCAAGAAAATACCCCTCAAGGAAATCAGTATAAAGAACATCATCAACTATATAATGACCCATATTATCACTAGGTTTGGGGTCCCTCACACAATATTGACAGACAACGTCACAAACTTCTATTCCATGGAGTTGAAGAAACTATACCATGAATACAACATTGAGTCCAATAAATCATCTCGCTATCATAATATAGAAAATGGATAGATATAGTTATTCAATAAGACTATATCAAATATACTCTAGAATATGGTGAACAAGGATAAAAAGTCTTTGTTAAAAAAACTTCTCCATGCTTTGTGGGCCTTCCATACCACCGCACACACTACCACATAGGAAACAACATACTCATTGGTGTATGAGACTGGGGTAGTATTACCCATAAATGTATAGATTCTTTCACTCCAAATAGTCATTTGTAGACAGCTCTTAGATGATTAACAATCACAAAACAGGCCGGATGAGTCGGTGAGGCTTGATGAGAATAGGTTGCATTCACTACACAACCTAGAAACCCATTAGAATATTATCACATGAGACTTTAATAAGAAGGTTTTCCTCCATTCATTTCTCCCTGGAGAATTGGTATTGGATATTAGAACCACGATGATACTAGGGAAGAAGCCTATGATGTTGGAACCCAAATAGGAGGGGCCATACATCATACATATGGTCTATCATAATAGAGCCAACTCATTGGCCACCATTGAAGGGGAGTGTGTCACCCACCACAAATTTGAGTTTTCTCAAGATATAAGTTTCATATCCATCATCACATAGGCATACACATTAGAGTAATCCCCACCATTCATCCTAAACACATGATGTTAAACTATACAGATCTATCCTTATTGAAATACATTGAAACTGTATGGTTAATATCCTATACTCATGAAATTAAACTGCATGGGATTTCTTAAACTATGTATGGCTTGATTTATACCATCACAAGATATGTAGTGACACCTGAAACTCTAGTATTGGGTCAAGAATCAATCTTATTTTTCCGTTTTTTCTTTCACATCGGGTGATCCATGTCCTTTCTGCAAGAAATTAAAATACACATGTAATATCCTCACCACATGAAGTTAAAAAAGATGGTCCTCTAGAAATATATACAGCTTGATTATCATTTTTATATGAGATATATAGGGATTCCTCAAACATATATCTTTTTTCATCCACTATGTGATACAAAATTCCCCTATTATACCCTCAACTACCTTTGCATTATATTAGGATCCCTTTCCATTCCTTGTTTCTCACACTAAGTATATATCACTGAGATTAGGAATTGTAGTAAGGGATTACCCGCATGATAATGTCATGAAATCACATGTTAGGTAGATCATGGTACTGAATGAATGACCATAAAAGGAACACCATGAGTCTTTACTGCATGAAAATAAACTGCACATTTAATATTCTTACTACATAACGAAAAACTGCACTGTTCCTCAAGAAATACATGTGGCTTGATTCTTACCGTCACATGATACATAGTAATACCAGGATCTCTAATAGTTATCCTAGCTACAAAAATAAACAAAAACAATTTCCAAATCTTTTTATGGTCCAGACCTATGAAGGGATAGATTATCGTTCAAGAACTATGTGTGACCTGATTTCTGGCCTCACAGTATACATAATGATGCCTGAATTTCAAAATATGGGTCCAGTCACAACATAAAAGTATAAAAATGTCCCCTCTTTGCATATGGGTTAGAACTGCATATAAAACACTATTTAGAACTATGTGTGGCTTGATTCCCATCACCATGGGATATATAGTGACACCCATAACTCAATTCATGGGCCCAGATTCTATATTTTCTTTTCACATCAAGGGACCCATGTCATCATATCATGATGTTAAACCACATGAACCCTCAAGAACTATGAATGGATTGATTCCCATTGTCATGAGATATGTAGTGATGATAGAATTTCCACCCTTGGGCCGAGGCACAACATTTCCTCTCTTTCACATAGGTTTATCTAATTTATCTCCACATGACATTAAATGGCATGGGATTTTAATAACTATATTTGGATTGATTCTTGACATCGGGATACATAGTGATGCTCAAATATTCAATCCTAGGCCCAACTAAAACAACTGATAAAAAATACACTCCAAACTACATAAGGGATTGGGTCATAGAAGCTCACTCTACCTACGTACGAGTCAAATCTATGCACAGTCTTCCTATTAATATAATGTTATTTACACATTTTTTTCACATCTGTTCCCATGTCCTTACTGAATGATGTTAAATATAATGAGAGTACATCCTTACCACACGAAGATAAACTGTGTGCAAGTAAGTCCTTACCACATGACATTAAAACTGCATGGTGAATGTCCTTACCACATGAAATTAAACTACACATAAGAAAGTATATCCTCACTACATGATTTTAAACTATGAGGACCATCACCCATGTTCTATTCCTTATAAAAGGGATACACGAACTTTACCCAGGTCAACCAGAGTATGGGGAGTATCCATTTCCTTTTAAAGAACCTCAATCCATAAACCATACTTCATGACTAGAGCACCTGAGGTTACCAAAAATCATTCATGGACCATGGAAAGGATATCTAGCTTCAAGGGACCCTTTTATTAACTATTCATATATTCCCATGACTCCTACATATGAGCCTATGGATTTCATCAAAATGAGTCACTCTGTAACAAGGAATTTCCAATCCTTATGAGCCGTGACACCACTACGGTAGAAGTCAACACCCCAGTGTGATATGAACCTATCCTGGTATGACTATCCCATATCATCACTCATGAACCAAGAAACTCAATCCATAATTTAAAATATTTTCATCTCATGCTCGAAAGGATGATGGGGTACTCTTGACCATGGGTATCCTAATTAGGCTCTTGTGTATCATTCCCCTATAAGGTCCATGTGTTTAATGACCTTAAACTGCCTGCACTTTGGAAAAATTTATATGACATAAAGCTCTAGACTATAATGGTACAAATAGAAAGACCATAAAATTCTAGTGAAAGAGACAAAAAAATTTCCAGGATGAAAAACTACAAAGGGAAGCCTGGGAAAAAGTCAAATCTTAGTTCGCTAAACTATCCACCTTCAGAGTTTAGAAACATAATTAGGGAAAAAATAAATAAGGAATAAAGCTCAAAGGGTCTACTCATTAACCCTAGTAAAAGTCATTATATGCTCTTTGTACCACCTGATTCAGGAAAAATAGAGATTAATGATTTGTCACATATCCTTTCCGTAAGAATATGTTTGTTAGGAAGTGACACAAATTTTATTGAACTTGAACCCTTCTTGGATCTTACACTTTCCACAAACCATACTTCATTATTTGGGTGCTTTATATCACCAAAAACATCTATGTCCCTGGGAAATGATACTTAGCTTCATTTGAACCTTTTTTTAACTATGCATATATTCCCAAGGCTCTAGTATATGTGACTATGGATGTCAACCAAATGTGTCACTCTAAGAAAGGAATTTCCAATCTTTGTGAGCCTTGACATCACTATGGTAAAACTCAACACCCTAGTATGATCTGAACTACTCCCACAATTACTATCCAATATCATTATACTGACATGATCTCTCTAGGTAATGACTTAATGTCTTCACACCAAACTATTCAAGAGGATTTGGCATCCTTGAAATTATGTCACTATGTTTTGTACCCTTTCTCAATGGGGGAATGTGAAACTCCATTATTGAACCTTTTATGGCCCACACCTCATGATTCTAAACCATAGGGCATAGGGATCAATCTTCATAGTCAAGAGATAAATTCTTATAGGGTGATAGAGACATTACTAGATACCTTTCTTTCCATAGAAAAATTCATTGGTCAGACTCTTGAGTCTTTGGAAATATTTCATGGACCTCAGATAGAAGTGGAGGTCATCATTTTATTTGAAATTCTACCAATTTATAAGGGCCGAGAACCACTAACTAAAGGGATATCCTCCTTTATAAAAAGGATATTCAATCCCTATGATCCCTAGAAACACCATAATGGAACCTAGAATCTTAGAATGTCGTTGGATATACCTGACTTGTCTTCCCCATCTCATATTCACAGACTCAAACTTATGATTCATGATTTACATTACCCATATTCCAACTATCCATGTAGTCCTAGAATCCCTAGTATTTAACCCTCCAATCGATATCCCCTCCATAAATCTTATGTATCCGCTATAAAAGATACCAAATTCAAGTGAACCTTTTCTTGACTATATATACATTTCCCTGGATCTTAAATATGTTCCTATAGTCGTCAAGTTAATGCATCACTCTGAAAAAAGGGCTTTATGATCCTTGTAATCCCTTGTAACACCACAAAAAACCCAACACCTCAGTGTGTTTTGGGTCATTCTTACCATGTCTACACCACATCCCATGACCATTGATCAAGTCCAAGCTAAAAGACCTTAAAATAAATAAAAATTAGGTCCAATATAAAATAAAAATAAATAAATAAATAAAAGGTATAAGCTAAAATACACTAAACTAAAACAATACCTGGTCCAAGATAAAATAACCTAAACTAAATCAATATAAGGTCCGAGCTAAAAGAACATAAACTAATGTAATATAAGGTCCATTATAAAATACCCTAAAATAAGGAAATATTAGGTCCAAGATAAAAGAACCTAAACTAAAGTAATAGAAGGACTGAGGTAAAAGACCCTAAACTAAAGAAATATTAGGTATGAGATAAAAGACCTAAAACTAAAACAATATAAGGTTTGAGATAAAAGACCCTAAACTAATCAAATATTTGGTTTGATCTAAAAGACCCTAAACTAAAGAAAAAGATGTTTGGATCTAAAAGACCATAGACTAAAGAAGTATCAGGTTCGATCTAAAAGAACATAAAATAAAGCAATATCAGGTTTGAGCAAAAAGAACCTAAACTAAAGAAATATCTGGTCTAAGATAAAAGACCCTAAAATAAAGTAAGATAAGCTTTAAGCTAAAATACCTTAAACTAAATAAATATAATTTCCAAGATAAAATACATTAATCTACAACATGGAAATATTTTAGCTCTCCAAATCTTGTGAGGCCCATTACATGGACTTATAATAATCAATCCATTATAGATAAGCCTATTTTCTTCAAAAAATATAGAGCACTCTCCCCCAGGACATATACTTTACCCGAATATCCTTATAAAAATTAGGTGATCAAAAGATAACTGAAATGGATACGTTATAAGGGAATCTCATGTTGGTGGGAATTCATGGGAACTTATCAAAGAATAATACATTATGATTCAAGTATTCAGATCAAGACATTCAGGTTTACCTAATATTATGAAAAGGATGGGTTTTTTTATGATTCACATAATATTGGATTAGTGAAACATCATTATTATCATTAATGAAATGAAACTAGAAAATAATTTGAAAAGTTCAGAAAATTAATTCATCTATAGTGGAAAAAGGGGGAAGAATATCCACTTTTTTGAGTCTCTCTAAAGCCCCATCAAAAAAGGAATGCATTACAAAGTATAAACTATAATAAAAGTTGATCAGATGCACTAAAAAGATTAGAAAGAGTCAGACAAGAAGTTTCAATGGATTGATGGAGTGCTGCTCTCCCCACCTCTTATACTTCTTCCCCTTGACAAAGATTCTTGACCAAAGTAGTGAACTCTTTAACTTTATTTTGATAAGTATCCAATGAGGATGATGATGTTGTAAGGTTAAGCCTTATTTGGGAAACTATCCCCTCACATCTCCATATCTACATAGTATAAGCATCCATATGAGATTACAATTCAAATATCTACTAAAGGCCCCACTTCAATGTCTCCAGAACCTCCTTTATCTACTTAGCGAGAGAATCCTCATATGGAAAATCATACAGGTCCCTCTCATTGATGGAAAAATTTTATCGAGTCAGGGAGATTTGTATCATGATACCATAAAATGGTTTCTGATCTAAACCACCTGTCCCCATGTTATGAAACAACTGATGGATGCGACCCTCTTGGTTATATAATGTTTCCAAGGGGGACTTAGTAATCAATGCATGAATCTGTTTCCAGGTAATATTACATTTCATTTGAGATTCTATGACCGATGAGGTAGGTACATATAATGGAGGATAAATTAGTTGAGTTGGTAGGGAGGTGGGAGAAGAAGACTCATATGCTATTATATCAGGCATATCATCCATGGAATGTGCTCGAGGAATAACCTCCTCAATGTATTATGATCCACTATCAAGGAAATCATCACTATAATAAGGCCTCTTCACTGATTTCTAATAGAGGAATTCAATCAGTTTCATATTCTCTATAGACAGGGGGGTTGGAAAAGAAAAAGGCATGTCCAAATGATGGACAAAATATCCTAGAACACCACCCAAATAAGATGATACCCAATAATGGGAATAATTATAGGTAAATAATGTGGGAGCATCAGAAGAAGGGAGTGTTGTCTCATCCTCAGAATATTCATGTTCCGGCATCGTCCAAAACTGATCGATGACCTAGGGTTGTCATTCTCAATGTATGCTAGCCAAGGGAAGATGAGAGACCCCTTAGATGCAGCCAAACTGATGTGATAATAAATAGGGTGTATAAGGATCACATATGATTAGCTCATCGACCATGGATTCAAGGACCCCATCCTAAAGACAGATCATATACAACATTTCATCAAGAGAATTGTTGTAGTTATCAATAATCGGCCCAACCAATGCATGATAGGGGATAAAATCAAAGCTATCATATTGGATCAATGAATATTTAACCTTAGCATGGCTTAGTGACGTATCCCCAAACATAGATTTGTTTAGTAGTCTATGATAGAATAATGTATTTGGGATCCTAGAGGAATTATAGTATTCATAATAATGAAAATTCTCCCCAATCTAGCCAAAAAGAAACTGAAGAGGACCACTAATGCTATAAGGGGTGCTTCCTTGTTGAATAGTTCCTAGGCACTGGTAATGAAATTCAAGGACCGACACTTCAAAATTGAAGCTTTTCCTTCTAAAATCCATGTCACCATCATTAACGTGTTGAAATAGATCATTGTATGTGTATCCCCAACCGGTAAAATCCATTTGTTCAAAAAAAAATATGCATCAAGCCTACTAGACTAAGGTTTAAAGATATCTGAGGGTCTACTCGGTAGCCCCATTAGGTGTAGTCCCCAACTTCCAAGATAGACCAACATGAGCCAGCACTATAACATATATGCAGATAAGGGAACCGATGAGGGTGTTTGGTAGTTGGCCTGACTCCACTGTAGTAAAGAAAAATATTGATTCGGTCCATGAAAGAAATAAGTGAACATATATTCATATTTTCCCTCAATTTCTCCTTCACAATGGTAAGAATATCCTTTTCCAAAATAATATTCTATGATGGATCATCCAAAAAATCCTTAGTAGGGAGAAACTCATCATAAATCTCTATAGGATGGGGAATCCCATCCATTTGGTATATGTCTCATACACTGATGCCTATTTCACCATGGGAAAATGGAATGTGTTAGTTCTAAGACACCAATGTCTAGACATTTCTCAGAGGATATAAAGATAGATATAGATGATAAATTATGAGATCCACAGAGATTTATAAAGATAAACCCTTTATAAATGAAGAAAAAACTCCAAGTAGATTTTCCTGACCCAAAAGATCCATGCCTGTTCAACATAGAAATTAATGCCTAGAAAAAGATCCCATTTTTAACTCCAACCACCATTTGGGTTGGTTAGAGAGGATACAAATATAATTGAATATTTCTGAGCAATTGGATAGTGAGAAATATCATAGACATTCAGACCCAAGTGTAAGTTTTCCAATATGACAACCCTTGGGTCTTAGATGTGACCTTTAAACCATCCTTAGACATTGTCATTTGAACACAGTTGAGAGAATCTAACACTAAATAAGATGGAAGATTAGAGTTTTAATGAGTAATGGTAGCATCTTCCAGCAAACCAAACCCGTATAGAAGAATTTGGTGAGATAAGGGATAATTATGAAGCTTGGATGAGAGGAACCTCTACAGTATTTTTTTATCAGTATACACACAATATTGGGGATCAACAATGTGATTTATGGAAATCATGAAACTTTGATTGGCTACAATTGAGAAATAGTGATGGTAATTGGAATCCATATGAATAAAATTAAGTGGAATATGTCATAAAAATAGAATATAAAATCTTTTCAAATAAATACATAATAAACCAGATACATCATATGAATCACATAAATAAACATGGAGTTTGGGAATCAAATATGGAGTTAACGAATTTCCTGACCCCTAGAGGTCTCATGGATTGCATAAACCCATACGTCATTGCACAATCACATGAACCCTTTGAAGACTTACAATCGTGTGACATGGACATAGTCACATGAATCACATGATAATCGATCAATCATATGACCAAGCCAATAGATCCTATGAAACCATCAAGATAATCGAAGTCCTCATAGAAAAAGTTTTAGAAGTTACTAATGTATGGTTCATAGTTTGATCAAATAGGAACTTGAATAAATCAGTCTTATGAAGAAGTTCTCATGAAGTAGTCTCACAAAGAAGGCTCATGAATAGGTACCACAATCAGGTCTCACAGATGGTCTTGCGATGGAGTCACATGATGAAGTTAAGGTGAGAGTGCAATGGAGGAATGAGTATTCAGTGAAATGAATCCATCCTACACTCCCCTATATATAGTGAATTTTTTGGAATACCAAACATTTCCTAGTAGACCAAATGTCACTAAAGGCACCGACTCGTGAAAATGCCAAAAACTCAGGTGGGAATTTACTTTCCTCATAACCAATCCCTTATCCATGTTGAAATCATTACTAGGGGGTATTTGTTGACACACAAAAAATGAGCATCGTTCAAATCAAAAATTAAGAAATACATAAATATGGTTATTATTCCCCCCATAAAAGAAAAGGAGAGAGTGATTGAAGCTCGTGGATTGTGAAAACCTCTAAGAGACTCAAAATTTTGTGACCATCATAAGTTCATGTGAAAGAACCATGTGAATTGCATAACATGTAGTGGATCCCATGAAACCCATTTTAATGACACCCCACACTCTTGTTAAAGTTCTCTATAAAACCATTTGTCGCACGATGACAGCCAGATAAACTCCCCCAGGCCAAGTGGTTTTTCATCGTCAGACGCCTGACAACCCATAGGAAAATCCTTCAATAAGAGGAAACTATCCAAAAGATAGGATCATCTCATTATCATAAATATCATGAAACACACCACTAATGTGAAGGATGATTATCCTTGATAACATCTAAGCAAACTCACAAGACCCTTGAGCCTTAAAACAAATGAAATAAAGGGGAAGGTGGTAGAATCCAACCGTAGTTGTAAAAGTCACACGACATTCCCCTGATGATACATAAGGTACCATGAGACCAAAATGACTTGTTTTCCTCATATCAGGAAATCCATTTGGATTGTTAGCCTCATTACAAAAAAACCCTCATGTATGTCTAGGTGACCTCACACTCCCCTTTTGGCTTCCTATGGATAAACTGACGGGTTTCTCCATGAATTGATCATGCATCCCCGTAGGACCCTTGTTGTTCATGCGACACATAACCAAAAAAGAGTAATTTACTTTGAAATTACTCATGTAACCTTGTATGAACCTCGAACTTTATAAAATAAAACAGGGAATAAAATTAGGAGGAGGTAGAAGTATTTCATGGTTGTAAGACCCTCATGAAGTGAAAAGGATTTCCACAACATGTTCTCATGAGACTCATGGACCAGTCAACATGATCCCATGAAAGCCCCTTGATGAACTATCCCTATCTCCCAGAATTACCAAAAAAGTTACCTATGATCCTGTGATGTCCTTACAATAGAATCCCTGAACTCGATAAGGCCCTTGGACATGTCAATATGACAATAAAGAAATCCTTAAGTATATCCTTCATGATTTAAAAAGTCTGAATTAATCAGAAATGTCCCAATAAAGGATAATTTGATAGGAGGGAATCACAGTCATTGAAAATTAGGTGAATCAATTGAGGTGATTTAAGGAAGAAACTCGTAAAGACATGTGGCAGCATAGCCTTTCACTAATTCCATCTTGGATCTATGAAAGATACGCCACACAAATCTAAAACTACTGGGGTGGATAGGCCTATAAATTTCCCACCCTAGCATGTAAAAAGAGGGGAAAACACCTATTTATACCAAGAAGATAAACTCTCAGATTCTCACACCGAATCTATAGAACATTTTTCAAAGTGGATAATCTCATGACTGGAAAGTTTCCCATCCAGTAAGATACCGAAGAATTGCTGGAGTGGTCATGGGACATGCATAAGGGATGTCACACAATCACTTATAGACCACAAGAAGGAATTCTGGTAGGACATGCGAAGGACATACCACACACCTAGAAGATCATGTGATACTTAAAATAAATTGAAACTTAATAAATCTAATGCATTCACAATATAAAGGATAGAAATGAGACCAATAAGGGGGAGACTCAAGCAAGGAAATATGAGTTGATCTTCATGCACTTCACATGATCAATCCAAGACATGAAAAAACAGTAGGACTAGTCACCTAGAAGATTAAAAACACATTTGGCATACTATTTGGATCATGTGAGGTTCTTCGGACATGTCAAATTAAGTCACGCATCACCCCCAAGCATGTCACCCTTATTTTGTGAGACCCTCTGGGTTTTCAATTCAAGTTTCCTAATGTCCTTAAGTCATATTGTCTAACTCATATAAAGACACTCACTCATATCATCTGAGTCTCATAATAGTGCTCGATCATGTCAATTGAATATTGTGACGCCCTCCGGGAAAGCTAACCAGGCCGTATAGAACCCTCCATACATGTTAGCCAAGTCATGTGACACCCTCTGAGACATGTCACATTGACTCTTGCTACACACTCTATATGTTTCAGCCAACACTTGAGATGACACATAGGAAAGATGTTAAGATCATGCGACATCCCCAAGACATGTCATCCGAGGTCATGTGAAGGCTTCTAGATCAAACCATCCAGGTATTGCAAAGTCCTCAGGATGACTAATCCAAGGCCATGAAATAATCCTTAAACATGCCATCCAAGAAATGCGATGTCCCTTTGACAAGACAGTAGGATCATTTTGTTTTCTTGGGATGTTTCATATAGAAATTATCCAATATTTAAAATAGTAAATAAAAGAATTTTGAGTAAAAAATCAATGCGTATTAGGCAGAAAGGAAGGCAAAGTTACCAAGTGAATTATAGGATTCGAGCACCTTGTTCGTCCCCGATGTGTAATACCTTATGATAAGGGAAAAATCAGTGTGTAAGCTTCAAGCAAGTGAACTAGGAGAACTCTGATTACTTCCACAACCGAGATATGTAGGATGCCTTCTTAAGGGCCAAGCTCTATACCAAACCCCCAAAGGGATATCACTCTATATAAGTCCCACATCCTTAAGTAATGAAATTTATTATTTAACATACCTTGTTTATAACAATGAGCATAGATCATGTGAGCCTAGGGAGTCACAATAATCATATCATATGTGACATAAAACTCTATAAAGATGAGGGACATGTTAGTGTGTTATCCCCAATCAAATTAAATACATGAACTATGATTCCCCCCATAATTAGGATATGTAGGGTGATTTCCTAAATCCTAAGTAAAAACACAAATGGGCATCCACATTAGGATAATTTCGATAATTTCTTCAACATTTCAAACATCAGGACCCAATCATTCCCATGGGATGATTATCTTTACCCATCCACTAGTGGATTGAGAACCTCTTGAACTATTAGAACTCTAATTCTTGCAATGACTAGGATACGTAGGATTCCTTCCTAAGTCTCGATCTCATATAAACATCCCTTTTGATGTAATCCATATATCTATAACATTTCAACCATCAAGACCCAATCATTCCCATGGAATGACCACTCTACCTAATCCCCCCAGTGGACTTAGGAATTAATCAAACTACGATAAATCTAATTCCTACCATAGTTAGGATATGTAGGTCGACTTTTTAAGACATGATCTACATATTAAAACATCCTAGTAATGGTCCCAATACATAGTTATCCACACCCATACGTAATGAGTCTGATAATATATTATCCCTTATTTCTAACAATGATCATAGCTCTTGTGGGCTTAGGGAGCCGAAATGAACACCTCATTGGTATCATAAATCTCCATTATCCACGAAAACCCCAGTATATAGACCTTAATTAGTGGTACGAAATGAACATCCCATATATGAGGATACCTACCTTAGGTACAGTCCCAAGGGCATGATCAAACTATGATAACTCTGATTCCATCCATAACCAGGATACATAAGAAGTCTCCTCAAGACTGGAGTTCAAATATTTGGTGCCTCATTGCCCACCCATACGTCTTCTCTGCATGAAGTTAAACTACACCGATTTAATGAACTTTTTGGGTTTTGATTCCTCTAAGAACCAAGATACATAGGGCAACTCATAATGGCTCAAATACCTTACTCAGAATATTAAACCACCTCCCTACATGGTAGAATTTTTTGAAACATCTGGTTAAACAACTTAAGTATATAAAGCAGCTACCCATTACTAGTTAAATGGATTGAGAAACTCAGAAACATATAGATTGTTTCATTAATGGGATACCCTTTTCTTTTTTTTTATCAATGAGATCCATTTTTTTCATTTAAAGAGAGTTAACCTATAATCATTTTTTGGCTAATCGGCCCCATATCGGGATCCGGAAGAGATTCACAAACATATCTTAAATCTATAAGTGAGTCCTAGAGTAGTAAAAAATACCACTATAAGGGTGTGATGAGCCCGACCTATCATACTATCGAACAATGCGAGTCCCTCAGCATCATTGGGTTTCAAACCCCAGCTGGCCACATTCCTTTGGAAAGTAGGTCCATACCGAGTTAAATATGAGGTAACCAGTAAGAGTTTCCATTGAGAATGAAAATAACCCAGAATTAAGGATTTTTCAAAAAATCAAACCCTCCACAATCAACCATCGGGCTCGATCAATCCTAACTCAGTAAGGGTTTCCTCGGTTATCTTTTTCCCATCGAAAAAAATATTATTAATTAAGATATAAAAATTATGTAATAATTACTATTGTTTAATCATAGACCAAAAAAATTTAATTTATTAAAATATTACATTTTAAAGTATTAAAAGTATTTAACAAACCTATAATATAATTTATAAAGAGTAAAATTGAAAATATGGTTCTAAAAATAGTTCTTTGTAAATAAAAGTCTTTTATATGGAAAAATTAATATAAAATAATGGAATCAAATTCATAAATTTAAAAGCATGAAAAAAATTCAATGAATTTCAAATACCTTGGTTTAAATGTAGGAGAGAGAAAATGATTTTTTCATTTTATGTGACCTAGAATTCCAAGGTTTAGAATCCAAATATAAATAAATAATTCCCTCTCATTTACTATAAATACCCAACAATCCTCCCATTATGTATAATACCCTATTACATAATCGAACCATAATTACATGATTTATAACAAGGGTTTTAATTTCTTAAATTTATATGATCTGTTAGGTTTTTATTTTTAGATAATTACAAAGAAGATATTATATAAAAGGTTGTACATCTCTACATAGTGTAATTTTTTTCCACAAAATAGGTTCTTAAGTTTACACTCCTATTTCATTATTTACACATTTTCTTCATTTAAAAAATTACATGATTGATATTTATATAAATATTATACATATTTAGAAAAAATGAAAAACACTTTAAAATATAGGATGAGTAAAACCAAGATCATTAAGAGATATAGAAAAAGGGAAATCTATTATTCCATTTGAAAATATAAGAAACCCCAAAATAAAGATATCCTTTTTGGTAATAAACTTTGAGATAAAAAATAATTTAATTTCTCATGAAATAAACTTATTTTACCACAACTTTCATAAAACATATCATAAGAAATCATAAAGTGAAAATAATAATCATAAGGGTTTCTTGAAAAATAGGAATTTAATTACTCAGTAAACAAACCTTTTATCTAGAAGGCCATAATCTTTCTTAAAACCATAACCTCATTTTATTACATTATGAATTCAAAATATTTACTGAAAAAATAATTTTAAATAATATAAACACATTTAGGTACATTGGGTAATGATATTTATACATCTCTTACAATTACACTTATAATCACACTTACAAATTGAATAATACACATAGTTAATTCTAACATATCTTCTGTGGAGATCATATCATTATCCAATATATTGAAGGGATATATCATACATAAACATACCCATAAAAAATGTACAAGTTATAAAAAATATAATAAAAAATAAAATATTTCAAATTCATTATTACACTTATAATAATTAAATTTTATCCAATAAGAAAAAACACTTTTAGTTATGTTATAAAAATGAGAAACAAAACACTTTTATTTTGAGATTATTTATAAAATAAAAATTCATAAAAAAATGGGAATAAAATTTTATTTGAAAATCCATAAAACTTATATAGTTATATTAAAAATTAAAAAACAACATGACTACAATAAAATCTATTCATTCGGTATAAGTTAAAAAAATTCTTTTCATACTTTTTATAAAGAAAGTCAAAAACATCTTATAAAGAAAATGTTAAAGTTATAATTTTTAAAACATTTATAAATAAATTAAATAGTAGTTAAAAGTAAACATTAAAAATATTTTTATAATTAATTATAATATTCTCATTTTTCTTAAAGAACATGGATATATAAGGGAAAGATTTTGAAATTAGAACTTTAAAACAAGGTTTTAAATAAAATCCTGTACCATGAAACTTCCACTTAGCTAAACACATGATAAACACCTATATAATAAATTTATAATTATTATAAATCCATATAATAAATATATTTTTATATAATTTACTACATACCTTTCACCCATAACTCATTTTATTGATTTACTTATAATTCTTTGTTAAAATCTACTTTTAGGTGTTAACTATCCCGTTTCCCATGCATGTTTTGATACATTGATTTCTGTACTCGAACCTTGGTGATGGTTTCATCATATAAATAATCTTTAAAATATTATAATTAACATTTATAAAAATTTAATATATTTTTAAAACTATACACGTAAGGCAGTTAGGAAAAATGAAACACATCCCTTCATGGAGATGATAGTTCGTATGTATGCATGAATACCATTTTAAATTTTCTAATGGGTGGGAAAGAAATAAATTATATAATATTTTAATTCCTAAAAATCATAAATATTTTATAAATTCCATATTTATTTATTATTTCCATCATTAAGATCTTTCATGTTAGGCAATAAAAAAATGAATCACATCACTTCATGGAGGTGGTAGTCCACATATACACACAAACAACATTATCGTTTTCCAACAGATGATTGGGTGAGAAGGTAGATAATAAATTATATTTTTATGATCATAATAATTTTATATATACCATATTTATATATTAATTATATATTTATAACCATCCTTGTGATGTGGTGATGAAAAATGAAACGCATCACTTCGTGGAGGTGGTTGTCCACACATATGCATGATCAAAGTTTTCATTTCCCATAGTATGAAAAGAAGGTGGACAATGTTGTTCCAAAATCATAATAACATTTAATTATACTTTATATAATGCTGTAATTATGTTAGAGTGGTTATAATATATTTATAAGGAGGTATATGAAGAAAAAAACTTGAAAGAGTTTGGTTAGGGATTATAACTTCTCCTTGGACAACCTCTTTGGATTACACCTTAAAACCTATATGATGTATGTTTTGAGGAGAAAAGGATATATCAGAAGAGTATAGGATATTTAGGGAGGTATTTTTGTATATATTGGTTGAGAAAGAGTGGTCAAAGTGTGTGGATAAGTGAGGAGAGGAAGTTACCTTTTATAAATGAGGTGAGTGACACTCTTGTAAATATTCAAAGTTCTAAAATAATATAACGTCATTTTCATGGTCAATTGGAACCATTGAAACCCAATTTCAAATATAATATATTTGAATGTCAAATCAAACTAAAAATATCATATTTATAAATTTTTTAGAGATATTTGAATCCTTATCTCTTAGTTTAACTCCATCTTAATCATTTTTACCCTTACCGTGATAAATCAATTTTTTTCATGGTAACTTATTTTTATGAAAAAAATGAAATTTTTCACATTAAAAAATTTAAAAAATTATTATTATAAATATGGAATCAATTTTATAATATTTAATTTTCTATAATTGGTCTAAATTAAATTTAATATAATTTATCAAAAAGCAATGAAAATTTGTTTTTAGAAAAATAACTATTTCAAGCGTAAAACTACTTTTACACAAAAAGTATGAATATTATTTATTATAATTTATTTAATTAGATTATAA
This sequence comes from Viscum album, assembly GCA_963277665.1. NCBI lineage: Eukaryota > Viridiplantae > Streptophyta > Magnoliopsida > Santalales > Viscaceae > Viscum > Viscum album. The sequence goes on from OY728147.1 coordinate 161,946,650, forward strand.
TTAGAAAAATTAATGTTATAGGACATTTTGATTAACCAAAATTAAATGTAACCTTCCAACCAAACTATTGAATGCAACATTCCAAACATATATTTTTTATTAAAATGAAATATAACTTAAATTCCAAAAAATAAATCATGGGTTTATAAATTAAAAATAATGTTTTAAATGATTTATTTTAATAATTAAACACATATTTAGTTCATAAAAATGTTCTATAAAATTTTATGTCAATATTACATCTTGATGATGTCATAAAAGTTACAGTATTTGAAAAATCGGTACGGTCACTATTCACAAAAAATATACCATTTCAGAAAAATCCCAAAAATTTACACTGAAAAAATTGGATATTCTAAATTAAAAAATGAATTAATTTTTAAAAAACTTAATTTATAAAATTTATATATTTATCCTTTAAAAAAAACTATGTAATATATGGAAGATAATTTAGTTAAAAATAAAAACTATTCCTTTTTTGATTGAATATTTTATTAAAATTATAATAGTGAATATGAATCCATAAAATAAAACCATAATTAGTAAAACAATATGATATATTATTATTATTAACATCACTAAGGTTTTCAAATTATCTCCCCTTTTTGAAATTTGATTCTCACAATTTTGTTCATTACATAAATAGGTGAGGATATTTTCCCCCATAGCCTTTTCCTATTCTCATTCTATATATTAAATAATATTTTTCTTGAATAAAACATTAAACATTCTAGTTACCTTATTATAAAAACCATACTCTTTATGTTATTTAATCTAAAGTGAATTTTTCTCATAGTACATATTGTCTACCAACTGAACTACTTTAAGGCTCAGAACATGAGATGCATCAGGTATACATTTTCTTAATAATGAATCATGAAATACATCAGGTATTTGAGATAAACACAGAGGTAAGTCCACTCAATATAAAACTTATCACAATTTCTATATAATTTCACATGGACTAATATATCAAGGACTTAATTTTCATTTCCTTCCAAAATGGATAATAATTTTCTACAGAGATACTTTGAGAAAAATAAGATCTCCTACCTAAATTGAGAGATCCTTTCTCCCATTATATGAAAAAATATTACGTATACTATAAAATACCCTCATATAGTAATGAATCATATTTACCTTCTTAACCATATAATATACCTATTTTTGTCCCAATAACATTTTCTCATCAATTTTTCCCCAACATGTTGGCGTTCAACACTATTTTCCATACAATGCATCAAATGGCGCAATTTTTATACAGGAATGAAACATGTTATATTAATCACAAATTTTTTGATAATCCTAATAGAAAACCTAAAGAATATCTACAAAATTAAGAAAAGTTTTCTTCAACTTCTCATTAGATTAAGGATTATTTTTTTTTCTGAAATTAAATTCAATACCCAATGATTTATTTAGATATGAAATCTATATTGTCATGATAAACTAAAAGAGAATCCATGCCCATATTTTCATTAAAATACACCAAGGGTAATACAATAATATTTTAAGGAAAATATATTCCTCATATTATTATATAAATGTTACCATAAATATTTTTTTCATCAATACTTCCACCGTAAGTTTTTACCAAAATTTATATCACCATAACTTGTGGTGATATTTCCATTTTACTATAAAACTTCTCAAAAATAAAAATGCATAGCACCCAAATCCTAAAATATGATGGAATAATCTAAATAAATAAGTAATATACCTTCCACCACTTTATTTATGGTCTAATTTTTTTGAGGTATTAGAATGACACTTTATTACACCCTTATACTTATTGTCTTATTGATTTCCATCTTTCATGCCTTTTTTTGGATACACACCAGCATAATGGAACATCTCATTAAAATTAGAATATGTTACTACCATATAATCATAATTGGTATGAGAATTACCATTTTTATTTTATTTACAATCATAATCCATATATCATAGCTTATAATATTGGTAAAACCTTACATAATTCATTAGAAATTCCCCAGAATGTTTCTTACAACACTTATAATAAGAGGAAATCATAATTTTATTACCTTAATATTTAATCAATGGATGATTCCCCATAAATTTACACATGGAATACTTATTATCTATATTTATATATAAATGAAAAAACCCATGTTTATTTTCTCAAAAGATCAAATATTTCCTCATAACTTCCAAAATCACAAGTCACAAATTATCTTAACAAGTTTTCTTTAAATCGTGAATAAAATATATCAATTTTACTATCATGTTCACGAATAAAACATGGTGTATACTTGGATTGTATTTTAATTTTTTTCATAGGTGGAAAATGAGTAATACTCCCTATTTAACTATAGAAAATTACTTTCCATCTTAATTAAAAAAAATTAGAAAAATATTTATAAAGTAATAGATCATTAACTATTGTCCATTAGATGGAATCATTATCATTAATTTCCTTAGTACTCTAAATTAGAGACCACTATTAGTCAGATTCACCTTCAACCTGATAAACAGAAATAATTTTGTTCTTGTTTTATAAAAGTCATTAAAAATATTCTCTAAATAATTTATCCATCCTTTGGCTACCATAAGGTTGGGAGATTCACTATAATATTGAGAGTTATTTTTCAGAAAATGTTCCACTGTAGACATGTTACTCTATGAAGAACCAATATTTAGAGAAATAGATTAGATGAATGAACAGATAAATCCTCAAAATCTATCTAATGTTCATATAAAAAAAATTTAAATCTCTTAAAAGTTTCATTTAACATCAACTAACCTCTAAGGTTATCTAAACATCAGCTCTCATACCAACTATAACACAAAATAAGTTAGAAAACTCATAATTACATGATTTATTACAAGGATTTTACTTTCTTAATTTTCCATGATCTCTTAGTTTTAGAGTATTAGAAAATTATAATGAAAACATTACATCACAAAGTATAAATTTCCTCACAGTGTACATTTTTTTCCATAAAAGAGGATTTTAATTTTACTCCCTATTTCATTCCTGTCACTCTTTTTTCATTCAAGATGTGTCACAATTGAAATTTCCATAATTATTATGCATATTCAATATATTTGATTTTTTTTTAAAATGTGTGATGAGAAAAAAAATATTAGTTAGAGATATAAAAATAAAGTAAACAAGTTATTTTATTTTAAAATTCAGGAAAACCCATAAGAAAGTTTTACTTTTTAATAATAAACTCTTAGATCAAATAATCATTTACATATCCATGAATCTAACTAATTTTCCAAAAAATTTCATAAAAAAATCATAAAAAAATCATAAAAAGCAATAATAAAAAATAAGAAACATGAGGGTTTATTGGAAAACATTTATACCTTTCCTCATAAAATTAACTTGTTTTATATAAAAATGTCACAATATTTCATAAAACGATATGAAAATTTAATTACCATATGAAATTAAAATATTTCTATAAAAAATATTTTGAACCATATAAAAACATATAGGTACCTTGGTATATCATATTTATATCACTCTAATAATTGCACTTATAAATGGAATAACCCACATAATTTATTCTAATATGTATTCTCTAGAGAATATAGCATTACCCAATGCAATTGAGGGATATATTAGACCCACCCATCATCATAAAAAATAAGAACCATAACATGTATGAAAAACCTAAAATCTAGAATTTACATAATATAAATCATATGAATTTTCTTTTTATCCCATAATAAAAATCACTTTTAGTTATATCATAAATATGAGAAGAAATAAACTTTTATTTTGAAAACATTATTAAACTAAAAAATTACCATAATAATGGAAATGAGATATTATTTTAATACCTATATAAACTTATATAAAAAAATTAATATTTAATAATTTACCTGAAAGATATAAAATCCTTTCATGCCATATTTGTTAAAAGACAATTTTCTCACATTTTCTATAAATAAAGATAAAAATTACTTGCACAATAAACATAGAAGATATTATTTTTAAAAAACTTATATTGAGAGTAAAAAGTAGTTAAATATCAACATTAACTATATTTTAATTATAAATAATAATATTCTTGAAATTTTTTGAAGAACATGGATATGGAAGATAATGATTTTGAAATGAGAACCTTAAAACAAGGTTTTAAAGAAAATATCGTACCTCGTGACTTACACTTAGTAAAAAAAATATAAAATCTTTTATAATAAATTTAAAATTAGTATAAATCCATATTAGAACAATATTTATATCTAAATTACTATATAACATTCAGTCACATCTTTTTTTACCAATTTAATTATAATTTATTGTTAAAATAAAACTTTAGGTGTTTATTATCTCGTTTCCCATGGATGTTTTGAATTAGTGATTTTGGTCACTATTCCTTGGTAATGGTTTCATCATCTAAATAATAGTAAAAAGTTTATAATTATTATGTTTAAACATTAAATATACAATTATAACCATCCATGTAAAGCGACCATGAAAAATGAAGCATATCGTTTCATGGAGAGGGTACTTCATAGGTAGGCATGGATAATGTTTTTATTTTTATAGAAGGTGGGAAAAAATAATTTAGATTATATTTTTCTTTTATATAAATTGAAATATATTATAAATTAAATATTTATTTTTTTCCTATAACTTTTTTACTATCCATGAAAGGAGGTAATGAAAAACCAATCACATCGCTTCATGGAGGTTTTAGTCCATATATACTAATGAGTGACGTTATCATTTTCCAAAATATGAAAGGTGAAGAAGCTAGATAAAATAATTTATTTCTATATTCATAATAATTTCATATATATATATATATAATTATTAATTATATCATTATATAATCCTTGTTATGTGGTGATGAAAAATGAAACAAATTGCTTTATGGAGGTGGTTGTCCACACGTACACATGAGAAAAGTTTTCATTTCGCATATGATAGAATGGAGGAGGAAAAATGTTATTACATAATCATAATAAAATTTAAATATAGTGTATATACTAATTTAATTATTTTATAATGGTTATAATATATTTATATAGAGATACAAGAAGAAATAAACTTTAAAGAGTTATATTAGGGCTTGTACCTTCTCCCGAGATAACCTCTTGGGATTATACATTAATCATTATAGGATGGGTATTTTGAGGAGACCAAGAGCTATGAATTATGGTTAGAAGATACAAGGAGGTATTTGGGTAGATATTGGTTGATCTATAGTGATCAATTTGTATAGATAAGTGAGTATAAGGGGTTACCTTTTATAAGTGATGGGAGAGACACTATTGTAAATATTCAAAGTTTTAAAGAAATATAAAGTATTTTTCATAATCCAGTGGAAAATATTGAATCCAATTTAGAATATATGATAAGGTATGGTTTAAATCTACACAACATATTTAATTTATGTAAATTTTAAAGATATTTTATTCTTTATCTCTTAGTTTATTCCCTATTAACCCTTTTTACCATTACCTTGATAAATTAACTTTTTAACCATGGTAACTTATTTTTATGGCCAAAAATAAAATTGAGCTAATTAAAAAAATTGAAAATTAAGATTTAAAATATTTAATAAATTTCTTAAATTAAATTTATTTAATTTTCAAAAATTACTTTTAATATAAGTTCACAAACACAATGAATATTTATTTTTATAAAATACCCATTTTAAGTATAAAACCCAATGGAACATATTTGTATCATTACAAAACTAAATGGAACCTTCCAACTTCACTATTAAATTAAATTATAAAACAATAGTTTTTATTAGAATAAAATATTACTCAAGTTCCAAAAAGTCCAGCATAGGTTTCCAAATTAAAAAATAATATTTTTAAATGATTTATTTTTAACCGTAAAAACATATTTTTTTCTATAAAATGGTTTAGTTTATTATTAAGTAAATACTACATCATGATGGTGTCATATAAGTTATGGTATTTAAAAAATCAATATCATCAATATTCACTAGAAAATAAAAAATCTTTAAAAAAACAAAAAATTCATTCTAAAAAAATTTAATATGACAAATCCAGTAACGAATCCCTTTTTATGAAATTAAAATTCTAAAATTTATAAATTTATCTTTTAACAAAAATCATACAATACATGGAAAATAATTTATTTAAAAATAATAACTATTACTTTTATAATTGAAAAAGTTCTTAGAATTACTATAGATAATATAAATCTACAAAAATCCAATATTGATTATTAATAACTTATGAAATTATCCTAGTATTAAAATTACTTGGGTTTTCATATTACTCTTCACTCAAAAACTATTGAGCATGGTTCTCCTCTCATTTTACCTCTTCTGAGTCCCTCCATGGCATTCTTATGGTTATCAGGTGTTTTTATCAATATTTAAGAAGATACTTCAACAGCTAAGGGTTCGTAACCTCCTTTATACATTTATAATTTGTAATACTATTAATTGATTTTCATTTCCTTATCCAATTTTTTTATTATTCCTTATTATAAATCAATTATTGTATTGTAAAACTAATATTACCCTTTCTTATCATTACACCACCTTTATAAGTTGTTATGATGCTTAAACATTCTCATAAACATAAACTCTATTATCCAAATCCCGATGTATTCCATGTATTTATGGTATTATGGATTAATTATTTCAAAGTGGCTATATTTTATTAAAGAGGGTTGATTATGATGTAGATGTAGATGGAAGGGCATCTATCGAGTCACAAGTGGATTAAACTCAATTTTGGAAAAAGTTCACTTTTTCCATCAATGAATGCTAACCTGGGAGTATTACCTTAAGAACATTTTATATCACTAATTGTTATTATATATATGTGACACATACACCTATTTTTTAGAGTGAATTTTTTATCTTTTTCTTTTTCTCTATCCATTTGAAACTATTTTATTGAATGACTATTTTCAATTTATAATATTATAATGTGAAAGTAACAATCACTATTACATTATTATCCTTCTTTTGATAAGGGTAATTTTCATTACATTGTAAATATATTATAGTTTCTACGATGATAGTTTGATATTCACCAAGTTATCTATACTATTCCATTAAATGGGGAAATAATTATGTTTTATATATCAATTATTTCTATACAAATAACTAATTTATTACTTTGACATAGTTTTATATGAGGTTTCTTAGGGAACATTTTGACTTGTATTGTCTATAAAATATTTTCATATGATGGATGCATTAATATTTTTATGTAAGAATTCTGTAATTGAATTATATGGTCTCGTAATTCATCGATAAGTCTTGTGAGAAACACTGCCTTTTATATTTTGTGTATCCCTACCCATTCATGTATGCTATGTAGGATAAGGCCTTGATGGTATGGTTAATATATAAATATTATGGATTTCATCACTGTGATTTAGTTATTATAATCAATGTGATTATTTATTTAAATTTTTATTCTATCCATGAACATATTATTCTCATGTTATCATCTATTATGGAATCATTTGATTATTTATTCCTTCCATATTATTTCTGTCATGTTTGTGTTATATTAGCCCCTACTATATGTTATCCATTACCAAGCATCTATTATCACCCCTTTATATCATCTTCCATTTTCCTATGGAACTAATAAGATTACTAGGTGTGGAAAAATTATATAAAAGGAGATATAATAATGTTTTCATGTATTCATATGATGTACTTTCAGATTCCCATTTCATGTAATTTTCTTTACTTTATTCATTATATTGAGATTTAACACCCCTAGTTTGACTAATTTCCCTGTTTTATTATGTATTCAAAGCTATATAATATCTAAGTTGAGTTGCAGAAGCTTTTAGGTGGGTTTGGAATAATTTAGTAAGGCTTTATGAGGCACACTATTTGAGTATGTTTGGGGTAAACTATACATGTTCTATAGGTAACTGTAAGAGAACTAAAGGGGTATTCTAGACAAGTGCATGGTTTTGACAAACTGTTTGGAAACAATGCTGTGGTTTTTTGGATGGAGGTGATCCACATGGTTTTTGTAATGTTTTCCAAACCTTTAGGCCCAACCATTTAGTAGGATTAATTAATATGTAAACTATATTTTTAATCAAAAACACCCAAAAAATGACCCTCACTATTCTTCCCTCCTCTTAGGATCACGACCCTTTCCCTTCTCTTGGTGACTTTGAAGATATTATTTTTTTCAGTAATGAATTTTAATAAAATAGTGATCTTTAGATCATTAATATAGATTTTAATATTTTAGTTCTTTGAATATCTACTTAATTATCTCATTTTCTCTAAAGAGGATCCCTCGACAAAGGATACACCGCACAAATATATGGTTTAAGGGAATCTGTATTAAATCTTATTTGGAATCCATTGAAGGAATAATAAGTAGATCCTAAATATTCATGTTCACGAGTTGATTCTTAATGTCGAATATATCAGTGGTAGGTGGAATCTTCTCTTTTTCCCAGTTCTTCCATAATGTGAAGTCTCTTTATTTTTCAAATAAGTTGCTTCTACTTTTGATTGGAAAATTCTTGTGAAATATCTATTAGAAAACTCTATATTGTTGATTGGACATAAATTCTGTAATTAATGGTGATTCCCACAAGGTATTCGACTAAATGATTAAATGGAAATGTTTTTTAAAATAAAGGATTTGGGTGTTAGAACTTGGAATGAACTTTGTGGGTGTAGATTCATATACACATAGAAAGGGACTTGTGGGTTATAAAAGGTCTTAGTGACAAATCTTGTGGTAAATTGGATCATTCCACTTAGTGATGAATTGAGATTGATGGGATGAATAACTCTCGTGATTTAGACTGCTCGGGGGGGGGGGGGGGGGGTCTAGAAGTGGTTTTATTACTTAGTATTCTACATGTGTGTGTGGGATTACTTCATGGATGTGTTTTTGGGTGGGAGTTATTTCACTAACTTATGGATATTTTTATATATTGATCACTAGTATTCAGAATTTTTAATACCTTATATTTAAAAATTTGAGATAACTTATATCGTGTTTTAGTAGAATTTGGTGAAAGTATTTGGGATTTCATATTGAATTATATAATCACACCTACACATTCAGCATTGTGTGTAAAAATGCACTATTTATCATGATACAAGTAAGGAAAGGTTCCATATTTTACTAGTGGATATTTTTGATTCTGTGGTCAAGAATGTGTGGAGTTATATCTTGGGGTAGATATTGAGTTTTGGAGTATGGAGTGTTTCCACCGTGGTTCCTTGAGTATTATTTCCATGGGTTTTATCTGTCTTCAAATTTGAGACTTCTGTTTTTCTTTCTATTCCACTCTTACTCCGATGATCATTTGGTTTACTATTGGAGTCTATTATTAATTTTATCATGCATTATATTCCTTCTCTTAATTATGGTCTCTTTTTGTATTGTTTGTTTTTGGTAAAATCATTCCCCATGATTTAGTAAATCCCTAATCATTTATTGTTAGCCTTTTGTGACTTGGGGACATCACCTAAGGTTATTGAAATTTCATTACTTCCCAAGCTAATGGGTCAAGTCTAGATATTAAAAATGGTATCATTTATGTAAAATCCATTAGTTGGGATGGTTGGACTAGATATAGGATGTGTCAGTACTTAAAATATAGAGAATCAAAGGAATATCTAACCAAATTATATTGCAATTAATGTTAATAGAGTGTTTTCGGTATGAAAAGTGTTTCAAATCATGTCTAAGAGTTTCATCAACTCATTTTCATGGGTTTAGACAATGAGAATATGGTATCATATAGTATTAAAGCTAATTCCCATTAGTATTGAAATATTCATATGTTATTTATAATTCATGAATTTTGAATTATGTTACTATAAACATTATTTTTGTGTTTTAATATACTCTATAACCAAGGATTAAAGAATCTTATAATAATTTACTAGATATTGTTACTTAGGTTTTAGAAAAATAGAATAATTTAAAATACTTAAAAACCAACAAGAGGGGGACATAGAGAATGTGGTTTCACATGAACCACTAATTGTAACTTGTTCAGATCATTGTGCGTGTTTTCCAAGCATTTGATCAAACTAGGGAACCATGCCGTACTATTAATACTTTTTATATTTAGAATCAAAATCCACTAGTATTTTAGGGGAATTTGGACTTGAGAAAGAATAAAAATGGATTAAAAGGATCAATAAAAATTTCAATTTCATTAGAACCAAAACTGATATAAATATTAATCTAGTAGTATACATTCATGGGGATTTCAGACTAAAATAGTGAGAGTTTTCTATTCAAGATAAACTTGAACAAGGAATTAGTTTTGATGGATTAAAAGAATTATTCAAAAAAAATTATCTACATACCTTGAAAGTAAACAAAACAAAAAATTTCTTTGGTATCAAGGAAGGAACTTTTTCTGTGATCAAATATGAAACTATATTTATCAACTTCGTTTATTTTAATCCAGAGGTCATAGCTATAACATAGCTGAAGGTATGAATATTCATGGAAGGGTATGAATTAATATTCATTATAAAATGGTCATGTTTTTTATCAATGATTATATAGTCATGGTGGGTAGAGTGACAATGGTTGAAAGGGACATAAATTGGAATAATAGTGGAGTAAATACTTTTGGATTCAGAAACAAAGGTGGAAAATCCAATGTTGTGAATAAGAGGAGGAGTGAAACCAAATATCAGGAAAATAGAGAAGTAGAGAATCAGAATTACATACTAATATCTTTTCCATCACATCATAATATGGAACCATATTGTTTTCAATGTTTCCCATTCAAAAATAGGAAAAGGCAATGTACAACACTGCCTCAAGATAATCACAACTAAGGATGGGAAGGACACCTCATGAATTATTTTATAAGACTCAAAAAGTAAATAGGTTTAGATATATCAATTCATTCATAGATTTATCATGATCATCTAGGTTAGTCACATAAAAAAATTCTTTCCCTTGGAGTCATGTAACTCTAGCTGATTCTAGGAACACCTTAGTTGTTCAACCAAAACCACTGAAACATGAAAGAAATGACTAATCAGCAGGAGTAAAATGATAATTGTATGAATATGAGAAGAAAATCATAGCTAAGTAATTGGGTCCATTGAAGTTATGGGTACCACTAAGTTGGACACAACTCTAATGCATGTATTGTTTCATATTATCACATCCCACTGATTTATTTCTTTTAATATGTTAAATCAATTTGGGTTTCATGCGGAAATGATGTATCAAGTCTTGATAATTAAAAACCCTCTTGGGAAATTGTAATTATTGGGATTTAAGTGTTTATTCAATCCAATCACTATCGATGAGGTCCACTTTTTGTAGGGGTTTTATATTCTTTGAAAGGGGTATACATAATTTTATTTTTGGAATAGATTGGGTTGTGGAATTCAAAACTTATATTGACTATTATGCCTAAAAAGTACATTTCACATACCCATATGATGCCATTAATTTATTCCAAGGTTATTGGGACATGAAAGCTAATAGAGTAGGGAATTTTGTGATAGTATATAGAACCCCGTCTTCTCAGATGGAAAAATGAATTTGGGTCCTATCAAAGAAAATAGGATTATGAGTATTTCTATTATAGTAGAATGATACATTGATGAATTTTAATATGATCTCTCTAGGTTAATACCTAATGGTAAATCATATTTTCTATATATCTACTTTTTTGAATAATAACTATTTCACTTCCATCATATAAAATGTAAATAAAAAAATTATTGGAATTAAATGTCCTGTTGGAAGAACTAAACAACATGGGATTTATTAGAATTAATACATTACGTTAAGCTACTCTATTCTTATTCATAAAGACATAGGATGGTTAAATTTTATTATTTTTTGATTATCATAAACTAAATCCAGTTCAAATCAATAATTTGTACCCTATTCTTCAAATCGATATCCTTTTATATCAATTAATGGGAGTTGAATAGTTCTCTAAAATTAATATAGGATTTGGGTATCACTAACACTAAGTTAGGAAAGAAGATATTCTGAATATAGTATTTTAATGCTACTGTGGTCACTACAAATACATAGTCATAACCTTTTTACATAAAAATTCACCTGAAGTTTTCACGGACTTAATGAATTGTATCTTTAAGAAGTATATTATCTCATTTGGCATGGTATTTTTCAATGATATTTTTTTTGTACTCTTGAACTAGAAATTACCATGAGAATAAGATTGAGATTTCTTTGGGTATATTAAGTAAACCCCAACTCTCAGCTAAATTCCTTATGTGTGAATTTTTGATACAATAGTTTCATTTCCACAGTTAGATAATTTTTGAAATAAGCATATCAATTGACCTTGAAAAGATTGATGTAGTGATTTCTTAGCCACCGTCTAAGAACATATTAAAGATATGAAGATTTCTGGGATTATTAGGATATTATCATCACTTTCTTTAGTACCTCTCAAGACCTACTTCACTTAAGAATACATAGAAAAATAATGGAATTACATTCAAATGTAATAAGGATTAGTAGAGATCCTTTTATGAGATTACGGCTTGGCTCACTTAAACACCTATCATCATCTTTCCAAAACAAGTACAAGGCTATATGGTATATTGTGAATCCTCTTAATTATAGACTAGGTTGTGTTCTCATAAAGGGATACCATGACATATCTTATAGATTAAGATAGTTCAAAATACATGAAAATAATTATCCAGCACATGAACTAGAATTGGATAAGCTTCTCTATGTATTAAAAACATGAAACCACTACCTCTTTGGTAAAAATTCACCGCATTTATGGATCAAAAAATATTGAAACACATCTTTTCAAAAATGTATTTGAACCAAATTAAATGAATATTTATGTAATATCTCTATATTTTAAACTTTTACTTAGTTTATACACATGGAAAAGTAAATTTAGTGGCTGATGTATTGAGTCAGAAATCATATAACAAGGTCGTTAGAGAATCTCATGACCAATGGGACCTTGTGGGAGTAATTTACATCATTAATTTGGATTAATCATTTTTTAATTTTCTTTTCTTTTATACATATTTATAATTTAGAGATATTGATCAAGGAGGCTCAAAAATTAGACCCAAACTATCTTTCTATGAGGTCTAAATTTAATGGCGGGGTTACCATTGAGGCCTATACAATGGATTCAAACAACATATTGTGTTCTTAGAATTGAATCATAGTTCCTTCATCATTATAATAACAACTTATTTTTTATTATAAATATTAAAAATAGTTTTTTCACCCAATAATTTAGAAATGAAAAAGTAATTAAAGATCCATTTTTGGTGGTTTGATATGAAAAAAATTGGATGACTATGTTACGAGATGTATCACCTACCAATAGGTAAATGTTGATGTAACGTCCTGGTTCCAGAAGCCACCCAGAGGCGCCCTATACCCCGTTGGTCACATAGCCTCAATCAAATTTCCCCAAATGCCAAAGGATGCCGACTAGCAGCGAGGGCCTTGGGTGTGATAGTGGGGAAATTATTCCCTCATTGGGAGAGTACACAATGGAAGTAAATAAAAATGCAATAGCAAAAGTAGTAAATAACCAGCAATAATAAACAATGGGAGACTAAATCAGCAAACAACTGTAGCACATATGTATATATATGAAATGATGCATGATGCATATCTAGGAAAGAATCCAAACAAGTCACAATGATGAAAAATAAAATAGTACCAAAAAAAGTACAAAAGAATGTAAATAGCTCCTCAAAATCGCAAGCCAAAGCTTGGTCCCATGCTCTCCTGCTCAAAGCAATCATGTAACAGAAATCGAAGGGCTCTTGCCCTTGTCTATACCTATAACAACATAGTCTGTTTGGGCACAAAAGCATGACCCAAACAGGGTGTGGGACTAAATCCTAGTACGAAACCCCCCGAAGATCTGTTCCTAATAGTCAGTGAGTATATGGAAGGTAATAGTACAATAAATAGTAAACAGTAGCAGCAACAACATGCAGTAAACAGTAAGAAGTTAACAGGGTGATATACAATAGTGATAAATCCACAGAACAACAAGTATCGGTAAAGCAACAGCTAACACAAACAGGAAACCCTCTGGGAAGTACTCACAGCCATCCCTTCTGGTCCTATCCAAGAAGTACCACAACCCTATGGGTAGTTCTTTCAACCTAACCCCTCTGGTTTGGTCATACGAATTTATAAGACTCTTTGGGGAAGCTCACTCGGTCAATTCTCGTTATAGTCTAGGGTAGTCAGGGACTCTCTGAGGAAGATCACATGGTCTAACCCTCTTGGCCCCAAGGTCTAGAGACTCTCTGAGTAAGCTTACTCGGTCAATCCTTCTATAGCCTCAGGTTTACCACAGACTCTCTGAGGAAGCTCACTCGGTCAATTCCTCCTCTAACATGGGAAGGTTTTTAAGATATTCAAACAAGTAAAGACTCTCTGAGGAAGCTCACTCGGTCTACCCTTTTGTAGTCTATAATAACTAAGACTCTCTAGAATTCCCACTCAGTCTATCCCCTATAGTTTATAATATCCAAGAATCTATGAGGAAGATCACTTGGTCTATCCCCCTATAGTCTATAATATCTAAGACTCTCTGGGAATCTCACTCGGTCTATCCCTTATAGTCTATAGCACAGGGTTCTCACGGTCCCGTGCCAGTCAGTGCATATGAATGCTATAAGGCCAAAGTATACCTATAGAGATACTTGGCTAACCAAAGCACACTTTTAGAGCTACTTGGCTAAATAGTCTATAGAGCAACAAGCATGTTAACAACATCATTCCATCCTACAATCACAAGGCATGGAAACAGGTAAAACGACCAAAGGCTAAAGAGACCCAAAGGTTTCAACAAGAACAAAGCATTGGAAAAACATACAATCATGACAATTATCCACAAAGATGATCAATTTACCTCTACACAAGCATGCAAGAAAGGCAGGAATAACCACAAGGGAAAAAAGGTAAACACGCAATACCCCGTTCACGGGTATCGGTGGAATTTTCACATAAAACTCAAGTACATCAAAAGGTAAGGAACAAACCACCAACCTCGATCCTAGGAGATTGATATACTTGATACACAAGGATTGATTCTCCTCATAATGGTGTAGATCTACGAAAACACACAAAACATTTAACCCACGATAACTTGAGAAAAATGAGGAATTAGAAAAAAAGGATTTAGGAGAAGGAATGACTCACCTCTACGGTTCCAACGCAATCGACGAAGGTCTATTCGGAGAATGGATGGAGGCTCGGGGGCTTAGAGAAGTTCTTCGTCCGTACGGGTTCTCTCGGATGAAGAACCTGAAAAAGAAGCGAGTTCTGTCCGTCAGGCGCGACCCCGACCAGTTTAATGAAAAAAAAGAAAATACACGGCGTGTACTTCTTGAGTACACGACGTGTACTATACTTTTCCATACTACACATTAAGCGACCTCCACATCACCCCTACACATTGTGTGTGTGGCCCGGACACGGCCACCACACGACCTAGCGCGACAAGGGAGCACACGGTGTGTACTTCAAAAATTTCCAGAAACTCCTCTTTTATCAAAATCTTTAGGGAAAGAAATACATACCTGAAAAAAAAGATACGAGTTCTTACAAACTTCCCCCCTTAAATAAATTCTTTCTCGAATTTTCCTAGCGAGGCGTAGAAGAAGAAACCCCGAATAGCTCCAGCCACTACGATCGTACATCAGCCTCCCTCTCCCAAGTATCGTCCTGTACTCACTCGTGCTTCCATAGCACCCATACTAGAGGAACAGAGCGACCAAAAAGAACCTTCGTACTGCGATCGAAAATATAGATGGGATGTTCCTCAAACGACACATCCGCTTCAAGCTCAACCTTCTCAGGTTGAAAGACATGAGACATGTATGAAAATTAGCGTCGGAGCTAAGAAACTTGGAAGACGTCATGCATTTCCTGGTACCTTTGAGGTAACTGCAATCGATAGGCAACCGGCCCAACTCTCTCCAACACCTCAAACAGTTCGACATACCATGGTGAAAGCTTAACCTATCTCCAAATCCTCTTGTGTCCCAACCTTGGTGTGACACATAGGAAAACCTGATCTCCGACCTCAAACTTTAGAGGTCGTCTCCGCTGATCAGTATAAGACTTCTGTTGAGACTGTGCTATAGCCATCCTCTTCCAAATCAACTCTATCTGCTCTGAGGTCTCCTAAACAAGAAGAGGTTCTAGCAAAGATGCCTCTCCTACCTCCATCCAGCAAAAGGGTGATCGACATTGCCTACCGTACAAATCCTCATAAGGTGCCATTTGAATAGTCACCTGGAAACTGTTGTTATATGAAAACACCATAAGAGGTATATGCTTCTCCCAAGAACTGCCAGAGTCCAAAATGAAACCTCGGATCATATACTCAAGCACCTGGATCGTACGCTCGGACTGGATATCAGTCTGGGAATGGTAGGTTGTACTCAAAAGTACCTGCGTACCCAAAGCCTTCTAAAGTCCCTGCCAAAACCGAGAAGTAAAGCGCGCATCCATATCTAAAACAATGGAGTGTGGAACTCCATGTAGATGTACAATCTCTCAGATGTACAACCGTACTATCTCATCAACCATGAAGGTCTCCTTGATCAGCAAGAAGTGAGCAACCTTCATAAGCCTGTTGATGAAAACCCAAACAACATCCGCCCCTCAAGGTGACCTTGGTTACCCGGTCACGAAGTCCATTGCGAAATCATTCCACTTCCACTCGGGAACGGGTAACTTCTGTAAAATCTTTTCTGGTCACTGATGCACTGCTTTCACCTGCTAGAAAGTAGAACATATCATGAAAAAACCATCAACATATCTCTTAATACCTGGCCACCAATACTGGCAGTGTGGATCACGATACATCTTGGTGATGCCAGGATGAACTACCCAAACTGAAGAATGAAAATCCCACGTCAGCTCCTCGTGTATGTCTGCCAACACCCATACGTGTCCTTGGAAACACAAGATCTCATCCTCTACCACTGTCCAACCAGGAAGAGGGTACCCTCCTGACACACTCTCCCACAGTACTAAGCCTTCTGAGTCTGATATCTGCCTCATCCGCACCCGATCAAGAAGAGAAGTGGTAACAGCTACAGAATATAAGAAAGTCCGTCCCTATATGCTGTGCACCTCCAAGTGCATCTCAGAGAATAGAGCCATAAGATGCCACTCACTACTGGACTCCTGAACTATCTGAATCTGAGTTCTCCTACTCAACGCATCATCCAATGCGTTTCCCTTTCCTGGCGTATAGGTGAGCTCGAAGTCGAAAGACTGAAGATACTTGACTCACCTGAACTGTCTCAGATTCAGATCACGCTGAGTGAAGATATACTTGAGACTGTTGTGCTCAGTGAAAAACAAAAAGCTCTCTCCCAGAAGGTAGTTTCTCCAACAACGTAAGACATGAACAACAGCTGCCAACTCTAGATCGTGCGTCGGGTAGTTCCTCTTGTGTGGCCTCAACTGTCGTGACCCATAAGCAACGACTCCATCTCCCTGTATAAGCACATCTCACAACCTGATACCTGAAGCATCACAGTAAATAGTATATCCCTTGCCCAGCTCTGGAAAGACCAGTATCGGTGCTGACATCAACCTCCCCTTCAGCTCCTAAAAGGATGAATCACAAGAATCTGACCATAGAAACGTCACCCCCTTCTTAGTCAGGCCTGTCAGTGGTGCTTCTAGACTTGAAAAGTCTTGTATGAACCTCTTGTACTATCCATCCAGCCCTAGGAAACTCCTCACCTCAAAGACATTCTCTGGCTGCTCCCAGGAAACTACAACTCTCACTTTCTCAGGGTCCACTGATACTCCTGTCTCTGAGATGACATGACCCAAGAAGTGAATCTGATCCATCCAAAAGTGGCATTTCGAGAGCTTAGCATATAGCTGATAATCTCTCAGTGTGCTCAGAATGATCTCAAGATGTATGGCATGGTCGTGTTGAGTGTGAGAGTACACCAATATGTCTTCCACGAAAACCACCACAACGGAATCTAAGTACAGATGGAACACTCGGTTGATCAGTTTCATAAAAACTACTGGCGTGTTCGTGAGACCTAATGGCATGACTGTATACTCGTATAGACCATACCTACTCATGAAGGCTGTAAGAGGTATATATGATGGTCTAACATGCAACGGATGATAACCATACCTCAAATCGATCTTTGAGAACACTCGGGCTCCTTGAAGATGATCAAAGAGTTCATTCATCCTCGACAAGGGATATCATTTCTTGACCGTCAATTGGTTCATCTTCTGATAATCCACACAAAGCTGAAGGGTGTCGTCTGCTTTCTTTGTAAACAGGACAGGCGAACCCTAAGGATAAGTACTGGGTCGGATGAAACCCTTTGCCTATAACTCCTCCAACTGCTTCTTGAGCTTCTGCAACTCAGGTGTAGCCATCCTATAAGGAGGAATGGACACTGGTGCTGCTCTTGGAACGAGCTCAATCGAGAAGTCTACCTCATTCTCTAGCGGAAAACTTGAAAAGTCCTCTGGAAAGACATCCCTGAAACGATCCACCACTGGAGGAAGGTCTAACTGTGAAGTCCCTTGGTCATCCAGATAAAGAATGGAAATCTAGGCTGTAACTCCTCCTATCCCATGATGCTCTGGTCCAGATCTACCCACCTGGACAACCCACTCGCCCCTATGAAGAAAAGATCTTCCTTGTGGTGATATGAAACTCACCCTGCGGTGATAGAAATCGACGACTGCCTGGAAGGGAACTAACCAGTCCATCCCGAGAATGAAGTCATATCCCATCATCTCTAAGACATAGAGGTCCCATTAGAAAATAAACCCTGAAACCTCAAGAGAGAACTCTCTACATTGACGTATGCTAGATGTCCTCATTCCCAATGGTGTATCAAGAGTCAACAAGTCAGTGGACGAAAAGATACAGATCCCAAGCCTCTCCACAATAGTAATAGAGATAAAAATATGTGAAGCACCAGTATTGAAAAGGGATTAAGATAAAACTGAGGCTATTAAGATCGTACCTTGAACTATAGAAGGGTCAGGATCCTTCTCCACGGTGAAAGTCTGGCCTGTACCGCGGCCCTATGCCCCTCGATGATTACTCTGATCTGATCCACTCTACTGTCACTGGTAACCTGGTGACTGACCACCACGACCGCGACCTCCACCTCAGCCTGAATGGCCGAAAGAACTCCAGTTCCCAGACTGGTGAGAAACTGGTGAAGCATCTCTTGAACGCGGGGATAGAGAAGAACCCCTACCACCAGCTGAAGGTGAGAAGATCTGACAAAAGCGCTGAAGATGGCCCATCTTGCCGCAAGATCGGCACTCCATCAGATCTCTCTGACGCTGAGGCCTAGTATGCCCACTCCTACCGCACTGGAAGCATACAACCTGGATTCCATAAGATACAAACCTCCTACTCTAATCTCCTCAAGAAGACTCTCTATGGAGCTTCCTACTATCCATAGGAGGAGCACCAACTCTGGATGTCGAGACTCCCTGGCTCACTACTCCAGAATCCCTCAGGTTGCGCTCAGTGATCAGCACCTGGTTGACAATAGAGGATATTGAAGTCAACATGACGATATTCACCTGGGAATAGATCTCCTGCCTGAGACCATCTTCGAACTTCCTAGCAAGGAACAACTCATCACCTGCTAGGTCAGCGTGAAGTGCTGCATCTCGGTAAAGCGGGATGAGTACTCTATAGCAGACAGAGTACCCTGCTGTAGACTCATAAACTCCCGGGATTGGTCGACCCTCAAGTTCTCTGGGTAAAAGTAGTCATAGAAGGTGTAGAGAAACTCATCCCAAGACAAACTCTGCTGGCACCCCGACTGAGAGATCGCCTCCCACCACCTCTTGGCGATGTCTTGGAGCATATAAGTATCCAGCTTTACCCTTTTCTCTGGGGGTATCTCCAGATGTTCAAATATCATCAGTGTGGACTCTAAACATGACTCTGCAAAATGGGGTCCTCCATCCCCTGAGAAAGTAAGATAATGCTGCTGCTGAAAGACCCACATCAATTCGGCCATCGACGGGGTAGGAGGCGGCGCTCCCTGAAAAGTCTACATCATCCTCAGAAAATCCTCCCTAAACTGCGCATCAGCACCTATGACGGGTATAAATGATGGTTCCAAGGCCAACACAGTAGGAGGATCTGCAGGAGGTCCCTGGTCAGCCATATTCAGTGTCTGATCATCGTCTGGAAACTGACGTACAACCGGAGGACATCTCAGAGGCATAACTCTAAAATATCAAAAGCACATCTTAGAAGAGGATTATCAAGGACTGAAAACACAAGAGTACAAAACAGGAACAGGAGGAGGAAACATTCAAGTTTACAAAACATGACTACACAGTGTGTATAAAAACTACACGGTGTGTTCACTTAAACCCAAGACATGGGCGTGTACTCCTACCACCTCAGGTCATGTAACACCCCAACTACACGGCGTGTTGTCCCCACACAGGGCGTGTACTCAAACTCTAATCCCCTTCCCGAGTCTCTTTACATGGCTAACCCACACGGTCTTCTTCAGCTGAGACTACACGTCATGTTCCCTGTGGACACGACGTGTAGTAAACAAGGTTTCGGAAGCCCGTGTTGTTAGTTACACAGTCAGCTACATGGTTGAACCTTACACGATGTGTTCTGAACAAACACGGCATGTATAAAAGAAGGTAACACCGACCCGTGTTGTTCATGACATGGACGTGTACCTGGAAGAATACTACACAATGTGTTTTTTACCAACATGGCATGTTCTACTAGAGCTTCCCCGACCCGTGTTATTAGTGACACAGCTGGGTACACGGCTCTATACTACACGGCGTGCACCTACCATACACGGCGTGTTCCTAAAGACATTTCCTCGACACTGTGTTCCTGCTCACACAGTCAGTGACACAGTCTGAAACTATACGGAATGTAGTCATAAAGTACATGCCGTGTATTCTGGGTTTTTCCGGGCAGTAGCTCAGAAACTACACCGAAGCCCAGAAAACATAAAAACAAGGCATGAAGGTGCCAAATTCCGATCCGTGAGGGCCCATACTCCCCACGAATCAAATCTTGGCATCTAATACAGTCATATATAAGGAAAAATAGGTCAATGATTCACCAATTTCTGATTCAAGAGGGCCCATACCACCTCAAGAAACAAAATTTGGTGCTCATTTAAGCAAAGTACAATACAAATAGTCCTCTATCAAATAGGATAGATTCTATCAAAGCATCTATCACAACAACATGCATAATCTATACAAAGTATATCACAACAACATGCAATCGCTAATGCAGCCTAGATGGCATGGCAAGAATGCATGACATATGATTTCTAACAAGTGCCTATATGATGCATGAGATGGAATACCCTAATATAATTGGTTTGCGACAGAAATAGAACCATAATATCAAAAAAAATAACAACACAAGTCTTGTGAATCACTCTAGGTGAAATCAAATCAACTAGAAAACTGCAATAAACGAGGTAGTATGGCTTTTCCCTGTACACAGGTTAACTACTCCCGGGCACAACTTATTACCAAGTACCAAATTAGTCATATCCCTGGCTAAAGGATCCAAATAGTAAATCAAGAGGAAAGAATCCCCTCTGATACCACTTTGTAACGTCCCAGTTCTGGAATCCACCCAAAGGCGCCCCGTACTCAGTTGGTCACATGGCCTCAAGTGAATTTCCCCAAATGCCATAGGCTGCCAACTAGCAGTGAGGGCCTCATGTGTGATAGTGGGGAAACTATGTCCTCATTGGCAGAGTACACAGCGGTAGTAAATAAACATGAAATAGTGGAAGCAGTAAATAACCAGGAATAATAAATAGTGGGTGACTAAATCAACAATCAACTGTAGCACATATGTATATATATGAAATTATGCATGATTCATATCTAGGAAAGCATCCAAACAAGTCACAATGCTGAAAAGTACAATAGTACCAAAACAAGTACAAAATAAAGTAAACAGCTCCTCAGCATCGCAAGCCAAAGCTTGGTCCCATGCTCTTCTCCTCCAAGAAATCAAGTACCAGAAGTCGAAGGGCGCTTGTCCTTGTCTATACCTACAACAAAATATTCTGTTTGGGCCTAATAGAATGTCCCAAACAAGGTGTGAGACTAAATCCCAGTAGCCAACCACCCAAAGATATGTGCCTAACAGTCAGTGAGTATATGGCATGTAATAGTACAATAAGCAGTAAACAGTAGCAGCAATAGCCGGCAGTAAACAATAAGCAGTAAATAGGGTGATATAAAACAGTGTTCAATCCACAGAACAACAAGTAGTTGTGAAGCAACAGTTAACAAAAACAAGAAAACCCTCTGGGAAATACTTACAGCCATCCCTTCTGGTCCTATCCAAGAAGTACCACAACCCTCTGGGCAGTGCACTCAGCCTAACCCCTTTGGTTTGGTCATATAAATTTATAAGAATCTATGGGGAAGCTCACATGGTCAATTCCCCTTATATCCTAGGGTAGTCAGGGACTCGCTGAGGAAGATCATGTGGTCTAACCCTCTTGGCCCCAAGGTCTAGAGACTCTCGGAGGAAGCTCACTCGGTCAATCCTTCTATAGCCTCAGGTGTGCCACAAACTCTCTGAGGAATCTCACTCTGTCAATTCCTCATCTATCTTGTGAAGGTTTTTAAGATATTCAAAAAAGTAAAGACTCTCTGAGGAATATCACTCAATCTACCCTCCTATAGTCTATAATAACTAAGACTTTTTGGGAAGCTCACTCGGTCTATCCCCTATATTCTATAATGTCCAAGACTCTCTGAGGAAGCTCACTCAGTCTATCCCCGTATAGTCTATAATATCTAAGACTCTCTGGGAAGCTCACCTGGTCTATCCCTTATAGTTTATAGCACCGGGTTCTCACAGTCCCGTGCCAGTCAGTGCATATTAATGCTCTAAGGCCAAAGTATACCAATAGAACTAATTGGATAACCAAAGTACAACTATAGAGCTACTTAGCTAAATAGTCTACAGAGCAACAAGCATGTTAAAAACATCATTCCATCCTACAATAACAAGGCATGAAAATAGGTACAATGGACAAAGACTAAAGATACCCAAAGGTTGCAACAAGAACAAAGCTTGGGCAAATCATCCAAGAACGACAATTATCCACAAACAGGATCAATTTACCTCTACACAAGCATGCAAGAAAGGAACGAATAACCACAAGGGAAAAAAAGGTAAACACACAATACCCCATTCACGGGTATCAGAGGAATTTTCACATAAAACTCAAGGACATCGAAAGGTAAGGCACATACCATTTACCTCGATCCTAGGAGATCGATATAATTTAACCACGAGGATTGATTCTCCTCAGAACGGTGTAGATCTATGAAAATGAACAAAACGTTCAACCCATGATAACTTTATAAAAATGAGGAATTGGAAAAAAAAGACTCTAGGAGAAGGAAGGACTCACCACTGCGGTTCCAACGCAATCGACAATAGTCGATTCAGAGAATGGAAGGAGGATCAGGGACTCGGAGAAGTTCTTCGGCCGTACGGGTTCTCTCGGATGAAGAACCTGAAGAAGAAGCAAGTTCTGTCTGTTAGGCGCGACCCCGACCCGTTTAATGAAAAAAAGAAAATACACGGCGTGTACTCTACCTTTCCATACTCTGCTTTAAGGGGCCTCTACATCACCCCTACACACCGTGTGTGTGGCCTGGACACGACCAACTCATGTCCTGGCACAACAAGGGAGTACATGGCGTGTACTCAGAAAGTACACGGTGTGTACTTCAAAAATTTCTAGAAACTCCTCTTTTCCCTAAAACTCCAGGAAAAGAAAGACATACCTGAAAACGAAGATCCGGGTTCTTATAGTTGAACACTAAGGACCAATAAGGATGTTATAGTAAATTAATATAACCTTATGTAAATGGGAAAATATTTCCATGTATTTTTTAACCATTATACCACATACACTTTAGAAGCATGATGTTATTTTGGTGATTGAGAATTAACTCACCAATTTGGAACATTTCATTCCAATTCTAAAGGCCAATATAATGGAATAATTATCAAAATTATATATTAGGAAGGTTATGAAATTGAATAATGAATTTATATAAATTTTATATAATTGGTACCCTTAATTCACTTCATAGTTTTTTGTGATAATGAAAATAATCCCTTAGAACTTAGTTGACCATGAGCACGATATATCATCCATAAACAGATGGCTAATTAGATTGTATCATTAAAACATTATAATATATTCTTAGAGAATGTTTTATATATTTTGGTGGTTCATGGGAATATTATATTCCTTTGGTGGACCATTCATTTAAGAAAGTTATCAGGAAAAAATACAAATGGATCTATTTAAGGCATTATATGGTCATCCATGTCGATATATGTTTTATTTGGGTAGAGAATAGGCGAAATTCATTGACAAGACAAAGTCATGTCTACGAGAATACTGTTAAAATCTATTTTATTTGGAAAATAGTTGGAAATGAAATAAATACTTCAAAAATTATATGTGGATCATTTCTTAATACCCTTATATTTTGATGTTAGTGACTGTGTATTCTTGAAAGTATCCCTAAAATTAGGTCACCACTATTTGGGAATGTAAGGAAAATTGGATTCTCGATACATTAATCCATTTGATATTTTGAAACATATTAGTGATGTTTTATATCAATTAGAATTACATTATTGATTTTGTTTAATGAATAATGTTTCCATGTACCCAAGTTAATGAAGTACTAGCCTGACCCTAGCCATGTGATACGCAGGGACCATAGCCCCATTGAACAAGATGATATATTTATTCAAGATTTTTTTTTATAGATAGAAAAGAAAATAATTGGTGAGGTAGATGGATCTCTTTGGTATAGATATTATGCCAACATGGTCCGATTAAGGAGGAAACATGGGAGAAAAATAATTTAATGTTCGATTAATGGACCAAAATCATATAGGGAACAATTGAACAACATCTTCTTAAGGATAGAAAGACTCATGGTGTGAAGTTTGTAACAACCGTATTTTTAGATACTTCCATATATTATTTTTTTTATTATCAAGTTATAGATGGATTTGGTTGAGTATCTACAGCTTCTAGGTGATTTCGAGATGTTTTGGAAAGGTTTTATATGGTGCAAGGTCTGAGAATAGTTAGGGGAAATTGTGTAGTGTTCTCTAAGTAACTATATGATAACTAGAATTTTATTTTTGGAAAGAACATGGTCAGAATATGGTTTTTCCAAAAAACATAGAAACCATATGTCTTAGTGATTTCTGAGATAGAGGTGATCTAAATAGTCAGTGCATGGTTTTCCAAACGATACAGTCTAACCATGAAAAATGAATAATTAAATCCTACTTTTTTTAACCAAACACTCAAATTAAAACCCTCATTATTCTTCCCTCATATAACTATATTTACTCTCTACCATTATATAGGATATTTTGAAGATATTCATCTTCTAGGTTCTTGATTTCAATAAATTATAGATAATTATATCTTTGAGATAAAAGGTAAGATTCTCATTCGTCCACTCTATCTTTAAATCTCTAATTTTATATAAATTGGAACCCTAGAAATAGGCTAATTTTTCTATATTTATGATATAGGTCAATATTTTTTAAATAAAATTTGAAATCAACTAAAGTAATAATAAATATATCTCAGATCAATGAGGCCCCACTTGGATTCTTTTTTTCAAACACATCAGAGGTAAGAGACTTCTCTTATTTTTCCACTTTCTTCAAGAAAGTGGAGTCTTTCTATTTTATAAATAAACTACTTCTAATTTTTATTGGAAAATTATTATAAACTCCTAACTAGAAAACCCACTTTTATTGGTTGGCCTTTAAATCTATAATTGTGGGTGGTTCCCACATAGTGTTTGATTAAATGATTAAATGGAGTTGGGTTTTATACTATTTTTTTTGGTTTTAGAAAACTACATAACATTGTGGGAGTACATCAATATATATATATATAAAGGGATATGTGGGTTAGACATGGTAATGATGTAAAATTCTCTGTCACATTGGATTATTCCACTAAGTGATGACTTGGGTTTAGAGGGATGAATACATCATGAGTTGGACTATTCAGAAGGGGGGGGGGGTGTCCTCAGGTAGTGGGTTTATAGGTTGGTATTATTCATTTATGTTTGGGTTCATTCCATAGGTGTGATTTTGGTTGTGGGTTATTTCACTTCCTTACTGATATGTTTATATATTGATCATTGGTATTCATATTTTATTCCAACCTTATATTTATAATAAAACATGAGCTAACTTATTTCTTATTTTAGTGGTGTTTGAGGTAAGACTTAGGTTCTACCTGCTATGTTTTATACTCACCCATACATATACTCCTTGTTGTTTATATATACTTTATTTATAATGATATAGGTAAGGTTAAGGTTCCTATTTTATTAGTAGAGCTTCATGATGCTATGGTTATGGATGTTTATAGTTGGATCTTAGGGAGAGAATTTAGTCTTATAGTCTAAAGTGGTTCCACGTTATCATCTTGAGTCTTATTTTGTTTGAGTCTTTTTTCATTGGGTGTAATTTTTCTTAGTATTATAGAATTATATTTTTTTATCTTCTACTATCAATCTAATGATAACCTGGTTTACTATTATATTTTATTCTAATTTCATATTAGGAATCATATTGTGTCTCTTTATTTTGGTTTTCTTATAGGTTATTTTTAAGTGAGAATCGTCCCCCAAGATTTAGTAAATCCCTTAACATTTATTTTCGTCCTTTGGGATATTGGGGACATCACCTAAGGTTAGTGGTATTTTGGTCCTTCCCAGTCTAATGGTTTAGGTTAGCATGTTACATGAGACCACTAAACTATTAGAAACCATATATTGTGATATTTTTATTCTATACCAATTTAATAAAATAACCAATAAATTTAGGTTACTAGAGTTTGGATTGTGATAAATATATATTTTTAAGTCAATTGTTTATATCAAATAATTTTAACATAAACAACTAATACCGAATTTAAAAAAGATTCATTCTATGGGCTGACTCAAGAAAACACTTTATGAATTTTCTTTACACACAAACCATGTAAAAGGATCAAAGTTACTAAATAGTACATGCTCATTAACTAATAAATTCAGAGTCTGAGTTCTAATACTTTGTTAAATTATAAAAATCTAAAGTATCCATTAATAATGTATAGAAATATAATGCATTATATCTTGATCAGTCAATTATTTTAAGTAGAATATTTCTTATATTTTTTAATTTTAATTAAAACTTTAATGAATTTATAAAAATAAACACAGAATTGTATAATAAAAATACCTTAAAATATTTAAATGGTTAGATTTATGATTAATATGATAATGATATCCTGAATTTTAAATATATATCATGAAATAAAAAATGTGATATGCCAATGTTTTTGTAGAATCCATGACTAATTTTCGTTAATTTTTTTAAAATAATCTAAATGGTTACTTAAAATGCATTAAATTTTATTTAAATATAATTTTCATAGAGAAAATAATTTCACATAATTTGAAATATGTGGATGAAATATAATGAGTATTTTCAGTGAATGATTCTCCAAATATAAATGTAATACCCATAAAAATTATTTTTCGTGTACTTTGTTACATTTTGAGATAAAAATAGAAATTTCTATTGGTAATAAATAAAATATATTTCAATAAAAGATATCTTGAAATAATTATTTTATAGTAAATTATATAAGTGGATTTAAAATTTTCTGAAAATATTATCTTTAACTTTAAATATATATTTTTTTATGGGAAAACATATGATGGGATTTATTTTAGTGGATTAAAAAACTTTATAGACAAAACATCTATTTTTTATGAAATCTATATCATCAACATATTTATCCATATAGTTTGTGTTTTTAATAAGAAAAAAGTGTTTTTAATGATGAGTGTGTTTTTGTTTTAATGTTTCAGAATGACTTATTTGAAAATAAATATATAATTTAGTAATAAGATTATTAGATTTTTTGTAAAATAAATTTATGAAATAAGGATTTATTAATATTTATAAAATTAATTGAATATAATTTATAAATAAGCACTGGATTAATGAGCAAATATATTTTCTATTTTGAATTTAGAAATTATTATTCACTAATAAATTTATTATGAAGTTGAATGTTAAAAATTAATTTTACATTGAATATTTTTTGTATGTTGATTGTAAAGATATTTATGAAATATTACTCATAAAATTAATTTTTTCGATTTAATGGATGATATAAATTGAATAGGTTATGTTTATCAATTAATTAGAAGTTTAGATATTTTTTTAGATATATATAATTTAACTAATTAATAATATGATAATTTATTTACAATCATATTGATATGTAATTAATTGATTTTTTATCATTTATAAATGAGGATTATATTATTTGATAGAATATATTTATGTGATGTGAAGATATTACTAAAAAATATTAAATTAAATATTACATGTTGCATGAATTATTTTAAATGATGAAATAAAAAATATTTTTTAGAGAAAGTTGGTTGGTAAATAATTTTTAATAAATTATATTAGTGATATTTTATGTTGAATAAGCATCTTATATAATTATATTTTAGGTAATAAAAATATTATATAATTATATTTATAGATATTGAACCCATAATAAATTTGATCAATTTCTTTCAATATTGTTTGTTTCATGGGGAAGTTATAATATGATTATCCATTTTTATTTATGTTTAAGTTATATATGAAATTAGATATATTTGGATATATTCACTATTATAAATATTGGTGTTGTCTATATCACCGTTTAAATTTTTTAAATATCTTCTTCCTCCTTCCATTGACTTTTTTTTGTTTTTTTTGAACATTGTGGTTCAATCAATTGGATTGAATTTATTAGTGAGGTGTGGTAACATAGAATAATGAATGTTGGTGATGTTGTAATCATATTTAGGAAGGGGATTCTATGTAATTTTATATCTTTTGGAATAAATATTTTTTTAATAATGTTGTGTTTAAACTAAATATATCTTCCCAAAATCATTGTTGACCCATTCCTTTAAAATCTTTGAGTTTGGAAAGGGGTGAATAAAAATTAGAGTGGTTTCCTTGAAACTAATGGTCGATATTCAATTTTGAATTTTGACACAATGGCATATTATTTTTGTATGGTTTTTGTGTCAATTTTCTTTCATTATTGCCTTTAAAAACATGTATCATATTATTGAGTTGTAGTATTATGTGCATGGGTTATACCATATTACACATGTTTTGTGATACCTTTATAACTTTTAAAGAACTAATTTCGAGAGTTATATAAGTGGAATGCCAAATTATTAGATCAAATTTGATTTTACAGTGATGAATCACGATAGATATATGAATTGAGATGGAATATTAAGAAGTTTATATTCATAATAAAAGTGAAATTTTCTTGGTATTATAAAGATAAATATTTTAGTAGATTAAATAGAAATGGTTTTATAGTTTGTGTTTAATTTTATCAATAACTTTTTAAATAGTTTTAGTCTTTTTATTTATGTGATATCATGTGAATATTAAAATTAAAATTCAAAAATTTTTCAGGGAAAATATTTTATGGGTTTATTTAGAACCCTAAAAGAATCACAATACCCATAAACTTTGTCAACTAAATAAGTCAATAGAATACCATTCAAGAAAAAATTTAAAATATTATATCCATTCACCCAATACAAGATCTAAACAATATTGAATTTTGGATTCTATGGATTATATTCTATGAGAGACTCAAAGAAGTATGTTATATTGTTAAATGTATTGATATAATATTCCATGTTTATCTTCCCATCATAAAAACTATGTATCAAAATGTAATATGATTTTTTGATTCATGATTTTTTTTCTTATCTATATCAACTCATAGAACTCTTTCATACATTATTTTTACATTATCCAGTGAGCCCTTGACGACCAAAGTCTATTCTAGAATCTCTTCCCTAGAGTGTATATTTTGGAACAACAATGTTTCTAATTCTCTACAGTCCTCTTAAGTTAATTTTTCCTCGAATTCTCTTATTTTAGGATCATTGGGATTCTGAATTATCTTGGAAAGCTCCTCTGTGTTGGCTAATAATTCCCCCTACATTCTTATATTTTCTTCTAGGGATGAAAATATATTGTATATTACATCCTTTATCAAAGATTTCCTCAAGAAAGGAGACTTTGTGTGTATTTTTTAGCATTATTCATTCCTCACTGATCTAGTGAGAATTAATTTTTGAATTATAGAAAAGTCTTTCCTATTTATGGGTTTCCATAATTTTTTAACCATATAACATCACAAACAAAATACAACATTTTTTTTAAATTTTATAGCCTATAAAAAATATTTTAAATATTTCCCATATGGCATATAGATATTGAAATGTATTAGTAATTTATGGGATGGAAATGTGAAAGTAAATGATATGGGTTTACTTTGGAGATGTTAAACATAGAAGTAAGTATTTTTTATTACTTATAATTATTCTTCACTTACCCTTATAATTTTTTGAAACCATCCCATTGGTAACAACCCAAGTGAGAGAAACATGCTCTTAACCGATTACATAGAATGACCATTTGTTTTTTTATAAATGTTTCTCCTCTTTTGGTTGTTGATTCTATTTCTATTATTCTTATAGATGTGAATGATGATGTGTTTTTTATATTTATTGAATAATTCTTTAATGTTGATAGATAAAATCTTTGAATTATTTTTAATTAATAATTTTATTAATAAGTGAGTTAATATTTTCTAATTTACTATTATTTTTAAGTTTTAGTGTAGGATTAATATTATAGAATTATTTAGAAAATTTTGAATAAAGGAAATGAGAATAGAGGGATTAATGTCATATTGTTCCCAAAATCATGACATGATCCTCATATAAATGAGTAAAATTGGAGTTTAGAGGGAAAATAGGCAAGGAATACTTGTTTATGGAAGATAGAGTTTTTTCATTTCATGGAGATAGACCATGAGGACTATTATAATGTCGTGAAAATTTAATTTTTCTTTTTAAGGAGGAAAATAGTTAAGATCAAGAATAAAGTGACCTTTTAATTTTATAGAGAAAAAATATGGAGGAATATATTGTCTTTTACAAAAAAATATCATAATTGAAAATCACTTGAAGATAAGAGATATGAACCTTTCATAAAAAGATCAAAACATGTCATTACATAAGGATATTTGGAGATTAATTTGAAAAGATAAGGAGACCATGCCATATTGAAACCCATAACATCATGTTTTTGAAGTTTTATGAATAAATGGTGTGAAAATTAATGGAACTATAGGAGAGTTATAGTAGATTTTAAAGGCACAAAAGGTTCAATTTTAGTCAATTTATGTCATGGATGATATAAGGTGGGAAAGTTTCCATGAAATTAAATGAAATTTTGATAACTTTTAGAGGTATAAATAAAAAAAGATTTATAAATGGTTTCCAAAACCTCCTCTAAATATGGTTTATTTATTTTTATGAATTTTTATTTTTTAAATTTTTTTAGTAGTGTTTTTCTAAAAACTGTTGTGAAACAGTGGCCATTTTTAAAAAACCACCGCTAAATTAAAGGAAAAAAACAAAAAAATAATTATGATTTACAGTTTATTATTTAGGTCCATAATATTTTTATTATTTTTAATTTTAATTAACTGTAATATGTTAATTAATAAATAATAATGATTATTAGATAACAAGATTTTAAAAGTTAAAATATTTATCCAATAAGTTGCAAATTAGAATTCAACAACAAATGACTATAGCTATTGATATATGAGTCTATTTCAGCTTCACAGCCAGTCAAATCCCATCCTAAGAAATGAACCAAAACTACATTAGAAAATAATTTCATATTAATTAAAAGGAAAAAGTTATTGCAGTTTTGATAAAAGCAGGAAATTGAATTTCAACATCAAACAACCAAAACTTTTGATCTGGGTGACAGTTTGGCATCTAATATATATAAAATTGAATCTTGTAACAAGATCTATGCCTTTCTGATAAGGGGAATCCCGATGACATTTTTTGATTATGAAAAGGTCTAAAAACTTCCAAAATTGAGTTTTTTATCATGGTATCCCATTTTTTTTAACATTTGATGAAATTTGAGGCTCATTCAAGGGGGTATTATTGTATTTTTTTAGTGGATATATAATTTATTCCGAGGGATTACATTCATAATGATATTATTGTTTTTAAATTATATCTTTTTTCATAATTTTGTTTTAGTTATAATTAAATATATGCATATTTTTTAATATTTACTTATAATAAATCAATTCTATAAATACGTATTTACATAAAATTATATTTTTAAATATATAAACCATATGAAAATAAATATTTATTAAAATTTCATTTATGATAAATAATTATCCATTTTATTTAACTTATAAATATTTATTAATAATAATATATATACCTATAAAAGAAAATATATTTATATATAACTGTGTATGCGCGTTAATAAAAAAAATATTTATGTGTATACTCCAATATATGTAAATAAATAAATATATATGTAAATATTTGTGTGTGTGTGTGATAAATATAAATCTGTACTTGTTTTGTTAAGTACGTGTGTATGTGTGTTTATCAATATTGTGTGTATATATCATATATCAATGTTTTTTATATAAATATATCATTATCATTAAATATTGTATATAAATGCAATTAACAATAAAACTATATGAATATATATATACATATATAAATAATTTTT
This sequence comes from Viscum album, assembly GCA_963277665.1. Classification (NCBI taxonomy): domain Eukaryota; kingdom Viridiplantae; phylum Streptophyta; class Magnoliopsida; order Santalales; family Viscaceae; genus Viscum; species Viscum album. The sequence goes on from OY728147.1 coordinate 161,979,378, forward strand.
ATATATACATATGCATGTTTATGATAAACATATATATATATATTTAAATAAATTTAATTATATATATTTCATACACATTCGATGATATTTCTTCTTAATTTAAGAGTGTCTTCAAATGAATTTTTTGTTTGTTATGATTTTATGATTTATGATTTATGATCTATTATTTATCATTTATCAATTTGAATTTAGAATTTAGAATTTAGAATTTAGAATTTATTCAATTACAATTTATTATTTATAATTTATAATTTACAATTTACAATTTAAAATTTATTCAATTATAATTTATAATTTAGAATATATAGTTTATAATTTTTAATTTATTAAATTATAATTTATTATTTATTCAATTTTTATTTATTAAATTTTTATTTATTATTACATATTAATTTTAACTTATTATTAATTTATTATTTTTATATAAATTTTTTCATTTATTATTTACTTTTATTATTTATTATGACATTAATTTTAATTTACTATTAATTTATTATTTTCTATTTTACTTTTTATTATTTATTATTTATTATTTATTTATTTATAATTTATAATTTATAATTTATAATTTATAATTTATTACATATTTATTATTTATTTAGAAATTAATTATAAAATTTTTATTATATCATTATTATTTATTATTTATTATTTTTTATTTATTATTTAAATATTATTATTATTATTTTATTATTTATATATATTATTTTTTGGTATATTATTTATTACTTATTACTTATTTATTATTTATTTAGTATTTAGTATTTATTATTTAGTAATTAGTATTTATTATCTTATTATTATTTAATTATTTTTCTATATTATTTTATTATTTATATATTATTTATTTCTTTATTGTTTATTTAATATTTAATATTTAATATTTCATATTTATTATATATTATTTACTATTTATTTAGTTATTATTTATACATTAATTGTTACATCATTTTAATTTTATAATTAATTTATTATTATGATATTATTAATTTAGTATTAACTATTTATTAATTTATTATTAATTTATTAGCAGAGTATTATTTATTATTTATTTATTTTTCATTATTATTTTATTATCTATTTCTGATATATTTGTTTATTATTTATTTATTGTTTATACAGTAATTATTAATTTTTTTTTATTATTTATTATTTATTTTTTTATTAATAATTTATTATTAAAGTATTATTATTTATTTATTTATTATATATCCAATATATAGTTATTATTTATTTATTAATAATTTTTTATTTATTACATATTACTTATTAATTTTTTTATTTATCTATTATATATTAATTTATTATTTATAAATTACTTATATATTATATATTACATATTATATATTCATTGTTTGTTATTTATTATTTATAATTTTTTACTTACTACCTTATTATATATATATATATTATTACTCATTTATTTATTATTTATTAATTATTAATTAGTAAATAATAATATTAATGATTAGTTATTACTTATTACTTATTAATTATTTAGTTCGTATCTATTTGTTATGTATTATTTTCTATGTCAATATATATATATATATAAATAAGTATATTAAATTCTATATACTCACCACATAAAGAGTCGGCTGAAGTGGTAAAGTAATTGGAGAATTACCAAGTGGTAAGAGGTTCAAGTCCCAACCAACACATAATTTTTACATGGCATGTATGGCATATGCATGGTAACAATAAATCATGAAAAATAAATTTTAAAAATAATAAATAATAATATAAAAAAATAAAAATAAAAAAAATAATTATGAAAATAATAAAATAACTACTTACAGATAATTTTGAAATAAAAAAAATAAAAAAATAAACTTGCATGAAATAATTTATCGACAGTTTAAATCACCGATAAATGGTTCTCCTATTTTTAAAAAACTATCATTAAACTGTTTCACAATGGCTTTCAAAAACCACTGTGAAATAATTGCCGGCACATGATCTAGTGATGAGTTTTCAAAACTGTCGTAAAATGATTTTGCGGTGGTTTAAATATTCAATGAATGGAAAAAAACCACTAGTAAAATCCTACTTCGACATAGTGTATTAAAAATTTCATGATGCATTACCACATTGTTGGGACCAAGATGATGATGAATGTGATAGAGGTTTCAAGAGTTTTCTTTTTTTGTCAAGATTTGTTGTGAAGAAAAGAAATCACTTCACTTTGTTTTGGAAACAATTGTTTTGAGATTTTTTTATGTAAGAATTGATCGGTTTCAGAGGAGATTATATCATGTTGGAAATGAATTGTCATCAGTTTCACACTAGAACCGATGTGAAACTTGTGTATCAATTATGATGATGCTTTACTGATTTGTATTTCATATAAATCATGAGTTTTATTGAGAACTTGTGAGGAAATCTTGATAGAAGAATGGGGTATTGAAATAGATACTTCCAATCAGAAAAGAATCATATTCATATTTTTCTCAAAATAATCAGAAAATAATCGTATTCAGATTTATCGTATCTTGATGGGAGAAAAAATAAGTTGTTCATATTGTTTTTATAAACAATCAGAAAACAATTGTATCTAGATTGAAGAGGTGGTTCCAATTGTGTTTCAAAATGATCAAAGTTGTACCGATGGAAGGGTGGTGCCGATGAAAGTGGTACCGATGGAAAGGTGGTGCTGAAGGAAAATGAGGTGCCGATGAAAAGTGGTGCTAATGGGAAATTTGAGGCTGATGGAAAGTGGTTCCAATCGAAGTAGTGCTGATGGAATATAAGAAACTGGTTGTTTTTCAAAACAATCATATCCAGGTGGAAGAAATGAAAAGAGATGATGTCAATTGTGAATGAATCAAATTCAGATTGTAATTGATCAGATCTGGGTAAAAGAGGAGTGTTGATACCATTCAAAAAGGAATTGTATTCAGAATGTATTGTATCATATCTGGGTAAATCATTTTTTTCAATTGTATTGTACCTAGGAAGATCATCATTTTTAGATTGTATTTGATCATACCCAACAATCATAACCAGAATGATCATAACCAACAATTGTAACAAAAAATGATCATATCTAGAATAATAATATCCAGCATAATTGTATCTAGAATGATCATATCCATCATGATTTTAACCATAATGATCATATCTAGGATGGCCATATCCAGCATGATCGTAACCAGAATTATCATATCCAGGATGATCATTATCAGAATGATTATAACCAGAATGATCGTAACCAGATATGATCGTATTAATGATAATAGTATCCAGAACATTTGTATTAAAAAATATAATTCTTGGGTTGAGATGAAAATAAAAAAGTATGAATGAATGGAAAGTTATAATACTTTTTAATTTAATTAAGATGATGCAAATTCTTATCCTCAATGCATTCAAAGTCGTGAAGGAAGTCACGATTCAAGCACAAGTTTTTAATGTGTTGATGTGTTTTCTCAAGTGGGTCAAGGGAAAAGAAACTAATGTGGATATTTATGAATGAATTGTCAAGGGGGAGCCTTTCATTTTAAAGAGTTATTGTATCTCAAGTGGAGAAGTGAATTTCTTCAAACACATTAAATTGGTATGGTATCAATCATTTTTTTAAAGAAATAAACATGAGAGAATCATATTCATATGATCATACCCATGTATTTATCATCAATTGTAATTTTATTGACAACTGAAATGGGAGTTTGGAAAAGAATAGATGAAGATTGTAAAAGATTCAAGAAGAATCGGGAAGTGTTGACGAAGTCATAATTGCTCTGAGATTACCAGAGAAATTTAGATTTGGTTGAATTTAATGAGCGGGAAAGAGTTTTGGGATTCCCGCCTAAACATGTTTTAGCCACCTATAACAGGGAAACAAGTACATTATACTTTTGTGATAAGACTTGCATTGTTCACCAAATAAGAGAAATAATATCCTCGTATTCAGTGAGAGAAAGTGTTACCATTTTTTTTGGTATTGAATTCATTTCAACGTGGATTGTATTCATCTTTGTTTGGTATTAGGATGAAATAATAAGAACATGATTGAAGAGGTTCCAATTCTACTCTATTGTTTTCTATCAGAATATCAGACTAGGAGGTTTGTTTTGAAAGAATTAGACTGGGAGATTTGTTTTGAAAGAATAAGACTTGGAGAAATCAGACTCAGTGTTTGATAACAAAGTCCAGGTAGTTCTTACCTTTCTTCTGGGTAAGGAATTGATGAATTATATTATAATTTTAATTCATTTGTTGAATTGAAAATAAGCATAGGTAAAATGAGTTTTTATAAAAAAAAATTATTATGCTATTGTGCTATGAGGATAAATATAGACTAGTGGGACTGTTTCATAGTGCTACATGAGTGAAAGGGTACATCCTTCTCATTGTAATCTAAGGATTGATTTCTAGTAGATTGTATGGTCTTAGATCATTTCCAAACTACACCAAGGATGTAGTTATTCTTATTGAATAGTGAACCTTGTAAATATTTGTGTTCCTTTGGATGTGTGATGATTTGTTTCTCAGTAGGTAATTGAAATCCTTAATAGGAGGCGAGGGCTGTTTCAATTGAAAAAAAACATAAAAAAAGAGTATCACTGATTCACCCCTCCCCTCTCAGTGATACACTACTCTGAATGAGAAATTTTAAGTGGTATCATATCTGGGTTACCTTCGCTATTCTTTGATAATAGAGAACATGAACTCTGTGAATAGTAATTTTATTATGGTCTTTGATATAAAGAACTATCATATCTAAAAAGATAGAATGCTTACATATCTTATTTCTATCAGTTATGATGTTCTTGAAGCTGCAACAGTTGGGTTTCCTCCCATTGATGATAGTGTTCCACTTATTCCTGCTGAAAAGAAGTTTCTTGAGATTTATGGAAGGGCCAAGAATGCTATATTATTATCACTTTATAACAGTAAAATATTGAGAGTGAAAGGTGTTTCCATAGATAAAGGTGTATGGGATAAATTTAAAAACATATACGAAGGAAATACAAAAGTGAAGAAGGTAATGTTACAAATATGTATATTGAAGTATGAAGATTTGAAGACGAGTAAGCATGAATCTATTGAGGAATTATTTACCAGGGTGACTGATATTGTGAGTACTATCAGATGTCTTGGTGAGAATATGAAAGATTCTACAGTTGTTGAAAAGATATTGAAAATCCTACCAGAGAAATTTAATGAAAAAGTTTCTTCATTGTAATATGGAGATCTTGAAACATTATCTCTTGATGATTTACGTAACACTCTTATCATATATGAAATGAGAAGATGGAATTCCATGACGAAAAAAAAGGTTTATAGGGAAATTTAATTCATGGATATGATGAAAGAAAAGTCAAATAAGATTGTTATTGAAGTTGAAGCTGGTGATTCTGACTCTGAAAATTATGTATGTAAAAATCTCAAAGAAATTCTATCCTTGTTTTCTAACAATGTGAAAAGAGGTACATATAAATACAAACAGAAAATTGCCTTGATTTTTTTGAATATGGAGGTCTTGGTCACTTTTTGGATAATTGTACTCAAAGAAAGAAAGAATATGATAATGATATTTAATAAAGAAATATGAGAATATCATGGAAGAAAAAGGGAGACAAAGGAAAAGAAAATAAATTATTCAAATCAGGAAGAAGAAGTTTATTTTCCAGAGATGATGAAGAAGAAGAGAGTGATGCTGAATCTGAAGAATTCATTGAGTATGGTAATGGAAATACTTTCATTGCAATAGTTAATGATGAAGAATTCAGAAGTAGTTGTTCTGAAGAAGAAGAAAACCAGCTTTAAATTAATTTTAAAGAAAAGTTAAAACATTGTTTGAGAAAGATCAGAAGTCTTGAAAAGAAAAACAAAAAGTTAGAAGATGAATTCTCAAGAACCCAAGAATGTTTTTATGGTGAGAAAGAAAAGATGGTTAAAGATAATTATGATTTGGAAACGTATTTTGAATATGAAAAGAATTATAATGTGCATTCAAAAGTGAAGTTGAAGGAAAAAGAAGAAGAGTTAGAATTTGTCCAAAAAAACTCCCTGAAGCTAAAAAGAAAAGTCTATGTTTCCAAAACTCTATCACTTAGGTTTGTGAATGTTCATATAATGAGAAACTTGAGAATGTTCAACAAAATATACCTTCAAAGGGTGAGAAGAAGAATAGAATTGTGTCTGAAAATAAGGATGCATGGAGGAATATATATATGGTAAAAGTGAAGAATTCAGATGCTACAAAACATCCTGAGTCTGAAAAAGTTTTCTTTGTATCTGGAAAAGTTTCAAATACTTCTGATCCTATCAAGGATGAAAAGAAGAATAATAATCCGACTAAAAGTGAAAATAAATGGTTGAGAAATGTTTTCACAATTATGATTAGTATGGAGGCTTCAGAAGCAAATACTCTTTCTATGGGTATTACTAGTATTGTGGGGGATTCAGGCACATAACAAGTATGTGTTGGTTCAATAAAAAAACATTACTATTATCCCATAGGTTATGGAAAGAAGATATTTATGGAGTGTCAATCACCTAAAAAATAGAATGTTGTCTTGAAGAAACCTAAAAAGAATGAAGTGAAGATTGAAAATAGTTTACAGCCCTTATGAAAGATGTGAACAACCTGGAAACCATGAAAAAGGATGTCTTGTTTTGTTACCGGCTCAGTAAAAGATTCTCAATTCTCAAAAGTTGAAGGTGAAGAATAAAATGAATGGAGAAAATGCACTTATTGTTAAAACTGCATTAAAATACAGAAAGGAGAACAAACCTGGATACTTGATAGTGGGTGTTCTTCTCACATTATAGGAGGCCTGAAATTGTTGAAGGATATAAAAGATTATAAAGGAGGAACAATGAAAATTGGCAATGATGAATCATTGAAAATAAAAGGTGTTGGGTCAGCCATTATTATAAAAGAAATGATGAAATCTAAGAAAACATTGTATGTTGATGGAATGAAACACAACCTTATAAGTGTCTCATAATTGTGTGATGAGGGTAACAAGGTTATCTTCAGGAAAAATGGATTTGTTGTAAAGAGTAAAAAAGATGGAAGTATTGGTACAAGAGGACAATGTTTGAAAGGAAATTTGTTTCAGGTAAGTGATTCACAAAACTCTTGCTATATGAGTATGGTGGAAGAGAATCAGTTATTACAAAAAATGATTGGACATATGTGTCAGTGAAACATGAGCATGTTATCTTAAAGAGAGATTGTTTGAGACATTCTTGATTTTCCAATAAAAAGATATTGGCATTTCACTGTTTTCCAGAAAGGAAAGATTACAAATATTGTGCATAAGAAGGTTGATATTTGTTCAAGAAAACCCCTAGAGCTGATCCATTCTGATATATGTGGGTCAATGAGAAAACAATCAACACAAGGAGATAAGTACTTCATTACTTTCATTAATGATTTTACTCACATTACTTATGTTATATACATGAAACACAAATCATATGCTTTGAAAATGTTTAAAAGTTTCAAAAGAAAATATGAAAAAGAATGTGAGTATTCTATGAAGAAGTTGAGAAGTGATAATGGTGGTGAATGCAGAAGTGAAGAGTTTAAAGTCTATCTTGAGAAACATGGAATTTGGCATGAGTGTATCTCTCCATACACTTCTAAAAAGACAGGATTTCTGAAAGAATGAATACAAGCCTAGTGGAAATTAGAATAAACATGTTACTTGAGCATTGCCTTTCTCATTAATTTTGGAGGCAAGCCATGAGTAAGATTATTTATATTCAGAGTTGTTGTTTCTATAGGCATAAATCAGTTATGGTTCCATATGAATTGTTTTATGGTAAAAATCCACGTTTGAATCACTTTAGAATTTTTGAGAGTCCTTATATTTTGAAGAATAAAGGTGGAAACTATTGTAAGTTTGACCGGAATGGTGAGGATGGAATATTTCTTTTCTACACTCTAGAAAGAAGGGGATATATATGCTTCAATAAAGAAAAAAATAACTGTTGATTTAGTTGATGTAAAAGTGATTGAAGTATTTTAGAAAGAAAAACATGTTCAGGCGAATAATGAAGTTGAGCAAGAAGGATACAGACGATTATAATCCTAATAAAGGTGAAGAATCATACACAACCATTTATAGCGATGAGGAAGACAATCGAAAATCTTATCCAAGGATGAGGAGACATGTGGAAGCTCAAAATATAATTGGTGACCAACATCATAAGGTTTAAACAAGATGAACAACCAATTCCATTACACATACTTCTTTATATTCAAAAGGGGAACTGAATTATGTGAAAGATTCTGTTGAGCATCTGAAATGGGTTTAAGCCATGAATGAAGTATTGGATCAGATTGAAAAGAAAAATAACCAATCTTGTAAAGAAACATCATTGGAAAAAAATGGATTTTCCAAAACAAGATGAATGAAGAAAGAAAAGTTATAATAAACAAAGAAATATTGGTTTACAAAGGGTATTCACATATTGAGGGTTTTGATTTTGATGAAACCTTTACTCTAGTGGTAAGACTTGAAACAATTAGAATATTTCTTTCTATTTCTACACAAGGAGGCTATAAAATATTTCTGATGGATGTTAAATATTTATTCCTAAATGGTTATTTTGAAGAAGAGGTTTATATTGAAAAACCTTGTGTATTTTTTTAGAATAAATGACGGTTATCTGTGAAGATTGAAAAAGGCATTGTATGGCCTAAAATAGGCTCCGAGGGCATGGTATTATTAATTGGATACATACTTAAGAAAGATAAATTTTAACAAAGGAAGATTAGATAAAAATCATTACATCAGAGAAAGTCAAGATTATTCCTTCATTGTAATTGTTTATGTTGAGGATATTATATTTTTTGGGAATAATGAAGGAAGCTATGAAAGTTTCTAAAGAAATGAAGAATGTATTTGAAATCTCAATGTTGGGAGAAAATAAATACTATATTGGGTTACAAATCCCACAAAAAAAAAGAATACATTTTCCTCCCTAAGAAAATATGTAAAAGAACTTCTCAAGAGATTTGGAATGGAAAATTCAAAACCCGTTTTCACACCCATTTCAATGGGAACAAAGCTAAGTAAATATAGAGAAGTAAAAGAAGTGGATTAGAAAGAGTGTTGAAATATGATTGGAAGCCTATTGTATTTGACTACCTCTAGACCTGACATTGTTTTTTCTATTACCTTATGTGAATGATTTTCGAGTTCTCCAAGAGAATCACATCTTATTTCTAGAAAAATAATTCTCAGATATATCAGAGGCACAATAGAATTCAATATCATGTATTGCAGCTCAGATAGTATTGATTTATTTGGGTATTCTGATGCATATTGGGAAGGAAATGTTGTTGATAGAAAATCCACATCCGGTGATGTATTTTTTTTGGGAAATAATTGTGTTAGTTGGCATTCGAAGAAAAAAAAATCAGTAACTCTCAGTACAGTTGAAGCTGAATATATATCTTCTACTCAAGCCTCTACTCAAATTCTATGGATGAAAACAGAATTGGAAGATTTACTTGTAGAAGTTACGTTACCCTTTCTATTGGGTTATGACAATAAAAGTAAAATCAATCTAACCAGGAATCTAATGCAAAATTATCATTAAAAACATATTGAAATCAAATATCATTTAATCAAAGAGAATGTAGAGAATAATTAATTGAATATGGATTATATTCCATCATCAGAACAAGTTTCTGATATTTTCACGAAACCTATATCTATGGAATCATTCTCAAAAAATGAGGTTGAACATGGGTGTACAACCTCTTTCTCTTCAAGGTTGAGGTATGTGTATTCTTCCCCTCTATCATCTTACCATTGGATTATTTTGTTAAGGGGGATAATTGATTTGTTTCATAAATCTATTTCCCAAAACAGGGAGTTGTGGGTAAGCTATGAATTTATCTTTTTTTAGTGTGTGCGATTTTCTAACTGTTTGTTAGAGTGGTTGTAGGAAAAAAATTTGAATTGTTTTTAGAGGAGAATGAAGAAAAGAAAGATAAATGAAAGTGGTTTTCATGATCATTTTTTGGTATAGCATGGGTTTTCTATTAATTATTATAGTTTCTTACAATGAGTTAGATCACATAGGATTATAATTACTGATATGTAATCAATTAATTGAGGTTACAAAGTTCAGTGATTTATGAAACTTGGTTCACAACAAAATACAAAGGGGGATATTGTTGGGACCAAGCTGATGATGAAGGTGATGAAGGTTTCAAGAGTTGTCTTTTTTTTTCAAGATTGGATTTGAAGAAAATAAATCACTTTACATTGTTTTTGAAATAATTGTTTTGAGATTTTGTTTTACGAAATAATTGACCGATTTTAGGAAGAATCAGTTTCACATGAGAATGTATCATGTTGGAAGTGAATTGTCATCGGTTTCACACTAGAACTAATGTAAAACTTATGTTTTAGTTGTGATGATGATTTGTGGATTTTTATTTCATATAAATCAAGATTTTTATTAAGAACTTGTGATGTAATCTTGAGAGAAGAAAGGGGGAGTGAAAGTGATGCTGCCAATCAAAAAAGAATCGTACTAAGATTGCTTCTCAAAACAATCAATAAAGAATGATATTCAGATTTATCGTATCCTAATGGAAAAAAGAAAGAACTGGAACCGATTGTTTTTCAAAATAGTCATAAAACAATCGCATCTAGATTGAAGAGGTGGTTCCAATTGTGTTTCAAAATGATCGAAGTGGAACTAATGGAAATGTGGTGTTGATGAAGGAGGTGATGAAGGAAAAAGAGGTACCAATGAAAAGTGGTGCCTATGGAAAAGCTGAAGCCGATAAAAAGTGGTTCCGATCGAAGTAGTACCGATGGTAATGGTGAAGCCGATGAAAAGTGGTTCCGATCGAAGTAGTGCCGATAGAAGATGAGACACCGATTGTTTTTCAAAACAATCATATTCAAGTAGAATAAATGGAAAAGGATGATGTCGATTGATAATGTATCAAATTCATATTGTAATTGATTGGATCTAGGTAAAAGAGGAGTAATGATACCATTTAAAAAGGAATCATATTCAGAATGTATTGTATTGTATCTAGGCAAATCATTATTTTCAGATTGTATCATATCTGGGTAGAACATCATTTTCAGATTGTATTTGATCATACCCAACAATCGTAACCAGAATGATCATAACCAGCAATGGTAACCATAAATGATCATATCTAGAAAAATTGTATCTAGCATGATTGTAGCCAGAATGATCGTATCAAGCATGATTATAACTTGAATTATCTTATCCAAGATGATTATATCCAGCATGATCGTAACTAGAATGATCGTATCCAGGATGATTGTAACCAGAATGATCGTAACCAGAATAATCATAACTAGATATGGTCATATTCCTGATAATAGTATCTAGATCATTTGTATTCAGAAAAATTCATGCTTGGGTTGAGATGAAAAGAAACAATCATGAATGAATGGAAAGTTAAAATACTTTCTAAATGAATTAAGATGATGAAAAATCCGATCCTCAATGCATTCGAAGTCATGAAGGAAGTCATGATTCAAGCATAGGTTTTGAATGTGATGATGTGTTTTCTCAAGTGGGTTATGACAAAAGAAAAGAATGTGGAGACTGATGAATGAATTTTCAAGGGGATCCTTTCATTTAAAAGAGTGATTGTATCTCAAGTGGAGAAGTTATTTTCTTCAAAAACATTCAATTGGTATGGTATCAAGCATTGTTCTGAAGAAATCAACATGAGAGAATTAGATTTAAATGATTGGAACCATGTATTTCTCATCAATTGTAATTGTATTGACAATTGAAACAGGTGTTTGGAAAATGAGAAATGAAGATTGTATATGATTTGATAAGAATCGAGTAGCATCGACGAAGTCACAATTTCTCTAAGATTTCAAGAGAAATCCAGATTTGGGTGAATTTAAGTGAGCATGAAAGTATTTTGGGATTCCTGCCTAAATTTTTTTTCCACCTATAAAAGAGAAACAAGTACATTGTACTTATGTGATGAGACTTTCACAATTAACTTCAGAAGAGAGAGAATCTATAAGTTTTCAGTGAGATAAAATGTTACTATTTTGTTTTTTATTGAATACATTTCAATAGGGATTGTATTCAACTTTGTTTTTGAATTAGGATGAAATAATTAGAATGGGATTGAAGAGGTTCTGATTCTACCCTATTGTTTTCTATCAGAAAATCAAACTAAGAGATTTTTTTTGAAAGAATCAGACTGGGAAAACATATTTTAAGTGGTTTATGTTACTTCTATTAATGAGAAGAAAGTATAATTTACCATGTGGAAAAAATAAATGTGACAAATTTATGAAATATAAGATAAAATATTGTTAATTGAGGAGATTTAAAATATTGAAAAACTATTTCAAAAGGGGATAATAGATAATAAACATGTTTTTTATGTTCATAATTTATCCATTTATTTTAAAAAATTAATTAAATATTAGGGGATTGATCCTATAGAAGTAGAGAAAATGTTACCTAAAGGACAATTAAATACGATTTTTGAAAAAGGAAGAGTACCCATATATGTCTGGGAATCTAAAATTAGACAATTATTTAATTTGTATTGGGTTAATTAGTTCTATTATTCTATTACTTGACAAGGTGGGGTCATTTGTAGATCAAATATTTGAAACCAAGTGCTTGTGTCTAGATACCCAGTTTTTTAATTTCTTAGGAATTATTTTTAAAAATTCATTCTATATATGTTTATAAGTATACATAAATCCCCATTAATATTTTTATATTTAATGGAATGGACCTTGAGTATTTACTTGTGTATTTTGGTTTTTAATTTTCAATATGGTGATAGAGGAAGGAATAATATAAATGAGAGAAAGATAAAATATTAAATCGATTTGAGACTATTATTTAAAATTATTTATATCTTTACATTCCCAATATGTATCATTTTAATTTTGTGGATTAGAAGTTGTATCCCAAAAATAAATTTATTGTTATATTTTTTATCTTTAATATAAGGAGTGGCTTCGGAAGACCATCATACATTGTTTTAAAAATATATTTTATAAGGATGAATGATTAAAATTATGGGTTCATGTGTAAAAATAAACACAATAATTTTAATTTTATGAATTAATATTTAGAAATATTGGTCGATTTATGAAAGTGGAATTTCTCACACATTTATTATTTAATTTTCATAAGTTTATATCAATTGATGGATTATTGTTATTAATTATATATGTAATTGTCTAATATCAAAATTTAGATAATTTATAAGTATTCTAAATAATTTTATTATATTCTTAATAATATCATATTTCTTGAGAGATAATTTGGATATTTGGACTACTGTAACTTGATTTTATTATTTTTGAAAACTATGAATATAAATTTATATTAGAATTATTGATTCCATTTTTGATTATTTTTATCCCCATACCTTTGTGACCTACCTAAAATTTGATATTTCATTATGACCTTAGAGACCATTGATACCCTTGGTAGGATAACAATATTATAATCTAATTTTTTTTACATTATAGTCTACTATTATATTTTTAAATGATAACAATGAATTACGTGTGGGGGAATCATATTTTTCATAATGGTCCTTAGGATAATTAACATTAAAAAATGATAGTGCAAAAGGTTACAATTGGTGAAAGGGAGAAGTTTCACGAATTTCCTTTATTATACTTTCATGGAAACCCTCTATAAAAAATGAAAAATATATTTTAAAAGGATGGAAAATACCTCATTAGATTTATTATCATGAATTTTGATACTTTTATAATAGGAAAAGGAGTTTATAATGGATGATATAATTTCAGAAAAGGGAAAGTAATGGAGGATCCTGTCATTGATTCTTAAAAACTATATCATGCATTTAACTTTATAGTTAAGCATTATCTTTGTGACTTGTAAATTTTTTACATCAAATACTTACTGACCCTTAACCTCAGAAAAAACTTTTTGAATGTCCTAATGATTAATAATGGGTTTTTTAAATTTAATATTTAGATTCCTTGAAATCCTGTGGTTAGTATTCATGTAATTAAGGATTGAAAATAACTAAAATTAATTGTTCCTTGAGTGATATTGAAATAATTTTCCAGTAAGTGAGATCAAAATTGTTCATGAATATTAATAAGAAGTTAAAGATCTGAATGGGAAAAAATAAGTATCAATAATATAACTAGGGAAATTAAAATACATGGTATATTGTTTTTCTGGGAAAGAGGGGAGTTAAAAATATATTTTAATGTTTTCCTTGAAAGTAGACCCTCAATGATAATTTTTTTGACCATAGTATTTAAAGTAAGGATATGATATGTTTTTCTTTGTAATAATGTGGAGATCTATATTGGTGGACAAACATATATTTACGTATAAGGACCCAATATCAAACATTACATAATCTTGAGTTTTATATTAAGAATACACTATATTGAATTTTTATTATCTTTATAGTTTATAGTTTAGATATTTAAGTCATCACCATTGCATACATAAATATTACATCACAAGGTGGACACTTCTACTTAGTATCAATTTTCCCACAATAAAAAACATTTAAGATACAATGAGTTTTCTTTTAATGAAATATCCTCACAATTTTGATCTCAATCTCATCCTTATACCTAAAAATCCTTAAAAACCTATGGAATTTTTTTTAAAACATGTGATAAGACACAAAAGTTAATTTAGGGACATATAAAAAGAAATAAGTAAACCTATTAGTCTATGAATACGTATCAAAAGTTTCACTTTTCTAAATATAATTTGCGCTCAATATAACCATTTTCTTACTTGATAAATAAAATTATCTTCTTATATAGTTTCATAAATAATTTCATAAGAAATATTAATGTAAAAAAGAAAACTAATGAATTTTTATTTGAAATCATGAAAAAATCATAATTTATTTATTAAAAAAGTTATAAATTTCACTTTTAAGAAGTATCATATAATTTTTTAAAAAAATAATCCCATTATCTTTCTTTGTGAAATTATAATTTTTTCATAAAAAATATAAATAAACCATAAATAAATCATTATGTAACTTGGAAAATAATTTTACACAAATTATTAAAAATTTAATAACCAATATGGTAAACTTAAATCATAATTTTCAAGAGAACATAATCATTACCCAATGCATTATAGAACTATAATAGACCCACCCATACTTGGTTTATAACATAACCATTCAGAATTGGTTTATAACAGAACCACCAATCCATGGTTTAAGATAGGACCACATATACTTGGTGTATAAAAAACCACCCATCATCATAAAAAATTCCTAAGAAACTTAAAATAATCATAACACATGAAATATTTCATACTTATAAAATATTCCTTGAAGCCAAAATAAAAAAATATCCAAATATTGAAATATCCATTTAATTTTAAACCCTTATTGAAAATACCTAGAACTTAGGGAAGTAGGGTTTATTTTAAAAAAAAAACAGGAAAGTTTTTAAAGGAATCCAAAAATCAAATAATGGTTATGATAGTGGTAAAAACCATTGATTCCATATATGTTAAAATAGAACATTACATTTTCCTTTTTATAAAACAATTATGTATAAAATAAATAAAAATAATGATTTTTAAAACCACTAAAATAAAGTAAAAAGTGACAAATAATTTCATTTCTAATTAATTTATTTTCATATTAATAAATTTATACAATAATATAAATAATATGAACATGGTAGAAAAATATTTAGAAAATAAATATTTAAAACATTTAATGTGAGGTTTTAAAAGTAAAATGACTATTACCCTAAGTAAAACTCATTATATATGTTCAATATATTCATGAATTATAAACTAGTATTAATTATTTACTAGATTATGCAACTTTTTAGGACTATTATTCCATTTTTTTTCACTTATTACCATGTTATAAACAACCACTTAATCAATTTAGTTCATGCCGAATGTTCTGATGATATTAGGATCATACATCCAAATTGATTTTGGTAAGTTTAATATAGTAAAAAAGGTTATTATTTAATCTTATAAAGATTAATTATGATAAAATAATTATCATTTTTATATATCAATTTTACTTTTAAAACCAACTATGAAATATGGTTATGAAAAATGAACAACCTTACAATCATAGAGATAGTATGTCATACATGTGCATTAGTAATGCTTCCATTTTAAATGAAAATGATTTAAATAAGTTATGAGTTATTCCATCTTTAAATAATGTGTATTATATCCTAAAATCTTAATATTTATTTAAATATACTTATATATATATTCCATGTGATACCCTTTGTGGAGGTTGTAATCCACACATATGCATTAAGGAAGTTATCATTTTTAATAGATGGAATGGTAATAAATTAGATGATATATTATATTCAAATAATGATAAATATTATTGGAAATAATTTATATACACTAAATCAATCATTTTTACCATCCGTGAGAGGCAGTGATGGAAAATGAATTACATCGGTTCACGAGGAGGTAGTCCACCATATATACGAATTATGTTTTTTTCTCCCATATGATGAAAGAAGGTGATGGATATAGGTTATTCCATTAATATTAAAATATATCAGCATATGAAATATATAGGTTATATTATTTTATCACGTTTGAATAATTTTTTAACGATGTAGAAGAATAAATAAAATGAAAAGGCTTGGTTAAGAACAATACAACTTATTCAGACAACTACTTTAGGTATATAAATAAATCCTACCTAGATTTGTTTTATAATAAATACAAGGAATCTAATACCTAAGTTGGTATATAATAACAGTACTAGGATTGGAAATTTCCAATATATTACAATAGTTCATGGGAGGGGAAATACAATGAAAATAATACTCTAACACAACAAAGAATAACTTGATGAGACTCAAATCCAAGACCTTACTGAGACCCTACAGACTCACTATCAACCAAGATGGACCCTGGGGGAGATATTTTATAATATATATTGATAAAAATTTTCAATTATGATAGGAGAGGAGGTTCCCATTTATAAGTGGGGAGAGGGGTACTCATGAAATTTCTTATAGTATTACATTAATACAAATTAATTTTTATTATTAAAATGGTTCCAAGTTGATATAATTAGTGTATATTATGAGTATGTGTATAAATTATATCATAAAATAAAATTAATACAATTCCAGATTATATGTTTACCCTAATCTATTTATTTTAACTCCCTATTAAACTTTTTGATAATTAAAGTGATCTCAATGATTTTGTACTTTATAGGGGTAATGAAATTTAATATAGTGGAAAAAATGACCCCTAAATGGATCATGGATTATATTATAAACCATATACCATTTACTTGGATGAATATAAGATTTTTAGGAATTTTAAATCATTAATTAAAATTGTATTTATTATAAAATATCATTATTTTCATTTTTGGAACTATTCCTTTTATTTGACTGAAAAGAAAATATAAAATTAATACAAAGATAATACTTTAAAAAATATATAATATGTTATATTTAATTAAAAAAAATTCGAGGCACTTTAACTCACCCAAAAAATATTACATCCAGAGTTTTTAATATCATTTACCTGATTTTTCTACTTCTTGCAGATGAACTGAATGAGCGCTGCATAAGAATTTAAGGAAATTATTTCATCACTAAAAATTAAAAATAATTTACCATGAAGAAAAATTCTTTCCACTTCCAAATAACTATATATAATTGAATATAATTTTTTTCATCCTAGTTAAAAAATATTATATATTTTAAAAATAAGAGAGTTCTATTTTTGACTTTATCCTTTGCTCAAATATTATAAATTAAAAATAAAAAATGAATGAAATGTTAATATTTTTGATGTTTTTATGACTATTATAAAAATAGTATCATCCAATTAAATCAAAGAAATTGTTTTAATGAATTTTAATCCTTATCACATTTGTTTTAACCACAATGAACCCATTTGAGCTTTGCTATGTTAAAAAATCTTTACTATGGTTATTATCCATAATAACCAAATATAAAAGGGACCTATTTACCAAATTTTACCCCCTAATTAAAAACATGGAATACAGTTTTCAATATTAAATTTATATAATTGGTATAAATTAATTTATGATTAAAATAAAAAAATGGATTTTTTTTTAGAAAAATGCATTTTGAGTCTAAAAATGAACTTATACCAAAATACAGTATAATGAAGATCCTTATGTAATTAATTATATTTTTTATAATAAAATGTGAATTATATAATTTTATAATCAAATGTCACTTTCAAATTACTTTATTTAATGAAATGAAATGATAGTTTTCTAAAAAAACATTTTTCACTATTCTATGAAATATTAAACTTTTCAGAAAAATACCAAAATGTCACCCCAAATTAATTTTGATATAATGATTTAAAAATATGAGTTCATTTTTTCAAATTAAAATTATAAAATTTTGAAATAAATCTTTTAGCTAAAACTAAATTTTTTAAGAATAAAACTATTTCCTTTTTAGTTGGAAAATTACTTAATATTCTTATAGTGAATATGTATCTATAAAATCTAATTGATAAATATTAATAATTCATGGGAATGATTTATTTTAACATTATTTGGGTTGTTACATTCTTCCTCCATTTTGGAAAATTTCTCCTCATAATTTGTTTCACTACTTAAACAATTGTGGATGTTTTTTCCTTCATATCGCTTTCTAATTCCCATATTGTTTCTACAATCAAAAGGTTTTTTCCAAAAAACCATAACATGGTGAATCAACTTATTTCATAAATCCTAATATTTTATATAAATAAAATGAATAGAATATTACTCATATGAAAGGTATTCTTCTAAATAAACTACTCATGGGATTAAAACATGTGTTGCATCAAACACATATTTTTATAAAAAACATTAAATACATCATGTACTTGAAATAAACTTGGGAGAAAGTCCACTAAAAAGGAAAATAATCCAATTTTATATAGGATTTCATTTTAAAAAATGAATAATGGACATAAATTTACATTTTTTTACCAAAATTAATAACACTTTTCTGTGGAGAAATTTTTAGGAAAACATGATCTTCTACCTCAATAGAAGGATCTTTCCTCCAGTTATTTACATAACTTTTTTTCCTTCTCTATGACGTCCTCATGTACTGCTAAATCATCTTTAGATTATCAAGCATTTTTCTACCAATTATGGTACCAATAAGTTTCTTTTTCTGAAGTCATCCCAATAAGATAGATTTCGACACCACTTTCTATATAACTCTTCAAAAGGTCCTATTTGTATGCTAGAATGAAAACTATTATTATAAGAAAAATCAACCAATGTCAGATGTTGATCCCAATTTCCATGATTGTCAATTAAAAAATATCAAAGCATATATTCCAAATTCTGAATCATTTACTCTGATTATCCAATATATTGAGGATGAAATGCTATCGTAAATACCCTGACCATTGTAGACCAAAATCGGTGGTAACTTTATTTAATTGGTTCTAGATACAAGCGATCACATCCCAATAGACTGATTAATTTAGTAGTATTTTAAAACTAGATAAATATTATAAATTTACATTAAATTTTAAAACTTAAAATACAACATATATATTTTAATATCCTAATATTTTACGATACGTATATTTCTAAATAAATTTAATCTCTTCGATAACTTGTGTTTCATTCAACACCAAGTTCAAACAAACTGTGGTCCATTAATATGTGAGTTTTATAATATAGATATTAAATTTGTGCATATAAATAGAACTTGCTACATTTTTAAAAATATTTGTTTCAAACATTTATAGAATAAATTCATTGATTACCAATTGATTAGAAATAAAAATTAAAATAAAACTAAAAGAAGTGTTTTTTCTGAAAAACTATTTTTGTGTGTGCAATATATTTATATTGAATTGAATTTGTCACTATTGGTGAATGATTTCAATGAAATTTATATATTATATATTCAATCAAATTTTTTACAATTCATATAATTTTTTTTACTATGCATGAATTAAGAATAAATCCAGTTTTATTCTTAAAAATCATATTTTCAATAATGTGATATTTATAACATTTTTAAAATTATTTTAATATTAATTTATGGTACTTATCGATATTTATTTTTTCAAATGGATTCAATATTTAGAATCAGAAGGCCCAAATTTAGTAAATATGCCATTTTAATTTTCAGACATTATGAATAGTAACCATGGGAAAATTCATCACCTCTATAAAGAGTAAATTGGGTTAACCTAGATTAAAACTGAGTGATAAGGCCACAATATTTCAACATAATTATTATTGTATTATGATAATTTATACCTTATCACCTTTGGATCTAATTTGAGTTGATTGATGGACACTTTTCTATGAAAATGACTTATATATTATTTAAATTACAAAAAGTTAAAAAATGTCACTCTGTTTTTAATATATTTTATGTATCCACATAGGTACAAAAACATGATATGAACTAAAATAAATTTATTTTTTTTCCTAATAATTTATTTGATTATATTTTATTTTTAATTTTCAGAAATTATATAATTAAATTAAATATTTATTCCATGATAATACAATATTTATTTAATTAACAAAAAATTAAAATAAATTATTTTGAAATTCTAATTTTGGTATAATTTGAATAATTTAATGTTGAATTTTTTTATAGATCTATATTAAATATTATAGATTTTTTAAAGAATTATATTCAAATTACACATTTTTATTGATGTATTTGAAGTCAAATTAAATTATTTTTGTCCAAATTGACATTAATGAAAGTTTTACAAAATAATATTATATGAAATTATTTAAAATTTATAAAAATATTTTATTGGTCCATGAGAATGTAATATATTTAAAAAAATCATAAATGGTCATTTTAAGAGTCTTTTTTCCATTTATAGTAACATTATTAACCCATTATGATTTAAATTGTAGTTGTCATGGTTATGGTAAAAAATAACTAACTAAGGGGTTAATCAAAATGATATGGTTTAAATTGTCAATTTTTTTTCTAAATTATATTTTATAATGGTATTACAGACCTAACCTAACTTATATTAGAATACCTTTCAATTTGTATGCATTTATCATTAGGATGAATTTGTTATAATTTAATATTTTGAGAAACTCCAAAAGTTCCCCTCACCCATACTATAAATGAAAAACTCCTCCTTCACTTATTCATAGAACATTGATCTATATATCTTGACCAATCCCTTTAAATTTATTTTTTAAACACACTTGTCCAAGTTCTAGAGGTGATGATCTCCCTAAAAGACCATACTTAAGTCCCATAAGAAATGATCTAAAGAAGGTCTCCCAATGAATAGGTAATTATCATACTCATCCTCTTTCAATTTATTTTATATTATACCCCAATTAAATATCTAGAAGTTATCATAAAATAATAAAATAAATATCCTCAATATATTAAAATTTTATTATTATTACGAAACCACAATTAGCCACCCTTTTTCCCATCAAATGGGTAGTGAAAGTATTATTCATGCGTACATACAGCTTACCGTCTCCAAATAGTGAGAAAAATTCATTTTTCATTACCATATTTTATGAATGGGAATTATGGAAGGTTTAATATTTATATATTATCTTTATAAAATAATTATAATTCATATATTATAATATCAAATATACCTTGTTATCTTCTAAACTATTGGTAAACGATAAAACTGCTAATGTGTATGTGTGGACTACCACCTCCACGAAGTGATGTTATTAATTTTTTCATTTATATTTTACATGTATGGTAATAAGAATGAATTTGATGAATATATATTAAGTATATGTTAATATCAATGATAAATTTTATTTATATTTCGTTCATTCCATTCATAGATTAATGGAAAAAAATGTTCATGTGTACATACGACATACCATCTCCATGAATGGTGTAATGAATATGTCAATCAATACCTTTAATGGATTAATTTAAATATATATATATATATAATGAATATATGTTATGACTATATAATTATGAACATTTTAGATGTTATATATCCTTGATGAAAGAATAAATATAAAAACATCCGAACCAAACCACACATGAAAAACAAAGAAGTTATTACCCGAAATGATGTTTTTAACAAAACATTGTCAAGAAATAGGTAATAAATGATTATAATGATTTTCTAAATGGTATTATAAGATCCTACCTTTTAATGGTACGTTACACTTTGAGTTTTTCATTAAATATATGTTGTTTGATCTTAGAGGCAGAGTGTTGTTTTGAGATAGAGAGACTTTATTGGAAAAAATGACCTAATGTTCAAGGATGTATATTTGTTTGAATTAATAGAGTCTAGGTATAAATGTGTTAAATGGGGTTATTAGGGGTTTATATTTTTTGGAAGTATTTAGAGGTGATTCATGTCCTTATACATAAACTGGTCTGAAAAATGTTCACTAGAAGATTACATGGCATGTACACATTACACAACATATAACTACCACCAGACCTATTTCATGAATTAGTTTAGGATGTGAAGTGGTTACAATTCATAAACCTAATAAATGTCATGTAAAGGTCAATTAGTCTAAATATTAACCTAAGGTGAAATATTTTTAGTGAGTCACTTTAAAAAAATACATGACGTGTAAATGGATTACACACTATGTATTTATCCTGAGCAATAGTTTTAAGTGGACAATGTGGATGATTTCATTTTAATTCCTTTGTTTTATCCCATTATATCAGCCATTGGAAACTTTCAAGGGGAATTTAGGGCCTTATCTTCCATTTTATATGAACCATTACCACTTCTGATCCCTGGTGAGTTGATCTTCATAGGTTTCACCCTCTATTCTATCGTTCTCCATCATTACAGTGGAAATCATTAGACAAATTTTGGTTATGATATTGAAACTGGTTTATTTAGGTTTTTTCTTGCTATCTTATGCACCTTCTTTCTCATTGGAGTTACCCTTTCTAAGTGCTATGTTAATCACCAATTAAATGGAAGGGGCCTAAACCTAACCTTATAGTCTGTTTAATTGAAAAGTACATTCAATATTATGTCTACATTAATGAAACATAAATTTTAATTTATTTAAATATCTTATTAATGGTAAATCATGGAATGAAATATTTATTAGATCACATTGGATTCAAATATTTATGTGACCTAGCTTATAGGTACCCATTGGGTGGGAAAACACTTTATTAAAACTGAATTGGATAATGTTTTAAAGTGTTTTTAGAATAAAATGAGACCTTAGGTTACTGATTTATATTTAATCCCTGGGTAATGGATTATTTTCTTATTGATATGACTCTTGATCATTATGTGTAAAGAAATAGTAATTTAAAGAAAAATGGAAATATTAACAGTTAAACAATGAGGCTTGTGATGTGATATCATGATATCCTTACTCTTAATCCTAGTTATTCACACTATAATGATTACATAGCGGGTATACCTAGTGAAACTTGATGAAATGCTTATATAACAGGATATTCTCTTACAAAATGATTTAATGATTATATAATGTGTTATTCCTAGTGATTCATTTTGTAATTCTTATATATAAGGATATGCACGATCACACATGCAAAAATGCTTATATATTGGGATATTCCCTAACATAATGCAGTAAGGCTTATATAGAGGACCATGCCTAGTGATTCATGATGTAAATCTTATATAGAGGGCTATGCATAGTGACAAATGTTGAAATTATTATATACCAAGATAGGATATGAAATAATGCTGAAATGCTTATATAGTGGGATATGCCAAGTTATTTATGATATAATTATTATATAGAAGTATTTTCCTAGTAACTCATGCTAAAATTAATATATACCAGCTTATGCCCTGACACATGATGAATTTCTTATATAGCAGTCTTGGCCTAGGTTTCTGTGACTTATCCATGGATATATGGTTAGGGTTGACATGGTTGTGTTACATGATCAGAAACATATCAGTATGGAACCGAAGCATGTTAATTGGATATGTGGATATGGTTTTCAGGGTTGTGTTACATTCTTATAGATATTCTAGAATGGTTATGAAGTAGGTTTATTGATGTATCATATTAATTGATTAATAATATACCTATTTATCACTTTATCTCAAACAATTAATATTAGAATGGTTTTGTTTAGACAGAGTGGTATCAACATACTGAGTTTTAATCACAACCTACTCAGGCTGATTTTTGGTACCTGAGAAGATTACATGGATATAAGATTGGACAAGGGAAAGGTACATTTTTATTGATTTTTTATTGATAGATGGGATGTATTTGGGAGATGAGACTGCTATGGGGTTTGGGACCAGGGACTTCAGAGTCTTTATTTGAGTCTTCAAGTATTTGTTTTTTATTATTATAGCAAAAAATTTTGGTATATTTTAGCCTATCATTACATGGTTCACTATTATTTGATTATTGGTTATTTATTTATTTCCCAGTTGTATGATACTTTGTTTACTCTATGTTACTATCACTATGATATTTATTATTAGTGTCTATTTCCCATTGTATTGTAACTCTGTACTAGGGGGTACAGTCTCTCTGATATACTTATCACACCCCTATTTCTTATTGGAACCCTCTGGCATATAGGGACGCATTCTTTATGTCCCATAACCAACCCGTTATATATATGCGGGGGAGTGTTAGATCTAGGGATGTTACAAAGTGTTATCAAAGGAATGTTTTTCTTTTATTTTGATATACTGTTTAGGAAAGGTATAAGGGATACTGGAATGTTTTATGGCATGGTAACATTCTTGTTCCTAGGAGTAACTAACCCATTTTAGGGGGAAAATCTAAGTTCCCATGGATGGGATTTCTATTCAAGATGTTATCTTGTTATAGTTGATGTTATTTCATCTTGTGTGATTCACATGTGGTGTGATTTTTATCATTTATTGATTTTCTACTTGTGGCCTAGTATGGTGTGAGATGAGTATGCATGTATCATGATAGGAACATATGGATATATATTGACATGCATTTTTCATGACATGGGCATATTTTTTGCATGTGATATATATATACATTCCTATTTAAATTGTAATATGAGGTACCTATTATATCTAATAAATTGAATTAATAAACTGATAGGTCTTTCTAAAACACTTATAATCCAGGTTTAGAGATACTAGAAGTAGTGGTTCTTTGTTGCTTTCACATTTTGAGGTTGATCTTGTTATTATATAAAGTTTTCTAAGGAGTGTGTTTTTCTTATTGAGAAAATACCTTCTCACCTTCATTGAGTGGAGTGTCAGTAGATTGAAAATCTACACAATCCTAACAAAGATGAACAAGATCGTCCTATATCTATTGAGGATCAGATGTATGATAATATTTGCAATAACTTCTTGAGGGTCATGAAATCAATGGAAAGGGAGACTGTTCACACCATGCCTTTGATGCCTAAGCTAGTGAGATAGTTCCAACTATAGAATCTTTCATCGTTCACTATGGAGGGAGGCCCCTAGGTAGATGAGTTCTGGATTGAGTTAGTCCAGATGATCATTGAGCATCTCGAGACACCCAAAGATATAAGGTTGAATCATGTGACATATATACTCAATGGACCATCCAAGCGTCGGTGGGATATTCTCAACCAGTTAGGTTTTAGGAAGAGTTATCTTGGAATGAAATTGAGATGAAACTTCCAAGAAATTTATATCCTGATATTTTGATCGATAAACAGGTTCATTATTTTATATACCAGACACATGAGTGTATTTCTGTGCTAGACTGTTACAAATGTTTCATTAACCTATAGTGCTTTACATTATCTTTGGGAATTGATTAGATCTCCTGGGAGAGACATTTTTAGGATAGTATTCTCTATGAGATTAATTATCAGGTGAATGCTTTTTATTTTAGTAGTTTTGAGGATGTGATGAATCAGGAAATCATCCTAGAAGGGAATCTAAGAGAGTCCCTAAGAAAAGATTATAATTTTTTAGTAGGTAAGACTATGAGATCTTTCGATGGTGAAAAGAAGATCCACTGTGATAGTTTTCTTGAAGGAAACAATTTGAAGAGAAGTCAAGGTAGTGGGAAACCATCTTCAGATCATGTTCCATTGCATTTCTATTAGTGTTTCATGATGGGTCAAAAAATTCTCAGTATCCATACCCCAATTTTTAGTTTCATGATTGAAGAAGGATGAGAGACCTAAAGAGGTTTTGTAGTGTAATGGATTATTAGAGAGGTGGAATATTATTAAGAAAGGTACTAGAGTCTAGGAAGGAATTTATTACTCCTTAGGAAACAGGTAGCTAGAGCTACATAGGATGTTTTGGTTTTCGGTAGGGGATGAGGTTCCCCAATGATGGAACAATAGTACCAAGAAGAGGGAACATTACAGGGGAGTTATACTAGAACCCAATGAGAAATGTATTGTCATCTAAACGCTATGAAGACTAGTCTGACTATTGTGGATACATGACCATATACTGTTAGAGGAACAATTCTTTTATCATATAGCCTTTCTTGTATATTTTTGTTATGGGGGAATCACATTCCATTTTATCCACTCTTTCAATAAAAATTTTGGGATTGTATTTGGAAAACATATATGGTGTTTTAACTATCGACACAACATTAAGAGCGAGATCAGAGAATATCAAACATTGCAAAGCATGTTATTTAGAGATTGGTGGTTTCAATTTTTTTATTAGCTGTTTATGTTATAAATGATTGGTTCTGACTTGATTTTTGGTATGAATTGTGCAGTTCTATACTAGGATCACATTGACTATTATAGGTGGAGGGTTACCTTCTTATATATAGAAGGAGGTGACTATTTTCTTCAGGGTTAGTGGGATCTGTAGGCTGGTTGTGCATGATGAATTCTGTGAAGATTGGGCTGTCTTGTGGATTAGATAGCTGGTATTTTTCTAGATGATGGTGGAATGTAATAGGATTGTTTTTCTACAGTGTTAGATTGATTTTATGATATATGTCTTAATGATTTATATGGCTTACCACCCATTCAATATATTGATTTCATAAATAAGTTGGTGTCAAAAGTAGAGCTAGTTTCTATTTTATATTTTTATAATAGCACCATTAGATCTTTGGGAGTAGAAATTTTATTTGTAAGGTCCTGAATCTAAAGGTTTCAAACAGACTAGTACGTCTCCATGGGGTTATCCAGTTCTTTTTTCGAAGAAGGTTGATGTTACTTTGCGCTAATTTGTGGATTATAGGAGACCGAACCAGTCAACAGTCAATAAATGGTACCCTCTTCCATGCATTAATGATATTTCTGAATATATGAGAGGTGATAAAATATTATACAAATTAGACCTGATATCTGGATACCACCAACTGTGGGCGATACCTTTAGAAATACATCAAATTTTTTTAGGAGCAGGTATGGCTTGTATGAGTTCATAGTAATGTCGTTTGGTTTGACCAATGAACCAGAGGTATTGATAGCCTTTATTAATAAAAACTTTCATCCTTTTCTAAATTAGTTTGTGGTTATTTTTCCAATGAAATATTAGTGTACTCCCACTCAGTAGATGATCATGACCAACATGATGACATTATCTTGAGTACATTTAGAGAGCATCAGATTTATGTCAATCTATCTAATTGCAGTTTCTGGATTTATAAATTGCACTTCTTGGTCCATGTTATCTCAGTGGAAGATGTTTCAGTGGACATAGATAAGGATTCTACCATGGTATATTGGGATCATCCCATGAATGAATTTTTTATTTATAGATTTATAGGTTTAGTACATTATTGTAGGCGTTTTATCTAGGAATTATCCCATTTGGTAGCACTGGTTTTAGTGATGAAAATGAAGAGGTATGAAGTTTGTTTGGTCAGTTTATTAGGAGAAGGATTTCTAGGAGCTAAAAGGAAGGCCTACCTCAACACATATCCTCAATTTACCTATGTTGGGAAAAGCATATACTATGCTCTGTGACACATCTGGAGTTGGAATCAGAGTAGTCATAATATTAGAGGATCTAGTTGTTTCTTATGAATCTGGATAACTGAGAATGCATGATAGGAATTATCCTACTCAGGATTTGGAGTTGGAAGTATTGGTACAATCCTTGAAGTGATAGAGACACTATCTTTTTTAGAGGTTTATGGTGTACATAGACCATAAGAGCCTCAAGTGAATATTTCTCATCAAGATCAGAACCTTCGATAGAGGATGTGGGTTGAGTATTTGCAGTCTTTCAACTTAAATTTGGATTATATATAGGATTAGGGAAATTCTATTGATGATTCTTTGAGATGAAATATGTAGATATAGACAGTTCAAGAGTCTTGCGATGAGTGGATAATTATGTAACTCTTTGAATTCATGCATTTAGATGTTCAGGAGTCTTGGGGATGAGTATCTTGGACTTTGAAATCTGTTATACATGTACTTTTGGATCTTAAAAAAGATAGATAATTTATATGATCAATAGGGTTTAGTTCTAAGAGACATATTTTGTGGTGGGGAGACACCATCCGGATGGCATATTGGATGCATCGATTGTCTTATTTTCCATGGCTGAGTGTGGGCCCATATGTAATTTTAGAAGGAGCTGATAGGGGAGTTTCATGATCCTATGTGGGTGGTATATCCCGATTTGATTGATATGTATCATGATATCTATATATAGTACTGGTGTTTAGGAATTTTGAAAAAGGTATTGGTCTTTTTGGAAAGATGTTTAACTTTTCAGCAGGTGAAAGTTGAGAATCAAAGGTCGGATAAACTTTGGTTGCCTTTGCTCATTCTTGAGTGCAAATGGGGTGATGTCACTATGGACTTTTTGGTTGGATTACCTATGAAAACGTGTTTAAACGATATAGTATGGGTGATCGTGGATCGACTAAAAAAGGTATCCCACTTTTTTACTACTAGGGAAACCTTAACCATTGATGATATGGGTAATATTTACATTGAAAAGGTAGTTCAATAGCATTGTGTTCTAAGGAGTATTTTTTCTAATAGAAATTATCATTTAACATCTTGATTCTATCAAGGTCTTCAGAAGGCTCTAGGATCACATGTTTTCTTGAGTACAACCTATCATCCTAAAACTAATGGTCAATATGAGTAAACTATTCAGGTACTGGAGGATATGTTACAAGCTTTTGTTTTGGATTTTAGTGATTTAAGGGATAAAAATATAGAACTCATAGAGTTTTCATATAATAATTACTTCCATGCATTAATTTGGATTTTACCCTTTGGGGAATGGTATGGAAGACCATTCCGGTCACCTATTTGTTTTTTGGAGGCTTGTGAGTTAGCACTTGTTGGACTTAGTCTTGGTTATGTGGCCTATGAGTAGATTCAGTTAATTAGAAGGTGTTTGGTGACTGTGAAGATCAGACATAAATCTTATGATGACCATTGAATATGAACTTTAGAGTTTGAGGTTGGTCATAGTGTTTTCTTTTGGGGACTTCCTAGGTTGGGAAAATTCCATATCAGAAAATGAGAGAAGATAACACCCAAATGTTTTGGTGCCTTTGAGATAGTTGATAGGTTTTGTCCAGTGGTGTACCGATTATCCTTTCCACAGTGTTACAGTTCCATGAACGATGTGTTTCACAAGATACAACTTCAGTGATTTTATCTTGAAACTTATCATGTGTTGGATGTTGAGGACATCAAGATTTTCACTAATGCATCCTTTGATGAGTATCCAATATAGATTGTGGACCATAGTGAGAAGTATCTCCACGGTTGGGTGATTACTTTTATTCCAGTGCAGTAAAAGCATGGGCATGTTCAGGAAGAGACTTGGGGAGAGCGAGTCTGATTTGCGATCATAGTGGCAAGACATATTCATTGAGACCCTATGTTGATGCTTGGAGAAGATTAGGGATAGGCTGTTATACAGGTGAAGGTTGTAAGATCCCATATTTTCTAGGTACGTCTATCTCCGAGTTTTGTGTTAAAAATCTTTTTTTGGTCCTTAGAGGATTATTCTGGTTCAGAGATGAAGAGAGTGTTGGGTGAAAACAACCTAATGTCCATGGATGTATATATGTTTGAATTAATGGCATCTGAGTATTAAATTTTTAAATAGTTTTTTGAGAGTTTTCCATGGTTTTAAAGGCTTTTGGGATTGTTTAGTGTAACATCCCAGCTCGACTGACCACTTAGACGGTCGTCGAAATAGTGGTTCACATGTCCTCAAGCTCTCCATACACCAGAGGCTACCTACTAGAAGAAAGGGTCTATGGATGTGATAGTAGGGAGACTACAACCTCAGGTCAAATTAACACAATGATATATAAGAAGGTAAAAAATAGATGATTGTGAAAGCAGTAATAAGAAAAAGATAAAGCAACAGAGGAATAATATAAAATAAATATAAAACAGTGTCCAAGGCCAATATATAATAGATGCATGCATGTCCTAATGATGAAAAAAATCTAAAATATTATAAATAAATCATTCAACAATATAAAATACAATACATAAATAAGAAAATAAATAAAGAAAATTCCTAAGGGAGATCTAAACGAGAATCTTGAGCTCCATCTCGGTCCAATGCTCATAACTCCTAGGTATTAGAAGAACAACACAGGAAACCATCCACGGTTCGATGAACATAATGTCTACATGAGTAACCTAGTGCAATGGAGACCCGAATAGGGTGTGAGATATAAATCCAAGTAAGTTACCACATACAGTGTCTACAACTGAACCTAGTCCCTGTATAAATTAAAGTAGTTTATGTAATATTAATATATAAATTTAAATGAAATAAATAAACAACCAACCCACTATGTTTCCTAAATGACACAAAGAAACTCTTGCTACTTCGGTTCACAACTAGAATAAGATGTTTGATTAGTAACTATATATATATATATTAATAATTATATATATATATTACTTATTTATTGAGTCCACTTATATGAACCAAGTACGTATAGACCTAAGTGGACATATATCATGAATACAAGTTTTTGGATGGATCGAGCGTAACTAAGTCATCCATAACTAGTCTAAATGATCTAATAGGCTCAAGAAATAAGGTATATCCCCTACATCCCAATAAAGTGAGAGAAATCATGCCACAACACACGAGATAGTGAGTGTGTTTCCTTGGAAACACATTAACCATATAATGTGGTGTGTAAATCCCATAACCCATATAGTATCACTAGTGTATGATTCCATACTCATTACTCAATGTAAGGGTGCGTGATTATCTTCCATGCTCAAAACCCCTTACCATTATCCACAACCCATATAAAGGCATATTCATTTACAACATAAGGCATGAGGAAAAACCTTTCACACAACTTATTTATCAAGCCCATATATATAAGTAACGAATAATCACTTTTATGACATAACACATGAGGAAATACCTCCCATATTCCCATTCGTTATGTTTCCATTGAAGGCATTATAATTCATAATAACCATAACTAAAGCCTAAACAAACGGAATAACATTACCATTATTTAAAGTCATTAAGTTAATCCATTTTAAAGTGGGAAATCCATTATGAGTATTCCATCAATTCAATTCCTCCAAATTATTTAAAATGGAGACAACCATCATGAATAAGATACTCAATTAACAACAAGATATTGAATCTAAAAAATCATGGACATTCATTTATCAAGGTTCAATGAGGTACTTAGAATGTACCACAATCTAATTGGGAAATTACATATATGGGAAATCCCATTTATTATGAAAGAAAAACCCTTAGAAAGAGCTTAGTACATGAGTAATTTAAATAGAAGTAGGACAAACCATTAAATTATTAATGTTGGAGAAACACTTTTAAGTTTCTATGGTTCTTTGTTCATTTATATAGAAGAGGGATACTCCATTTACTAATTTCTAAAGAGGTAATGACCATGAAAATCTATATATCAAATAGAAAGAGGAATAAAAAAACACCAAGGCCATAAGGCAAATCAATTTCTAATACACATGTAAATTCATGTGTTTTTGGACTGGGCTAAAATACAAAAGTTTTAGATATTTTTCATTTACTACAAAATTTAACTTTAAAAATAATATTTAGAAACAATTTCCACAAGTTCGATTCTTTTAAATTGTTGATAACGGGCTTGGGTAAAGGGTCGAGGAGTTTCCATGATGACAAGATGGGTTTTGGGGGAACTGGACCAAGCAGTGATGTTTGCATTGGTTGTGAACAGTTAGTCAAAACTCTGCGGGTTATCTATGCATAATAAATCAATTCTTCAGTAGTGGACACTCGGTCTGCGCACAGTCTGTTAGAACATGTAATTGGGGAGTTTTGGGTTTCATCAAAAAAGTGTTTTATTAAATGATGATGATAATAGTGGTTATTATTAGGTTGGGTTTATTTAATTAAATTGAGGTTGAGGAATTTAATTAAATGTGGAGATATAGAAAATTTAATTTAACTAAATTATGTTAAACAAAAGTTTATTAAATGATGTAAAGTGGAGGTTATATTTAATTAAAATTGTTGAGAAGAATTTAATTAAATGATGTTTAAATGGAGAGTTTTGGTTTTTATCAAAGAAATGTTTTATTAAATGATAATAATATTAATGGTTATTGTAATGACAGTTTTATTTAATTTAATTGAGGTTGGGGAATTTAATTAAATATGATGAGATGGAGAGTTTTATATAATTAAATTGAATTAGATAAATGTTGTGAAATGGGGTGTTTTTTAATTCAATTAATTTTTAAGTTGAATTTAAAGATTTGGTGCGAAATTAGGGTTTACTTTTAATTAAAGTGAAGGTTGAGATAATTTAATAAATTTATATGAAACATGGGATTTATTTATTTAAATTAATTGAGAGAATTTAAATAAATTAGGTTGAGATGGAGGATCAATAATTCATTTAATTAAATTGCATTGAAAAGAATTTAATTAAATTGTGTTGAAAGGGAGAACTAATTTAATTAAATTATGTTGAGAGAATTTAATTAAATAATAATGAGTTATAGAAATTATTTAATTAAATTTAGTTGGAAGAAATTTAATTAAATGAGGTGGAAATGGGGAGTTTTGAGGTTTATCAAAGAAGTGTAATATTAAATAGTAATAATAATAAAATTATTGTTATTATTATCATTAATATTATATTTATTCTTATAATAAAATTTGGGAATTTAATATATTTATATAGATAAAATAAAGGAGGCACACCCCCCTCTCCCCCTACGTAAGGGATTAGCACGCTCCCTTCTTCTCCATGGTTTAGGCGCACCACCCCCATCTACCAGATCTCTCTTTTCACGATAGATCATGATGGTTCCTTTATTAAAAGTTATCCATCTTGGTAGGTAATTCATTATCCATGCATTTTGGTATTCACATCGGCTATTTTGGCTCTCTATTTCCCAATCTCTATTAGGCTGAAACCCAAGATTCAGGTTTAATTTGGTTTCTTCGTTTCTTATAATTCTAGGTGGTACAGAAGATGTCTTGGTACCTGTTAGTCCATATTTTAATGACCACTTCCAAAGGTGTGACAGTTTGGCTTGATTTTGGTTCACAACCATCAATTTTTGGTAACTCTAAATACCCATTAATTGGGTTTTCACCCCTTGAATTAAGTACCTATGATTTATTTGAGTTATAGTTAATTAATTGGGTTTGTGTTGGTCCTTGCCACACTAATTTTTGGTTCTTTTTGTTGTTATAAGGAGTTCTAATAAATTCAAAGTGCGTGTGTGCTTTTGTTGAGGTGCATGTACGTGAGCGGGTTACAGTACGAGTTAGAAAGCATTGGCTCAGCAAATTCTTTATGGTAGAGTCCTCAACTATTCTTAATTAATAAAACCCAGTAGTTTTTTAATTACTGTTGTTAATAAATTTGACTGCAAATGCTGAATGGGTTGGTTATTGGTATAAAATGATTTGTTAGATTACAAAATCATGTTTTTTTTAATGAAACCTCTCTAATAGAGGTGCGTTTCCATTTATCTAAAAACATAACAATTATACTGATATATTCATTTAGCTTGTTGATACATGTTTTACTATTCCAACCCTTACATGTTGATACACTTGGTTTAAGTGGTAATTATGAGTTTTTGGGAGGAATAAGTTGAGATAATTAATTAGGAATAAATGAGTGGAATAAATCGAGACAATTAATTGTGAATTAATCATGAGATTTAAAATTTTAGTTTAGATTTTTAATTTGTGAATTAATTAGGTGATATACAAATGGTTTCAATAAGATAATTAATTTTTGAATTAATTATGTGATATTAAAATGATTTCTTTATAGATAATTAATTTGTGAATTAATTATGTGACATTGAAAGAGTTTCATTAGAGACAATTAATTTGTGAATTAATTATGTAATAATAAAATGGTTGCACTAGAGATAATTAATTTGTGAATTAATTATGTGATATTGAAATGGTTTCCTTGAGATTACTAATTATGAATTAATTATGTGATTTGAGATGATAATTAACCAGAAGATTAACTATGAGATATTAAATTGAAAAATTTTAGATAATTAGTTGTGAATTAATTTTGTGTTTTGAGATTTGTAATTGAGATAATTAATTGGGGGATTAATTATGAGATATAAAATTGGCTAAGTTGAAATAGTTAATTGAGAATTAATTATATTATTTGAGAATTGAAATTGAGATAATTAATTGGGGGATTAATTGTGAGATATTAAATTGGTTAAGTTGAGATAATTAATTATTAATTAATTATGTTCTTTGATATGATAATTAATTGAGATATTAATTATGGGATATTAAATTGGCTACGTTGATATAATTAGTTGTGAATTAATTTTGCGTTTTGATATTTGTAATTGAGATAATTAATCAAGGGATTAATTATGAGATATAAAATTTGCTAAGCTGAGATAATTAATTGTGAATTAATTATGTTATTTGAGAATGGTATTTGTGATAATTAATCATGGGATTAATTATTAGATATTAAATTGGCTAAGTCAAGATAATTAATTGTGAATTAATTATGTGCTTTGAGAATTGTAATTGAGATAATTAATCGGGGGATTAGTTATGAGATATTAAATTTTATATGTTGAGATAATTAATTGTGAATTAATTTTATGTTTGAGATTTTTAATTGAGATAATTAATTAGGGGATTAATAAAGAGATAAATTTGGCTAAGTTGAGATAATTAATTGTGAATTAATTATGTTCTTTGAGAATTGTAATTGATATAATTAATCAGTGGATTAATTATGATATATTGAATTGGGTATGTCAAGATAATTAATTTTGAATTAATTATGTGCCTATGATATTATGATCTACCTATTTAATTGTGGAATTGGGTATAGAAAGTTGATATTTATAATGAGACAATTAATTCTGAAAAATTAATTATGAGATATGAATTGTGTTGTTGATTAATTAATTGATGAATTAATTAATGGGATTTGTGTACCTAGTAAATTGTTGAGTTAACTAATAGATTTGAGTATGGATAATGAGATGAATGAGGGGACCTTTCCTCATATTTTTCAGTTGAATGTGAATCCCATGTTAATATTTTAAATTGAAATACATAAGATGGTTTTCCTTAAGTATAATGTGGATATGATTTATTATATGTAATTGAAATGAGATAATGAAATGCATGAGAGGTAAAATGATTCATTAATTATACATCGTGAATGGTTATTCCTTGTATAGTCATAGGATCTAAGGGACCATAAGAGCCCTTGGGGAGAAATAATTTGTATGCTTTCGTACTGATCCTCCAGAGATCGTGAGAGCTCATGGAGTTGAGCTAGGGGATAGACGATGTGCTCTACTATTGGTGATGGATGTATGTGTGTTACATCCCGATCCATCCAACATCATTTTCCAAAGGACTCTGAGAGCCTAGGATAGAAATTCCATGTGAGCTTCCATGTTCTTTCCCATTATATCATTAGAGCTCTAGGAGTTTGGATTAGGGGAAAAACCTGAGCACTTCCCCTGGTAATGAATGTCTTTTCATTATGTCTTGGTCTAGCCAGAAATAGTATCCAGGGTATATGTCCATTTGAAGTTAGTATGCGTTGGTTCATATAGGAGTATGCTAATCATATATATATATATTTATATATACATATACACTATTACTATATTTATATATATACATAATTGACTTGATCAGACTTACTAGTTGTGGGTTAAAGCAGGCATCACCGTTAGGTGTCCCTTAGGAACCTGAACTAGTTGTTGGTTATTTATTCAATTCCGTTATTACTTTGATATAATTGCATGCTATTTAATTTTATTGCATTGTCTAGATTGATCTAGACACCACTTGTCCCAACATACTGAGAATTATATCTCACAACCTATTCGGGCTGCCATTGCACTGGGGTACCTGGGTAGACTTTAATTGTTTATAGGTTCTTGGACATTTCTTGTCATTCTTTTCATGTACCTGGGAGTTAGGAGAAAAGGACCGAGCGGGATCTTAGGATTCTCGTGTAGATTTCCCTTGGGGATTTGAGTCTTTTCCTTATTCTATGTATTGATATGTAAAGTATACTATTTTTTTACTTCTTTTAGATGTGTATCACCATAAAATGCCTGCATTGTTTGAACTGGATTTGGCCATTTTGTTTATTCGGTTGATTATTGTATTATATATGATTCCTCTATTATCTGAGTTACTATCTGTTTTCATTGTGTATTCTGAATATGAGGGTATAATCTCCCCTCTAACTATCCTTAGACTCTCATTTCTAGTCGACATCCTCTGGAATATGGGGAGACGAGATTGAGGTCATGTGGTGACCGGTATGGCTATCAGTTCGAGGGTGAGCTGAGTTGGGATGTTACAACACAATTCACCACTTTGTAAATGTATTGATAGCACACCTCATATGAGGGGTTTTATTATAAAAACCAGAAATTGTTTAGAAAACAATTCATTTAATCAATTGAGCTTCACATTCAGAAATCTAAACTAAGTTCACATCAAAGAAGCAGTGTATAGAAACTACCCTATATAGAAATTCAATTTTTAATGTTTTAATATAGAATTTGGGAGATGGTAACATTCATTAGGACATTTCCTATAATGATAAATAACATTTTTAATCCAATATTAATTCTTGTAATGTTTTACATGCATTATATCATTCAATTATAAAAGGTAAATAATTGCTGGTGCACCCAAGGGGTTTCTGTGATTGAGGTTTGAATTATCAATTCATATAACAATGGTAAACGAGAGTAATATTAGGTGCATATATCAATTTAATATGAATGAAAAAATTTAAAGGAAACACATGATAAAGGACAGTGTGTGGACCAATGGATCTATTTATAAAATGATGGAACCTTGAGGAAACGGTCGTAGACCACCTACCTCATGCTGAGGATGATCCACTCATCCAATATCATGATTTGATTAGGTCTTCTTTAGAGGAAATAAAATAGGCGGACCTTTTACCTAAAAATAGTGAAAATGAGGTCACACCAATATAGAGATAAAGATAGAATAGAGAACTTGAAATAGATTTGAGATTATTCAATAGATTACCAATGTGGATATGTAGATACAAATGACACTAAAATCAGAGTTCAAATCCATGAGTTATCTCCATTACTAGGTTGGAGAAGATGATAAGTTACCAAGGGAAGGAGAGGAGCTAAATGCTATTTGAGGAGGAGAAAATTATAAGGAAAGAAACTTAAATGATCATTGAGGGGAAGATGGTTATTTTACCACTAAAACTGGGTTACATGGATAGGTAAAATAGTTTATCGAAACTGTGCACTAACTGCGTGATGAATAATGTGTGAATATAACCAAAGTAGAACTAACCATAAATTAAAGGAGAATAGTTTGTGTAAACTATACACATACCATTCTTACCACCTATTTATACTTACTTTAGGTCTCATGGTTCTCTACTGGCGGATTTACTATTTTAAAAAAATCGTGTGCCCGGTTCAAATCACCCAAACCTTTGATTTCTGGAATTGGATGCTCTCAAAACTCAACAAGACACCCAACGAACAACTCAGACCCTTAAAAGAAATCAAAAAATACCATGAAGTGTTCCAACTCTCTTAATTTCATTGTAAATCTTAGTTTGTAGAATAGACCATCCACCGAATACACAAATTTAAATTCCTTTGGATTTTTCTCTGGTTCAAAAACACTGGTCGTTACAACCTCCCCACCTTTGAACTTTTTATCCTAAATAAGCCATCAGTAATAATGAAAATATCACCCTACCTATGAAAGTTGTGAAGTCTCATTAAAAATTCCAGGTTTCATTTCTAAATGCCCAATGCACCTCTGAGAATTCATTTAAGCACACAACACTTAATTCATAAAAACTGGACCCAACACTCTTTTCTTAACTGAAATACCTTGTTAAAAATCTGGCCAAAGGTACTCCCCACTTTAGGGTTTTACATCATAAGGGGATAATTTAGAACCACGATGCCTCCACCACCAGAATTACCTATGAAGAATGCCTCTAAGTGTTATTACAACACTCCTACAGTGATTTATTAAATAGGTTGAACCGAATAACTTTTGAGGTTATAACAAAGACCTATCTAAAAGAAATAGTCGAATCCCGATTGACTTAATAGAAACTGGTCATTTAAGAATTCCTCTAATGACATAGCTGAACACTACACCACACCCACCTTAAACCAATGCTGTATTTTGGAATAGTTCTCTTTGAACGTATCCATTTAACAAAAGGGATTACAAATAAATCCACCTCTTACTGAAGATTCTTAAGACACCCGACTTAGATAACCGATGTGTTTCAAACTAAACCATAACACATTCCTCCGAGTCATCAAGTGTTTATCAAAGAAACATTCCATGAAGCTCATACCTTACTTCTAGTGGTGTTTTTGGCCAAACCATCACCTAGACATTTAAAATGTCATGCCTTAGAACGAATAATGCCATAATCCAGATCCATCCCACTTGAATCGTTACCCCCTTTTAAACAACACCTATGATATCGAAAACAAGTCTATGGTAACCTCAGATTAAACCACTAGAGTCTAAGGAACTGAACTAGAATAGTCCATACTCCATGATTACAAGAGAAACACTGGTTCAAAGAAAAAATGTCCTCTTTGGATAATTGACTAATTCCGAGAAGCATCCGCCTAGCAGTTAAGTAAAAAATATAACATTTGGAGTCTAAGAGCCCATCAAAGGAGTTCCTACAAGGGAACCTAGGTATCATTCTGGACCAACCATGCTTTGATAATAAAAACATGCATCCATCAGACACCTAGATTAAGCACCCAAACCATCCCAACGTCTTTTAAAACATTAGTGTGATGAAATACCAACACTCTCTTAGTGCATTAAGGATGGCATCAAGATAGGAGAAATTCTCATATCATTAAAAATAGTACACTAAGAGGATTTGAATAGTTTCCGACCAATTAAGAAAACCAAAAGAAGGATAGTCAAAACACAAATGGTTGAATTATTGGAAGAATATCGGCTTCACATGCTAACAAAATATCACAAATTGAACATAAGACTTCACCACCTAAGGCATTACATGATCATGTAGGTATAAACACCAAAGTCCATCCAAAAACCAATGATGTTTCTAGATATTACATACATGGAAAACCACATAAACATCATTTTTATGAGAAATCACCCACACAATTCAAAATTTCAATACCTCAAGGGAACCAAAACAGACCTTACTATTTCATAAGGTATTTCGTGGTTTTGTTCCTTCTACGTGGAAGGACACATAGTCACCATAACAGATGCAATGCTCCCCACCTTAGGAGTGTCCTAGTCATAAAAAAAGAAAGATAGATCAACCGCTCATAAGGGAACTAGGTCAAAACCACTATAAACTTATGTGTGTCCTAACTCCGAGTCATAATCACCATGTCAAAACATATGAGAGGTTGACATGAATTCCAAAACTAACATTACCAATGTGTCAAAACACCCGATCCTATTGGAATGTCATCAAAATTATTGGGATGAACTTGATTACTTTAAAGCCTAGGTCAATATAAAACAGAGATGACCAAAGGGCATACTTAATAGCTCAAGGATCAACGATTTCATCAAACACAACTGATTCATTATATAATTTAATAAATCAATGGGAACCGCATATGTGAACGCATACTACACTGAGGTTTCAAAATCCAATCAACACATCCTCAATACTATCCATAAGTTATCTGACCTATGCAATCAAGTATCTGATTTCCCGTATAATAGATTTACCCCAGAGTTGTATTACCTCATACGATCATTAAACTAGATGAAAAAACACCAAGTCATCCAATACATATGAAAAAAAATTGTGTCACATAAATGAATAAGTGGTCAACCATGCCGCTGTCACATCTAACCTGCTAAAACCAAGCATTAATCGATGCTCAAGCCCATAACTAAGGTTAAGGAATCCAGGACCGCCCATTTGAACAAGGGAATTATCTATGAACTAGGAGTCCTAATAGGGACAATGATACCAAAAAATCAGAAAGATAACAAAATTTAGAATGAAATTATAGCTCTAAGGGATCTACTGACCTTGAACTATCCCCTTAAGAAAGACAAAATTTCAAACCTATCACTTGATCATGCCAAAATATTTCACTGGTCCATACAACTCTAATGAAGCCATCGCTAAAAGGAAACGACATATGAAAATTCTCACATTTCAATTCCAAGTAAAATATAGGAGAGAAACTCAAGATACCCTAACATGGGGTTTTAAACTAAGGATAAAACCTAAGGTTACACTTTCAATCCATTAGATTGATTCACATTTAAACATTTAAACACTTAAGAGACTGAACTCAAAACATTACGAAATAATTTATAAAACAAAATAGTTGGTACCATTTTCAATTAATTCCATAAGGAAAAATAAGTATGTTATATCAAAATTTCTTTTTAAGTTATAACAGATAAGGCGACCTATGAAGGTCCCGACTAAGCCACCCTAGGTTCATCAGAATTCCACAAAATAGAAATTTCATAATTATTGAAATTACAAAACACAAAGAGTGGGTTATCTCATTAGAAAGATGACCTAACTGGCCTAATTGGTTCCATTTGTGCATTTTAAAAGTTAACCAATACATTTGAATTCAAAATTTAATCTGCATTCACATTTATAACCATTTTGAAATATAAAATGGTCATATAAACAAAGGTTCGACTACATGGGTTACTACTACCACAATTTATAAAGAATCCATACAATTTTTAGACCAAAGTTTGACTCCCATTTAATTGAAACTAATTCCATTTTAGAATATAACATGTTTATATATAATGGTTCAATCAAATGGGTGGCCACATACCAATAAATAATGTGATCATACACTTTACAGGTTGGAATTTGGATCCCATTAATTGAAATCATTCTAGTTTAACATTTAAACTTTATCATCCATTACATTTAAATAAATGTATATATACATATACCAACTCAAAGGTATGGTTCAAGTATATGGGTTACCTTTTCCCACTTATAAGGTTCCCGTACACCTTACAATTGAAAAATGGTTCCCATTTCATCGCAACCAATAAATTTATTCATGAAAACATTTATATATTTAAAAATAACTAGAATTATATCACATGTAATAAACATAGAAGGACATTCTAGAATAAGTACATAAGCATAGAATATAATGGAAGGACTTTCTAAAAAATAAACAACATGGATTATTATCACCAAATCATGTTATAAAATTAGGCATGATAATAATTACCTAAATAGGTTCAAAACGTAGAATGTTATATAATCAAGAATACTAAAGAAAAAAAATCATAGAATATCAATCAAGGCACACAATCAAAATCAGTAGGAAGTATATAAATGCAACTACATGGAATGTCATATGCATAGCTTGTAAATTTCTA
This sequence comes from Viscum album, assembly GCA_963277665.1. Classification (NCBI taxonomy): domain Eukaryota; kingdom Viridiplantae; phylum Streptophyta; class Magnoliopsida; order Santalales; family Viscaceae; genus Viscum; species Viscum album. The sequence goes on from OY728147.1 coordinate 162,021,183, forward strand.
TTTACCTAATATGCTACATGTAATGCTTCATCTTTGACATAACATGCTATGGTTAAATAATATAAATTACATAAACCAATACGTAAGGGAAATTAAATATTCACTCAAGGTGAAATCATATCAACAGTAATAAAAAACGACATGAAGAAAAATACTATACCTGGTCACTTGGACTTTTACCTGTGGGTGGGGTGATCAGTCCCATACAAGACTATTTACCCAGAAATAAAAAATTCATAGTCTCTTGTCTACCAACCCCAAATAGCAAGACAAAGGAAAATAAATATACTCTGATACCACTATGCAATGTCGCAACATGAATGACCACTAATACAGTCATAAGACCAGTTGGTCACATCGCCTCGAACGTACCTCCCTGTGTACCAGAGGCTATCGAATAGTAGATAGGGTCTATAGAGATAATAACGGGGATAAGATAACCTCATTTCATAGTATAATAATGGTATATCAAAGGGTAAACAACAAATGAAAGTGTAAGTAGTAATAAGAGAAAGATAAATTAGTGATAGAATAATATAAACCGAATAGAAAAATGATGGCCAAAACCAATATAAAATAGATGAATGTATATCCTGATGATGATAAAAAATCTAAAATAGTCGAAATAAAACAAGATAAAAGATATATTATACTTCATAAATAAGAAAATAAATAAAGAAAATACCAAAGGGAAATATCCACGAGAATCCGAATCTCTAGATTGGTCTTACGCTCCTAACTCCCAGGTACTAGAAAAATAGAAAAAACAATCATACATAGTCCTGCGAACATAAAGTCTACTAAGGTACCCTTGTAAAATGGAGGCCCAAGTATAGAGTGACATATAAATCCAAATATTTTACCACTCACAGTGTCTACAACTTAATCTAATCCATGAATAAAGTAAATCAATGCATGTGATATAAATAAATAAACAGGACTGAAATAAATAAGAAATTTGCATACTCAGGTTCATAAAGGACACCTAGAGGCTCTGAATACTTTGATTCATGGGTAGAATAATATTTCTAATGAGTAAATATATATTAAAACAATTATATATATAGTTTAGTTATATATTACATACACCTATATGAACCAAGAATGTACGGAAATAAGTGGCCATATACCTAGAATACTAGTTACTGGATGGACTGGGCATAACTCAATCATCCATAACTAGTCTAAATGAGTATATAGGCTCAATAAATAGGGTACATTCCCTACATCATAATAGAGTGAGAGACATCATACGACAACACACCAGATGGTGAGTGTGCTAAAATGAAAACATTGTAATCATGGAACATGGCGTGTAAATCCCATCGACCATATAGTATCACTGGCGTGAGATACCATAATCAACACCTGATGTGAGGGAGTATGATTATCCACCATGATCAAAAACCCTTACCATTATCCACATCTCATGTAATGGAATATTTATTTATAAAATATGGCATGAGGAAAAACCTCTCATGAAACTTATTTATCAATCCAATATATATAAGAAAACCATAATCATATTTATAACATAATGCATGAAGAAATAACTCTCATATTTCCAATAGTTATGTTGAATTCTATTCAAGGACTTAAAATTCATAATAAGCATAATTCAAGCATAAAGAATGTAATGGACTTATCATCCTCTGAAGTAATTAATTTAATCCATTTTAAAAAGGGAAATCAATCATGAGTATTTCCTAAATTCAATTCATCCAAATCATTTAAAAGGGAGAAAACCATAACGAATAATATACCCAATTAACAACATGATATTGAATCTAAAAAAGTACGTACATTAATTTATAAAGGTTTAATGAGGTACTTAGAAGGTACCATGGTCTTGTTGGGAAATTAACTATATGGGAAATCCCATTGATTACACAAGAAAATATCATAGAAGGTTCTCAGCCCATGATTCATTTAAATATAAGTGATCCAAACCATTCAATTATTAAGATAATAAAAACACTTTGAATGTTATTTAGTTCCTTGTTCAATTATATAGAAGAGGGAAACTATATTTTATAATGTCTAAAGAGGTCATACTCATAGCATGCCATATATCTAATAGAATAAGGCATAATAAAAACACAAAATCTATACAACTAAAAAATTTCTAAAACACAAGTCACCAATTTGTGAATTTGAAAAAAAATCACCTCATTCGAGGGGTTTTATTATAAAAACATGAAATTATTTATAAAAAGTTCATTTAATCAATTAAAATTCACATTCAAGAATGTAAACACAATTCACATCAAATAATCATTTTATAGAAACTACCCAGCATAGAAATTCCATTTATAAAGGTTTTACATGGTATTTAGGAGATGCTAACATTGATTTGGTGATTTTATACAATATGAAATTCCGTTTATAATTAAAAATGAATTCTTAGAAATCATTCCATGAATTTAATCATTCAATTATAAATAGTAAATAATATAATATGCACCAAAGAAATATCCATGATTGAGGTTGTAATTATCAATTCATATGACAATGATCAAGGAGAGTAATATTAGGTATGTAAATCCATTTAATTTAAAGGAACCAATTTAAAGGTAATGCATGACAAGGGCTGACGTGAAACACAATAAAGCTACTTATAAAACGATGGAAATTTGAGGAAAATGTCCTAGACCACCTACCTCAGGCTTAGGATGATCCACTCATCCAATATTAAGACTTTATTTGGTCCAATATAAAATAAATCAACGAAAAAAACCTTTTCCCTGAATATAGTGAAAATGATATCTCACCAAAATAGTGTAATAGATGGAATTAAGAACCTTAAAAGATTATATAGGATTAATAATATTACCAATGAAAATCCATATAAGGTGAAAAAACTCAAATTAGAGTTCAGATCCATGATTTATCTCTATTCCTTAGTTGGAGAGGAGGAGATCTCACCAAAGGGAGGAGAGTAATAACAAACAACTAGAGTGGGAGGAAAAGATAAGGAATAGAAAATTAAAACCTCATTATAGAGAAAATAGCCATTTTACCCCTAAAATTGGGTCATAGGGTTTGGCCAAATATTTACCAATCATGCGATGAAAAGTGCAAGAATAGTGCATTAGTGGCACTAAATATGTGGTTCGGGCGCACTATTTGGGTAAACTATTCCCAGACCATGTGTAACACCTATATCCACCTATTGTAGGATACACAATTTGCTGATCATGACCAAATAGTTTAAAAAAATGTTTACCATGTTCAGAACACCCAAACCTTTTATTTATGGAACCCAGTGCCCTTGAAACTCAATGAGACACCAAAGGAACCACTCGAGCCTTTACCCAAGTCTAAAAACAACAACTTCATGTATTGAAACTCTAAAAATTTCACTCTGAATCTTAGTTTTAAAAAATACCAATCCACCAAATGCCAAAATTGAATTTCATTTGGACTTTCATCTTTTTCAAAAATACAGGTTGATATATTCAGGTCTATATAAATAAACTGGGTTGAAAATTGTTCACTGAAATATTACACACCATGTAAATTTTACATGGTATGTGACTTCTGCTAGATCCATTTTTTGAATAGGTTCATGACGAGAAGTGGTTACATGTCTTGTGCCTAATACACATCATATAATGGTCCACTAGAATAAATAATAACCCGAGGTAATGGGTTTTTTAGTTTATCCCTTAAAAAATGAATAGATGATGGGTAAATATATTACACACTGTTCATTTATCAAGATCATCAGTTTTTGTGAGAATTGTGGATGATTTGTTTTTGATTCAATTATTTCAGCCTATCCTATTTACCCTAGGAAGCTTCCAGATGAATTTAGGGCCTTCTAATAAATTTTGGATGCTCCTTTTTTTGCATCCAATCCCTAGTAAGATGATCTTCTTAAATTTTATCCACTCTTCTATCATCCTCCATCATTTTGGTAGAAATACTTGGATCGGTTTTGATTGTGATATTAACTTGGGATGATTTATTTTTTTTCTATAAATCTTATGAACTTTCTTCCTCTTTGGTGCTACCCTTTGGTAGTGCTGTGTTAATTTTGGGTTAAAGGTAGGGGGTCTAAAATTAACCCTATATCCTGTTTAATTGAAAAGTATTTGAAATATTCTGATTTCAATGACAAAATGTGCACTTTAATTTTTTTAAATCATTGATTAATGGAAAATTATGGTATGTAATACTGGTTGGATCCCATTGGATTGGAATGTTTATGTGACATGGCTTATTGCTACCTATTGGGTGAGAAAACCCTTGATTAAAATTGAATTGGTTAACGGATAAAAGTGTATTTATCATGACATGAGATCTTATGTGATAAATTGATATATAATCCCTAGGTAATGGAATATTTTCTTATTGTTATGACCATTGATGAATATGTATATAAAGAAAAGTATAATTAAAATAGAAATGGTAATTTTAAAAATTAATGATTGAGGATATTGATGTGATATTATTATATCCTTACTATTATGCCAAATGATTCCTAATGTAATGTTGATATAGAGACCTAGGCCTAGTGACACTTTCTAAAGTGATTATATACAAGGATATTCCCTATTAGAGTGTTTTAATTTCTATATCACGGTCTATGCCCATGGATTCATATTGTAATGCTTATAGAGCGGGCTATGCCCCGTGACACATGCTGAAATATTTATATACCAGGTTATTCCCTGTCAAAATGTTTTGATTATTATATAGTAGGTTGTGAACATTGATTAATGTTGTAATGATTATATAGTGGGAAATTCCCAATGGAACATGTTGGAATGCTTATATACTAGGATACGACCCAACATAATAACGCAATTCTTATATAGAGGGATATTCCCTGTGATTCTTATTGTAATTCTTAAATAACATTCTATAACTTATAACACATATTAAAATGATTATATACCAGGTTATTCAATGACACATGATGAAATTATAATATAACCGGCTTGGCCTAGTTTTATCTAATTTTTCCAAAGATATATGGTTATGGATATAATTTTTGTGTTACATGCTAAGATATATACCAACATGGTGCTGAAGGACATTAATTGGATATGTATATATGGTTGGCATGGTTGTGTTATATGCTCAGATACATTTAGGTATAGTGATGAAGTAGGTTGATTTATGTATTATATTAATTTATTAATTAATACATCTGTTTATCAATTTATTACATATATTTTTTATCAGACTTGTTTTGTTTAGAAACGGTGGTTTCAAACTACTGAGTTTTACTCCCACCCCACTCGAGCCATTGTTTGGTAACCAAGAAGATTACATGGATTCATGATTATATAAGGGAAAGAGACATTTCTGTTGAATATTCTATTAATAGATGAGCTGGTTTTTAGAGACTGGACCGACACGGGGTTCAGGACTAAGGACTTTTGAGTATTTATTCTAGTTTTCTATGCTTTATTTGTATTACTTATATCACAAAATTTAGTTACATTTCAACCTTTCATTTCATGATTCACTATTATTTAATTATATGTTATTTCTTTATTTTATATCTATATGAAACTTTGTTTCCTCTATTTTTCCATTACTATGATTTTGATTGTTGTTGTCTTTTTTCCACTATGTTGTATCTCTATAACAGGAGGTATAGTTTCCCCACTATACTTATCACACCCTGCTGCTAGTCAGCAGCCTTGGGTGTACAGGAAGGCACACTTAAGTTCCTATAACCTACCCATTCTGTACACATGAGATACTATTAGATTAGGGGAATTTAAAAGAATGATATATATGATATTGATTCTAGAACAGATGTATAATAAATATATATTTATTATACAAAAGTTTTGAACATGTATAAAGGAATTCTGAACTAAGATATGGTTTTATTATACAATCTCATCATTATCTAGGATTTTTTATTTTTAAGTATATTTCTTTTCCATATCCATGTTGTTAATAATATTTTCATAAAGGTTTTTACTATTCCCCAATAATTGTTTAAAATCATTTGTTACCCATGATTAAATTTATAAAAAATGGTTTTAAAGAAGCATTTTTTTTGTCGTTATAAAAATGAGGTTTTATTACTTTCCTACAAAAATACGAAATTAATGTTTTCTTAGATTATACATCTTGAGTGGGATTTCCCACCATAACGATGCCTAACTTATTTGAATCTTCCTTTATAAGTTTATAGGGTTTTTTTAAATAAAATTTTTTCTTTTATAATTTTGAAACATTCAAATAATAAGTGATTTAAAAGTGAAAAAAGTATTTTCCAATTTTTTTTCAATGACATTATTCTAGTATTTCATTAATGTCAATATCATTTGTTAAATCAGACCTGGGTTCAAATTCCCATGGGATTAAATTTATACTGGAAAGGGGTGAAGCAGGTAAATGATGATTCAATCATGATAGAGGCATGACGCTGCACTAGGCCTTCAGGCTAGTTTCTAGCCCTTCGAGTCAGTTTTTGGGCCTTTGGGCCACGTAATGGGATTCATTCCCATTAGGCCTTGAGGGCATGTAGTGAATAAATAAGGCATGATGGGTGGTATATCCCTTGGGGGGATATGGCCTTTGTTTCTAGAATGTGTGTGTGGTGTGTTTTTAATGTAATTTTAACCCAAAGCGCTTAATATATATATATATATATATATATATATAACTCTAGATGATTTATAATTATGATTATTGATTGGGGAAATTATTAAATTTTCATATTCTATTTTTAATATAAATTTCTATATTGATTTTGTTTCACAACTATCATATAAAAAATTAATTGGACTTAGTATGTTATGTGTAGGCACTACTATAGCCCCTATATTCATCGGTAGGTCTAAGGAGACAAACTATCTTGGATATTTTATTAAACATTACCCATTTATGTATGATTTCTTGGAATGATGCCTTGAAAATATGGTTAGGATGTCTGATATAATTAATTTCTCTCATTATGAGATTATGTATTGATTTTCATGTGATAATTTGATTTTTTGTGATATAAATGGATAAGTTTTTATCTCATGTTATAATAAAATTATCTTATTTCCATTTATTTCCTACCATATTACTCTTGAATTATTTAGCTACCACCGTATGCTTACCCTTACTGAGAATCTGAGATCACCCTTTTTATTATGTTTATTTTCCCCCAAGATTCCAAGAAGTATATTATGATTGATATATTGGGATAATCTAGGAGAATAATGGTATTTTAAAAAGAAATACTATATTTTATTTTATGATTTCAGTTATAATGTAAGATTTTAGTATATACCTTGTTTCTAAATATTACTAAACTATTCAGTCCATAGGGATGTAATTATTTGTATCTAATTACAATGAAATAAAGTAACCAATGCCTATGGGATATTGGGGATAGAGTTTTTACAATTGGTATCTGAGGAATTTTAGTAAAAACTATGAAAACTAGATTTATAAAAAAATAGTTTAAGAAAAACATAACCCTATAATAGACTTTGATACTATTCCCAATGTAACAAAGATTTTATTTTTGAGATTAGTTATACATAAATTTTCAAAATATGATAAGTGTTTTACTATTTTTTAAAATTATAAATTATGATTCCTAATTTAATCTTGTGTATTCCATTTTTTAGAAAAGGATCCTGGTGTAAGGGATAGAAACCATATCAATGCACGTAATACATATAGGGATTTCCCTTCTAGGAAAGATAATGATGTTGGAGTTAGAGTTATAATTGGAGATGAAAAAACTTATAACTATATTAGGATAACTAAATTAGGTTATTCTCAATAAAATTACAAATATGGAGCATTCTGCTGATCCATAATGTTGCGTAATAATATTATACTGCTTCATGCATTAACAACCTCCATTATTCAATGAGAAAATAAATCCATTTATATCTGTGTAGTGGAAGTACCTTAGATTATATAATTCTTTCTTTGGGAACAAATGAATGAGATAAGTTTTTTATGTTAGTTTATCACATCTCAAGATATGTGAATAAATTGTGGTAATTGATTCAAAAAACTAAATAGGAGGAGGAAATAAAAAACATGAAATGAACATATTTTAAAGAAATTTTCACGGAAAAAAATATTTTTCTTGTGAACAAAAATTGAATATAGAGATAAAAGTCTTGAGTTTGATAAAAAAGAAGGAAGATAATGTTTCTAAGTATGAATCCAAATTTACAAGGTTATCGAGGTATTTCAAAGACTACGTATGTAATCAAAAGAGAAAAAATGATCATTTTTTATGGTATTAAGTAAATTATTCAAAGGTTACTAGTATCCCAAATATTCTCATCATATAAGGATATAATGTTATGTGGTATCAAGATAAAGAAATAATTCTCTGGGTATTACAACTTAGAAGGGATGCAAGATAAGAAGAGGGTAGCTGAGTACTCGAGAAAAGGAAATAAGGTAAAGGGGATGAAGGGAAGGTTGAAATTTCCAAATTAAAATAAATATGGAAATAAACATCATGGTACATGCCTATTAGGGAATGATATATTTATATAATTATAAAGAAAAGGTCCACTAATATGGTGGTTTAAAGGGTAATAAAGAAGCTTTTAATGTGAAATGTTTCAGCTATAATGAGACTGGACACTATGAAAATTATTTTCCTAGACATCAAAGAAAAATTCTCTAGAAGAGGCCAATAGATCAAGGGAAATATTATGCGATCACAATAGTTGTGGTTGAAGTTCCAAATGATGTAGAGAAAGGTACTGTAATCATATCCTCAAATTTAACTAATAATTTATTTGATTCTAGATCATCACATTATTTTATATCTTCTATGTTTACCAAAAAATTAGATAATTCCCATTAACTTTATGAAGGGAGTTATTAGTATAAAATTATAGTAAAAACCTCACCTCAACAACGATGTGTCAAGTAGTTCTTATTATACCACATAATCATGATCTATTTGTTGATTTTATTATGATGCCTATGGTGGAAATTGTTAGAATCCTTAGTATTCAATTGATTTAAAAATATATTGCAAAACTTTATTGAAAAGAGTAGAATATTATGATTCGTGATGAATATATGGAATTACTTATCTTTAAAAGGGATACATAATCATCAAAGGAATTTCTATATGCACCTCTAATAGCTCTTTTAAATGTGATTCTTGGAGAAGAAGAGAAAACAAAACCGATGTATGAAAAATATAATCATAAAATTAAATATGTACCTATTTGATATGAATACATTGATGTATTTATTAACAAATTACATGGATATCCACCAAGGTGGGAATTTGAGTTTTTATTTATTTAATCCTTGATTCAAGACCTAAATCTGAGACTCCCTTTAAAATGGAAACTATACAGTTAGTGGTGTTTAAGAAAATCAACTAGAAGATTTGAGTAGTAAGGTATTTAAATACCTAGTGTATAACCTCGAGGATCTCTTATTATTTTAGTTAAGAAGAAAGATAAATCTATGAGGTTTTGCATTTATTACATGTAAATCAATGATATTTCGATAAAGAACAAGTACCCTCTACCTTTCTTTGAGGACTTATTCAAACAAATTAATGTATCTAAATATTTTTCAAAGATTAAACTTCATTCTGGATATCCTCAATTGCAAGTAAAGAAGGAAGATATTTTAAATACAACATTTCAAACAAGGCTTGGACATTATGAGTTTACAATAATTCCATTTGGATTAACTAATGCACCCTATTTTTTGATGGATATAATTAAAAGAGTGTTCAAGGAATATATTGGATATTTTATTGTGGTATTTATTGGTGATATACTTGTGTACTCCAAGAACTATGAAGACCATGAGATCCACTTATATATCGTTATTGAGACTCATAGAAGAAAATATTTTTATGGTAAATTAAGAAAGTGTGAATTATTTCTTCAAAAAGTGTCTCTCCTTAGCCATATTATCTTAAAGGATAAAATCTAAGTTGATCCTATAAAGACAAAGTCAGTCAAAAAATTTCCTATACCAATAAACACAATCAATGTACGTAGTTTAATTGGTTTTATGGGTTACTCTTAGTGATTTTTTCAAAAAAAATTCGGATTAGATAACCTGTTAACCAATATTACTCGTAAAGGTAATAATTTTATTTTAAAAAAGGAATGTAAAGAATGTATTGAATAATTGAAGAGGGGATTGGAGAATGATCAGATATTTAATCTACCATTAGTAAATGGTGGATTTATGATATATAATGATGCATAATGGAAGTGAATTGGTTTTTTCATTATGAAGAATGATAGAGTTATTTCTTATGCATTAATGTAGTTAAAAAATCATGAATAAAACTATACTACTCATGAACTCAAGTTAGAATCTATAATAGTTTCTCTAAAATTATAGAGACACTATCTATATGGTTAAATATGTGAGATATATAAAGATCTAAAGAGTTTGAAATACATATTATCATAGAAAGAACACAACATGAGGAAAAGTAAATGACTTGAGAGACTCAATGAATTTATTAAAACATTTCCGACCTGGGAAGGAAGATAAGGTATAAGTTTCATTTAGTAGGAAGGATAATAGAGTTCTGAAAAAATGAGGATTAACTAGGATCACATGTTCATGGATCAGGTAAAGTTGAATATGGGAATTATTATGGAAGGGAAAAGATCACCCATTTTTGGAAATGATTTCCAAACCATAATTAATAGAAATGATAAAAATTTCTCAATTGGATGATGAGAATTTTAAAAAGATAATTTCAACAATGAATGATGGGAAATTGATGGAATTCATATATAAATATTAATTTCTAAAATTTGAAAATAGGATTTGTGTTCCATCTATACCCAATCTAAAAAGGGAATTATTGGACGATGCTCACAACTCAAATTTCTCAATACACCCTGGTTGCAGTAATATGTATTGGGATTTAAAGGAATATTATTGGTGTGATAATATGAAGTGTGAATTTTCTGATTATGGGTTAAGAAACCTGGGTTTTAAACAAGTAAAGGCTAAGAAAAAGCATCCTAGAAAAATCATGAAACCTCTACTTATTCTTTCTTGGAAATGAGATTACATTACTATGTACTTTGTCATTATACTACCAAAGACTCCAAGAAAGAATGATGGGATATGGGTTATTGTTGATCAACTTACTAAATTTGAATATTCACACACTATAAGAGAATATGTTCCACTGGAGTGCCTTGAAAAACTCTATTTATATTTAAATCATCTTTATACCAGATTTTAGTATATGTTTATTTTTAGGATTAAAAACACATTTTTTCTAAAAACTATTTTAAAATGCATAATGTTTCTCGAGTATAATTAATTAAAATAACTAATAAGGATACATTATTTAAAATAAATTCTAATATTATATATCTATATTTATGAATTTAAATTCATATAATGTATATTTCTAGTTATATATTAAATGAAAAATAATACTTTCCCTGAAAAAAACACCTTTTCACTTTCTGTCATGCTTATGAGTTTTATAATAAATTATATTATTCTAATACTATGAATTTATTTTGATAAAATAAATTCTATATTCTTAATCATTATAGTTTATATTAGGTAATAGGTTCAACTCAATTTTTAATAGCATGAATAGTGACTGTTGTTAATATTTATTATCATGGTAAAAGGAAAATAGGTTAATTATGGGTGAAAATAATTTAAAAAAGACTAGAAAAAATGTAACCCTTATAGTTTTAATATTTATATTTAATTTTAGTTTAAATAATTATTTCATTTATTTCTTATTGTTTTTACTATATAAATTATTAAGTAACCAGTTTAATAAAAACTATATTTTGATTAGATAAAATATAAATTCATATTTTTGAGGAAAATTTATTTTTAATTATTATTTTCCTTTAGATGAATTAATTTATTTTTTAAATATATTATATTATAATAAAATATTATTATTAAATTATTACTGTTAAAATAAAATGATAATATAATTTTTATGAAATCAAATTTAATTTCTATAATGGTTTTAAAACTGTATTTTTAAAAAACCTAGAATTTATAAATAAATGTCAATTATATTTTAAAAGTGAAAATTAATATATCTAGAAAATTATTATGATAAAATTAGTAATATTTTTTGAATCAAAACATCCAAATTATCCATCTTTATTTTTTCATAATTTTCTGAGATGGCTGAATTTTCGGGTAAAAAATTAAATAATGTATAAATATACGATGTGTATTATGACATCATAATGTCCAAAAAATGACGTAATAAATACTATAAAGGGTATATATGACAAAATATATTTTTTACCATTAAAATAACGTGATTTTTAGTTTATTTGATTAATTTTATAAAGCCTTTATGAATCCTCCAAAAACCTATCATATAATTTAAGGCTTTGAAATCATTTCCTTATAACCATTACTCACTTCCACATCAGGAAGGGTATTATATTAATATGTTTGGAAAATTTTATTATTAAATAATAAAAAAACCTTAATTTTTATAAAAAAAATGTGAAAAGACCATGTTATGTTTGGTTGTTTTAGTTATTTTATTATATAGATTCCAAAACCTAAGTTTGGGAAATAATAAATAACTCCCCTCTCTTTTCCTATATAAACCCACACAATATCACATTAATCTTTACTAAAAATACTTAGATCATGTAATTATTCTGAAATTGCATCTATAGAGTCCTCCAAATGCACTCTCAATCCATCAAGAATATCATACCAAGCATTTGGAATCACCCTCTCAAAGTAAGGGATCCTCTCCATCTCCTATTTGTTCAAGTATTTTCTTTCTCTTATGTCTTTTATATGCACTTCCTAATGTTGTGATATGTTCTTAAATATCAAAATTACTTTAAATTTCAATTATAAATGATGATATACCCCTTTAAATATCATTAATACCTTCCATGAACATTCATATACCCCTGTTATACTGCCAAAACTTCACCGTGATTTTCCATACCAAATAGTTATGTAGTGAATACATTTACCCATTTTCTATCAATGATGTTATCCTTTATGAACATATATTTATTTTATTTGAAAGTTACATGTATTTATTATATACTCCATTATGTTGGAATAAAATTTAATTATAATTGACTCTATGTTTTATCATATATGTGTCACACTTAAGCAAGAGAATGAAATGAAAGTGACAGGTACACCAAAAAATATTTAACACTCCAATGAATTGGGTAATGTTTTAGTCTCATGAGATTTCATCAAATAGATTAGGTATTTAAAATAATTTATTAAGTGAATTTTCCTATCATGATTTCTTAAAAGTTATCCTTGACCTATGTCTATGATGTAATGTTTTAATTTGATTCCAAATTTTCCATGTTTCCTTTAGTTATCATTCTATATCATGACTCACTATTAATGTATATGATTATCACCCCTTTTATGTTCCATTTAAATTATTGTTTTCTAAAATTTATTAATTTCTTCATGTTATTCTATGTTTACTCCCTTACTGAGCTTCATAGCTCACCCATTTATTATATATGTTCTCAGGTTATCCCATACAGTTTAAAAGCTATTTAATTTTAGAAGCCTGTTAAGGAAGTTTTCAATTACTATTATTGTATCCAATGTTCAAGATGTTATTATATGTACATAATTCCCAAATATATTAGTATTCTCGATCTTCTAGGTTGTATTATCCGAAGTCTTATGTAATAAATCATGAAATAAAGTTTTTTAAAGAGAAGGGTTGTAATAGTTGGAATCAAAGAAATATTTTTCTATTTTTAAGATTAGGATTAGAAAAATATAGAAAAATAATTAGGGATAAAACTAAACATAATAATACATCCCTAAATTTAGTTAAATTATAGAGAAATTGGATTCCAAGAAAATACATCTTGGTCTGGATACTACAAGTGGATGTGGCTCTAGAACATATATACATATGTGTAAAACCCCAAAACTCTGTGTTGAGCTCAACTCAACTGGGAATTGGTGCATGAAAATGGACCTTTCGGAACGTCTTGTTTGATACTACTAGGGGATATTTTTGGGTAAATTTAGATTCTCATTACATACCATTATTAAGGGAATAAAAATTCCAATAAGAGTCTATGTTAGGAAATAGATCATGGATAACATAGAATAGAGCCCAAAATTTCATAAGTTATGAGAATATATTATCCATTTAATTTTGTAAGATTCTAAATTTTGTTTTTAATAGTATGAAAATATTCATCCCTATTTATCATATTATTCTAGTTTGTGGATTAAAGTTGTAAGAATATATTATTATTGTTTGGTTGATTATGTGATCCGTTAGAATCTTATTTTAGTGCGCCAAGCATAATTTTTTTTTCATCATGTACTCATCATTTAGATAAAATATAAGATTATAGTATAAATTTACTAAAGGATGAAATTACACATTTCTATAAATAATGTTCATTTATGTCCCTAGTCTATATGGTAAATTAATTTTGTAACTCTAGGAAAATGATCTTAAAAAATGTTGTCATATTATGATCATTTCCGATGAATTGATTGTTTTTAACCCATCACAAATTTATAGTTTTGTGGTCATTAAATTCTTCTAAAAACGTTCTCTATAAAGAAATATTGATTATTTGGTTTTATTTTTATCTTCTATGTATATGTTTTCACTTCCCACTAATATTCTCTAATTAGTAATTCGAGTTATGTGATGACCTTTATACATCCCATTATCTCTTTTCAAGTGGGTGTTTCATTAAACCTATTTATGATGTGGGATTTCAATAAATCTATTTTCAGGTTTCAAGATATTTCTTACCAAGTTCAAGTATAAATTGACAGGATTACATTTTTTAAATGGGGTAATAATGTAAGACTATGAGTTTTTAAAATAGAAAACTATGTTCGTTAATGTTTGCGATATGCAACATCGAACCAAAAAATAGTGATTCTTTAAATACAATCGTTTTAGCCTTTCCTTTAAATATTCACACATGAGTAGTATTAAATAATTTATTATTATATATATATATATATGTCTTAAATATATTTATATATTATTATTAAACAATAAATCAAATTTTGGGTAATTAATTTTTGTTCTTCAAAATATGTTTTCTTCAAAAATATTTTTTTAAAAAAATATTATAATTATTTTCTAGAATATTTAGAAATTATATTTGATAATATTAAATAAATTTTTCATATCATCATATCCAAATTAACTTAGGGTGAAAATTTTATATTTTTAATAAAATCTAGATTTTTCTATGAATAGTGAAAATACTATTTTATGTGAAATTGTCATTTATTTTGATAAATTAATCAATATAAAAGTTCAATTATTATTTTAATTTGATTTGAGGGTAATATAAGTGTTATTTATTAAATTTTAATTAAATTTTAATTAAATTAATTACATTTAAATCATCTTTATATAGGATTTTAGTATAATTTTATTTTTAGGATTAAAAATGCATTTTTTGAAAACTTATTAAAAATTCATAATGTTTCTCTAGAATAATTAATTAAAATAACTCATAAAGAGAAATGACTGAAATGGAGTTTTAATATAATTTATATATATTTATTAATTTAAATTCAAATAATTAATATTTCTAGTTATAATGTCAAATAAAAACCATCTTTTCCTTGAAAACATACTTCTTTTGGAAAACCACTTTCCTTCCTTCATGAAGGTTTTAGTTTAAATTAAATTATTCCACCTATATGAATTTATTTTGATAAAATCTATTGCATATATATAATAAACATAGTTAATATTTGGTAATACGGTCAACTTAATTCTTAAACAATATGATTAGTAACTATAGTAAATATTTATTACCATGATACATAGGAAATAAGACAATTAAGGTTAAGAAGAATATAAAAATTCTAGAAAAAATAACCCTGATATCATGGATATTTAAATTTAAGTTTCATTGAAATAATTATTATTTTTATTAGTTATTTTTTTTAATTTATAAATTATTAAGTAATCAGTTCGATAAAAATTATATTTTGATATGATAAAATAAAAATTTGTATTTTCGAGTAATATGAAAATTCAATTAATAGAACTTTTGAGGAATTAATGGATTTTTTAAATAAGTTATATTTTGATAAAATATTATTATTAAATTATTATTATTATTAAATTTAATAGATAATATAATTTTTATGATGTAAAATTTAATTTCTATAATGGTTTGAAAACTGTTATTATTAAAACCCAATATTTCTCAATAAATTCAAATTCTATTTGAAAAGTGAAAATCTATATGTTTTGATTTTTTTATAAAATTAATTTTCTTTTTTGAATGAGAAAAGTCAAATTATACTACATTTAACTTATCATAATTTTCAGAGATAGTAAAATTTTTGGGTAAAAATTAAATACGATATAAAATATTTTGTGTATTATGACATCACAATGACCAAAAAATTATTTAATAAATACTATAACGGGTTTCCACGACCAAATATAAGTTTCAAATTTAAAAAATTTTATTTTGAGTTTATGTTATTAATTTTATAAATCTTTTATGAATCCTCAAAAACCTATAACATATTTTAAGGTTTTAAAATCATTTATTTGTACACGTGACTCACTTCTACATAATAAAGGGTATTATTTTAATGATTTAGGTCTTATAAATTATAAAATAATTAACTCCACCCCTATATGGAAGAAACTAGGGGAAAAAATATGGTAAGGTTTGTGTTTTTGGTTATTTTGTTATATAGATTCCAAAACATAAGTTTGAGAAATAATAAATAACTCTCTTATATTTTCCTATATAAACACACAAAATATTGAATTTATCTACACTAAAAACCCTTTGAGATAATAAACTCTCTACCATCACTTCTCTAGGTTCTTCCCAAGGTGCTTTAAACCCCTCAAGAAGCTCCTCTCAAGCATTTGGAATCACCCTCCCAAGGTAAGGGATCCTATAATTCTCCTCGTTATTCACACATCTTCTTTATCTGATGTCTTTTATCTTAACTTCATAATGTTGGGATATATTATTACATACCCATTACTATAAATTTTATGTATAAATTATTATATAACCCTTTCACACTCATCAATCCCACCCATGAACATTCATATGTCCCGTTATACTACAAAAACTTCACTATGATTTTCTATGTCAAACAGTTGTATAGTGAATACCTGTACTCATTTATTATTAGTATTTCTTCCCTTTATGAAATTATAATTATTTTATTAGGGACATAAATTTATGTATTACATAATCATTTATATTTTGATAAAATTAAATGATATATGATTCCATGTTTTATGAAATATGTGGTACACTTAATCATGAGAATGAAATGAAAGTGATGGGTTCACCCAGAATTATATAGCACAATAATTCATTGGGTAATGATTTAGTATCATGATATTTCATTTAAGGGATTAGGGAGTGAACATAATACATCAAATAAATTTTTCCATAATTATTTCATGGCTATTATCCTTAACCTGTGTTTATAATGTAGTGTTTTATGTTGTTTCCACATCTACTGTGTTACCTTTAAGTTATCATTATATATCATGCCTCATTGTTCATATATATGATTATAAAGCCTTTTATATCCCATTGAAATCCCTATTTTATAAATTTTAATTTATTATTCATTTTATTCTATGTTTATTCACTTATAGGTGTTGTAAATCACCCCTTTCTTATGATTTTCCCTAGGATATCTCGTGCAGTTTATAAAGAAATGGAATTTTAGAAGCATGTTAATAATGTTTTTAATAATGTTGTTATATCCCAAATTAAAAATTATATTTTATGTACTTAATTCCCAAATAAATTATAATTATCAATATTCCAGGTAGTATTATGTTAAATCTTATGTAACTAATTTTGAAATAGAGTTTAATAAACATAATATTTTTCATACCCATCACTAGAGAATAGGTGTTAAGGAATTTGATGACTCGACTCATAAAGGTACTTTTGAAAATTAATAAGGTAGAAGATATTATGTTGAAACTTGAGGGAATTATGATTAATAACATCCCAAATATATTTGTGATATGACATTATTCAAATTTTGGGGATGTGATATTTTGAAGGAGGGATTAATGAAACTCCCCAAGATTTTATGGTTTGTCACTTTCTAAATTAATTTAATATCTTCAATAGATTTAATTGTATAAAATGAAAATTTTAAGAGAACCAAGACCAATTACCATGTGACTTTTATAATCTAGTTGTTAAAATTAGATGGTATAATATGACTAAATAAATGTTTAAATATATATGGGTCATACATTTATAAAATAAATTCATTAGTTATCAATTAACTAGAAATAAAAATTAAAATAAAATTAACAGAAGTTTGTTGTTTCTAAAAAAACTATTTTTATGAACTCAATAAATTTATAATGGATTTATTTTATTTGGAAATTGTATAATTACCTTTATTTGATGTATAATACCAATACAATACATATTTAATTAACAAAAAAATAATGATTTTAAAATAATAATAATTATATAATTGTAATGAGTTAATGTGTGTAACAAATTTTATTGATATAAATGACATATTATAGAGGTGTTAAAGAATCATATTCTAATTTTACCATTATATTTATGTATTTGAAGTAAAATTAAATGAATAGTTTCAAAATTGACATTAATGATAATTTATCAAAAATAATATTTCATTTAATTATTTAAAATCCATAAAAATATTTTATTTTAGACATGTGAATGAAATATTGTTAAAAACATAATAAATGGTCCATTTATGAGTAATTATTCTATTTATATTAACATTATTAACCCTTTATGATTAAAATAATGGTTATTATAGTTAAGGTAAAAAATAATTAACCAAGGGGTTAATCAAAATTATAAGGTTTATAATGACACAAATAATTGTCTAAATTATATTTTTTGATGGGATTAAAATACTATACTTCTTTATATTCTAATACCTTTCCATTTGGAGAAATTTTTCATGTAAATAAATCTATTATACTTGTATATTTTTAGAAATTCTAAAAGTTCCCCCCACCTCAATTATAAAAGGGAACATCCTCCCTCACTTATTCAAACCACATGGAGTAATATATCTCAATATATACCTACCAATTTCTTTTCTCTACATCCTTATCCAAGTTCTAGAGGTTATTTTCTCCCTAAAATTCCAAAACGAAGTCCCTTATTAATGGATCTAAATAAGGTCTCCTCAAGAAGAGGTAATTATATTACCCAACCTTTTTCAATTTATTCCTTATTCTACCCCTTCAAAATATCTAGAAGTTATCATAAAATAATAAATTAAATATCATAAATACACTAAAATGTTATTAATATTATGAAATAATTATTACCCACCATTTACCATCAAAATAAAAGTTAAAGTATCACTCATGCGTACATAAGACATACAGTCTCCACGTAGAGATACAATTCATTTTTTATTATCATATTTTATGGATAGAAATCATTATAAGTTTGAAATTTGTATATTATATTTATAACATAATTATTACTCTTAAATAATAATATAATATCTACCTTATTACCTTTTAAACTATTGTTAAACGATAATGTTTCTCATATGTATGTGTAGAGTACCTCCTCCACAAAGTGATGCAATTCATTTTATGTTTCTATTTTACTTTGACAGTAATACATATAGATTTTAGGAATATATATTATGTATATTATACTAATAATATTAATAATTATTTATATTTCTCTCATTCCATATGTACAAAAATAAAAATAGCGTTCATGGGTACACACAACTTATCATCTCCATCAATTTTGCAACACATTTGTCTATATCTACCTTTAATGGATTAATTTAAATACATATCTAATGATTTTATATTTTTATATTATTATCAGCATTATATATATGACATAACCTTGATCAAATTATAAATACCAAAACTACTGAACCAAAACATACATGAAAAACAAAGCTATTATTACCCAAAACAATGATTTTTAACAAAGAATTATTATGAAATAATCGATAAAAGATTATAATTATATCACAAATTGTATGATATATATGATTTTTATTCTTGAATATATGTATAATAAATCAATATTTATTATAAAGGGGTTTTAAACACCTATGAAGGAAGTCAAACCTGAGGTAAGAGTTTATCTAACTACCCATTCATTATCTAAGATTGTTTATGTATAAGTCTTAATTGGGGAATATTTCTAGTTGATGTTTATTTTGTCTAAAAATATTTTCAAGAATGATTTTACTATTACCCTAAAATTATTTGAAATCATTTTTTATATATGTTTTACTTTTTACAAAATGGTTTTAAAGGAATCTTTTTTTGGTCGTTTTCAAAGTGAGGATCTTTGTGAATTTCCCAAAAGAATAAAAATAATGTTTTTTAACTTATACCTCATGAGATGATTTTCCCACCTTCATGACACGTCAATGATTCTAAGATTAATTTACATGTTTATAAGGTTCTTTCCAAATAATTTTTTTTCTATTATAAAGTCAATTATTTTAAAAATAAGTGATTTCATAGTGAAAAAGGGTATTTTCCTCCAAATTTTGCAATAATCTGATAATATTATTTTTATCTATATCAACATACATTGTTGAATATTATGATTCATTGAGGTCAATCTATTATTATAAAATCTACCATATTTTATTGAATGGCTTATGATCAATTTTAATGTGGATGAACTATTTTGATAATGTTCAACATATTACTCTATATGGTTTATGATTATGTCTATTGATTGGGAAATTGTTAACATTTTTTATTCTACATTAAATATGAATGCTTATATTGATCATTTTAACCCTTTAATAAGGGGAATGAATTGGTCTTAGTAAGTTACGTGAGGGGACTACTATATCCCCTTGAAGCATTGGTAGGTCTCAAGAGAAAAACAAGCTTGGGTATTGGTTGAAGCCTTATCCATTTATATAAGATGTCTTTGCATGTAGCCTTGACAGTATGGTTATGATGTCTAAAATTATGAATTTCCCTCATTATGATTTTATTTATTGATTTAAATTTGATCATATGATTCGTTATGATATCCATGTATAAGTTTTTATCTCACGTGATTATAGCATTATTGGATTTCTATTTATTTCCTCACATATTATTCATGCCTTATTAGCTTCCTCTTTATGTTTACCCATAATGAACATCTGAGATCACCCTTTTTCTTGTGTATTATATTCCTCAAGATTCTAAAAAGTATATTATGATTGATATGTAGGTATAATCTAGAATAACAATAGAGGTGTCAATATAAATACTATGTTGTATTTTATGATTTCAATTATAATATATGATTCTAGTATGTATCTAGTTTTCAAGACTAAGAAACTATGCTATCCTTTGGGATGGGATTATTTATATCTAATACCAATGTAAAGAAGTACCCACTGACTCTAGGATTCTAGGGTCGGGGTATTTATAATATTTTATTTGATAACACCATTATTCTTTTTATCATATCCCTTTATATCATTCATAAAACACTTCCTAAAATACTTGGGAAAGGAAACATAAGAAATTGAGGAGATATAATGATTATTAAGGGTATTCATACAACCAAATATATCATTAATATATAAGGGAAAAAATATATGGAATTATAAATAACTAAAACACATGATACTTAAATAATAACTTAAACATGAAGAATAATATGAAAGGAATAATTGATGATCAAATAATTCCATATAAATAATAACATGAGCTTGAAACTTATCCATGGATATTATAACTATTCTAATAATCATTTGGACATTAATAAATAATATTATAATGAGGGAATTCATAATATCAGGCATCATAACCATACCATCAAGGCCTCATTCCAAGACATATAATATAAATTGGTAAGGAATCAACCATATACCCATGATATTATATCTCAATAGACCTACTGATGAATCAATAGGATATCATAACCCCAAAACATCACATAAAAAGTCTAATACATTCCTCATATGAAAGGGGAGAAACATGATCAATGTAAAAAATTATTATTTAAAACTAGAATAATAAATGATAATAATTATTTAAATTAATAAACGTAATCAACATAAAAATTTGTGCTAAAAAAATTCATATGAATGCTAATAATTTACAAAATCAATAAATATAATCATAAACCATCCATTTTACTATGGTGAATGGTATCAAAATAATACATCCCCAAAAATTGATCATAAAACATCTAGATATATTATAAGGATGATATAATTATAACGTATACCCAATGGATCATAATGTAAAAAATGATGTCTTTTGTCATTAATTAATATAAATACAAAAAATACCATTAAATCCATCATTTAGGAAAATCTTTTCTTTTATATTTTCGATAATTAATAAAAAAGTACCTCATTAAAAAAAAGATTGGAAGATTAAATTTAAAACAATTTTTTAAAAATCCAAACATGGGTAAAAATGAAATTAAAAAATCATAAGATATTTTTTAAATTAATTTTGAAAACATTTTTACAAAACATAGACTTGAAAGAGGGATGATTTGCGACTAAAGAGAGAAATAAAGTCATATTTTTTTTAAAAAAATTCTCAATAATTTGAAGGACTAGAGAGAGTAAAATGGAACTATTACTTGAAAATTTTACGAATAACCATAGGAGAATTAAATATATAATTTTTGATATAGAAATATAAAAAAATTCCCCTAAGGGAGGCTTAAATGTATGCAATCATGAATAATGATTAGATTGTGAAATAAACCCTTACCACTTTGCTGACTTTTGAATCATAATCCCCATGAAAGAAATAAATTCAAATGAAATAATAAATACCATAAAGATAAATATATTCAATATGCAACATTTAAAATGTGTAGTATATACAGTAAACAAAATAATTAATTTGTGAATATGGAATATGTCTCATGGAAGTAAAAGTGAGATGGAAAACCCTTATATCAAGTATGATTTCCTTCATTTGTGTCCTTAAATCCTTTATAATAAGAATATATTAATTATAAATATGATAAATAAACATAATAATATATTTAATACCATATATTATTTTCATATAGTCTTTTATGACCCATTTATTAACAATTCTTTGTTAAAATCAATGTTTCAGGAAATAATTGCTTCATTTTTCATTTATATTTTTATTTGGTAATTTTGATCCTTTTTTCATCATGGTTACATAATTTCCAAAATATTAACCATGATATAAATATTATAGACAATTAATTTATAAGTATATATAATAGACTATAGAATTTAGATATAGGAAAATGAGTTACACAGTTCAGGGAGGCGGTAGGACATACGTACACCTGAATGTTTGAATTTTTAAAAAAGATAGAATGTAAGAAAGGTAAATAACATTTGAAATTAAAAGAAACATTATTATATTAAATATTACATATATATATATATATTAAATATATATATCCTTATTACCATCCATATCTAAATAAAAAGAAAAACATTTCACATCGCTATATTGAGGTGATAGTCTAAACATACGGACGACCGATGTTATTATTTTCCAAATGATTTGACGGTAAGAAGGTATATGTGGTATTATAATTCCATAAGTATAGTAATTTAATAAATATCATATAAATATGTTAAATAAATAATTTTATATAGATGTGGGAGGTAATGATGGAAAATGAATTACATCGATTTGTGAGGCGGTAGTTCACCATACAAATGATATAAAATTTTGTTTCCCATTTGATTGAAGAGGAGATGAATATAGGTTGTTAAATTAAAATAATAAAATATAAGTATATAATATTTTATGGAGTTAATTTTTATCATAATGGAGAATCTTTTAATTTTTTAGAAGAATAAGTATAATAAAAACACATAGTTGAGAACTTTATCTAATCTTTGAGAAACCTCTTTAGGTTTATACCTAAATTCTTCCTAGAATAAAATTATGATAAAAAAAATTTCTCTAGTATATAAGGAGGTATTATAAGAAGATATTTTGATAGGTCTTAGTGGAACCAAAATTTTTTGTCAGCGTTAATAGAATAGGATAGGCAATGACCTTTTATAAGTGAGGGAGAGGAAAAATTAGTGATTTTTAAAATAAAAAGTGATACCCACGTTTTTAACATTCCAAAAGGACTCATAATATGTAATTATATAACCGTTGATTAAATGATGTCAAAATATTACCATAAAATAGGAATTAGATAGGTTTCTAGTTCATTTTAACCCTTATCTTTTTTAATATAACCCCCGATAAACTTATTTAAACCATAACCATGACAATCAATTTTTTTTACGATTCATTATGAGAAAAAATTAGTGGAAAAATTATATAATATAAATTATTATAAATAAAAATAGTAATCCATTTTTACGAATTCAATTCACATATGTGGTGTAATTTAATTTTATGTTAATCCCACAGACATGACAAAAGCGTGATTTTCCAACGAAAAAGTTTTCATAAGTATATAATGTTTTAATATCAATGTTCTATATTAAATTGAATTGAATTAAATAAAATGTATAGATTATAATATATTTTAACTCATTTTATTTTATAATAAAATATAAATCAAATTTTAAATTTTAAATGCTTCAAACAAAAAGGTATTTTTCAATATAAACTAGTATCTCTCACTATCCTCAAAAAAATTAATATTATTAGAAAATTCTTAAAAATTAACTCTATGAAAATTTTTACATAATGATTAAAAAAATGAAGTTTATTTTTTAAAATAAAATTTCTTTGAGTGGTAAAAAATAATATTAATTTATGTGTAGAAATCACGATGAAACCGCTTTTTAGATAAATATAGTTTTTCTAAAAAACATTTATTTTTATTTTAAATGTTTGTTTATTTTATTTATAATAAAATGATAACCTTTTAATTTATTTTCTTCATGTATAAACTATATAATTTTCATAATTTAGTTATTCCTAATCACACATGGCAATTTAATGGATATTTTATAATGGTATACTACATAATGATTCATTTAGACTCGAGGTTTCATGTATCGTAAGATATATAAGGGATTTTCGGTAAAAAATATTGTAAATTATAAATGTTTTACATTATTCCCTATTAAAAGAATTTCATACTCAAAATTTATAGAATGTCACCTAATGAGAAAATTTGGGTAGTTATTCATTACAACTTCCTTAGTTTCCCATATCACCTCTTTTATTTTATATTTTCTCCAAAGTAATTTTACCTGCCGATTCATCTGATTCCTCAACACTTGTTCTCTAGTGTTCGGAATCTAGATAGCATATTCAAAGTAAGATATACCGGGTTCCAATTATATTTATTTTGAGTTGATCACATGATTTGGGAGTGAAATGTACTTATTTTACAATGATATATGAAACACATCATGTACTTTAGAGAGACATAATGGAACTTCCAAATGGTTTTCAACAACTCCAATTATTTTAGGATTTCAACATGTCTATTGTATATGAGGATTATTTTACCTTTCTTAATATACATTATAACACTCTTCCATGGGGATACTTTTAATAAAACATAATCACTCAATTAAAATTCCTAATCTTTCCTCCGGTTATCAGTATAACACTTTTTCCTTCATTGAGTTGTTTTTTATATGGGATTTAATTTTATTTACCTTTTATATTGTCTCCTCCTCATGTTATAGACCTAAAAGCTTCAATTCACTAACTTTTTCCCTACAAGTTGGAGTATGACATCTCTTTTTATATAATACTTCATACAAAGCCATTTAAATACTTGAATTAAAGATATTGTTTTAGGTGAACATTACCAAAGGTAAATACTGATCCCACATACCTTGAAAGTCAAGATATCTTGACCTCAACATGTCTTATAATGTTTCAATTGCCCTTTAGGATTTTACATCAGTTTTTTGGTGATAATAAATTCTAAAATAATGGTTAGTATCAACATCCTTATGATGAATCTTCCATAATTTCAATGTAAATTGCATATCATGATGAGACACAATTGATATAGGTACACCATTAAGTCTTATAACTTCATTAATGTTGATATTTTCAAGGATCTCAATAGATAAATCTTTTTTTATATATAAAATTAATGTAGATAATTATTGAGGAGATAAAAAATTACTAATATTGCATAATTCTTTCCATGATTCCATGGTAATGAAGTGAAACAGTCTGTAGTAATGTTATAACATTTTCACATTGTAATAGGAAGAGGTTTCACTAATCCTCTAGGATACTTAACTTATTAATAAACCAAACACCTTGACACATAATATGCAATTTTAAGCGTAATATTATCCCACTAAAAGTGTTCTTTCAAATCTCCATTCATATTGGTGGTACCTAGTTGTATCGAGAAATTTAATCACTGATAATTATCCCAAAATTTCATTTTCAGATCAGATATCGATGGAACACATAGTTTCTATCCAAATTTCAGAACACCATCTTCATATATTATGTCTTATAATTTACCATATTTCGTGGATTTAATTTTGATTTGATGATTCACATCATCAGGTTGATAAATTTTTATCTTTTCTAACAAATTTGTTTTGGAAATATTTTGAAAAATTATTGATGTCTCCTATTTTTTAATGTTTCCTATATCCATGTTTATTAAACCCTTGAACCTAAGATATATGTAAATCCTTATTTTGGAAAATAATCCATGATATTTAAGGATTAAAGCATCAATAACCTTAGTTCACTTCGAAAAATTGTAGTGTATTGAGAAATCATAGTCCTTGAGTATCCATACCCATCTTCTTTTCTTTATGTTAATATATTTATATGAAAAGATATATTTCATACTAGTATGACCCATATATATAAAGAAATTTCCACTATATATATAATGTATTTATATCTTTAGAGAAATGATTATGGCCATAAACTCTAGATCATGGGTCATATAGTTCTGTTAATTAATCTTTAACTACCATCATTTATAGTTAATAACTTTAACATTCTACATTAGTAAAAAACCAAATATGTTATTCGATGAATGAATATTTATTATGAACCCATAATTTACTAATGATAGAGTAAAAATTGGGGAATTTAGCTATCCCCTATTCAATTCATAAACAATTCTCCACATTCCTTTGTCTATATAAACTTAACCCCATTATGAGTATGTTTGGATAATAGGTTAGATAATTGGGAAATTTTTTATCAAATGTCAGATAGTAACCTTCCAAACCAATGAATCTATGTACCTCAGTTATGTTCTTTTGTGTAAGATATTTTTGTACTACCTTTGTCTCCATAAGATCAACTAAGATCCCATCCTTGGATAAAATATGGCCATGAAAAGAAACATTATTATAATAGATTAAAGGATTATTCTCAAGTGATTATTATGCTCCTCATATCTCTTATATTGAACTATTATATCATCAATAAATACCATAAAAAATTTATTAAGATATTCATTGAACACTCAATTCATTTGATTGACGATGAAAGAGGGTTCATTAGTGAAACCAAAAGAAATTACCATAAACACATAATTCCCATACCTCATATAAAATTATGTATCTAGAATATATTATTTCATTACTCACAATTGATCATACCAAGAATGAAGGTCAATCTATAAAAAATATTGAGCTATGTGAATTTGATCGAATAAGTCATCAATGAGAGGTAGTGTATACTTTTTCTTTATTGTAATAATATTTATTTGACTATAAAAAATACATAGAATAATAGATCCATATTTATTCTTAATGAAAATAATTTGGGTTCCCCAAGTTGAAACACTAGGGAATATAAATCCCTTATCACAAAAATCATGTAGTTATTTCTTTAAATCCACTAATTACATAGTGGCCATTATATATGGAGTCTTTGATATTGGTCTTTCACTGGGGATTAAATAAATGGAAAACTCAACTTCATAATATAATGGATCTAAAAGTAACTTCATAATAAATATCTCATTGTATTCCTATAAAATATGTATATCCTCAATTTGAATATTAAATTTTATATCTACAGATTGAGCCTACTCTTCCTCCTCGAGAATCTCATTCATAAGATATACTTGGGGTAGATATTAACAAGACCCAGATGATAAATAATCCCCTCAAAATATAAGGAGTTCCACATATTCTTCATGTATCATAACTTCATTGTCATTGAAATTAATTTTTTCACTATATTTTGATAGCTAGCCTATACCAAGGATTACATAAAAAACAACCATAGGTATAACAATGCGTTCATCAAATACGGATCATTTATATGTCATAATGAGAATTTACTAAAACATCTTTGTTATAGTGAGCCTTCTACTATGAGTCTTGACTGATAACTCCAAACCTAAGATGCTAGGAAAATATATAATTTTATTGGAAAATATAAAATAAATAAAGGAGTGTGAAGTTCCCGAATCAAATAAAGCATGGGATAAAGTTGGGGACATGATTAAAGTACATGCCAATATATTATTACCGACTTCAACTTTAGTTGTTGTGATCACATAAGCATAGCCGTGGTCCATATGCCATTTTTGTGGAAAATTAACTTGACGTCTGAGAAAATAATTCTCATAGTATCCCATATTCTTATAGTTGAATCATTTCACATTGTTAGCTCTTTTGTTCCCCTATAATAATGATCATGGTGGCCTTTCTCTCAAAAGAGATAGAAAAATCATATTACCATCAAGAATATTCCATAAGACTTGGAGAATTATTTTGTTATCTTAATGAAATATAATACTATGTCCTTGTATGATGAGAAATTAAGGGAGAGTATTTAACATCAATGTATTTTATTAATTCTACCAAATAAATGGTCAATATAACACTTGGGATTGTGTTAATTTTTTGTATCATGCCTTTCTAACCTTGTAAAGATTTATTCATACTTAGCAACATTTTAATCATCCATTTTTCTTAGATTTTTGGAATATGTCTCTATATCTACTCATTTCTTATGATGATGATATTTCTCTAATAATAGTACATTATAATTTATACAAACCATGTTTTCTATTTCCTCTATATCCTTAGTGTTTTGAATCAATGAAAACCATTGAAATGCAAATATGGCGATATGATAAAATTCACTAAAAACCTTCTCCCTTTCATTAATTTATAGAGATATATATATATATATTCCCTAAGTAAATTATCCATTACTCAACTATAAATGGATTTTTAGTCCCATTAAATGATGGAGGTTTCTGATGCATGAAAGGTCTAACATTGTTACACCATGTGTTTAATCTTCAAGTTGCTCCATACATGTAAGAACCTAGTTTTTCTATGTTATAAGAATCCTTTAAATTTTCATATAAATATTTATCATGGACCTAATATGAATGCCTTAATAAAAAATAATTATTTTTTTCCAACATGGATATATCTGTTGGTAAAGGTGAATTTTCGATTGGTAAAACATTTTAGAAAAAAATTTGGCATTTACCTAAACTATAGGTAAATAATATATCACTAAATTTTAATGAGATAGATAAAATATTTTCATTATAATTATAATAATACCAAACAATAATATATATATGTTGGTCAGATTATTTAGAAAAGGATTTATATAACAAATATATCCATCGGTAACAATATTTCCAATATATAATTTCCTTTTATAAATTATATTTAAATAAAAATTATAAATTTTCTTTAGTAAAATTAAATATTATATTTATTAATTAGTCATATATAATATAGATCTAATCGAAGAATATTTTCACACAAGTTCAAAATTAGATAAATATTAATTATATTAAAAAGGTAATTTAATAAAAAATGAATCAATACATAGTTTTAGTTTATTGATACCTAAAAATATCATATAAAACAAAAAAACCATATGATCCATATATGAACCCCCCCAATGAAAAAGGGAATGTTTTATCTTGACTGTAATCCTCTATTACCCATCATGGTAGAAGAATAGTTCCTCCCAAGATCTTTCATCACCCCCAAGTAGGCCATTGGAAGGAAAAAATCAAGTCAACTCCAGTAAAAGTGAGGAACCTCAATTCACTATTATGCTAAACCCTTTGGCACCAGGATCTACATCACACACAACCAAAAATCATACCTATAGATTTGTGAAAAATGTCGGTATAAATTGTAGCAAAAAATGAAAGTATAAAAAATTAATATGTTTGGAATGATCATTTTTCATTCATTATCCCTATTGAAAACCCAAAAATCAAGTCAGCTACAATACCAGTGATGAACCTCATGTCATTAGTATTCCACAAACTTTAGCTCCATAACCTACAACACACACAACCAAAGAGCATACCCACAAATAAGTGCAAAATATCTACATGAACTGAAACCAAAATAGAAATAAATATAAATATAAAAAAACAATATGTATAGAGTGATCATTTTTATTAATCATTTCTCTTAAAAACTAGACAAATATGATCATCTATGTTCCACTAGGGTTCAATATGGTTAACCCATAATCTTAATTCATTTGTTCAAAATGGGCTGTAACCAAAAATCTATGAAATTACCTCAAAATACAATTAGTATTTTAAAAGATCAGTAGTAATAAAACTAAATCAGAATGACACAAAATAATGTCAAGATTTTTTAATAAAAAATGAAAATATTTTCATAGAGAACAAAAATACTACTCAATTACCACATTGAGATGCTACAATACTACCAAAAATAGTTTCATAAATTATCTAATAAAACATTCCATATATTCCTAGGAAAAGTGGAAACAACTACATGATTTCAACATGAAACAAAAGATAACTAAATAAAACATACTAGAGTTCCTACCTAAGGAATATTTAAATCATCCATGCCAAACCACCAAATTAGAAAACAAAAAAAACATCCACTAATTTTAATGAAATATATTTACTTTGATGGAGTGCGCTCGGGAGCTAGGGTTTGGGAAGCGATGGCCGCCGTAGGCGAAGATGGATTCCGAGCAGGGTCCTCCTCCATCGGTGGAGGATGGATCTCTTCCTGATGAGAAACGTTCTGTGCCTCTTCTGAAACCTCATACCTTGAATTTGTTCCCTTAAATCTCTCTCTCACCCAAGGTCCCGGAGCTTCATGGAGGGTTTCCGCAGCTCTCGGTCACGGCCCGCGAGTTCAATGATGCATCGTCTCTTCTCAATCTAACTTTGGTTGCGCGATTTAGGAAACGGCGTCCACCGGTGGACTGCTTTGATCGTTTTATCTCTGGTTCGTGGAATCTCCAGGAGCGTCCCACAGTGGGTCTTCTGGATCCAAGGCATATAATGATCCGTTTCAAGTCGGAGGAGGACTTCGTCATGGCCTGGTCTTCGGCACCGCGCACCTCTGATGGATGTCGATTCCTACTTTTCCGATGGTCGTATGATCACTATTTGAAGCGCGACGCGTCGACTATGGCGATTTGGGTAAGATTTCCAGAATTACCTCTTCCTTTTCAAAATCCCGCTATCATCCGTATGCTTGGAAACCTAGTAGGTCATTTCTTATGTTCGGACAGCAGGACTAGGGCTGTAAGCCACCCGATCTCTCCAAGAGTTTGTGTTGAAGTTGACCTTTTGAAGCCACCAGTTGAGTTTGTCTACATTGCGGCATGTGAGGAGTTTAGGTGTAAACAACCTGTTGTCTTTGAATCATGGTTTAATTACTGCTCTCGGTGTCTTAAGCTTGGTCATTTGAGGGAGGTTTGTAGAGGCAGGAAGGTGATGCCGCCCCTGGCAGTGGTTCCTGAGAATACCGGAGATCCTCAATCTCAGCATAGGGTGCAGAACTTGGGTGATGGCTGGACAGATGTTGGGCATACAATCTCACAGCCTTTGGAGGGTAGTAAAGGGAAGTATTTGCAGGGGCATTCGAACCCGAAAGTTGGTGATGTCTTCGGAAGGCTTAGGAGGGATCTGGGAATAGTATCTGCAGGGGGTCGGACCAGTGATTTGAGGCAGGTAGGCCAAGCTGCTGGAGTGAGCAGTGGTCCAGAGCAGTCTGCCGTGGGAGGGGAGCAGGCTGGGAATGGACTTGTTGGGACTGCGGTGGATGAAGCTGTGGGAGGGGAGCAGGTTGGGAATGGACTCGTTGGGACTGCGGTGGCTGAAGCTACTGGTAAGAAGGAGCTGTTGAGACTTGATGATGCTGTGCAGGCAGAGGGTGCTATGAAAGTTGCGGATGGTTGGGTGAGGGCCTCTCCGGGGCTCAAGCTCTCTAATGTTCAGCAGGTGGAGGGCTTTGAGATGGGCAACAGTTTCTCTAGTCTGCTGAGTGCTGACTTGGAGTTGGGTCAGGAGCAACCTGTTCTGCAGCCTAGCATATTGGAAAATGGCAGTGAGGAGATGGATCAAAATGTGTGTTGTGTGCTTCTTGAAGGAAACAGGGGACAGTTGCAGGGGCAGGGAGCTGCTGGGGCTGTTAGTGAAGTCCTCACAAGGGAGGAAGGTGGGAATACGAAGGTCGGGCAGGTCACTCAGCTTGGTATGTCTGGGGTGCTGGGAGTTGATGGGACTACCGATCAACCACAGTGCCTAGATGTTATTGATCCGAATAGTCAGGCGGAGCAGGAGCAAGGTCTAAGCAATGGACAACAGTTGGTGTGTTTTTCTGGGAACTGGGGGGATTTATCTGATAGTGAGAAGGAGAATGCTGGCCGAAGTCGGGCCTCGTTCAGTGATGTGGTTCAATTCGGGAAGAAGACCATGGATGTGTGCGCGAGTAGTGTGACCGCCCCCCCAAAAAGAAGGCCGCGAAAGGATTACTCTAATATGCCGAGGCCGTTACCTACAAGATCCTCTCTGGGAAAGGGTAAAGGGATGAATGCTTCGGATGAATTTCTGCAGTTGGAGAAGTTAAATCTCAGACGCAAGTATGTGAAGCTGTTGAAGCAGTATGAAAGTTCGGAATGGGAGTCGGTAACTGCAGATGAGGCACTTGGTTATGGAGCTGATGATGGGTACGGTTTTTAAGATGTTTTCATACGCTCTTGTTTTTTAATGTTTGCCTTCTGTACTTTTATTTTATTTTAATAAATGGTCAGAGACTTTGTCTCTGACTGAGCCTTTCTGGTTATATTTACTTTCTCATATGATTCATTGAGTATTTGGAAATAAAAATTTATAAATGTTTGTGATAGATGAAAATAATTAGCACAACAAAATATATTTTAAACAACTGATGGGTAAAGTTTTTTAGTAAATAGTTTCTGCCAATATTATGTAATGTATTATATGTTCTTATGTTTATAAGGTATTTATCTTGATATTTTTTGTTATTTTTGATGTTTTGGATGATTAGGGTAATCAAATTGAGTCAAATTTGTGTATCCTCGGTGTTATTGGATTTGAAGTGAAAACATTGGTCAAGAATTGGACTAATAAAAATATCATGATTATAATTTAAATCTAATTAAATGTATTTTATTAAAATATAATTCATTTTTATGTTCAATTGAATTCGAAATATGTTTGATAAAAAATAGTTATGAAAAAACATTTTTTTTATTTTATATCAGAGATACGTATACCATATAATGCCCTGACCTTAAACCTTAATTAATATTGAATTAAATGAATAATTCACATTGAGGATCTTTTCAGGTTTAGAGTTTTAGAGAATTAGGACATAACTATTACATCTCAAAAGATTACAAAGTAGAAACTTTTACTAAGTTTCCATAAAATAAAAACTCTTAAAAAGAAACATGTCCAGTTCCATGTTTTAGGTTGCATGACTTTCCCTTGATCCCATCCTTGACCCTATTCCACGTTAAGTCCTGTGAAAAACTTTTCAAAAACCTGGGATGAGCATAAAAAGCTCAGTAAGGGATACACAAAGAATGAAAAATGTTAGTTTTTCAAAACAACAAGTAAACCATGTATACTTTATCAAAGTAATACTTTTCACCTTTTCGAAGTAGTAAAAACTCTTCACTGAATAAAAGTTCATTACTTACCCTTCTGTAACCAAAAGATTACCATAAAACCCATATAAATATCGCATAACATATAAAGGTAACTTAGGACATAAACATACTTAAGTGGAATAACCATAAGGTCGACTTCCACACATATCACTTAATAGAATAGCCATTCAGCCAACTTGCATACATACTTAATGGAATAGCCATATGGCCGACTTCTATACCCAATGCATTGGAGGTTATAACATAACCACCCATCCTGGTATTCACGGCACCACCCATCATATGTTTTATCACATAACCACCCGTAAAATGTCCAATTACAATTATAAAATTATAACACATAAAACCAATATAAAGGAATGATAAAATTTCCACATTTCAATCACAATATATCATTTAAATATATTGACAAAATAGAATCCTTTATCAAAACCATTTTCAATACCAAAATACATAAAAGAGTATATGGTATTTATTTTATTTTAAAAACATTACGGCTTGTTGAGGAAGCCAAAGATCAAATAATACTCGCGGCGGCGGAAAAGGTCGTTGTCACCGCATACGTTAAAAGAAACATTCCTTTTTGTTGTTTAGTAAAACGCTTCGTAGAAAAATATTCCTTTTGTATAAAAGTAAAATTCAAAGGGGTTTATACACTGTATAAAATAAAGTTGTGTATAAAACGAAATATGCCTAAATGAATGGAGATTGAGACGAAGTCCCTTACAAAGACGGTATCCTTGGTTTAAGGATAAATCAATTACATAATTATGTGTGACAAAAGAATACACCAAATATAAGTGGATATTAAGTGTAAAACAATCAGAGTTTATTCACACATATTCATAGAACGACATATTCAAGGAGTATATGTTTATCCCAAAGAATCAAATTTGGGTTAAGATGTTCCCTTGCAAAAATTTGACAGCCTAATGGCGTCACTACAAAATTCAGAAAATGAGTTGATGAGAGATAAAAAGGGTATCTCATCACATGGAAATAAAATTTAAATCAATAAGTATATAGAAGAACATATCCCAACATAATAGTATGTGAATTAAAATACATAACAAAATAAGTCTTTTAAAAAGAGGAGGGTGAAAGGTTCCCTTACCGACATGGGTATCTTTCGAAACATACACCCCGTGAAAGAAGGACAATAAAACATTGATGTAAATACTCATAAATGAGAGTATATTACACAATGAGTAAATTAATGGGCAGTACATACACCACTCAAAGGAAATTGTGGCAAATTTAGCATAAATCTCACGGGAATAAAAGTGAGATGAAAAATCAATTACGAAACCTCGGCAGCCTAACAGCGCCACTTAAAACTTACAGAAATGGATCGATGAGATCAAATATGGTCTCTCATCATATTAAAATAATGTTTACAGCAGGAGGAATATAAAATAACATCCCACAACATAACAAAGAGGAGCTTAAAATAAGTGACATAAAGGAGAGTAATTAAAAATAAAGAGAGAGGTTAGATCTCTTACGAAAATTCGGCAGCCTAACAGCGCCACTCAAAACTTACAAAATGGATTGATGAGAGAGAATAGGGTCTCTCATAATATGAACATAAAAATTACAGTAGTAGTAATATAAAATAACATCCCAATCACAAGAAAGATGAGCTTAAAATGAATGACATAAAAGAGTGTACTTAAAAAGAAAGAGAGGGGTAGGGTCCCTTACCTCGGGTCCGACTTGAATCGATCGTTCTTTAATCTCCTGAATAATAAACTTGTGTTAATTTCTACTTCCTTAAGAACTTTTTTCTAGTTCATTACTCCTTTTATATCACTTATTACCATGTCATGAACATTATGTAATAATTTAAGTTAATAACGGCTGTTTTGTCGTTATTTGGTACTTAAGTCAAAAGTGAACTTCTTATATTTACAAGTTGTTCACGTAGTCAAATATCCATTATCTCAATAATGATATTCATGATTTGGATATAATATATATCATATATATCCAGCATATTCATGTATTTATAATATTACATAATCATTTAAGGGTAAGAAATTAAATGCACCGTTCATGGAGACGGTAAGCCATACGTACGCATGAATGCTACTTTCATTTCTATGCCATATTAATGGAATTAAAACTAAATGAGAGATATTTATATTTTTAATTCCAGAATTATTTTAATCCTTTATATGTATCATACATCATATATATCCATTATATGTACTTATAATAGTACATTAAATTTGAGGATAAGAAATGAAATGCACCGTTCATGGAGACGGTAAGCCGTATGTACGCATGAACGCTACTTTAATTTCTATCTCATACTTTAATGGAAAGAAAAAAATAATGATATAAAGGTATATTATAATTCCAGTATAAAATCATATATAATAACTTTAAATCCGTCCTTTATACGTCTCACATATGGCATTAACGAATCAAATCACTTTGAGGGGGCGGTAGTCCGCACTTTCTAAAATGAAGATATCGCGTATAACCATAATGGAAGCCATAAAGGTATGACACAAATGAAAAATAAATAAGCTTAAGTAAAACATAAAAATATTATATATCATATATAAACATAGTGACATATTAATGGCCACCTTTGAAGGTGTTATATGAGTGTTGAATAATCATCGTTTCGTGAGGCAGAAATTCACCATCCACAAAAATAGTATGTTCTTTAACCATTAGATGAAGTTGTGTGTAAGTGTATCTCGAATAATTATTATAAAAACAATATAGTATATTTAAGATACTGGATTTTTTACAAAAGAAATTAATAAAAAGAGTTTAGGGTGTTGGAGAAGCAAAATAAAACAAAAGAGCACAAGTGAAGACGTTACATTAAAATAGGGAAACTCCCTTTGGTTTGAACCAAAAGGGTTTCTTGAAGAGCTTACTGCCTAAGTTAAGGATTCTAGGATGAGGAGAGGGATGTGGAGAGACAAAATTATCAGAGATTGGCCGAACCAAAGGTTTGAGAGGTGTGGGTAAGGTGGTAGAGGTGGGGGCCTTTTATAAGAGGAGAGGAGGGGCACCCTTGGGAAAGTATAAAATGTTACTTTATTTTCAAATGGTTTTCGGATTTTAATGGTCCCACATTGATGTGTTTCAAGGATAAGGTGATAAGGATTCTAAATTCACCCATACAATAAGTTTTGGACATGTGTAGGTTCTAAATTTTTCATTATCTTTCCATTCTATTTAAATCGTTAAATATTGAGGTCATCGCTGCATCATCATGATGTCATAAAGAGTTTAATTTATTTAATGTCTAAAAATTATAAAAAAAATACTATGATGTAGGAAACCATTTTATATTTCCAATGAATATTTATAGTCAAAATTATGACTTGTATAACCACATGTAAAAATTGTTTTAGTAAAACAAATCATGTTTGTGACATTTTTATTTTAACTTTAAATAAAAGGCATAAATGTCATTATCAAACCCAAGTGGCTCCATGGGGTACCATAAATCGACCCATGGGTGTTCTTGGTCGGCCATAACTCATCCAATAGGTGTAGTACAAGTGTCAAGATATTTTCATTTTATTATAATATCATTTTTACCTTAAATCACACTAATTACCTTTAATCGCGATTAATAAAACTTAAAAGTTACTTTTCATCAAAAATTATTTTCATCCCATTGAACCAAATTTTACTTAACAATTAAAATAATTTAAACTAGATTTTTGAAATTCAAATCACAGAAGTGGTAAAGTCCCATTTAAACGAAAAATCAAATTTTGTAACCACCACTTTGTGGTTTCACTATTCATCAAAAATTGATGTTTTTCAGAAAAATACCAAAAAATCACCCTAAGCTATATTTGATATTCCAAATTCAAAAATGATGTCTATTTTACCAAATTCATAACATAGAAGTTGAATTTATTAATTTTATAATTTATTCCCACTGTTAAAACAAATAGCGTGTTTTTATGAAACAATATCTTTCAAAAGATTGACACTCGTTTATGTCCAATCATAAAGTGATATTAATTACAATGACCGCCATTGGATTAAATGGTAAAAATATATTCTATTTACACTTTAAAACCAATTAAAAAGATAATCTAATCATATAAATAAATTAGATTAAAAAGATGTTTTGAATTAAAATACAACATTTTTCACTATTCATTAAAAATTGAACTTTTTCGGAAAAATACCAAAAATTCACACAAAGTAAATTTTGATGTCCCGATTATAAAGAATAATTTTATTTTGTCAAATATAACACATAAAATTTTCAAAAAGTGGATTTAAAAGAGGTTCGCCATTAAAAGGCGGTTAATCGACCTTTTAAAGAATATTAGACTGTCTACGCTTAAAATTGGATTCATTCGCATTTTTAATCCTCTATCATTTATTGTAAAGAGTAAAAATATTTGACAAACATATATAATCATTTTGTAGTTAGTTCTGTTCATTCCTTCCATTACAACGGCTAGGCATTAACTACCATTTAAAATAATATTATTTTATTATTAGAGTGCAACGTAAGATTCCCAAGAAACTCGTTGTTGCGTATTGGGTACACCATCGAGCATAACATCCCCTTTAAAGTAATATTAATATTTTATTCACAAATATTGATAAATATAAAAAATTCATATTCTTTATTTACCTGGGGTGTTACATCCTTCCCCCCTTTTGGGAATTATGTCCTAGAAATTTTAAAATTGAGCTTGGAAACATCCTTGAAAGTCCCACATCGGAACAAGAGTCGGTAAAACAATCACTTTAAAATAAAGAAAGATATGTACAGAGGTCACCCGAGTTAACCCATACTAGGATTCCAAGTATGAAAATATGGACATGGAGGAAAAACAAAGGGTCATGTTCTGATGGAGAGTGATAGTAAATATGTCTAGGAGAAAGTTAACCATAAGAAAATCACAAACTTGTGATGGGTTAAACGGTATTCGATTCCCCAGTAGGAAAAGTTAACAGACAACATTTTTGTTTTAAGTTACTTTTCATTGAGGAATTTATTTTTGAGCTTAACTAAATCAAAATGAAACATACTTACTTGTCATGTAGACTTTCAAATTTTACTAGATTCCTTAATGAAACTCATATTTTCTCCAAAATACGAGTATTTAGGAAGACTTTTTTTTCATTAAGAGTACTATAATCAATTTCTAGAGAATCACCTAACCCACAAAAGAGAACTATATACTTCCCATGTATTTAGACTCTAACCAAAACCAAAACCAAAAAGGTTAGTACAAGATCAGATAATCCAGAAAAGGATAACCCTTTATAAAAAGAAAATATATTCTTAATCTCCAAAATTTTCCCAACAAAACCCACAGTTCAACGAGGACCATTCGATAAACAAGTTTTCCATAAAATTCTTCAAAGTAAACCAAAATAAGATTGAATCCCAAATATTTGAAGGATTTAGTCACATAGTCTTCCAAGTTAAGTCGTATAATTTATCTCCAAAAAAACATCAGTTGCTCCAAAAGTCTCGCATTGAAAAGTAATTAACCTAATCACATATCCTCCATGATAGGTTAATCATTTTCATAAAAACCCAAAATCAACTTACTCTTAATTCATAAAATCACCTAACTAAAAAGAATAAGTCATACTAACCTGGGACTTCACGTAGTCCAGTGGTAGGCGATAAATACCCATTGTACTTTGGTTGTGGGTTCGATTCCCGTAGCTTTGTCTAACGCGACGGGTTGTCACACGGTCTGCGTGTTGTCCTTTTTCCAAAACTAAATAATTCTTAAAACATTCCCCAATAACGAGATAAAATCTTCAAAAACAACCATAATGTAATTTAACCTCAATTTTATCTCATGACTTTCACTTTTCATTATTACATATAGTAACCCATAATTACCTCAAAAGTAAGGATCATATAAACCCAAATGGTTCATTATAATTATTTCCACAAAAGTATAGATTACTATTCTTTGAATAAAATTTTCATATATTAAACATCAGTGTTACACATACTATAAAAAGTCTTCTAATGTACCCCATCATCAAAAGAGACTTAATACTCTTAAGAATTTCATCATAACTCTTGAAGCCCTTATATGTTGACTTATTACTCTTTCAACATTCTTCATGATCTATTAACCATTCCTTTCCAACTTATTCTGAAATACTTCTTTCCTACAAACAAAATCATGAATCATATCCTAAGATTCCAAAATAGTAAAACAAAAGTTAAGAAATAATCCATACCTTTGATTGGTCATTTTCAGTTTCTTCATCCTCAATCGGAATGGAATTAGGTATTGGTAAACGAATATTTTTACGATCTTGGTGATCCCATTCCCGAAACTTCTTCATAGGACATGTGTTTCATAATGACCATGCACACCACAATTAAAACATTCAATTGATCCCTCAGAAAGAACTTCTTTCCGTTTCCTCGAGTCAACTGGATGCTTCCTTTTTCCAGGGTAGGTTCTTGCTTTAGGACCTTCATTTCCACATCTATAGCATATTTCTGTCCCTTTGAAACATTTTCCTAGGTGTTTCTTTCCACATCTTTGACACATAGGTTTTTGAACACACTTACCTTTATGATTATTACCTGCAGTTCCGTAAGGATTTGTTTCTCGCATATATGATGCCTTATAGAAATTACCAAGGTTTAGGTGGTCAATCATGACTCCAAATAGTTGGTTGAGGATATACACAAGAGTTCTCATTGAAGCTCCCATATCATTCAGTTGCTCACTCAGAAAACTGTCACCGTTTCCTTCACATCCACTGTTACTTTAGTGCCTGCTCGATCCAGCCATTTACTAAAACCAAAAAGGTCAGTGTGAGTATATCAACAAAACGTTCATGTACTATTGAGGAAGATAAACACTAAGATATACTTCCTCATTCACTATATCTAAAACTAGGAATCTTTCTAAAATCCTAACCATTATGGTAATGCCACTTATGCTTAAATAATACCCTAACCTCTAAAGTTATCTAAACCAACCTTTGATAGCAACTATAAGGCCCCATCCTTAAACCTTACTTAATATTTAATTAAATGAATAATTCACATTGAGGATATTTTTAGGTTTAGAGTTCTAGATAATAAGGACATAACTATTACATCTCAAAAGATTACAAAGTAGAAACTTTTACTAAGTTTCCATAAAATAAAAACTCTTAAAAAGAAACATGTCCAGTTCCATGTTTAAGGTTGCATGACTTTCCCTTGATCCCATCCTTGACCCTATTCCACGTTAAGTCCTGTGAAAAACATTTCAAAAACTTGGGATGAGAAAAAAAAGCTCAGTAAGGGATACACAAAGAATGAAAAATGTTAGTTTTTCAAAACAACAAGTAAACCATGTATACTTTATCAAAGTAATAATTTTCACCTTTTCGAAGTAGTAAAAACTCTTCACTGAATAAAAGTTCATTAATTACCCATCTGTAACCAAAAGATTACCATAAAACCCATATAAAGATCCCATAACATATAAAGGTAACTTGAAAAATAAACATACTTAAATGGAATAACCATAAGGTCGACTTCCACACATATCACTTAATGGAATAGCCATTTGGCTAACTTCCATACATACTTAATGGAATATCCATACAGCCGACTTCCATACCCAATGCATTGGAGGTTATAACGTATCCACCCATCCTGGTATTCACGGCACCACCCGTCATATGGTTTATCATGTAACCACCCGTAAAATGTCCAAGTACCATTATAAAATTACAACACATAAAACCAATATAAAGGAATGATAACATTTCAACATTTTAATCACAATATATCATTTAAATATATTGACAAAATATAATCCTTTATCAAAACCATTTTCAATACCAAAATACATAAAAGAGTATATGGTATTTATTTTATTTTAAAAACATTACTTCTTGTTGAGGAAGCCAAAGATCAAATAATACTCGCTGCGGTGGAAAAGGTCATTGTCACCGCGTACGTTAAAAGAAACATTCATTTTTGATGTTTAGTAAAACACATCATAGAAAAAGATTCCTTTTGTATAAAAGTATAAGTCAAAGGGGTTTATACACCGTATAAAATAAAGTTGTGTATAAAATGAAATATTCCAGAATGAAAGGAGATTGAGACGAAGTCGCTTACAAAGACGGTATCCTTGGTTTAAGGATAAATCAATTACATAATTATGTGTGACAAAAGAATACACCAAATATAAGTGGATATTAAGTGTAAAACAATCAGAGGTTATTCACACATATTCATAGAATGACATATTCAAGGAGTATAAGTTTATCCCAAAGAATCAAATTTGGGTTAAGAAGTTCCCTTGCAAAAATTTGACAGCCTAATGGCGTCACTACAAAATTCGGAAAATGAGTTGATGAGAGAAAAAAAGGGTATCTCATCACATGGAAATAAAATTTAAATCAATAAGGATATAGAAGAACATATCCCAACATAATAGTATGTGAATTAAAAGTTATAAAAAAATTAGTCTTTTAAAAAGAGGAGGGTGAAAGGTTCCCTTACCGACATGGGTATCTTTCAAAACATACACCCCGTGAAAGAAGAACAATACAACATTGATGTAAATACTCATAAATGAAAGTATATTACACAATGAGAAAAATAATGGGCAGTACATACACCACTCAAAGGAAATTTTGGAAAATGTAGCATAAATATCACGAGAATAAAAGTGAGATGAAAAATCCCTTACGAAAACTCAGCAGCCTAACATCGCCACTTAAAACTTACAAAAATCGATCGATGAGATCAAATAGGGTATCTCATCATATTAACATAATGTTTACATCAAGAGGAATATAAAAGAACATCCCCCAACATAACAAAGAGGATCTTAAAATAAGTGACATAAAGGAGAGTACTTAAAAAGAAAGAGAGAGGTTAGATCTCTTACGAAAATTCGGCAGCCTAACGGCGCCACTCAAAACTTCTAAAATGGATTGATGAGAGAGAATAGGGTCTCTAATCATATGAACATAAAAATTACAGTAGTAGTAATATAAAAGAACATCCTGATCACAAGAAACATGAGCTTAAAAGGAATGACATAAAAGAGTGTACTTAAAAAGAAAGAGAGGGGTAGGGTCCCTTACCTCGGGTCCGACTTGACTCGATCGTTCTTTAATCTCCTGAATAATAAACTTGAGTTAATTTATACTTCCTTAATAAACTTTTTCTAGTTCATTACTCCTTTTATATCACTTATCACCATGTCATGAACATTATGTAATAATTTAAGTTAATAACGGTTGTTTTTTCATTATTTGGTACTTAAGTCAAAAGTGAGCTTCTTATATTTACAAGTTGTTCACGTAGTCAAATATCCATTATCTCAATAATGATATTCATGATTTGGATATCATATATATCAAATATATCTAGAATATGCATGTATTTATAGTATTAAATAATCATTTAAGCGTAAGAAATG
Source organism: Viscum album (assembly GCA_963277665.1). NCBI lineage: Eukaryota > Viridiplantae > Streptophyta > Magnoliopsida > Santalales > Viscaceae > Viscum > Viscum album. The sequence goes on from OY728147.1 coordinate 162,064,407, forward strand.
AAATGCACCATTAATGGAGACGGTAAGTCGTACGTACGCATAAATGGTACTTTCATTTCTATGTCATATTAATGGAATTAAAAATAAATGAGAGATATGTATATTTTCAATTCCAGAATTATATTCATCCTTTATATGTATCATACATCATATATATCCATTATATGTACTTATAATAGTACATTACATTTGAGGATAAGAAATGAAATGCACCGTTCATGGAGATGGTAAACCGTACGTACGCATGAACGCTACTTTCATTTCTATCTCATACTTTAATGGAAAGAAAAAAATAATTATATAAAGGTATATTATAATTCCAGTATAACATCATATATAATAACTTTAAATCCATCCTTTATACGTCTCACATATGGCATTAACGAATCAAATCACTTTGAGGGGAGGTAGTCCGCACTTCCTAAAATGAAGATATCGCATATACCCATAATGGAAGCCATAATGGTATGCCACAAATGAAAAATACATAAGCTTAAGTAAAAAATAAAAATATTATATATCATATATAAAAATAGTGGCATCTTAATGGCCGCCTTTGAAGGTGTTATATGAGTGTTGAACAATCATCGTTTCGTGAGGCAGAAATTATCCATCCACCGAAACAGTATGTTATTTAACCATTATATGAAGGTATGTGTAAGTGTAGCTAGAATAAATATTATAACAACATCCTAGTATATTGAAGATAATGGATTGGTTACAAAAGAAATGAATAAAAATAGTTTAGGGGGTTGAAGAAGCAAAATAAAACAAAAGAGCACAAGTGAAGACGTTACCTTAAAATATGGTAACTCTCTTTGGTTTGAACCAAAAGGGTTTCTTGAAGAGCTTCATGCCTAAGTTAAGGCTTATAGGATGAGGATAAGGATATGGAGAGACAAAATGATCAAATCTTGTCCAAATAAAAGGTTTGAGAGGTGTGGGTAAGGTGGTAGAGGTGGGAGCCTTTTATAAGAGGAGAGGAGGCGCACTCTTGGAAAAGTATAAAATGTTACTTTATTTTCAAATGGTTTTCAGATTTTAATGGTCCGACATTGATGTGTTTTGAGGATAAGGTGATAAGGGTTCGAAATCCAGCCATACAATAGGTTTTGGACATGTGTAGGTCCTAGATTTTGCATTATCTTTCCATTTTATTTAAATCGTTAAATAATGAGGTCATCGCTGCATCATCATGATGTAATAAAGAATTTAATTTATTTAATGTCTAAAAATTATGAAAAAAATACTATGATGTAGTAAATATTTTTTGATTTCCAATGACTATTTATAGTGAAAATTATGACTTGTATAACCACATGTAAAAATTTATTTAGTAAAACAAATCATGTTTGTGACGTTTTTATTTTAACTTTAAATAAAATGCATAAATGTCATTATCAAACCCAAGTGGCTCCATGGGGTACCACAAATCAACCCATGGGTGGTATTGGTCGGCCATAACTCATCCAATAGGGTTAGGACAAGTTTCAAGATATTTTCATTTTATTATAATATCATTTTTACCATAAATAACACTAATTACCTTTAATCGCGATTAATAAAACTTAAAAGTTACTTTTCATCAAAAATTATTTTCATCCCATTGAACCAAATTTTAGTTAACAATTAAAATCATTTAAATTGGATTTTTGAAATTCAAATCACAGAAGTGGTAAAGTCCCATTTAAACGAAAAATCAAATTTTGTAACCACCACTTTGTGGTTTCAGTATTCATCAAAAATTGATGTTTTTTAGAAAAATACCAAAAATTAACCCTAAGCTATATTTGATATTCTGAATTCAAAAATGATGTCTATTTTACCAAATTCATACCATAGAAGTTTCATTAATTAATTTTGTAATTAAATCCCGCTGTTAAAACAAATAGCGTGTTTTTATGAAACAGTATCTTTCAAAAGATTGACACTCATTTATGCCCAATCTTAAAGTGATACTAATTACAATGACAACCATTGGATTAAATGGTAAAAATATATTCTATTTACACTTTAAAACCAATTAAAAATATAATCTAATCATATAAATAAATTAGATTAAAAATAGGTTTTGAATTAAAATACAACATTTTTCACTATTCATTAAAAATTGAACTTTTTTGTAAAAATACCAAAAATTTACACAAAGTAAATTTTGATGTCCCGATTATAAAGAATAATTTTATTTTGTCAAATATAACACATAAAATTTTCAAAAAGTGGATTTAAAATAGGTTCTCCATCAAAAGGCGGTTAATCGACCTTTTAAAGAATATTAGACTGTCTACGCTTAAAATTGGATTCATTCGCATTTTTAATCCTCTATCATTTATTGTAAAGAGTAAAAATATTTTACAAACATATATAATCATTTTGTAGTTAGTTCTGTTCATTCCCGCCATTACAACGGCTAGGCATTAACTACCATTTAAAATAATATTATTTTATCATTAGAGTGCAACGTAAGATTCCCAAGAAACTCGTTGTTGCGTATTGGGTACGCCATCAAGCATAGCATCCCCTTTAAAGTAATATTAATATTTTATTCACAAATATGGATAAATATAAAAATATCATATTCTTTATTTACCTAGGGTGTTACATACCAACAATAAAAAATAATTTTAATGATTAATTTTGCATAAGGGATTCAGTGACAATTCATTTGAATTGTTTTTATCCATTAAATAGTACTTTGAAATAATTAATATGCATGGGTCATTGATCTTTGAAACTTATATAGTGTTTTTTAGAATTTTTAGATGATTCGTAGAAGGTAATGGCTGTTGATTTATATTCTATTTTTTAGTTTCAATATCCTATGGTGAACATACCCATAAGAAATAGATCTCACCCTTTATAATCCTCATATATTACTTAGTAACCTATACAGAACAAAATAATTAATAACTTGCTTTAAAAACGTTATCCTAAGCCAATTTTGGCATCACATATATAAAAAAAAAATTATTCAGAATAAAAAAATTATTAGTATAATGTGAGGAATCCATTTTGGTCAACCAAAACTTTTAAAAATCATTAAAAAAATTATTTCTCTTGGTAACTCTTCAAACCGTATGTCAATACATTGGCAGGTATTTTGAAAAAAAAAACAGAAAACAAATAGTGTTTTTTTATTTATCCTAAAACAATTAAAATTAAAATGCGTATTAAAGATAATATAAGTGGAATAAAACCAATATATCAAAACTTAGTTAGGAAATATTTTAATAAGAATAGTTAGGTGTTCAAGAAATATAACTTTATCACATAACTTAACAATAAATGCTTATAGCAGTTACTATTTCTGATATATTATTTAAAATATGATATAGAAAAGTCCTATCAGTAAAAAAATTAAAAGAGAAATAACTAAATAATATTAATTATCTATAACAATATATATCATCTAAATTATAGTAGATACTAAAAACATCTACTAATATCAAATACAGTTTTTTGTCATGAAATATTTGTAGAGTCTAACATGTAATCAAAAATGATGTTGATGTCAGACTGATCTGTTCAGAAGATGACTATGGTGGGGGCTTGAAATGGAAACCATGAATAAAAATATACTTGGTTAATTTCTTTTAATAGTTTATAGAACAATTTATACATTCAACCTGGATAATAGTAGCATGAATAATAAATTATTTGAGCATTGGTTACACATAATTTATACCAACAGTTTACCTAAAATAGATCATATCAATTTGAATGCTTACATAAATGTAATGTTAGGATTGGGAATCAATTATTATTTGAGAAATATGTGTGAAAAAATGTAACATTAAAAAAATATTTCAAATTTTAATTTATGATTATATTTAAGATGGTTTAAATAAATTTAAATAGGTAAATACATGTAAAAAAAAACTACCCCTGGTGTATTGACTAAGTTGAACAGATTAATTAGATTTCGGACCAATTGAATCCTATATTTTATGAAATTATTGACCAAAATATAATAATTATATCCAGAAAGGAATTAGATTCATATTAAAAAAACCCTTTAATATAAGAAATTGATCCTTGTTTTATTAAAAATTAATTGTGAAAAAATATAATATGGTGTCAGTGCTGCTACATTTGAAATGGTGGGAGACATACTCACCATGAGGTGTAACTTTTCTAATTATTCTCTAAAAAATATTGAAGAGTTCTAGGTATGTCATCAATATTAGCTTCCATTGCTCCATAATTAGTCAAAAAACAATGGAACCTTCCTTTAAACTAATAGAGATGAAATTTACACCACTTCCTTGATTCCCAAAAATAACAAAAATTTCTCTTTCAATATTCAACATAAGATATTTATTGGGGAGCATAATTCTAGTAGGGGTATTAGATGTTGGAAGAACCCTCTCTTAGATAACATAATTCCAAGTTGGGATTAAACACTTTTCCACAGGATGCCAGAAATGAAGAAATTTTATTTAATTTAGAGTGGCTATAGAGAAGTATGTAATTATATTTCAAAAGCAACCCCAATAAAAAACAATAACAAGAAATATAATATGATCTAAATTTTTCTGAAACCATAACTTAAATTGAATCCAATTCAAAAAACATATAATCATGATTTTATGTATTGAAAACTTCGAGATTGGAAGTACATACCTAATAAGAGGTCCAAACATGGACAGATTGAATGTGAAATGGGTGTATTTCCATGCCCCTCCTTACACCTCATCTCTATAGTTTAAAGAGGGAAAAAATTATAGAACATCATTGCACGAGGGCATGAGAAATTATAGATAATCGAGTGTGTGGGTGTGGGTTGTGATGAATTAGAAGCGTGAATATAGGTGGGGATCACTACTGCATGGGTGATGAGGTATGAATATAGGGAGGCCATCATGAGCATGGTGGATGGCTCTGAGAATAGGAAGGGAATATGTTATATATTTTTTATTATTTATCCTTTTTAAATGAATAATTACGATTTCATTAAAATTTTAATAGTAGTGATATAATTGTTTTAGTAAAATAATTATAATTAAAAAATATTGTTAAATGATTTTCTTGTAGTGAATAAGCAATAGATTTATATGTTGAAAATGAAATTGTGCAAATAGTAATTAATAAAAATGGATTCAATTGTGGGAAAAAATGTATCTATTAATATGATAAAGAAACAAATTAAATTTCTACTAAAGTATATATTGGTATTATAAAAATTAATAACAAAATATATATTTTTTGGTTAAAATAAATGATGGTACTCGAATTTAATACTAATTAAACATAATATATGTTGAAATTATTCATTTATACCAATAGATATATTATATGTCACTAAATTTGTACTGGTAAAAGTCAATTTCATTATAGTGCATAGTGTGGTCACATACATTTTTAGGGTGTCCAAGGCTTGTTTAGAGCTAAAAAACCTAGCCGGTGGAAGAAAGAACTGGGAGACATGGTCAGTAGAAACCATGTAGCCCATACTACATGGTTTCTCCTAAATGTGAATGGTGTTTTAGAGGGAAAATCTGGGCACACAACTTTCTAAGTTCCCAGGGGTGAAAGACCATGTAGGGACCTTTTCAATCTTTTATAGAGGCATATGGTACAATTGGCGCTTGGTTTCTCAAACTATGTGTGTTCCCTCTTGAGGTAGTGAGGTGCACATGATTGATATGTAGTTTGGTCAACCATGGACCCAAACCAAATTTCCAAGTAATTTTTGGGTAAATGGCCCTTTTTCCCTTAAAAATCCTTATAACCCTATTTTTATTTTATCTTCTCCTCCAGCATACAGATTAGTATCCCCCTTTACATTAAGATCTCACTCTATGGATGTAATCTAGGTATCTTGGTATCTCCTCTAATAAATGTATGATTCAAACCTCTTCGGTCCTGTTAGATTCTTACACATAAGTTCTTCAATCCTTTGGCTCATTTCATCATTCTTCACCCTATCAACTATGCTATTTTGGTGTGATATATTGTTCCCTATTTTGAAGGAGTTGATACATTCTTCAATTTTATTGCTATCCAAGAAAAACTAAGGTTTGATACTAGATGATGAGAGTGTTCTGGTTATACGGTATGTGGTCTATGAATTTCCCTTAAAAGTCTCATCATTTATAAATTTCCGTAATTGTATGAATTCTAGTTTCACAAGTTGTTTCTTATTATATTAATATTCCTTGATTATATTCTATAAAATCAGGTTCTAGAGCCCTTTTCATACATTTTATTAATTCCATTGGAGGTCGTGACTTCAACGCCATTTATCCCAAGTAGGGTGTGATCACTATTATGATTTTAGTGGTTTAGTTATGAATATTTAAACCACTATTCAGGTGTGATATAAAATGAACATGATAAGGTAAATGTTTTAATTAATTAATGAATCCTTTAATTGATAATGGATAACACTTGTATAGTGTATATAGTTATCAATTTACCCTTCTAAGGTAAGTGTTATAATTTAATAAATTAATCTTGAATTTTTTCATGTAAGGTATACATTTATATATATCCCATGTCCTTAAAAAATGTTTATAATTGAATTTATATTGGTTGAATGTCCTCATCCCACCTTTTCATGTCTATAAATGGTAAATTAATGAACCTAATAAATTTTTAAGTAATTGTTGTTCTATAGGGTTGAATGTCCTTGATATACCCCGCCACATTAATTAAATATAATGGAACAAACCTAATGTATTAATATTAGCAGGATTATTAAAAGGCCTAAATTGAATAATGAGTTATGTATAAGGTTCCTATTTCATATGTACAATTTTATCTTTATAGGAGTGGTGATATATGATCTCACCTTGGATTCCCAAGGGAATTCCTTAAGCACTTTTATGATTTCATTCTAATTCAAGGATCCAGTTTCCAAGGGAGATAACCACCAATGAACATAGTCCATGACTATTGGATGATTCTCAATATGATTCCATAGGATCCCTTTACTATCTTTTTGGATATTAGGATTCTTCAGATACATTCCTTCTATCCAACATCATGTATTCAAACATGTGGCACCATGGATTCACCCTATTGGTCCCAGTCATGATTAGACTATGATTTAATTGGATGAGATCCTTAGATATTGCTAGAATATTTTACAGTGGAATTCCATGGCATTTCCCCTTGGATTACACTCATACCCCTTTTACTACATGAATACTAGAGATACATATACTATTTGGGAAACCCCTGAGGTTAAGGATGTCGTGGTCATACCTTGGATCCTTATTTATTAATATCATGATCTATTACAGTGCCATTGAAAATTTCCCATATGGTATCCATATAAAATGAACTAGAATTAATTAATTAAATTATCTCATATTCAAAGAATTTACTAGTTTAGGCTGAAGAAAGTATGAGTTATTATTTTTGAATTACTTTAAATTTATGTATACATGTACATTGCTCAGTTTATATTCATATGATAGGTTTTATTGATGTTATTAGTTCTGGACTATTTAGATTTATCTCAAACCCTGTGAGGGGTTCTATTAGTACATGAGAAGATTATATGTATCTGGTGTTTATAAGGGGAAGCGTCCCACTTTGGACACCTGACTTTATTTCTTGCTTTTGGATGAGATCTTGGTAGCAGATGACCGAGCCTACTCTTCTGATGCTGGATAGTTTTTAGATCATTTTTGAATCTTTTTTATATCATGTATTTTCTACTACCATCTATACATGCTTTCCAATTTTGTAGAGACATGACATGAAATCATCATGTTTTTATATGATAAAATTATAATATTTGATTAATAAATTCAACTTGGATGTTTATATTTATTTCCAATGCATATAGTTTTTATACTGATTACATTATTTTATCTATCATTATACCACTATATTCCACTCCTACATGAGGAAATAGTCTCCCCATTGACACACATTGGGCCCTCACTACCAGTTGGTAGCCTCTGGCATACTATGGTGTGCACATGAGGCCATGTTTCCCAATGGATCGGGGAACCTTCAAGTGGAACCGTAGTTGGATGTCCCAAATCAGTATTAGAGATATTTTCTTTTCTTTTGTTTTATTATTTGCGAATATAGAAAATATATTAAGAAATTTTTTAAATTTCGTCATAATCCATGACTGGGAGTAGCTAACCCACATTTGGGGTGAATCCCAAGTTTCTTAGGAATAAGAAAATGTTGTTTCGTATTCCGATTATTACAATTAATATTCTTTCACCATTATGTGATACACATGAATTGTGGTATTTCAAATGATTTATGTATATTTAACTTGTATTGGTACAACAAGGAGTATTTCTATATGCATCATTATAGGCACCTAGAATTCACATTTCATGTTTATTTGATTTCATACATTGCTTTTATTGCCTATAATTATTGTGTTATCCAGGGTTTTTATATAAGTATGTGGTTATAACATATTATTCAAGGTATGATAATTGGGTATTTAAAGTGAAATCCCTAATATAAATAGTTTTTTCCAATATAGGTTGATACTGGACTCTTAAATAGCTAGTTTTTACCCTTGTTAGCTATATACCACTGGTTACATGAACTGGGATTTAGCTGTGATTGAGTGACTACTGGTTTAAATTTATGCGTTGTATAATCCCTCATAAATTAGAACATTTAATTTAGTGAGTCAATCCATCTTATATTACCTTTTACATTATGAGTCTGAATGTATAGATGGCTAATTAGAAATTAAATGGGAGTCACTTTTAGTTACAAAGTGTATGGGCCTTCATTAGATGGGAATGCTGATCCATTTAATTGAAAATTTATATATTTATATAATATGATAAAAAATTCAAAAGTCAAAACATGTCTATTAGAATGAAATGGTTTCCAATAAATAAATAGGCAAGGTTCTATGGACCTTTCACTTACTGGAACTCGTGTAATCAAACTTGAACACTTACCAATACCCAAATATTTAAGGAGGTAGTTGGGCTAGTACCTTAGGTAGTGAGACCTTATTATTATGTTCTTATTACTTTAGTGTGTATATATATTCTCAAATATTGTTTTGAGGAATGATCTAGGATTTTTAGAGCTATTCTACAGTGTCATCTTCAAGTCATGATCTAGGAGGGTGGTGATGACCAAGCTCTAGAAATAGTGGGACCTAGGCCAACAGTCTTACTTCTGAGAGTTCCACGTAAGGCACCATCAGCTACACCAAATCAGGTTACCGATGCTTATCTTCATGAGATGTTACTATATCTCATATAATACTTGTAGGGTTCTCACTAACCTACACCTACTATGGTTGATATAACTCGCGAGTTCAAGCAGCAACATCCTCCCATCTTTTTAGGGGATGGTTGACCTCATACTGGTGGGTATTGGATAGAGGTCATTATTTCTATCTTCAAGAATCTTAATACAAATATAGAGAGTATGGTAAATATTTCCACCTATATGCTACATTATATATCCAAGATCTGGTGGGATGTGATTACTTTGGTTGGTCATCACCGAGGCATGATCTAGTCATACTTCCAAACTACATTCTAAGATTAATTTTTTCCTTAAGACATTGATAGATACCCAGTCCAAGGAGTTCAAGAACCTAGAGAAGGGTTACATGTATTTTGTAAACTAATCAATTTGTTATAATGAGTTGAAGCACTTTGCACCACTTCTACTGGGTGATGAGTTATCGTAAGTGAGACATTTTGAGAATGAGATCATGTATGCCATCAGAACACTGGTGAATGTATTCCACCTATCTACATTTTGAAAGATTTTAAATTAGGATATTATCACTAAGAAAAAATTGAGAGAATCCAATAGTACTTCATAGAGGCTCAGTGCCGAGGCAAGGCATCAGTTCTTTCAGTACCTAAAGCATAGCCTTGAGGTTTCTCATCAAAGTAGTGGTGACCAAAGTGTCCATGTTGGGAGCTCTTTTATATGCCATCAGTGTGGATGGAAGGGGTTTTAGAAGGGTTATTTTGATAAATACCCACTAGAGTGTAATTTTTACATCCATATGGGTCATCTTCAGAGATTCTACTAGACCTTTAAACCTCTTTCTAGTGGAAGGGGATCCGTACATGCATGACCTTCAAGGACAAGATTAGTTATGTTACGCCTGGTTAGAAGTTGGAGTAGAACTGATAGGACAGGTCGAGGAGGTCATGTACATGATATACAGACTTTTAATTTTCAGTTCCAATAGAGAAAACCTGCTTATGGTAGTATATCTATAACATAGGGCAGTGGATCAATTCATTTTTCTGTTTTAAAGATAATGCTAGAGTATCAAAGTACAACACCATCTAAAGTATGATGTACTATTCTATTAGACTATAATATTTCTTCTTATTTATTTGATATAGGTGATTATCACTCCTTTATATCTTATTTGACCATGGAATGTATTAGGATAGAGATTTAGTACTTCTTTGGGGTGATGAACCTAGATACACGATTGGGAGTATGGTCTAAGATACACCAATGTAGGGGATTCACCCTTTAGGTAGGAAAGTGTCCCTTCTTATGGGACCTATTCATAGTTGATATGAAATGATTTTATTTCTTTGTTAAAATGGATTGGCTGGTTTCATATTATGCCTATGTGAACTTCTATCACTACATGACGTCTCTTACATCAATAGAGGCTAGTGGTTATCTTCACAAGGGTGTTTGGAATGTCCAGGACTATAGAGCTAGACTAAAGAATCATGGTCTTGGTGGAGTAACCCCCCAAAATTATAGTCTCTTAATAGAGGAGTAGTGAATACATATAACATATTTTCCTCACATAGTATCGTTTTTTAGGAATATCATTCCTGTTAATTTTTTTAGATTACCTCATGAGGGCGAGATAGACTTTATAATTGATATTGTTCAAGGATCATCTCTAGTATCAATTCATCTATAAAAAATATAACCTACTATGATCTTATAGATGAAGATATTTTTAGAAGATTTATAATCAAAGGGCTTTATCTGACCATCACTTCTTCACGGGGTTGAACCATTTTTTTTTCACCAAGAAGGGATATGTGACCCTTCAGATATTCGTTGATTATTGACAGTTGAACCAACATATAGTTAAGAACCGATATCCACTACCATGGATAGATGAACCATTTGACAAGATACAATGTTCTAGGGTATTCTCGAAGATCTACATGAGATTGGGATATCATAAGGTGCAAGTTCATACTTCAGATATACCACAAACGAATTTATAAAGTCAGTTAAGTTTATATGAGTATCTCATTATATCGTTTAGTATTATGAATGTTCCTTCCAATTTCATGGCTTTGATTAATTGGGTTTTCACAATTATCTGGATTCTTTTTTCATAGTCTTTATGGATGAAATCTTAGTGTATTATCACTCTCATAAAGACAATGTTAAACATATTTATATCATTTTGAATATAATGAGAGAGCATCGATTTTATTTTAATATTCCTATGTTCCACTATTGGATAGATAAATTTTCTTTATTAGGTCATATTATCTTAGAATAAGAATACCCATTGAATCAGATAAGGTGAGTTCTGTGGTTTCATGGAAGTAGCCATAGAATTTTTTTAATATAAAGAGTTTCTTGTGGTTGATAGGATATTAAAGGAATTTTTGACATGACTTCTTATTCCCTGATACACATCTTACTAGTCTTACTAAGAATGTTTTAATGTTCTTGTGGAATGAAGTGTGCATGGAATCTTTTCAGGAGATGGAAGGAAGGACTACCTCACAACCGATTTTGATTGTTCTAGATAATGGAAGTGTCTATATAGTACCATGTGATGCATTTGGAACTAGGTTTGTGTAGTACTAATGAAGGAGGATAGAGTCATTTCATATAGGTCTATCTAGTTTAGAACTCAATATCATAACTACCTAATGTACAACCTCAATCTTGTGGCAGTTGTTCACGCCTTATGCTATTGGAAACACTATCCAATAAGAGAGAACTTCATGGTGTATAAAGATTGCAAGATTCCCACATATATATTTAAATTGCATGAATTGAATCTCATACACTAAATTTGGGTCAAAAACCTTAATATTTCTACTTTGAGCTTGCCTATATGCCAGTAAAGGGCAATGATATGGCTGCTGTATTGTGCTAGAAAAATATGGAACACATTGTATGGGAAACTAATGATGAATGTGAATTGATGGAAAAATTTTATGAGCTACATCTAGGGTTTGGTGAGAGTCACTAGTAGTATTATATTTTAGCCTTAACTATTACCTCATCACTCATTGATATGGTGAAGAGTAGGTGGTTTTCAAATCTTCAGGGGTTGGTTATCTAGGTGAGTATACTAGTAATGGAACCACCTATGGATTACTATGTTGATAAATATGACATATTACATATAAATTGGAATATCTGGGTTTCTACATTTATGAGATGGAAACTGATGCAAGAGTCCCTTGATTCTCAATGGGAAGTTCATCTAGGAAACTCTTAGATGTATCGAGATATGTGATGGCATATTTTTTTGCTCTGGGATGAAATGTCGATGAGAAGTTTTATCATTAGGTGTTCCACCTGTCAGTAGGTGGAGGTAGATCACCAGAGACCTTTTATATATTTACAACCATTTCTAGGATCAAAATGGAAATTATAAGATTTTGGGATGGAATTTCTAATGATATTACCAAGGTTACCTTGAGATAGTTATATGGGTAGGGTAGTCATGGATTAACTGATTAATGTATCCCACTTCTTTCATATTTGAGATACTTTCTCAGTTGATGAGATGGGATAACTTTATGTCTTTGAGATTATACATCTACATGGACCCCCTCATACTATTATGTTAGATAGATACACTAATTTCACATTGAGGTTATGGAAGGTGTTATAGAGGGCTGTGTGTATACATGTTCTTATGAGCACATATTTTCACCCTCAGACTAGAGGCCAGTCAGAACTGACAATAAAGATATTAGAGGACATGCTCTAGTAATGAATCCATGATCTTGGTGGTTCTTATGAGAAGCATGTAACTCTCATAAATTTCACCTACAGTAATTTCATTCAATATTTGATTTAAATGGATCTGTATGAGGCCTTGTATGGTAGGTTGTTTTTTTCACCCCTGTGCTTGTTGGAGGTAGGAGAGGTAGTGCTACTAGGTCCTCATCTCATGAAGAATACATTAAAGTAGGTAAAACTGATCAGAGGGAATATTTATACTACTCAGTCTAGACATAAATCTTATACCGATCATTATCGATGACCTCTGTAGTTCAAATTTGGTGATCATGTTTTCCTGAGGGTATCACCTAGGCTTGTGCATAGAAATATATGGAGGAATGTGAAACTTTTATCTCCTTATACTGGGCTATTTGAGATTTGGGATAGAGTCAGGAAAATAGCCTATGGGTTTTTATTACCTCATAGGTATCATTCCTTTCGTGATGTCTTCCATGTTTCAAAATTTCACTATCATCAGGCCAATACATCTCATTCTTTTAATCCCTAGGAGACTAAGTTAGATGCCAATTCTTCTTTTTAGGATTATCCCATAGACGTCATTGAATAGATCATGAAGGATATTTAAGTCTATTCAATCCATTTAGTATTGGTTATGTTGTAGTATGATTGTGTAAAGGATGAGTCCTGAGAGTGGGAGGATGACATACGTGATTAGTGGTTGGAATTGTTCTTAGATAGTGTCTCACTACCCTTGGAAGTTAAACTAGGGGATGAGTTCCTTTATGGGGGGAATACTATAATAAACCCATTTTTATATTATGTATGAATTCTTTAAACATTAGTCTTATTATTTATCTTGGATATAATATTGATGCCTAAGGAGGTCCCATAAGTTTTAGGGGTGTATGGGGATTGTTCAAATAGCTTAACTCTATCCAGTGGAAGAAAGTACTAGGCCACACAGTTAGTAGAAACTATAAAACCTATCCCACATGGATTCCTCAAAAAATTTTGGACGAATTTCATAGGAAAAAAAATGGTGCATTAATTTACATAACTATGTTCCCAAGGCTGCATTCTTTTGAAGAGAACTCTATAATCTCTAGAAGAGGCATATGACATGGCAGGTGCACAATTTCCCAAACAATGTGGAGAAACCATTTGAGTTCCCTCTTGAGGTAGTGAGGGGAAAATTGTTGGCACAAGATTTTTCCAACCTCAAATCCAACCTATGAGGCCTAGTAATTTTTGGGTAAAATTACCATTTTCCATAAAAAATCCATATAAACTTATTATTCTTTTCTCCTTTTCTCTAGCATATAGATTAAGCTCATCCTTTTGGTTTAGAGATCCCTTTATATAAGTAAACTTGGTATCTTGACATCTCCTCCATCCAAAGTCGGGTTCAATCATCATCGATCTCATTGGATTCTTATGGGTACGTGATTCTATCATTCTACTAATTTTTACTTTCGTCAACCTATTAGATGCACTATTTTTTTGCAAGCTCTTATGCCCTATTCTCAGCACATTGACCTATTCTTCAATTTTCTACCAACCCAAAACAAAATAAGGGCCTATACTAAACTAGAATAGTTTTATTCATACACGGTAGGTGGTCCATGACATTTACCTAAGAGTATCATCATTTATAAATTTATGTAGTTGTTAAAACACCGATTTCACTAGGAATTTATAATTAAATTAAAATTCTGTAATTATAGTGGATAGAATCATGATCTAGATCCCTTTCATTACATGTTATTCATTTTATTGGTGGTCAGAACCTTAACACCATTAAACTTAAGTAAGGAGTTATATATATTATTTTTTTGTGGTTTGATTATGAAAATTTGCGCCACCATTCAGGTGTACTATGACTTGAACTTGATAAGATAAGTGATTTCATTAATCAACGATTCCTTAAATTTATAATGGATACCACTTGTATAGTGTGTATAAATATAACTTTACCCTTCTAAGGAAAGTGTTTCAATTTAATAAATGAATCTTAAATTGCTTCATGGAAAGTATATATTTACAGATATCACTTGAACTTATTAAATGTTTATAATAGAATTGATATTGGTTGCATGTCTTTATCCCACCTTGTCATTACTATGAAATTTAAAGGAATAAAATTAATAAATTAATAATTATTTGAAGTGTTTTAGGGACGTATGTGCTTGATAACCCTTATCACATTAATTAAAGGTTATATAATGAACCTAATGACTTAATATTGGAATGAGTATTACATGGACTAAATTGATTAATGAATAATGTAAAATTCTCCTATTGAATATGGACCTTTTTATCTTTATAGGAGTGTTCATACATGATCTAGCCTTGTATTCCCAAGGGAATTCCTTGAGCACTCATAGGACGCCATTACAATTTATGGAGCTAGTTTCAAAGGGAGATACCCACCCTAAAACATGGTTCTTGACTACTAGAAGATGCCTAACATGAAGTAATAGGAATTATTTAAAATATTTATGGATATTATGATTCCTACAATACACTCCTTTGATACAACTTAATGTCTTTGAGCATGTGGCACCATGGATTCACTCTATTGGGCCCTGTAATTCTTACCATATGATTTCCTTGGACAAGATACTTGGAAAAGGTTATAATCCTTCATATTGGAACTCCTTGTGCATTTATCCATGGATTACACTTAGAACTATTTTATTTCTATACTAAATGAGACACTTTTATGAGTATGCTGACCACTGAGTTCAAGGATGCCTTGGTTATACCTTGGATAATTATTTATTATTATCATGATCTATTATAGTGTTGTTGACAGTTTCACATGGGTTATCTATATAAACAAAACTCAAATGAATTAATTAAATGATCTCATGTTCAAAGACATTACCAACTGATGCTGAAGGAGGTATGAGTTATTATTTTGAAATCAATTAACATTTATATATACCTACACACTTCTTAGTTAATATTTACAAGATATATTTTATATATTCCATTGGTGGTGGCCTATTAAGATTTATCTCACACCATATCAGAGACACCATTGGTACCCAAGATGATTATATGTATGCATGTGTTGTCATAGGGAAGTGTCCAACTTTGGACTCCTAACATTCCAGATTGCTTTAGGATGGGGTCTTGGTAGAAGATGATAGAGCCTACACTTAGGATACTAGTTAGTTTTTGGTTTCTTTTCTATTATTTTTTATCGCATCTAATTCCTACATCCATGTATACCTATTTTCCAGTTATGTAGAGATGTTAAATGACATCACCATTTTTGTATATGACATAGTTACAATTCTTGATTATTATATTCAACTTGGATGTTTATATTTATTTCCACTTCTTACCATTTATTATATTTTTTTCTCTATTTTATCAATTATTATACCTCTATGATCCAATCTAACATGAGGGAATAGTCTCCCTACTGACACACCCTGGGCCCTCACTACTAGTGGGTATCCTATATCATAAAGGGAGGCATTCTTGAGGCTATGTGGACCACCGTCTCGTAAAACCTTTGAGAGGAAAAAAGGGTGGGATGTTACAAAATGGAAATGGTTATTGCTCATAATCTGATTTGGGTTCCCCAATATGGTTATAATTTGACAGGTTTAGCTGTAGTTAAAACTCCAACTTCATTATCTTCCCCAAGAGGGAAATAACTACATGGATTATGTGCATTGATATAGTTCTTATTCTTTCTTCGAGGTACCATTTCTAAACAAATGAATACACAATATTCTATCATAACATAATTTAACCAAATGTATAATCCCAAAAAATAGTGAAATTATTAAAATAAATTGAAAATTTATTCATAGATTATCTGATTATCATAAACATAGTTTCATTTGGACTGTTTCTAAATCATAAAAATATTTTCAAATCCTTAATAATGGATTATAAATAAAATTTTATTTATCCCATGAATATCCACCAAGAGTGTCAAACTCGGTTCACATTAAGGTATGTTTTCATGCACTAGGTGATGATTGAGTCAAATCCAAATATTACCTTTTAAGATTTGTTACCTCTAGGTATAACTGTGATTGAATCACGACAACTTTAAATATATTGGAAGGGATGTACTTCTAGGAAAATCCACAGAATATCTTCCACACTAAAACATTAGGGTGATCTTCTAGACATATCCTCAAATTCTATAATAGTTTTAGGTTATCTAATATATATTTCAATAAATCTAGTTCAATAAGTATATATTAAATATTATATGATTCCAAATTTAAATACCCTAACCATAGTATCCCAAATTTTGTGGAATCTTTTTTTACATTGGTGATTGATACAAGAAATCACATCACAAATGGCTGATTATTTTAGAAGTATTTGAAGAAGGGATACAAAAATGAAGTTAAAATTATATTTGAAATCTTAAAATACAACATAGAAATTTATTTAATAATAACATTATTACCTTAAACATATCCCTACATTTCAATCATAAAACTCTTCCTGATATCACGGGGAATGGAAACAAAAAATGGGTGAGATCTAATGCTCAGTATTGGTATGATAACAACCAAAACTATCCTGAACATAAAAGTAATAATTAATAAGGAAAGGTAAATCATTGGATTAAATTCCAAATAATTAATAACTTTAACATGATGAATAATATGATAGGAATAAATGATGATCAAATAATTCTGTAAAAATAATCACAAGAGCTTAAAACTTATCCACAGATATTATAACGAAACTAATAATTACAAGGACATCAATAACTAATCTCATAATGAAGGAATCCATAATGATGATCATTATAACCATACTGTCTAGGCCTCATGATAAGATATATTACATAAATTTGTAAGGCCTCAACCAAATTCCCAAGCTAGTTTATCTCATGAGACCTACTGAAGCATCAAGGGGATATAATGAGACTCACCCATTACTTACTGAGTAAATACACTCCTCATATGAAAGGAAGGAAATATAATCAACATAAAAATTAATTTTCAGAATCTATAATGTGAAATGCTAATAATTTCCCCCATTAAAAAAATAATAAACATAAACATTTGTATTATAAAACTAGCATATAATATTTAATACATTCCCAAATCAATAAACAAAATCATAAACTATCTAGAGTAGTATCGAGAATGGTATCAAAATATCACATCAGAGTCAAAATAATCATAAAATATTCATAAAAATAATAAGTATGGTATCATTACAACATATTATTATTCTATTATAATGTAAAATTAGGGGTTTTTTATTTATAAATAAAAATACCATTGAAAACAACTTTTTGGAAAATATATTTTTCACTTTGAAAATAAATTTTAAAAAATAAAAATTTCAATCATATTAGGGGAAAAATCATTCATAAAAAACATGGAATCTTGTAAAGAAATATTCAAAATAATGAGTGTTCCTGATAGTGAGAGATTCAATTCAGGTTGAGTACAATATAAAAATATTCTTTTTTCATCATCGATAAAAAGTCAGAAATCTCATCATTCAAGAAATAATAAGAAGATTCCTTGTAATATTTATTTGAAAAGATAAAAAATGGGTAAAAATTAAATTATAAAAATATAAGATAATAGTAAAAAAAATTAGAACATTTTTAGAAACCATGGTCACGGAAGATAAATTATTTATTATCGAAGAGAGAAATAATGTAATCTTTTCTTGAAATTTTTTTCTCAATCATTTTATGTACCAAATAGAGGAAAATGGTACTATAATTTGAAAATTTAATTAATAACCATAATAGAATATTTTTTTAATATATAAATACCAAAAAATTCCCACAAGGGTGGCTTAAACGTAAACAATCCTGAATAATAATGTGATTGTGAAATAAAGCCCTTCCACTATGGTAACTTTTGAATCATAACCACCATGAATGAAATAACATAAAATAAAACATTAAATACCATTAAGATAAATATATTATTGATATAACATATAAAATGGGTAGTATATACAACAAATGAAATAATTAATTATCGAATATGGAATATGTCTCAAGGAAGTAAAAATGAGATGAAAAACCTTTACCTCAGGTCCAATTATATTTTTATGTGCCCATAAATCATAAAAATAAATATACATTTAATATAAATCTATTAAATAATAATAATAATTTTTTCATTCCATATATAATTTACCTATATTGTTTTATGAACATTTTATTAATAATTCTTTGTTAAAATCCTTCTTTGGAGTGATAATTTCTTCATTTTTCATGTATGTCTTGGTTTGGAAATTTATGTCCTTTTTCTTTGATCATGGGTAAATAATTTTAAAAATGTTAACCATAATATAAATATCATATATAATCATTTTATAAGTATTTATAATAGTATATAAAAGTTTGAGATAGGAAAACGAGTTACACTGTTCTTGAAGATGGTAGGCTATACGTACACACGAACATTGTTTCTATTTTTACAATAGATGGAATTTCAGGAAGGTAAATATTATTTAAAAATTTTAGAAACATTATTATATCAAATATTTATTGTATACTCATTAAATATATCCTTATTACTTTCTATGTCAAAATTAAATCAAAAACTTTTTACATCACTATGTGGAGGCAGTAATCCACATGTACGCATGAGCGATGTTATTGTTTTCCAACAGATTAGAAGGTAAGAAGGTATATGAGATATTATAATTCCAAAATTGTATTAATGACTTAATATAATATACTTATGTAAAATCCAAAATTATATCCAACCATGATAAGCACTGATGGAAAACTAATTACATCGGTTCACGCAGTGGTAGTCCGCCGTACATATGAGTAACAATTTCATTTTCCATTTGATGAAAGAGGGGATATACATAGGTGATTAATTTAACATAAAAATAAATAATTATGTAGGATATAAGTTTTAAATATTTTTTTATAGTTGGATAATATTTTAAGGATTTAGAAGAATAATTAAAATGAAAACGCAAGGTTAAGAACTTTACCTCTCCTTTGGACAACCTATTTTGGTATATTCCTAATGACTTCATAGAATTGATTTATAAAAAAAAGAAATATATTATGTGTTAATGGATTTAAGGAAGAAATTTTTATATTTATTATCTAAACCAAAAAGGATTTCGGAGTTTGAATAAGAGAAGAGAGTGGGTTGCCCTTTATAAGTGGGGGAGAGGACATACATGGAATTTTTGAAAAGAAGAAGTGATACCCATATTTTTCACATGAAAAAAGGATAAAAATGGATATTTTTTAATACATATATGAGATGAGGTCTAACTGTGGTAATATAGTAGGAATTAGAAAAGTTTCTATGACATTTTAATCATTATCTCTTTAGTTTAATCACTAGTAAACTTGTTTCAACCATAATCTTGGTAATTAATTTTTACTATTTTTAAAATTAATTATGAAAAAAATTTGGTTGTATTTACTATATAATATAAACTATTATGATTCTAAATTTTTAATCCATTTTCCCAAGTTCAATTCACATGTTGGAATAATTTAGTTTAAAGTTAATCCTGCAGACAAGATGAAAAATGGTTTTGAAAATAAAAGGTTTTCAAAAGTACCAAAAAGTTAATATAAAAGTTCAATATGAAATTTATTAAAATAACCTAAATGGTATTTATTATAATATAATTTAACTAATGTTACTTTAAAAAAAATTAAAATCAAAATGGAACTTTTAAGTGCTTTAAATAAAAAGTCGGAGATGATTATACTGAAACCTAAAGAAAAAAAGAGGTATTTCCTTCATGATTTTTAAAACAACATTAACCAAATAATTAACCAAATTTATATGTTATAGATGTATCATTGTTTATGTATAATTATCTTTATAACTCAAAGTATCAGCTACATTATTTTCTATACTGCGATGGAAATGAATTGAGCAGTCATAATCCTTTATCAATTCCATCCATCTCCACTGTATAATGTTCAAATATTTTTGAGCGAATATATAATTATAATTTTTATGATTTGTATATATTTTACACTTATATATTTATATATATATATATATATAATTCATGTCTCCAAATTTCAAAAGAAAACACTAAAGCCGCCAACTCAAGGTTATTTGTAGGATAATATTTCTTATGAGGTTTTAATTATCATGAAGCATAAGAAATTACCAATAATTCAATATTAATATAACTACCAATTATTTTGATGATTATTTTATATAGATAATTTTATTAACCATTTTTTGATATTAGGTCCAAAATTTGAGCATTCACTAATCCTATTTTTGATTTCTCAAAACATTCAGCTCATATTTTCCCTTTCATATGAGCCTAACTCCTTTGTTATGTTATCTTTGTTAGAAGGACTTATAACCATGAAAATTTTCAAAAAACTGTAAGTAATATCCTACTAATATAAGAAAACTACATATTTTATTAATAATTTAGGTCTTAAATATTCATCAACCACTTTATTTGTTTGTATGATCAATATTTATTCCATCTTTATTTATGATATTTCTATGGATTTAAATATACAGTTACCAAACATAAAATTTTATAAATAATATGTATAACTTATTTTCATTTAGGGTTTTTAGATCAATACCTAAATATTTTTCATGATCCTTATAAATTTTATAATAAACCAAATTATCATTAATAAACACAACCACTAATTTATCCAAATATTAATGTTAAAATCTATTTATTAGATCCATAAATACAAATGGATAAATTTTCAAACTAAAGGGAATATACACAAACTCAAAATAATCATACCCTATAGAAACCACTATTTTCGAAATTTCTACATCCTTTATATTTAACTGAAGGTACCTAGATGATATATATACCTTTGAAAAAAAACCGAGATCCCGGGAGCTAATCATATAAGTCATTGATATGAGTCAATAAATTCCTATTCTTAGAAGTGATGTTATTAAAAGCACTATAATCAATTAAAATCCCCATATAACCATCATTTTTTAATATACAAAATAGGATGACCCCATGGTGACGTTCTAGGATGAATGAAATCATTATCTAGAAATTAATGCAACCGATTTTTCAATTCTAGATATTTAATGTGAGATATTATATAAGGGGTTTTGGAAATTGAATTATATTCAGGAACTATGTTAATAGAAAACTCAACTTATCAATCATATATAACACCAGTTAAATCAATATAAAAAACATCCTAATATTCTTTTACTAATGACACATCATTAATATGAATAGTTTTTTTATATAAAATAATATGAGCAAGATAAATTTTATTTTCCAATATTAATAATTTCTAAGCTTCTGAATATTTTTTCAAAGGTATGAATTCATTCTTATATACAAAAGGAAACTCATTTTGGGAAACAAATTTTTTGGTTATGCAATCTATCTTATCCTGATCAACTGAAATTCAATCTATAACCAAAATAACATGAAATTATGCAATGGAAAAGACAAAGTTATATAGGAAAAAAATCAACATAAGATAAAAAGTAAGATCTTTGTAAATTTTTTTGACTTAATTATACCCCTAGGATTTGTTCCAAAATTCCAAACATTATTTCATGAATTAAATAGTTCATTTTATAAGAAAATATCTTAGAAATGAAAGAATTCTTATACATTGAATCATAAATAACATTAAAATGACATGAGTAAACAAGTAATGTACATGTTACCACTTAGTTTGATGGACCAAAGGATACCAATGTTATTGAACATGATTTTACCACACCCTTCTTCTTATAGTCTTATTGCATCCCATCATTCATGATGTTCTTCATAACTGCATCCACATAAGGAAAAATATCATTAAATTTAAACAAATTTACTTTCTTCTTATAAAAATTGGTCTTACTACTAATAAGATCTCATTCATTGTAATAATAATCTATATGGCCACACTTACCACATCATAAGAACTTTTCAAATTTCGTAAGACATTCCCCATGTGGATTTTTACCATACATATCACAAACATCAAAAAATTTATTTTCTTATCATTTGATTTTTTTGAGGGATTATTTCCCATTTTATTCCACCCAAACCTCTAAATCTACTAATTTTCATAGAAAAACTGATCATTTGTAAAGTCCATTTCCACCTTCTCATTAAAAAAAATTAGTTTTTCATAAATTTTAAATTTATAAGGCACCAATTTTCTACTTTATCTGGGATTTAATCAGGGGTAAAACCAATTAATTTTACTATCAAGATCCCTAATTAAATTTGGTGTGTACCTTTCCAATTAGATAATGTTTCCTTCATACACCACCCATGATTATTCCTCTTTTTTTCCAATCACGAACCAAGCTTGGTCGTCATTCGAACCAATGCCCAACTAAGTCTTGGGAAAGGGTTGAATGGTGTTCCCAATCCCCATGTTCTAGAAAAAGTTCCCATGTATTAATAACAATAAGTGGGAATGACTTACCCCAACATAAAAATATAAAACAACTAATAATTTAAAAAAATTGAAACTGAGAATCATAACTGATAAATTATTTAACAAAATCTATATTTGAGTTAAAGTTTAATGAAAAACTAAAAAGGGGATTCTCCTAAAGAAGAGAAAAAATCCCAAAAAACGACCACAAAAAGGTAACCAAAAACCAGCTCCAAAACCACAAAATGGAAAGGGGACACCACCCTCAAGCCATCTCCACAACACCTCCCACAAAGGATCTCTAACAACCTGAACTACCATCTCTCTAAGCTATACACATACCTATATCAACCCTTACCAAATCTACATACACCTAAATGTGTAAGTAAGGTGTGAGCTAACGACCAGAAGGATACCACCCAACAAAATATTCCATGATATAAACATTATAATAAAAATATCGTTCAAATTTTCATAAAAAATAAATTCTAGTAATGATTTTATGAAATTTTACTTTGAATGAGAAACGGTTTTTTAATAAAGAAACTTTATAGAAGAAAAAAAAATTAATGAAAGAACAATTTCTACTGAAATTACCAAAAAAAACATACAGTATACTGAAGGTAAGTGTGATTTTACCAATGAATACTAGTCAAGGGAAACACCCCTATGTATTAGATAATAATAAGACACTAGGTACATTTTATATCAATGAAATGGGAAATAGAAACCATGATCAACTACGTTCTCATGAACGATCTACTGGGAGGGGACACCCCCAATGTCTTAGTGGTCTCTAATCAATCATCTTTATTTAGTTAGTGTTTTCATCGTCAATCCTGCTAAGTGAAACTGAAATTTAGCAATTTTCCAATAACTATAATACTAGTCTTAGTCTTCCCACCTAGATACCCGAGCTTCCATGTTGTGCTAAATCAAGTTCTACATTCCACATAACACTACTTTCACATCCAAATTACATTTAAATATCACACTCACACCAAAAAAGTTCGCAAACAAGTTTCTCAAATTCCATATAATTTATTAAACCGTTTTTGAAAACTTTATAAATAATTTCAAGAGGCATTAAATGGATTTACACACAAAAATCCACTCAAAATCATATTTTATGATAAAAAACACACCAACATCACATCAGAACACAATTCAAATCACTTGAAAAATTTAATAAACTCATTAAAAAATATATAAAACTCAATCAAATGACACAATATGGGTTTTCATAAAAAAACACCCCATTTCATATAAACATGACACTAAAAAATCAAACACATATTAAACTCTTTTATAAACTAATTTTCCACCAAAAAAAATTAATCAAAGAATATAATAAATTAATTAAGAAAGAAAAATAATTAATCAAATAATGTTTATACATGGAAGATCCAACCTCGGGTGTAGAAATCCCCCAAATTTGGTGTGAACCATCAACTGCATGCCTATCGCACCACAAGAAAGAAAAAAAGAACCATAATTCAAGATACTAAACAAATAATATTCTGATCGGACCCTAAAAAAATAGAACACTAGAACGGAGAATCCAAAAACCTAAGGAAAGAGGGAAGAAGATTACCTGGGGTAGAACGCACCTACGAAAAAGGGAGAGGAGGATTGGTGAGGGGTTTGGAATGTTGGCCGCATAAGGAGGGGGTTTCTGGAGGGAAGCTTCATTCTAAAGGGTGTGAACGGAATGTTCCGTCGGATAAGGGGTGTGGTGTGAGGGGAGCATGGCAATGCGAGGGAGATCAGGGCACTGTAGCTACTTGCTGAAAGGGATCTCTCCAGCAAAGGGTGTGGCCAAGAAGTAGTGTCGCGATGCAGGTAGGAGGTAGGGGAGATGGGGTGCAATGGAATTGGGTGGGGGGTAGGGAGTTGGGCATGGGAGAAGAGAGGATAATAAGATAGAAGAATGTAAAAAGGAAAAAGGAAAGAAAAAAAAGAAAAAAAAAGAAAAAAGGGAACCCTAGAAAAAAATAAAATATAATAATAATAATTAATTAGAATATTAATAAAAATAAACAAAACTTAATAAAATATTAACCATAAAAATAATAATATTCTTAAATAATAATAATAATAATAATAATAATAATAAAACAATTATTAATTCATTTTATTCTTCTTAATCTATTTTGTTTTCACTATATTATACATCTTATTAATTAATTAATAATTTTTTTGAACTACTGGCATGCCACACAATAACCTAAGAGAAGCCGCCTGGTTTCAACCATGATCTTCCCATGAATGAGATGCTATCAAGTCCAAAACATTCATTTATCATAAAAAACACAAAACTTCAATTGGGACTTGGCCCGAACCGAAAAAAAATATTCCAATCCATGAAAAATAATAAAATTGAATTATTTCAAGAATCATACTGTGAAAATTATCCCACCATAAAAACATTCCTCCCTCTATAAATCAACTCAAATCTTTATCAGAGAATAAAAACATATACTATTTCTCAACTCATGAATTTTTCACCCAATTATCATGCACATCATTCCCATGATTCCAAAGGACACGATCCAACAGAATAGACTTCCCACGAAGAATCTTCTCTTGGGAATCCACTATCTTCAATATTCTTTCAAACATTGATAAATCAGGCTATATCTCCATCTATTCCCATTTACACACATTGGATAGATCCATATTATACTAATTAAATTAAGAGAAATGAAATACATCATGAATTAACTTCATCTAAGAAGGTAAAGAAAACCTATATTCCACCTTTCCAATCTTCTCGGTGATTTCAAAATTCCCGACATACCTCCGCATCTGATATAAAATCTTTCCTATACTATGATGACCCAAATAAAGGACCACATTCAAGAATACTCAATCATCCACATGAAACTCAAGATCTCAATGAATGTGATCAGCATAATATCTCTGACGACTCTGAGCTATCAATAACCAATGTCTGATCAACTTGACTTTCTCAGACATCTATTGCAGAGGACTCAATCCCAAAAGTGAGGTCTCACTACCTAATCCTAATATAAATAAGACCTACATGGACTAATATAAAGTGACTCAAAAGGAGCCATGAAAATTGATGGTTGGTAACTATTATTATAATAGAACTCAAGAAATCCCAAAGTTCTGTCCCATGATTCTCAAAAATCCAAAACACTTGCAGGTGGCATGTCTTCCAGAATCTGACTTTCCCACTCCATCTAGCCATATGGTTAAGGATAGTATTCCATAATCATTTTAATTTGAGATCCCAATTCCATTTTAAGTCCTTACCAAAAGTTATAGGTAAAGAGGGGGTATCTGTCATAAACAATTACTGATGACACACCGTGATGTCTAACCACTTCCTAAACGTACAACCTTCCTAGTCCATCCACCTTTGCTGAATCTATGATCAGAGTGAAGTGGGTTGATTTTGTCAAATGGTCAATCATGACCCAAATAGAGTTTCTTTAAAAAGGTGTATGAGTAAATCCAATAATGAAATACATGGTGACATAATCCCACTTCCAGGTAGGAATGGGTAACGAATGATGAAAACCAGAAAGTTTTTAATGCTCTGCTTTTACCTACCGACATGTATAGCTTCTCGATACGAAGTCAGTTATGTACCATCTCATACCTGGACACCAAAACTTGTGGAAAACATCATAATATAATTTGGTTGCTCTGAGATGTAAAACACACTAATATTGGTGGTTTTCATGCATTACCGCCTTCCTAAGAGACAATAACACTACGTGACGACCCTTAGAGAACAAGGTTATCCTGGGATACAAATACCAATCATGAGATGTCTTCCCACCATAAAGGAAATTTATGGACTGCTAATATATCTCATCACTAGGCTACTCCCACGGAATCATCTTTACAAGAGAAGGATTCAACTGAATGCTTTCCCAGAATGCACCTCTGCTATGCTCCTTGATCTCCAAGTGCATTTGGGAAAGGATCCCTAAAAAAGTCCATTCATCACTAGACTTTCTCAAATCCTGGATGACTAATTTTATTCTCATGGCATCATGAAATACATTACCCTTTCCTAGGGTATAGATGATATCAATGTCGAACACCAAAAAATACTCGATCCATTAGTGATATATCAAGTTCAAATCTTTTTTAGAGAAGATGTAGGCTAAGATTTTATGGTCAGAATAGACCACAAATTTATCTATAAAAAGATAATGGATCCCAAGCCTTTAGTGAAAGCATCACCACTTCAAATAAAAAGTCTTGTGTTTGGTAATTATTCTCATGTAGTTGGATTTGATGAGAACCATAATCCACTACATTATTATCTTTCATGAGCACACACCTAAGGCCCATACATGAAGCATCACAATAAACCATGTAGCCATTCTAAGACTCTGGAAAGATCAACACAAATGCGGTAGTAAACCACTAATTCAACTCCTCAAAGGATGCCTAGAACTCTTAGCTCTATTCAATGTTCACTCTTTCTTGGTGAGTGCAGTAATAGGGGAAGAAAGCTAAGAGAAATTCCAAAATAATTGCACGTAATAACCTGCAAGTACAAGAAAACTCATGATCTCAAACACCTTATTTGGATGTTCCCAAGACATAACTGCACTGATCTTATTGGGGTCCACAGAAAAACCTTTCTCTGAAATCACATGGCCCAAAAAAATCACTTACCAATTCCATAAAGTGAACCTTAAAAGCCTCGCATAAATGTGATGATCCCACATAGTGCCCAACCTGATCCGAAAATGATGCTCATTCTCTTCCATAGATCCACATTAAACTAGGATGTCTTCCATGAATACCAAAATAATGAAATCAAGATACTGGTGGATCACCCTATTCATGTGGTCTATAAAAACCTCTAGAGAATTTTCCAATATAAAAGGCATGGCCAAGTCACTACTGGAATTTAGTCTTTTCCCAACGGTAGTATACCAACGGTTTACTTAAACCGTTGGTATAATGAGCCTTTGCCAACGATTTAACAAAACTGTTGGCAAAGGGAATTTCGGTGGACCCTTTCCCAATGGTTCACTGGAACCGTTGGGAAAGGGGTGCTAAACTCACACATTTCCCAACGGTTTATAAAAACCGTTGGAAAAGGTTTCCCCCAAATTCCAAATCACGATCTCCTCTCCCCATTCGGACAGAGCCCTAATCTATTCGCTCTGCTGCTCTCGCGAACCCCATCTGACTCCACTTCTCTCGTGAATCTGAACACCAGCACCCCCATCCCAACAGGTACACCCCCATACGAATAGGTAAAATTTGATCTCAACCATATTGTTGTAGTTGTTTTAATGAATAGATTTTTTCCAGGTGTTGGTGGTTTAATTGATTATTGAAATTAATATCTAAATAGGATATTGTTTGTGTTTGTGAAGACTTATTTAATGTTTTTGTATTCTATTTTTGGAAGGAGAGTGTTCAAAACATGTAAATCAGAGTTGGGGGAGGCTATCGTGAACGTTTACATGTTTTGGATAATGGATTGTGGGAATTATGGATTGTGTTCAAACCAATTTGATATGTTTTGGATAATGGATTGTGGGGGTAGGGGGTGTCCACGGGGGTGGGTGGGTTGTCCACGGGGGTGGGCGGGGGTGTCCACGAGGGTGGGAAAGGCTGTCCACGGGGGTGGGCAGGGCTGTCTAGGGGGTGTGGGCTGTCCTGGGGGTCTGGGTGGGGTGTCCTGGTGGGGGAGGGGTGTGTGGGGTGTCCAGGGGGGGGTGGTATGTCTAGGTGGTGGTGGTGGGGTTGCAGGGGAGGGGGGTGTGGGATGTTTGGCAGGGTGGGAGGGGCTATCTAGGGGGGTACGGGGTGTCCAGGGGGGTACGGGGGTGGGCGGGTTGTCCACAAGGGTGGAAGGGCTGTCCACGGGGGTGGCCAGGCTATCAAGGAGAGGTGGGCGGGCTTTCCAGGGGGGTGGGTGGGCTGGCCACGGGGGGTAGGGGTGTCCAGGGGGGTGGGCGGGCTATCCAAGGGGGTGGGGGGCTGTCCATAGGGAGAAGGGGTGTCGAGGGGGGTGGGTGGGCTGTCCACGGGGGTGGTTGGGCTGTCTAGGGGGTAGGGGGTGTCCACAGGGGTGGGCGGGGCTGTACAGGGGCTGTGGGATGTCCTGGGGGTCTGGGTGGGGTGTCCTGGTGGGGGAGGGGTGTGTGGGGTGTCCAGGTGGGGTGGTATGTCTAGGTGGTGGTGGTGGGGTTGCAGGGATGTGGGGTGTGGGCTGTTTGGGAGGGTGGGGGGGCTATCCAGCGGGGTACGAGGTGTCCAGGGGGTACGGGGGTGGGCGGTCTGTCCACAAGGGTGGAGGGGCTGTCCACGGGGGTGGCTGGGCTGTCAAGGAGGGGTGGGTGGGCTGTCCAGGGGGGTGGGTAGGCTGGCCACAGGGGATAGGGGTGTCCAGGGGGGTGGGCGGGCTATCCAAGGGGGTGGGGGCTGTCCATAGGGAGAAGGGGTGTCGAGGGGGTGGGTGGGCTGTCCACGGGGGTGGTTGGGCTGTCTAGGGGGTAGGGGGCATCCACGAGGGTGGGTGGGTTGTCCACGGGGGTGGGCGGGGCTGTCCACGGGGGTGGGAAAGGCTGTCCACGGGGGTGGGCGGGGCTGTCCAGGGGGTGTGGGCTGTCCTGGGGGTCTGGGTGGGGTGTCCTGGTGGGGGAGGGGTGTGTGGGGTGTGCAGGGGGGTTGGTATGTCTAGGTGGTGGTGGTGGGGATGTAGGGGAGGGGGGTGTGGGCTGTTTGGGAGGGTGGGCGGGGCTATCCCGGGGGGGGGGGGGGGGGGGGGAGTACGGGGTGTCCAGGGGGGTACGAGGGTGGGCGGGCTGTCCACAAGGGTGGACGGGCTGTCCACGGGGGTGTCCAGGCTGTCAAGGAGGGGTGGGCGGGCTGTCCAGGGAGGGTGGGTGGGCTGGCCACAGGGGGTAGGGGTGTCCAGGGGGGTGGGCGGGCTATCCAAGGGGGTGGGGATGTCTATAGGGAGAAGGGGTGTCGAGGGGGGTGGGTGGGCTGTGCACGGGGGTGGTTGGGCTATCTAGGGGGTAGGGGGTGTCCACGGGGGTGGGTGGGTTGTCCACGGGGGTGGGTCGGGCTGTCCACAAGGGTGGGAAAGGCTGTCCACGGGGGTGGGCGGGGCTGTCCAGGGGGTGTGGGCTGTCCTCGGGGTCTGGGTGGGGTGTCCTAGTGGGGGAGGGGTGTGTGGGGTGTCCAGGGGGGTTGGTATGTCTAGGTGGTGGTGGTGGGGTTGCAGGGGAGGGGGTGTGGGCTGTTTGGGAGGGTGGGCGGGGCTATCCCAGGGGGGTAAGGGGTGGGCGGGCTGTCTACAAGGGTGAACGGGCTGTCCACGGGGGTGGCCGAGCTGTCAAGGAGGGGTGGGCGGGCTGTCCAGGGGTGGGGGGGGGGGGGGGTGGGTGGGCTGGCCACATGGGGTGGCCGTGCTCTCGCGAACCCCCCGTCCGAACATCATATCCCCCGTGGACAACCCACCTTTTATCCCAAATTCCATCGATTTATACATTATTTTATTATATTAGGTCTCAAATTATCTAAAATATGTGTTTGATGTTCTTCACGTGACCTATCATAATTCCTTCTCATAATTTATAGTGATTATGGGAAGATCCCATGCATGATTCATGATCACTCAAATTATTCTGTAGATCATACATAATGGAAGCCTTACAGGATGTGAGATGATTATATCTATGAAATCTACTCAGTTACCTGGTGAGGAAGTGCATATTAATTCAAAAAGGTAAATCGCATATGAGGATACCCTACTAATATTGTTATGGGATGAGGCATGCTCTGATGTGATAACACATTAAGTTCTTGGTGGTTTTACATTATTTCAATAACACATTAGTATGTTTTTTTCACATGTGTAGTTGATACCATGATTATTTTCTTCCTTTATCGTTTACTTAAATGTATTTTCTATTAAAGTTCAATCCTATCGAATTGTTTATGACAAAATGACTTATATGAATTCTTTTTACAGAATGGACAGAAGTTGGATGTATGAAACTGATCGTATCTCAAGAGATTTTCAAAACAATTTGGAGAGCTTTATAGATTTTGAATTTCACAATGCTTCAGATAGTGGTCGCATACACTGCCCATGTTCCAATTGTGTTGGTAGACCATGGTTGAGTCGTGAAGAAGTCAGCTATCACATAACCAAAAATGGTTTTCAAGCAAACTACTTTGTGTGGTATCACAATGGGGAGAAAATGAAATCTCAAATTGGTGATGATCGAAATGAAAGGACTGGAATGGAGAATTTGTTAGATGATCGGTTTCCGTTTATTCGTCATCATGAAAAAGAAAGGATTTCGACTAAATAAGACGTCGATATGAGGACAACTGATGCATCTAGTGAAAATGATGATATTAATAGGGTGAAAAAATTTAATGATGCTGCCACGACTCCAGTATATCGACAATGCGATAAAATGAAAAAGCTGGAATTTTTAATCTGATTGTTTCATGGAAAAACTATGTATGGGATTTCTAATACAAAAATCGATTACATTCTTACCCTATTGAAGGATTTACTTCCAGATGATGCAGATATTCCCTCAAACCACTATATGGTATGGAAGTTAGTTGAAGAACTTGGATTTTCCAGAAACAAAATTCATGCTTGCCCGAAAGATTACAGTTTATTCTGGGAAGAAACCGCTGAACGAAATGAATGTATAAAATGTGGCACATCCCGCTGGAAGTCAAAATCTGATGGAACACCATCCCGCGTTCCACAGAAAGTAATGTGGCACTTTCCATTGATCCCCAGACTCCAGAATCTTTTTATGTCTGATGACATATCAATAAAAATGAGATGGCATGATACCGAGAGAAAGAAGACTAATGATGAGTTGGTTCATCCTGCAGATGGATTTTCATGGTAGAGATTTGATGCTCGACATCCTGATTTTGCAGCTGACGTGCGTAATGTGAGGCTGGGTCTTTCATGCAACGGTTTTAATCCGTTTGGGCAGATGCTTACTTTGCACAGCACATGGCCAGTTTTTATACACATTTATAATCTTCCCCCATGGTTGTGTATGAAAAAACTTTCACTTTCATGAGTATACTCATATCTAGTCCTTTTGATCCCGGCATTGATATTGATGTATACATGAAACCTTTAATAAAAGAGTTGAACCTTCTTTGGGATGTGGGTGTGCGCACATACGATGCATGTTCGAAAGACATATTTCAGATGCGTGCTACGCTTATGTGGACGATCAATGATTTTCTAGCTTATGCAATGATGTCTGGATGGAGCACGAAGGGAAAAATGTCATGTCCAGTTTGTATGAAGAATACACGATCCAGAAGACTGAAACATCATTGTAGTTTCAGTTTTATGGGACATGGACGATTTTTTCCAAAGGATCATCCATATAGAATGGATCGTCGAAGATTTGATAATACTATAGAGACCGATGATCCACCTCAGCGTATGTCTGGAACTGATGTGCTTAATGAATTGAAAGATTTCAGTTTTTCATTCGGGAAGGGTCAAATGAAATCTGGAAAGAGAAAGAATGTTTCCACAGAAACTTGTTACAATTGGAGGAAGAGGAGTATCTTTTCTGATTTGACTTATTGGTCAACCAATTTTCTACGCCATTGCTTAGACGTAATGCATATTGAAAAGAATATATGTGAAATGTTTCTTTAAGTTCTTCTAAATGTCAAGGGGAAGACAAAAGATGATTTACGATCTCAAAGTGACTTGGTGGATTGGGGAATCAGACCAGAATTGCATCCTGTGTGTATCAGTGAAAATAAATGGAAACTTTCATGTGCTTCTTATGTGATGAAACCTACTGAAAAAAAACAATTTCTGGAAGTATTAGAGACTATTAGAGTTCCTGATGGCTATTCAATCAACATATCTAAACGGGTCAACAGAAGAGAGTTGAAGCTAAAATCTTTGAAGACTCATGATTATCATGTTCTACTGCATGAGTCGCTTCCAATAGAAATCCGTCAGCTTCTGTCCAATAATGTAAGGGTGGGTGTTATTCAGTTGTGCCATTTGTTTAGAGATCTTTGTGCTAAGAAGTTGTCCAAGTCTTTCTTGCAGAAAATGTTGACAGATGCCCCATTAATTTTGTGTAAGTTGGAGAAAATATTTCCCCCATCATTTTTTACATGCATGCTGCATCTGACTGTCCATATTCCAACTGAAATACTTCTCGGAGGACCTGTTTCTTTTCGTTGGATGTATCCAACTGAAAGAAATATGTTCACATTAAAGTCTTATGTTCGAAACAAGAATCATCCTGAAGGTTCTATCATGAAAGGTTACTTAGCTCAAGAATGTATGGATTTCTGTTCGATGTATTTGTCTGATATTACTACAAGAATGAACAGACCAATGAGAAATGAAGAACAATATGAGAAAATTGAACCCAGTTTTCCATCACTTCCTCAAACAGGAGGAATTCCTGGATCATATACATTGAAGACATTAATCCATGAAGAGCGGGAGATGGCACATCACACAGTTTTGTTCAACTGTGATTTTTTCGATGACTATATCAGGTAACAAAATTGAATATGTATATCTTACATATATATATCTGTTAAACTATTCATATTTTTTTATCTACAGGGAACATAAAACAATGATAAATAGGAAGCATCGTTCTTTATCTTTGATAAGTAGAGAGACTTTACATAGCAAAGAGTTTTCTGCTTGATTAAAATTGAAGGTAAAAATATTAATTTTTAAATTAATTATTTCAATATTTACTTATGTTTAACTGTCATTTATATTGCAGGTATTGAGTTTGTCTGCTGACTCTGTCTCTGAGGAAATATGATCTTTGGCTTTTGGTCCTAATACCGTGGTTCGTGACTGTAAATCAATTGTTATCAATGGGTACAGATTTATTGTCACTGAACAAGCCAAAAAACATGAGAACACAACATGATGGTATTATGGTTACTACCACAACAGATTGTTATGCCATTGCATCAGATAGTAGACCGCGACTTGAAAATGTGGGTAATTATGGAGTCGTTGAGAAAATAATAATATTGGATTATTACTCTCATGGACGAGTCACAATGATGAAATGCCATTAGTTTGATTCGATGATGAGACATGGCACATTTATTGATGATTGTGGATTTCGAGTAATTAATATGACCTGCACTCTTGCTAATGAAGAACCATATGTGTTGGAATCAATGGCTAAACAAGTTTTTTATGTCAAAGATCAACTTCAACCTGAATTTGGTGTCATAGTTTAAGTAATTCCAAGACATATTTTTGATGATGCTGATGATGGAATTGACACTGTCCCTATTGCCATTGGAACCAATCCATTTATTTCTTTTGATGACTCCAATAGCTCAATTGTCAGAGTTGAATGTGAACCTGAAGTTGTGGTTGGAAATATATATAATCATTCATCCATGTTCTCAATTCTTTTGGTTTACCTCGAGTTGGGTTGTTAAGGTTGGTAATATTCATATTTATTTAGTATTGATCACAAATATGTTTTAGCTGACTTGACCGTTATGTGAATTTTCAATGTTTATTGGTTGCTGTTTTATTTGAATTGCATTTTCTAATTTGGAATTGAACTGTATTCAAACCAAATCAAACAATATTTCTAACTTGGTGAACATTACAACTTGTATGTTTTATTAAATTCATTCAAGATCTTCTAAAAAAATTGATAGCTAAATTACCAATGAATCCCCTCATTCCCTCATATATTTAGTTTCTTGGTTTACACATTAATTTCCTTTTTTCTAATTAATTACATATTTGTTTTCAAATGCAGGAAATGCACCCAATTGAAGAGAGACGAAGAAAAAAAATGGCGGAGAACAATCGTCAGATGGTGGAGCTGGGCGTTCCACCATTAGTGCCTACAGTGAGTACTTTATTTCAAATATATATATATATATATATATATATATTTACAGAATATATAATGTCATGTGATTAATTTTTCTGTAAACTTTTTTGTAGGATCCACCATTACGTCAACAATTATTCGACGAGGATCCTAGTACTGGTTCTAGTACTCAGGCCGGTGGTACAAGGAGGGTTCGTACCAGAGGTGGACGTAGAGCTGCGCGTGCCCGACTAGACCCTGTCCCTCCCACTGACATTTCAGCCTTCCCACATTCTGATCCCGGTGTGTCGTTAGGGACACACGGGGTATTTAGGCCTCCCATGTTTTCGCTACCTTCTGCATCTTCTGCCCCATCATTTTCACATCCCATGATGATTCCCACTCCCCATTCAGCATCAGGTCATACAGCTCTTCCATCTTTTTTTCCTTCTACTTCTGTCTCTCTGAGCTTTTATATTCTATCGTCTTCGACTACTGTTCCACCAGAGGGTGTTCCATCAGGTTCTGTGGATCCGGCGCCACTCATTGATCAGACTAGCGCAGGTATATTTATAAAACCCTAACAAATTTTTATAGAAATATTTATTTTCATTATAACATGTTTTGATAAAATATTTTTTTTTCTTTCATGACAGATACATCTACTGACAGGATGCGGGGGCGGGGCCATACACGCATGCATTCGGTGTGGAACCGTCGCACACAGGTTATGGTGGAATATAATGAAGACAATCCGATGGTTGAGAAAACAGGGCAACAATGTCGGAGTTTTCTGGCGACGCTTGCCAAATACTCCGACATCATTCCCGTCAGCCCGCTGTCGTGGAGACATTTGCCACATGAGGTCAAAGATAGAGCTTGGGCAGAGATATGGGTAAAAAAATCTGTTGTATTTAATGCCATGAATTATTTTTGTATTTATATGAATTAATATTTTGATTTCAGCTTCGATTTAATTTTCCTGATGGTGAGGGTGCACGACTGGAACGTCTAAAGGATTTAGGCGAGCTTTGGAGAGCCTACAAGCATGAGCTGTATATTGGCTGGCATGCTAGAGTTGGCACTGAGTTAGAGGCGGTACCAGTCGTGGATGATTTTCCTATAGAGCAGTATCGTCAGATGATTACTCATTGGACGAGTACCCAGTTTAAGGTATGAATTAAATTTGAGGTATTTAAATAATAACTTTCAAGTTTTGCATTAATATTATCCTTTGCATTATCTAATTTTATTTAGGAATCATCTGGAAAAAATAAAAAAAACATTGATGCAAAAAAATACCTCCATACACTAGGACGCACGACGATGCCGGATCATGAGAGGCAGCAGGTATGACAATTGTTTATAAGTTTTCTTTACGACTTACATTTTCTTTTGTTTCTTCAATTATTTAATCATTTGCTAAAGTTTTTATATAAATTTTGTTTTCAATTTCATTGTAGAGGTAAGTACAAAATATTGAAGGATGTGTGCCTCGAGCAAAACTGTTTTGCTCGAGTAGACGAAAAAAGGATGGAAGTGCTGTCAACGAAGCGACTCAGCAGCAGATTGTAAGTTTTAATCTGTTGATTTTATATTTTAATATCTATTTTGTAACTTAATAATATATTTATATTTGTAACAGGATGCTTTAGAGGCCCTCGATGCCCAAGAAGCAGACAATTTTGGGCCATCTGATCACTTACATCAGGTGTTGGGAGAGGATCATTCTAGCAGAGTACGCTGCCGACCTAGGATAGCCCCGACGAGGTATTGGCCTGCCTCAGGTACAAGTTGTAGTGCCACCGAGCTGCAGCAAGTTAGGGAACAGGCAGAACATGCCGAGAATAGGGCCACAAAGACGGCAGAACAGTCTTCTAGGGAAAACAGTGCATTTATGAAATTTATTGAAGTTCTACGTCCAACACTTCCAGCAGAGGCCAGCCCATCGATTGATGAATACATGTCGTCGATACATTCTATATATGGTGCACCATGTGGCATTTCCAGTGGTGGTCAGGCCGATGTCCAGCTTGAAGATGATGATGGCGAGGAGTCTGATGCGGAAGAGGAGGGAGATGAGGAGGGCGAGGAGGAGGGCGAAGTCGAGGAGGAGGGCGCTGTGGAGGGTGAGGACGATGAGGACGACAATGACGAGGGTGATGATGATGATGATGATGGTGATGGTGATGCTGATGTGGGACATATTGATCCGTTAAATTTTTGACTTATATTACTGAGATTTGATGTTTAATCTACTCTACTTGTTGGTTTTATCTAGACTCGTAGTATAGTATTGGAGTTGAGTTATTTTTATATATTGTCTGTTTTTATGGATGTTGTTGTCTTTTAGTGGTTGTGTGTTTGAGAAATCCCTGGACAAACCCCCTCATTCTTGGACCCTGGACAACCCCCCCTCCCCCTTGGACCTCGAACACCCCCCAAACACCCCCCAGACATCCCCGCGGACAGCCCCCTGGATAGCCCCCCGTACAGACCCCCACCCTCCACCCTGGACCCCGGATAGCCGCCCGGACAGCCTCCCGGACAACTCCCCCACCCTCCCCCTTGGACCCCGGACAACCCCCCAAACACCCCCCGGACAGCCCCCCGGACAGCCCCCTGAACAACCCCGTACAACCCCCTGAACAACTCTTGAACAACCCCCTGAACAACCCCCGGACATCCCTCTGAACAACCCCGGACAGCCCCTGAACAACCCCCAAACACCCCCCGGACAGACCCCGCACAGCCCCCCCACCCTCCTCCTTGGTCCCCAGACAACCCCCCAGACACCCACCGGACAGACCCCCCGGACAGCCCCCGGACAGCCCCTCCACCTTCCTTAATTTCATTAGCTCTGAAATGTTTCATAGCACGATCAACTAAAATCTAATCCATACTAAATATGATATAAAAATATTCTATATGAATTTCCATTAGATTTTAAGAGAAAACAAAAAGTGACATACGAAAAACTGACCAAACGCATTCGAAATGTGTTGATGCATTAGGACAACGATCCATGGGTCATATGTGATGTGTAAGAATCAACCCCGCCTCAATCCGAGGCGCAGTGTGGCCGGAACAACTCAAAGTGTATGTCTTTTGTTTCAAAAGGACATCATTTTAAGTGAAAAACATCAACTGGAATACGAAAAACTGGCCAAACGCATTTGGATTGTGTTGATACTTTAAGACAACGATCCATGGGTCATTTGAGTCGTGTACGAGTCAACCCTGCCTAAATCCGAGATGCGGTGTGGTCGGGACCACTCTAAGTGACTTTCTTTTGTTTAAAATGAACAGTATTTTAAGTACATACGGAAAACCAACCAAACGCATTCGGTTTCTATTGAAACTTTTGGAGAACGATCCATGGGTCATATGTGACGTGTACGAGTCAACGCCACCTCAATCCGAGGCGCGGTGTGACCGAAACCACTCAAAGTGTCTCTATTTTGTTTAAAATGGACTTCATTTTTAGTGAAAACAACAAATGACATACGGAAAACCGACCAAACGGATTCTAATTGTGTTGATACTTTAGCAAAATGATCCATGGGTCATATGTGACGTGTACTAGTCAACCCCGCCTCAATCCGAGGCGCGGTGTGGCCGGCACAACTCAAAGTGTATGTCTTTTGTTTCAAAAGGACATTATTTTAAGTGAAAAACATCAACTGACATACGGAAAACCGACCAAACGCATTCGGTTTCTGTTGAAACATTAGGAGAACGATCCATGGGTCATATTTGATGTGTACGAGTCAATGCCACCTCAATCCGAGGCGCGGTGTGGCCGACACCACTCAAAGTGTCTCTATTTTGTTTAAAATGGACTTCATTTTTAGTGAAAACAACAAATGACATACGGAAAACCGACCGAACGGATTTTGATTGTGTTGATACTTTTGCACAATGATCCATGGGTCATATGTGACGTGTACGAGTCAACCTTGCCTCAATCCGAGGCGCAGTGTGGCTGACACAACTCAAAGTGTATGTCTTTTGTTTCAAAAGACGTCATTTTAAGTGAAAAACATCAACTGGCATACGGAAAACCGGCAAAAAACATTCGGATTGTGTTGATACTTTAGGAAAACGATCCATGATTCATTTGAGATGTGTATGAGTCAACCCCGCCTAAATCCGAGATGCGGTGTGTCCGGTACCACTCTAATTGTGTCTCTTTTGTTTCAAACGGACAAGATTATAAGTGAAATAAACAACTGGCAGACGAAAAACCGACCAAACGCATTCAGAATCTGTTGAAATTTTAGGACAACGATCCATGGGTCATATGTGACATGTACGAGCCATCCCGGGCTCAATCCGAGTCACGGTGTGGTCAGGACCACTCTATGTGACTTTCTTTTGTTTAAAATGGACAGTATTTTAATTACATACGGAAAGCTGACCAAACGCATTCGGTTTCTGTTGAAACTTTAGGAGAACGATCCATGGGTCATATGTAACGTTTATGAGTAAACGCCACCTCAATCCGAGGCGCGGTGTGGCTGACACCACTCAAAGTGTCTCTATTTTGTTTAAAATGGACTTCATTTTTAGTGAAAACAAAAAATGACATACGGAAAACCGACCGAACGGATTTTGATTGTGTTGATACATTAGCACAATGATCCATGGGTCATATGTGACGTGTACGAGTCAACCCCGCCTCAATCCAAGGTGCGGTGTTGCCGGCACAACTCAAAGTGTAAGTCTTTTGTTTCAAAAGGACATCATTTTAAGTGAAAAACATCAACTGGCATACGGAAAACCGACCAAACGCATTCGGTTTCTGTTGAAACCTTAGGAGAACAATCCATGGGTCATATTTGATGTGTATGAGTCAACTCCACCTCAATCCGAGGCGCGGTGTGGCCGACACAACTCAAAATGTGTCTATTTTGTTTAAAATGGACTTCATTTTTAGTGAAAACAACAAATGACATATGGAAAACCGACCGAACGGATTCTGATTGTGTTGATACTTTAGAACAATTATCCATGGGTCATATGTAACATGTACGAGTCAACCCCGCCTCAATCCGAGGTGCGGTGTGGCCGGCACAACTCAAAGTGTATGTCTTTTGTTTCAAAAGGACATCATTTTAAGTGAAAAACATCAACTGGCATACGGGAAAATGGCCAAATGCATTTGGATTGTGTTAATACTTTAGGAAAATGATCCATGATTCATTTGAGACGTGTACGAGTCAACCCTGCCTAAATCCGAGACGCGGTGTGGCCGGTACCACTCTAATTGTGTCTCTTTTGTTTCAAACGGACAAGATTATAAGTGAAATAAACAACTGGCAGACGAAAAACTGACCAAACGCATTCGGAATCTGTTGAAATTTTAGGACAACGATCCATGTTTCATATGTGACGTGTACAAGCCAACCCAGGCTCAATCCGAGTCACGGTGTGGTTGGGACCACTCTAAGTGACTTTCTTTTGTTTAAAATGGACAGTATTTTAAGTACATACAGAAAACCAACCAAACGCATTCGGTTTCTGTTGAAACTTTAGGAGAACGATCCATGGGTCATATGTGA
Source organism: Viscum album (assembly GCA_963277665.1). NCBI lineage: Eukaryota > Viridiplantae > Streptophyta > Magnoliopsida > Santalales > Viscaceae > Viscum > Viscum album. The sequence goes on from OY728147.1 coordinate 162,105,074, forward strand.
CATGTACGAGTCAAAGCCACCTCAATCCGAGGCGCGGTGTGGCCGACACCACTCAAAGTGTCTCTATTTTGTTTAAAATGGACTTCATTTTTAGTGAAAACAAAAAATGACATACGGAAAACCGACCGAACGGATTCTGATTGTGTTGATACTTTAGAACAATGATCCATGGGTCATATGTGACGTGTACAAGTCAAACCCTCCTCAATACTAGGCGCGGTGTGGCCGGCACAACTCAAAGTGTATGCCTTTTGTTTCAAAAGGACGCCATTTTAAGTGAAAAACATCAACTGGCATACGGAAAACCAGCCAAATGCATTCAGATTGTGTTGATACTTTAGGACAACGATCCATGGTTCATTTGAGACGTGTATGAGTAAACCCCGCCTAAATCCGAGATGCGGTGTGTCCGGTACCACTCTAAATGTGTCTCTTTTGTTTAAAACGGAAAAGATTATAAGTGAAATAAACAACTGACTGACGAAAAACCGACCAAACGCATTCGGAATCTGTTGAAATTTTAGGAAAACGATCCATGGGTCATATGTGACGTGTACGAGCCAACCCAGGCTCAATCCGAGTCACGGTGTGGTCAGGACCACTCTAAGTGACTTCCTTTTGTTTAAAATGGATAGTATTTTAAGTACATACGGAAAACCAACCAAACTCATTCGGTTTCTGTTGAAACTTTAGGAGAACGATCCATGGGTCATATGTGACATGTACAAGTCAACGCCACCTCAATCCGAGGCGTGGTGTGGCCGACACCACTCAAAGTGTCTCTATTTTGTTTAAAATGGACTTCATTTTTAGTAAAAACAACAAATGACATACGGAAAACCGAACAAACGGATTATGATTGTGTTGATACTTTAGCACAATTATCCATGGGTCATATGTGACGTGTACGAGTAAACCACGCCTCAATTCGAGGCGCGGTGTGGCAAGCACAACTCAAAGTGTATGTCTTTTGTTTCAAAAGGACGTCATTTTAAGTGCAAAACATCAACTAACATACGGAAAACCGACCAAACGCATTCGGATTGTGTTGATACTTTAGGACAAAGATTCATGGGTCATTTGAGATATGTACGAGTCAACCCCGTCTAAATCTGAAACGTGATGTGGCCGGTCCCACTCTAACTGCGTCTCTATTGTTTAAAAGGGACAAGATTATAAGTGAAATAAAAAACTGACATACGAAAAACTGACCAAACGCATTCGGAATCTGTTGAAATTTTAGGACAACGATCCATGTGTCATATGTTGTGTGTAAGAGTCAACTGCGCCTCAATCCGAGTCACGGTTTGGCCGAGACCACTCTAAATGTATCTATTTTATTTAAAGTGGACTACATTTTAAATACATACGGAAAACCAACCAAACACATTCTGATTGTGTTTATATTTTAGCACAACAATGCATGGGTCATGTGTGATGTGTACAAGTCAACCCCGCGTCAATCCGAGGTGCGGTGTGGCCGGCACCATTCAAAGTGTCTCTCTTTTATTTAAAAAACACTTCATTTTAAGTGAAAACAACAACTGGCATACGGAAAACTGACCAAACGATTTCAGAATATGTTGATACTTTAGGACAATGATCAATGAGTCATTTGTGACGTGTACGAGTTAACCTCACCTCAATCCGAGGCACGATGTGACCGGTATCATTCCAGGTGTATGTATTTTGTTTAAAATGTATATGATTTCGAGTAAAAATATATGGTGTACAAAAAACCAATCAAATTATGAATTGAATTCCGGATTCCACATATGATTGTCATCTAAATTTTAAATTGAATTCTAAATGAATTATGTATGTTTATAATTATGTTATGAATTCTAATTTAATTATGGATGAGTATATTTCTAGGATACATTATATGTGCTGGTTGGTTGGTTTTCATTATTTAAATGTGTTGGTTTGTTCTCTATATGTATGCATTGTATATGTGTTACAGTTACAATAATTGGATTGAAAATTGAATTGAAAATGAGCCCAAAACAGACCTGCTGTGCCAAAATGATCCCAAAAGAGACCTGCTGTGCAAATTGCAGACTGCTGTGCAATTTGAACAGCAAAGCCTATGCCAACGGTTTCAAACCGTTGGCATAGCCCATATGGAGCTGTTTTTACCAACGGTTCATTAAACCGTTGGTAAAAACAGGCTATCCCAACAGTTCAAACCGTTGGGATAGCTTTTGGAATTGGTGTTTTTACCAACGGTTTTCAAACCATTGGGAAAGAAAATAGTCATGGGATTCCCAACGGGCCAAACCGTTGGGAAAGGATTTTCCCAACGGTTTGGAACAACTGTTGGGGTCGGTTGATTTTTTCTAACCTATCCCAACGGTTACTTGTAAACCGTTGGGAAAAGCCTTTCCCAATGGCTTACTTCCCCATGGTTGGCAGAACCGTTGGTATAACATATACCAATGGTTCTGCAGCCTTTCCCAACGGTTCAGAACCGTTGGGAAAGGATGGATTTCCAGTAGTGATACTTGAAGTTGTCATATTTGTATCAGAAATCCATTTTTTTGGATGTCAGCCTCTCTCACCCTGACTTGGTGGTATCCTAAATGAAAGTATATATTGGAAGATCACGTTTTCCCCTTCAACTAACCAAACAAGTCATTTATTCAGGGAAAATGGTATTTATTATTAAGGTTTACTTTATTCAGCTCCTGGTAATTGATGCACAACTAGATAGATCCTTTAACATTCTTCATTAATAGAATAGGAGAGGCCCTAAGAGATATGATCAGGCGAATGAACCCCTTGTATTCAAAGTCTTCTATATTTATCCTTAAATCCATCAATTTGGCTGGGGCCATAAAATACGAGGAAAGAGATATTGGCTTTGTTCCCAACACCTATTCAATAAAGAACACAATGTACCGCTCTAGGGGTAAGCTGAAAAAATTATCTAGGAATACCACTGGGAACTCATCCACTATAGGAGGTAATCCACCATGTGGAGCACCACTATAATACTCCAGTGTGAGAGATGATAAACGATAAGCAATATTTTCCAACTATTAGAGTAGAGGTCCCACATGACCGGATTGAGGATCCAATTCCCCAAGAAATACTTTGGGAATCTCATCAGGTTCCATGAAACTCACCCATAGACAATAGAAATCAATATGCTCTTGGAAGCATACTATCCACACATGGTAAGTATTTCACCAAAAACGTCCATATCTAAGACTAGGAAACCACACTCCATCTTAACCCTTGACACAGAGAGCATACAATATGGGTACCTGAGTCCTTTCTCCTTCTTACCCAACAGTGTTACCAACTCTATTACAAAAGAAATCATTTGTCTAGTAAGTTCATCAGACTGAAAATATGGTTAGAGATAAAAGAAACAAATGCACCAATATCAAACAAAATAGATAATATGGATGATAAAATCAGGATGGTACCTCTAACTGTCAATGGTCCTACATTCGATCCCATTGGTGCGTGATCCAAAACATGTAGATGTATGGTCCCTTCCCGAGAACAACCACTCACCTACGACTCTTCCCTATTCTGGATCTTCCCTGAAGATGATCCGACCATTCTTCCACATCCACCAAAACGAGATATCACTTTCCTGGTTAGCTCTTACTGAATTGGAATTCTCCTGGAATCCACAGATCCTACCCAATTTTGATATGGGAATTGCACCATACAAAATGCTGCAGAGGACCCATAACTCCACATTGGTGATAGGGCCTATGAGGGGATGTACATTAAGGTCATACATTCCCTTAATTTCTAAATTGATGAAACATGACATGCCCAGCACTAGAATCCATAGATGAAGTATTACTAAAAGGATAGCCTAAACTACCACCCCCTTCTTCCCCTACTCATACTGCTTCCTCTTCTTCTTGGATGAACTGCTGCTGCCCAATAATGACATAGACCTAAAGGAACTAGTGTAACACCCCAAGTTTTTTTATTAAATTTTTTTCAATAAATTGAAACTTTAATTTATATCTTTCATTTCACTAATTTAAACATTATTTTTCACAAGGAACAAACCTGGGGTACGTTGCACGCAACATCGACTTAGCGTACATTGACCACAACATAGAGTTTCTAAGAAACATATATTATTATTATTACTATATAAATGAAATAATTATAACCTAGACATTAAACATAGTTATATGAATAATAATAACTACTTTTCAAATATTGATTATAAAAGATATGATTCTTAGTAATTTCCTTCAATGTTTAAAAATATCGTTTTCTCAAATGAACCAATTTTAATGAATATAATTTTATACACTAATGGAAATTGATTTTGGTAAAATAAAAATATTTTTTAAATTTATAATATCAACATTATGTTACGGTTAATATTTGGTATTTTTCTGAAAAGTTTAAATTTTTGGTGAATAGAGAGAAATCCTTTATAGTAGTTAAAAACTGACTTTTTCATTTAAATAATTTTTTTATACTAAATTGATTTTAAATTCATAATAGATAAATAATACATATATTAATCAAATATAGTTTATTTGAATATTTTTTACAATAGAATAATATATAAAAAATTATTGAACTTTTGGATGTCTCTTTTACCTGCTTTCTAGCCACATTTTTGGGTTTACTAGTAAATGTAATTTTACCTCTTCTGTAAATTGAATTTAAAAAAATGGAAAAAATGGTTGTAATAAGTATGGAAAATTTTGTTCAATTGGATTCAAATATTTTTTGGTGAATATTATCTTTGAAATTTTATTTACCACGTTTGAAGGTAAATATGGTAATTAATGGTAAATATAATATTATAATAATATAATATTACACTAACACATGAAATATTTTCAATGGATATGTGTTTTTATACCAAAATTATCCTTAGGTAAAAAATATTATCCTCTTTGGTTCACGTGTGTTTGATTCAGACATTTATTATATTTTATTTAAAGAAGAGTTAAAAGAGTCATATTCAATATTTAATGACTAAATCATTTTTATATTGGGTTATCTATAAGATAAATTAGACTATAAATATTGATTTTAAATTTAATAAATTTATATTCATTATTAGATTTTTTTAATTTTTAGAGAATTAATAACTTAATTAAATTCTTCAACAATAATGATGCAGTAATTTTTTAATTAATCGAGATATCAAATAAATGATATAAAAAGTATTAAAATAAATATAATATTACTTAATTAATGAAATATACGAATTTTATAGACAAATTAGACATGTTAGTGACATATTTGAAGTATTTTTTAGAATTTATAATGTATGGTTGATTTTTTTAAAATGAAAATATTGAATAGTATCAAAATTCACATAAATGATACTTTAAAATGAATAATATTTTATTAAACGAAATACAATTCATAAAAATAAAAAGTTTGAAAAAATAATTATATAATGTGAAATATTTTATAAATGATCTAATTGGAGTTAAGGTTTCATTTTATACTAACTATAATAACCATATAGTGTAAAAAGACAAGTTTTCATGGTAAGAGTTAAATTGTTTAAATAATATTTAAAGCCAAAAGATAAGGTTAATTATATAGCCTACCCATATATAAAATTATTTTTTTGAGATTATTTAGACCCATAAACATCCCAACTTCTAAAAAACTCACATTGGAGATATTTTAAGCCGAAAATAAATTTTTAATAAATTAGTAGTTTTGGAGTTTCCTAAAGTGCCCCTCCCCCCTTATAAAAGTGAACTTCTCTTTATCTTTAATTAAAACCTTAAAATCCCTTTAGATCTGAAAACCCTGAACCATTTACTCTACCAACTTCACTCACTACATCCTAGAGTCCATACATTGGGAATAAATCCATCCTAATGTGTCCTTTTGTGAAAATAAAAAGGAGATACCCAAAGAAGAGGTAATTGTTTTATCACCTCTTTCAAAGTTCTTTTCTTCTTCCACTTCCAATTTATATGATCATTTCATACCAAAGTAATAACTAAAATATCTAATATATTATTTTATTTTCTTAGGGTAATAGTAAAAACATATTACTTATTTTACCCATCCTATGAACAATAATATCACCATGTGTGTGTACGTACGGATTACCGTCTCTACGCCATGGTGTAAACTGTTTTTCATGTATACATTATTTCTATGGGTATGATGATGAATATAAATGATGTAAATAATAAATACGACATAATATAGTTTCTTTATAATTCATATTCCTTACAATTCCATACCCTTTACCAATATGTAATGATATCGTTGCTCGTGCGTACGTATGGCTTACTATCTCCACGATGTTATGAGATTCATCTTCCACATTCACCATTCAGGGATGATTAAAAAAAATATTATTAATATGTATAAAATATATGATATAATAATACTTCTGGAATTATATATATATATATGTATATATATGTCATTCACTTATTTCAATTCAATACGATAAGAAAATAGAAACATTGTTCATGCCTACGTATGACCTACCATCTCCATGAATGATGTATTCCATTTCATATATCTCTCTATAATATATTTTTATATACCTAATATATATTATATAAAAATTATCTTATAAATTCTTGAAGTATTTAAATCATTATATAAGTAATACGATCAAGAATAACAAGTCTAAACACATACGATAAAGAAAGAGATTATTACCCAAAATGTTGCTTTAACGTGAAAATTAATAATAAACAGGTAATATAAATCCATAAATCCATAAAATAATAAATATTTTACATTATAAATAATATTATGATTCTTTTATAAGTTATTAATATGTTTAAAACCATTATACACTAGTTACAGACACATACATACAATATCATACTTAAGGTAAGGGGATTTCATCTTACTTTTAATTTCTGTGAAATATAGGCTATGTTCGCCACTCTTTCCTTTTATGTGGTTTATAAATTGTACATGATTGTATAAAATTATTTTTTACCTAAATTCATCGGTATTTACATATCCATTTGAGGATCTTTTTATCATGTGGTTTAAGTTTCAAAAGTTACCAAATCAGTAAAATAGTTTTGTCTCAATTTTCCTTCTTAGAGACTCATGTATTGTTATGAACCTTAACAATTTTAAAGGTGTATATAATTCCATGTTATATCATGAATATCCTTATTTTCATGATATTTTATGCTTCCTATAATTTACTTTTCTTACATGTATAGTATGATCCCAAGTTACCAAGTTATAATAATCTATTGAGACAATCTCATTGCTTTTCAGGATTGTTTATGTTTATATTTTCTTTGAATAAATATTATGATACATATCTAAAAAAATAATGAGTTTACTTATATAATGTTTTTTTAAATACACCTTCATGTATTAGTACCATTTTCAAATCTTTGTTTCTTAAGGTATTATTTTTCATTAAAATATGATTATCTCTCTCTTCAGTTATATATATACTGTATTCAAAAATGTTTTCAGAAATGTTTTCAAAAGATCCTTAAAAATAATTTTAATGGAAAAATTATTATAAATTTTTTTAATTATTTCAATAATTCTCAATAATTTTTGAAATATAATTTCAAAGAAAAAGGATTTATGTTATAAAAATCAGTTTCAGAAGAAGAAAGAATATTTTTAACAAGAAATGTTTTTAAAATAACATTGAAAATTATTTTCCATCTAAGATAACATCCATTGGTGTTACTCATTCCTTTATGGAGAAATTATTCAATGTTTACATTTATATTCTTTATCTTAATGAATTATTTTTTTATATCATGATGTTTATGAAAAGTATTTCTCTTTCATGGGTCATATGCTTTTGAAACCAGATTCTTTTCATGGGTTATGTTTATGATAAAATGTTTATAAAACCTTTCTCTTTCAATAGGTTATGATACGTTGACATTTTTATGATATCCATTTTATTTCATGGATCATTTTTTGATTTTAAATGATCTTATGGAATATGTATGTATGATTTCAATATGAGATAGTTCGGGCCTATATCTACATCAGATGCATTGGGTAAAGATTTATATCTCATGAGATAAATGAAGATGGTCTTGGGATTGAAACTTGAACACAAATATGGCCATGAGAGTGAACCATAATTACTAATATGGTATGAGGAGTGAACTCATTCTACTAATAGGGCCATGGGAGTGAACCATGAATACTAAGATGGTATGAAGAGTGAACCCATACTACTAATATGGTCTTGAAAATAATTCCACGGATACTATGGAAATCAGTCTTTGCTTATGGGTTTTCCACATTTCCATGTCTTATTCCTCTGTTATGCTTTCATGGATTATTCTATTTATTTCATATGACTCATGTCTTATGAACTAAAAATATTTATTCCATTATTTTGGTTATGATCATTAATATGTTGGGTATGTCATTATATTTATAGGATCACATTCTCAAACCCTTATACTCATGTTTATGCTTAGATGAATCCCTTTTTTATCGTTACTGAGCATTTGATCTCACACATTTTGTGTTTCCTTTCCCCTAGGTTAAGATGATATGAAATTTTTTTGATTTTTATAATAAGGGTTCCAGTCAAGAAGAACCTAGTGGGAGATGATGTAGCTCACTCATGTATTAGGATTTATGTTTCCATGTTTCCATTTTTCCAAAGGCGATATAAAACTATGGTCATTGGGCATCATTCTCTATAATGTTTAGGTATTTCACAAAAGTTATGTAATGTTAATGTTTTGAAAAGTGAGGGTAGATATAGTTGGTATTAGATCAAGGTTATAGTTAACATTTTGAAGCTAATATGGGAAAACTTTAGTGAGAACAATAAGGTATTTCTTAAGGATAAGTCTAAGGGTAAGGAAAAGTATAGGAACAAGTCCTAGAAATTTGGAAAAGGATAGGGTGAGTCGTTTCCTTGAAATAAATCCTTTTCTGGATACTACAAGTGGATGTGGCTCCGGGACATATTTACCTAGGGGTAACAACTCCAAAAAGATGTTATGAGTTTGACTATGGGATATCTAGTACACAACAATTGGCCTTGCTACACACCTGATTTAACACTCTCGGGGGATATGGTTTTGGAATTCACAAATGCTTCACAAACCATTATTAAGGATTTAAATAGAATATGAATATGAATAACTTAGATTAAACCTAAGGTGTTATAGATTAAAGAGCGTTTGATAAGATAGAAATCCTATAAGAAACTTTTCATTATTATGTGGTTCCTCCTTATGATAATTGTTTCTTGAACTATGATTTCTGATTTTAGTAAATAGAGGGAACCAGAAAGAATATGGTTAACCTCTAATTTGATGGAATAATTGGTGACTATGAGTAATAAAATTTCTTAATGACTGGATATAAAGATATTGTGATTATGCCGAATTAGTTATCGCGATATTTGATTAACAAGGTGAACTTTTGTGGTATTAATAAGTCTTTAAATAAGATGAATATGGACTTTTATTATTGTTCACATAGTAAGCAACATAGAGTAAATAAGATTAAGCTTTATACATTTCAAGAATAAAGAATGAAGAAACTTGAGGAATACCTCAAATGGAGGGGAATATGTTATCTTTGTGGGAAAAGGGTTATATAGTGATGGATTATCATGGAGTTCAATGAATTATGTACGGAGAAAATGGGAGTTACCTAACACAATACCCCGACCTAATAATTTACTTCTAAATAAAGGAAGGGCTTATTCCATGCCAATCATTGAAAAGGATGGATTGAAGTGTTTATGCATTTAGTTTAAGAATTATGAAATATACAAGGATTTTTCAGTTTCCGTGTTGTTTTCTAAGGATTTAAATGAATATATTGAATGATTATGATGGACTATATAAGTGATGGAGAAATTAAGATTAAGGAAAAAATAACCCTTAATATGTTCCTTATGTTAAGATAATGTTTTTTGGATAAATATATGTTTCATATGAATAAGTAATTGGACATTACTGATTACCATGGAACTAAATAAGGACTTGTTGACAAGGTAGTCTATGTTATCATGGATGGTGTTTAAAAATTCTTGGATATAAGGAATATATTCATTAACTTTTTGAATAAAGAAACATGCATGTTTTACAAAAGAATTTATGGTAATTCAGGTCATTTCCATGTTTCAAGAGAATATATGATGAGGGTATTCCCATGTTTGGAATGTGACAACCAAGAGATAATTTTTTATACATGGCAGATCAATGTTATGCTGATTTTGTGACTTTCTTTATACTATTTTGGATTTTCATCTTTCAAATGGATTATAAGGTTACCATTCATGAAAGGTTTAAGATAATCATTGGCTAAAGTATTTATGTATTAAGTTTGTATTAATAACCATAGTTAAAAATACCATTTTCTTGAATGAACTGATTTTAATGTCCTTTTAATAATGATAATTTTAGGGAATAATCAAAATTAATTTTGGTATAATAAACATCTTTTTTGAATTCATAATATCGATATTAGCTTATGGTGAAGTTTTGGTATTTTTCTGAAAAGTTTCAATTTTTGATGAATAGTTAAAAATACTACAGAGTAGTTAAAAATCAACTTTTTCATTTAAATAATTATTTATTAAATTTAAAAAAAAAATTAATGTTCTAAAAGATAGATAATAAATATATTAATCCAATATTTTTCATTGGAATGTTTTTACAAAAGAATTATATATAAAAAACCATTGAACTACTGAACGTCTCTTTTACTCGCCTTCTAACCACATTTTTGAGGAATATTAGTAAACATAATTTTCCCACTTATGTGAATTGAATTTTGAAAAATGGACCAACATGGTTGCAATTAGTATAGAAAATTTGGTTCAATAGGATCAAAATAATTTTTGTTGAATAATAACTTTTAATTTTTATTTACCATGGTTAATATTATATAAGGTAATTAAAGATAAAAATAATATTATAATAATATAAGATTACCCTAACAGTTGTCCTAGTTTCATTGGATATTTTTTTGTATTCAAAAATCAACCATTTGTCAAAATTTGGATCCTTTTTAAGCCACTTGTGTTAGATTAAGACATTTATTATATTTTAGTTAAAGAAGAGTGAAAGAGTCATATTCCAAATTTAATGACAAAATCATTTTTTATATATGGTTATTCATAAGATAAATTAGACTATAATTTTTAATTTTAATGATAATAAATTTATATTCATTATAATAATTTATTTTATTTTATAGAGAATAAATAATTTAATTAAATTCTTGTACAATAATGATATAGTATTTATTGGATTAATTGAGAAATCCAATAAATGATATTCAAAATAATTAAATAAAACTAATTTGACTTAACTAATGAAATACAAGAATTTTATAGATAACTTAGACATGTTGTTGACATATTAGAAGTATTTTTTTTGAAGTTATCATGTTGGTTTGATACTTTTAAAAATGAAAATATTGAATAGTATCAAAACTAACATAAATGTTTCATTAAAATAAATAATATTTTATTAAAAGATATAAAATCCATTAAAATATAAGTATCTTCTAAATAAATTTCATAATGTCAAATACTTAATAAATGATCAAATTGGGGTTCTTTTGGAAGTTTATAGTAACTATATGAACACTATAGTGTAAAAAGACATGTATTCATGATAAGAGTTAAATTGTTTAACTAAAGGTTAAAGAAAAAGAGATATGGTTAATTCTATGACCTAAAAATTTATAAAATTAATTTTATGAGATTATTTATTACCATAATAAACTCAAATTTTAAATAACTAACTTTGTAGCTATTTTAAATTGAAAAAAAATGTATAATAAATTAACTATTTTGGAGTTTCCTAAAGTTCCCCTCATCCCCCTAATAAAAGGGTACTTATCCTTCTCTTTAATTCACACCACCAAAGCCCTTTTACTCATCCAAAACCATCCCATTTACTCTAAAAATTCCCTCCATACATCCTAGAGGCCATAAATTGGGAATAAATCTATCCTAAGGAGTTATTTTGTGAAACTCAAAAGAAGACACCCAAAAAATAGGTAATTGTTTTATCACCTCTTTCAAAGTTCTTTTCTTATTCGACTTAATCGTTCTATTTTTTTTTAATACCAAAGTAATTACTACGGAATATAAAGAATTTTAATATGTTCTTTATATTATGGGACAACAATAATACTCTTTTTAACCATCATACAAAAAACAATATCACCATGTGTGCGTACGTACGACTTAACATCTCCACACCGTCGTGTAAACTATTTTTTTGTACACATTATTTTTATGGGTATGAAGATGAATAAAAAGGATTTAAATCATAAATATGACATAATATTGTTTATTTAAAATTCATATTCCATCTAATTCCCTGCCATTTACTAATATGGAATGGTATCATCGCTCGTGCGTACGTATGACTTACCGTCTCCACGACACGATGAGATTGATCTTCCACTTTCACCATTAAAGGGTGATTATAAAAAATATATATTATTAATAATTATGAAATATATGATATAATAATTATACTAGAATAATATATATATATATATATATATGTGTGTGTGTGTGTGTGTGTATGTGTGTGTGTCATTCACTTATTTACATTCAATACGATAAGAAAACAGAAACAACATTCATGCGTACGTACGACCTACCGTCTCCATAAATGGTGTATTTAATTTCATATATCTCTCTATAATATATATCTATATTATAAATATATATGATATATAAATAATTTTAAACATTCTTGAAGTAAATAAGTCATGATCTATGTTATATGATCTAGAATATCAAGTCAAAACATGTACGATAAAGAAAGTGATTATTACTTGAAATGTTGATTTAACTTGGAAATTTTTAGTAAAAGCATAATATAAATAAATAAAATAAACAATAAATGATATAATAAATATTATTATGAATCTGTTATAAGTTAATAATATGTTTAAAACTGTTATACAGGAGTTTCAGACACATATGGACAGTATCAAACTTAAGGTAAGGGGATTTCATCTCACTTTTAATTTCTGCGAGATACAAGCTATGTTTCCCACTCTTTCCTTTTTTTTATGAGGTATGTACTGTACATGATTGTATGAAATGATTCTTATAATTAAATTTATTCTTATTTATATATCCATTTTAGTATATTTCTTTCATGTGGTTTATGTTTCAAAAGTTACCAAATCGGTAAAACAGTTTGTCTCAATTTTCCTTCTTTAAGACTCATGTATTTTTATGCACATAAACTTTTTTTTGAGGTGTATATACTTCCATGTTATATCATTAATATCATTATTTTCATGATATTTTATGTTTAATTTTATTTCCTTTTCTTACCTGGAGAGTATTATCCCAAGATAAAAAGTTATAAGAATTTATTGAGATAATCTCATTGCTTTTCGAGATTCTTTATGTTTATGTTTAATTTGATGAAATAATATGTTCCATATCTCATGAAAACTCATGAGTTTCCTTATAATATATTTATTTCAAGACAAACTCATGTATTAGTACCATTTTTCCACTCTTTGGTGCTTAAGGTAATGTTTTTGAGTAAAATTTCACTGTCTCTCTCTTCAGTCCTCGATCTACTATATTCAAAAACCATGTATTAAAAAATATTTTAAAAAGATACTTAATGATAATTATTAAGTAATAAGGATTTTAAAAATGATTTATTGTTTTCAAATATTCTCTATATTATTTCAAAGATATTTTCAAAGAAAAAGGTTTTATGTTTTAAAAAAATTTCAACAATGAAAGGTCATTTTCCTCAAGAAATGTTTTTAAAATATCTTTCAAAATTATTTTCCATATAAGATAACATCCATTTGGGTTAATCATGACTTTATGAAGAAATTAATCAATGTTTCCATTCATATTATTTCTATTAAAATATTATATTTTAAAAACATTATGTTTATGAAACCTGTTTTTATTTCATAGTTCATATGATTTTGAAACCCAATTCTTTTTGTGGGTTATGTTTCGAATAAAATGTTTATGAAACTTGTCTATTTCTATATGTTATGATAGGTTTACATTTTTATGATACCCATTTAATTTCATGGGTAATGTTATAATTTTTAATGATATTGTGGAATATGTATGTATGATTTAATTGTGAAATGGTTAGGACCTATATCTCCATATGATGCATTGGATAAATATTTATATCTCATGATATAAATTAAGATAGTCCTGGGAGTGAACCTTGACTACTATTATGGTCATGGGAGTGAATGAGAACTACTAATATGGTATGATGAGTGAACTCATGCTACTAATATGTCCATGGGAATGAACCATGACTACTAAGATGGTATGGGGAGTGAACACATACTACTAAGATGGAATTGGAAGTGATTCCCTATCTACTATGGAAATCAACATATGCTTACGTGTTTTCCACATTTACATGTCTTATTCTTATGTTATGCTATCATGGATTATGATCTCTATTTCAAATGATTCCTGTCTTATGAACTAGAAATATTTATTCCATGATTTCATTTATGATCTCTAATATGTAGGGTCTGTTATTATATTTATAGCATCGCATTATCATACCCTTATACTCATGTTTATACTTATATGTATCCCTTGTTTACCCTTACTGGGCATTTGAGCTCACCGCTTTTATGTTTCATTTCTCTCAGGTTAAGATGATATAAACTATTTTCGATATGTCTAATAAGGTTTCTAGTCAAGAAGAACCTGGTGGGAGATGATTTAGCTAACATATATACCAAGGTTTATGTTTACATGTTTCCGAAGGCACTATACCAACTACAATCTTTAGGAATCTATTTGTATAATGTTTAAGTTTTCCGAACAATTTATGTAATATTAATGTTTTAAAAAGTACGGGTCACTATAACCAGACCTACTATTGCAGTCAATCCCCACCATACACATCCGATCAACTACCTCAGTATAGGTCTTTTGTTTGAACATGAATAACTGAGAGTAGATATCTGATCGAAAACCCCTTTCAAACCTCTAAGACTTTAAATGTTTATTAGAGAGTATCTCTGGGAAATATAATACTAGCTCAGAAAAGAAGTTGGAAGACTCCACCATTGATTGGTCCCCCTAAATAAGATCCATAAACTCCTTGGATCTGGAATTAGCCAAGACCTTATGATAGTACTGATCATTTAAGATCACCTTGAAGTCATTACAGCTCATCTACTCATTCTTCCAAGCCTGAAGCACTGAGTCCAACCACCTTCGATCTGGACCCTCTAGAAATAATGAGGCACACTTCAATATGACTTCCTCAGGAGTATCAAGGAAGTAAAACATGTGCTCAGTCTTCTCAATCCACTTCTCCGCTTCCTAAGGCTCCATTCTATGTCAAAAAGATGGGGTTTTGTTCTTGATAAACTCTTGGGTTTTTTAATTCCTAGGACAAGATTGATATTCTCTAATAGGAGTATGAGTAGGATAAGGATCATCACTTATTCCTAGATCCTGAATAGCCCAAACCATAGATTCCACCAATCTTTGATCAAGTGGTGAGGTAGAACTCTCTTCGAATTCCTCCTATGGGTGAAAGGGAGCTCTTCGGGGCGACATGTTGATATAAAAGTAACAGTCACAAGGAAATCATTTGTACGATAGGTCTAAAAATTTTCAAATATAACATCAAACATAAATAGATCAAACTCTTCACAAAGACGAAATTACTAAACCACTTTACCTCCATCCATTTTCCACATGTAGTATGATTCCTACAAATCCCATATAGAAGAGAAGTCAAACAATGATCCGAACATCCCATGGTGACTCGAGGTCTGTCAGGAGGTGTGCTGTCTAGGCACCCTACTCACAACCATAAATCTGAGCCCCAACAGTCCTAGCTCCTGTCTAACCAGACCAATCCAAAATAAAATGACTCAAAGGGTATAAACCCACTCTCATACCATTTTTTTAAAGAATCAAACCGGGGCATCATCTGAATTGGTTCCTAAATTGGTTTGTGGTAAGGCCCAAAGTATGTTCTTGATCCCCATGAGTTGGCACAAGTTCGCGAGTATTAATAACAATTTTTGGGAACAATTTATCCAAACATAAAAATGTAAAACAACTAAAATTTTAAGAAAACTGAAACCAAGAATCCTAACCAAATAATCCTTTAACAAAATTCATATTTGAGTTACATGTTTAATTAAAAGTCCCAAAGGGGATACTACCAAAAAGGAAAAAACCCCCAAAAAAGTACCACAAAATATGTGAACAAAAAAAATATTAAATACCACCACATGAAAAGATGACACCACTATCAAGCCATCTCCACAACAATACCCATTAAGGATCACTAACAACCCAAACCACCATCTCCTTAATGTTTAACCTTACCTGTACCAAACATTACGAAATCTAATTACACCCAAAGGTGCAAGTAGGGTGTGATATAACGCCGAGAAGGATTCTAACCAAGAAAATATTCCATTATTTTAACCATTATAAGACAAATAGCCTGCATGTTTTCATTAAAACGAAATTCAATTAACGATTCGAAGGAAAGTAAATTTGAATGATAAATAGTTTTTTAAGAAAGAAACCTTAAAGAAGAAAAAAACATAAAGAAAGAATACATGATACTGAAATTACCAACCAATTTTTTTTATATTGATGGTAAGTGTGATATAACCAATTAGAACTAGTAATGAGAAACACCCCTAAGTACTAGCTAATAATCAGACATGAGATACATCATATCATTGTGAAATGTGTCAAAGAAACCATGAACAACTATGTTCTCATGAACAAGACTCTAGGAGGGGACACCCCCATAGCCTAGTGGTATCTAATGAATCATAATTATTTAGTTAGTGTTGTCATCATCAATCCCTATAAGTGAAACTAGGCCACAAGCACTTCTAAATCACCATAATACTTGTCCTAGTCTTCCGATTTAGATTCCAAGGCTTCCTTTTTTTGGTGCTCAATAACGTTCCACATGCCACATAACACCACTTTCACATCCAAATTCAATTTAAAAATCACACTCAAACCAAAATAGTTTGAAAACATGTTATTTAACTTCAACATAATTTAATAAACCATCAAGAAATGTTTATAAAAAATTTCTAGAAGAATCATAAGGATTTATACAAAATACCCCTCAAAATCATCTTTTATGATCGAACACACACCAACTCCACAACAAACAAAATTCCAATACCTTGAAAAATTTATAAAACACTATCAAATGACAAAATATGTATTTTTATAAAAAAACTCACTCCATTTAATATAAACATCAACTAAAAATAAAATACATATTAAACTCTTTTAAAAACTAATTTCACACCCCATAGAATAATCAAATAATATACTAAATTAAGTAAGAAAGCAATAAATTCATCAAATAATGTTTATACATGGAACAACCTACATAAAGGCTAGAAATCCATAATATTTGGTGTGAATATTAAACTACATTCCAATCACACCACAATCAAGCAAAAAAAACCCTAATTAAAGAGAATGAACCAATAATATCAATATTAGACCCTAAAAAATATATAACCCTAGCGCAGAGAAACCAAAACCTTAAGGAAATAGGAAAGAAGCTTACTCAGGGTAGAACACACTTGCAGTGGAGGGAGAGGAGGAGGGGTGAGGGGTCTATAAGTATGGACGCATGAGGAGGGGATTTCTGGAGGGAAGCCACATGCTAAGGGGCTGTCAAAATGTTTCGACCGAGAATAAAGGGGGTGCGAGGGGAGGAGGGATGAACGAGGGAGATCATGATGCTGAAGCTACAAATTGGAAGAGATATTGCTGGTAGGGGGTATGTCCAAGTGGTAGAGACATGATATAGCTGGGAGAAAGGGGATATGGAGTGTGACAAAATAGGTGGGGGGTATAGAATTATGCAAAAGATGAGAGAAAGAGGAAATAGAGGATAAAAGAAAACTAAAAGAAAAGAAAATAAGGAAAATGGGAACCCTAAAAAAATATAATAATAATAATAATCAATGACAATAATAATAATTAATATTATAAATTAATAAAATATTAAAAATAATAACAATAATAATAATATTTTTAAAAAAATATTAATTTATTTTATTCTATTTTGTCTTCACATTATTATTAAACTTATTAATTAATTAATAGTTTTTTAACCACCAAGCAGGATTCACGGGGACCAGGGCGAAGCTGCACGATTTCAACCGTGCTCTGTCTATGCGCCAATTGTTTTCAAGTCCAAAACATTCATTTATCAGAAAAAACAAAAAATTCCAACAGGGAATCAACCCAAACCTCAAAAAAATATTAAAATGCATAAAAAATAATAAAATTAAATTATTCCAAGAAACAGGGTGTGATATGTCCCAATTACAATTTTTTACATCCTATGTTTAACATAAGAAAATATTTATCAAGGAATCTTTTTAAAATTCACCCAATTTCAAGGCATCGGTCTCTTAATTTTCTATAATATTCCTAACCATTTACCACCATTGGATAGATTCACCTTCAAAATGATATGTAGACTGAGTTACCTTTTTATAATCCAAAAAAACCACAACATCAACAATATTTTCTTGGGTCTTAATCTGCCCTTCAGCTACCACTGGGTCATATGATTCATTGAATGTTAGATGATGTTGTCTCATTAAAATTTCCACTATTGAAATATTATTATATGGTAGTTCTAGATCCTATAAGTATGGAAACCACTGTAATTTATATCATATTTCAACTGATTCGTTACAACAAAAAATGCTCAGTTCCAATTCAAGCAGATCTAGGTTACTAATTTGGAAGGATATTTTTATATCAGTGCTTTCTGATTCATCTTCCTTGTTTACTCTATGGAAAGAAATTATGAAAAAAAATATAATTAAATAAAGAAATATAATAATATTAAAATTCTATATCATGATAACCATACATTAGAATCTATAAGGGTTTTATCCAAACCTCAACAATTATCTAAGACATTCCTCTTATACCAAATAAAATGAACCAACCATAAACATTCCATAATATTATGTTTGAAGTCAAGAATTTTCTATTTTAAATTTTGAGGATATTTATGGTTTAATTATTTAGAGTATTAGGTCATCACCATTAAATAAATATAAATTACATTACAAGGTGGATACTTCCATTTATTATCCATTTTGCCACAATATAATACTTTTAATATATAATAAGTTTTTTTCATGATAAATCATCACAATTTTTACAATGAACTCATTCATGTCCCCACTCAACCTAAAAACCTTATTAATTTTTTAATATCTGGTATTATGAACAAAAAAATAGTAAGGGAAATATATAAAAAAGGAAACCTATTAGTATGTCAACAATTATAAAAAAAATACCTTTTTTAAAATATACTTTGGGATGGAAATAAATAGTCTATTACCCACAAAATCAACTTATCTACCCAAATAAGTTTATAAAACAATTCATTATAAATATTAATGGAAAAAATAAAACTCATGAAATTTTCTTTGAAATAATATAAAAATTAAAAAATTATTTTAAAAAATTCATACATTTCACTCTTAATAACTATCACATACTTTCATTTAAACATAATCTCATTATCTTATGTTGTGAAATGATAATATTTCCAAAAAAACATAGAAAAATTAAATAAATCACATAAGTAACTTGGGAAATTAGTTTCCATATAAATAATACAAATGTAATAACCAATATGGT
This sequence comes from Viscum album, assembly GCA_963277665.1. NCBI lineage: Eukaryota > Viridiplantae > Streptophyta > Magnoliopsida > Santalales > Viscaceae > Viscum > Viscum album. The sequence goes on from OY728147.1 coordinate 162,124,710, forward strand.
TAACATCCATCAAAATTCACTAAAGAACATCATCATTACCCAATGAATTGCTAAGATATAATTGACCCAATCATCTATGGTTTATAAAGTAACCAACTATCCTTGGTTTATAATAGAACCAAACATACATGGTTTATAATATAAGCACCTATACCTAGTTTACACTAGAAATATCTATCAGAATAAAAAATTCCTATGAACCAAAATATGATCATAACACATGAAATATTTAATACTTATAAAACATACCTTTATCCTATAAGGAAACATTTTATGACATCGAAATATGAATTCTAGTCTAAATAATTCATTAAAATACCTATAACATAGGGAATGTGGGTTTATATTTTAAGAAAACATGAAATATTATAGTGCAACCCAAACATAAAATAAATCTTATAGTGGTGGGAAAAACAATTGATACTATATCTGTTAAAATAAAACATTATTTTTTCATATTTTTCGTAATATTTTGTATAAAATATATAAAAATATTCATTTTGATAACATATGAATGAAAGTAAATTTTTTTATAAAATTTAATTTATAATTAATTTATGTGAATATAAATACATTCATGTGATAATGATAAGAATATATACATGAAATAAAAATATTTAGAAAAGAAATCTTTAAAAAATTAAAAATAATGTTTTTAAAGTAAAGTGTATGTTACCTCAAGATAGACTTATATCACATCTTTATTATCTTCATAAATAATAAACTTATATTAGTTATTTAATTTATTATGAAATTTCTTAATTTTATTAATCCTTTTATTTCACTTATTGTCATGTTATATATAATTACATAATAAATTAATTTCAAGTCAGATGTTCTGAGGATATTTGGACCATATATGAAAAGTGAATTTGGTAAAATGACTACGATAAAAGTGGTCATTATTACATCATATATAGGTTAATATTAATGAAATAATTATAATTTTTATATAAAATTTATTCTTTTAAAACCAACTAGTTATTATGGTTATGAAAAATTAATTTTGTTAAAATCTTGGAGATGGTAGGTTGTACCTACACATGAGTGAGGTTTACACTTTTCAACGAACATGATGAAAATAAAGTAAGTATTATTTGATAATTATATAATTATTATTATATAATAAAAATAATATATATTTTTTAAAATATACTTATATATATTATCCATGTGATCTTGTCATGAAAAATGAATTACATCAGTTCATGGAGGCAGTAAGCCACACATACGCACGAATGAAGTTATCATTTTTCAATGGATGGTAAGGTAAGAAAGTAGGTTATATATTAAATTTATATAATGATAAATTTTCTGGAATATAAATTATATAAATTAAATACATCATTTTTACCATCAGTGAGAGGAAGTGATGGAAAAAAAATTACATCAACTCATGTGGCGGTAGTCCACCGTACAAAGGAAGGATGGTTTAATCTACCATTTGATGAAAGAATAAGATATATTTTGGCTATGGAATTAAAATTAAAATATATAATTACATTGAATAATATTTTGTAATTATTTCAGAATGTTTAAATAATATTTGAATAAGGTTTAAGAAGAAAAAAATGAAAATGCTCGGTTAAGAATTATACTACTTATTCAGAAAACTTATTTTGGATTATGACTAAATAATTCCATGATTGGTTTTATGATAAAATGGAGGCCTCTATTAAATGGGGAGGGATGCAAGCTAGGTATTTGGATATGTCTTGGCTATGATATAATGCTCAAAAGGTTTGAAGAAGAGAGTAGAGTATATTCCCATTTATAATTGAGGGGAGCGGTACTCTTGAAATTTCATAAAGTATTAAATTAATATAAATTAATTTTCTTGGAAAATGGATAAAAATTTATATAATTTGAATATATTATTATTATTATGGGTTTAAATTATATCATCCAATAAATTATTTAAATGTTTATATTATGTTTTTACCCTTATCTCTTTGTTTTTAACCCCCCACATTTAACCCTTTTGATAATTATAGATATATCAATATGGTTTAATATTTAGGGGTCCTAAAAGTAAATATAATGGGATAAATCACTAATAAATGTTATATGGTTGATATTTAAAACTATATTCTATTAACATGGATGAATATAGTATTTTTTGGAATTATAAATAATTTAATAAAATATTTTTTATTATAAAATATCAGTAATGTTATTTTAAAAACTATTAATTTAATTTAACATTGAAAAAGAAAATAGAGGAAAATAATTTGAATATAATTCCTTAAAATAACTATAATATATTATATTTGTGTCCTCAAAACCATTGTACAATTTAACTAAATAAAAAAATATTACTTTTAGAGTTTTTAAAATCATTCATTAATTTTTATACTTATTGCACAAGTATCAAGTAATAGTTGTGTAATCATTTATGGTAATTTTCCTAACTAAAAAATTAAAAATAAATTACCATGATAAAAAAAATTCATTAAATTTTAAAAAACAATTTATAATTGAATGTAAGTTTATTTTATTCCAATCACACAATATTATAGATATTAAAAACCAGAGAGTGACATTTTTGACTTTTTCATTTAATGAAATATTATAATGCTCAAAATCAATGCTAAATGGAAGAAAAGGGTCATATTCTTAAATTTTTAACGATTAAGGGTGAAATAGACTCATGAAAGGAAATTAATCCAAGTTTTTTAATTAATTTAAAGGCTCATCACATTAATTTTAACATTTATTAACCCATTTTACCTTTATCGAGGCAACAAAAAATTACCATAGTTACTATTCATAATAAACAAAAATAAAAGGGTAATATTTATTAAATTCTAACCTACCTGTTATAAATATAGAATAAATTATTTAAGATTAAATATATATAAGTTTGAAAAATTAAATTGAGTTTAAAACACAAGACACAATGAAAATAAATTTTTAGAAAAATATCTTTTATGCCTAAGAATGAACATATTCCAAAATATGGTATAATAACGATTATTGTGTAATTAATGATTTTTTTTTATAATTTGATTATACTTATGTTAATTATTATCAAATGTTTATTTTAATTTAATTTATTTAATAAAATGAAGTGGCAGTTTTATAAAAACTAGCATTTTCACTATTCATTGAAAAATTAATCATTTTAGAAAAATATCAAAATATCACCTTAAGATGATTTTGATATGTTGTTTTAAATAATTAAATTCATTTTTTTTTCAAATTAAAATTATAAAATTTTGAAATCAAGTTTTTAAATAAAACAAATCTTTAGTAAGAATAATATTATTTCCATTTTAACCAGAAAATCACATATTAGTCTTATATTGAATATATCTCTATAAAATCTGATCAATGAATATTAATAAGAAATGAAAATGATTTATTTGAAAATTACTTGAGTTGATAAATTATTTTTGGGGATTTTTAGATTATATTTTTTTATTCTCTTGCATTAATAATTTTACTAACAAATGAGTTAATCTTTCGCAATTTAGTTTTATTTTAGTTTTTTGGTGAATGATTAAGATTAAGGAAGTATTTAATGAAAATTGGATTAAAATAGACTAAAATAAAGGAATTTATATCATGTATTTTCCAAAAACATGATGTGGTCCTTGTATAGAATAAGGAATCAAGGAGTTTAGAGAAAAAATGGGTGTAGAATACCTTGGTCATGGAAGAGAGGGATTTTTTATTTCATGGTGATTGACCGTGAGGACTTTCATGACATGGTTCATTTATAGGAGCTATATAGTAAATTCAATGACTATAGATCTTTGTTTTTAGTATGAAGGAAAAACATGAAGGATTATATTATGTTACCGTAACAAAACATCATGGTTTAGGAATATACAATGATATTATTGGAATTGTGCACTTATGGGATGACCATGACATGGTGGTTTAGACCATTCCATGATCTATGAGTATGTGAACTATGAAATAGTGAAACACACTTTTCCATTTTTGTTGTGAAAGAAATTATTGTATTTTATGATAACACTTGGATTAGACATCATTTTTGATGCTGATTTTCATTATGAGTTACAATCGTCATAAGATGATGTCTATGAAAATTTTGAATTTATTTTATATATTTTTAAATAATAAAAATTAACTTATGATATTGAACCATAAATTTCAAATGAGATAATTTTTTTTATAATATTTTAAAATTGTTGAATTAATATAGGCCAACCATTGGGGTTCTTTGATGCGTATATTAGTTGGTTCGATCTTCATGCAAGGTGGTGTAATGGTTAAAACTTTTCAAGGATAAAATTATCAGGATTAAAAACTATCTCAAGGTTTCAATATTAAGGATGTAGAGAACCATATCTTGGGGGAGATACCTCCTAATCATCAATAGATCCATGTAATTCCTAGATACCCCAATTAAATGAGTTAGTTGACTACATATTTATGATCCCGATCAAGCCCAAAATTTTCTTTGACTAGCTGAATTATTATGGTATATGGTGATCCATTCATCATTTACTATTTTATTTAATGAAATATTTATAGAATATATCATGGTTTTAGGTTTTAGCTTTTATTTTTTTCAGTGCACATAGATAAGTGTTATCATCTTTAAAACCCATCAATGGTATCAGATACACCTTCAGGAAATTTTCATTGAATATTCAAAAAGATGAATAAAATTGAAAATTATTTTCAATAAGTACCATGATATAACCCATAAAATGGGTATTTTAGTTCTTAGAACTCCAAAACCAAAACATATCCCAATAAAAAATTCTTATTTTCTTTTTTTTTCTATACCATGACATAAAAATCTTTAAAATGTGTTTTTGGTAAGAAAAATTATTTTGTAAAAAAACATATTAAAATTTTAATAGATCTATGTCATGGATATAAAATAACTCTATAGTGAAGACCTTAACAGTGAGAACATACCATGAAATAGTACATAAATATAACCTGTTTCATGTAATGAATTAGCTATACAAAACAAATTGTTGAAAAAACTAACTTGGGTAAAATACCTTTCCCGAGACTCCTTAGATAGCAATACTAATTCACCTAAGAATAGATATTTTCCATGGTATATATAATCAAAAATAGTTTGTAAAAACTAAAATGGATTCTAAAATGGTCTTAGATTATGAAATATCTATAAGACTAAAATAGATTTCACTATTACATGGTGATAGTATGTTGTGAGTGTAATTTTGAAGTAGATTATATCTTTGTTAAAATTATCAATAATGTTCACCGATAATTGGGGAAACCTTAATACAGACTAGAAAAAATTTAGTGGATGTGATCTAGGTTTAATGTTGATTTATGTGGGGAATAATTTACAATTTCTTATAAAGTTAAATATAAAAGTGTTTATATTGATCTATAAATTGTTCATATATAAAAAAACTACATGTTTATATTGAATAGATTTATTTGGATATTATTTTTACCATACTAAAAGGTGTTTTGGATGATTTAATTAATGGTTTAAATAAACTTAGATATGTGATATTTAATTTACGTAAATTGTTTACATAAGCTATTAAATATTTATTATTAAAAAATAAATGTGATAAAAAATATCACATATTTTGGTGTATAAAGGATTTCATATTAAATCCATGTGAATGATAACATTTAATGTTGATAATTGATAAAAGATAAGTGTTCATGTTTATCTATGATTAATTTATAATGTGATTATAATTTATTTATGAGTTTTTCATAAATATTTATCTCATATCTAAATTTAGAAATTTTTCATTTGTTTATTATTATTACATACTTTATTATTCATTAATAAAAATTATATATCATTAATAGTAATATGTTTGAGTTTAGAAGAATTTAAAATAATTATTTAAATTATCATAAGTGCATTTATGGAGTTACATACTTGGCATGATATATTATTTAGTTTTCTTATACCTTGAATTTGACTTTTTCAGAGGTTATGATATTGAATTATGAAGTTAATTATAGTTTAATTATATTATATCTGGTAATTATGATGAAATTTATGTCTCTATTGAGTAAAGAACCTTGAGTATAGAAACTTTGGATCAAACTACTCACAGGTCTAGAGGTTTATGTCCTATTTATAAAAGCATGGGTTGGATACCTGTCACTTCATGCTTACTGTTTTTGGTATTTTTTTATTTCATTTTATTTCAACCCTTTACATTAATGGGTTTTATATACCTTATGCATGAGATGCATTTTAATATATGTTAATATAGTTGTATTTTATTTTTGGTTACTAATGCATGTTATAAGTTGTGTAAATAGTTACACATCAATATGGTATGAGTATATTGATTTTTGGGAAGTATTAAGGTTTCCTATGTAATTATTTAGAATCATGCATACAAGCAATGTGAATACATAATTACATAAGAAAATGATATTATAGTTCCCTTAAAATACAAAGTGTTATAATCATTCTAATGAAATAACTCTTCGGGACCTTGATCATCCAACTATGATGGTTATTCCAATGTGGGGTGCCTCTATATTAACTTGTGTAAGGTAATAAAGTAATGAAAAGAACCTAAACATTAAGTGCCTCATTTTTTGATTATGATTTGGGATACACTTATCTAAGAAAACCTAACCATTAGGATACCATAAGACCACAACTGTGATAATTCATATGAGGGATTGTTTAAATATTTATCCCTTTATCAATCCATGTCTAACCACTGTATGCGGTCAATACACCCAAGTATCAAAATGCTCCATCAATGTCACCTTTGATCTATCTGTCATTTGTATAATACGCGACACATGAGTTAAAATACCATGTAAGTTTCAGTATATAAATACATAGTATAATTAAACAATAACAAAAAGGGAGAAATATGTAGATACAAAAGAAGTCATCTCAACCCATAACTAGAAGGAAATGAAAACCTAACAAATATGATCATAAAAAACCAAATGAGAGAGAGGGGTCCCCATATTTAGAGACCAACCATGAATGATGATTCTGACTATATCTCCCAAAGTCTATCTCTGATGCCTATCTTGAAGTGAAACCTCACAAGAATCTATGTGGAGCAGCCCACTCCTCACTATTGTGCTCCATATCTGAGGGATCCATAACTCTAACAGAGGAATTTCTCCACACTGGAACATAAAGACAAGGGTGTACCACTCCATTGATAGAGGAACTTCACTATCAAATAGTATGGGGGAGTACCAAATCTATCTTTGTAAAGATTATTTAGGACCCATTCCCTGGTGCGATAGGGGAATATCGACCCAAACATCACTCCGATGATCCTACATTGATCACTACCATCATCGAGTATCGCCTGAAAAATATTCAATATTGGAACACATCACTTAATTTATTGTATGCCAAAATCAAGGCTTCCATCACATTTTACATGTGAAAAAACTCATGATAGGCTACTCATGGGCTAAAATTGAGTCCTAAAGACTGAGATATAGAAGGCAAAAGTTTCAAGGGGAAAGACATGGTGTGTGTTGGGATCCACACATTGTGTGACCTTGTCCCACTTCCTTGGTGTGTTTTCCCCAGAACATGGATTGGTAAGTCATGTTATACCACATGACATGTCCTCATGGGAACATGAAATATACATCCAACTAGGCTTCTAGGTATATACATCCAGTATAGGGCTTGGATAACCAAGTAAAACCACACGACTAGTCTAAAAGGTGACACAACATGTTTGACAACTTGAGGTGCTAGGGTGTGAACATATAGCATACAACAAGGATACTCGGGTAAGGTCACATGGAATGTGGACCTATCCACATGAAATATGATCCTTAACTTGGCCAAAAACCCATCCACTATGAAAACTAAAGAAAACAAATGTGTTCTTCTACACTGTACGACATGTAGTTGGATTTTCACATAATCTTTAATCCTTTACGTGTATTTTAGATCCACCTTTCCACATAAAATCCTTTTATTTTATTTCCCAAAATTGAAGGGGATCACCCAGAACAATGATTCTTGACCTTTAGTGGATCAAATCATGTAAACTTGCACCATTGTAAATTTTTTGTACCTTCCAACATTCATTGCCGCTTTAGATCCTAAATCGATGAATAACCACCAAAATACCATGTCTAGCCATGATCCATCCATAAAATGTAAATTATTCATTCATGAATATTCTATTAATCTATGGGTTAGATCATGGTCTATCCTTCCATGAAAATGTAGAAACTCATACCCCATAGTCCAATTATTAATAAAATGAAGAAAATGGGGAGAAAAGTAAATAAAAAAAGTAAATATACCATTGGTTGATGTGATCTCATCCAATGATCATATAATGTTGGATCCATGGGTGTTATCATGGAAGATAAAATATAAATTAATTTAAATAATTCAATTAATACAAATGGCATCATGTGAAGAAAGGATTAAAGTATATCAAATAATAACATAACTAAAAAAATTATTGGGAAATCAAATAGAGTGGAAATACATTAATGACATTCCCTACCTCGATTAAGGATGGATCATTGGTGAAGGATGCATTAGAAAACTATAAATAAGATAGGATATGTTCACTTTTTACCACCTAATCCACCTTGATCTGATCATTTTCATTCTCTGATCCTATTCCACCAATGAATAATGATCCTCTTTCTCTCAAATATTCCCATGTTTATGCAGCTAACCCTAACGATTTTCCATGAAAGTGTATTTATATAGGGATAATAAGATTAGGACATTTAAATAAAATATATAAATAAATAAATTATTTCTCTAAATGCACCTTCCAATGATTCACTTCCATGAAAGATTCAGCACTGAAAAACCTTTTGTAGCTCCTAGGGTAATCCCCGCATTCACTATTCAACATTGTTCTTGGATTTCCCATATGTGGTATCTCACAATGAAAGACATATTTAATGTAAAACAATGAAAACATGTGCAATAAAAATATATTAATTTCAAGGCCCCATGAAACCCAAACACCATTCCGAATATTAGGATAAATCTAGATATATACATATAAATATTCAAAGGAATAAATCTAAAAAGACAAATTTTTTACATTTAATACCTTTTAATGGATTTTCAAACTAAAAATTAAAAGGTAAACAAAAAGGTGGAGATATTGATCCCACATATGGATCACATGCTCCTAAAATATCTCCTACTTGATCCCATGCTGTAAAAGAACACGAACTAATGGGATGGTCCATCCACATAGGATCCTCTTCCGTTGATCTTTGATTCTGACTTGGTACTCCAAAAATGTGGCTCTATCCTCGATGTACATCTCACCCTAGTCAATAATGTGCATGGAATCATTGATGTATATCCTCAATTTTGAAAGACTGAAGATTTCATGAACTTATTCTAACCATGTGAAAAGTCTAGGCAGTAAGAAACCTTGAAAACCCTTTATGGGATCATGAACGGATCAATGAACCTTATGAATAAGTTTCCTACTCAAAAAAACCTCCATAATCATTTTTATAGGGAGACTCCCATGAAGAAATGGTATAACTAATTAAATTAAAATATCCTATGAAATTGATATATATAATATCTCTTTCTACTCTGGGAAGTCCTCATACACTCATGGATCATCGAAACCTTATCTATTTTCATCAACACCTACTTTGGGGCTAATAAGAGATATGTCACCAATCTCAGTCCAACATAAGGGTGACCTAAAAGGTCTCCTTTACAAGGCATAAAAAGGTTCACTTAAAATAGTATAGTGATAAATATTATTTTATAAAAATAAAATAATATAAATTTATCTTCATAGCTTCGGTCGAAGTCTAACATAAAATCCCTCAGCATATCCTCAAACACCTAGATAGTCATTTCCGTATGGGGGTGAAACACTACAATCATCCACAATTGGGTAAAAAAAGACTCCATAAGGCCTCTTCAAAACTATGATTTGAATTTATAATCACATTATGATAAAATATTCAAGGTTAACCCATGAATTTAGATGATCTTCCACATATACAACTACCCCACACTCTTAAGTGAACTCTTCTATCAAATGGAGAGAAAGTTCACTGACTTAGTAAGTTTTTTAATAATCACCTAGACAATTTCATGGACTCTATATCTATCCTTATATTAACCATCAAAAATTCCATTCTTATGCCATCCTATTTCTACTCCAGGATCTCAAGAGGCTGTTTCAAACCTATCAAAACCCGGTGCTTAACCTTCACTTTCCAGCATGCGAGACACCAAGAGATGAACTAAAAAATGCTCCAATTCATACCATCCAACAAAAAATACTTATAATTTTACTTATATTTTTTCCAAATATTTATGTATAACCAAGGTTTAAGTGTGAAAAATTTATCATCACCTACTTATATAATTTGACTAGAACCAGCATACATACCTAGAAATAGATGGTGTGCACCCATCCTTAAGAAAATACATCTAGTACATCCCTTAAGGATATATGGTCTTGTAGAACCTCAAAGATTATTTCTTCTAATTGCAACTCTCTCTCACTAAATAAGTGAATGAGTCTGCACCATATACTAGAGAAAAACTTCACCCCTCTTTTTCATCCTAGCTATCTATAATAAATCTAATTGCTAAGACACCTCCTTAATGAGGAGGGAACAAAACATCCTACTAAATGGATATCTTCTACCACATTTCCCTTCCTAGGAGTAAATAATTTATATAATTCATTTTAATTCTTGAAATAAAACTTGTTCCTATATATGAAATTAATATATATCCAAGTGAATATGCACCTAATACTCTCATGGTCTGATTAAATAACAAATTGATCAACAAAAATATAATTCCTCCAAATAATTAAAGAAAAGATGAACACTAGCAACTCCTGGTATTGAGTCATGTAGTTAGTTTTTTGGTATCTCAAATTACTCATCAAAAATGAAATAACTAGCTACCTCTACATCAACAAAAAATTGATCCCAACACTGGTGTAATAAAAAAATACTACATTCTCAATGCCCTAATCTTGTAGTTCTCAAAATGGACCACTGGTCAATCTGAGCCTCATCTCCTCAATGTGTCCTAGAAACTACTTTTTATAGTTATAAAACTTCCCTTTCTATATTAGGGTGGTCTAAGGGTTGATGTAATAGAGATTTATATCCCAAAACTCTAGTATTACCACACTAAGCCAAGAAAACTCTACAAATCTAACGTGGTCACAGGTAAATCATAAGAAAGAACTACATCAATATTAAATGGTTCCAGAACTAAATGATGCTCATACATGAAATTCCCCAAAACATTAACAACATGAATTAAAAAAATTTATTTTGAGAACTTACCATAAATTTTGTGATATCATAGTAAGTTGAGGACCATCCTCAAGTGCTCTACATTCTCTTCCTCTACTATAGAGTAAATGATTTTGAAATCAATAATGAAAACAAAAAATCTATAAAATTATGGCTGGGAGATATTATTCACAATATCCATAAAAACATTGGGTAAATTCATTACACTTAATGGAATCCCTAGGAACTCATAGTATTTATAGTGACATCAAAATTTTGTTTTTGACAATATCATCCTTATGAAATATCAACAGGTGGCATCCATAGATTAGATTGATCTTTAGAAACCAACTTGTCGCTTTTAATTAGTCAAAGAGGTCATCAATTCTCAACAAGGGGTAAATTTTTTTTACAATCCCATGTTTCTAAAAATGATAATAAAAACAAAGCTTGAAACTCCCATATGCCTTTTCCACAAACAACATTAGAGCTACCCATGGGGATACACTGGGTTAAATGTAATCTTTCTCTTGAATATCCTTAAACTACTCCCTTATAACCAGAATCTTGGTAGGGGCAATATGATATTCCAAATAAGATTTCATTTTGGTATTTAGGTATAAGTTAATGTAGAAATCAATCTAATTCCACAAAGGTAGTCCCAAAACATCCTTAAGGAAGACATAAATGCATTCCTCCACTACCAAAGGAGTCTAGATGAATGAGGAAAATCCTATACCAAGGGAAAAAATCACCAACTAGTGGGTGATGGGATGCATCTTACATCTAGAAAGGGATAAATTAAAATATTTGTCATTTATCTCACCACTATGAAGAATCTCATAAAATCTATCCAATGGTATCTAACTCATCTTCTATGATAGTAAATCTGGGTCTGAACTATGGAAAACCAATCTATGACCAAGTTGAAGTCATAAGGTTTCATTGTGAAGATACATAGGTCCTATGATAAAATATATCCACTGAGTGGTTGCCTACATTGTAGACATATATTCAATTTAGAAGAACCAGTCCTGGTAGGAACCTATAGAAAAATATGATAGTCTATGGTCTCAATATAGAGATGTATATCTCAAACAAGGGATACAAAGATAAAAAAATGACTTATTCCTATGTAAACTAGTAATAGATAAAGATTATAATATTCATATATTTTTCCTAAAAACACTCACGTGAAGCTTGGTCATAGCCCTCCATAACCTATAGCCACCCCCAGCCTCGACCATCAGGTCTGTTGCCTCCAAAATTTTGGAAGAACAAGAAATAACAGAAAGCCTTAAGGGTTGCCTCGTGAAGATTGTTCGCAGAGCCCTCGTAGCCTCGTGGCCGGCGCAAAGCCTCCCCTCTGCGAAGGCACAGTGAATTAAGGAGGCAGGAGGCTCTTCATGCCCCTTTGACAATTGAAAACCTACCACAGAGAAAGGAGGTGGGAGGCTCTACGACCCCTTTGACATTCGTGAACCCACCACAGAGCAAGGAGGTGGGAGGCTCTGTAATTACGAAAAAGTGCCACGTGTGTTCCTGCTCAGCAAGCTCTGCTTCGTGGCACCTCTTGTCTATAAATATCGGGCTTTTCTAATGCCCAAAGGATAGATCGTCTGAAATTTCACCTTCATAGATCTTAAAACGTGAAGAAAATTCTTCTCTACAAACCATGAGCTCCTTAAGATAATTTAGCATTGCGAAGTCCGTCTCCCTTGGTTTGAATTCATCCCCACATCAAAGAGGGATTCCCTTCGTAGAGACCATGGGCCTTCGCAATGGAAGGGGATCCCAAAGGGGACATGGGTCTTCAGAGAGAACATATGATTCGCGAGATACCCTCCATGCACATGTGACCCACTTGAAAAGGGAGGGTCACTGTGCTTCGTGAAGCACATTGCTTAAAAATGCTACACTTCACAGGGAACCCTTAATTCGTAAAGCATATCTCCACGATTTTTTTTACACTTCGTGAATCCCCTTCCATATGCACCTATTACCTACACCTAAGATAAGACACTTCACTTCGCGAAGCATACCCCTTTGCGAAGCCCCTCCACTATATGAAGCACAATAGCTTCACGAGGCTTATACTTATAAAACCATTTGCTCTACAACTCCTTTTCCCATGAAACCCTCTAGGTTTGCATGAAGTGATTTCAAGATCTCTTGGGTGGTACTTCCTGTTGGGTCGCTTTGCCTCATGATTCTTCTCATAGGCACACAAATGGCTATTGCTTCTTCGCATAACCATGCTAACGTGGACCCATCAATGGATCACTCCAGCACACCCACTTTTTTTATGGCATTGCTGATTCCTTCCCTTACTCAATGGAGGGCGAGTATCAGTTATGTAAGTCATAGGGTTGCAGAGTGAACCCACCTCGTCTGAGCTAAAAGATGTTAACCTATCAAGAACCATCGTCCTCAACACAAGACATTAAACTGTGACCCCTACCCATGCATCATACATGGGGTGCCCCATCTAAGACATTCTCTACACCCACTGGTCTCCATGGGAGTGAGATCATTCCTCAAATGGAATGAGATCCTACTTATCGGAGAATCGTATGTCCATGGGGAAAGGGAAACCATCTGGGTGTAATCACCCTAGATTTTCTTGCAGGAGGTAGCATCCATGATCCTCCTATCTTCCTCGGTGCGAAATCCCTCTCCCTTTGGGCTTTATCACCATCGGGCCTCCACCCTAGAGTAAGTCCCAGTCTCTATCTCCCTAGGCTACAGACCACGCATAAGCCCCTATTTCCATTTTGGTCCGCTAACTACGTTTCAACCCCATTCCACTTCCAACAGACACACCTTTCACGATGTGATCATCAGGTCATTATTGCCTCTTGTTTCTCACACCGAGCATGACTCATGTGGGCTTAGAGTAAGCATTTACCATGAAATTATATAGGGAATCCTAGATTGTAAGCCCCAAAAATCATCATGAATTATGTGGAATTTGATCCTTGCTAAGCTAAGGTACGTAGGAAGTATCCCTGAGGTTCAAGACCAACCAACATTGGTTCTGACCCCCCTTCATCTCGGTTCTCATCCAAACTGAACTATATGGACTTTGATCCATTCCATGGAAAGGTATGTTGGAAACCTCTCTGAGGTTCAAGCCCACTACTAGGCATCCTAGAGTGTAAGCCCCAAACACCAGCTCGAACTATGTAGACTTTGATCCTTACCAAGGCAAGGTACATAGGAAGCCTCCCCGAGGTTCAAGACCAACAAACATTGGTTCTGACCCCCCTTCACATTAGTTCCAACTTCTCCTGAACTACTTGGACATTAATCCATGCCAAGGCAAGGTACATAGGAAACCTCCATGAGGTTCATGCCCACATACTGGGAAACCTAGAGTGTAATCCCCAAACACCAGCCTGAACTACATGGACTTTGATCCTTCCCCAGGCAAGGTATGTAGGAAGTCTCCCCGAGGTTCAATCCCAACAACCATTGGTTCTATCCCCCCTTCATATCGGTTCCCAACCCTTCCTGAACTATGTGGACTTTGATCCTTGCCAAGGTAAGGTATGTAGGAAGCGTCCATGAGGTTCAATCCCAAAAACCACGGGTTCCAACCCCCTTTATGTCAGACCACCTTCATCCTGCATGATGTTAAACTACATGCCCCCTTTTCATCCTGCACGATGTTGAACTACATCCACCATCCTAAACTATGTGGACTTTGATCCTTGAAAAGGTAAGGTACATAGGAGACCACCCGGAGGTTCAAGCCCAAAAACCATTGGTACCGACTACATCACGTCGGTCCACCCCCATCCTGCATGGTGTTAAATTGTATGCCCCTTTTGTCCCACATGACACTAAACTATCCCTTATCCAGTGGTAAGCCATTGTGCCCCCATCCAATTGTAAGACGTTGTGAACCCCATTCACCAGTAAGTCATTGTCAACCCAAACCAAGAAGTATGATTCTATCATCCCTTCTATTCAGACCCATATCTATGGTCCATCCCAGTGGCGTTAGACCAGCCTCAAGTTTCTAACCATGAATAAGCCTCAGTATATCATCGGGTCACAGTCATCTGCACTCACCCCGATCTTATACCCCATTTCAAACTGTGTGGATTTTGATTCCCTACCATAGGGATACGTAGGAGGTCTCTTCAAAGATCAAGCCCAACATTACTATCACCATCGAGTCGACTCCATCTTAGTCCCCATCCACATCACTTAACCATCTATTATCCATCTTGATTCTTACCCAGGCCTCCAAATCCCAATGGGATCATGCCACATAATTTCCCTTTCCCTTTAGCAACAATCAAGTAACTAACAATGCATTAGCCCCAACATCAGTGCATCCTCCAGGGGTCACACCCACCTGATCCACTCCAGTCAGTGTTCTGATTAGTCTGATCCATCTCCGCTAGACATTAAACTCACGACATACCCTATGTTAAACATGGTAAGCTGAAGAAAACTTCAGAAAAATGCATAAGGAATATAATTCCCCGCATTCGATGTGGGATGCCTCGAGATTCTATACCCTCAAAAAGACCTATAATAAGGGAATAAACCCCAGACGCGCTAGTGTTATAGCATCCAGACATTCCAGTGATTTCCAACATGAATACTCCCCTAACCGAATTTTACTGCCCTGACTGGAACCCTTGGAATGTCGTAACAAAATTAGTGTAATTAACTAGCATCCATGATGATATGTCACTGGGAAGAGTTTCAAGAACAACATTTTAGTCTATAAGGGAGACCTGAACTAGGTAACAAGTTATGAGGAGGAATCCATGGAAGGATGAACTGACAACCCATTATCCCATTTTGATCAAGGAGAAAACATTCATGAAAAAGGAATGGATATCGCCTGCCTTTGGAAATCGGGAATGTGGGGAAACAGTCAGCGCGTCCTCGTCGTCCTCAAAAAAGATGGACGTGTGCGCCTCGGTGAAAGCATCTAAAATAGAAATGGTGAACCTGACGTGAATTTCATCTCCTTAATGTGGATATTTGTAGAATTTGAGACATTAGTGGATTAGTGTGTCATCAGATCCAGTTATCCGACGCTTGGTCCTGCCAAGAAAATAGCAGGTCCGGATTAAAACTCACCAAAAGTTGGGGTAGTCAAAACATTGGGAATCTTAGTCTATGATGTTGTCAGCATGGATCCCTCATACCATCCATGGAATATAGAATGGTTCCGTGGCCCTAGACATTGATTTCTTTGTTTCAGCACTAATGGATTAATCTCCCTGCTTTCCAGGAACCAAGCTGCTGCACTAGGAATCCGATCACCACCCACCCACCAACATAGGGGAAAGGGAAATGCCAAAACGGAAATCCCACATGGCTCCAATACTTCTATGATAGCTTCCACACCCACAACTACTGGGAACCCACACCCCCTCTCCCCTTCAGAATTCATACAACAAAGGGTGATAAGTGACCTCATATGCCAATATGAGGAGGAAGGGATTATCCCGACTTGAGATATGGCCCGCCAGGATTTAGAGGCATCTGTGATTCATCTCCACTGCCACCCTGAAGTGCCACGTGGGGAGCCACTTCTCCCCACTCCAATATACAACCGTTTCAGGAGCCTCTCCCCGAAACGCCTCGATTATTCCTTCCCCTATGCTGACGAGGTAGGGGATGTCTGGGCCAGCCCAGCTGGGATCCCATTTTAGGGGTTACTAAGGAGGGATCCCAGTAGGTTGTGATAGAACTAACACCTGGTCCCATGAGTTGAGGAGTAGGTAATCTATGTTTCTACACTGCTGGCCCGAGTCGTGCTGACCCGGTGCCAGCATCGGGCACAAACTGAGGAGGACACCCATCAAGGGGCGTCAATGTCAGAAACTACTGTGGATCAGGCCACCAGTGATGTATATCCTCATCCCTCATTGTATTCTGATCAGGGGAACATATATACCCAACCTGGATCAAGTCCCCAACTACCCCACAGGAAGGCTCAGTCGACTCTCTTGGTCTTCCGCACAGGGAGTGCCCGTTGCGGGTTGACCCGCAATAATGACCCCCAGTATGGAGGTCCTCCCGGTACCACCACCATATAGAACTCGGTTCCACCCCATTTCCATTCTTGGAATGATAGTTTTCCCCCTTCTACCCTTAATTCGAATGAGGTTTCCCCTCCCCCCCCCCACAGTAGTGACACTTAGTATGGAAGCCTCTCCCGTGCTCATTACATCGGGTTTGGAGTCATTCCCCCTGCCACAAACCACCGGTGTGGGGACATAGCACATTTTATCAATCACCCACATGGGGGGCCCTCCCCATGTATTTATAGTAGTTGGCGAAGGTCCTCCTCTCCTTAGAAATCAGATGAGTGAAAGCCAGCTTCACTTCACCAGCACCCATAACAAAGGTCCTACCTGTGCTCAGCTTCACTAGTACGAGGACCCTCCTTGTGATGATGCTGCTAGGGGAAACAAGCATGGAGGTCCTACCTGTGCTCCTATCAGCTCTAGTGTAGGTCCTACCCACTCTATCACTTCCCACAGAGGTCCTCTCTGTGTTCCCTTTTATATCTGTCCTGGTGCTCCTCACACCCCATCTCACTCAGGCAGAAATCCTCTTCTTCCCAGTACAAGTACGGCTAAAGGTCCACCTCATGCCGAAAATATACCATGTCCTAAATAACCATCCTAGGAAAAAATAGTGGGTCATCACCACTATAAAAATAATACTGAGAATATATAGACCGAGATTAAAATAGTCTTCTTCTCAGATTCGGAGGCAAAATACAACTCAACTATGGAAACCTCACCAAGATCCTTCATTTCAAGGGTCAGGGAAGGAACAAGGTGAATCAACCTCATACTTCTAGAATTTGAGGTCCATTATATTCCCACCTCCCTCCACAAGTACATCTAGGAATAAAAAAATTTGGCGTTTCCTCAAGGTCCAGTCACACAATTTCCCCCTTCATCACCCGAAGCACTCTCTACCTCGACAAGAGATCATGTAGAGATATTATGGTGACTAATGGAGGATGAGAAATAGTGTAGTCCATCCCCAGTGGTCATAGTCCCTGTGCTGGAAACTACAGATATTAGCATGTCTTACCATGATGTGGCGGCTAAGTCACTACACTCTCTAAAGGATAGCCCGAGGTGCGGCAGTTTGTCAGCTCGCTCGCCGTATTATCCCTTGAATAGAATTTTATCTTAGTGGTCTTCCTCATTACTGCTACTAGTTCCCCAGACACCTCCGGTTGACAAGTTGGATAATGAAGAGCCAGTTCTCGAATCTGGACCAAGGAGCTTGTGTGATATTATTGCAGTGGAACATTTCCCTGAGATGTTTTGGCCAGTTGTAGCACCGAATTTTAGTGTGCCAGAATCATTCACAAAGGAAGAGGTTGATTGTTTCTGCCAGACCCTCAGGGTGACTCATTTCCATCTTCGTCATTGAAGGGTGGCCTACCCCAAGAGTCAGGGGAACTTCGAAGACATCGACCAACAATTCCATTTGGTTGATTTGGATGCACTCTCGGTGGCCTAATGCCATGAGTCACCAAGTAACCATAGGACACTCCAATAATGAAGCATTCATTGCTTTAAAGTGAACCTCATGATAATCAAGAGGCTTCCCCCACGTGAAAATACATGGTAGGGGTTAGTACACAGCTCACCATTTCAGTTCCATCTGTCGTCCGCCCGATTCGATGGGATACATAGAGGACATGCCTCTAGGTAGTGTCACAGTTAACATGGATGATTTTTCGGGGGTGATAACAAGCTAGATATTCATGGAGAGGAAATACCCCCCAAAGGATTTTCACACCTCTTGGATCCATTGGGAAAGATTACTTCTCAAAAGAGGAATCTACTGGGTCTTCTCGTTCCCACTGAGGCATTGTTCCTCAGCCGAAATCCCAACAAGGGTAAGGAGATCCTCAGAACCATCAAACCCTCCGACCCATTTGGCTCAATGTAGAAGGCGGAAGATCATCCCAAAAAATTCATGCTGCATCAGAAACTCACCAAACACAAGAAGATATTCGATGAACTCTTTGCTGAACTTACTGCAGAGCAAAGTACAGACTACGTCGATCCTTGGCCAGGGTAGCAGGGGCAGGCACAACTTCCCTTCGACGAATTTCCTCTAGGGGACCCTGACCATCCTACCCCTGCATACAGGGTTGAGGTAGGAACATATCGAAAGAGGGTGTAGTATGTGTCTCCAAATCCTCCTGAACAGAGTGAAAATCCTCGAGACCGGGCTTAGGTTCCCCCAGCTACTCTGCATGTCATTCCTCCAGCAGCTCCATAAGCTAATGGGCCCACTTATCATGTTGAAGATCCTGCCAACATGCTGGAGTTCATGGATCCTCTTCAAGACAGGAACCCTTGCACATATGATCTAATGGAGGCCCTCATTTCCCATATCGAGGTGTTGGAAACATGATAGGTGGAAATCCCGCCTGATGGCAAGCCATATCCAACATGGGTGGATGATATGCCATCACCCCCATGATTCAGAAATCCCACTTTTCCCCCTTCAACAGGACATGGGACCTGCCTTATGACTTGGACCACATTATCTCAAGTTGTGGGCCAATGTTGGGAAATCCAGTGCAATAGCAGGCTTCCAAACACGGATGCTTCGTACCAACCTTTGAGGGGCTGATGTTCATCTAGTACAGTCATCTCCCCATCAGATCAGTAGACGGCTGGGAAGAACTCCATCGACAATTTCTCTACCAGTTCAGTTCCACCACTCAGAAAATGAGTATTGCAGACCTCTTAAAGTGCAAGCCTAGGTCTGACGAGCATGTTGCAGGCTTTGTGACCCAGTGGAAAGGAATCACATACTCCTCTAACATGCCACTGAATCTGAATAAACTACTGATGATGTTCATAGGGAATGTCTAGACAGAACTGGTCCCCTCTCTGATCACCCGAAACTACCCCAGCGGATTCCAAGATTTCTCTAACAATGTCCAGTGCCAAGAATAATCCTTGTAGTAGGCTAAGTAGGTACGCCCATTGCCTCCTACAATCCCCATGATATGGGATTCTAGGGCCGAGCCTGCCACAGTGGCTTAAATAGTGTCCCCCAGGTAACTTGAGTTGCTACAAGTGGAGCCGCCTCCACAGACTCATAGAGGCCCTCCGCCTCAGGAACAACCTTAGGACCAGTAGCACCCACCTTAGAATCGGAAGGTTCCCCCACACAATTCACCGCCACCGATTAGGTGAGGTAACCAGGCTCCACCTCTTCGACAGGATCCTTCAGCACCTCGTCAGGGTCAAGCTCCAAGGGCCCCCTTTCTGGATAGGAGGATCTAGACCTAATCGTTCGACAAGGCCCAGGTCCCCGGTTACTTCGACAGTGCCTTGGAGCAGGGGATTTTACGTCTACCTGAGTGTAGGAGGCCAAAAGAGACAAGCCTCACTGATTTCCTTAATCACCGACCCTATCACCGGATCCTGGGGAACACCCTAAAAAAGTGATATGTGTGCAAAGAATAGCTTCAATACCAGGTGGATAACAATATAGTCATATTAGTCCCATCTTCAGCACAGGTGGCGTGTGTCTTCATGAGGCCAGACAACAGTAGTGACATCGAAGGTGAGTGACATTAGGTTATTAACTGCGGGTACCAGAATTATAAAGACTGGATGGCTCGTTAATTAGTCTCTCATCCCCATGGTGTTATCCATTCACGCTAGAATTGACCAAAGCCTTCAGAAGCCATATATACTACTTCTGTATCATCGTCTCAGTCATCCTATTCCTAGAAGAGAAAACACCGGTGTTGTAAGGGAAAACAAAGTCCCCCGCCAATGCCATCGTCCTCCTGTACTTTCAGTGACTTCATTCTCCCAGAGATGAAGATTCCTCCCAGAATCCGTATATTAGTGGATGAATTTTCGAGTGACATTCTAGGATATGCCTTGATTAATACCTTAGATATGGTACACCTCTACATGATTCCTGATGATGAGGAGCACCGGGTAGGTCCTCCCAATGTCCCCAGTCGTCGCCAGCATCGACAGAGCCTTCTCTATATGGGTCGTCGGAGTGCCTCAGTCAACAATTCTCGCCAGGCTGTGCATGCTACCGAAATTAGGCAGCAGGCCCAGCATAGAGCTCAGCACATGCAACATTCTCATCTAGTGGCATCAAGTCTTCCTTCACCACCGTTTGTGTTGTTAGGTCAAGTGGAGCCACCTCGACCCCATATTGACCGGCCACACATTGCTATAGACTGGTCTCAGTCATCGGGTCCTCATCCAATAGTCACTCTTTGGGCATTGACTAGTGAGAAACGAGATATCCCTAGCACCAGTCAGCCATCGGTCCAATCGTTAGGGCCCACCATACCTCCTTTCATCGAGCGAACTCCTCTAAGTAGAAGTTCACCCATGTCACAAAAGTCTGATGTCCTTAAGAATATTTCTAACATTCCAGAAAATCTC
Organism: Viscum album; assembly: GCA_963277665.1. Classification (NCBI taxonomy): domain Eukaryota; kingdom Viridiplantae; phylum Streptophyta; class Magnoliopsida; order Santalales; family Viscaceae; genus Viscum; species Viscum album. The sequence goes on from OY728147.1 coordinate 162,146,366, forward strand.
TCTACTCTTGAGTCCCTTCTCCTGTCATCAGATATGTATAAGGCCCTTGTCAAGGCTTTAAGATGCCCCCTCCAATTTGAGATGAAGGTAGTAGCCGCACAATCCTTTCATGCTGAGGTGGTCGAGAATGCTGAATGCCAAGCCATCATCTCATTCTATGGAGATGATAAAGGCTCCCCCATACAGGGGCACATTTTCCCATTGTACATCACTGTCCAGTTCAATGGAATTGAGGTTCGTCAATGTCTTATCGACACGTGTTCTGGAATCAATCTAATCCTGACTCAGACACTACGAAAACTGGGGTTGTATAAGAATGATACGAGTCCCTCTGATATAAGAATCCAAGGTTATAATAGGACGAAGTAGACACCGTTCAGCAAGATCAGTTTGAAGACCCAGATCAATGGTCTAGTTTCCACCTTCAAGTTTATGGTTGTCTCCCAGGACACTGCCTACAATGCATTGATGGGAAGGCCATGGCTCCACCTGCATGCGGTAGTTCCCCCATCATATCACCAGTGCCTTAATTACTATCCCAACGGTCAAGTGGGCGTGATCATAGGTGATGCGTCTCCCTTGGTATCTTGTGAATAACACTATCTAGATGCCAACTATTACAAGAGAAAAGACAAGAAGATTCAGGCTAACGAGGTTGAGCATGCCATGGTCGTGACCGGCTTGTGGATAGATCTAGATGATCTCTACATCTTTCCAATCCATCGATTGGAGGCTACAACATAGGACAAGGGTAAATTCTTTTTTGTTTCTGAAATGAGTGGGGAACACATTCCAAAGTCTAAGAAGCGCCGAAATATCACCTCATACTCTTACACAAATCAAGCTCGGGTAATCCGAGAGCTCCCTACCCTTATAATTTATCGAGATGTCTACCCCATGGCAGTGACAATACGTCACACTTTCTTGTTTCACCAGGATGAAGAAAACTGGCTCAAGCCGATGTGACAATGTTTCTTTGATAACATCAAGAGTGGCCCCTTGGGCCGAAGACCAAATGGGATCGGATCAATAGCCTTCATCGCTATGGTTTCGACAGCACAAGAGTTCCCCGATGTGGTGTCCACTACCGCTCAGGCTTTTACTAGCATTCAATCAGGATCTGTCAACTGAAAAGAAACTCTTCCCGCTGTGGATCCCCCCTCCATAACTGAATAATAGGTTCTAGATAATGCTCACCTCGCATTTGAAGAGGGAATGTCCACCACAATCGATGAATTGGTATAGGTGAACCTCGGTAGCGAAGCAGACCTAAAACCCACATTGATCATTGCCATCATTCCCCTCAAGGAGATACAATAGTGCCTAGACTTTCTTAAATAACACCGTGATGTATTCTCTTATAGTTATGATGATATACCAATACTAGATCCTTAGGTATTTTTCTTCTGCCATGGTCTCCTGGAAAATCATCGCGTGTTCAAGCAGGCTCTAAAAAAGATAAATCCTTCTCATGGTGCCATGGTTGAGGTAGAAGTTGATAAGATAATCAGACACAATTTTGTTAAGGAGGTCCAGTACCGCAAATGGCTAGATAAAATTGTACCAGTCAGGAAGAAGAAAAGACATATCAGAGTCTTCATTGACTTCTGGGATCTCAACTGTCACTGTCCGTAGGATGATTTTTCCCTTCATTGAATGAATTTTTGATCGATGCTAAAGTTGGGTTCCAAGCCCTCTCTTTCATGGATGGGTACTTTGGGAATAACCAGATCTAAATGGACCCTGTGTAAAAGGAGTATACAGACATTAGGGCACCACAAGGTACTTTCTGTTACCAAGTAATTCCCTTCATTTTAAAGAATGTAGGTGCAACCAATCGGTGGGCTATACATTGCATATTTAAGCTGATCCTCGGAACGTTGGTGGAATGTGACGTGGATGATCTTGTGGTCAAATCTCGCTAGCGTCAGGACCATTTTAGAGACCCTGAGAAAGTGTTCGGATTCCTCCATTCCCTCCACGTGAAGATGAATCCATTGAAGTGTGCCTTCAGGGTCACCTCTAGAAATTTTTTTAGCTTCGTTGTTAGATAGAGGGGAATCACTATAGAAAAATTGCAATTTCATGGTGGTTATTTTTTGATATGGTAGAGGTTTAAACCACCGCCATATGATTTTGTGGTGGTTTCTGAAAACCGCTGCTAAATTGCATATCAAGAAACTATTTTAGGCAGTTAAAGTGGTTTAGTGGCGGTTTATGGGAACCATTGTAGTTGGCACATTTTCAAAGATGTATTTATATGTAGGATTTAATTTTTCTAGCGGAAGTTAAAACCACCACTAAAAAAAGTAATGTCCTACTGGGAAAAACCACCATGACAAAAAATATAACCACCTTGAAAAAAGCGTGGAAGATGGGCCACTCTAGTTGTGGTTAGAACTGCCGCTAAATTTAAGACAATAGCAGTGATTAAAACCACCACTAATAGAAATATATGGACATTTAACAATAGTTAAAACTACATATAAATGTACCTATTACAGTTAGAGGTGGTTAAAACCACCGGTAAATAGAATATTTACAAAAAAGAACCAGTTTCTAGAGCCCCTATACCACTGCCCTAAAAAAACCATTCCAAGAGTACCAAAACACACAAGAATACATACTGCAGTCAATATGAAAAGTGATTCTTAACTAAGAACAACCAAATTCATCATTTATTGAGTAAAGGAATGTAGGTAAACATATCACATGGCATTATCCTAGAATCCAATAAAATGTAGCGGTGAATTTACAAGTTTACCCCTCTCATATTCTTATACCAATTTCCCTTTTCTATTACATCTTCTTGTTATTTTGAATTCTTTAACCTCTGGTATAAATCAAAATTTTTTAACATAGTTTCATCCATATATCTATCATTGGACACCTAATTCATGATCTAAAGGAAGCATTAGATTTCTCAACATAAGACAAACCCCACTCATACATTCTATTTTAGTTTCCCATTGGATCCTTTGTGCTATATAGGCATAGGAACATTTTCCATAATATCATGGAACTGAAACATTTCTCATATTTCTCCAAAAAATCTTGAAATATAAAGCTAATATTGGGATAGGTGTCATCTATGACCTTTAGGTTGGTAGTCACATTGTTTTCCCTTTGGGGTTTTATGTTTCGTAATTAATCAACTATGTCACACAAAATATTTGGTCAAACATCTCTATTTTAGTGATTTAAGTATTTAAAATTGACCATTGTAGAATCATAAGTACTAGTTGATCCTTGATTGTATTTTCACATGTTTTTTTTTGCAAATTATATGGTCACCCGTTGGGTGTTCTAGGTGAAATGGGGAAATATGATTTTTTTTCAAATGTTGGTACTCTCACATATCTTCTAGAATTGTTCAAGAATTTAATATACCTTTATATATGATTATTTGATAGAAACCGAGGCATCCCTTAGGTGTTTGGACCACTTATAGTTGCAATTTCTAAAGTGGGAAATTTCCTAGATTAACATGTCACCATCTAAGGACTCCATAGATATTATATATGGGTTTCCCATGATTTTATTAATCAAATGAGTTAAATGTAACTGATAATGTGAAATGGATAATTAATGATGGGTTTCATTTCTTAAAATAAATCAATTATTTTTAAATGGAATGACCCCAAGTAATTGTAATGTCAGGCTCTTGATTTATGATTTATAAATTGGTTCATACGAGTTGTAATATTTTAAATGGGAATTAAACATGGATAAAGACATGAATAAGTGGTTATTCCTTATCTATTATGACACAAATGATTATGCCTTTATTATGTATATGGTTTAGATATAATAGATGGATGTGAGGTAATTACCCTTGCTAGTTATATTTAATATATTCCATTATAGAGGTTGTTGTATGATGGTATGGGATTGATGAGGAAAGAGATATCACAATTCCTTACATCAGGTGTTGAGAAAAGTATATCAAAAAAATATTACTATATAAGTATTGTGATTTACTCACCTCATTCCATGACTAGTATTTTGACCTGATGGCGCAGTCAACATCCCATGTGTTGTTTCATGGCGTCTCTCACTCTATTGGGATATAGGGATGTACCCAATTACATGAGCATATAGGCTCAATAGACTGGTTAGGGATGTCTAAGTTATGCCATGGTCTGTTAATTAGTATTATTATAAGTATATGGCTACATACATCTTCACATACCATGACAATATAGGTGGATGATGTATATATATAAACTATATATATTACTACTATATATATAGTAACTATTTATATTTATATTCCATCTATGTGTAGATAAATTTAAACCCTCCTACAGTCCTTTAAGAATATGATTGGGTGGCTATTTAGTTATTCCTTAGTTACTCAAAAGATGTGGGGTGTAGTATGCTGGTGGTAGACCCTTTATTAAGAGAATAATGATGTGGTAATATTTTATTGGGATTAATTTATGTTGGTGTTCCATGTGGAAATATTATAAATGAAACAGAACATAAGAATTAGGTAAAATCATCTCTCGCTTGGGTTATTCCATGTAAGAACCCGAGCCTTCTTTTCAGGTATGATTTTCCTTTTTTTGGTGTTTTTGAGAAAAGGGGAGTTTTTGTAAATTTTTAAAGTACACGCCGGGTATGTTATGAGTACACACCATTTACTTCATTTCCGTGTGAGGCCGTGTGCTGGCCATGTCCAGGACACACACATGGTCATGTGGGGTGATGTGGAAGATGCTTAAAGCGGATTACAGAAAAGGCCAGTACACTCCATGTACTCCAAAAGTACACACCGTGTACTTTTTTTTCATTAAACAGACCGGGCTCACATATGATCACTAGAAGCATCTTTTTATGGGTCTCGTTCGACTGAGAGAAGTCGTACGATGGCAGGACTTCCCCGATCCCCCGAACCTCCATCTATTCTCTGAATCAACTGCTGTCGATTGCATTGGAACCGTATCGGTAAGATATTCCTTCTTCTAGAGAATAATTTTTCAATTCCTCATATTTTCCATGTTATCATGGGTTGAATGTTTTGTGCGTTTTCGTAGATCTACGATGTTATAAGGAGATTCAAGCCTCGTGGTTCAAGTATATTGATCTCCTAGTATTAGGGCAGGTGGTTTGTTCCTTTCCGTTCAAAGTATTTGAGTATTATGTGCAAATTCCACCAATACCCTTGAACAGGGTATTGTGTGTTTACTATTTTACCCCCGTTGCTTTCCATCCATGCTTGTAATCCTTTTTAGTGGTTAATTGGTCATGTATAAGGATAATTTCTATGCTTGGATGTTTTTCCCATTCTTGTCTTGTTTACAACCTTTTGGTCTTTTTCATCCTATTGGTCGTTATACCTGTTTTCCATGCCCTGTGATCGTAGGATGGAGTGTTGTTTTCTGGAAAGAATTAGATACTGTATACTGGTTATCCAAGTAGCTCTGTAGGTTTACTTTGGCCATAATTCATTATTATCCACTGACTGGTACGAGCCCCTGAGAACCTGGTGCTACAGACTATAAGGGGATAGATGAAGTGAGATTTCTGAGAGAGTCCTTGAAATTATAGAAAATAGGGGATAGACCTAGTGAGCTTTCCAGAGAGTCTTGGATATTATATACTACAGGAGGATAGATTGAGTGAGCTTCCTCATAGAGTCTTGAGCTTTATAGACTACAAGGGGATATACCGAGTGAGCTTCTTCAAGGAGCCTTTGTTTTGTTTGAATTTTCTTAAACCACTCCAGGAAATAGGAGAAATTGACCGAGTGAGCTTCCTCAGAGAGTATATGAACGACATGAGGATATAAGAGAAATTGACCAAGTGAGCTTCCTCAAAGAGTCTCTAGACCTTAGGGTTATAATAGTAATTGACCACGTGATCTTCCTCAGAGAGTCCCTGACTACCTTAGGCTATAAGGGGAATTGACTGAGTGTTCTTCCTCATAGAGTCTTATAATTTTCTAATGACCAAACCAGAGGGATTACACTAAGTGTACTACCCAGAGGGTTGTTGGTACTTCTTGGATAGGACCAGAGGGGATGGCTATGAGTACTTCCCAGAGGGATTTCTGTTTGTGGTTATTTGTTTGCATTACTGTTGCTTGTTTGATCTACGGGTTGTTTACTGCTATGTATTATCCTATTTACTGCTTACTGTTTACTATTTACTATACATTACCTTCCATATACTCACTGACTATTAGGAACAGATCTTCAGGTGGTTGCCTTCTAGGATTTAGTCTCAAACCCTATTTGGGTCATTCTTTTGGGCTCAAATAGATTATATTGCTACAAGTATAGACAAGAGAAAACACCCTTTAACATCAGGTACTTGGTGGCATAGAAGCTAGGGAGCACTGGACCAATCCAAGGCTTGCGATATAGAGTAGTTGCTTATCTGTTTTTCTTTTGTTCTTTGGTGTAGTACTGTATACAGCATTGTGACTTGTTTGGATACTTTCCTAGGCATATATGTACCATGCATCATTTACACAAATTTTTTCTCTAGTTGTTTCTCTATCAGTCTTCTACTGTTTACTATTTCTGGATAGTTACTGCTTTCGCTATTGTATGTATTGTTTATTTCCACTGTGTACTCTTCCAATGAAGGGATAGTTTCCCCACCATCACACCCAAGCCCATCATTGCTAGTCAGCAGCCTCTGGCATTTGGTGAAATGCGCTTGAGGCCATGTGACCAACCGGGTATGTGGCACCTCTGGGTGGCTTCTCGAACCGGGGCATTACAAAGTGGTATCCTAGGAATTATTTTCTCTTTAATTACTGTTTGGAGCCTATATCTAAGGATAGGATGGAATATGTACTTGGTAATAAGCTGTTCCAAGGAGTAGCTAACCTATGTAAGGGAAAAGCCAATCTACCTCATTTATTGCAATTTCTTCAGGTTTTGCAATTTTTACAGTTGATTTGATTTCACCTTGAGTGACTCACATGATTTGTGTTGTTACTATTGATATTATTGAGGTTCTATTTATGTTTCAACCCGATGAGATGAGGGTATGCCATATCATGCATCATATAGGAACTTGATAGAAATCAAAAGTCATTCATTTTTTCCATGTCATCTAGGATGCATTAGTGATTTCAGGTTGTTGTGATAGATGATGGGTAAGATATGCATGCTATTTTGATAGATGCTTGATAGAATACCTGTTTTTAATAAAAATTTATATATGTAAGGTATTGTTTGGATGAATGACAAATTTTGATTCTTGAGGTGTTATAGACCCACATGAATAGGAACTTGGTGTATCATTGACTTCTTTCCCTTGTATATGATATTTATGAGATTCCATGCTTTGATCCGTGAGGAGTATGGGACCTCACAGATCGGAATTTGGCACCTTAATGCTTGTTTTTTGTGTTTTCTGGGCTCCGGAGTAGTTTCTAAGGCTACTGCATAGAAAAACCCAGAATACAGGGCGTGTACTTTATGAATAAATGTTGTGTAGTTTTTAAACCGTGTCACTGACTATGTGGGAAGAAACATGGGGTTGTGAAAAATCATTAGAAACACACCGTGTATAGTAAGTACACACCATGTACGGTAAGTACACACCATGTTGTAGTGACCGTGTGTCTACCCATGTGTCAAACGACATAAATGAATGAAAATTTGACTATACACACCGTGTCCTATTTTCACATGCCGTGCCATGTAACCTAAGTACCCAGTCGTGTCACGAACAACACGGGTCGGGGAAATCCATCAAGTACACGCCGTGGGCACAGGGACCACACCGTGTAGAGTGAAATATGTACCCGGCCGTGTCATGAACAACACAGGTCGGGGAAAACCATCAAGTACACACCGTGTGCACAGGGAGCATGCTGTTTAGAGTGAACCGTGTAGCCGACCATGTAACTGACGACACGGGTCATTGAAACCTTGTCCAGTACATGCCGTGTGGTGTTTATACACGTTGTGTATTCTAGCATTAAGAGGAGTGTGTGGGTTATCCATGTAAGGAGAATCCGAAAGGGGAATAGAGTTCAAGTACACACCATGTGTGGGGACAACATGCCGTGTGGTTGGGGCGTTACATAACCAGTTGTGGCAGAAGTACACGCCCATGTGAATGACATAAAAGAATACACTATTAAGTTTTTATACACAACACGTAGTCATGTTTTGTAAAACATGAATATTTCTTTCTCCTGTTCCCCTCTTGTACCCTTGTGTTCTCAGTCATTGATAATCCTCATCTAAGGTGTGTTTTTGACCTTTAATAATTATGCCACCGAGACATCCTCCGATTGTACATCAGCTACTAGATGGTGATCAGACACCAGATATGGCTGATCAGGGACCTCCTGTAGATCCTCTTACTGTTTCATCCATGGCACTAGCAGTTATAGCAGTTGCAGGCGCCGATGCATAGTTTAGGGAAGATTTTCTGAGGATGATGCAGACCTTCCAGCGAGCGCCACCTCCCGCCCCATCGATGACACAATTGGCGTGGGTTTTCTAGCAACAGAATCCTCCTAATTTCTCAGGGGAAGGAGGTCCTCAGGCTGCAGAGCCATGGAAAGAGGCCACACTAAATATTTTTGAGCATCTAGGATACCTCCAGAGAATAGGGTGAAACTCGCTATCTATATGCTCCGAGACTCCACCAAGAGGCGGTGGGAGGTGATCTCACAGTCTGTACACCAGCATATTATGACTTGGGATGAGTTTCGATGCATCTTCTATGATTACTTCTACCTGGAGACCTTGATGGGTGACTGAGCCCGGGAGTTTATGAATCTGGAGAAGGGTACGCTTTCTGTTATGGAGTACTCATCTCACTTTACTGAGCTTCATCATTTCACACCTATTCCAGGAGGCGATGAGTTGTTCCTTGCATGGATGTTCGAGGATGGACTGGGGAATTTCAACCTCTACCCATTCAAAAGAGGTATTGGCTTTAAAATAATAAATTGATTCTTCGTCCCCAACCATTAAAAAAACCAGGCACTGATCACTGAGCGCAATCTGAGGGATTCTGGGGCAGTGAGCCAGGGCAGTTCGACATCCAGAGTTAGTGTTCCTACTACTAATAACAGGAATCACCACGGGGAGTTTTCTCGAGGATATCAGAGTAGGAAGAATGTATCTTTGGGTAGCCAGATAGTATTCTACCAATGTGGGAGGAGTGGGCATACTAGGCCTCAGTGACAGAGAGACCAGATGGAGTGCCGATTTGGCAGCAAGATGGGCCATCTTCAGTGTTTTTGTCAGATCTTCTCCCTAAAACTGGTGGTAGGGGTTCTTCTATGAACCCTCATTCAGGAGAAGCATCGCCAGTTTCTCACCAGTCTGGGAACTGGAGTTATTTTGGCTGTTCGGACTAAGGTGGAGGTCACGGCCGTGGTGGTTAGTCACCAGGCTACCAGTGACAGCAGAGTGGATCAACTTAGAGTGGTCAGGAAGGGTCACAAGGCCATGGAGTAGGCCGGACCTTTGCAGTGGAGCAAACCCATCAGGAACATGATCCCAGCCCATCTACAGTTCGAGGTACGATCTTAGTAGCCTCAGTTTTATCTTCAACTCTTTTTGATACAGGGGCTTCCTGTATCTTTATATTTGTCGCTGTTATGGAGAGTCTTGGTATCTTCATCTTTTCTTCTGCTGATATCTTGATGCTAGACACACCGTTGGGGACTAGGAAAACTAGTGTACGTCAGTGCAAGGAGTTCCCTCTTGAGGTTGGTGGGTGTCACTTCCTTTTGGATCTCTATGTCCTAGAGATGATAGGCTATGATGTCATTCTCAGATTGGACTGGCTAGTTCTCTTCCAAAAATACGTGGACTGTTATCGCCATAGGGTGTGTTTCGTATCACCAGAGGGTATATCCTTTTTCATAGAGGCAAATGGGATGTCCAGGCAAGTAGAGCGGGTCCAGAGCATCATGGGTTGGGAAGAGTTATAACCCAAATTGAATGTATTTATCTGGATGATTAGGGGACTTCACAGTTAGACTTTCCTCCAGTGGTGGAACGTTTCATGGATGTCTTTCTAGATGATTTTTCAAGTTTTCCTCTGGAGCGTATGGCGTAATTTTCTATTGATCTTGTTCCAGAAGTGGCACTGTTGTCCATTCCTCCTTATAGGATGGCTACACCTGAATTGCATGATATCAAGAAGCAGTTGAATGAGTTGTAGGTGAAGGGTTTCGTCCGACCTAGTACTTCTCCTTGGGGTTTGGTTGTCCTGTTCATGAAGAAGGCAGATGATACCCTCAGGCTTTGTGTGGACTATCAGAATTTTAACCAGTTGACGGTCAAGAACAGATATCCCTTTCTGAGGATCAATGATATCTTTGATCAGCTTCGAGGAGCCCGGGTGTTCTTGAAGATTGATTTGAGATCCGGTTATCCTCAGTTGCATGTTAGAATATCTGATATACCTCTTATAGCCTTCATTAGAAGGTATGGTCTATAGGAGTATATGGTTATGCCGTTTGGTCTCACGAACGTGCCGGCAATTTTCATGGCACTGATGAACCGAGTGTTCCATGAATACATGGATTCCTTCGTGGTTGTTTTCTTGGATGTTATCTTGGTGTACTCTCACACTCGACACGACCATGATACCCATCTTGAGATCATTTTGAGTACACTGAGGGAGCATCAGTTATATGCTAATCTATCAAAATAACACGTTTGGATGGACCAGATTTACTTCTTGGGTCATGTTATCTCAAGGAAGGAGTATTAGTAGACCCATAGAATGTGAGATCCGTAGTTTCTTGGGAGCATCCGAAGAACTTCTTTGAGGTGCAGAGTTTTCTAGGGATGGATAGACACTGCAAACATTTCATACATGAATTTTCATGCCTAGAAGCACCACTGACAGGTCTGACCAAGAAAGGATAGAAGTTCTTATTGTCAAATTTTTGTGAGTCAGACTTTCAGGAGATGAAAGGGAGGTTTAAATTAGCACTGATACTAGTATTGCTAGAGCCGGGAAAGAGCTATACCATTTTTTGTGATGCTTCATTTTTCGGGTTGGGATCTATTCTTATGCAGGGAGATGGAGTCATTGCTTACGGGTCTCAGCAGTTAAGGCCGCATGAGAGGAATTACCTAACACCCGATTTGGAGTTGGCAGATTTTGTTCATTCCCTATTCTATTGGAGAAATTATCTTTAGGGAGAGCACTTTGTGGTGTTCACTGACCAAAAGAGTATTAAATATATTTTTACTCAGTGTGATCTGAATTTGAGACAATGAAGGTTGGTTGAGTACCTTCAGTATTTTGACTATGAGCTTTACTACACGCTTGGGATGGGAAATGCATTGGCTGATGCACTGAGTAGGAGGACTCAGATAAAGGAAGTTCAGGAGGTGAAGAATGAGTGGCTACTTATGGCTATGTTCTCTGAGATGAATTTTGAGGTGCATGATAGTCAGGGGAAGATGTTTCTTTCTTATGTGGATGTTACATCTACTCTTAATTATCGGGTACGAATGAGGTAGATTTCAGATTCTAAAGCCCTAGTACTACGAGAAATCCTGTCAGGAGAGGAACCTATTCCTGGGTGGACCATAGGCGAGGATGATATCTAGCATTTCCAGGGATGTGTATGGTGCCAACAGACATACACAAGGAGTTGATGTGGATTTTCATTCCTCAATTTGGGTAGTTCATCCTGGCATCACCATGATGTACTACAATCTACACCATTAGTATTGGTGGCCAGGTATGAAGAGAGACATTTATGGTTTCTTCATGAGGTGCTCCACTTGTCAGCAGGTGAAGGCGGAGCATCAGCAACCAGCAGGGCTTCTATAGCAGTTACGCATTATTGACTGGAAGTGGAATGACATCGCGATGGAATTCGTGATAGGGTTGCTGAGGTCTCCTTGAGGGAACGACGCAGTTTGGTTTGTCAATGATAGACTCACGAAGGTTGATAAATTCTTTCCTATCAAGAAGACCTTCAGTATTGATGAGATGTGGTGGTTGTAAATTTGAGATATTGTACGTCTGTATGGAGTTCCGCACTCCATTTTTTCAGAAAGGGATGTACATTTTACTTCTTGGTTTTAGAAGGGGCTTCAGAAGGCTTTGGGTACATAGGTACTTTTGAGTACAACGAACCATCCCCAGAGAGATGTTCAGTTTGAGCATAAAATTCAGGTTTTTGAGGTCATGCTCCGAGCATGTATTCTAAATTTTGGAGGTTCTTGGGAGAAGAATATACCTCTTTTGTAGTTTTCCTAAAACAACATTTTTCAGGTGACTATTTAGATGGAACCTTACGAGGCTTTGTACGGTAGGCCATTCCGATCACCTTTATGCAGGCTGAAGGTAGGAGAGGTAGCTTTGATGGGACCTTGTCTTGTTTAGGAGACCTCAGAGAAGATAGAGTTGATTCAGAAGAGGATGGCTATGGCATAGTCTCTACAGAAGTCTTATAGTGATTAGTGGAAACAACCTCTAGAGTTCGAGGTTAGGGATTCGGTTTTCCTGCGTGTCACATCGGGGTTGGGACATAAGGGGATTTGGAGATAAGGTAATCTTTCATCATGGTACGTCGGGCCATTTGAGGTGTTGGAGAGAGTTGGGTCGGTTTCCTATCGGTTTCAGTTACCTCAGAGGTACTGATCTTTGCACAACATCTTCCACGTTTCTCAGCTCTGACGTTACTTTTCAGAACCGTCTTATGTATTTCAACCTGAGGAGGTTGAGCTCGAAGCGGATGCATCATTTGAGGAGCATCCTATCCAGATTGTCGATCGCAGTATGAAGGTTCTCCGTGGATGATATATTCCTCTAGTGTGGGTGATATGGAAGTACGAGCGAGTACAAGACGAGAATTGGGAGAGGGAGGCCAATGTACAATCGCAGTGGCCGGAGCTGTTCGAGGTTTCTTTTTCTATGCCTCGCTAAGAAAATTCAGGGATAATTTCTTTAAGGGGAGATGTTTTTAAGAACCAAGACCTTCTTTTTAGGTATGTTTTTACTTTTCTGGATTTTTTGATAAAAGAGGAGTTTCTGGAAATTTTTTAAGTACATGTCGTGTACTTTATGAGTACACGCCGGGTACTTTGTTGTGCGTGAGGCTGTGTGCTGGCTGTGTCCGGGCCACATACATGGTCGTGTGGGGTGATGTGGAGGCTGATTAAATTAGAGTATGAAAAACTCTAGTACACACCATGTAATCCAAAAGTACACACATTGTACTTTTTTTCATTAAACGGACTGGGCTCGCGTCTGATCACTATAAGCATCTTATTCTAGGTCTCATTCGACTGAGATAAGCCGTATGATGCCAGAACTTTCCCAAGCCCACGAACCTCCGTCTATTCTCCGAATCGACTGTCGTCGATTGCGTTGGAACCACAATCGTAAGCTGTTCTTTCTTCTAGAGCATCATTTTCCCTTCCTCCTCTTTTCCATGTTATCATGGGTTGAATGTTTTTTGTGTTTTCGTAGATCTACGATGTTCTAAGGAGATTCAATCCTCATCGTTCAAATATATAGATCTCCTAGAATTAGGGTAGGTGTTTTGTACCTTTCCATTCAAAGTCTTTGAGTATTATGTGTAAATTCCATCAATACCCTTGAACGGGGTATTATGTGTTTACTGTTTTACCCCTGTTGCTTTCCTACCATGCATGTAGGCTTGTGTAGTGGTAAATTGGTTATGTATAATGATAATTGATATTCTTGGATGTTTTTCCCATGCTTGTCCTATTTACGACCTTTTGGTCTTGCTCAGCCTATTTGCCGTTATAACTTTTTTCCATGCCTTGGATCGTAGGATGGAGTGTTGTTTTCTGACATGCTTGATATGTTATAGACTGGTTAACCAAGTAGCTCTGTAAGTTTAATTTGGCCTTATAGCATTATTATGCACTAACTGGCACAAGGCCGTGAGAACCTAATTCTATAGACTATAAGGGGATAGACCGAGTGTAACACCCCGAGATTTTATGAAAAATATTCTTTTTAATTTCATTAATGTCTTGTGTTGTACACTACACCAAAAGGAGCTTGCAAAACACGCATCTCTGACTTGGCTTGCATTACACGCAATCACGACCTTCCACGATAGCGTGTGTTGTACACAATACCGAGTTTCGCTAAACAACGATATGTTATATTAGCCGTTATGAATAGTAAAATACACTTTTTGAAATTTTATAAATTTTATCTTTCAAAATGGACTTCATTTTTTGATTAATAATATCGAAATTAGCCTAGGGTGAATTTTTGGTATTTTTCTAAAAACATTCAATTTTTGATGAATAGTGAAAACACTGGGTTACTATTCAAAAAACCAACTTTTTATTTAAATAATTATTTAAATTTATTTAAATTTATTTTCGGTCAAAATTGATACATAATACCTATATAAGTTCAATTTAAGTCATTGGAGTCATTTTATAATAATTTTAGATATATAATAATTTTATTGAACTTTTCACCGTCTTTTACCCACCTCCTAGGAGAATTTTCAAATTCACATAAAACATAATTTTACCGCTTCTGTGAGTGTAATTTATAAAATACAAGAGACACGGTTAATATCAAGGACTAAAATGTGGTTCAATGAGATGAAAATAATTTTTGGTGAATAGTAACTTTTTACTTTTTTTATCATGGTTAAAAGTAAATAGGGTAATTAAGGATAAAAATGAAACTATTATTGTCCTAACACATGTCCTAATTCTATTGGATAAGTGTATTTCGACCAAAAACAACCTTAGTAATAAAATATGACCATTTAGGCCCACTTGGATTAGATTAAGACATTTATTATTAATTTATTTAAAGAAGAGTTAAAATAGTTAAAATCAAAGTTTAATAACTAAATCATTTTTAATATAGGGTTATAAATAATATAAATTAGACTATAAATATTAATTAGAAAGATAAAAAGATTTCCTACATTATTGTGTTTTATTTATAATTTTTGGACATTAAATAATTTAATTTAGTTATGAAACAATGATGATGCAATAATTATCTTATTAATGAAATATTGACAAAATTGATGTTATAAATACCCAAATAAATGTAATTTGAGACTTTTTATGAATCCCCCTAATTATATAGTTTTATATTACATGTTATTATTGATTTAATTAAATTTTGTAGAACTAATAATTCTAGTATGATTTTCACAAAAATCAATTACCAAATAGTGTCAAAATTGACATAAAATAGTTTTTAAAACAAATATTATTTTATTAATTATTATATTATTTCCTAAAAATCTAAGTATCGGCCAAATGACTTAGATAATGATATATATATTAATAATAAACAACTTTGGGTTCTTTTGGATTGTTATAGTAAGTTTATTAACCTTATAGTGTAAGAAAACTAGAAGACATAGTAAAAGAAAAATTATTTAACTTAAAGTAAAATCTAAATGATAAGGTTAAAATAGAAACCTAAACTTTTCTAAATTCTATTTTATGAGAGGTTTTAGACCCATAACAACCTTATATTTGAAATAAATCAATTTTGAGCTCTTAAAAACCGAATATGACTTTATAATAAAATAATATTTTTAGTTTTTCCAAAGGTGCCCCTCTACTCCCTTGTAAAAGGGAACCTCCTCCCTCCCTTACTCACACCACATTGAGCTTTCAAGATCAGAAACCCCTGACAATTTCTCTTCTCCACTTCCCTAGAAACATCCTAGAGGTTCTGCTCTTCTTCAAAGACCAATCTTAGTGCCCTAAGAGGAGGTTTCAAAAAGGCGTGTCGAAAGAAGAGGTAATATCCGTTACCGATTCTTTCAACTTTATTTCTTCTTCTACTTGTTATTATTTAGTTGTTTCATTATGAAGTAATAACATAAGTATCACTCATATACTGATATGTTATTATAAGTATGAAACAACCCTATTTCACCATCTATCCATCCTACGGAAAACGAAATCACCGCGCGTGCGTACGTACGGAATACCTTCTCCACGCCTTGGTGTAATCTGTTTTCGACCACCACATTAATTGCATGGGTATAATGGTGTAAATAAATAACTATATATGATTATTTCAAAGTGATATTGATTCTGAAATATTATACATACACTTCAATGTAATTTCCCGATCATGGGAATGATATCATCACTCGTGCGTACGTACGGACTACCGTCTCCACGACACGATGAGATCCATTCTCCATGTTAACCATTCGTGAATGATATATAATAAGTAATCATGAAATATATGAAATTATAATGGTATTAGATTTATGTGTATATATATTTATGTCATCTACTTAATTTCATTCAATTCAATAAGGAAACAAAAACAACGTTCATGCGTACGTACGGCCTACCGTCTCCATGAACGGTGTATTCCATTCCATTTAATCGATATATCATAAATATATATATGTATATACTAATTATATATTATATATAAATCATGTTTTACATTATGGAATTAAGTAAATCAGGATTTAAGTAATAATATCAAGAACAACAAGTCCAAACACGTACGATAAATAAAACAATTTAACCCAAAACACTGCTTTAACATAGAATTTACAAAAGAACAGGTAATATAAAGTCATAAGTGAACCACATATGATATCATAACAATAAATATGATTTTTTAATAAGTCGATGACATTATTTAAATCATTATACAGGAGTTTTGGATACATACGAAGCATATCAGACATAAGGTAAGGGATAATTTTGCAAATCTCATTTTTATCTGAGATTGCTTATTCGTAATTATTTACTGGGGTTATTTCTATAATCCATGTCCATGTTTTGTAAAAGTGTTTTCATGTATTTTTAAAGTCCTTTTTACCCATTTTTGACTTTTACTACATGTTATGCAAGGAATATTTCTTTTGTTTACGTTACGAGGTAATTTTTTGACTTTTCCGGCAAAAGTACGAGAATCATGTTTTTTTAAATTATACACCATGAAAGGATTTTTACGGTTTTATAAAGCCTTATTTACATGAATCTTCCTCCAAATAATTGCATGACTATTTACAACAAAATATTCTTCTTTTAAAATTGCATGGCATTTTGTTAAAAGAAAATGATTTTCAAGAAGAAAGGATATTTTCCTCAAGAATTCATTTCAAGTGCTTTATCAAAACCATTTTCCATCTAAGATGACATTATTTCATATGTGTATGTTTCAAGTATAATGTCTCTATGATTTACATGGTTTCAATTTTCTTATTATTAAATTATATCCATTTCTTTTATATGGATTACGTGATGATGGGATGATGTTTATGAAACCAATTTTATTCTTTGGGTTATGATGAATGATTTATGTTTATGTTGTGGAACAAGTATGGATGATTTCATTATAAAATGGGTGGGACCTATATCTCCCTATAATGCATTGGGTAAAGATTTATATCTCATGACATAGACATGCCTGGAATGGTAAGTTAATCCGGTTCAGTGTTACAGGACTGAAATGAGGAGTGAACTTGATTCAGAAAAGGACTTTGTCCACTAAGATGGTTTTGGCCGCAATGTCTTGGCTACTATGGAAATCCTGACAAGTGCTGAATGTTTGCCACAATTACATGTTTTATTCCTATTATATTTTATCATGATTGATGTTCCATTATGATATATTCCTTACGTACATCCAAGATTCATGTATTTGCTCAAGATTTTGACGTTTAGATTTTATGTTCAAGTTTTTGCATTCAAATGGTTATGGATTGTTTTATGTTCTCTATGATTACCCTTACTGGGCATTTTAGATGACCCCTTTTATGTTTTCTTTTCCCCAGGATATAAAGAAAGGTTTTAGGTATGAAAAAAGGGGAATATATTTATGGGAGATGTTTAAGATCTTTCAACATGATTAGAAGATTATATTCCGAGTTTCCAAAGACACTAAACTATTACGGTCCTTGTATATCTGTTTTTGTTATGTACTAAGTATTCCGCAAAAGTAATGTAATGTCCATGTACGTCAAGATCTAGGACTCTACAGTTGGTATTAGAGGAAAGGTTTAGTCAACCTTTGGAAACTAGGATGCGAGAACTTTAGTGAGATCCCTAGAGATATTTCTATGGTATGTCTAGGGATGTCCCTAAGGTTAAGTATGAGTATAGGTTATAGTCCTAGAATTACGGTAATGATCTTAGATTTAAACCTAAGAAGTTAGATATTGAAGGTAATCCCCCTTTATTATGTTGTTTTCCCTAGCATTATTTTTTCCTCTCACACTCTTCTTTTTGGGTTTTAGATGATGGCTGGAACCCGAAGGAACCGTGTTGATCAATGTAATGGACAATGCAATGATTGTCCTCCTGAACAAACAAATGTTATGGAGATGGAGTGAATAATTTTATTGCTATACTTACACAAGATATGAATCATTCTAGACTTCCAAATGAGCAGAGAAGGGAACAATATTCTAGTGAGTCCTTCATGAGGCAACGTCCACATTCTTTCAGTGGGTCTTCTGATCCACTTGTTGTTGAACAGTGGATCAGTACCACCGAAAAGTTATTTTCAGTTATTCAATGATCTAAACTTGATAAAGTCATCTTAGCATTATATCATTTGGAAGGTGAAGCTGATCAGTGGTGAAATCTTATCATGAATACGAGGCCAAGATATGAAATTGAGTCCATGGAATGGGAAGAGTTCAAGAACTTATTTTTCAATAAGTTCTTCCCTCGTATTCTTCGAACAAAGATGGAGAAGGAATTTCTTGAACTAAAGAAAAAGGATGATGAATCTATTGGTATATATGAAGAGAATTTTACAAGGCTTGCAAGGTATGCATCTGGCTTTATCATCCAACCTAAAAGTAAAGTTGATCGATTCTTCAGTGGCTTAAAACCAATTAATTGAAGGGCATTAGCTATTAAAGACTTCTGTAGCTATGATGAAATTGTGCGTTGTGATATCATGGTAGAACAGGAAGTTGGTGTAACATATACATCTCATTGTTTTGACAAGAAACAAAAGATGGAGTTCAAGGAGAAATCTCATAACAATGGTGAAAAAAGATGAATGATTTTTTATGCTCAAAGTGTGGAAAGAAGCATGGTGGAGATTTCCTAAAAGGTACTAGAAAATGCTTTAAGTGTGTAAAATAAGGTCATAGAGAAGTTGTTTGTCCGAGTAATGGGAAACAGGTTTCTAATGATGTGAATATAGAAAAGACTACAGAGAAATATCCACCAACACTTCAATGCTTCAAGAGCAAGGAAATGGGGCATTATGCTAATAAATGCACTAATCCATGGGTTAATGATGATCAACGTGAGCAACCTCTTAGAGCAAAGGATAAAGGGAAGTCTCATGCGATCACTATTTGTGATGTTGAGTATGAAAATGATGTTGTGTAATGATTAAGTGTTTATGTAATGAGATTCCAAAATAGTATCATGGAATCTCATTTATGGTATTGTGGAATTTTGGAATATCTATGTATTGGTTTTCAATTATTATATGGTACTCGTAACCATGAAAAAGTGATTGAATTTTTTTTGGAAAGCATATGAAATGCGCATATTGAAGGGATAAGGAGAAAATAATATGATAGTAATCATGATTCATGACTAAAATAAGGACAAAGTGATATCATGGTTTGAGTATATAGAAATTTTGGGATTTTGGTATGTGGAAAGAGTTAACTTTTGACAGCATTCATGTTTTCACTAATGTTAAATGGGTATTCATTTTTCAAGAGAATACATGATTAAGGTATTCACATGATTGAAATGTGATCAACAAGATATATCAGGGATAAATGATGGTATTCGCATGCTCGGTAGATGAAATTTATAGTAATTTTTTTCATTATGCTATAAGCTTGGATAGAAGTATTTTGGATAAGCCTGAAGGTTTGAAATGGATTATGTTGAACATAAGTTAGTTTAAGGCTAGAACTATTTTCAATATTATTGATGGAATGTCATAATGATGTAATTTTAGAAAAAGGACAACCTGCAGGACAGGCGACAACCCATCACGTCGGACAAGGATGTGGGAATCGAACCCACAACTGAAGTGCGACATGACCTTATCATCTACCATTGGCCTACAAGAAGTCCCTGGTGAGTAGAAAATAGTTTTATTTTATTAAGCGGTATGATAGATGAAGTATAAGTCCATTTTTGGAATCATATACGATTAACCACATCGTAGATGGACTTATGTATATTTGATAACCTTTTCTAACCTCTTGTTTGAAATAGATGGAATGACTCATCATTCTATCATGTGATCTTCTAACACTTCATGAATGACAAATTCAACTTCATTTCTTTAAGAGATGAAGTGGAAATTGTTCAAGGCACTAACAACGGTGAGATTGAACCAAAATCAAGTAAGAATTTCTTTTGATTCGAAAATTCTTCAACATTAAGGAAATGATCCTGAAAACCAAAAATGTTGTCCACGTACCCTTATATCCGATGAATCAGATGGTACCTTTGATTATCACAAATTTATGTCTGTGTGATTGGTGGCTTTTTCATATCCATGTCATCTTCCACTCTCCATCAGAACTTGATGGTTAGATTTCTCTTCCACATCCATATTTTCACCTATGTTGTCCTATGTGGAAACCCAGTGATTAGTTAACTTGGGTAACTGTTATGTTTCATACTTTAGATTTTAAAGCCATGTTTTTGTATTCCTTTTTACGATGTGGGTTTCTATTAAAGAAACTTTCGAGTAGTAAACCATTTATAACCCCGACGAATTTTGAGGGAGAAATTCATTTTAAGGGGTGTAGAATGTAACACCCCGAGATTTTATGAAAAATATTCTTTTTAATCTCATTAATGTCTTGTGTTGTATGCTACAAAAAATGGATCTTGCGCAACACGCATCCCTGACTTTTCTTTCATTACACGCCATCACGACCTTCCACGATAGCGTGTGTTGTACGCAATACCGAGTTTTGCTAAACAACGATATGTTATATAAGCCGTTATGAAGTGTAATACCCACTTTTTAAAATTTTATAAATTTTATCCTTCAAAATGGACTTCATTTTTGGATTCATAATATCGAATTTATCCTTGGGTAAAATTTTGGTATTTGTTTGAAAACTATAAATTTTTGATGAATAGTGAAAACACTGGGTTACTATTCAAAAACCGACTTTTTATTTAAATAATTATTTATTTTATTTAAATTTATTTTAGGTAAAAATTGATACATAATACCTATATAAGTTTAGTTTAAGTCATTGGAGTCATTTTATAATAATTTTAGATATATAAAAATTTTATTGAACTTTTCAACGTCTTTTACCCACCTCTTAGGAGAATTTGAAAATTCACATAAAACATAATTTTACCACTTCTGTGAGTGGAATTTCGAAAATCCGAGAGACACGGTTAATATCAAGGACTAAAATGTGGTTCAATGAGATGAAAATAATTTTTGGTGCACAATAACTGTTTACTTTTTTTTTACCACGGTTAAAAGTAAATAGGGTAATTAAGGGTAACAATGATATTATTATTACCCTAACACTTGTCCTAATTCTATTGGATAAGTGTAATTCGGCAAAAAAAACCTTAGGAATAAAATATGACCATTTAGGCCAACTTGGATTAGATTAAGACATTTATTATTAATTTATTTAAAGAAGGGTTAAAATAGTTAAAATCAAAGTTTAATAAATAAATCATTTTTAATATAGGGTTATAAATAAGATAAATTAAACTATAAATATTCATTAGAAAGCTAAAAATATTTCCTACATAATGGTGTTCTATTTATAATATTCAGAGATTAAATAATTTAATTTAATTATGACATAATGATGATGCAGTAATTATATTATTAATGAAATATTGACATAATTGATGTTATAAATACCAAAATAAATGTAATTTGAGACTTTTTATGAATTACACTAATTTTATAGGTTAATATGACATGTTATTATTTATTTAGTTAACTTTTTTCTAACTAATCATTCTATTAGGATTTTCACAAAAAACAATTACCAAATAGTGTCAAAATTGACATAAAATAGTTTTTAAAACAAATATTATATTATTAATTATAATTTTATTCCTAAAAATCTAAGGTTCGGCCAAATAAATTAGATAAGGTTATATATATTAATAATAAACAACTTGGTGTTCTTTTTTCTGGTTATAGTATGTTTATTAACCTTATAGTGTAAGAAAACCAGAAGACACGGTAAAAGAAAAATTATTTAACTTAAAATAAAATCTAAATGATAATGTTAAAATAGAAACCTAAACTTGTCTAAATTATATTTTATGAGAGGATTTAGACCTATCCCCACCTTATCTTCGAAATAAATCAATTTGGAGCTATTGAAAACCGAATATGGCTTTATAATAAAATAACATTTTTAGTTTTTTCAATGGTGCCCTTCTACTCCCTTATAAAAGGGCACCTCCTCCCTCTCTTCCTCACACCACTTTGAGCCTTCAAGATCGGCCAAACCCTGCCAATGTCTCTTCTACACTTCCCTAGAAATATCCTAGAGGTTCTGGTCTTCTTCAAAGACCAATATTAGTTCCCTAAGAGGAGGTTTCAAAAAGACGTGTCGAAAGAAGAGGTAATATCTGTTACCGATTCTTTAAACTTTATTTCTTCCTCTACTTATTCTTCTTTAGTTGTTTAATTATGAAGTAATAACATCAGTATCACTCATATACCTATATGTTATTATAATTATGAAACAACCCTATTTCACCATCTATCCATCCTACGGAATACGAAATCACCGCGCGTGCGTACGTACGGAATACCGTCTCCACGCCGTGGTGTAATCTGTTTTCGACCAGCACCTTACTTGGATGGGTATAATCGTGTAAATAAATAACTATATATTATTATTTCAAAGTCATATTGATTCTGAAATATTATACATACACTTCAATGCAATTCCACGATCATGGGAATGATATCATCGCTCGTGCGTACGTACGGACTACTGTCTCCACGACACGATGAGATTCATTCTCCATGTTAACCATTCATGAATGATATATAATAAGTAATCATGAAATATATGACATAATAATGATACTGGATTTATGTATATATATATGTATTTCATCTACTTAATTTCATTCAATTCAATAAGGAAACGAAAACAACGTTCATGCGTACGTACAACTTACCGTCTCCATGAACGGTGTATTTCATTCCATTTAATCAATCTATCATATATATATGTATATATTTAATATATATTATATATAAATCATGTTTTACATTCTGGAATTAATTAAATCAGGATATAAGTAATAATATCAAGAACAACAAGTCCAAACACGTACGATAAATAAAACAATTTAACCCAAAACGCTGCTTTAACATGGAATTTACAAAAGAACGGGTAATATAAAGTCATAAGTGAACCATATATGATATAATAACAATGAATATGATTCTTTAATAAGTCAATAACATTATTTAAATCATTATACAGGAGGTTAGGATACATACTAAGCATATTGGACATAAGGTAAGGGATAATTTTGCAAATCTCATTTTTATCCAAGATTGCTTATTCGTAAGTATTTACTGGGGTTATTTCTATCATCCATGTCCATGTTTTATAAAAGTGTTTTCATGTATGTTTAAAGTCTTTTTTACCCATTTTTTACTTTTACCACATGTTATTCACATAATATTTCATTTTTTTACGTTACGAGGTACCTTTTTGACTTATCCGGCAAAAGTACGAGAAGAATGTTTTTTTAACTTATACGGCATGAAAGGATTTTTATGGTTTTATAAAGCCTTATTTACATGATACTTCCTCCAAAAGATTTCATGACTATTTACAAAAAAATCACCTTCTTTTAAAATTGAATGGCATTTTGTAAAAAGAAAATGATTTTCAAGACGAAATGATATTTTCCTCAAGAATTCATTTCAAGTGCATTATCAAAACCTTTTTCCATCTAAGATGACATTATTTCATATGTGTATGTTTCAAGTATAATGTATCTATGATTTACATGGTTTCACTTTTCTTATTATGAAATGATATCCATTTCTTTTATATGGATTATGTGATTATGGGAAGATGTTTATGAAACCCATTTTATTCTTTGGGTTATGATGAATGATTTATGTTTATGTTGTGGCACAAGTAAGAATGATTTAATTATGAGATGGGTGGGACATATATCTCCCTCCAATGCATTGGGTAAAGATTTATATCTCATGAGATAGACATGGATGGAATGGAAAGTTAATCCGGTTCAGTGTTACAGTACAGAAACGAGGAGTGAACTCGATTCGAAAAGAAAATTTGTCCACTAAGATGGTCTTGGCAGCAATGCCTTGGCTACTATGGAAATCATGACATGTGCTGAATGTTTTCCATTATTACATGTTTTATTCCCATTATATTTTATCATGATTGATGCTCCATTATGATATATGCCTTACGTACTTCCAAGATTCATGTCATTGCTCAAGATTTTTATGTTTGGATTTTATGTTCATGTTTTTGCATTCAAATGTTTATGGATTATTTTATGTTCTCTATGTTTACCCTTACTGGGCATTTGAGATCACCCCTTTTATGTTTTCTTTTCCCTAGGATATAAAGAAAGGTTTTAGGTAAGAAAAAAGGGGAAGATATTTATGGGAGATGTTGAAGATCTTTCACCATGATTAGAATATTATATTCCGAGTTTCCAAAGACACTAAACTATTATGGTCCTTGTGTGTCTGTTTTTGTTATGTACTAAGTATTCCGAAAAAGTAATGTAATGTCCATGTACGTCAAGCTTTGGGTCTTTACACTGAGTGATCTTCCTCAGAGAGTCTTGGACATTATAGACTATATGGGATAGACCTATTGAGATTCCCAGAGAGTCTTGGATATTATATACTACAGGAGGATAGACCGAGTGAGCTTCCTTAGAGAGTCTTGAGCTTTATAGACTATAAGGGGATAGACCGAGTGAACTTCCTCAGAGAGTCTTGGTTTTATTTGAATTTCCTTAAACCACTCAAGGCTATAGGAGTAATTGATCGAGTGAGCTTCCTCAAAGAGTCGATGAACGACCTAAGGCTATATGAGGAATTGACCGAGTGAGATTCCTTAGAGAGTCTCTAGACCTTGGGGATATAAGGGAAATTGACCGCGTGATCTTCCTAAGAGAGTCCCTGCCAACCTTAGGCTATAAGGAGAATTGACTAAGTGTGCTTCCTCTAAGAGTCTTATAATTTATGTATGACCAAACCAGAGGGGTTATGTTGAGTGTACTTCATAGAGGGTTTTTGGTACTTCTTGGATAGGACCAAAGGGGATGGTTGTGAGTATTTCTCAGAGGGATTCCTATTTGTGCTTAGCTGCTTGCTTAACTATTGTCTGTTTGATCTACGGGTTGTTTACTGCTATGTATTATCTTGTTCACTGCTTACTATTTACTGTTTACTATACTTTACCTACCTTATACTCACTGACTATTAGGCACAGATCTTTGGGTGGTTGCCTACTAATATTTAGTCTCACACCCTGTTTGGGTCATGCTTTTGGGCCCAAACAGATTATATCAATACAGGTATAGTCAAGGGAAAGCGCCCTTCGACTTTAGGTACATGATTTCATAGGAGTTGGGGATCATGGGACCGAGCCGAGGCTTGCGATACTGAGGAGTTGCTTATCTACTTTTCTTTTTTACTTTGGTGTAGTACTGTATTCATCATTGAGACTTGTTTGGATTCTTTCCTATACATATATGTACCATGCATAATTCAGATATATTTTTTCTCCAGTTGTTTCTCTGTCAGTATAATACTATTTACTATTGTTGGATAGTTACTGCTTCTGCTATTATATGTTTTTTTTATTTCCACTGTGTACTCTGCTAATGAGGTCATTGTTTCTTGACCATCACACCAAAGGCTCTCGCTACTAGTCGGCAGCCTCTGGAATTTGGGGAAATTTGCTTGAGGCCATGTGACCAACAGGGTACAGGGCACCTCTTGGTGGCTTCTGGAACCAGGGCATTACATTCCATGTGGAATTATTATACTTGACACTAAAGATAGAAAAATGTTAAATCATATCTCCCATGGATTAGGGTTCCTAATTTTTTAAGAGTGATGGATTTGGTTCAAGTATCATATTTGTTTCACTCAGGTGATTTCTTTGGAAAATGTGTCTTTAGTGTGGTTTCCTTAGAAGGAATGAAATCTAAATCCTAATATATTGTCACTCCCATTATGAATCCTAGTTATTTTGATGTGCCGAATACAATAGAAGTGATCAGGCACATTCTTTCAGAGGGAAGAGTGTCTCATTAATGGGGTTGATATATTCTATAAAATAATATGGATACATATAATAAATTATTTGTGATAGGGTAGTTGATGTTATGAATGGTAAGTAACTGATCATATAGTCTATTTAACATTTTTATGGGGCAGAGAGTACTAGAGAATCTACTGGGAGTTTCCCATCAGCATTTCATGCCTACTGAGATAATGGAAACTTTCATTCATGCTGCCTTACTGTTCTTGGAGGCCATTTGGGAAATGGTGGGAAAACCCCATTTCAGAAAGTGTAAAAAAATTTCCCTTAATCTCGTATCAATATCTATGGATTCCAAGTATTTTTTTAAAATTTTGGATACTAGGATTATGCCACACTAAAGGGGGATCTATCTTAAACATGTTTGTGTGACACACATTCTCATACCTAGGTATTGATACAAGAACACAACTATGAAATACTTCTTAGAAAAGGAAATGTAGTGGTAAATGCATTGGGTTAGAAAATGTAGGATAAGTTATTATAATGAAAAAAATGAATTTAGAGAAAATTAATCATAAAAAATGAATCATCACAATAAACAGTTGATATATATGGTGCATAACACACTCGATAAATCAAGACATAAAAGGAAACATCAGAAATCAATAAAATACATAAAAAGAAACATGAGAAATCAAGAAAATGTTAGGTCATGAAAATGTTTGGAGGAAACTATGTGCCACACATGATACATATACAAACTAACTATTACAATATTTTTCCACATATCAACAATACTAATAATCACTATCCGATGATGAACAAATATCGTCACCCTCTCGACCTCCATCTCCACTTCATACTACCACCTGTAAGAACATTATATTGAAAATTAAATTGTGTTGAATATTTATATTTAAACTCAAAACCAATAAAAGATTTAAAACCAAATGATTTTTCATTTTTGTGATTTACCTGCTCACCACCAGTCGATGCAATTCCACAAGGGGATATATGCTCATCTACTGACGTATATCAGTCAAAGCTTTCTGCAAAGTGGATATCTGAGCCCCTTGTCTTGAACTGTGCTTCATAGAGAAACAATATCTCTCTAATAATATTTGGGTATGGATGGAATAAAACGAAAATTAGATGAAACTACAATCCCTAATGGACTTCCACATACCTCAGATGGTATGGGTCCCAAACCCATCCCACACAATCTACCAGGATGCTCCTTCCCAAGGACTTTAACAACTGAGTCATCCTGGGAGATTGAGTAGGACTTCCTAGGATTGGAATCCCATATTTCATTAATTTTTACATATAAATAAAATTTCAATATATATTAACATATTTAAAACTCATAATAAGTTATTATAATGATTAAATGAGTTCATACCCCCAACTTCTTTGGCAGGATCATTAACAAAACTACCATCAGATTTTTTATGAACATCAAACCAAACTTTAGTTCAGGATGCTTCATTCCCTAAACTCTATGACTTCATTAAACAAAGACAAATAAAAAATTTAATATATTAAATAGATAATATTTTCTTAAAAATATTTAAACTAATGAAAAGATTACCAGAGTCGATCAACTTCTAGAAAAGATTTTTCACCCCACAATGTGAGGGATGACTTGCTTAGCCCGACTTGATGTATTATTTATTGAGAGATCCTGAAATAAATAAAATTAAATTTAATAGTAATGTATTCAATGTCATATCCTCTTCATATACATTTATAAATGAAAAATGAGGTAAATATAATAATATATATTTAAATACTATCTGCTTCTCATCACAATTTCTGTCAACAAAAACATTCCACTATTCTTTTGGTACCCCATTAGGTAGTTTCTCATAAATTTGTTGGATGGTCAATGAAGTATCATTTACATCTCTCCACAATCTCCATTTTATGTCTTTCCATTTCATTTCAAGAATTTTCAATGTCCACATTCGTGCTATCACATCAGCAACTATAAAGTGGAAAAACATATGTATACAAAAATTTATTTTAAACATATTAATAACATAACATTCAATTACACCATAATTTATTGATATTGCCTTTATTTGGGAATTAAATACATCATTTTTCCAAATTGGAGGCATATGTATCTAATCATCATAAGTAATAGTAAGGTAAATGGGCTTCGCTTCCAACTGGCCTAGAATTTTTCCATGTAATACCACAACATCATCCGTAGGGTTCCCATATGAATCAAATGGGACAAATATCTTCTCTCCATTAATATTTCTCACATATGATATTTTTATATTTTTATCCACATATGCATTTTTTCATCTTTAATGAACAAATAGTTTGTATAAAAAATGTTCAATAAATTTATTTATATTAAAAATTGTACCTATAACACTGACCCTCCAGTATGCCCATGATGAACTAGAAGTGGGGTGCCGCCACCCCACTGTTGAGGCTACTGAAGGGGGAGTCGATGAATCATCTTCTAAAGGGATTATCATAGAGGGTGTGAGAGATGGTGCAGGGGGGAGACAACTGGTGGCTTAGATTCCGTAGGGTGGGAGACAAATGGATCGTCATCTGTTGCAGTAGTGGATGAAACAATGTATCGCTTCCTCTTTGGAATTCCTGTCATTTAATCAAATAAAATTATGTTCAGAACATATATTTCAAAAAAAATATTCAGAAAAAAATTTTAAAAATGATAATAGATGTGCAGTACTAACAAACAAAATCTACATAACAATGATAATGAATGACTACACAAATGAAATAAGTGGTTTTTGAATGAATAAATAACTATACATACAATCATTTTCCCCTTAAATCATATCGGTTTCTTACTCCATTACATCACTCCCTTCATTTTCCTTGGTAGACTAATATTTTCATTATCATGATGGAAGAATAATTCTGCTTCTTATTGTTGATGAGATTCAATTTCAGAGGTTAAATCTTCCACTTCATTACCCATATCATACAAATCTCTTTGTATTAAATGATAAACTACACTCAACCCTTCATCCAAAACATCATTCACATAATATACCATTTTTTTCTTGCGATGATAAGATATATGGATCATGTAGTTCATGATCACCAACGTCCATCAAGCAAGAGAAGTTCACATTATTAAATTTCGAGGAATCTATTTTAACACATATGATAATATCGACCCAATTTCATTTGAATAAAACAACTGAAAAATGCTCGTGGTAGTTTAATTCAATAATATCAGTCATATTTCCATAGTATCCCACATCAAAAAATGTAAATATACCACTATTATATGTTTTCGAACCCCTTTCTCGATTGACTGTATGAAATCTAAAGCCATTCATGTTGTAAGCGTCGAACTTTCTAACTTGTTTTAGAGGACCTCAAGAAACAAACATTAAAATTTCTGACAAATTTTCTTGAGTATAAGTATTCATGATATAAGAAAATAAATATACTTTATTAGATTTAAAAAATATATGTGTCAAACTAATATTCGTATTTATTGCAATATTTATGAACTTACACGCCGTGAAAACCATTCTACAAGATCTTTATTAACAGATTTTGTTATATCCTTCTCATTTCGTGTTCAGCCTCTCATTAGTCTCTTTGTTTGTATCCTCAACTCTAAAATAATTGGATCGTTAATTTCACTATTCATGATCACATATCTATGTGCCTGTAATAATTCCAATTCTGTTAGTGTAACATTTGAGGTCCTCACAACTGATAGGCCAATAACAAGATTTTTTTTGTTTTATGATGTATTTGAGATTGAGTGGATGTGTCATCAAAACGTCCAACTAGATTAAATCTTGTCTCAATATCATCCATGTATCTATAACAGAAGGTAATACACTATTCAACCAAATAGCCATTAGCAATAGAGCCTTCTGGTTGAGCCTTATTTCTCACGTATGATTTCAAATGCACAAGATATATGTGAAATAAAATAAACATAATTATGCATTTAATTAAGTGAAAAAAATAGTTTACTTAACTGAAAAACATATAAATAAAGTAGCTCTCAATTGGATACATCCATCGATAATGAGCGGGGCCTCGTAATTTAGCTTCCTCAACCAAATTCATAGTTAAATGCATCATGACAGTAAAAAAATCCAGAGTAAATATCATCTCCATTGCACAAAGGGTCAATACAAACCTCTCCTGGAGGTTGTCAAGATAAAATCTATGTAGATATTTCTCACATAGTTGTCTAAAAAATGTGTAGAATTGGAGTACAACAACAGTAAATTTTTCAGGTAATAATGTACGCAATGCCAATGGACCCTCATCTTCTTTCATGTCTAAAAGAACCCCCTAAGAGTATGGATTCTCAGCCTATGGCTGACCAACTTTCCTAGACCAACATTCTCGAAGACTAATGGATGGAATTTTGAGTCATGCCCCATGTTTCAAATATGGTCAACGGTCATCCCTCATTTTTTATCTCCATCTCAGGATAACGTAATAAGGATACTGTGTTTCGAACGATGTCAGCAATTATCCTTCATTGTCACATTAGCCCTAGTCATCTGTGAAGATTCCGCCCTAGCGCATATCCCACTCATCGGACCACCCCTTTCCCATGTTCCTCAGGGCCTCTTTCAAGATAGTATGATATAGAGGGGGAGATGTCTCTAACTAAAATTCCTTCCAATCAACATTGTTCAAGTGATTGTATAGGCAGTCAACATTGACAGTCGTGAAGTCCTCTCGGGCATGGCCATCAGTTTCCGTGAGCCACTAGTGCTAGCACAACGAGCTCTTGAACCAGTAAGCAGGCTCGTCCATACTTGCCTCAAGGATGAAGAAGTCATCCCTTAGTCTAAATACATATAGAGGTAGCCTCTTACATAGAAGATAGTTCTTTTGGCTTTCTGAAAGAAGCTCCACCAGTGAATTATGGTCAAAATGGATGCGCAAAAACTGCCATATACCTGAGCTATCCTCTATCTCCTCCCTTGGGGAAGTATCCACAAGGACCCTTGGTAGCCACTTGGTGATACATTCAGTTTTTGAGTTTGGGAATTCTTTTTTTAGCTTTGCGAAGCTCTTTCATAGAGCTCATTTGTAGAGGTCATTTGTGAAGACTCTTCACGGAGCCCTTCCCCAACCTTCATACACAAGTTGCAGAGCACATCATCGCGAAGTCAGAAAACTCATTGTGCAATGCAAAGAAGAAGTCCCGATTCTTGGAGAGAAATCTCTGAGTACACGGAGCTTCACGAATTGAGAGCACTAAAATACAAAATTCTAGAATTAGAAAAGATAAAAGATAGGTCATCCTTTCGTATTTATAGGCGAGGACCCCTAGTGCTTCACGACACATCCGACCGGGGTGATCTTCGCAGTGTGCTCAGCCCGTACATCGCCCCTCCACATCACAACCTCCTTCATGAGTCTGCTTCGTGATTTGATGAGGAATTTTGGCGATTGACCCTTAGACATTTACCCTCTATTTCTTCTCAGATCCCAGTATGAGGGGGGGGGGGGGCATTTTTTGGCACCAAAATTTTGGAAGAACAAGAACAAATGGAAAGCCTTAAGGGTTTCCTCACAAAGCTTGTTTACAAAGGCCTCACTGCCCTGTGGCTGGCGCAAAGCTTCGCCTCCATGAAGACGCCACGAATCAATGATATTGGAGGCTCCATAAGCCCCTTTTTCATTTTCGAACATGCCGCGGAGCAAGGAGGTGGGAGGCTCTATGCCCCCATTGACATTTGCGAACCCGCCGTGGAGTAAGGAGGTGGGAGGCTCTGTGATTACGAAAAACTTCCATGTGTCTTTCCGTCTAGCAAGCTCTGCTTCATGGTGCCTCTTTCCTATAAATACTGGGCTCCCCCCAAGCCCAAAGTATGGATCCTCTGACATTTCACCTTATTAGCTCTCAAATCATGATGAAAATTTTGCTTTGCGAACTATGTGCTCCTTAAGGTACTTTATCCTCGCGAAGTGTCTCTACCTTGGTTTGAATTCATTCCCTCTTCAATGAAGGATGCCATTTGTGAAGCCCAAGGGCCTCTACGAAAAAAGGGGATCCCCAAGGGGACTTAGGTCTACGCAGAGCACATTTTCTCTGTGAGATAACCTCCATGAACATGTGACCCACTTGCAAAGGAGGGTCACTATGCTTTGCGAAGTACACTGCTTCACAATTCTACGCTTCACAATGCTACGCTTCGCTGATCACCCTTGCTTTGTGAAGCACTATTTCAAAAATTCATTTACACTTTTCGAATCGCCTTCCATATGAACCTATACCCTACACCAAGGCTAGTCCACTTCACTTCGCGATGCATACCCCATCGTGAAGCCCCTCCATTACATGGAACACAAGAGCTTCATGAGGCTTCTACCTATGAACACCTTTGCTCCACAACTCATTTTCTCGTGCAACCCTCTAGGTTTTCATGAAGTGATTTGAAGATCCCTTGGGTGGTAATTTTAATTTCATTTCTTTAACTCATTCTTCTTTGCATAATCACGCTAATGGCTATTGCTTCTTTTCATAGCCACGCTAACGTGGACCCCACAATAGATCACCCTATAAACCCCCTTTTTATGGAATTGTTGATGCCTTCCCTTCCTCAAGGGTGGTTGGGTATCAGTTATGTAAGTCCTAGGGGTGTGGAGTGAACTCACCTTGTTCAAGCTACATGACGTTAAACTGCCAAGAACTATCATCCTCAACACATGACGTTAAACTATGACCCCAAACATTGCATCATATGCAGGGTGCCCCTTATTGAACATTCTCTACACCCACTGGTCTCCACGGGAGTGAGATTATTCCTCACATGGAATAATATTCCCTCTATTGGAGCTACATCTATCTTTAGGGAAAGGGAAACCAACTTGGTGTAAGCCCCCTAGATTTTCTTGTTGGAGTTAGCATCCTTAATCGTCCTCTCTTCCTCGGTTCCAAATCTCTCTTTATTTAGGCTTTATCACCATTGAGCCTCCCACCTAGAGTATGTCCCAGTCTCCATCTCCATGGGATATGGACCACGCGTAAGCCCCTATTTCCATTTTGGGCTTCTAACTATGTCTTAGCCACATTCCACTTCCCATGGATGCACCATTCGTGACGTGATCGTCAGGTCTTTGCTACCTCTTGTTTCTTACATTGACCATGACTCATATGGGATTAGAGTAATCATATAACATGTCATAAAAAATGGTATCCTAGAGTGTAATCCCCAAAAACTATCATGAACTACGTGGGCTTTGATCTTTGTCAAGGCAAGGTACGTAGGAAGCCTTCCCGAGGTTCAAGCCCAACAACCATTGCTTCTGACCCCCCTTTACGTCGGTTCCCACCCATCCTGAACTATGTGGACATTAATACTTGCCAAGGAAAGGTATGTAGGAAATATCCCTATGCTTAATGCCCACATACTGGATAGCCAAGAGTGTAAGCCCTAAACACCAGCCCAAACTACGTGGACTTTGATCCTTGCCAAGGAAAGGTATACAGGATGCCTCCCTGAGGTTCAATCCCAACAACGATTGGTTCTGACCCCCCTTGACGTTGGTTATCACTCCTCCAAAACTAAGTGGAATTTGATCCTTTACATGAAAAGGAAGTTAGGAAACCTCCATGAGGGTCAAGCCCACCTACTGGGAATCCTAGAGTGTAATCTCCAAAAACTAGATTGAACTACGTGGAATTTGATCATTGCCAAGGCAAGGTACGCCGGAAGCCTCCTTGAGGTTCAAGACCAAAAATCATTGGTTCTGATCCCCCTTCAAATCGGTTACCAACCTTATTAAACTACATGGAATTTGATCCTGGCCATGGTAATGTACGTAGGAATCTTCCCCATGGTTCAAGACCAACGACCACTGGTTCTGACCCCCTTCACATTGGACCTCCTTCATCTTGCATGACATTAAACTGCATGCTCCATTTTCATCCTGAATGACGTTAAACTGCATCCACCATCCTGAACTATGTGTACATTGATAATTTACCAGGAACGGTAAGTAAGAGACCTCGCTGAGGTTCAAGCCCAAAAACCATGGTTCCCGACTACATCATGTCGGTCCACCCCCGTCGTACATGGAGTTAAACTGTATGCCCCTTTTGTCCCAACTGACACTAAACTGTCCCCTATCCAGCAGTAAGCCGTTGTCCCCCCATCCAATAGTATGCCATTGGGAACCCCATTCATCGGTAAGCCATTGTCAAACCAAACCTAGCGGTAAACCAT
Source organism: Viscum album (assembly GCA_963277665.1). Classification (NCBI taxonomy): domain Eukaryota; kingdom Viridiplantae; phylum Streptophyta; class Magnoliopsida; order Santalales; family Viscaceae; genus Viscum; species Viscum album. The sequence continues at coordinate 162,180,770 of OY728147.1, forward strand.
TGTCTTCCCTTCTGTTGGGACCCATATCATTGGTCCATCCCAGTTCCATCAGACCAACCTCAGGCTGCTAACCATGCATAAGCCTCAGTATATCATTGGGTCGTTTCCCTATTTTCACACCCCAATCCCATACCCCATTTCGAACTATGTAGATTTTGATTCCCTACCATAGAGATACGTTGGAGGTCTTTTTGAGGCTCAATCCCAAAATCACCACCACCCTCAAGTCAACTCTATCTCAGTCCCCATCCACTTCACTTAACTATCCATTATCCATCTTGATTCTTACTCAGGCTGCCACATCCGGGTGGAATCATGACCCCTCATTTCCCATTCCCTTTTGCAACAATCGGGTAGCTAAATACATGTTAGCCCCTATATTAGTGTGTCCCTTAGGGGTGATTCCCACTTTATCCACTCCAGTCAGTGTTCTGATCAGTCTAATCCATCACCTCTAGACATTAAACTCGTGAAATGCCCTGTGTTAAACATGGGAAGCTGAGGAAAACCTCAGAGACATACCTATGCCATATAATTCCCTGTATTATACATCATATACCTTGGGATTATATGCCCTTGAGAATCCCTATAATAAGGCAAAGAAACCCAAACATTCTAGTGTTCCAGCAGCATCCATATACGTGAGTGATGTCCAATGTGACTAAGTCTCCAAATAAAGGTTGCTGCCCTGAACAGACCCCTTAGAATGTCTTGACAGAAGTAGTGTAAGTAACTGGCATTCATGAAGATATGAAACTCGGAAGAGTTTCATGAACAACGTCTTAGTCTATAAGGGAGACCCAACCTAGTTAACGAGTTCCAAGGAGGAATCCACAGAAGGAAGAACCGACATCTCATCCTCCTATTTCGATCAAGTAGAAATATTCCTTGAATAAGTAATGGATTCTACACACCTTTGGAAATCATGAATGCAGGGAAATAGTCAGCGCTTCCTCGTTATCCTCAAAATAGACGGATGCGCATGCCCCGATGTAAGCGTCGGAAACAAGGTCCCTAAGACTGGAATGAGCCACCTATTTTTTATGGTGAATGTATCTCATAGAATATCCCTAAGATAGTAGATACTCCATTAAGATCTTCAACCACACCTCTAAAAATACTTCCCCCTTGGGGGCCACCCTGATAATGCTTGTGAGATCCCTGATCACGATGCTACATCTGCTGTGGAGGTCTATCAACCATATTCTTAACATAATTATAATTATTGGTTATGAAATCACATGATATGATACCTATACAATCACAAGAATAATGATACCCTTTATAGGGAAGACTGGATCCTCTACATGGACCCTACATTACTGACCCACATGTATGTGTCTGGGCATGAGTTTTACTCCTATGTCGAGATCTCAACATCAAACATATACTACCTAATGTATAATATAAAACCACATTATGTTCCCTATTGGTGCCAACTACCTGGTATCCTTGTTCTAGGAATATCTCAATCACCAATGATCTCTATAAAACTTATCATAGGCTAAAAGACACAAAGAGACTATATTGGCTTGAATGCCTTTGTGAAGACCCTACTCAAACGTCCATTCATGGAAGAAATCATCTTTCACTATAAAAAGGGAGTAATTCATGTTCTTAGTGAACCTTTAGTTATACTATGCATCTGAAAAGTCACCTTGGTGCAGCTCGAGGAGATCTTAAATTTTCCTAGTGTTTATGTATTTGGGATAATACTCATCATAAATTAGAAACTAAAAGTATGAATATGATATCATTACATTGTCATGGTCTTTCATCACCAAATTCTAACAACCCCCTAAAGCTATATGAGGAATTCAATCGTTGAGAAAAACGATATGATCCCACAGGGTGTGCACAATCCAGAAAACGTAGACCATTGACTCACTCCAATCCTCCACTCCAAGAGGATTTGGATCACCACGAAACCTCAATAGTCTCTATCATTGGAACAGTCATAGCATGATAAGAATGTGGGAATTTTCATCCTACCATGATAGGTCTACACACTACTTGATAGGAGGGGAAAATTCTCCCCTCTTTCCTAAAGGAAATGCCTCATTAGATGGCCCCTAAATGGAGGCCCACCACTCAACAAATTGTCATCATGATCCTATATCAATAACCTTGCTGACTATCTTCCTGGAGGCATCTAAAAAGTGATCAATAAATATCATTGTTAGATGTGATTATATATATATGTGGAGATGGCTATTGAAGGAAAATCTAAGGACTCAATCACATATGATTCACTTATCATTTGTTCCCTATGACCGATGTCTCATACATTGAGTCGAAGAATAGGTAGTAAGAGTCCATTTGGATGGATACGTCAACCCCCTCACCAATAATGAATTAATTGGCCTGAAATTCACACTCTAGAAACATCAAAACCATTTACCTATGTTCCCAGAACAATCCTCACCAAGGGTCCCACTCCCACATCAACCCAAGGAAGAACAACTATGATACCACATTGTCCTGACTCGACACAAAAGGGACCACATAGCCCACTGTAAGCTATGTATGAAAACCCCAAACCAACCTCCAATATGATAGGGGATGGTGAAAAGCATCATGAAGGAATAAATTAAATTTTAGGACGTTTCCTAATGTACTTATACACACACACACACAAAAACACACCCAACCATCTCCCTAAAAATGTGAAGAGGAATAAAATAAAGACTGTAACATCTAGAGTATAACCATGTACGAAATAATGTCTTGGGACTACATTAGAGTATGAATACATAAATCCAAATAATAAAAGGGAGAAATACACAACCAATCGTAAATAAATTCCCTACTTAAAGAAAACTAGAATGAAGGAAAACTGAAGAGAGCCCAACTCCTGATATCTGAATATAACCATCACACACATTCAATAAACCCAACTATCTGTAGGATCAACTAATGCTACCTTTGATCTATCTATAAATTGAAAATGAAATGACATGTGTATGAGACTACCATGTATGGGAGAGTATATACATACCCTATAGGGAAACCAAAAAACCACAAAAGAAGAAATAGATAGGTGAAACAGAAGTCTGTTCAACCAATAACAAGAGGGAAATTAAAACCCAATATATATGCTTATAAAGAAACACAAACGAGATATATAGAGGGTATCTATATTTTGATATCCCAAAAAATCATGATGAGTATTCATGGAGCTCCAAAATTTCATCTATGATTCCCAAGATCACACACAAAATCACAAGAATATATGTAGAGGGGACCATTCCTCACAATTTCACTCCATTGTGGAGGGAGACACAACCCTAGTAGAGGAACAGGTCCCCACCGTAGCTCAAAGATGGATGAGTATCACTTTGTATAAAGAGTTACCCCAACCTGATATTTTATGGGGGAGTACCAACTCTACCTATGTAAAGAGTGTAGTGTACCCCACCCTAGTGTGACAGAGGAGTACTGACCCTAACATCACTCCGATGATCCTGACCTGATCACTGCCATCATAAAACATCACCTAATAAATAATCATGATCAGAAAACCTCACTTTATATCCTGTATTCCACAATGAAGGATACCATTTAAATATTTTGGAAAAAACTCACTATATGATACTGACATAATAAAATTTTATTTCCAAATATATATACACAAAAGGTGAATGTTTATGTGGTATATGAATGAACTCTATGGGGGTAAACATGAAATGTGACCTCACTTTACCATCTAGATGTTTCCTCACCTTGAAACAAATTGGTAATATATGTCATACCAGAAGGTGTGTCCACAAGGGAACATGGAATATATATCAAACTGGGGTCCTATGCATGTAAACCTATAATATGGCTTGGATAGAAATGTACATCCACACAATATGTCTATATGTTTACACAACATGTATGATCACCCATGGTCACAAGACATATACTGCTGGCACACCGCTTGGATACCCGTCTAGGGTTAGATGGCATATTGGACCGGTCACATGACATGTGATCCTTAACTTGGTCGAAAATCTAGCCACCACCTAAATCAAAGAACACAACATGTATTCTTCCATACAAAACTATGCATAGTCAGATTTTTCAAAGAATCTTAGATCCTTCATTTAGATTTTATATCCTTTTTAGCCATCATTAATCCCACCATCTGACAGCTTGAAATCAAAGGGGATGTCCTCCAACTATCAATTCCCAACCTTAAGTGGCCAAAAATAGAAAAAACATTCACCACACAGAAATCCATCATGCCTCCCATCACCCACTATCACTCTGCATATGAAATCAATGAATAATCACCCGCAACCCCTCATGTAAATTCATTCCATCCTCAAACTATCGATCTAAATGTTGTTCATTTAACTACCATTAAATCTGTGATTCGATCACACAAAAAAATTCCCCAATAGTGTCGAACAAAAAACCCCCATAGGTTAATGATGAAGAACATGATGAACAATGGTGAGAAAATCAAAAAAAAGGCAATTATACCATTTGAATATGCTATCTCAACAAATGATTATAGAATGTGGGATCCAAGAGTTATATAATGTCATGACCCACCCTCAGGGCCCATGCCGTGACTACCCCAAGCCCGCCTTCCATTGGCCAGGGGCTGGCGACTAGCACCAAAGGCATAAATCCCGATAACTGGGAAGGCATTGCCTTTATAAAAGTAAACAAAACACCACAGAGTACAAGTAAAAGTAAAACACTAAGTAAAAAAGAATGTGCTGAAAGTAAATGGGCCAGAATACAAACCCAACTGAAAGTACAGCTACAACTGAACGAAAGTACAACAGAAAAAGACAAACAGCTGGAAGAAAGGAAGCAACTCCTGGGTTGTCCTCCTTGGATCCTACCTGAAGGGTAGGTACAGATAGCGCAGCTCCTGGATCGTCCACCACGGATCATACCTAAAGGGTAGGTACAGATAGCGCCACGGATCCTACCTAAAGGGTAAGTACAGATAGCGTAGCTCCTCAATGTTCTCGCCCGTCAACCCCCTCTGAGTGTCATCTCGCCGTGAAGTCCACCTCCGGATACTGACTCGTCATGTGGTCCACCTCCAGGTACCGTCAATTCCTCGAACACTCGGCCTCCATCAGCACTGCCCATCGTCTGCAACCAACACAACGAGGTGCGGGCATAGCCCGTGTAGGGGTGAGTATAACGATACTCAGTAGGGACCCCGATACCCTCAAGGTCTCACTAAAACCAATAAGGATAACCACCAAGAAGATCTCAACAGATAACCTCTACTTAGGTATATGCCCATACATATACCTAAGTTATCAAGTAACCCATCTCAATCATGAGGAAACAGAAAGATTACGAAATCAACGGATAAGCACTACCCAGGTATATTCCCATACATATACCTAGGTTATCTAGTGACCCATCTCAAACAAGAGGTAACACAAAGGTCATAGACTCACCTCAACCAAGATCTTATTCATGACGTCGAAACCACTGCTATTGGTGAACTCCTCCTCCGTCGAGTACAGTGGGCCCACCGCTACAACCAAGCGCGCCGAACTACTCCTCTGCTGAGTACAGAGGGCCTGCTGCCATAACCAAGCGCGCCGAACTCCTCCTCTGTCGAGTAAAGAGGGCCTGCCGCTACAACTAATCACACCGAACTACTTGGAATGCTGTAGTACTCCACCTGTCGAGTAATGTGGGCCTGCTGTTACAACCAAGCACTTCCCACCATGGGTCTACCGCTACAACCAAGCGCTCCCGCTCATAAGTTCTAGAGGTACTCCTTCTGTTGAGTACCGCGGGTCTGCCGCTACAACCAAGCACTCCTCCACCGTTGGTCTGCCTCTACAACCAAGCGCTCCCCCTCATAGCCTCCAGAGGTACTCCTTATGTTGAGTAACACGGGTCTTCCGCTACAACCAAGCGCTCCTCCACCGTGGGTCTGCTGCTACAACTAAGTGCTCCCCCTCATAGCCTCTAGAGGTACTCCTTCTGTTGAGTACCGCAAGTCTTACACTACAACCAAGCACTCCTCCTCCTTGGGTCTTCTGCTACAACCAAGCGCTCCCCACCGGGCTATCCGAAACACACCGAGTCGATAGATCAACAGTCGTCAAGTCTCAGCCAGCTACTAGGTCTCTGCACTCTGCTAGCTCATCATCGGGAGGGTCTGCTCCAAGAGCTACAGGTCGATACTCCATGTATCACAAGGTTTCTCAAAGAAGTATCTAAAAGTACCGCATCGTCATAGGGGTCTCAACACAACAAATGGCGCGTCAATTGGACGCCCGGTCTGTGTGTTATTATCTTTTTTGTCCCAGGGGCCTGGTTGGTTTCGTGTACGAACCAACCTGGCCATATCTCTACTGTACCCTGAACTATCATAGGGTATTCTTATAGGAACAGTTTCTCAACATGATCACCAACGCCGCTGACAGTTTTTTAAATGGACGTCTGGTCTGAAATTTTTCAGCCTTTCCGTTCCAGGGCCCTGGTTGGATTTCGGGTACAATCCAACCGGCCATTATCCAACTACATCCAAACCTCAGGAAGAGTATTCCAAAATTTCTGTCTCATCAAGAGGAAATCAACGAAGTCGACGACACGTCAATCGGATGTCCGGAGCCCAAGATATAGGCGTTTCCGCTCTAAGGGCCCGGTTGGTTTCGTATCTGAACCATCCCGGCCGAACCCAAAGTTCTCCTAAACCTTGAGTGTAATATACTGAAATGATTGTCTCGATCCAAGGATCACTAAGTAACTGACGGTGTGTCACTCGGAGGTCCGTATCCCAAGATATGCGCAAAAGACCGAAAGTGATCCGAAAATGGGGGGTCTGGGCCCGGTCTGACCCAGTCCAACCCCCCAGGGTCGGCCCAAACCGGGTCGAGCCGACCCGGGTCTGGGTCCGACCCGGCAGGGCGCGGCCCAGCCCAGTCCACCCAAGCCGGCCCGACTCGGCCGGGTGGCTCGCTGGCTCGGCCAGCTCGCTGGCGCTTCGCGTCCCCCGGGATCTCGCGCGGCCGCGGGATCCACACGCTCACCGCCGTAGCCCTTTCTCCAGGCGGCACACCAGGGCGCCGCCACCTCCGGGTGGCGGGCTGGTGGCGGACGCCGCCTCCGGCCACCGCGCCGGCGCCCCACGCCGCCGGTGGTGTCCGCGGGCCACCAGAGTTTCTCCGGTGGTCCGTTTTCAATTCTGTTTGCACCGAAACTAATCCCGGGTCCCATTCTTCACTATGAAATTAAAAAATCTTCTCTGCGTCCCGTTCCGTCAATGCCCGTCAATCCACACGTCAAAATAACAAACTGTGGAGTCTTTGGTTCGCCTTCGCGGCCTCGACTACGACCACACTTTCGTTCGGCCTCAACGGCGCGACACGATGGCACCGCGTATCCTTGTTGCATCCCTCCAGGTTCCCGCACGGTGCCGTCACACCATGCCGCCATCTTCCGAACCGCAACAACACAACAACAAAGGGGAAGGAGAGTCAGCCGTGTTCGTGCGGTCCGACCTCCTCCTGTTAAGTTGATAACAAGCAGCCCAAAAAAAGAAAAGACGAGGAACGAAAAAGGATGTTTCACGAACAAGAAGCAAACAAACCCATACCTCAATGTGGTCGTCGAATGAGAGTTCGTCGCAGAAATAACCTTCATAGAAGAACATGATCGTCGCGTTACGGAAGGGGCATCGCAGAAGAAGCATCGTTTTTATCGCGGAACACGGCGTTGCGTAGTCAACCTCTGAGGATTTGGCGTTCTTCGTCGGAGATCGGTGCGTTCTTCGCGTTCTTCGCGTTTTTCGTGAAGAAGGATGAAGATCTCCAAGAGTTAGAGCTTTCTCCAAATCCTCTCAACAAGCAACCCTCAAGTAGCCACGTGTTGGTATTATTTTATTCCCACGTCAAAGATTTGAAAATCAAAGTTAAGAAATGAACCATTAATTCGATGAATTAATGGTAACGACTTAACTGCCCAATTTAATGGGGCGTTTCTTAACCAGAAAAACGCATGGTTGACTTTATTTAAAAGAGGTTTTCGTGGGTGCGTTACTTAGAGGGGAAGAAACGGTGGGGCTCGTGCGGGACCCACATCACAAATATCCTACCAAGTGGGTAGGATATCGTGGGTTCCACCTTATACGTTTAACTTAGCTTAAGTGGCTTTAAGTGGCTTTAAGTGAAATAAAATAAAGTGTCGCACCACTTTTATTTTATTTCTTAACATAACCTCAAAAATTAAAAACCACACCCGAGAAAACGCAACTCCGGAAAAGGTGTTTCTAAGAAAATACTGGTGCTGCGATTCCACCGGTGCCGTCGTAATTCGATTTCAAGCACCGGTTCAAAAGTTAGAAAAACCTGCTCATCCGTTCACTGAACGTATCCGAGCCAAACTTCAAAAAATGATTCCGGGTACACCAGGCCTCGAAATCAGGTGCCGTCAGAAACCGCGCTCTTGTAAAATTCCAAAGAAAAATAAGAAAAAAATTTCCTTGAATTTTACGGGTCTTTACATTACACCCACCCCAGTGCTTTACGTCCCCATAAAGCTACATCATAAACTAGGGAAACAAAAGTGGGTACTGAGCACGCATGTGAGCCTTCCGCTCTCCTGTGCTCTCTTGGAGGTTTCTATGATGTCAACGAAAGCGCACAAGAGGAATCGACAGTCCCCATAGGACCTTCTCCTGTCGTTCCTCAACCTCTACCGGAACCTCCACAAAAGTCACCCCATCGTCAGAGTCTGACTCCCCATGGTCGATGACATGCGCCTGGTCGTACTCGTATCTCCTCAGCTAAGATACGTGGAAGACATCGTGCACCCGGTGCAACTGAGGTGGATGGGTCAAGCGGTAAACCACCCCGCCTACCCTGTTGAGGACCTAGAAGGGTCCAATTGAAGAGCGGAGACCACTTGTCACCCCGACCAAAACTCCATAACTCGCGTAGAGGTGAGACCCATAAGAAAAAAGTGGTCGCCATCCTCAAACTCTAGTGGCCTCCGCCTCCTGACAGCATAAGTCTTTTGTTGGCTCTGAGCTGTCATCATCCACTCCCGGGTGACTTGGACCTATTCTGGTCCTACAAGAGCTGCTAAGATTTATTCTTTGTAGATAAGAGAAATCCGGTCTCATCCCCTGGATGAACCACGTTCTTCGCCTAATACAGTCAATCCCAACATGGATGATACTAATGCATACCAAGGATGACGTCGTAAGGCCTCGACGCTACTACCAAGAGATCTGACCGTTACTCTCGCCTCCAAGGGTTGAGTCACACTGTCGGCATCAGTGTGTGGTAACTGGGTCTCCTCCAGTAGGTATCACAAAAGTGAGGATCAAGTCAACAGTTTTTAAACCGAAACCTCTTAGTAACAACAAAAAGAGAGGAAAGGAAAGTAAATTCCACAAGGAAAAAATGTCTTTTATTACTACAGCTCAAGTAAAAATACACAAAGCATCTAAAAACCAACATCAACAAAGCTAGAAGCAGCAGGAAAAAAAGTCTCCACGTCTGGAGCTAGTCCCGCTCCGGTCCATCTGTTCCCAGAGCTTCCTGATCGTAGGCCTCAGCTACCTGAAGCTGAGCTTTTCCCTGTCCACCCGTTCCCTGCGGTCGGGGTGGTCTCCCAGGTGGTGTTGGTGGCAAGGCCTCAAAGCGTCGTCCACCTCCAGCTGCACGGCCATCTCCCCTGCCACGGTCTCCTGTTCCATGCGGTCCGCCTCGATCGAACCTCTACCTCTGCCTGGGAGGTCCTTCGTTCATCTTCTGGTCATCTATATGGCGGGTCGGACAGTCACGAGCCATGTGACCGACCCCGCCGCAGGAGTAACACTGCCCGCGCATGGTAAGTCGTTCTCCACCCTGGGTGCCTCACACAAATGATCCTATGTCATGTGGTCGACCACCTGTAGGTCTAGTCCTCTTGGACCTCTGCGTTATCTGTCTACTGCCTGCTGGAGAAGACTCTGGCGCATGCCGGCTAGTGGTGGGTCCTACTGCTGGAGTCTACTCAGGAAGGAAACTTTCCACTAAGAGGGCTCGCTCCAACACCCCCGTCTGTGTCGGAGAGCAATGAGAAACAACTGAAGCTCTGATCTCTCGCTTGAGCCCCTGCTCGAAGGTTCGGGCCCTGCAGAATGGGTCCCGTACCATGTCCGTGGAATAGCACGAGATATTGGTAAACCTCACCGCGTACTGGGCTACTGTCATGCTGCCCTGCCGCAGCTATAGTAGCTCCTGGATGCGCACCGCTCAGAGGGTGGCTGGGACAAACTCTGAGTGAAAAAGGCTCTCAAAGTCCGTCCAAAGGAGAGATGCCTCTTCGTGCACCTGGAGCATCAAGATCCACCATCTGGCAGCTGCCGCGTGCAGGAGGCTCGCTGCAAGGACCACCATAAGGTCAGCTGGTGTCCCTACCAAACGGAAAAACTTGTACAACTGACTCCAGCCAATCCTTGGCTACCTGAGGGTCCGTCTCCCCATAAACCTGGGTGGTCGCTGACGTTGAAAATCATGCAGTGCACTAAGGTGACGTGCACCGTCAGCGGCTGGGGCTGGAAGCATCGGTGGCTCGGCGGGTAGAGGTACCTCCGGTGCCTCAGCTGTCAGATGGCCCTGTACTGAGGCCTCATCGCTCGGCGGGCTGTCATCACACTCAACTCTCGGAACCCTAGCTGGCTGCTGTCGTGGGGCCATCCTGAAAAGGAAATAGGTGCGCCACGGTCAGAACATTATACCTGCTGAGCTGACAAAAAGTAATCACAGAGAAAACATGAAACACACATGCAATTAATGTTTTCGTGCATTAAGTCGGAAATCAGAAGTCAGGGTCCTGGTGTATGGATACGTCGGCCGCCACACCAACACTGGACACCCTGGACTGATAACCCCACTCAATACTCTCAACACTATTTCTTCACATAGAAAAAGATCAGAGTCCTGAGTTATGCGGTAGAACCGAACTCCTCTGATACCAATTTGTCACGACCCGCCCTCGGGGCCCATGTCGTGACTACCCCAAGCCCGCCTTCCATAGGCCAGGGGCTGGCGACTAGCACCAAAGGCATAAATCCCGATAACTGGGAAGTCATTTCCTTTATAAAAGTAAACAAACCACCATAGATTATAAGCGGAAGTAAAACACCAAGTACAAAAGAAATTGCTTAATGTAAATGGTCCAGAATACAAACCCAACTGAAAGTACAACTACAACTGAACGAAAGTACAATAGAAAAAGACAAATAGCTGGAAGAAAGGAAGAAGCTCCTGGGTCGTCCTCCTCAGATCCTACCTGAATGGTAGGTACAGATAGCACAGCTCCTAGATCGTCCACCATGGATCCTACCTGAAGGGTAGGTACAGATAGCGCAACTCCTGGGTCGTCCACCACGGATCCTACCTGAAGGGTAGGTACAGATAGCCCAGCTCCTCAATGTTCTCGCCCGTCAACCCCCTCCGAGTGTCGTCTCGCCGTGAAGTCCACCTCCAGATACTGACTCGTCGTGTGGTCCACCTCCAGGTACCGTCCAGTCCTCGAACACTCGGCCTCCGTCAGCACTGCCCATCGTCTGAAACCAACACAATGAGGTGCGGGCATAGGCCGTGCAGGGGTGAGTATAAGGATACTCAGTAGGGACCCTGAAACCCTCAAGGTCTCACTAAAACCAACAAGGATAACCACCAAGTAGATCTCAACAGATAACCTCTACTTAGGTATATTCCCATACATATACCTAAGTTATCAAGTAACCCATCTCAATCATGAGGAAACACAAAGATTACGAAATCAACGAATAACCACTACCCAGGTATATGCCCATACATATACCTATGTTATCTAGTGACCCATCTCAATCAAGAGGTAACACAAAGGTCATAGACTCAGCTCAAATAGGATCTTATTTAGGACGTCGAAACCACGGCTGTTGGAGAACTCCTCCTCCGTCGTGTACAGTGGGCCCACCGCTACAACCAAGCGCACAGAACTCCTCCTCTACCGAGTATAGAGGGCATGCCGCTATAAAAAAGCGCGCCGAACTCCTCCTCTGTCGAGTACAGAGGGCCTGCCGCTACAACCAAGCGCGCCGAACTCCTTGGAATGCTGTAGTACTCCACCTGTCGAGTACTGTGGGCCTGTTGCTACAACCAAGCGCTTCCCACTATGGGTCTGCCACTACAACCAAGCGCTCCTCCTTCGTGGGTCTTCCGCTACAACCAAGCGCTCCCCCCTCGTAGCCTCCAAAGGTACTCCTTCTGTTGAGTACTGCGGGCCTGCCGCTACAACCAAGAGCTCATCCGCCGTGGGTCTGCCGCTACAACCAAGCGCTCCCCCTCATAGCCTCCAGAGGTACTCCTTCTGTTGAGTACCACGGGTCTGCCACTACAACCAAGAGCTCCTCCTCCGTGGGTCTGCTGCTACAGCCAAGCGCTCCCCACTGGCCTATCTGAAACACACTGAGTCGATAGATCAACATCCATCAAGTCTCAGCCAGCTACTAGGTCTTTGCACTCTACTAGATCGTCACCGGGAGGGTCTTCTCCATGAGCTACAGGTCGATACTCCAAGTATCACAAGGTTACTCAATGAAGTATCTAAAAGTACCGCCTCATCATAGGGGTCTCAACACAACAGACGACGTGTCAATCAGACGCTCGGTTTGTGTGTTATTAGCCTTTTTCATCCTAGGGGCCCGGTTGGTTTCGTCTGCGAACCAACCCGGCCGTATCTCTACTGTACCACGAACTCTCATAGGGTATGCTCATAGAAACCGTTTCTCAACGTGATCACCAACGCCACTGATGGTTCGTTAAACGGACGTCTGGTCTGAATGTTATCAGCCTTTCCGTTCCAGGGGCCCGGTTGGATTTCGGGTACAATCCAACCCGGCCATTATCCAACTACATCCAAACCTCAGGAGGAGTATGCCAAAAGTTCCGTCTCATCAAGAGGAAATCAACAAAGTCGACGACACGTCAATCGAATGTCCGGAGCTCAAGATATAGGCTTTTCCGCTCCGAGGGCCCGGTTGGTTTCATATCTGAACCAACCCGGCCGAACCCAAAGTTCTCCGAAACCTTGAGTGTAATATACCAAAACGACCGTCTTGATCCAAGGATCCTTACGCAACTGACGATGTGTTGATCGGAGGTCCGTAGCCCATGATATGGGAAAAAGACCGAAAGTGATCCGAAAATGGGGGGTCTGGGCCCGGTCTGACCCGGTCCACCCCCCCTGGGTCGGCCTGAACCGGGTCTACCCAACCCGGGTCCGGGTCTGACCCGGAAGGGTGCGGCCCGACCCAGTTGGGCGCGGCCTGGCCCGGTCCGCCCAAGCCAGCCCGGCTCGGTCGGGTGGCTAGCTGGCTCGGCCAGCAAGCTGGTGCTCCGCGGACGCGGCGCGCGCTGCGTCCCCCTGGATCCCGCACGACCAAGGGATCCACACGCTCACCGCCGCTGCTGAAGCCGCGGCGGTTTCGTCAGGCGGCGCGCCGGGGCGCCGCCGCCTCTGGTGGGGCGGCCGGTGCCGGCCGCCGCCTCCGGTCTCCGGCGACCCGCGCCGCCAGTGGTGTCCGCGGTCCATCGGAGTTGCTCTGGTGGGCCGTTTTCAATTTCGTCTGCGCCGAAACTCATCCCGGGTCCCATTCTTCACTGTGGAATTAACAAATCGTCTCTGCGGCCCGTTCCGTCAATACCCGTCGATCCGCACATCAAAATAAAAAACTGCGGAGTCTTTGGTTTGCCTTCACGGCCCCGACTACCACCACACATTAGTTCGGCCTCAACAGCGCGGCGCGATGGCGCCATGCATCCTTGCCGCATCCCTCCAGGTTCCCGCACGGTGCCGTCGCACCATGCCACCATCTTCCGAACTACAACAACACAACAACAAAGGGGAAGGAGGGTCGGTCGTGTTCGTGCGGTCCGACCTCCTCCCGTTAAGTTGATAACAAGCGTCCCCAAAAAAAGAAAAGATGAGGAACGACAAAGGATGTTTCACGAACAAGAAGCAAAAAAACCCCTACCTCAACGTTGTCGTCGAACGAGAGTTCGTCGTGGAAATAACTATCGCGAAAGAACAGGATTGTCGCCTCACCGAAGGGGCGTCGCGGAAGAAGCATCGTTGTCGTCTCAGAACACGGCGTTGCGTAGTCAACCTCCAAGGATTTGGCGTTCTTTGCCGGAGATCGGTGAATTTTTTGCATTCTTCGCGTTCTTCGCGTTCTTCGTGAAGAAGGATGAAGGTCTCCAAGACTTAGAGTTTTCTCCAAATCCTCTCAACAAGCAACCCTCAAGTAGCCACGTGTTTGTCTTATTTTATTCCCATGCCAACGATTTGAAAATCAAAGTTAAGAAACGAACCATTAATCCGATGAATTAATGGTAACGACTTAACTGCCCAATTTAATGGGGCGTTTCTTAACCAGAAAAATGCACGGTTGACTTTATTTAAAAGAGGTTTTCGTGTGTGCATTACATATAGGGGAAGAAACGTTGGGGCTCATGTGAGTCCCACCTCACAAATATCCTACCAAGTGGGTAGTATATCGTGGGTTCCACCTTATCCGTTTAACTTAGCTTAAGTGGCTTTAAGTGGATTTAAGTGAAATAAAATAAAGTGTCGCACCACTTTTATTTTATTTCTTAACTTAACCTCAAAAATTAAAAACCACACCCGAGAAAATGCAACTCTGGAAGAAGCGTTTCTAAGCAAATACTGGCACTGCGATTCCCCCGGTGCCCTCGGAATTCGATTCTGAGCACCGGTTCAAAAGTTAGAAAAACTCGCTCGTCCGTTCATTGAACGTACCCGAGCCAAACTTCGGAAAATGATTCCGGGCACACTGGGCGTCGGAATCAGGTGCCGTCAGAAACCGCGCTCTTGTAAAATTTCAAAGAAAAATAAGAAAAAAATTTCCTTGAATTTTACGGGTCTTTACATATAATGTCATATAAAATATTAATAGAACTACATAATTCAATTTATCCTGATGAGATAATGTGATGAAAAAATAAACATAGATCAAATTATAAGATAATTAAATCCATTCTTGAGAAATAAAATAGTGTTGAAATACAATATTTTTCACCTACCATGTCTTAGGTTTGATCCTTGGTGAAGGATTCACTCTGCAATGATGAATAAGATATGCTACATTCACCGTCTGCCTCTCAATCCTCCTCAATCTGATTGTTTTTGTTTTTTTAGATCCTAATCCCATAATGAATAATGATCATACTCTTATGAAATCTTCTCTGGGCTATGTGTCTAACCATGTAAATTCTCCATAAAAGGGTATCTATAGAGGGGAAATTTGGTTAGGTAATTTAAATAAATAATATAAAAAAATTATTTATTTCATTAAATGTACCATCCAATGACTATATTCCACGAAATGTATGATGCTGAACATCCTTAGGTCACACATAGGGTCAAAAAACATCTTCCAGATTCAACCATAGTCTCATATTTTTCATCCAAAGTCTCTAATAACTGGGAAACCATTTAAGATGAAATGATGCATCTACGTGAAATTAAAATATATTAATAATTTTAATATATTATTCTTAGGATCCAGGAAACCCAAACACCTCACCAAATACAAAGATAAATACAAATACATACATATAACTATTCAAAGGACTAAATCTTCAAAAATGGAGTTGTTATAAAACATATAAATTATTATTTTGGAAGATTGAAAATTTTATGTTTTAGAGAATCCCTTTATCAGGTAACCAAACATTTAATTTGTTAAATAAGTGAATCTAAAGATACATAAGAAAAATAAAATGATTCAATTATGTTTATAAAGGAATTAATTACAAAATTAACAAATCAAATGTTATATCTACTCATATACTCAATATGGTTGAGTAATATTTTGACTTGAGAAGAATAAATATAGACTTTAAGGAATGATATAGATATGGAATTTGTACTATTATCATTATTTATATATTATAACAGTGTAAATGAGTTTTGTAAAAGTTTACCTTATATTAACAATGTGTTGAATATATCTGAACTGGGTATCGAATTTCTATGTTCTAGTGAAATATGGATTGTGAAAGTGGGTAAAATATTAATGTAGAAGAAGAATGCTTTTTTGGAAGGTCTAATAATGTTTCTCCGAGTAGTTAGTCAAAGATGTAGAAATTGAAAGGAGGAGTTTACAAGGAGGGTTTTGTTTCCATAGGGGATGCAATTGCCAAAAATACTTGAAGGGGTTTGTGAAAATCTATAGATAGTCCATGTAATATATTTATATTATATAATTAAAATCTTTGACTGTGTAGGGTATAGAGTACCAAATATATACTATACATATGTTGTGAGTATAAAAAATTGAAAAATTAATGAAATAATCTATAAATATTTTAGTTTATATTGAATTATATTATCATAGGTTTCTATTCTAAATATTTAGAATATAAAGGAACTTTTAAAGATCATATGGATGTGAATAAAGGTTGTCTATACATGTCTCATTTCTATTAAATGATTGTAAAATTTATATGTTAACAAATATTTATTATAAATAAAAAGGGATGATATAAATTGTTTATGATTCATAAAAATTATATAATATGTCTATAAAAGGAAAAGAATTAAAAGTGGGATTTCATGGATAAAAGTGTTTTTGTAAAATATTTGTTATAATATAAGGAAGTGAGTTACCAAAACTTCTTGTGTTATATTTTAAAAAATATAGTATTAATTTTTATAATAATTCTAAAAAAATAGAACACCATATAAGATAGGGTCCTTAATAGTTTATTTGTTAAATATTTCCACTAAAGGAAAAATACTATTATCTAAAAAACGAGAGTTTTTATTTTATAACATGATATTCTAGAAATAATATAGTCTCTAAGAGGCTAGTGGGATTATATTTGGACTTAGATAGGATCAATATATAACAAAAAAAATAATTTTAATCCAAATTTAAAGTGAAGGATGCTTAATAAAAAAAGTGTTTATGGTATATTAATAAAGAGAAGTGGGAAGGGTAATATTTATTTTTGATAATTATGTGAAAGTCACTTTGTAGCTTAAAATAATTTAGGAAATGTTGGTAAATAATTTTATTAATGTAAAATGTTATATTCTGTTACTAAATGGCCACAAAGAAAATATTGAATTGAAAGGTACTATGATGATGACAACGAACATAGAAAGAGTTATAAGTAGTCAATAGATGTTATTAACATTGTAAAAATTGATGTTATAAAGTAAAGGTGTCTGAATACTATGTTTAAAGATATAATTATTTATATTTTTTTCCTATGTTTTATTATTATTAAAATAATCAATCTTTATAGATGTTAATCACTAAAGGAGATAAGTGGGCCGTTTTACCAGATGGTCACAGAGATATGTGATAGGAATTAAAATGATATGATATTATTTATAAAAAATAAATAAAGTGAGTCAAAAAAAAAGAATATCCAAAGGTCTATAATATGTTATATGATTATAAATTCACTTTTATATATTTTTTAGTATTATTAAATGAGTTTAAGAATATCAAATGTACTACAACTTTAAAAATCTTAGTCCATACATTATCTTTATTTCATTTTGGATTCATATATTATATAAAATGTAATGATAATTAACCTCCCAAAGTATGAAATTTATTTATCCCTAGACAATGTTCTTCATGGATTATTTTAGGTTATAATTAAACACTTCCCCATAACATTTAAATGTGTTCCAAATCAGTGGCCACTACTAGACTTCGACGTCCTTCCCTATATAATAGAGTCTATAGACCAACTTCAAGGGTCCTGATTGTAACTGTGGGGAGACTACACCCTTATAAAATAGTAAAACACATAATAAAATTAAAAAACACTTTCCATAAAAATAATCAGAGTACCTAGAGGTAATAAAGCATAACATGCAAAATCAAATGTAATGTAGAAGCATATATTCATATATAGGAACTTTCATACTAGCATACAAAAACATGATCACCTACTAGATAATAAAAATTAAAAAAAATAATAAAAAAATAAAACGAGGATCTACTACTATCACCAATCCTCATCCCATCCTGGTCACCAAGTCTCATCCAAGTTGTCCCACTTATTCATGAAACACTGGTTATCTTACCTAACTGAACCTATAATTAGTGAAGCCTACTTGGGTACCTAAGTTCCACAGTTTATTGATCAATGTGTGAGTATAAGTATGTTTGGAACCACTAATGAGGTCCCCAACATACCCAATAAATACAGTCTATAAACATGTGATATTATTAATAAAATAGATAAATACAATGTGAAATCCAAAATAAATAACCCCAATTGAACATTAGGTTCTAAAGTGAAACTTGATATTGACTATACCTAGTTCAACTAGTACCAGTGTGTATTTAAGGATGTCCCATAATCATGGGGCCATGGATACATTTCCTATCCCTTAATATCATGAGTGATTCTCCATGAGGTTCTTAGAAAATATCATAGAAATAATTCTAGGAATCTCATAGTATCATGTAGAACCACCAGATCCCAGTAACACCCTTGGAATCTCATAAAACATAAGGAACATCCAATATATCTTAGGAATCTCGAGGAATATCATGAAACATCATGGGTTCAATGAACACATCCTAGGAGTCACTAGGAATCTATCCAAGAAAAATATGGTATAATTATTAGATTCTAGGAATCATTAAGCATCTCTCATAACACCATCATTTATAATGATCAGATTCTAAGAATCTATTTTTAAATATCTAAAAATGATCTTGTACAATAGACATATCCTAAGAATCAATAGGTGTATCTCCAAATATCATAAAGTTTAATTAAAACATACATGAAATAACTTTGAATCTATCCAACATCACTATTTATATATATAGATATATGTCCATAGAATCCTAGGTTTATTATGCATCCCATGTAATCATCAGGCTCAACATCTAGATCATAAAGATCACAATGAATCTATTAAAGTTTCATTTATTATTGGGGTCCAACATCCACCTAATTTAAAACTCATAATAATAAATAATAATATTGGTTGGTAATCTACCAAATCCATCTCATATAAAAAATATTGGCCTCTAAAGTGAACAACTGAACACTCTCACTCTTACCCCACCTGGATCACATCACCAGTACAGTTTCTAAGGTGACACTCAAAATTTTCAATACTAATTCAATTTTTATTACCCTCAATAGCATCAATATACCACTAGGAAAACCACCATGTTATCCTTGGTCTCATCATGACACATATTCCCTATATGGGTTCCTTGATCTCATTATCATCTATTAGGAAATGACTATCACTAAGAGGGCACATCATCCATCAAAATCACAATGATAATTATAAAACCCCATTGGATTCATAGGACAATCCCAATTCTAGCCACTTTAGAATATGGATGAATTCCCATATCATGTCTGAATTCATCCAAGGTTGATCCACTCACCAATCTAATACATAATCTTACCAGTTTATACCAACCTAGGTAATCACATACTAGTGGGGTGGGGGGACTCACCCTATTCTCACCTTAATAAGATCAAGGCCTTTGAGTAATATTAATGTCCTAATTTGTCTTACTCTGGGAAATCATTCATAGTCGATCAAACATGTCCTGTCAAGGGGTCCAAAGAAGCCTTACTATAATGCCCTAGCCTTAAACCTTACTTAATCTTGAGTTATTACAAGATTACACATTTAGGATCTTTTCGGGTTTAGAGTTTTAGAGAATTAGATCATAAAACATGCATTACATTACACATTTAAACAATGTGGTTACATAAAAGATAGTATTCATTTTTTCCCATCAACGGAAACATATTTAAAAATAAAGCATGGATTCTTTCTTGACACTTAATTGACATTATCATCATATCATGTACCTTTCCCTTGACCTATGAAAAACATTTCAAAAAAAACTTGGGATGAGCATAAAAAGCTCAGTAAGGGTTATAAAAATATGGAAAAGAAACATGAGTTCATATATACATAAGAATGAAATCATACTTTACCCATAAAACAAAGGAACTTTAACATACCTCATCAAATCATGAATAAATCCTAGAAATCATAAGACATAAAAGGTAACTTGAGGCTTTCATAACATTCTTACGTAGGGAGTAACCCGATTGGTTACGTTTGGAATACCCACCATAGTATATTCCCTAAATATCTTCGGAGAAACCTTAACATTTCACTCCTTCGCGTTACCCAATGCATTAGAGAGCTATATCAGGCTCACCCGCCCTTAGTTTATCACAGAACCACCGGTCTTCATAACAATTCCCAAGAACCATAACATAATCGTATCTCATAAAACATACATAAAGGAAACATAACATTTCCACATTTCAATCACAAGATATCAATAACACAGTGATATAATAAAAACACTATCAAAACCATTTTAAATACAAAAATAAAAGGAAAGTAAAACATGGAATTTATTTTTCTTTTAAAAAAAGTTATGGCTTGTAGAGGAAGCCGAAACTCAAATAATGGTCACGGCGGCGGAGAAGTCGTTGTCGCCGCATACGTAAGACCAAAACATTCCATTTTGTCGTTTTGTAAAACACTTCGTATAAAAAAAATTCCTTTTGAATAAACGTAAAAGTCAAAGGGGTTTATACACCATATAAAAGAAAGTTGTGTATAAAACAAAATATGCCTCAATGAATGGAGATTGAGACGAAGTCCCATACAAAGACAGTATCCTTGGTTTAAGGATAAATCAATTACATAATTATGTGTGACAAACGAATACACCAAATATAAGTGGATATTAAGTGTAGAAAAATCAGAGGTTATTCACACATATTCATAGAACGACATATTCAAGGAGTACAAGTTTATCCCAAAGAATCAAATTTGGGTTAAGAAGTTCCCTTGCAAAAATTTAACAGCCCAACGACATCACTACAAAATTCAGAAAATGAGTTGTTGAGAGATAGAAAGGGTATCTCATCACATGGAAATAAAATTTAAATCAATAAGGATATAGAAGAACATATCCCAACATAATAGTATGTGAATTAAAAGACATTACAAAAGAAGTCTTTTAAAAAGAGTAGGGTGAAAGGATCCCTTACCGATATGAGTATCTTTCAAAACATACGCCCCGTGAAAGAAGGACAATAAAACATTGATGTAAATACTCATAAATGAAAGTATATTATACAATGAGTAAAATAATGGGCAGTACATACACCACTCAAAGGAAATTGTGGCAAATGTAGTATAAATCTAACAGGAATAAAAGTGAGATGAAAAATCCCTTACGAAAACTCGGCAGCCTAACGACGCCACTTAAAACTTCCAAAATGGATTGATGAGAGAGAATAGGGCCTCTCATCATATTAACATAAAAATTACAGTAATATTAATATAAAAGAACATACCAATAACAATAAAGATGATCTTTAAAAGGAATGACATAAAAGAGTGTACTTAAAAAGAAAGAGAGGAGTAGGATCCCTTACATCGGGTCCGACTTGACTCGACCGTTCTTTAATATACTGAATAATAAACTTGAGTTAATTTATAATTCCTTAAGAACCTTTTTCAAGTTCATTATTCCTTTTATATCACTTATTACCATGTCATGAACACTATGTTATTATTTAAGCTAATAACGGTCGTTTTAACGATCATTGGTACTTGAGTCAAAAATAAACTCTTTATAATTACAAGTTGTTCATGTGGTAAAATATCCATTATATCCAGAATTGTATTCATGATTTAGATATCATAGAAATCATATATATCCAGTATATTCATGCATTTATAATATTACATAACATTTAGAGTTAAGAAATGAAATGCACCGTTCATGGAGACGGTAAGTCGTACGTACGCATGGACGCTACTTCCATTTCTATTTCATATTTAATGTAATTAAAACATAATGATACATAATTGTTTTTTAATTCCAGTATGGTATCATATATAATATCATTAAATATATCCTTTATACATACCACATATGGTATTAACGAATCAAATCACTTTGAGGGGGCGGTAGTCCGCACTTCCTAAAATAAAGATATCGCGTATACCCATAATGGAATCCATAAAGGTATGACATAAATGAAAAATACATAAGCTTAAGGAAAACATAAAAATATTATATATCATACATAAATATAGTGACATCTTAATGGCCACCATGAAAGGTGTTAATAGAATATTGAACAATCATCGTTTCGTGAGGCAGTAATTCGCCATCCACAGAAACAGTATGTTCTTTAACCATTAGACGAAGGTGTGTGTAAGTGTACCTAGAATAAATAACATAAAAAAATCCTAGTATATTTAAGACACTGGTGTTGTTACAAAATAAAGGAATAAAAATAGTTTAGGGGGGTGGAGAATGAAAATAAAACAAAAGGACTCAAGTGAAGACATTACCTTAAAATCGGGTAACTCCCTTTGGTTTGAGCTCAAAGGCTTCCTTGAGAAGACTTCTGAGCAAAGTGAGGGTTCTAAGAGTTAGAGAGGTATGTGGAGAGACAAAATGGGCAGGGGTTGGACGAGCCAAAGGCTTTGGAAGTGTGGGTAAGGAGGTAGAGGTGGGGGCCTTTTTATAAGAGGAGAGGAGGGGCACTCTTGGAAAGTAAAGAAATGTTACTTTATTTTAGAATGAGTTTTGGATTTTAATCGTCCCACATTGATGTGTTTCGAGGATAAGGTGATAAGGGTTCTAAATACACTCATACAATAGGTTTTGGACATGTGTAGGTCTTAGATTTTACATTATCATTCCATTTTATTTAAATCGTTAAATAATGAGGTCATCGCTGCATCATCATGATGTCATAAATAATTTAATTTATTTAATGTCTAAAAATTATAAAAAAATACTATGATGTAGGAAATCGTTTTATCTTTCCAAAGATTATTTATAGTCATAACTCTGACTTGTATAACCCCATGTAAAAACTGTTTTAGTAAAACATCTCATGATTGTGTCATTTTTACTTTAACATTAAATAAAAAGGTATTTATGTCATTTTCCAACCAAAGTGGCTCCATGGGGTCCCCAAGTTGACCCATTGATTGTATTGGTCGGCCATGAAACCTAAAATGAGGGCAGGACATGTGTATAAGTCAATTCAATTTATTAAAACATTATTTTTACCTTAAACTACACTAATTACCTTTAATCGCGATTAAGAACTTAATAAGTTACTATTCACCAAAAAATTATTTTAATCCCATTGAACCACATTTTACTTCTTAATGAAAACCATTTATATTGTATTTTTGAAATTATAAACACAAAGGTGGAAAAATTTCACTTAAACGGAAAATCAGTTTTTATAAGTACCACTTAGTGGTTTCACTATTCATCAAAAATTGAAGTTTTTCAGAAAATTACCAAAAATTCACCCTAAGCTATATTTGATATTCCAAATTAAAAAATGATGTCTATTTTAAAAAATTGATAATATATAAGTTACATTAATTAATTTAATAATTAATTCCCGTTGTCAGAACAAATAGCGTGTTTTTATGAAACAATATATATCAAAAGATTGACACTAGTTTAAGTCAAATTTCAAAGTGAAATTAATTCTAATGACCACTATTTGATTAAATGGAAAAAATATATTCTAATTTCACTTTAAAACCAATTCAAAAGATAATCTAATCATATAAATAAATTTGATTAAAAAGTGGTTTTGAATTAAAATAAAACATTTTTCACTATTCATTAGAAATTGAACTTTTTCGGAAAAATAAAAAAAATTTACACAAAGTAAATTTTGATGTCCCGATTCTAAAGAAAAATTTTATTTTGTCAAATATAACACATAAAGTTGTCAAAAAGTGGATTTAAAAGAGGTTCACCATCAAAAGGCGGTTAATCGACCTTTTAAAGAATATTAGAATGTTTACGCTTAAAATTGGATTCATTCGCATTTTTAATCCTCTAAAATTTATTGTAAAAAGTAAAAATATTTGACAAACCTATATATAATAATTTTTTAGTTAGTTCTATTCATTCCTTCCATCACAATAGCTAGATGTTAACTACCATTTAAAATAATATTATTTTATTATTAGAGTGAAACGTAAGATTCCCAAGAAACTCGTTGTTGTGTGTTGGGTACGACATCGAGAATAGCGTCCCCTTTAAAGTTATATTAATATTTTATTCAAAAATATGGATAAATGTGAAAGTGTCATACTCTTTATTTACCCGGGGTGTTACATCCTCCCCCCTTTTGGGAATTACGTCCTCGCAATTTTAAAATTGGTCTAGGAAACTTCATCGAAAATCCCACATCAAAACGAGAGTCAGTAAAACAATAACTTTAAAAATAAAGAATGATAAGTACAAAGGTCACCCGAGTTAACCCATAATAGGATTCCATGTATGAAAATATGGAAATGGAGGAAAAAACAAAGGGTCATGT
This sequence comes from Viscum album, assembly GCA_963277665.1. Lineage (NCBI taxonomy): Eukaryota > Viridiplantae > Streptophyta > Magnoliopsida > Santalales > Viscaceae > Viscum > Viscum album. The sequence continues at coordinate 162,205,162 of OY728147.1, forward strand.
TCTGATGGAGAGTGATATTAAACATGACTAGGAGGAAGTTAACCATAATAAAATCACAAACTTGTGATGGGTTAAACAGTATTCGATTCCACAGTAGGAAAAGTTAACAGAAAATTTTTTTGTTTTAAGTTACTTTTCATTGAGGAATTTATTTTTGAGCTTATCTAAATCATAATGAAACATACTTACTTGTCATGTATACTTTCAACTTTTACTAGATTCCTTAATCAAACTCATATTTTCTCCAAAAGACGAGTATTTAGGAAGACTTGTTTGCATTAAGAGTACTATAATCAATTTCTAGAGAATCACCTAATCCACAAAAGAGAACTATATACTTCCCATGTCTTTAGACTCTAACAAAAACCAAAACCAAAAAGATTAGTACAAGATCAGATAATCCAGAAAAGGATAACCCTTTATAAAAAGGAAATATCTTCTTAATCTCCAAAGTTTGTCCAACAAAACCAAAAGTTCAAAGAGGACCATTCGATAAACAATTTGTCCACAAAATTCTTCAAAGTAAACCAAACTAAGATTGAAAACCAAATATTTGAAGGATTTAGTCACATATTCTTCCAAGTTAAATCGTAACATTTATCTCCAAACAACATCAGTTGCTCTTAATGTCTCGTATTGAAAAGTAATGAATCTAATCACATATACTCCATGATAGGTTAATAAATATCCATAGATAACCCAAAATCAACTTAATCTTAATTCATAAAATCATCTAACTAAAAAGAATCAGTCAAACTAACCAGGGACTTCACGTAGTCCAGTGGTAGGCGATATATACCAGTCGCACTTTGGTTGTGGGTTCGATTCCCATATCTTTGTCCAACGCGACGGGTTGTCACATGGTCTGTGTGTTGTCATTTTTCCAAAACTATATAATTCTTAAAACATTCCCCAAAACAAGAGAAAATCATCAAAAATAACCATAACACAATTTAACCTCAATTTTATCTCATGCCTTTCACTTCCATCATAACATATAGTAACCCATAATTACCTCAAAAGTAAGGATCATATAAACACAAATGGTTCTTTATAACTATGTCTACAAAAGAACAGATAACTATTCCTTGAATAAAATTTTCATATATTAAACTTCAGGGTTACACATACTATAAAAAGTCTTCTAATGTAACCCCATCATCAAAAGAGACTTAATACTCTTAATAATTTCACCATAACTCTTGAAGCCCTTATATGCTGACTTCTTACTCATTCAAAATTCTTCATAATCTATTAACCATTACTTTCCAACATATTCTGAAATACTTATTTCCGACAAACAAAATCATGAATCATATCCTAAGATTCCAAAATAGGAAAACAAAAGTTATGAAATAATCCATACCTTTGATTGGTCATTGTCAGTTTCTTCATCCTCAATCGGAATGGAATTAGGTATTGGTAAATGAGTAGTTGTACGATATTGGTTATCCCATTCACGAATCTTTTTCATAGGACATGTTTTTTCATAATGACCATGCACACTACATTTAAAACATTCAATTGATCCCTCAGAAAGAACTTCTTTCCCTTTCCTCGAGTCAACTGGATGCTTCCTTTTTCCATGGATGGTTCTTTCTTTATGACCTTAATTTCCACATCTATATCATATTTTTGTCCCTTTGAAACATTTTCCTAGGCGTTTCTTTCCACATCTTTGACACATTGGTTTTTGAACACACTTACCTTTATGATTGTTACCTATAGTTCTGTAGGTATTTGTTTCTTGCATATATGATTCCTTAGAGAAATCACCAAGGTTTAGGTGGTCAATCATGACTCCAGATAGTTGGTTGAGGATAAACACAAGAGTTCTCATTGCAGCTCCCATATCATTCAGTTTCTCACTCAAAAAACGGTCACAGTTTCCTTCACATCCACTATTACTTTGGTGCCTGCTAGATCCATCCATTTACTAAAACCAAAAAGGTCAGTATGAGTATATCAAAAAAACCATCATGTACTAATGAGTAAGATAAACAGTAAGATATACTTACTCATTCACTTTATCTAAATATAGGACTCTTTCTGAAATCCTAACCATTATGGTAATGTCACTTATGCTTAAAGAATACCCTAACCTCTAACGTTATCTAAACCGACCGTTGATACCAACTATAAGGCCCCAGCCTTAAACCTTAATTAATCTTGAGTTATTAAAAGATTACACAATGATCATCTTTTCAGGTTTGGAGTTTTAGAGAATTAGATCATAAAACTTGCATTACATTCCACATTTAAACAAAGTGGTTACATAAAAGATAGTATTAATTTTTTCCCATCAACGGAAACATATTTAAAAATAAAGCATGGATTCTTTCTTGACACTTAATTGACACTATCATCATTAAATTTACCTTTCCCTTGACTTGTGAAAAACATTTCAAAAAAAAAAACTTGGGATGAGCATAAAAATCTCAGTAAGGGTTATAAAAATATGGAAAAGGAACATGAGTTCATATATACATATGAATGAAATCATACTTTACCCATAAAACATAGGCACGTTAACATACCTCATCAAATAATGATTAAATCATAGAAATCTTAAGACATAAAAGGTAAAGTGAGGCATTCATAACATTCTTACATAGGGAGTAACCCTCTTGGTTACGTTTGGAATACCCACCACAGTATATTCTCTAAATCTCTTCGGAGAAACCTTAAAGTTTCACTCCTTCACGTTACCCAATGAATTGGAGAGCTATATCAGGCTCACCAGCCCTTAGTTTATCACGGAACCACCCGTCTTCATAACAATTCCCAAGAACCATAACATAATCGTATCTCATAAAACATACATAAAGGAAACATAACATTTCCACATTTCAATCACAAGATATCAATAACACAGTGATATAATAAAAACATTATCAAAACCATTTTAAATACCAAAGTAAAATAAAAAGTAAAACATGGTATTTATTTTTCTTTTAAAAAAAGGTATGGCTTGTAGAGGAATCCAAAACTCAAATAATGGTCATGACGACGGAGAAGTTGTTGTTGCCACATACGTATGACAAAAACATTCTCTTTTGTCGTTTTGTAAAACGCTTCGTATAAAAAAGATTCCTTTTGAATAAACGTAAAATTCAAAGGGGTTTATACACCGTATAAAAGAAATTTGTGTATAAAACAAAATATGACTCAATGAATGGAGATTGAGACGAAGTCCCATACAAAGACAGTATCCTTGGTTTAAGGATAAATCAATTACATAATTATGTGTGACAAATGAATACACCAAATATAAGTAGATATTATGTGTAGAACAATCAGAGGTTATTCAAACATATTCATAGAACAACATATTCAAGGAGTAAAAGTTTATCCCAAAGAATAAAATTTGGGTTAAGAAGTTCCCATGCAAAAATTGGACAGCCTAACGGCGTCACTACAAAATTCAGAAAATGAGTTGATGAGAGAAAAAAAGGGTATCTCATCACATGGACATAAAATTTAAATCAATAAGGATATAGAAGAACATATACCAACATAATAGTATGTGAATTAAAAGACATAACAAAAGAAGTCTTTTAAAAAGAGGAGGGTGAAAGGTTCCCTTACCGACATGGGTATCTTTCGAAACATACACCCCGTGAAAGAAGGACAATACAACATTGATGTAAATACTAATAAATGAAATTATATTACACAATGAGTAAAATAATGGGCAGTACATACACCAATCAAAGGAAATTGTGGCAAATGTAGCATAAATCTCACGGGAATAAAAGTGAGATGAAAAATCCCTTACGAAAACTCGGCAGCCTAACGACGCCACTTAAAACTTCCAAAATGGATTGATGAGAGAGAATAGGGTCTCTCATCATATTAACATAAAAATTAAAGTAAGAGTAATATAAAAGAACATCCCAATAACAAGAAATATGAGCTTGAAAAGGAATGACATAAAAGTGGGTAATTAAAAAGAAAGAGAGGAGTAGGATCCCTTACCTCGGGTCCGACTTGACTCGATCGTTCTTTAATATCCTGAATAATAAACATGAGTTAATTTATACTTCCTTAAGAACCTTTTTCAAGTTCATTATTCCTTTTATATCACTTATTACCATGTCATGAACACTATGTTATTATTTAAGCTAATAACAGTCATTTTAACGATCATTGGTACTTGAGTAAAAAATAAACTCTTTATAATTACAAGTTGTTCATGTGGTAAAATATACATTATATCGAGAATTGTATTCATGATGTAGATATAATATATATCATATATATCCATTATATTCATGCATTTATAATATTACATAACATTTAGAGTTAAGAAATGAAATGCACCGTTCATGGAGACGGTAAGCCGTATGTACGCATGAATGCTACTTCCATTTCTATTTCATATTTAATAGAATTAAAACATAATGATAAATAATAGTATTTTAATTCCAGTATGTTATAATATATAATATCATTAAATATATCCTTTATACGTACCACATATGGTATTAACGAATCAAATCACATTGAGGGGGAGGTAGTCCGCACTTCCTAAAATGAAGATATCGCGTATACCCATAATGGAATCCATAAAGGTGTGCCATAAATGAAAAATAAAGAAGCTTAAGGAAAACATAAAAATATTATATATCATAAATAAATATAGTGACATCTTAATGGCCACCATGAAAGGTGTTAAGATAAGATTGAACAATCATCATTTTGGGAGGCAGTAATTCGCCATCCACAGAAACAGTATGTTCTTTAACCATTAGACGAAGGTGTGTGTAAGTGTAGCTCGAATACTTAACATAAAAACATCCTAGTATATTTAAGATACTGGTGTTGTTACAAAATGAAGGAATAAAAAGATTTTAGGGGGGTGGAGAAGAAAAATAAGACAAAAGGACTCAAGTGAAGACATTACCTTAAAATCGGGTAACTCCATTTGGTTTGAGCGCAAAGGCTTCCTTGGGAAGAATTATGACCAAAGTGAGGCTTCTAAGAGTTATAGAGGGATGTGGAGAGACAAAATGGGTAGGGGTTGGCCGAGCCAAAGGCTTTGGAAGTGTGGTTAAGGAGGTAGAGGTGGGGGCCTTTTTATAAGAGGAGAGGAGGTGCACTCTTGGAAAGTAAAGAAATGTTACTTTATTTTAGAATGAGTTTCGGATTTTAATGGTCCCACATTGATGTGATTCGAGGTTAAGGTGATAAGGGTTATAAATCCACCCATTCAATAGGTTTTGGACATGTTTAGGTCTTAGAATTTACATTATCTTTCCATTTTATTTAAATCGTTAAATAATGAGGTCATCGCTCCATCATCATGATGTCATAAATAATTTAATTTATTTAATGTCTAAAAATTATAAAAAAATACTATGATGTAGGAAATATTTTAGCTTTACAATGATTATTTATAGTAAAAAATCTGACTTGTATAACCCCATGTAAATATTGTTTTAGTAAAACATCTCATGTTTGTGTCATTTTTTACTTTAACATTAAATAAAAAGTATTTATGTCATTTTCCAACCAAAGTGACTCCATGGGGTCCCCAAGTTGACCCATGGATTTTTTTGGTCGGCCATGACACATCCAATGAGTGTAGTACATGTGTCTAGGTCATTTAATTTTATTAAAACATTATTTTTACCTTAAACTACACTAATTACCTCTAATCGCGATTAAGAACTTAAAAAGTTACTATTCACCAAAAAATTATTTTAATCCCATTGAACCACATTTTACTTCTTAATGACAACCATGTATGTCAGATTTTTGAATTTCAAAACACAAAGGTGGCAAAATTTCAGTTAAACGGAAAATCTGTTTTTATAAGTACCACTTAGTGGTTTCACTATTCATCAAAAATTGATGTTTTCAGAAAATTACCAAAAATTCACCCTGAGCTATATTTGATATTACGAATTCAAAAATGATGTCTATTTTACAAAATTAATAATATATAAGTTACATTAATTAATTTAATAATTAATTTCCACTGTCAGAACAAATCGCGTGTTTTTATGAAACAATATATATCAAAAGATTGACACTAGTTTAAGTCAAATTTCAAAGTGAAATTAATTCCAATGACCAGTATTTGATTAAATGGTAAAAATATATTCTAATTTAACTGTAAAACCAATTCAAAAGATAATCTAATAATATAAACAAATTATATTAAAAAGGGGTTTTGAATTAAAATACAACATTTTTTACTATTCATTAAAAATTGAACGTTTTCGGAAAAATACCAAAAATTTACACAAAATAAATTTTGATGTCCCAATTATAAAGAAGAATTTTATTTTGTAAAATATAATACATAAAATTTTCAAAAAGTGGATTTAAAATAGGTTCTCTATCAAAAGGCGGTTAATCTACCTTTTAAAGAATATTAGAATGTTTACGCTTAAAATTGGATTCATTCGCATTTTTAATCCTCTAACATTTATTGTAAAAAGTAAAAATATTTGACAAACATATATAATCATTTTTTAGTTAGTTCGATTCATTCCCACCATCACAGAAGCTAGGCGTTAACTACTATTTAAAATAATATTATTTTATTATTAGAGTGCAACGTAAGATTCCCAAGAAACTCGTTGTTGCGTGTTGGGTACGCCATCGAGCATAGCGTCCTCTTTAAAGTTATATTAATATTTTATTCACAAATATGGATAAATGTGAAAATGTCATACTCTTTATTTACCTGTGGTGTTACAATTACAATATCTAGTATATCACATGTATTTAATTTAATTTATACCCATCAGGGTCCCATTTATCTCATAACATATTTTCATAATCAGTATCTTATCCATTAGTGTCCAAGGATACAATATAGTATTGAAGGTCCATCTATCTCAAACCATACATTTATAATCATGACCTCAACCATCAGTAGCTATGAAATCAATCCAAAGATCAAGGTTCCATCATGGATATTGAAAATTCATCCATTCATTCATAAGAACTCATTTTTTAACTATAGAAATTATTAAAATTTAAAAGGAGAATCTCTTATAGTGGAGTGACCAAACATCCCATGTTGTGTAGTTAAAATGCACAATACATAGGTAAATGTATAGGGACCACCAATCTCAAACAAGTTGTTTCTCTTTAAGGAAGACATACCACTAATTCCTAGGTTTGTCTAGGACTCAGACCATCTACCTTGAACCTATCTCCAGAAACAATATCCAATTAATTAATTATGAAAAAATATTATTAATAATTCAATTTCATTTAAAAATTAACAATTAATTTGAAATTTATTTTAAATATTCCTAATTTCCTAGTAAATTATTAGGTATTCCCATCACAATAAAACCATGACCAACCACCCATGAAAAGTCTATGACATACTCCCACCACCATACTAGAAAAATTCTCTATCTGAAAACACTGATCAAAATAATTCAGAAAAACCCAAATAAAATTCACTGGACGATGTACCTTTATCGAAATGGCATGTGGAGCAGTGTTTTCATCAAATTGAAACATCCTCTATCCACAAGAGTAAAAGATCCATCATAATGCGATGATTCCACCATGATATGGTGTGAATATCACTCAAAAAATGTAGTTAAAGAACCAAAATTAGGTGTAAAGCATGAGGGAAACTTTGATATAACGAATATAAATAATTTCACCTTAATCATTGAAGGAATTTCTAAAAACCCTCCCATATTCACGGGTCATTGAAGGAGAAGGGAGGGGGAGAGAACCCCAGGTCTGAATGTGTGGAAGTGTGGTGAAGGAGGGGTGACGAGTTAAAATAATATATGGGTAAATATATAAATTTACACTTTTTAATTAAATATGTGTTCTTGCACAACATACATATAATTTTACAAACCATGGTCTAACCATGCAATTAGAACTATCTCAAGAGACCCCCTTCACATAGTTTGGCCACCTGGTTTACCAAACCATATACTAACCATAAAAAATACTATAAAACCGAGATTATTGGTTTTTTCAAAATTTATAGGTAACCCTGTACTAACTATGCACAAAGACCCAAGATAAATTAAACCTATATGGTTTCTCCACAAGGTTTCCCTTAACCTTTTTCAAAATATATACATTGTAAAATCGATTAAAATTTTATGAATATAAAACCAAATCTTACAGCCTTCCCCTAAAAACCCTAGACACCTCATGGGCCTAAATATATATAAAAAACTCCTCTAGAGACTTTATATCTCATAATTCCAATCTAAAAAATAATCATAATGACCCATACTCCAAAGTGAAAAATTAAAAATCATTATAAAATTTAAAACCTAGAAAAATACAATCCTTTATAGCCACCCCACCATAATATTTCCCATCCCGAAGAATCCATGATGGACTTTTACCATTGATCTTTACCTATCACAGTCATAAATTGATAACCGAATCATCTCATTCTACATATAATTTTGAATGAGACTCTTCTGTGCTATTCCAACCACACTGTAACCTATTTATCTAAAAACCCAATATACTAGCACGTCACCATCACCAATATAGATATTTCACTCAATGGTACCTATATATTCTGAGACACCATGTTTTCATCAATAAATTCATCTCTTGGAACATGAAACTTCCCACTATAATTCAATAATCATAAGGATTTATTTCTATCCATGATTCTCCCAACCATCAGGGCCATCTACTGAAAAAACATTTTCAATGGTTCAATGACCCAACTATCCATTTTCCATCCCACCACTCATAATTTAACATAAAACACTAATAAAAAAAATCTTTTGATAGACATTTCAAAAAAATGATCCATCATATCCCCAATGCCCTATCTCATCACTCGTTTCTGATGCCTTAATCCATGGAGGTATCACAATATTCTTCAACACCCACATCAATGTCGAAACATGTTAATCAATGTATTTTCCCTGGTTAGATCCTCAACTAATCAAATGATATGTCACTCTATCACCCTAAAAACATGTCTTATTGATTAAAACCCCATAATATGACATCCAACCCATCCCAATCCTGATGCCAATTAATAGACTCTATTTGATATCAGATATAAAACCCACATCTATTTTTCATCAAGGAACCAAATAAACCCAATCTATCTATGTACCAACATTCACCAAAGTCCACCATGACCATACAATGATCAGAATCATCACGACCATGAATCTACCCACATGGGGACCATTCCTTTTATATCTTTTATCCATATTCCACTGTATATAATGATTGGATGTGACCATCCCACATATAATTCAGCACCAACATGAATTATCAACCACTAATAATTCTTGACTTACTGAAAATGTCATCCTTAGACTCCACTAAATTTACATCCATAATGAGGGATTTATGATGCATGAATGATGGTTCACTTCACACCTTATGGATTACCTTATACTACCCTATTATTGAAACTTCAATAGGTTCTAAATACACACCCTATTGAAAATCCATGTCAAGGTACACACTTTGGTTGACAATACCACAACACCCCATTATTACTTCAATGTCACCACTCAAAATTGAGGAAAATTAATAATTTTTTGACACCTCATAGGAAAATATTCCCTTAATAATTTGTTTAAAACCATCCATCCATTCTATGAAAATGAACACGCACTAAATTTCTCAATATCATCATAATACAATGAGTTTATTCTTATATTCTACTTGATCATAAAATATAGACCATGATCCCATGAGTTTTCATTGCATAAAATTAGACATGAAAACATCATATATATGATCTATTTTAATAGAAACAAATTTATTATGACTATTAACATTCAACCCATGTATCCAATTATTTTTTTATTTATAACAGTTCACAAAACCCCTATTTTCAAAATAAAGAATACCCATGCAGATGTACACCCTTGTGTTAAGGCATCATGTCATATGACTCAATAATTATCAATTAATATCCCACAAATATCAAGATAATATTCCTAAAACACTAACCATGCTTACCACATGTCAATAACATCTAATCAGAAGCACAATGGGCGTTTTCCTGATAAGTGACACATCCCACTATTTCCAAGGGAAACCACATGATCAACTGCTAGCATGCCATCATCACTAAACTAGAAGCCTCTTACCATACTCTATTCATTATTTATTTTACCATATAGAACCATAACATGCTATCTCTCTAGGTATTGAACCCAAAATCAATAAGGTCAATTGTTTAGCTGATCCATCTCTTTAAAATCACAACAAATACCAAATCAGCTTAAGTGATTTTCATCACATAATATAAGGCTTATCATAATCCTAAATCTAGTTGATCATTCCTTACATGCATGTAAAACCGTGAATAGCACAAGTACCACTCTTTCAAGTTCTATTTGAAATATCTGAGCCATCACTAAGACTATATATTTTTCTCAAAAGCACATCCCATGCATCGATCTCATAACTCGATGCATCTTCCCATTCATCCCATATAAAAGGGAACTCATAAACCTAGAATAACCTAACTCCAGAGTTACCCTCATATGAATATATCATCATAAAAAATTAGGGGATAACATCCTTCCACTCAATTATAACACTTATATCACTACTATCATGAGCTGCATATTAAGGGAGCTAGGATCTCCCACCCAGTCCATAAGTTATATCCCACATAGATCATAAATAATGTACAACATCCCTATTATCATCTCAAAAACCATAAAATAAAACATGTGACTACACCTAATATGGGGTCCTCTTGTATGCATGTATATCAAGCATCACATGATAAGTTGTTAGCTTACTAGGAAACTAATCCTCATTGGGTATCTGCATACTAGAATACATCCTTTAGGACCATAATATAATAATATATATAATCAAATCGTATCATGATAATCTGTGTCAAGTATACTAAGAGAAAATGGTTTGGTTCATTATAATTCCACTAGAAAACTATACAGGAAAAAATTATACTGGTTGTTGTGACATTTCAAGCAACTGAACCCCATTTTATTTTCAAAACCAAAATAATAATCACCCAGTTGCGGTTAATACAAAAAGAATCTAATTATTATACCAAATAGTTAAGGTCACTACACATCCCTTACATCATGGGAATGTATAGTTTTCATCATGGATTGTCACTCTATAATATTCACATGACCTATCATCAGAGAAAAATATATCACGGTCTAGGTAACTAGAACTCCATAAAAACATTTATATGGGAAAACACCATATAATTCATTAGAAACATTTTAAAAACTATACTCTCATCATTATTCATATAAATCACACACAATTAAAAGAATTTCATGTGCATCATACATAAAAATAATGATGGATATGAACCAGTATATTGATAATGGGACAAGATCTAAAAACACATAAATCATAAATCCAAAAACCAAGTGCATAATTCTTGATCAAATAAGAAATATATAAAATGAAAAACCAAGAATAGGAATCCTATATCCCTTAGGATCAGAAATTTCCCTCAAAATAGGTGTTCATAATTCACCAAATTTAGGTTTATCATAATCTCCAAAGTGTACCTATTCCCTATCAATGATATACCCAAAGATTAAGATAAAGAAGAACATTCTATGATAAAATTTTGTAATTTCACACCACCAAGATCACTTGAATGGTGTTTAGATTTGTGGTCACTATTAGACCTGAGGTGCACCATTCTATATACTAGAAGATGAAAACTAGTAGCAAGGGTCCAGGGTGTTAACAATGGGTGACTATAACCTCTCTCACATAGACACACTCACACACACACACACCGATATATATATATATATATATATATATATGTGTGTGTGTGTGTGTGTGTGTGTGTGTGTGTGTAAAACTTAGTGAAAAATAAACCAACATCATCCATCACAAATAATCAGTGTAAAAATAAGAAATAAAAAGACATTCTATATCCAATATAATATGAAATAATACAATAATACATAGAGATGGTCATACCATCATAAAATATATCTTCACCTAATGGATGATAACATATTCAAAATAAGCAAATAATAAGAATGAAATGAAGACTATACTCCCATCCATGATCCTCATTACACCATAGTCTCTATGTACCATTGGAGATATCCTTATCAATCATGAAACATTGGGTTTCTTCCCTACCTAAACATACAATAAACAAAGTCTATTCATATAATAAAGTGTCATGGACTTCGGAGAATGATTTGATTATAACTCAATAGGGAACCACCATTGTAGTCCCTCATATAATGAATAAATATAGTGTATACACATGTGTTATTCCTAGTAGAATAAATAAATATAATATATAATCTTGAATAAATAACAACCATTGATCCTTGGCTTCAAAAGGGACACTCACTATTGACTATAACTACTTTGGATAGTATTGAAGTGTCTCTAAGAATGTCACAAAATCACTTGGCAGGATAAATGTACTACCCTAGAATACATTTAGTGTACCTCCATGAGTTGTAAACATAAGATCCTAAAAATCATTCTAGGTATCTTATATTGTCAAGTACTAATGAAAGGTCTCATAACCATCCTTGGAATATTGTACAAAATTATACATAACTTATTAATACTAGGAATATCTAGGAATATCATGAAACATTATTATGTACAACAAAAATTATGTATGAATTTATATGAATCTCTACAAACTCTGTCATGTATAGTAACAAGATCCAAATATTTTCTATGAATATTTCTCAACACCATTAGTACAACGATAAAATACTATGAATCACTTCGAATATATCTTAACAATATAAGGTACAATGAATATAACTTAGAAAGCATTACGAATCTCCCCAAACATCATATGGTGTAATGAAATTATCCTAGGATCACAAGGCACCTCTATAACATCATCAAATAAATCAATTAGATCCCAGGTTTCCTAGGAATCCCATTTAATCATCAGGATAAACTAAAAAATCCTTGGGGTTACTATGATATTATAAAGTATCATTGATTATCTATGTCCAACATTTAAATGGTTCATAACTCATAAAAATAAATAACAACTTGTTGTAGGAACCTTCTAACACCTATCTTTTAACTATGGTTAACCTCTCAAATGAAAGACCAATCCCTATCACTAAAACCATACCAAATGAAAAAGGACCAGATAGAGATATGACTAACAATGGGGGGGGGGGTTGAATCAGTGTTAGGGAATTTTTAATGAAATAACAAATTTTACCCCTTATCCTATTTGACCTGTTAGGATATTTATTCTCTTATTAAATTTTCCTTGTCACATACAAGTATATTAAATCAGTAAATATAGTACACAATATTTTTACAAGTTTCACCACTTAATAAGAGTATATAATCCTTGGCATGGTCTGGAAATTATACTGACCACACAACCATTAGAAAATAATCCTTTGAATTTAGCTACAACAAGTAGGAAACACACTTTCACTTGTAATTCGCTATAGTTAATTGATAATTAATGTTTTATAGCACTTTTATAGATATTTTCACCACCTATAAATATAGTCTTCTCTTTGTTGGTAATGTTTTGTAACGCCAAAAAGTATTCCACCTATGTAGACGTGTTTGGATGACAATATCTTTCTTTGTTCTTCTATAACCTTATTCATTATTTTTTTAGTTTCACAACAACATAAAATAAAATATTCTTACTTATTTAATATAGAAAACTAAAATCTAAATAATATTCTTATTCATTCAGTATAAATAATATAAATATAGTTGAATGATAAACAAAAAATTCTTTTGGACCAAAAAAATGATAAACTGAATATAATTTTGTATGTCAATATTTCTTCTTCTCCCTTTCTTATTCAATTCAAAACAAAACTACAACAAATAAAATTCCTCCGATATTATAGGAATCACAAAATCTCTTTGTGATTATAAAATCTATTCAAGAATAACTGAACTTAGCATCATCATAATTAATTATTCTTCTTTGACACAAAATATCAATAGTGAATGTAGTATTAGTTCAAATCTATTCTTTATGGTGTAGTAGATGTTTGTTCAATTAGATTTTCCTACACGCTAAATTTTATGAAAGAATGATCTTTCACATAAAAAAATTAACCAATTATAGTATTATCAACCTAATTAGATCATGTGAACTTCATGCATGTAATGCATGATTCATAAAACAATGAACCATTGCACATTTATCAATGGATAATTATTATTAGCTATTCAATATTCAATCGTATTTTGGGTATCTTAAATGCATAACCATTTATGTGTGCATGAGTCTTCACATATACATAAAATCATGCTATAATTTTTCATTGTATAATTGTCTCTTTGAGCACACAAGAATACGCACTCACTGTCACTTTCTCTTATATTTCATATTCCATTAAACTCATTTTATTTTTATTTCTTGAGAACTAGGTTTAGATATCTCAAACTGTATATATAAAACACATGTGCATGAATGAACAATATGTCACACTAATGACCAAACTGGAATATGATTTCTTTGTCATAAGTTCACTACCATGAGGTCTTTTATAATTTAGATAAGGGTAAGACTATCTAATAAACACTTAATGAAAGAAGGTTTCCTACTTCTGTTATTTTTGTGCATGTGTAACTGTACTACAATTTTTTTTTCATTATACTGCAACAAGATAAGTGCATGTTCCGCCTTTTTTCAAAGCATGAAATGATTCGTGGGACAAGTTCTCTAGGAATAAAAGTGGGATTATTAGAATCAAAAACTATCTCAAGATATCATTTTTTTGAAAAGAATGAAAAGAGTGTATAAAAACCTATTGTGTGATTATGGAATCTCTTTATAATGGATGTGTGAAGATTTACTTCATGAAACCGGAATCTCTTATGGGATTACCCATTCATGAATCCTTGAAGGCTTGAATTTTTGTTTTCTGGGTTTCATAATAGGGATCTATAGAGAACCTCTATGTTTATTAAACTATCAAGTATGTGAACAAAATAATATTACCTTGTCTCGATTCCTCAATATTTATAGGAAAAACCATTACCTTACATCAACTTGTTCTTATGTATTTTATTCCTTAAAAAAGACAAATATAAAGAGATAAAGATACCAAATTCGAACAATTAAATCCATGATTAAAATAATACTTTATTTTAAGGAATTTTTATTATGATATAATTGCATATCCCTTTGGTGATAAATCACATGCATGCAATTATAAACGCATACAGACAATCTTTCTAAATGATTGAGCTCAAACGGACTCAAGCAACTGCATTTGGAGTTCATACGAAAGTTGTTTTTTGTATTTTTTACATGAATCATGAAAACTAAGTTGAATGATTACTTCGGTTGAGTTAATCTTAATCTTTTGACCATATTCTGATCATGTTGGCCTTCAGTTCGACTGATGGTGGTTCTGTATCTTCTATTGTGAACCATCACAACCATAGAGAGATAGAAGGAGGTATAAGATGGTGGATTCACAAGTATAGATAACTTATTTTGAATCAGTGGTACAGGATATCAGAATACCATGATAAAATTGATTAAATGTACCTAGTTATATCCATGACTTTAACGTGTATGAACAGTGAGGGCTCAAAATTAAGTCCCACATCTAATTGTCTAGGTTCTGTGGTGCTGTATATCAAACAAGAACCACCTATATGGGCTATCAATTCCCCTACCCTTGCCTCCATGCCACCCCTCATGGAGGCACCACTTCTCCTACTGGAAATTGGACCAAACTAGGCACAATGTTTGATGTGTGCACTGTGGGCCATACACACAGGCCCTCTTGTGTCCCGCGGGCACTATACTTCTTTTACACCAACATGGTATCTTGGGATGAAATACTAGGGCATGGTTGACTCACTAGGTCCCACATTTGCGCTGGTCATGATTGTCTGGGATCCTTGTATGGTTGTCCATAATTTTAAATAAACCACATAAAAACACATAGTTAAATAAAAAAATTATATATTCGAATTCATTATTAAATGCATGGCCTCCTCTATACTTAGAACTCTAGTGTAGACTTATTCAAGACCTTAACAATTTCTCTTTATAAAAAAAGATATATAACCACTTATTAATCTTTAAACCATCATGCACTAATATTATGGTAGGGTTATCCTTCATAAAAACTAAAATATCAATGTATTTAATGTTACAAATTTCATGGTTATCAAACAGTAGTAAAATTTTTCATGACCTTCAATTCCTATTATTTTATGGTTTTTTGGAATATAAATTCCCAAGAACTTATTCAATATCAAAAGTACTTTCTTATTTGTTATAGAAAATATATCACCTTTGATAAAAGTATTCATGAATATAAAACCAATTCTACTATTAACAAATTTACTATGAAAAGTTTTCATTAATGACATCAGATGTCATTAACTAAATCCATAACAATTCTCTAGGAATCACCATGAAACTCAAATTCCCCAATAGACAATTCTTGGAATATCAAGAATTTATAACTTCTTCCACCCTCCATTAAATTTGGAACTTCTACATTATATTATCTTTAATGAAATATTATTATCTAATTGATCACCATTTTCATCCAATGAAAGTAGTTTTACAATAAATAAAATCTATATAAAAAAGTTGGATATTCAATATCCACCTTTGATTTTTTTTAAAATACCTTAAAAGTTCTTTCCAAATGAATGTTTCAATAAGTAGATCATTTTCTTCTCTTTCCCCCTTACTTTTAAATACATTCAATTAACTTTCTCCCCCCTTATCAAAAAGAAGTACAAAATTCATAGGAAAATGGTATCAACCCATTCTTATGAAATGTTTCATCTATGATATCACTCTATGTCTACTTGAGCTGTTCTTACTATAGAAAATAAGAGTATTTGATTTAAAAAACAACAATATCAATTATCAACTTATCCTGATACCATATGAAATCATAAATCATACAATTTCTTTTATGGTTTCCCACTATTATTCCAAGATAAAGATAAAAAATGAGATATGAAACGTTTTTTAAAAACAATCAACCTAAAACTCTTGCAGTCACTTCAACAAATAGATCAAAAACATTCAAGTTTAATAAAAATGATATGTTACCTTTAGGAACATACACATTTCTCATGTAATTGATTAATTAAATTACACCCCTAAGTAAAATGATATTAATTTTGGGTATCCATGTATGAGAGATTAATAAAAATATACCCCACCCAATGATATGATCTTCAAGAAATTTCTAGAATAATGAGGTTTTGATACCAATTGAAATAGTGATTATGGTAGCTTCTTCAACTTTATTTATTTTGTCTTACCCAAATTGAAACACATAAAAACATATTTATAACGATGTATCTATTCATTAATGGATATTAAGATGTTCTAATATAGAGAATACAACAGAATGGATTTTCTACATGTGAATTTTGAGACTGGAAGACTTTCACAACTTCTCCAAGGATGATCTTATTGAACAATTTTTCTTCAGGAATCCAAAATTTGGATCAAGACAAGATGGTATATTCTTTATTGTGGATGTCTATAATAGGAAATAAAATTATTTATATTCATCAAATATGACCCCATATGATATTTGTATTCTATTACCAATTGATAAATCATTCATGAATGGTAACTTTTTCATCTAGTCTATCAATGATTGACAACCCTCATTGCTTATCAGGATGGATTTTACTTCAATTCCATGCATTATAAGTACAAATAAAATACACAATGGTTTTAGGGAATAAAGTGGATTCTCATTGGTTCATCAATATGAACATAAATGTTGAGATGTTTCTCCCAACCATGTTAATCCATTTTCCCTAATTTTTATTATTGCACATCGGAACATATGTTTTGATTTTTGTTGAGGCCGAATTTATCTCTTCACATTCTCTAATACTATTCATGGATAAATTTTATTCTTAAAAACATTCATATATGATACATTATTACACCTGTCAAGGAATACTTATTGTTTTGGTAGAAGGTTTAAACATCCTTTACAAACATGATCATATTTTTTTCATCTAATTGTTTGACATAAGAGTTTAATTTTCTTGAAAAACCCTCATAAAAAGTTTCTTAATTACGTGAGATCTTTCATTTTATTTTTTCTCAAGACTTAACTTGTGTATCTTTAAGTTTCCTCATTATTTCTAAATCCTCTGGCCAAATGTCTAACATGTCATTAGAAAATGGGGCATAAATTTTGGATCTTTCACATGGGGTCTTCAGAGTGATATCCCTCTTAGTAGTTTTTTGGATGCAGTACACTTAATAATATTGGATTTGGAATCAAGTACTTCTCATCTTCCTAACTTCAAATGTTATGTTGTGAAGTTGTGTTCAAAAAATTTCTCTGATCTCTTCCAAAGGTATTTTGTTCTTTTATAGCCAGCTTCTCTAGACTTCTTTTCACATCAGCATCAGATACATGTTGATATGAGAATGTACCAACATTGAAACCACTTCCATTTCATACATCATAGATGTTATCAATAATTGAAAATATGTTTGCAGTATAAATATGTTTCTAGACTTATATATATATTTTTCTTTGTTTTAATATTTATCCTACTTGACATAGAATTACATTGTGAATTATCATTTTGATAATTGTACCAACATTCTAATGCAAAAATCCCAAATCTATTACAGCACCAAAATTAACCCAAAAAAATTTATTTTTTGATATATTCTATATAATATTTTTGGATATTTTTCATGAATGTTTATGCTATTTGTGGGGAACCAACTTCCACATTCTTTTTCCTTTACACCATAGTTATGGTGGTAGGTTTCTTATCACCTTTGTTTATACATTCTAGTTTATAATTTTTTACAACCTAAACTGTTCATGATAACAGATTTAGAATCATTAATTCATGTTAATGTGGATGGTCCATGTTGCTTCTCATCTTCTTGAGATAAATTATCAAATGATGTCAGGATCTTCTTATCACATTTTACAGGTCCTTTTAGTGTTGAATCATCTAGTAAACATTAAGTATCATAAAAAACTATATTTTCTTTTGTGAAGATTCAATATGTGTCTTATCAGTATTTCCCAATTGAGATTCTTATTAAAGAAATTTCATATTGAGTATGATTTTATGATATTAAATCATAATCATATTCACATTATAAGACTCCTTCATTATTTAAACATTCTATTATTCTAGTTTAACTTTTTTGTAAATTAATGAGTGAAGTTCCCTGAATCTTCCTAGATGTTACTTCAAATTGTTAATACATAGCATCAATGTTATTTTTTAAATTTTCTATAAGTGAATGGATATGTTCTTCAAGAGTCTTTTTTAATCTTTATTTTTATTAAATTTATTTTACCCATGTTTACGAACTTATTTCAGGTTCTCTATTTATTTCATTAAAGGTTCCAAGAATTCTGGAGAGATTTAAACATTCTATAATTTTTTCTTGCATGCCCTTGTCCAAAACAAATGTTTCTCCTTCCAACTGAGTAATCTATTCCTGCACACATTGAATGAATCTAAACATAAGTGATTTTATTTCTTCAAGAATACCATGTAAAATAACTCTTAACTTATCAACTGATAATTCTAAAGAATTTATAGATTGATCATCCTGACCAATCATGCCAAAATATTTGTCTTAAAAATGGTTTTCAAATGTAATCACACATACATATAGATAACTATAGGTAGATTTTTATCCATATTATTAGTGAAAACTTGATCCACTCTATCATTAAATTCCAAGACTGATATGTCTTCATTATCTGTATGGCCTAGAGAAAAGCATACTTCATATTATTTAGATAAGAGGAACTTTTTATATAAGTTTCTATTCTAATTTTTTTTCTACTCATATTTTTCTAGGTAGATATATAAATCATCCCATATATAAATGATTCTTCACCAAAACTGCACTTTATTTTTGACTCAATAAAGAAAATAAAATATTTAAAAGGGAATAAATTTACTTAGAAAATAAAATAGAGCTGAACCATGAATTTGATACAACTTGAAAGGACCAAATTAGGATATACCTAACACTGAGAGAGAGAGAGTGAATTAGTGTTGGATAATTTTTAATCTAATTTATCTTTTTATCCCTTTAAATCATTGACCTATTATAATATTGATTATATTATTTTATTTTCTCTATAGCATGAAATTATATGATAATAGTAAAGTCAACACACAATATTTTTACAAGGTTCACTACTAAATAAGATTATATAGTCCTTAGAATGGTTTGGAAATGATCTTTACCACACTACCAATATAAATTAATTCTTTGAATGTGGTTACAATAGGTAGGAAATACCCTTTCACTTAAAATTCACTATTTTCAATTGAAAATTCATGTTTTACTGCACTTGGTTGGATCTTTCTACTTTGCATGGAGATAGGATTCTCCGTGATTGTAAATGTTTGTAATGCCAATAAAATATTCTGCCTATTGAGTCCTATTTGGAGGACATAGTTTTTCTTTGTTTATCCAAAACCTTATTTTTCTCTTTATTACTTTTATAGTAGCATAGAATAATATCTTCTCACTTATTCCTAGTAGAAAACTAAAAACTGTACACTTTTCTTCTTCTTCCAGTCAAAATAATATGAATATAGTGGACTGATGAACACAAAATTATTCCTTAAAAAATAATGTTAAACTAAATATAAACTGGTGAGGTACTTTTTCATCTCAACTCTATCTTATTTAGTGAAATAGAAAACTACACATAATTGACTTATTCCTATGCTACTAGAATAAAAAAAATCACTTTTGATTATTAAATCAAATCATGTCCAAATGTGCATGGAATTATCATAGACAGTTCTTCTAATTTGATACACAATACCAATAGTGAATGCAGTATCATGTATTTTATATTCTTCTTTGTGTAGTAGATGTCTGTTTAGTTGGATTGTATAATAATTACAATTCTATGCATGAATGATGTTTCACATAATTTTTTATCTCTTTTTGTATTATCAACCCAAATAGATCATATGAAATTCATGAATGTAATTCATGATGTAGAAAACATGGAACCCTTTTAAATTTATAGATTTTTATTTATTATTATATATGAATTTTTCAATCCTATTATGGGTTTCCTAAATTAATAACCATTTATTTGTTCATGAGTCTTCAAATATTCATGAATTCATTCATAAAATGTTCACTATATCATTATCTCATTGTGCATATAAGTTTATGTACTCAATGTCTTCTTCTATTTCACTACTTTTTCTTTAGTATCCAATATTATTTTTCATAAGAACATGGTTTGGGAATCTCAAAATATATTTAGAAAACACATGTGAAAGATTGTAAAAGATGTCACATGAAACAAAAAACTTCAATATGAGATATTATTCTTCATAGAACTAGAATATGTCCATTTATCATTTTGAAAAGAGAACAATTATCTTATGCACACTTAACGAAAGTTAGTTACCTCAAATTATTTTCTTGCATGTGTAACTGTGCAACATAATATCTTGCAAAGTAATACAAAAAGATAGGTGTGTGTTCTTAATTATTCCCAAAATCTTGAAAATATTCACAAAAAAAGTTATTCATGAAGAATAGTTGGGTTACTTGACTCAAACGCTATCTGACGATACCAGTTTGTCTTTGTGAATCATGGTGAGAGTTTATGAACACCTCTCATGTGATCTTAGAATATCTTCACATCAGATGTGCATGGATCTTCTTTGTGAAATCAAAATGGCTCACGAGACTCCCATATTAACGAAGCCTCAAAGTATCACAAAACGTATTCTAGATCATGTAATAGGACAATCCTAATAACCTATTTTTTAATCTCTCATGTATTAAAACAAAAACATATCAACTCATCTTAATGAAATGATATTTATCGACATAACCACTTCCTTTAATCAATTCATCCTTCCTCATTTTATGGCATGTCAAAGACCAATATAAATAGATAAAGATATAGAATTTAAATAATTGAAACACCGATTAAAATTACACTACATTTCATGGTGTTTTCCTCCATGATTGGACCACTTCTCCACTTGGTGATAAATCATGTGCATGCAATTATAAATTCCAAAAAACTATCTTCCTGAATTCTCGATCTTAAATGGCCTCCTACAACTATGTTTGTAGTTTAGATGAAGCTTTTTCTTCATAGTTTTCATATGAATCAAGAAAATAATGTTTTATGATACCTTATTTCAATTTCATCTCAATGTTTTAACCATAGTTTGAGCGTGGTGGCCTTTGGATTGACCAATGACAGTTCTATATCTTATTCAGTGAACCAGAAGAATCATATGAATATGGAAGGAGAAAGATGATTGTGGATTAAAAAATATGTAAGGATTATTTTTAATTTATGTAATGGGATATTATAAATCCATAATAAATATGATTAAACAAACTTGTTTATATCTTTGTTTTTAACACAAATGAACAGTTGGCACTCCGAATCACATCCTACATCGTATCATCTAGGTGATATGGAGATAAATATCAAACAAGCACCGCATCAAGGGGAAATAAACCCCCCCCCCCCATGACCCATGCCACCCTACATAGTGTATCCTCTTCTCACGTGTGTTGTTGACCCACACTATAATGAACCAGTGATTATTAGTAATATTTTTTTTTCAAATAAAATGTGTTGTATTATATTATATAATATTATAGAAATAAAACTATATATAAACCAATAAAGAATATGTTTCATTACTAAATATTGTTACATTAATCCTAAATGGAAACAATAAAATTTTTAAACATTACATATGGATAAAAAATAAAAAATAAAAAATATAAAATGAGAAAATATAGATCGGCCCAATCTACTAGAATCATCACCCACAAAAACACTCTAGAGAAGAATAAAATATTAGTAAACTAATAAATATTATAGAAAATGTAAATATAAAACAATGATATAAATTTAATAGAATATTGAATAAAATAATGAAGTGGTATTTATCGGAGGTATTGTGATTGTTGCAATTGTAACGTGACAGTTCGAAATAGTAGCCTCACCTTTGGGAATAGTAACGTAACCGTTGGAATAGTATAGTCACCTAAATATAATAAATAATGACAGAAATAATATTTAACATGACTAATTTATGTAAATATAAATGTTATATTTCTATAAAATAAATATCATTATTTAAAATCTCAAAAAAAAATATGAGAACATTTTTTTATAAAAAATATTTTAACATATTTCGTTAAAATAATAATTTTTATATTAAAAGTTTAATGATCTATTTTAGAAATTTATTTTGATAAAATTAATATCATTTTTAAAATCTTTTTCTGAAATTGTCGAAGGGTAATGTGTTTTGTAATTTTTTGAAATACATCAATATTTAGTTGAATAGTAATAATAATGTTTTTTATATAACCAATGTACCTTAAATTTCATTATTTATGATGTAATAATTAAAAAACACTTTCTAGAACATTTGATTCCGACAATGTATATTTAATTTCTTAAATTTTTCGTTAAAATAAAATAAACTCCATTTCCAAACCTAAAAAAGAACATTCCAAAACGTAATTTCGAAAGTGATTCCATGAAATAACATTTTTACTTTCTTTCTACCTTTAATTTTAATAAACTAATGAATTAGAACAATAAATAGTATTAAATGTATTAAAGTCATTATATTATAATAATATATGATTTATAACTTCAAAAATTAACTATTACATGTTTTAACTTTGATATATATTTTTAAATTTAATATTATGTACTAAAAATAGCCATATCCTCAAGTATAAATAACCCCTCCCCCTACCCTTGTTAAACCACTCCTCCAACCCATTAAAATGTCAAATATCTACAAAAATCCTCCCTTTAACCACATATAATCCTTAAGGATATTCTAGTGGAATCAAACTCTAACCAACAAGGAGTTATAATGTCGTACAAGAGAAGCTACATTGAAGATTAAGTAAGTTCTGATCCAGTTTTCTCTCTTTTTTATTTATTCTTCCTCTTATCTTTATTTTTAAACTGAACCAATCATATCCAAACATTAAAATAAATAGATTTTTAGTTATTTAAAATTATATTAATGATATTAACCTACTGTAATTATCATACTACTATATATATAAATTTTAAACTTCTTTTTCCCTCTCTCTTAACAATGTGCCATCAAAGGTCGGTCAACCACCTACTGAGACATTGTCTTGTCAAAAAATAAAACATTCCTCATTGGTGGATATTATAAATTATATATAATATATAAAAATTTAATTATATAAATTGTAAACATGTTGAATTAATTATATTAATGTATAAATTACATTTAATAAAATAGTGATATCAAAGGGAAATGTGGCATTTCCAAGAAAAACATGATATCAAAATGCTTCAATTTCATCATCAATTTTTTTTAAATAAAATAAAATGATTATAATTCATAAATAATTTTATAAATTAATATAATACATATATTTACAATGTTCTAATAAATCTATGTTTATTATTCAAGAGGTGAAAAGGTGGAGAAATTAATTGAGAATAATGGTAAGGGGTTTCTCGAACCCAACTCCCTTTCTTCAGGTTATACATCATTCTTTTCATATTTCAATAAAGATATTTCATTAATGTTCCTTAAATTTAGGTTCATTTATATTCCATTTTTGGGGCTATTCATGTTTCCAAATTAGTTTTATGATAAATACAATGATTTTTCCAAATGAACTCTTCTTTCATATGCACAACTTGACTCCACAAGAGATTGTTTCTTCTTCACTTTAGATTGATGATTCTTATACCAAATATGTTTTCTATTTTTTATTTTTAGAACCCCATATTTTATTTATTAATGCATGATTTATGAAATTATTAAGAAACCAACTCCTTTCAATGGGTTATTTTATGGCTACAATTATTATACGTTCTATCTATCATGCATGATTACAAATGTCATGATGTGATAAGTGGCCCTAAAATTATATAGCTCTCTAATTAATTGATTAATGTTATGTATTTCATGATATAATGTGAAGTATGTTTGAAAAAGATGATATATATTTTCACAATGATTATGTTATGATTATGAACTGTGTTATATATGAAAATGATGTTAGCTTTGTTCAAATCTATATGTGGTATATGACCAATAAGACATGGTATTTCATTTTTTTCTTTTTTCACATTTAATGACATTATACATTATTTCCCTTGTGATTTTGATGATAATTCTATTCTTATGTTATGATGATGATGGTGACTATGAAAACGTAGGTTATACTGATTCATGTCCCTTATTCATCCGATTACTGGGATTTTAGCTCACCCCTTTAATTGATGTATATCCTCAAGTGATAAATTATAATCAGGAGAATGCATGGGCCACTATGAAGATAGGGAATAAAGAATAATTTTTTTTATATTATGTAAAATTTATGTATAAGTATAATTTTCCCAAGACACTAAACCTTTGGATCCACGATTTTTAATGATACTATGGTTTTTCGTTTTAAAATGATGTAATAGTCATATAAGAAAAAGTAAGGTCACTATAGGTTGTATCAGATAAATTTTTTGTTAATTTGGGAATTAGGATTATAAAACAAGAGTGAATCCACAAGTTTAAGATATACATTTAGTGTTAATTTCATAAAAGAATAAATTTTCATGTTTTTTTTTTACTTCTCTTCTATTAAAAACTTTTCTATTTTAGAATATGGTTGGAACTAGTAAAAACTAGGCCAAAAAACCATGTGAGGGAAAATGAAATTATTGTATGAACGACATCCCTAATTCCATGGGAGGTAGAGTTCAGAACATTATGTCGATGTTTTCCCTACTATCTCAGGCTATGAATAATAACCTAAATCATGTAAAATATTCGCCTTCACCCAAGAAGGATAAACTATCTATTGATTCCTTTATGTTGAAATGACCATTGGAATTTAGTGGAACTTATGATTCTCTTTTCATATAATACTAGGTTAATTCAGTGGGGAAGATATTTTCTGTGATCCATTATTCTATGAAGGAGAAGGTTACTCCATCCATTTATCATTTTTCTGGATAATCTGACCAATGGTGGGAATTGATTAACAACACCAATATAGAAGATGAAATGGAAGATATAGAGTAAGAAGATTTTAAGAAAATATTTTTTACCAAGAATTTATCTCAAACTCGTAAAAAAATGTGGAAAGAGAATTCAAAGTGCTAATGAAAAATGAATGTTCTTTGTTTACTTTCTACTGATTTGATTTTTTTCGGTTGTTCTCTATTGTGGTTTTCTGTTTGGTTTATGTCAATGGGTTTGTAGATAAGTTCTTGGTGATGGTCTTGTATCTCATTGGAGGCTCTACGTTTCATCAACTCTTCCAAATCATTGTGTGCCTTGTCTCCCCCCTTGGTCAGTTTCTTGGTGAAGTGGTTATCAAGGTTTCATTGGGATGTGTTGTTAGAAAGTCTTCCAGTTATCCAGGAGGCTATACCTTCTTTAGGTGTTGTGTTGTGATGGAAGAAGATATGTGAGAAGAAGATGTGGTGTCAAAGAAAGAGAGCAGCAATGACAACCAATATTTCCTTGAAGATGGTGGTTGGAAGCTCTTTACTAGTCCTATTTCTCAGAAAACATTCCCCTGTAGTCGGCTCCAATGGTGTTAGGGTGTTGACAGTGAAAGGTGGAAATCATGAAGCTGGTGATATGTCTTTCCCTAACATGCTGATCAATATATACCTGAGTTTTATGTATGGTATTTTTTATTGAAATCTGAGCTGATTCAATTGATATAATGATGGTGGTGTGGTGGGTTTCAATGTCCCATATGATGTGAATTGATGTGGGTATCTCATGGTTCTAACACTGATTTTGACGACACTTTTGAATTTTGGTTTTCAATTTTGAATGTTGAAATCCTGAATTTTGAACGATGTGGGTCATGTAGATGGGGGTTATGTTTTTCAGTTCCCACTTTTCCAAAAATTTTCTTTTAAGAAATTTAAAAAAATTGATTGTGAATGAAAAAAGAATGTGAATATGTCATGTATTATGAGGAAAACTTCACAAGGATTGTAAAATACACCTTGGGTTTTTTAATCAACAATGATATCAAATTAGATTAATTCTTTATTGTTTTAAAACCAAAATATTGAAAAGATTTATAAACATGATTATTTTTTTGTTATGAAGAATCAATTTGATGGGATCTCAAAGTAGTGATAGAGATCGGAGAATGGTCTCACAATTATGGAGATAAAAAGAGAGGAATGGATTTTCATGTTTGTGTGTAAAATGAAAAAGGTGTAGAAGATCTTACTACTAACATGTCAAAAATTTTGGAAAAATAATATTGGGAATTTTCTCTAAGGGATAGGTAAATAAATCAAGTGTGAGAGAGAAGGCCACTAAGATCATGAATGTTGAAGTGACAAAAAGAAGCTGACCAAAATGTTGGAGGAAATGGCGGAAAATCTCAATTATCCACCAATGGTTCAATTCTTCAACTATAGGTAGCAAATGAATAATTCAATCAAGTACAATAGACATTGATTCTTTATGGGTAATCAAAATCAGTATCCACCAAAACCAAAGGAGTAAGGGAAAGATTATTCCATCACTACAGTTGAAGTGGATTAGGAGAATAAAGTCTTATAAGGAACACTTACTATTGAATCAATAATGGAAAAAGTATTATTTGATTATGGTTCTATACATTCATTTATATCCTTCGTGTTTTCTATAACTATTGAATCTAATCCCTGATACCTTAATGTATAGGTATCTGCAAAAACACCTCATAGAGTAATCATTGTATCAAAAGTGTTTGACTCTTCTTTTATAACCACATGTGGGATGATTTTTCTATCAAATCTCATATAACTTCCATAGGTTTAATTCCCTGCTATATTGAGAATGGATTGGGTCTCATTATATAGAGGACAAATCAAATAGTAGGAAAAGTAAATCTCCTTTCATATTTCAAACCATCCAGTTCTCATCTAAAAACGAATGTAAGATCATGAATCTCCTTTGAAAAATCCCTTCACATTGTGTATTTTGATTCTACATGAAGAATCATACATCTCTTAATTGGTTGAGTCAAAGGAAACTGTCAACCTGGAGGAAATTCCAATTGTGAGGGAATACACTGATATATTTCTTAAAGAGTTACCAGGAATTCCCCTAGATCACGAGGTAAATATCTTAAAAGAACCTATACCTGGAGCTACTCTTATCTCAAAATGACCCAACAGGATGACCCCTATATATCTATATGAGTTAAAAAAGAATATACAAGAGCATTTGGACAAAGGGTTCATATGCCCTAGTATACCACCTTTGGGTGTTCCAGTGATATTTGTCAAGAAGAAGGATAGATCAATGCGATTGTATATCAAATTTAGAGACCCAAACTAGATCACTATAATGAAAATGTATCCTCTACAAATTATTTAGGACTTGTTTTATCAACTAAATTAAGTAAAATAATTCTCTAATGTGGATCTTTATTCTAGATATCATCAACTGAAAGTGAATAAGGAAGATATTTAAAATTCTACTTTACATAAAAGGAATAAAAACTATGAGTTCATAGAAATTCCCTTAATAATTACTAGTTACATTGAAATATTCATGGATTTGATTAATATAGTATTTTGAAACTTCATCGACAAATTTATGGTAGTTTTTAGAGACAATATTCTCATTTACTCCCAGAGAAAATAGACCATGAGGAGTATGTATGGATTGTGCTAGAGACAATAAGAAATGATAAAATGTGTACTATGTTTAGAAAGTGTGACTTTTTGATGCAAGAAGTCTCATTCATGGGGCATGTGATCATAAGTGATTGATTTTTTGTGGACCCATAAAAGAAAAATTCAATGGAGAAATAGACCATACCCACAAGGGACATGGAAATACATTATTATCATGCATTATCTAGGTACTACCGATGTTTTGTGAGAAAGTTTTCAAGATTTTCTAGCCTGCAAAATGTGTTGACACAAAAATGGGTAATGTATGTCTGGATGAAATAATTTTAGGAAAACATTAAGGACCTCAAGAAGAGGCTAATAACTACACCTGTACTCACACTACCAACAAGTGGAGAAGGTTTTTTTATATACAATTATGCTTCAAAGAAAGGAATGAGTTGTATACTCATTAATAATGAGAAAATGATTGTCTACTATTCACAAAATTTAAATATCCATAAGAATAACTACCCAACGCATGATATAGAGCTAGTAGTTATGTTTTTTCCTTGAAAATTTTACAGCACTACCTCTTTGATGAGAAGTGTGACATATATACTGATCACAAGATCATAAAGTATATATTAAGATAAAATGTTCCCAATACTCATCAAAGTATCTGATTAGATCTAATAAAAGACTAAAATTTCTCTATTCAATACCATCTAGGAAAGGAGAAAAAGGTAACTTATGACCATTGATGAAAATAACTGGCTACTCTTTCCCAGATGAGAATTGAGAAGGACCATATCATTAGTGAAATGAAAGGTATATATCTGGAAATTATAATGACAATAAATACATCCAAGCTTTCCTAAATTATTTCCTAACCATCCATCCAAGATATGATAAGGGGGTACAAAGGGATGATCTAGAGATAAAGAATAAGGTGAATGGAGTAAAGGAAGGGAAGATATAAGAGTTTAATATAAATGATGATGTTGTGATTTAGTTTGGAACAAGGATTTTTGTGCCCTCGTCACATGAGATAAAGATGGAGGTATTGAATAATATACCTAGCTCATATTTCTCCATCCATCCTAGAAGTACTAAGATGTATCATGATCATCAAAAATACTTTTTGTGGGACAACATAAAGAAGGATATTGAAGAATATATCTCATGCTTCTTGGTATGTCATCAAGTTAATGAAATGTGAAAATTTTCTAAAGGTATGATGCAACCATTTCTTATACTCACATGGAAATGGGAGCACGTTACTCTAGAATTTGTCACTAGTCTCAAGAAAAAATCCAAAGAAAACAATGAGATATGAGTTTTAGTGGATCAAATCACCAAGACTGCCCACTTTATCTCTATTTGGGAGGAATATTTTTCACTTCAATAAAATTCCAAGATATATGTGAAGGATGTGGTGTGACTTCATAGGGTACCAATTTTTATCATCTATGATTGTGATCAAAGGTTAGCTCTATATTTTTGAGAAGTATTCAACATGATTTGAGAACTAAAATGAACTTTAACATGTCCTATCACCTCAAACTGATGGTCAATATAAAAGGACTATTAATTTTCCTAAGGAAATTCCTAGATCCAACTAAATTAAATTTAAAGAAGTATGGGATACACCTCTTCCATTGGTTTAGTTATCATAAAACAACTACTTCCAACTGAGTCTTAAAATAGCACCATATGAATCTCTATAAGTGAAGTGATATAGAAATATGAATTGTTAGGAAGAAGTTGGAGCAAAAAAGCTACTTGGACATAATCTTATGAAAGTGATGACAAATAAGGATCAATATATCCCATAACATATAAAAGATACTCAATGTCAGAAAAAGATCTATTCTAAGAACCATCAAAAAGGCATGGGGTTCATTGTTAGAGATAAGGTTTTCCATCAAATATCACCATGTAATAGATTCATGAAGTTCCTAAAGAAAGGAAATCTTATCCAATAGTACATTGAACCCTTTTATATACCTGATCACAAATGATGAGAGGCATATATACATTCACTCCCACGCAATACGGATCAATTTTATGATGTGTTCCACTTATCTATCCTAAGGAAGTACATAAATTTCCCCAAACATGTAATGAATCTAGAGGTGATACAAATATAAAATGATATCTAATATAAAGAATATCTAGTTAAGATCTTGAACTATAGAGACAATGTTCTATGCTACATGGCTACTCACCTTGTCAAAGTGTAATGGAGGAACTATAAGTATGAAGAGGTGACCTGGGAATAACAGAAAATAATGAAATAGAAGTATGCTAACTTATTCTGAGCTGGGAATATGATTAAAAATTTTGCAGATGAAATCTCTAATGTGGAGAAAAATGTTACAACCCAGAGTTTATTAATAATATTTGTTTTTTAAATAAATATGTATTCTATTATATTATATAGTATTATACACATAAAAACTATATAGAACTCAACAATAACTTCATTCCATTAAAAGATTCTTTTACATTAATCAGTAATTAAACTAATTAAAATTCATAACATTATAATTGAAAAAAAAATAAAATAGAAAAGCTAAAATGGGAAAATATGGATCTCCCCAATCTACAAGAATCATCACCCCCATTGAAAAAACTACAGAGAAGAAGAAAAATGTTAATAAACCAAGAAAAATTATAAAAATGGAAACATTCTACCACGAGAGTAATTTAGTATAATATTGAGTGAAATAATGAATTTTTATTTATACGAGGTAATGTTACTGTTGGAGTAGTAACCTGATAGCTGGAAACAGTAGCCTAACTATTGGGAATAGTAACCCGACCCTTTGAATAGTAATTTTACCTAAAAATAATAAATGTTGATATAAGTAATATTTATCATGATTAATTTACGTGAATATAAATCTTTTAATTCCAAAAAAAATAAATACCATGATTAAAAATCTAAAACAAAATATAAGAACATTTTAAAAAAACATTATCATAAAGTATATCGTAGAAATCATAATTTTGATAATTAAAATTGAAAATATCTATTTTAGAAACATATTTTGATAAAATTAATATTAATTTTTAAGTCATCACATAAAAAGTCTGCAAGGGTAATATTTTGGTAATTTTATGAAATACTTCAATTTTCAAGCGAATAGTAAAAATACATTTTTTTTCACTTAACTAGTGTATCTTAAATTACATCATTTCTGATGTAATAATGAAATAATAAATTCTATAAAAATAGGTTCTTCCATTTTATATTTAATTTCATAAATGGTTCAACAATGTGAAACAAAATCAATTTACAAACCTTAAATGAGCTTTCCAAAACCTAATGTATAAACTGATTCTTTAACATAATAATTTTACTTTATTTCCACATTCCTTTATAATAAACTAATGATTTAGAATTATAAAGAGTATTTAAAGTACTAAAATCATTATATTATATTAATATATGATTTATAATGACGTAAATTCAATATTACAAGTTTTACCTTTTGATATATATTATTTTATTCAATACTATATTCTAAAAATACCCCTCCCCACAATTATAAATAACCTCTACGTCTCCCCTTGGAGAACCACTACTCACACCCATTCCAAAGTCCAATATCTCCCCAAATACTAACTCTTAATCCACTTAAAATCCTTGGGTACATTTCAGAGAAATCCAACTCTGACCACCAATGAGTGGTAATGTCATACAAGAGAAGCCACATTGGGGATTAAGTAAGTTCAGATCCAATTTTCTCTCTTTTTTATTTCTTCTTCATATTATATTTCTTTTTTCAACCAACCCTTTCAAAAGAAAAACATAAAATAATTAATTATATATTAATTTAAAATTATATTAATTATGTTAACCTACTTTAAGTATCATAGTACTATATATACATAAATTTTAAACTTCTCATTCCCGCTCTCTGAAAAATATCCCATGAAAGGTCTCTTTACCATTTACGAATTCATTTTCAATGTAAAAAATTAAAAAAATCATCATGTATGGATATTATAAAAAATATAAAATATATAAAAATTTAAATAAATTCATTATAATATTATTTAATAAGTTATACAAATGTATAAATTACATTTAAGAAAATAGAGAAGTTAAAGAGAAACTCGATATATTTAAGAAAAACATGATATGAAAATGCTTCAATTTCATTAACTAAAATTAATTAATACAATCCAATGATTATAATTGATACATTTTTGTATAAATAAATATAATACAATTCTAGATAAAATTATTAAAAAATTTATTTTTATTATTCCAGAGCTGCAAAAGTGATGAAAATAAAGAAAAAATAATGGTAAGGGGATTCTCGAATCCAAATACCCATATTTGGTTTATACCTCTTTCATGGAAAATTTAATTGTTGATATTAATTTAATGTTACTTAAATATAATTTCATTATTATAACCTCTTATTTTCAAGGATATATATTTTTTAACTTGGTTTTATGAAAAATATATATTTTTCTAAAATAACTCTTCTTTTCAAAACACATATTGAGTTTGCTTGAGATTGTTTATTCTTCACTAAATATTGATGATTATTATGAAAAGTTTGTTCTCCATTTATTATTTGGGAACCAAAAAATTTATTCATGAATGTATTATTTATGAAATTTGTATAAAACCCATACCTTTCCATGGGTTACTTTAGGACTACAATTTTTATATGTTCTATATAGTATGCATGGTTCTGTAATGTTATAATGTGGAGAGTGGGACCATAATTATATAACCCTTCAATGAATTTGATAATATTTTGTATCTCATGAGATAATGTTCAATATGTGTAGACAATATTCTATTTTTTGTTATAATTATGATGTTACAATTATGAACAAATGTTATGCATGTACATAATGCTAGATTTGTTCCCAATGATATGGGGTATTTTTCCACTAAGAAATAATGTTTCATTTTTTGAATTTTCTATATTCCAAGAATTTCTCCATATTTTCCCTCATGATGTTGTTAAAAATCTTATTCTTATGTAATGATGATGATTATTTTTATTCTAACTTATGTCATATTGATTCATGTCCCTTATTCATCCTATATCTGGGTTTTTAGCTCACCGATTTCATTGATTCATATCCTTAGGCGATTACTTATACTAAGGAGAATGTGAGGGAAGCTAAGAATATATATAATAAGGAATAAAATATTGTTATTGTTTTCTTATGAAAATATTATATATATTACTAATTGACCTAATAAATTAATCCTTTGGATCAAGGATCTGTAACACTATTATGTTTTTATCATTAAAATGATGATATAGTTGTGCAAGAAAAAGATGGGCCACTAAAAAAACCATGAACAACCTCAGCTATGTGAACTGTGGGACTTACTCATGGTCCCTCTTGCCTCCTGTAGGGACTATTCTCCTTCATAACTATCATGGGGTCTTGAGTTGATACCCTATGTCATGGTTTAACAATTGGGTCCCACACGAGCCCATGTTGAGTTTTTCTTGGATATTTTCATTTTTGGACATATTTTTAAATAAACTCGATAAAAAAACATGGTTAAAAACCAATTATATAATGGAATTCAATATAAAATGCATTGAATACTCTATACTTAGATCTCTATTATATACTTACTTAATCTCTTATCTATATCTCATTATATATAAATCTTTATAACTACTTATTCATCTTCAACACATCAAGAACTAATTATATGGAGCTGTTCTCCTTCATAAAAACTAAAATCTTAATGTTCTTTACATTAACACTTTTATGGTTATCCCAAAACAGTAAAATATTGCATGGAATTTAATTACTCTTCTTGTATACTTTTTTGAATATAAATTTCATGTAACTTCTTCAATATCAAAACTACTTTATTATTTTTTTATACAATGTATCTCCTTGGATATATGTTTTCTTTAATATAGAACTAGTTCAACAATTATATGATTTATTAAGAGAATTGTTTAATTATGACACAAAATTCCATTAACTGAATCCATAAAAATTATCTAGGAATCACCATGAAACTAAAAGTATTTAATTGATGTTTCTTGGAATATCAATACTTGTGAACTTCATCCAAGATCCATTTACTTGGGAACTTTTTCATCATATTGACATTAATGAAATCTTCCTATATCATTGATAACCATTGAAAACGAATGAATGTTTTTTGACAATAACAAAATCTATACACAATGTGGGCCTTTCAAGAAATACATAATTGTTATATGTTATAATTTGAAGCCTAAAATTATCAATACCCATTCCTCTGAACTAAACCTATTAGTGGTAAAAATACCTTTGGGAAACCAACGATGGTCTCCAAGGTCTCATCATGAAATAGATACCCTACATGGGTTTATCATTATCAATATAATATATTGATCAAATAGAATTTATTCAGATACGATTTCATCCCTCGATATCAACATGATTGTCATATGGCCTCACTGGCCTCATAGGAAAAGACATATTTGAACAACACTAGAATATAAAATAACTACCATATCAAGTCACAATTCATTATATGTCAGTACACTCTCCCAAGCTATCCTTAATCTACATATGTTCTACCCCCCAATGTGCTCACATTCTAGTGGGGGGGGAGGGGATCTCTCACCCCATTATCATCTCAACCATCTTAAAGGATTCAAGGAATATCATGGTTATATCTCTAACATCCGTGGAATTTTTTTCTAAGTCTATTATGAATCACTAATCAAGGGATCCAAGACACCCATCATAGGGTTCACTATGTAATATTCATATAATTTAATTAAAACCCCTAATGGTCCAATTTGTCTCATAGAAAATTATTATAATCAATCACCCAATCATTAATGGTAGAGAGGCTAATCTATTGCCAAAGGTATTTGAAAATTAAAGTATATATTTATAATATTGGACTTGACCATCAGTGGTTGTGGAGTCAAACTAAATCTCAATTGTATATCATGGGACTTGAAACTGCATCTATTCATTCATAAGCATTCATTCATAACTAAATAATTTATTTAATTTAAAATTTTCAATCACACAGATTGTTGATAGGACATATAACATGGTGTATTAATAAAATTCATAAAATATGATAAATTTAATTTGAACAACTTACCTTATACATTTTGTTCCATTTAAAAAACCATAACACCATAACTCAAAATTGTCCAAACGTCAAACCATATCCCAAAAACTAATCATATACCATTATATCCAACTAATTAATTATTAAAATTTATAATTAATTATCCAATATAATTTTAATAATTTATAATTAATTTAATTTTTTTAGTAGGAATAATTTCCTAATAACTCACCGAGTTATACCATCACATTAAAGATGTATAAAGTTCCCTTGGAAGGTCCGCAACATACTCCTAACACCATCCTAGGTAAAATTAAGTAAAAAATTGATTTAATTGATAATTTAGTATAATTTAGAAAAATAAAATAATAAAATTGATCAGGGAATGTGCCTCCAACAAAATGGTGTGTGATGACATGTGTTCATCATCTTAGGATATTATCTATCCACATCGAGAACACTCTCTATCATAACGATATGAATCCACCTTCAACTGATGAAATTATCACTAAAATATGCTATATAGAGAATAAAAATTTGGAGGAGAACTAGGGGAAAAATAAGAGGGATAACAATACCATAATCATTGATGAAATTTCTAAAAAAAAATTCCCCTCTTCAAGTAGGTTTGAAGGTGAAAGGAGGGGCAAAGACCCTCTCGTTTGTCTATAAGTAGGGGTGGGGGAGAGAAAAATAGGCTATGGGATAAATCCCCATACATAAAAATGGTAAATTCATATTTTTATAAGAAATATGGGATCTCACTTTACTTATACATGGTTTACTAAACTGTGTGTAAAACGTGAAGTTAAAAATATCTTCATCAACCCCCTTCACATGGTTTAGCTTCATAATATAGTATACAAAGAACCAACCATAAATATTTTTCTAAAACTATTATTTTGTTGTTTTTAATAGTTTCACTATAACAAATTTTCAACCATAATCCATGAACCAATCCAAATTTGACCTTCATGGTTTCCCAAAATGGTTTCCCAAAACATGTACCTACCATAAATTGGGAAAAAATGTTTCATTTTTTCTGAGAATCATCTCAATGATTTTTTATTTAACTAGATCACCCATGAAACCTATTGGGACTCAATACATATCCAAAAACATCTCCCTAAGAGGATTCAAATATATAAATTCTAATTCGAAACAAAATTCTCATAATTACACATTCTTTAGATTCGAAATTTAAAATTTCTTCTAGAATTTACAACCCAAAA
Source organism: Viscum album (assembly GCA_963277665.1). Lineage (NCBI taxonomy): Eukaryota > Viridiplantae > Streptophyta > Magnoliopsida > Santalales > Viscaceae > Viscum > Viscum album. The sequence goes on from OY728147.1 coordinate 162,242,070, forward strand.
AAACATGGTTCATTAAATATGTTATGACTAAATGATAATTTTCATATGGAAAAATTTTATTTAGAGATACTGAATATTGCCATGAGGTAAACATTATTTTTTATGCAAGATGTACTACTAAGTAGACCACTTGGTGTGTTATACACTATGTATTTTTTATGTCATGGGTTCATATTTCATGCTGAATCGTAATAAATGAGTTTATCAAGACACATAATATGAGAACTTTCATAATTTAATAAAATTATTATACAAGACTTAATGATTATCTAATACATGGGTGGTTTGGTATGTTTTTGATCTTATAATTAGTTTATGCCTAATTAATATGGGATTTGTCCTCTCACATGACGAGTATGACGTATATTACCATGATTGAGATAAAATGGAAAATTGTATCTACTATGACCCGAAAATTACATAAATAAATATTTCATATTATTAGATGAATATTCATTACATATTATTGTGAAAAATTCCATAACACTAAAGGTTTATTGTCTTTGGAAACTTGTATAGATAACAAACTGGTACATAAATGTTTTTCATCATCTCACACTTAGTTCTTAACAATATTCACCCTTATTAGACATATAATACTTAAAAAATTCTTTATATCCTATGTAAACTGAAACATAGTAATGGGTGAGATCAGATGCTCAGTAAAGGAAAAAAAGTGATATATCAATCTACAATCATACACAATCATATCACAAGCTTAAGGGTATGCGAGCATGAGCTTAACATTTGAAATTAATACAAAAAATTCATATACTCACGATACATGGTATAAAACATTGTAGTTCACAATACAATAATAGTAAAGTAATTAAATCGCATGATCCATTAGAGAAACAAATATTTATAAGAGAACATCATAAAAGAGTGGAATAAAGTGTTTCATAATCATAATCATATAAATATTATGTTAGGGATATTAGAAATGACATTTATCGCATGTTGAGATTAGGATAACCACCTATTTTCTTTCATTTTTCTTGAGATAACCTCTCGTGTACCCTCTTTTGTAATTATAATAACCTCCCATGTTCTATATTTTTGGATTTTGATTACCTTATATGTACAATTTCATCTCAAAAAACAATAACTTTTACCCAAAGCATTAGAGGGATATAACAAACCCATCCATTACATAACCATAACCCATTTATATATATATATATACATACACACAATAAGATCATGAAAACATTTATCATACCATCATTACTTAACACATAGAAAAGAAACAAGAATAATCATGATTTCATAATAATAACAATAAACGGTATAGGGAAAGAATAAAGGAGATAATATTTGATCATGTCCTCAATAAAACATAAAAAACATCAAAGGATTTTGTTATATATAAAAAGTGTATAAAATGATCACTGGAACATTTCATGAATAAAATAACTTTTCGTTTTAAAATAGATTATTTATAATCTAAAAATTTCAAAAATATTAATGAAAAAATTTTCATTGAAAATAATCAGGGAAACATGTAAATTACGATTTGAAGTTATGAGAAGTCATGATGATGGTAAAGTCCATTCATGTGGTGTACTTTGAATGAAATATTCCTTTCATATTTTCTATAAAATTTCCAAAATTCCACATTTGGAAGATGACTAGAAGATTCATTTTAATATTTTTTATATAAATTAATACATGGGTAATAACATATTTATATAATCATTGGGTAATGGTAAGAAAATTATTGATAACATTTTAAATAAAATATTTACATGGAAGATAGGATTCCGACCGAATAGAAAAATAGAGTCGATTTTCCTGAAAAACATTATTTAGTTATGTTAAGTACCTAAAAAAGATGAAAATTAATGCAAACCATATAATATATAATAATAAATATATTAAAATAAAATTAATAATATTTTTGATAGATTGATCATATAATATAATCATTGGAATTTTTTACATAAACAATCTTGATAGAAATTGAGATTGTAATGGGAAACTATTACCACATGTATGAATTTCATCACAAGCACTGTAAAATACTAAATAAGAAATTAAAACATATTAAAATTATATACTATAACCATATTAATTCCTATAATACCATATATGTCTTACTTATAACATTTCAAAACCCATTTATTAATAATTATTTAATAAAATAACTCTTCTGGGTGATAACTATTTTCTTTTTCATGAATGCTTTGATTAATCTATTATGGACATGAATATTGATCATGATTAAATCATATAATGATTATTAATAATTTTATAATTATAATATTTAATTATTATATTCACTTTTATAACCATTCATATTAAGTGTTAATGAAAAATTAATTACATTACTTCATAGAGATGGTAGTCTGTACATACAAACAAGTGATATTTTCTACTTTTTGATGCATGTAATTAAAGAGAGGTTGATAATAATTCAAAATTAAATAATAATTATTATATCATTAATAAAATATATATACACAATCATAATAACCAAGCATGAAATATGGTGATGGGAAATTAATTATATCACTTTGTGGAGGCGGTACTCTACACATACGCACACACAATACGTTCATTTCCCATTTGAGGGATAAGAAGATGGAAATTTTTTGGACATCATCATATTAAATAGAATTATATTTAGGATACACTATTAATCAATTTTTTATGGACATAATTGGTTTATTTAAGGTTAATTAAGAAATAAAAATGAAAGAGCTTGCTGAAGATTTATACCTCCTTTTTTAGAGACATTTTTGGATGACTGCATAATCCATTAAATATTATTCTTATTATAAGAAAAGGGGAATGGGGATGTATGAATGGAATACAGTAACGTTTTGGTGTAGGTATTGTGTGAATAATTAGGGTCAAATGTTTTGAATAATGGTTGAGAAGAGGTGTACTTTTATAAGATAGGGGAGGGACACATAAGGATTTATATAAAAATATTTCAACAAAATATTGTCAGTTTCACGAGAAATTAGTAAGAAATGGAAACTTATTTAATAATAAAGTAATATTAAATTTAAATATCTTAAAAAATAATAATTAGAAAATTTTATTTGGTATTCTCACCCTTATCACTTAATTTAACCCCCAGTAAACCCATTTTAACATTATCAGTGCTCACAAAATAATAGAGTTTTTTGTAATTCATTAAAAAAAATTAATGTTTCCACTATCAAATTATAAAAATTATGATGATTCCAAATATTTAATAAAATTTAACATATTAAAATTAAATAAGTGGGGGGATTTAATTTTAAATATGTACAAAAAACACAATAAAAAACCTTTTTAGAAAAATACATTTTTAAGAAAAAAAGTAATTTAATTATATTTATTGCCTTTTAAAAACAATATAACGAATCAATTTTTTTCATGAATATATATTATATAAATTTAATTAAAATAATTTTTATAATTTTAATTAGACAATTATTTAATATAAAAACACATTTCAAAAATAATTTGTTTTGTGAAAATACGTTTTTATGTCCAAAAACATCCTATACCAAAATCAAGTATAATGGGGACTCCTATATAATTAATTAGATTATTTATCATTAAATAATATTTATATTTCTTTAATATAATATTTCAAACATTATGGTACTTTTAAATTTCTTGATTTAATAAAAATAAATGACAGTTTTACAAAAATTTGTATCATTTACTTTTGAATGAAAAATAAATATTCATGGAAAAAATATAAAAAATTCACCCAAAATATTATTGAATTTTTTATCTTAGAAATAATATTCATTTACACAAATTTATGTTTTAAAAATAATAATATCCATGTGAAAATTGAAATAAAAACCATTTTTGAAGTAGATGTATTCTTTAGGAATAAAATTCGATTACAAAAAATTTATTACTTAGTTATTATATATTAATAAGTAAATTTTCATTACTTAAAGCCTTTATACATAATTTTAATAAGGAAATTTACACTATTCATACCTAATAATTTAACATCAATGTTAAATAAGATTTCTCTATCACTATTTATTTAGACTTAGGGTTTTATATAAAGTAAGAAATTGGATACTTATAGTTAATTTATATGGAAGTACTCATAAAATAATAGGGTTTTACATTATAAAACTCTTAAACATCCCTTGAAAATTCCTAAATATTATATAAAAAAATTATAATATCTATTCTTCATCACATACTCAAGTTCCCATTTAGTTTCCCCAAATTTCAGATTCCTCTATATTACTATAACTAGGTGAGTCCACTTTTTCCATATAACTATATCTCTAAGATAAAAATATTTTCACCAGTTTTTCATCAAAATAAATAACATGATCTAGTGTTAAACCCTCCAATTTCAGTACATGTGATGGAATAGTTATGTACTTACTCAAAATGGATACATATAACACATTGTGAACTTGAGAGAGGTTCAGTAGAAGTTCCGAGCGATAATATACATTCCTGACTCCATCAATTATCTTAATTAGGATGATATATCTATGGATCATATATCACTTATTACAAAATATGATAAACTTATTTCATGGAGAAATTCATAGGAATACGTTTCTCATCAATATCTAACTTTATAAATATAGCGACCCGAGATAAAAATACGTGGATATTACATCATTTTAGATGAATAATTAGTAAAATTACGAACACATAATAAGGTTTATTCATAACATTGATAACATGTAATTAGTTTCACTAATAAACTTATCGACATTAAATCAGGTCCATGCATATATTGTGAACATGTAATCATGTTCACACATAAAATTTATGCTTATGATTCATCCATAATTACCCAATAAATTAGAGTAGGATATAAGTCCCACCCATATTATAGAAAATTCACTCATACATGTGCCACATGATAATAAAACATTCATCATGCTGTGAACCATAAAAGACATAGGTTTTTAAAATATAAAATAATAACCCATGAAATAAAATACGTATCATGAACATTTTATAACATCATAACCTATAGAAAATATATAGGTTTTATAACAATTTCATTCAATCATAACACGTTAAAAGAAGTGGGTTTCAAAGGAATATAACCCTTGGAAGATAAAGAGGTGTCGTAAGAATTATTCCTTCAAAACACAAACAGTTTAGGAAAGAATATGAAAGAAACATTTGGATCATTACTTATAGTGGATTTATTAACATTATTATATATCATCTTAGATGAAAAATAACTTGGAAAGATATTTTGAAAATAGTTATTTAGGAACATATTATTTCAACTTTGAAGAAGTATTTTTAAGGCATGAAACCCCATTTAAATCCATTTTCATTGAAAAAACATTGAAAATATATAAAGAAATCTTGAATTCATTTCGAAAACCTTTCTCCTTCAAAACATATAAAATAATATTCCAAAAAATTCTCTGTAAACACATTGAAAACTTATAAAAAATCTTGGAAATGTTTTGAAAACAATTTAATTGAAATTAAATTTAACAGATAATTTTCTTAATTTTTTTTAAATTTCGTAGGACTTTTGAAAGAAATGACAGCGGGTAAATCCATACTTGTTGTATGAAGTAAAAAATAACATTACTTTTGTAGTGTTAAAAGGATAGAAAAAATGACTTGTTTTAAAAGAAAAAATAAGATTCCTTTGAAGATATTTGTAAAATAAAAAGGGATAAAAATGTATATTAAATGTTATAGGATAATGGTAAACTATTCTTGGAATCCTTTTTTAGAAAACATAGATTTCAAACCGAAGAGAGGGTAAAGTTGAGATTTCTTAAAAACAAATTATTTACTATATTATGTACCAAAGTGTATAAATATTGTACGAATACCTGAGTATATCATGAATAACTATAGTATAATAAACTTTATAATTTTATTGAGATATGGATCATAATATTTCATCAATGGAATCATAAACATAAACAATCTCAAAAAATGATGATATTGCTTCAATAAAACCTTATAACTTCGTAACATGGGAGAATACACTCCGTATAATGAAAATAAGTTAAATGAATATTAAAATATCATTAAAATAAGTAATTTTGTGACATAACTGTAAAATGAAATTATATAAACCTGAAAAATGAATTTAGGAGCATAACGAAACACGAGTCTCAATGAAGACAAATTGAGACAAAAATATTTTACTGATTTGGTAGATTTTAAAATATTAACCCCATGAAATATAGATCTTAAAATGAATATGTGAGTACCCATAAATTTTATTATAATATAAATATAATTCAATTTTTAGAAGTACATACACCACACAAAATAAAAGTGTGGTGAACATAGCATGTATCTCACAGAAATAAAAAGTAAGATGAAATCCACTTACCTTGTGTCTCGACTCTCACCATACTCATTAAAACCACCTGTAAAATAAATTTAAATTTATTATATATGTTTTAAATAACCATATGATTATATCTAATACCATATATGGTTTAATTGTGACCATAAATTATCCTCTTGTTAACAATCCTTTGTTAAGGTTTTAGTTCAGGTAATATTCGCTTTATTCTTCATTTGCATCTTAATTTGTTATAGCTTTGGTCCTTATACATATATAATTATTTATATAATTTAAAACATGGTATAAATATAATTTATATACAATATATTTTAATTATAATAATCTATAGAATATATATTTTGGAAATGGAATACATCGTTCATGTAGACGGTAGGCCATACGTACACATGAACACTATTTCTGTTTAATTGTTGTGTTGAAAGAAAAAAAAGTAAAAGACACACACATCTATATATATCTTTATTAAATTATATTTATGATATTATATAAATGATATATATTCACTAAAACCATCCTTAATACAATCCACGTTGTGTATGAGTGAATCATATCGCTTTGAGGGGGCGGTAGTCCACAATTCCTCAAACGATATTATTGTATTCACACAAGGTAGAAAACATAAAAGTATGTTCTAAATAGAAATTACAAAAGAAAATAGACAATATAAATATAATATATATCACATATAAACATAGTTTCTATTATAATGGACACTGTGATATGTGGTGAATGAATGAAAAACCATCATTTCGTGAGGCAGTAGTTCACCATACACATAAATAATATTTTTGTTACCCATTAGATGGTGGTGTGTGTATGTTTTGGTCGAACCATTTGCATAAAACAATCATAGTATAATTAGGATAATTTTTTTACATAATAATTGAATAAATAGAGTGAAGGGCTGGATATGGAAAACAAAAGAAAGGACTTGGGAGAAGACATTACCTCTTAATCGGGATACTCTTTCTGGTTTGTGCCAAAAAGCTTCCTTGGATTGTTTTATACCCAATGGAAGGATTATAGGAGGATGGTATAATTTATATTAAGTGTATTGGTAATATATTTTCTAATATTAATAGGTTTTATAGGTGTGAAGAAGAGGGAGAGGTGATGGCCTTTTATATGGAAGGAAACAGACTCACATGGTTTTTTTGGAAACAAGTTAGGTGTACCCATGATCTTAGATAAACAAAGAAATAAAAAAACTAATTAAATAATTTAAGGTTTATGGAAGAAATTTGTCCATAAAGTGGGTTTTCTACAATTTTATAGGTCATTCATCCCCTAATATTAGGGTTTAGTCCCAAATTAAGTTTACTTTAACCTTCACTATTGTGATTAATTTTAATCAATTTTACTAATATTTTGGGTAAAAAAATTATATTTAACCTATTGTAATATAAATATTATATTTATTAAAATGGTTTATGTTGGTTTTTAAAGTCAATTCCTAGATTTAGGAAAATTAATAATATTATTAATCCCACATATGGGAAAAAAATTACAGGTATTTAAAGTAGATATAAGTTCAAAAGTTTATTATGTTTTATTTTCAATTTAAAACTTAAATTTATTAAAATGAAATTATTTGTATTAATATATGTAATATTGATGTAGTGCTAACTTAAAAAAAAAATTTATAATATAATTTAACATTAATAATTTTTAAAATGGAAAAGAAATTTTTAACTTAAAAACAGTATTTTACACTATTCATCAAAAAATTATGTTTATAAGAAAAATAAAATAAAAATCAACCTAAAAAAATATAGACAATTAATATTCAAAAATGAAGTTTAAATTAAAAAAATTAAATTTTATATGTTTCAAAAATTAATTTTATTTTTAAATATTGGTCATTCAAGAAAATAGTTTTTTCTAAACATAAAATGACTTTATAAAAAATAATATCTTTCATTGATAATATGTTATATATATATAAAAATTATAAGTAATATTTAAAAATTAGTTATTACAATTCATATAAATATTTTTAATGGATAAGTTATAATTCTCACATTTAAATAGTTAATAAAATGTTGTTTCTTAATAACAACTATATTGAATGTGACATATGAAAAGTCGGTGTTGAGGGTAGAGCGAGCCAAGTCGGTATGGTGTGTAGTGAAAACCAAGTCAATATTGATTGTATCACAATCCATGTCAGTTCAATTTTTAAAGGAATTTTAAATTAGTTTTCAAAACATACACACACTCACACCCACCCACCCACACACACAAATATATATATATATATATATATATATATATATATAAATATATAAATAACTAGTTCTAGTGTCGCATGAAATGAAAAATATCAAAAATATAAGTTAATTAAAAAATAATTAAAAAAATCTCATTGTATAACATTATACCCCTCTTAAAATTAATTTCCCCATAAAAATTATTCTGGTTTATCAGTGTTTTGACACTTGAAAGATTCATTCATAGAAACCCACATCATAATAATGAATACTAAAACTTCCCTTAAAAGGGAATGATTAAACCATAACGGTTACCCAAAGTAACATATTAGAAGGTTTCCATATATAAGAACATTGGTTCCGAAGTGAAAACATTAACATGAAATAAAAATAGAACTATCATGTTTTGATGGAGAGTGATAGAGAAAAAGTTCAGAAGAAAGTTTCCAATCAGAAATCCATAAATCTGTGACGAACTAAGGGACTATCTGATTCATCAGAAATGGAGGTACTTGAACAAAATTTTTGGTTTCAACATCCTTTTTCCTAAAATTTAATAATTTTCAATTAAATATATACTTTCATTATTTTAGGACAACCTCACCCTTTATTTTTTCTTTATCCACTTGACCTCTTTCTAAAAAAAGGAAGGTGAATTTTTCATTCCTAAAGTATTAATAGAACATTAGACCCATGACTTACCATCCCATTTGTCATTAGTGAACCTCAAAACAGGCTATCAAATATGCATAAATCCTCATATGGAATGATAACAATTTAATATTACTGACTTCATCTAATTTTTGACTTAGTCAATCAATAAATGGTCAACTGTATACCACTTCTAAAATATAATTCACCCTTTATTCCTTAAAAACAGTCTTATCTTAAACCAAAAACATTTTTATTAGAAACTTATGTCCATCCCTGAAATTATAGAATATAAAATTGGATTTTATTATTCCATTATATATGTAGGGAAATATAATCTCATGAAATCACACTAAAAGATAAACAATATGACTTTTATATGGATCATTCATACTAAATCAAAAAGAAAATTTCCAAATAATGAGTGAAGGACAGGTAATCCTTAATTATCTTGGTTCACCTCATCCATTATTATCGTATATGATTTCCCTTTGTCCTTTTTACTTTTGGTTTTTGGGGCTTATTATTCACATTAGTATTTGGATTAGGGAATTGATTCACATAATTCCCAAACTCCATGCACTTGAAACAGAGAAGTGTGGGTGGGTTATTTTATTGATATTTCTCTCTACTAATTTCATTGAGATTATTCTTGTCATCACTACTACATTTTTTTCTTAGTGGCTAGGCTTCCCACACTTGTAACACTTTATTCTTCATTTTAGGAACAATCCTATGTTCTCTTTATCATTGTTTTTTAAATTAGGAGTTTGAAAACTTTTCTTCTCTCCATGGTTTTTAGAATCCCCTTTGATCTTCATCCTACTATTATTGTTAAAACCATGAGTTTGATATATTACTCAAAATTCCACTTCAAATTTTATTTCACAATGAAAAATCTCTTCGTATCTACTAATGTATCTTATGGAAAAAACCATTCTATGGCATGGATTTATGCCAATGAATAACCAATAAACATTACTTTTAGGTTGGATGATAATACCTGAAGCGTACCTCACAAGTCTGTTGAAATTATCCACATAAGTACAAAATGATTAATCATACTTTTTCTTTAACTTAAGAAACTCTTTTCCATATTCATACAAAGAACATGAGGAAATTATATATTGAATAATAAGTTCATAACCTCATCCAAATCCAAGTAATCATTTTGATCTTGATTCTTCTTATTCTTTATTACAGTCCAGCACAGGTCTACTACACCTTCTAATTGACAAATAGCTAGAATAACTTTCTCAGGATCCAAATAGTTGAGAGCGATGAATATATTTTAAGTCGTTTTGATCCATTGTTCAGCAATAAGGGGATTAGATGAACGAATACATGAAGGTGATAGATGCCCCATGAAGGACTCAATAGAACACTGTTCCATACTTTTCATGTTTGGAAGCTCAAAAAGATTCATTGATTGAGAAATATGTGATAGTATAGAAATGATGTTTGTTATTTTATCTCCATATAATTAAGATATTTAGGAGTAAATTTATTGAATCTTCCATCACAATCATCATTAAAGTGGTTGCTTTGGGTTACAATCATGTTCTAAAACCAAAATCATAGAGTAAGAAACAATTATCATAATGAGGAACCACATAATCATAAAAATTCACTTATATGATGTCAAAAGTATGACAACATTCATAATCGTTGGCACTGTTATTTTATCCTAGGTTACTCATAGACAACATATATTTAAATCATTCATGATGGTTTCTGAAGAGTTTGTGAATTCTCAAATCATATCCCCAGGGAGTGTCAAAATAGGTGTGAAGTAAGGATCATTTTCTTATGCCATATTATCTCAAGTTTAGGTCCAGAACATCTTTTCAATGTTTTTACCACTAGGTACATCTGTGACAAATCCATATCCACTTGTACTATCTAGATAGGGATGTATTTCTAGGAAACCCCTCACTCTATAATTTACCAAAATTCCAGGACATTTCCCTAAATGTTAACTCATCCTTATACTTATCCTTAGAGACACCCCTAGACATATCTTTATAAATATATCTAGTGATCTCACTAATGTTTTTATCATCCTAGTTTCCAAAGGCTGACTAAACATTTCCTTTGATACTAACTAAAGTGACCCATTCTTAACATATATGGATATTAATTCATTTTAGATGAATACTCAGTACATTACAAGAATACTTGCTTGAGGACAATAATAGCTTAGTATATTTGGAAACATGGAAGCAAAATATTCTATCCTGGTGAAATATCTTCAACATCTCCCATTAAGATCAACACATTTATTACTTCTTCTCAGAAAATTTCTTTATAAAATGGTAAAAGTAAACTTAAGAAAGGTGTGATCTCAGAAGCTCAGTAAGGGTAAATAAATGAAATTCATAAGAATAACATGAAAAGAGGGTTATGTAACATAAAAATAACATTTAATGATCATACCTAGAATATTATAGATCATAATAAAGAGTTGCAGTTCATAAGGCGTGGATCATAAGAGGATTAAGAGTATAAGTCATGAAAGTATAACATATGAATAAGACATGGAATTAGGGTCACGAACATTTTTTTATAACTTTGTGAACATGTATAAGTAGAAACAAGTTCACTCATTAAGTTAAAGACACTAAATTGACCCCCAACATCAACTTATGGACATGTAACTAGGTCCATGATTAACATTGTGAATGTGTAATCAAGTTCACAAATAAACATATGGACATGAAACCAGGTCCATGCATAACATTGTGAACATGTAATCAGGTTCATTCATAACATTGTGAACATGTAATAATGTTCATGCATAAACTTATGGATATGAAAATAAGTCCATTCATAGCATTTTGAACACATAATATTGTTTTCTCATAACATTGTGAACATGTAATCTGGTTCACACATAATCTTATGGACATGAAACTAGGTCCATACATACATTGTGAACATGTAATTAAGTTCACACATAACATTAATAGTCAGGAATCATCCATCGTTACCCAATTAATTGGATGGAGATATAAGTCCCACCCATCTCATAATAAAATCATTCATACATGTGCTACAATATAATAAAACATTCATAAAACTATGAACCATAATATTTATAGTTTTTATAAGCATTAAATCATAACCTGTGAAATGAAATGGGTATCATTAACGTGTCATCACATCATAATCTATGGAAAATAGATAGGGTTCATAACCATTTCATCGATTCATAACCTATGAAATAAGTGAGTTTCAAAAGATTATAACTTGTGGAAGAGAAACATGTGTTGTAATAATTATTCCTTCAAAATGTAAACCATACCAGAAATTATATGAATTAAAACTTTAGATCATTTCCTAAAATGGCTTGATTAACATCAAAAGATGTCATCTTAGATTGGAAATAACATGGAATGATATTTTGAGAACATTTGTTGAGAAGAATATAATTTATTCTTTGAGGTAGTCTTTTTAAAGAATAAAACTTTTTGAAATCTATTTTCATTTAAAATACATTGAAAGCATAGAATAATGGCTTGAAATCATTTAGAAAACCTTTTTCCATGAAAAATTATAAAATAAGCCTCACAATGTTTTTCTTTTAAAACCATTTGAAAACATAATAATAATATTGAAAATGTTTTGAAAACCATTTCATTGGAAATAATTAAAAAAAATATCTTAAAAATTAACCTTTTAAAATTGAAATTGAAGGTTTAAAGAAATGATGGTAGATAAATCCATACATGTCATACGAAGTAAAAAATAAAATTCCCTTTGTAGGGTGAAATGGATAGAAAAATGACATGTTTCTAAAGTGACAAGAATATTCCCTTGAAGAGATTGGTAAAAGACAAAAAAAGGAAATAATAATTTTAATGATTATAAGATAATAATACTATATTCTGGTAACATTTTTTTTTGAAAATATAGGTTTCTGACTGAAGAGGGGGTAAAGTCGATCTTTCTTAAAAACACTTTATTCACTATCTTACTCACCAATGAGTATAAATATGGTAAAAATACATGAATATATCATGAATAAAAATAGTATAATAAATTTCATGAATTTTATTTGATATAAGGATTATAATATTTCATTAAAGTAATCATAAACATAAACAATCTCGAAAAGCGATGAGATTGCTTCAATAAAATATTATAACATAGTCACTTGGGATCACATAATACATGCAAGAAAATAAAATACAATAATTATTATAATATCATGAATAGAAGTAATTTCATGATATAACATGTAAAATGAAAGTATATAAATATCTAAAAATAATTTATGTGCATAACCAAACTTGACTCTCATAGAAGGCAAATTGAGACAAAATTATTTTACCAATTTCATAACTTTTGTAACATAAAACCCATGAAATATAGATAATAAAATCGACAATATAATACCAATAAATTTTTCGTTAATATACATATAATACAATTTTTATCAATATATAAAGAAACCAAATGGAAACGGTGGTGGACATAGAAGGTATCTCACAGAAATAAAAAGTGAGATAAAATCCACATACCTTGTGTCTTGACTTAATCATACTTGTTCAAAGAACCTGTATAATAAAAATAAATTTATTATAAATCTTTTAAAAAAACATATTCTTATATCTAATACTATATATTGTTTTATTATGACCTTATATTACTCTCTTGTGAAAAATCATCTGTTAAGGTTTAATTTCTGGAAATAATCGCTTTATTCTTCCCATGTGTCTTAATTTGTTATATCATTGGTCGTAATACTTATATCATGATTATAATAATATAAACGATGATATAAATATATTATATAAAGGTTATATTAGTATTATAATAATCTATATAATATATAAGTATGAAACAGAATGCACCATTCCTGGAGACGGTAGGCCGTACATACACATGAACCATATTTATGTATAATTATCCTATTGAAAGAAAAAAGTAAATGAAATATATGTGATTATATATATATAATTATTGTAATATATTTATGATATCATATACATTATACATATTAACTAAAACTATCCTTAATACAATCCATGTAGTGTATGAATGAATCATATCACTTTGAGTGGGCGGTAGCCCACACATCCTGAAACTAAATTATTATATTTAAACAAGATAGAAAGATTCAGAATATATTTTAAATAAAAATTACATTAGAATAAAATAATTTTAAATATAATATATATCATATATAAATATATTTTACATCATAATTTCCACCATGATAGGTGATAATGAAAAAATGAACTATCATCGTTTTGTGAGGGTGTATCTCACCGTACACAGAAACAGTGTGTTCATTAACCATTATATGGAGGTTTGTATAAGTAAAGGTAGAAAAATTTATAGAAAAAAATATAGTTAGGGTAATTTTTTTAAATAATCATATGATAAAGACATAGGATGGGTGGATATGGAAAATAAATAATGGAATTGGGAGAAGACGTTACCTCTTAATCTGGTAATTGATTTTTGATTTGGGCCAAAAGGATTCCTTGGATTGACATAATCCCAAGGGAAGGATTTTAGAAGGAAGATATGATTGATTAAAAGTGTATTGTGCATATATTATTTTAATATAGGATATTTTATAGTTGTTAATAAGAGGTAGAGGTGGTGGCCTTTTATTTGGATGGAAAAGGAATCACTCGGATATTTTGAAAACAAGTTAGGTGTACCCATTCTATTACCAAAAAAGTTATAAAAACCAAAATAAATAAATAATTGAAGGTTTATGGAAGAAATATGTCCATAAATTGTGTTTTTTAAAATTTTAAAAGTCATTTGGGCCACTAATATTATTGTTCAGTCCATAATTAATCTTAATTTGACCTTAACTGATGTGATTAATTTTAATCACTTTTACTAATATTTTTTGGAAATATTTAAGATGATATTATTTGACGCTAAATATTATACTGGTTATAATGGTTTATTTCAGTTTTTTTTTGATATTTAATTCACAAAAGTGGGATAATTAGGATTAATGTTGATCCTGCATAGGAGACAAAATTTTGGGTTTTAAAAGTAAAACGATGTTCAAAAAGGTTATTATGGTTTTTATATTTTATTTCAAACTGAAATTGATTCTAATGACATTAATTATATTAATATATGTATAATATATCAAATTTGACCTTAAAAAAATTTAAAATATAATTTAAAATAAATTATTATTTAAATGAGAAGTAGTTTTTTACTAAAAAGCAGTATTTTTTACTATTCATCAAACAATGAAGATTCTCATAAAAATCCCAAAAATTCACCCAAAGATAATTTCAAAATTATAAATTAAAAAATGATGTTTATTTTTTAAAATTAAATTTCAAATTTTTCATAAAATTAATTTTATTATTAAAAGTGGTTCATTCAAGAAAAAAATGTTTTTAAACATAAAAGGAATTTACTAAAAATAATATATTTCATTAACAATTTTTTTATCTATATAAAATAATTTTAATTAATATTTCAATATTAGTGATTACTATTAATATAACTAATTTTCATTGATTGGTTATAATTATATCATATAAATAATTATTAAAATAATGTTTTGTAGATGTTGCGTCTAATGTACTCTAAGTCAGTGTTGCGGGGAGTGCAAACCAAGTCGATATTGCATATAGTGCAAGCCAAGTCGGTGCCGTTGTGAAAGGAATGATTGAATTAATGTTTTAATACACACACAAAAAAACACACACACACACATAAATAACTAGTTCCAGTTTCACGTGAAATGAAAAATATAAAAAAGTTAAATTAATTCAAAAAAATCAATTCACAAAATCTCTCGGTGTAACAGTATATAACCTATGTTTGTGAGTATAACTCTTTTAATGACCCTATGATTCCAGGATGTACTGTTTAATGGATCTAATATTATATGCAATTTCCCAACATTATTAGGTCCTAATAGATTTATTTCACCATATACATCCCATCATGTTGGAGTTCTATACATCTTACCATAGAGTGACTCATAAGGATCTATCTGAATGCTTGAGTGTAAGCTATAGTTATAAGAGAATCTAAAAAGAGTAAGGTATTGATCCCAAACACGTATTAAATACATATAACATCATTTCAATATATCCTCTTTGTTTTTAAGGGTTCTGTTGTACTGAAAATAAATATGAGGATGATTTGTAGTACTAAAACACTACTTTATATACAGATTTTACTGAAGTCTTCACCTAAACATAGAGGTAATCCTTGAATCTAGATCAGATACATTAAAATTTGGTACTCAATAAGAAATTAACACTTCAATAACATATATAATGGAAACATGATCATGATATAAATCTTCTTTGATATAAATTAAAGATACTAGATTCCTAAGATGATCAACTACAACCAAAATAACAAAATATCATTTTTGTGTTTTGGGGATTCCGATGATAAAATCCATAATTATGTTCTCCCATTTACTCTCTTGTATAGTTAATTATTGTAACATATTATTATAATTATATATATTATATTTACAATACTAATATACCAAGCATTAGGATACAATATCTATAATATATATCTTTATATTTCCCCAAAACAAATAATCTTTTAGATATCTATACATCTTCATACTTCATAGATGAATAAATAGTAATGAACTATGAGCTTCTTATAATAAATCAATATTTAATTATTTTATTTATTGATCACATACATGGTTCCTAAACCTTACATTCCATACCAACCAAAGATAAACTAAGTAACATTTCTCACCTTCTATTGCAGCTCCACATCCTCCTTTTTCTGCCTCATTAATCTTCACATGTATAAATGGAAAAATAATCACTTGTGAAAGATAATATTTCTATCCTTACATCAATATTTCCTAATCCATCCTTTATAAATCCATAAATATTGGATCACTTGTGATGCAAATCATAGTTAATCTATCATTATCCTTTTAGTTCAAATCATTAGCCACCTTATTATCTATCCTTGGGGGATAATGTATTTAGAATTCATAGACTTCTATTAGACCAAACCATCTTCTACGGTGAATATTAAACTATTACTGGATGAATAGAGATGTTAAAATATTATCATCAATATATATTTCACACCGTTATCCATAAGGATAATTCCCCGATATCTTCAACACAAAAATTACCACAGGTAACTCTAAATAATGAATCTGTAATTTTTATCATTGACCAATAATTAGAATGAGGAATAAGCTATCACCACATTGTTCTGCATAAGAAAATATCCCCAAAAATTATTTTATGAATCAATATAAATAAGAAACTATTATCTGCTATATGGTAGCGAGAGGAAATATTTTCTGACCTACCTTCTCTTCAACTACTTGAAATTTTCTACATATTCAATAGTTTGGAGAAACTTTACTCCATTTAGAGTTAACTTAGTGATTTTATTAAATATCCATGAGAAATTCTTCAAAAATAATCTATAATATCAATATAATCTAAGAAAAATATAGATATTTGGTACAATGTTGGGTCTAGGTCAATGTTCAATGACTTTTTCCATTGATGGATGCACTGATATTCTATTTCTTGAGGTTATTTGACCCAAAAATTAATCATTATATAACCAAAATTCACATTTGTAAAATTTATCATATATTTTATTCTTCATTAGGTTCTCACAAAAAATCATATGTGATATTAATTCCCTTCCTTGAACAGGAAATATATTATAATATCATCAATAATGATTACCAGAAGCTAATCAAGGAAATCTATAAATAATATATTTATTAAATCTGTGAAGTTATTTTGTTAATTACAATGGCCAATTTATATCAAAAAAAATTATTAAATTATGTAACTTTTATGGAAGGATATCTTGGGTATGTATTCAAATTGGACCCTAAATTGATAATATTAGGATTGAAGATCAATCATGGAGAAATATTAAGCTCTTTTTAATTTTGTTAATAAAATTATGAACACAGGGAAGATGATATTTGTTCCTAATTTTCAGCATATAAAGTTCATGATAATAAATGAAATGTCACATTAATCTATATTTATTCATAACAAAAAGAATAGGTTCATCCCGTGGAGTCACACTCGTCCTAATGAATCCCTTATCTAAATTCTATAGAACTTGGTTATTCAATTCCTACAACTAAATTGGGGCCATTCTATATGGAGTATTTGAAATAGTTGGGGAACCAGGTAAGATTTATATTGAAAACTCAACTTCACGATTCATATAAATTAAAGGAAAATATTTCCAAATTACATAAAAAATTCCCTTATAGTATTTATCATTGATGTTGAGTTTATTTCCTAAAATAACAAATAAATACCCCCTTTGGATAAGAATAAAGACACATTCAATGGATGAAATTTTCATAAGATATCCTTATTTATACTTGGACTGATAGATAATCATTGGTTGGTTTAGAATATCAAACACATTTTCCATTACTTAATAATTAATATGGGATCTATATAATGGGATAATATCCATGCCAAAAAATTACATCAAATGATACTAAAGGGAGAATAATAATATTTACAGGAAGAACATCCCCACATAATTGAATTAAAGAAGAATCCTAGACTAGATATCAAACCATAATAAAATTAGGTGTTTTTATATCTAATTAAATATCTAATCATTTAGGTGTTAATGTGATAACCTTATAAAATTATTTATTTTTAAGAGTGGGAAGAACCAGAATAAAATAAGATATTATTTATTCTAGATTGGATGATAAGTGTAACTTTCACAAATTTTGTATCATAACCCATATCGAAAATAGTAATCACATGATCTTCTAAGATCCAACTCTAGTATCATTGACTTTCTAAGGAGTTAAATACCTAAATTTATTATGGGTGTTGACACAAGTTCCATTTATTATACATGGTACCATTTTTAAATGATGATATATACATAGCTAGATTTTGAATAAAAAAATAAATTATGAATCATAGTATATAATTACTTTTAATTTATTAAAAATCAATGTTAATTATTTAATTTATTCTCGAAAATTTTATTAAATTTTATAAGGTCTTTTAATTAGGTTCTATTCTCTAACTTGGTTATTTTAAATATGTTTCCTACTTTTTCTATTAATATTTATATGATAAAAATTGTAACAACACAACTATAGAAACCAAGATAGTTAATTTATTATGTTGGTAAAGAATACATAATATCACAATACTATAGAACAAAGAGTTTATATGTTTTGAGTGAAAATATGAATACATGAACATTACATTATATAAGAATCTTAAAGTAGATCATATAAATACATGAAATATTTTTTATTTATCCATACTTATTCTTATGTAACATGTAGAAATATTCATGTTTTCTTGGTAAAAAGGGAAACAATACAAAGGGGTGAGCTCAACTACATAGTAATGGGTATCATAAAATACAAGCTCTTATGAAATACATGAGGAATAAAAAATATGTTAAGAATAAATAAGAAAATAATACCATATAATGGATAACATACGAATAAATATATATATATCCATGTATTACTAAAGAATGAAAATTAATAATCACATGGATAATAATAAATGGTCACATAATTATGGAACATATAATGTTAGATATCATAACCATAAAATCAAGGCCTTGGACAAGGCATCACACACAAATGATTAGGAAGAAACCAAACACACAAGCTAGTTTATATTACGAATCCCACTGATGCATTTAAGGGATCTATAATTTTGGTCCCCACTCCCCATATAACATGTATATTTCATCCATCATATAAATATATATTCTAAATAATAATTATCTTAGTGTCCCCTATGGAAATTCATTCATATTCACGTATCTGTAATCAATTTTTATCTATATAGAAATAATAGATATATGAAATATAAATATATCCTATTAAATGGAATAATATTGATATGTATATTAATATTAAATAATAAACTTAGTAAATATAGTAAATTAATAATATAATGGAATTTACCTTTATTAAGAATAATGATAGTGATATAACAATGTAAAATAATTTGATCATATAAGGATATAAATAAGAAATATTCATAGTATAAATTAGATTTCAATGGTATAAAACTATTGAAATAATATAAAAATAACCATTAAAAATTAATTTTATGCATCCAATATATTTGATATGCATTTGGGACATAAAAATCATACGAAAAGGATTCCGGGCCAGTGTGTGTTGATGGAAAAGATGAACTTGTTCTAAATTCATGTTTAATATACTTGGGACCTGATAGAAGATCCAATATCTATATAACTATCTTATTTTAATATAAAAATCCAACTAATCATAAATAATACATCCATAATATCAAAAATTCTTGACAAACATAAGGATTTGGATAATGGAGTTTATGGCTATATAAATACATCAGTAATATAACAACATAAAATGTTGGTATGATGATAGTTGATTCTGATATCTCCTAGATAATAGAATAATGAATTTATAATAATGAATCATCAAAAAATTTAATATTTTAATGAAAAGGAATTTTAAAGGATTCCAAAAATTAATGGAAGTGAACATGTTTGGAACCCTTATATTGAAATATATCTTCTTAAGGAATCAGAAAGAATGACTTAGAAACATAATAACATCTTGGAAGTTCTATTGAGAGATAATTTGGGAGTATAAATATTTTCAATTATTTTATAATAAAGTGAAATGGTAGGATAATTTGTTATTTATAATAAATGTTGTAAATTTTTTTATTAATTTTTTGATTAAGGACTTTTAAATATAGGTTGTGGAAAATTCAAAACTACACGATTTACTATTTTATTAAGTCATTATATTGAACATTTAAGGAATTATTTCATACTTTTCTGAGTTTTATAACTAAAATATTTTATTTTATATAACATTGGTTATTTTAAATACTTTTATCCTCATAGAATTGTTTTTAAGAACTTAATTTCAATTACATACATTGGAAAGTCAATTAAAGGTTTAGAAATTAATTTTAATATATTAGAATACATTACATTGTTAAATTAATATATTTTTGGTCAGGTATTATATAAAATAATTTTTTTAATAATTTTTATATCATAATGAATTCAAAATAATTACTATATATGAATGAAACATTTTAATATTTTCCAAACAATTATACTCTCTCAAAAAATAATGAAAAATTCACCATGGGCTAATTTAAATACAATGGTTCCAAATTTAATTTTCATAATAAAATTTTTATATATTATAAATTAATTTAAAAAATAAAACTCCTAAGGTATTTCAAAATCATTCATTTGGAACTCGAAATATAAAAATGGATTTTTAATAATTTTTTTATTCCAAGAAATATGCATGTTATTATATAGCTATTAATAAATCAATATACATTATTAATAATTTTTAATTATATTATTAGAATGTTATCATATGTATTTTATATGAAAATTTAATGTATAATGGTTACATTTCTATTGTAATGGTCATATTAAGATGTTAATTTTATAATGATTACTTTACCCTTTCATTGGCCATATTACCCATCATAAATACTCTTGAATTTGAAATCTAATATCATTAATATATTTTCCTTTGTTCCTATACCATGTATAATACTTTTCTTATTTTTTTCATAATATAAATGTATCTTATATATTAGGCATTATATTTATAGTATGATATCCATAGTTAAAGATTATAGTTATTTTTAGGTTGTTATATGTTATGTATCCCAAGTTGTGGCTATTATAGTGAATATAATTTTATAATTTTTTTAATTTTATTATGATGATGAAATATATTGTATTTTTTCATGTGATTAGAATATAATAATATATTTATTTAATTTTATTAATATCATGGGTTTTATATCATTAGTTTTTCTTTGTGACTCATTGTGTTTTTATAAAAGGATAAAACCATTAATTCCATCCTTTAATTACTTTCATAAAATGATGTTGGAACATTCACATGTGATTTTCAAACGTGTATATTAAGGTTTCTTTGATAGAAATAGTTGTATTGAAACATTGATCATATCCTACTTGGATTATTCATCACACCTACTATATATAATTTAGTGTGTATTAAGATTTCGTTTTTTATGATATAGGTAAAATAATTGCTAGACTTGGACATGATGGGTGGTCATTTCTTGGTTTGTTTATAGAGCAGGTGAAAATTAGAGAAAAATCACTTTTCACAAGGTGATGGGATGTTTTTGGGATTATTTTATTTATTTATTTTATTATTGTGAATTAAAACTTAATTTTCATCAATATATTTCATTCCTCATTTTTTATTCAACTTTGTATTATTATTTTTCGTTTAAACATGTTTTTTATGATGGTTTATAGTTTCTATCATGTATTATGTTTTTATACATATGGTTAATTAATATTTTGTTATGTTTATTGATTATATTATTATTAGATGTAATTTATTTTTAAGAGTTATTATTTTATTGGTTTCATCTCCCCAAATTATAGTGTGTTCATGTAAAATTCTTGGTTGGAATTCTGTTTTGTTTTATCTATAACATGTATAAATCATTCCAAATGGAAATGTTTAATTCCTATATAACTTATTGATAAAAAATAGTTATTACGAATGTGAAGGTTTTTAATGATGAAACAGATGCTAAATATATAGTGAAATAAATTATAAAACTAATCTATTTTTATACAATTTAAACAAAACCCAATAATAAAGAAGTATAAAAAATAAAATATAAATACATTTGTAATATTTTGATCAAAATTGAATTTATGAATTCAATTAACCTTTTATATCTATTGATAACACATCTAATTAAGACCTTGGTTGGATTATCTTCTTATCCATGTGATTCTAGTCAATACTCTGTTGAAAATAATAGTAGGAGGAAATTGAAAAATAGTAGATAAAGACTTGGATGAGAAAAGCATGGAAACTATCTTATACGAAAAACAACAGATAATATTAAGCAACAAATTATCTTTCTCTCAACTAAATGAAAAATAAAACCATTCTATTTGATTTTTATAGTACGATATTCACTAAATGTTCTCTAAGAAATCAAAATTTTAAGCGAACAATTAAAGGTGAAATAAATTGAATCCAATGGTCATTAAGAGCATTAAATAGCCTCCAATTGTGAATTGAGTCAAAAATAATATTGGGAAGTGCATTAATGGGCCTTAAAATTAGTTAAATCTAAAAAATTATGTTCAAAATTGATCAATATAGGTAGGATTATTACGTTTCCACATATAATGGGCCTTGGAAACCCATTACTCTAAAACCTTTCCCAAATCCCATTTTATCTTTCCAATTTTCTCATACTTATTTAATAATAATATAAATAACTCATTATATATATTATAACACCATTTAATCATTTAATTATATTTTTATTATATATATATATATATCAAATTTTCAAAACAAAGTACCATTTATGTTTATAATAAACACATACATTTTACATATGGACAAATAACATTAGTATGGAATTCTCAATCAGAATTATCTATTAAATGACCCTAGAGAGCTGTTTTAAAGTTATAAATGATCAGAAATATCATTCATAATAATAAAATAAGTGATCTATTTATAATGAAATCATATTTACTAAAATTAAAAGAGGATTGTTGTGATTTAATCCACAAACTTTTCATTAGAAAAGCTCATTTTTTCTTGACATCAAGATATAACATAACACATGTATATTGTAAATGTTGTATAGATTTTATATTTTCTAAATTCCCCAATTAATATAACATTATAAAATTATATCACAAGTAATTAAAATGTTTTAACTATAAGATTAATTAGTATAAACTCAATTGGGGGCCTTAATTCCATTAGACATTATATATTACAAAAAAAATCATATCTTGGTTAATCAAATCTCTCCACTTGATTAGTGTCATACATAATTACCTTATGTTAAGAAAAATTATTAAATGACTCTATATAGGAATTAAATTATGAAACATTAAAAGTTAAGAAAAATAATTGACAAAAAAAATTCAAGGATCCATTGTTAGTTTTCACCAAATTAGACAAATGAAACATATATGATAATTTATGTGGTATGCATCAAGCATATCAATACAAATAAAAGTTCACCAAATTATATCCTATGAGTGATTAAATATATATCTATAATAATTATCCTACTCAAACAGATGTTAGAATATTATCAATGCTCAATTAGATGATCATAAACTAAGGATTACCTAAAAATAAATATATTTCATGGGGTTATTATAATATCATATCTCATGGTCCATAAAACAAAAAAATGAATTATATTGTATTAACATTAATCTAAATTAAAAGATACAATATATCCCTAAAACAATAACACTTTACATAATTTAGGAAATAAACACTAACTCAATTCGCTTTAGTAACTATGGTAGGTTCACTCAGTTATCAAGATTGGATTATCTAAGTTGTATTGTTAAAAAATGGTATCAGATCCCTTGTTTTATTATGTTATTTGGTAAATAAATTGGATAGAATATATATATTTCAAAACTAATGGGGTACGTTGTGAGAAGGTATCTGGAAAACAATTTTTCATGATGATCGTCGAGTTATTATGTTTTTTAGATATAAATATGTTTATTTTTAACATTTTTTGTTATTTATTTTTATTTTATTTTACTATAAATATGTGCTATCATATTTTATATTGATTTTTATGTGTAATTTTGAGAAATGTTAGGTCTTAATATCAAATTTGGAGCAAGTTTTATATATTGTAGTTTCGATGCATGTGGTATATTCTATGAAAGAAGACTATATAATGCACTTTGAAAAATATAGTAGGGTTTGAACAACCAGATATGTGGTCAAGGGACAATCAAACCTTTTACATGAATTTTTAAAATTCCACTTTATTATGTATAATTATCTTTCATTGATTATGTATCAACTCATATTTTATTTTTTATTTGTTTAAGATGATTTTCTATGATTTTTAATGAAATAATGAGATGATTTTATTGGGTGTGTTTTGATTTATATTATTTAATTATTTTTTGATTTTTATAATTTTTTTTATAATGTTTCATTTAATTTTTGATATTTTTCGAGCTATACCACCAAAAATAGACCCTAAGAACACTCAAAATAAATTCATGTATATGTTTTCACATGGAAATCTATATTCTAATCAAGGATTAGATTAAAAATTTATTTAAATAATCTGAGTCACAAAATGAGAAGTGAAACTTGAAATGTCTCAAGATTGAAAATGGGGATATGAATTGTTTAGGAATAATCCTAATTATTTTAGACGTGATAAAGATCCTAAATAAGTAAAGGAAGGATTATATAGGATTTAAATGATCTTCAAGTGAAATTAAATTATTTAGGATACAAAGTTGAAATGAGACACATTTATGATTGAATACCCTAGTTTTATGTTTTTATAGTTTGTTATCTAGGATAAATTGCATGATAATTGATCATCTAAGGACATAAAGACCAGGTTTACTCTATAGTTAAACCTTAATACCATGAATTTTGTGAAATCAATGGAGTTATTATTCCTTTAGTAGGGTAATCAGACAACCATATCATGCAGAACTCCCTTCATTGATATTTATATTTTACTAGAGATTTTTTAACCATTGATATTTTAAAATATTTCTATTTATAAATGGATATCTCCCCCAATATTAGATAAAATGTGTTTTTTTTGGAATAAATTCCTTTTAATAGTCTATTAATAAGGTTAGTGTAAATAGACACATAAATATTAAAATAAATATTAAGTTCTTATTATACCTTGGGTTTTAGTACATGTGACCTTATAGAAAATAAGAGGAAGCATGGAGAGTTTAAATTGGGAAGCAATGGTAGTACTAAAGGATCATCTTAATCCTATTATATAAAACATACAAGGAATAAACATATTATATGATATCAATGTTTAAATAATATGAACTATAGGAATTTATTCCAATAATCTCCGAAGACAAGTCATTTTTATGATTTTATGGGTCATGTACACAAATGTTTCAGAGTGAATTCTCTAACAAATAGTGGTGTGAATTATTTAGTTCTATGAGTATCCCAGATATATTCAAATACATTTATAATTATGGGAACTCATTATATGTAAAATAATGATTAGGATAGTTTTTTTCATTATTTTATTAAACTTAGGAGGGAGCCTATAATGAGTATTTAATCTTAAACACAACCAAAATATATGTAATTATTTATAGTAGAGTAGAAAATCATTATGTCTGACATTGGATAAATAATGTTTTGAGGTGATATTCTTATTATATTGTCTATAATTTTTACAAAATTTTTTATCTATCACATTACTCTTAAATTTTATTATATCATGCATTAATTGATTCTTCTATCTTAAATAAATTTTTATATAACATAGATCTATATTCCCCTTGGAATGACTATTGAGAAATTTTTCCTATGTATTTTATATCTAATAAAATTTAAAAATTTAATATTGAATGGTATTTATTTATACATATTTTAACAATCTTCAATATTATATTAGAAATTGATTTTATGTTTTAATTCAAATCCCACATAGATTGTTTTCACCTAAAGCGAAAAATTTATTTCATATGGCGGGAACTCCCAATTGTTTCTATGTGAATGAGTCCCCATATCAAGTTAGTTGAGAAATTATCTTCATGAGGATATTGTCTTATCATTACATTTTAAAATATATGTTTCTGAAATTTTATAATGGGAACTCAAGGAGTGATCTTAAACCATTGGTATGTCATTTTTTTGAAGACTTTGTTTGATGAATTCATTGGGTTTCCACCATAATGACCGGTTGATTTTTTATTGATCCTTTTCCAAGGATGAATCATATATACCTACCCTCTAATCACATGGATCCTATATAATTTAAGTAATTTATTAATGATTTATAGGATCTTAAAGTTAAAAGGATTTATTCATAGGAGTGTGTCACTATAGGAATCTCATATATAATATAGAAAAAGATTATTGGATTTTTTTGCCTCTATACATATTACTATAATAAAAATCAAGAAACAATAAATAATAAGATTACCTTTATTATTATTTATAACCTAATCGATAAATTTAAATGGGTAAGGTTGTTTACTAAGATAAATCATAGGTTGGAGAACCATCACCTAAGAGTGAAGGGAACTGAAACCCTGAAACCAAATTCAGTAATATATAAATTCATTAAGAATATCTCATGATGGTGTTTTTATTGAACAATTTCTATATAGTATTTATGGTTATTATGGACCATATATTGCATAAAAAATTGAAAATTTTATCATGGTGTTCAGGGATGATATTTTTAAATATTCAACAATAAAATTATAGCATGAGATTCATATGAGTATTGTATTTTTAACAATTTGATATATCTAATTACATATAAATCTATCCAAGATCCATTTTTTGGATTCAATAATTGAATAATCTAGGTAATGTGGTTTATAAATAGGGAATCCTAGTAAATACAACAATTTTTATGGTGGTTTTTTTCTCTCAGGAATATAAATAATTTTTTTGGATATATTAGGCTTCTTAATTATACATGATAATACTTACTGGCTATGAAATATATTTCCAATTTGGAATAACCTTTTATCCTCATACCTATAAGGGGTGAAATTAATATAAATCCAAAAACTGAAATCATTTTGGATGAGTTGAAACAAAAATTTTCATTGAATAATATTTTTATTTTTCCAATCTTGGGGAATTATATGATATCTATTTAAATAAATAAATTATTAGTTTGTATTATGTTTTTATGTGGAATAACCATGTCATGGAACATGGTTCTCACTAGTTTCCTCCATGTGATAAAAAATACTCAACCCATGATATAAAATTGGAGTAAGGCATGCATTCGTTAAATATTTCGTGAAATTATCTATTTGGTATGAATTTATTAATTATATTGATCATATTGATTTGAGATATCCCATTTCACCCAAAGGCTTCGACCTTAAACAAGTGGGATGAGTGGAATATTTATTGATCTTTTTTTTTACCTTCACTATAATCTTAGAAATGGTAACAGTGTCACTAATACTCATGTTGGAAATTTATATCTAAGGAGTGAAGGATTCTATTATGTAATGGAATATAATAATTCTTTTTTATTTATGGAATATAGAAATAAAAGGGGAGAATAATTTTATATTATTATTGAATGTATATAATACCCTAACTATTGTTTTTTTGATTTGTTTAGAGATACCATCAGATGCTGAATGTTAGTGAATTAGTGGAATTTAAAATGTTTTGTACAACATTGTTGAATGATAAATTTATTATGATGGAATTTTGTTATTAAATAATTATTTAGTGGTTCATATTTCGTTAAAGGAGGTAGAGATAGAGTATTACTATTATTTATAAGGAGTTGGTCATCTAGGTTTAACAACAATGTACTATGTTAGGATGTTTTAATGTTTCTATCCTAGAATGGGAGTAGATATTATTAATTATGTTTATCAATGTATCACTTTTAAAAAGTAAAACACCGAAGGATAGGTGATATGGTTAAACCCTCACATATTCTAACTTGGATGTGAGAAGAGGTATATAGGGTTTTTATCATTAGATTTCATTAAGCCCCTCATAGAAGGAAAAATATTTTCATGATTACTAATTAGATAACTAAATTATATCATTTGTATCTAATCATAGAGAGATTTAAGGTTATGGATTTAATGAAATTATACATGTAGAAGATTAAAACCTACACAATGTGCCTTATATGGTAATTTTTTATAGAAACCCTTCCCTGAATCACTTCAAAAATTTTGAAAAATCTTCAAAAGTATACGAGGAATATTGGGATAACTATATATAACAGGATAAATTTTCATAAAATAATAATTATCAATATTTGATAAGGATCTATCCATTCAATAATTTTTATTATTATCAATCTTAGTCCCTTCTTTGTTATGATAATATTTATTGAATGATTGATAATGGGACCGAGTATTATATTGGTGACAATATGTAAAATCAAGATAATTAAAAACAAATAAAAAATGGTCTAGAGTTATAATAAATAAAATATTGATCATTACTGAATACTATTGTAACCTATAGTGGTTATTAATGTATTTTGGAAATTATATCCTTAACTTTTTTATATGAATTTGGGGAATTAAGAAAGGATTATACTGAGGTATGTTGGACCATTGATATTTTGGAAGGACATAGGAAGGTCCCTTATTGAATAATATTACCTCACAAGATGAAATATATTCATAATGAATTTCATTTATCCACTTTAAGAAATACCATCTTGATCTTTCTTGTATTCTCTATTATATAGATTTAGAGTTAGAGAATAATGTATCCTTTTTAGGGAAACTTTTTTGAATTTTTGATCCTCATAGTAAAGTGATGAGTTAAAATTTCATACATTTGGTACAAATTTTGTTGAAAAATTGTAATTTTTTAGTTAATATATTGAATAAAGTGTCTCATATAGTAGGTAAATGACCTCTCCTTTTATAAATCTCAGGGTATGATGACTTTTTAGGTTAACAAATTACAAACCCATGATTATAGCCTTTAATTTTCTATCAATGTGAAAGTTTAAATCCTATATTATTCAAAATTAATGTGTAAAATATGATCTAGTTGATGATAATCACAATAAAAATTTTAGATTTAATGATAGGAATAATGAAAATACGCTTGCTTTATGAGAATTGATAAAGGGATTTTCCTTGAGTTTTATGAATTATCCCTATAAAGTATATGAGTTTCATAAAAATAAATACCCAATATAGTGATGTGGTGGTGAGAACATCCCTTTTGGAGGTGTCCATGAACACCATACACTGATGAAGAATTATTCTAAAATTGATGAGAAGTAATCCCAAGACACTCATTATCTTGGTTTTTTTGTTTCTGATATCTAAGCCTCTATTATGAAACCATGAAAGTAATGAATGTAGTGTGTCACAATATCCCAAGGATCATGAGTATGATTGAAACCATATAGATATAAATGGTTATTTTTTGTGAATACAGATGATTTTTGAAGGCATATTGATTACATATGTTAACATTTCATAATTATGGATATTTTTGAAGAATAAATTGTATTTGTTGAATGGTTAAAGCTTGATTTATTCTATATAATATGGGTTTTTATACTATATGAAATATATTTAAGTACGAATATTTAGGATAAAGATTATGAAAATGTACTGTTCATTATCATATTAGATCAACATGATGTTTTATTTATACATAGAGTAAGATAATCAAATATCAATTTGTTGAATTGTAATTTTCATTTGTATTAATTCACATGATTAATTCTTTGATGAGAAAGAAGACATAAAAATTTTATATGGACATGGATGAATAAATTTTTTTGAAGTGGGAAATGGATCTTGTTGGATGATATGAGAGAAGGAGAACATGATGTTAAGAATTATTTTTCACATTACATAGTTATTTAAAAAAGTATCATTTTATAAATAATGATGTGGTTGAAAATAATTTGAAGACATACATGGATAATGAATGATAAAATTAATTTTAGGTAATAAAATTAAACTATAGATATACGAGGGGAAATGGGTCACTATTGAGAAGGTTTAGAAGTAAAATTCAGTTGAAAATTTCAAAAAAAAAACATTTTGTTGAACTACTGTTACATCATCATGCAATATTTAATTTTTATATTATAATAAAGGTTAACATGGATTTTATTTATTTATTGAGATATAAATTTACTAAATTAATATTAAAAAATGACTTTAGATCACCAAAATCAGTGGTATGAGTCAAAATATATCATTATATAAAGCAGCTGGTTACATGTTATTCATCGTACAGAGTCCATAAAACAGAATGTATTGTAAAAAATCATTAAATTGATTATTCAATATCAAGATTGTTTTTGGAAATATTAAAAGGGTTATCAAACAGGTAAAAAAGGTTCACCTTAATTGAATCCCTATGTGAAATGTTAATTCTATTACAATTTGATTTTTAGAAAAATTAAAGTAATGCATGATAGAATTTGAAATAGATTTTAAGTATACTTGTAGGACCATAAAATTGTTGAATCAAGTAAGAAAGATAAATAATAAATGTTATCTAATTTATTATGATTAATTTTGAGATTTCAATAACATAATTTTGGATGAATCGACCATGAGTTATGCATCATTTTACTTTATTTCTAGTTATTATGAAACAGTTGGTTACATTTTATATTTCCAAATGTTACTAAAATAATTGAACATTATAGAGTATTAATCATGGTTAGATTAAAATTTATAAGGGTTTCTAATTTTTTTCATGGGTTTGCGAATCATTTAAATATGATTTACATAAACTAATATATAAAAATGTAATATTTATCTATAATAATAACCACACATCTCAATTTAAATTGTTGGTAAAGTTTGTGAATGATTAATTAATGTTATTACCTTAAATCTAAACTACTCCATTCCTTGTATTTTATGAGTTTAATGAATAATAATTGGAAGAGGAATATCATTTTAAATATAATGGGACTTCTAATAGAATATTTTAATGGTTTTTAATCCATTTGTGAAGATTATTTTAGAAAAAATAATTGATGAAAGAATATTATGATGGTTTTGATTTATATATTATGTTTTACTAAAATATATACATTTATATATATATTTGTGTTTACAACCATTCTTATTAATATTTTAGACCCATTAATATGTTTCAAAAGAGGCCTACATTTATGTGTGTGAAATCCTAAAGATCATTCCACACTTGAAGAATAATAAAAAGTGGAAATACACATATGTTGACATGATATGTTGTTGATCAAGAAGAATTCATCTCACTAAAAGCCTTAATATTTTATCTTAGTGACTGAAACATATACTGAGACTAATTCCATATTTTTATTGGTAAATAAGACAGATAAGAGAATTTATGTTAGCATATATTTTTTTCTCTTATAATATTTAGGTATATCAAAAATTTTCAACAATTATTATCAAATATTGAGGGCCATTATCGGCGAGCCAATAAATTTTATAAATAATGAGGGTTAAACTATAAAGATCTCAAGAAACAGGGGTTCTCACTATTAAAAAAACTATAGAGAGGTATATTTTAACATTATATTTTTTCAATATCTTTTATATTTATGGTTATTGGGAGAATAATGTGGATAAAATGTTTGGAGAGAAATTAAAATTGTAATTTGGTTTAGGGTTATCCTCCCAGCCTAATGGGTCTTATAATCCTAATTAGAAATTGTTGTGTGAATTAGGATATCCACCAATCCTCACTAAGGAATATACACTTGAAATATTTGGAGAACCTTATAAAATACCTTAGTGTTAAGCTTGTTTATTTGTATTTTACTGAATTATATTTTGAGGAATTCAAATGAAATATATTGAATGAAAAAGGCTAAAACAGATACAAGTAAAACTTGTTACAAAGGATTGTACATATATAACATGTTTCAAAAGTATCAATACTACTAATTCACCCCACTTAGTAGTTATAAAATGTCTAAATTGAGTTTTAATCGATGTCAGATCCCAATTTATTTATTATTCACCTACCCTAAGGTTTTTACTAGATATTGATTTTGGAATATTACTACATATAATTGGTATTATTATGTAAATGGGGGTTTATCACATTGATTCTGGAATCATATTCCTTGTAGATTATTTTTCCACTAGTATATTTTAAATATTCATAACACAATGTCGAAAAAATTATTTTCTAGATGGTATCTCTTCATTTGTACATATTATATTTATATTGACAATGTTTAAAGGTGAATTAATAATTTGATATAAATTTCCTATGATATAATGAGATATTGATTATACAGGTTTTGGAAGTTACTTATAGGTGGATCCTAAGAAATATGATGAATAATGATGCCAATATATTAGGGAATTTGTATCTCAATGAATGAGATATGAACCTAGTGTAGATGAGAAGTGACCAATCAAAAACATGTATTACTGTACCAAAAATAAATTAGGTGGATCAAATACCAATTCAGAAGAAGTTAGAATACTAGGAAATGTTAATCAATCCATTTTTGAATAATCAGGTAGGTGTAATTAACATTTCCTGGGATAATTACCGTTGAGAGGTAACATGTACCATCTATGAATATTATCTATATGAGGAATTTGATAAGTATTCTAATGATTAATGTGAATATTTCTTCAAAGATACTTCTAAAGAAATTTTTTACTAAATTATGTGAAAAACTTTGGGACTATAATTAGAGATTAAGGTTCTCATATAAAGGTAAATTGGAAGCAACCAATAATGAAAAAAATATAATTAAGGACATATATGATATGAAATTATAGTTGTATATAGTTCAAGAGGAAGTGGAAGTATTTGAACAAATAAAATTTAATATAGAAAGTAAAATTTCATCTTGAAATTTAATATTCATAGATAATAAAGATTACATTATTGGTGAAGGGAATAGTAGGTCATGTGATCACTATAGGGGGTGTAAATTAGTGTGACCCTTTTTTCTGAATTTATATTTCTTTTAATTTCCATTATTAATTTCTCAAACTCTATCTTAGTTAATATATATGGATTTACTTATGAAGTACCAACACAAACCACTATATGAGAATATTATAAATAAATAAGAGATAAAAAGTATTTCTACATTGTTTGACCCTGATTTGGGAATATAATATGTTCTATGTTTGGGTTTAATTTGATACACAAAGTTTTCACAAATATATTAAAGTTATTAAAAAATAATGAGAAGGTTTTGTGCATATTTCAACATGTAAAAGGGGTAGGAAGGGGTTCTCTTTAACCCTTGGGAAAGAACCATCCTTGACAAAATTTTATCTCATAATGGTATATATTCTTCCTACTAGAATGGAATATATTATTCTAGTTCATTATTGTCTTTAAAAGTTCAAAATATTCAACTCTTTAACAAGATATTTAGTATGATTCATGATATCACAACATCAATAATGGAAGGTATTATTCTTTAACAATAAGGCTTTGACTACTAATCTATCTTATATTGTAACAATATACTCATCAATATTGTTCTTATTAGATCAATCTAAAAATGGTTCGTGCATTATGAGAGTAGGTTTTTGAATGTCCTCAATTTTCTAAATATTCTCTAACTTCTCCAGGAGTCTCAAAACATAGTTCAAAGACAAGTAATAATAGTGTCAACCATTCTCAACCATTGTCTCACTATTTTTCAAATATTTAATTCTTAGTTTATATATTTTATGAAAGTAGGCATGTAGTATAAATATATAATTAGATTCATTCTTTTTTTTATTCTTTACAACTCTTCCACAACATAAAAAAGTTTCTATCATTGAATGTGGTCTGTTTATCTATCTTTGACATACTATGTTCACTAAACGAGTTTAATAAAATTTTCACTATTATATCATTCCTAGTTTTTTACTCAAGATATTCAGTATAAAAACAAAATATGAATTTATTTTATCACTTTTATATTTTCATTCTATTATTCATCTGAACTATTTATACTTAGTATCATATGATTATTATTTCGATATATTAATATGGAAAACACCTTCTATCACAAACAAATTATCTATAATATAATTCATAGTCTTTAAATATTCATTAAAACTAATAAAATTTTAATTAACAATGAACATATCTACATCTCTAAACACCCCCATCTCTTGGATTACTTTCCACCTAACAATTATCTTATTTTTCAAAACCAGTTATACTCTTTAAAATTAAAAAACATTTAATCCATGTTGTAATGAATTCTCACATATAGTAATATCATTTCAAAATGATAAATATCTTTATATCATGATACAATCCTTATTAATCTCATGGAATGTATTTAATGTGGTGTGATAGTCAATAATCGCATGGAAATACTCATCATTTCAAAACCACATTCTTCAATCTACACCATAATTGTTCTCAACTAGAAACATGGTTATTCAAATAATAATGATATTTATGAATTAAATACCCACAAATAATTTTTCAAAATTTGATATCTAGTATCTCAAATTTTCTCAAACGGATAATATTCATAAAATAAATTGGAATATCATACATATCAAACAAAATATACTAAAAATACTAAAAATAATAATACTGTTCAAATTTTCCATTCTAAAATATCTTACATATTCTATTAAGAAGATAAAAATATGAAATATCATTAGTAAGATATTATGCATCACACCATGGTTCATTGATTTGTTATAATTTATAAGTCTCTCATAAATATCTTACATATCAATGTATGGTTTTTGACTTTTCAATATTTTGTATCCAATTAAAAAAGTGTCTTATGTATAAATCAGTGAACACTTAAATATTGATGTAAGATATTTTCCTTTGAATCATTTTTTATAGGAAAATTAATAGTCCTCCTTCTTATAATATAGTTAAGTCATATATATTTCTATAAGAATTTTCCCCATTTCCATGATTCAGTAAGTGATTCATAAAATATCTTATGAATGCCTCAAAAATAGGATTCATATAATATTGAATAAATGGATTTTAAAATTTTTAGATCCACCTTAGAGTTTTTATTACATATTTGGTAGAGTAAACCATATGTAAAGTTTTTATATTTTCTAATTTCTTCAATATGATATGGAAAATATCTTCCACATCCTTAATTATATTATGCATCATATACGGTCCTTTACATTATTTTTTTGTATGATATTTATCTTACAGTTATTATTTTGTATCATTCTGTGAATCCTAAATATTAGATAGAAAATATTATTTATCCTAGTGAGATTAATTTTTTCAAATTTCATTAATATTTTTGAATAATGAATTTCCCAAACTTCTTCAGATAACATAACTTTTAAATCCATATCTTATATACATTTGAAATACCTTATTTTCTACCCTCCCAACATATGATCTTTTAGAATTAAAAAATTTATCATCCTGAAACACCTTTCTTGATTAGATCATGAAACTTTAATTTTTTGGTACGCAATAGTTTTCATCCCCGAATCATTATGTAACTTACAAAATTAATTTTGGGTTATAATTAATATATAAATCCTATAGAAACAATGGTTCTAGACTATATCTCTAGAAATTATTATATCCTTCATATATTGTAAGATATGAACTATTAGTTATAGGACATTGGTATCTTATAAACACATAAAACCTTGTCATGTAAACAAAAACATCTAGAATCAAATCATATTTATTCAACCATTTCTCAAATA
Organism: Viscum album; assembly: GCA_963277665.1. Taxonomy (NCBI): domain Eukaryota; kingdom Viridiplantae; phylum Streptophyta; class Magnoliopsida; order Santalales; family Viscaceae; genus Viscum; species Viscum album. The sequence continues at coordinate 162,278,409 of OY728147.1, forward strand.
CAAAAAATATCATGTGATATAAAACACTATATTAATTAGAATAACTTATTATTGATTCATTAGAAGACAATATATTTAATCCTATGACTAATAGGATACTTTCACAACACCAATAAGAATATCAATATAATTTCTTATTCAATATAGAAATTACTATCTATCAATATGTAAAATGATAGAAAAATATAAAACATATGATCTATAGGAAATCCATACAATATCTCAAATTTTATCCTTTTAATTTATAAGGATATTTCTCCATTACTAAACCAATATTTACAACCAACATAATCTTTAACAACATATAACAACCCAAGATTATTAATACATAAGTATCACATCTAAAATTATGAATATTAATTATGTAACATAATGATCTACACTAGAATAATGTAGGCCCTGTTCCTTTGGATACTTGAAAACATAAAAAATTAGTTTATATGTTATCTACATCATATCCCTCAATGTTGATTATAAATATCACAATTCTTAAACTTATCATACATAATATGTTTCTTACTAACTCAGGGAATGGAAACATAATAAAGAGTGAGCTCAGATGCATAGAAAGTGTAAAAAAGAGAGATATAAGCTTAACAAGAGCATAAGGGCATGGGAACAAAAGAATAACATATAAAAACCATACCATGAATACCATAAATCATAAAATTGATTAATGTAATAAATATTGGTAGTTTATAAGACATGAATCATAAGAGAATCAAAGTACATAATCCATTTGAACATAACATTATTATGAGACATAATTTTGTGGCATACCCATTACCATATAAAACCTTATGTCAATGAAAAAACAACACATTCATAACTTTTTAGGATTGGGATAACCACCCATGTACCTGCTTAGGTCTTGGGATAACATTCAATGTACACTTTATGTCATGTTTGGGATAACCTCATGTGTACCATCCTTTTCAAGATCGAGATAACCTCCTATGTACCCTTTAAGACCATAGAACATTAATCATTACCCAATTCATTGGAGGGATATATAGGTCCCACCCATTACATCATAAATACTTTTATGTTTCAAAATATCATAAAACATAGATCATATCATAACCTATAGAAAGTAAATGGGTCTCATAAACATTTCATCATAATATAACCCATGTTAGAAACATGTTTCATAAACATATTTTCATAAGAAATATAAAACAAATAGAGAAAGAATAAGGATAGAATAATTAGATCATATCCCCAGTAAATATTATGTAACATTAAACAATGTCTTCATAGATATAAATTAATTTTTAAAGATCACTTGGAATATTTATTGATTAAAATTAACACTATAATTTGAAAAAACATATTTAAAATATAAAAATTTCCCAAATATTAAATAAATAAATTTAAATGAAAATATCCTTGGAAATTTTTTTTGTATGGTTTAAATAATTTATTATTCATGATGGATGAAAATATCATCCAGGAGTTACAGGTTAAAAAAATATTCCTAACATATTTTTGGCTAAAATTCAAAAGAGCATTGTTTGGAAAATGATAATAATATTCATTTTTGAAATTTTTTTTAAAAATTAAAAAATGGGTAAAATTATATTTAGAAAATAATTTTAAAATAATTAAAATTGAATTTAAATAGTTTTTAGAAAACATGGACACTGAAGAAAAAGGGTATTCGACCGAAGAGAGAAATAAATCTAGTTTTTCTTTAAATATATTTTTATTGAATATTATGTACCTAAAGAGAGAAATATAAAAGGAAAATATTTAATTTTAATATAAAACCTTATGAGAATAAAATTAATGATTTTATTAATAGTTAGATCATAATATGTCATCAATGGAAGCATCATCATAAACAATCCTAATAAACCATGACATGTGAACATAAAACTTTTACCTATTTTCTATCTTTAGAATTGTATGACCCATGGAATAATGAAATTATATGGTTATGAATATCTCATTATAATAATAATAATAATCATAACATATATTCATGGTTATTATATACACTACACAAAGGAAACAAGTGTTGAATATTGCATGTTACCTACAAGAATATATGCTATATGAAAAAATCAATTACATTAAGTCTCTACTTTCATTATATATATTCAAACCTTTCATAAAAAAATTATAGGTTTATTATAAATATATTACAGAACAAAAATTACATATATCATACTATATATTATTTAATTTTCATATTTTATTACTTATTTATTAACAATTCCTTGATAAAATCACATTTCGGGTAATAAATGCTCATTTTTTCATGTATATTTTAGTTTGGTATTTTTTTTCTTACATTGATATTGTTTCCATAATAAAAATAATTTTAAACATGATATAAATATAAAATATATTAATTAGATATGATTTTATAGTAATCCATTAAAGTTATATATAGAAAATGACTTACAATGTTCATGGAGACGGTAGTCCGTACGTATACATGAACACTTTTTTTATTTTCTCAGTGAATGGAGAAAAAGGTAGGTAAATAATATATAAATTTTACATAGTAATTATGATATTATATATATCACATATAATTATTAAATTTATTCTTATTATCTTTCATGTAATGCATAAGTGAAAAATGAATCACATCGTTATGCGAGGTGGTAGTCTGTTGTACATAAGAGTGACATTATCCTGATCCCACATAATGGAAAGTAATAAAGAGTATATGTTATTATAATTATATAAGAATTATTTTGTAATTAATATTATATTTAAACATTAATTCCATTATTAAATCCATCTGTGACATGTATTGGTGGAAAATGAATTGAATTGGTTCATGAGGTGGTAGTCAACCATATACACGATCAACAATTTCATTTTACACTCGATGGAAGTGGATATTGATGTAGTTCATGAAATTATTATAATTAATATTAGTGTATGATATATAATTTTTTTTAATATCATCATGTTTGAATAATATTTTAAAGAGTTAAACAAAAAAAATGCACGGCAAAGTACTCCACCACTTTTTAAAAGAACCCCTTATAGATTACACCAAAAGAATAAATATGAGGGATTAACAATAAAAATATGTACTATAGTATGTGGTGATTTATGTAAGTAAATAATTTGGGTAGCTATTTTCCAAAACAAATGGTTTTTGAAGTGCATAATGTAGTAGATACGAGGTTCCCTTTTTATAAGTCGAGGAAAAAAGACAGCAATAATATTTTAATAGAAAGAGGTGTAACAACATATTATATATGAAAAAGGATAAAACATTTCCCATTATAAAACATTTTATGATTTAAAATCTATAAATGGATGTAAAAAGATATTTTTATAACTATATAATTCATTTTACCCCTTATCTTTTTAGTTTAACCCCTAGTAAACCAATTTAACCACTACTGTAATAATTACTTTTTTCAATTTGTACAATTAATTTGGACAAAAAATAATATGAAATTATTATATAAAATTAATTATGATGATTATTAATATGGAATATATTTTTCCAAATTCCATTCACATAAGTAGAAAAATTAAATTTAAAATTAATCTTTCATATATGATTAAAAACTGGTTTTCCAAAGAGAAACATTCCATTAGTATAGAGAGTCTTAATATCAAAATAAAAAATTAAATTGATTAAAATTACCTAAATTTAATTAATAAATATATAATTAAACTAATTATAATTTTCAATAGAACTTAAAATAAAATTTATCTTTTATATTCTATAAAGGAATAAGAAATATTCTAAAAAATCCATTATTATTTTCACTATTCATTTAAAAATTAATTTTTTGCAGAAAATTATCAAAAAATAAATAAAAGATAATTTCTAAATGAATATATAAAATATGAATTTTATTTTTTAAAATTAATTTTAAAAAATTGAAAAAAATCTTTTATTATTTGTTCTCTAAAATAAATAAAAAACATTTTTTGTGAGAAAACAATGTTTTCGAAACATATGGACTATAATAAAGATTAAATACATTTATGAATATGATTTATTTATATAAAAAAATTATATTTAATTTTTAAAAATTGGTTATTGCAAATCATAACTCCATGTTTAATGGTTTGGTTATAAAAAGCATGTTTAAATAATAATGTTAATAATATACTGTGGTTCATCCAAATGCGACGTTGTGTGTAATACAAGCTATCAAAAAAATAAATTTTATTTTTTAATTTTTTTTCATAAAACATATATTTTAAATTATAACCATTTTCAAATGAATTTATCCCTCAAAATTATCCCACTCGAATAAAAACTACTAAGGATACTTCTACCTCATGGCATCCTCAAGTTTTCTTGTAGCTTCCTAAAACGGGTTGCTTCACCATGAAATCTTGACCAGGTGAGTTGTCTTGTTTCGTAGAACATTATCTAAACAATCTAGAATACGTAAAATGTTTTATTTATTGGAAGGATCATGATCTAATGGTATGACCTCTATGTTTAGTACATGTCAATTATCAGGAACATACTTCCTCTTGAGAGATAAATGAAACACATCTTTGACTTGAGAGTTATTCAGTGGCAGTTCCATGTGATAAGAAACCACCCCAAATAGACCAAGTATCTCAAAGGGAATAATATACCTAGGGATAATAATTCTTTTATTCATGAATATCATAACCTTATCTGATAGAATTTTGTTTGGAAAATCTTTTCCCCAACGTCAAACTCTAGATCACGTTGTTGAATGTCATCATAACATTTCTATTGATTCTGTACTACCAATTTTCATTATTAAATGAATATAATTTTATAATCCATTTCCCCAATTAATTATGGTTCTGATATCTATTTTCCTCTAAATTCATCCTATCACATTGGAGTTCTACAATTATTTTGATAGAGGCCTTCATAAGGATCCATATGAATGTTCAAGTGAAAAATAATGTTTTATGAGAACTCAACCAGAGAAAGGTGTTGTTCCCAACCAACTTTACAATCCATATAATTAGATCTCAAAATCTCATTCAGGGTTTTAATTATTCCCTTAGACTAACCATTTTCATTAGGATTATACATAGTTATGGAACTCAATTCTATATAAAATGATTACTAAATAATTTTCCCTAATAATGACGTAAACATCTGATCCCGACCAGATATAATAAAATGTTGTAATCTATGAAAATTACTACCACCATAATGTATATTATGGAAATATTATCTAGTTATAAATATTCTTAGATAATGATAAAGTTTACCGAATTCATAAGGCAATAAACTACAAACCAAATAACATTATTCCATTTAATCCTTTTGGGGGTCCAATAACAAAATCCATGCTATTGTTTTACCATTTAAATTTTTATGGGTAATGGTTGTAATATCCACCTATAATTTTGTCTCTTAACCTTAACATTAAAAAATAACATGAAATGAGATAAAACATATACAATATCTATCTTTATTTCATCCCAAAAATATTCTATTAGATCTCTATACATCATTTTTCACTTCTAGGATGAATAGAGAATTATGAACTATGAGACTCCTCTAACAGATCCTTTTTCAAATATGTTATGGATGGGACATGTACCTCGTTCTTGAACCTTATCATTTTATAATTATAAAAATTTTACTAAAGAACATTTTTTACATCATTCTGTATCTCTTAGTCTTCCTTATGTGTCTATTAAATCTTCTATTAGATAGATGGTTAAAAACTTATTTGGGGAGAAACATATTTCCCCCTTCCCTCACCATTTCCAGATCTATCCTTCATAAATCTATAAATAAAATATTTTATTCATTTTTATAGATAATATGGTAAGATTTTTTCAAAATAATTCATCAACCACCTTGTTCACTTTCCTAGGGTGGTAATGTATTGACCGTCTATAATCATTAATCAATTCAAACTAGATTCCCTATAACGTGTTCAATTACTTATATGTGAATATATACTTTAAACTATTATGATCAGTATATAAATCACATATATCTATATAAAAATAATTACTATACATATTTATTGAAAAAATTATCATAGATAACTCCAAATCACATGTTTGGAAATTTTTTAATAAAAGTTCAATATTCATGCAAAATAATATATACCATGACATTCTATATAAGAACACATCCAAGTCACTTATTCAATGAATCACTATTGATTAAAATCCCTTCCCAACTAGTGGGTGATGTAATAATAATTTTAATGAATAACATTATCTTTAGATCCTTGAAATATTCCCCACATTCATATTTCCAAAAGAACTGGGATCCATTCTAAGTTTACATGGTGAAAGGATTTGATAGTCCTGAGAAATTCTCCACAAACCATTGATAATATCCTACCAAACCATGAGAAATATAGATCTTAGTCACCATGGTTTTTTGGGATAATGTTCAACAACCTCTATGTTTGATGGATCCAATAATATACCCTCGCTTGAGATTATATGATACAAGAATGAAATCTTTTGTATCCCTAAAGCACAATTTGTAAATTTTTCATATAGTTTCTCCTTCTTTGAGGTGTCTAGTATACTTCTCCAGTGATTTTCAGGATCTTTATTTCCATTTTAATCGACAATATTATTAACCATAAATTATACTATAAACGGATACATGAAATATATAACGACTCTATTCATTAAATCAATAATGATAGTAGGAGCATTATTAAGACCAAATGGAATCAATATATATTTATAGTGACCATAACTCATACCAAATTATGTCTTGGGAACATCCTTCTTCTTAACCCTCAATTGATGATATCCATAATGATGTTAAATCATAAAAAAGTTTTAATATCCATGTAATTGATCAAAAAAGTCTACAATATGGGGTAGAAGAAACATGTTCTTGATTGTGATCATTTTTTGTTATCCATTATCAATAAAGAGTCACATTGATCCATCATTCATATGTAAAAAACATACTAGTGCCCTCTATGGTGAAACAATTGGTTGAATGAATCTCATTTCAAGATTCTCCTAGAGTTTGTTCTCCAATTCATGCAAGTCAGTCAAGAGTGTTATATATGGAGTTTTTACAATATATGTAGCTCCAGGCATGAGTTATATTGAAAACATAACATCATGATTTAGTATAATATTTACAACCTCATATATGAATACATCAATAAACTCTCACACAATAGGTATATCATCCATATTGAGTTTATCCCCAACCATTCGGGATAAAACTGAGTAATTTAATAAATATTTTTAGTTTATAAGACATTAATTATAAGGTAATCAAAGTACATAATGCATGAGAGTGGAACATTAGGATAAGGCATTGATTTGTGGAATACAAAAAAGAATAAAAAAATTATCTCATGGATACCCACCAATACATTCATTTAATATTAGTTTTGGGTTAACCCCTCATGTACCTACATTGGGTTTGGTATAACCGTCTATATAACCTCTTTTTTCGGTCTTGGGATAACCTCCTAGGTACTATTTTTTGAGCTTGAGATAACCTCATGTGTACCATATAAGATCATAGAGCATTAATCCTTACCAAATGTATTGGAGGTAGAAATGGGTCATACCCATCACATAATCTACAAATTTTTGTTCCAAAATATAGTAAATACTTAATCATATCCTAACCCATATAACATAAATGAGTATCATAGAAATTTCATCATAACATAACCCATTTAATGAAATTCGATATATAGACATCCTGTTACCAAAAATATAAACCAACGTGAGAAATAATAATAATGGTATCATTGGATCATGTCCCCATTAATAATTACATAACATCAAAGGATATTTTCCTAATTGGAAAATTATTTTGAAATCTCACTTGAAACATTTTTTAGGAAAATAACAATTCCAATTAGAAAAAACTTATTTAAAATAATTTTTTTTTGAAATAGAAAAGGAAAAATATTTGTTAAAAATAACCTTTTAAACTTAAATTTACAATTTATTTCACTTATAGTTTATAAGGTCATAAAATACCTTTCATTACATACACATTAAAACTAATATTCCTTTCATGTTTTTAGTAAAAATTCAAAAGTGACTTGTTCTAAAAATGATAAGTAGATTAATTTTAAATCAATTTTTAATAATTTAAAAAACAATTAAAAATATATTTAAAAAATAATTGGATAATATTTATAAAATTATTTATAACAATTTTAGAAAATAGGGACATTGATGAAAAATGGTGTTTGATCGAAGAGAGAAATAAATTGGGTTTTTACTTTAAAATTTTCCATTAAAATATTATGAAATTGAAGAGGTAAAATTAAAAAGAAAACATTTTATTTCAATAAATAACCATAGGGTAACAAAATTAATAATTTTATTGAGTGTTAGACTATAAGATCTCATCATTGGAATCATAATCATAAACAATACTGATAAATAATGAGATTGTAACATAAAACATTCTCCACTTTGGTAAATTTTGAATAATACGCTACATGAAAGAAATAAATTTAGATTGATATGTATATAAAATATTTACCATGATAATAATCATATTTAAAATTCTTGTAATGTATATACAACACAAAAAATAAATAAGTGTTGAATATGGCATATGTCCGAAAAAAATTAAAGTGAGATGAAAAACTCCCTTACCTTATGTCTTGAATTCATTCACACATGATTGAAAATCCATAATACTAAATATAGTGTTATTATAAATTTAATTCATAAAAATAATTATATATATCATATCATATATGATTTACTTATGACCTTTAATTTCCCATTTATTAACAATTCCTTATTAAAATCACAGTTTGGGTAATAACGGCTTCATTTTCCTATATGTTTTGGCTTGGTATTTTTTGCACTTCTAATTTAATCAGGGTTTCATAATATTAATAATGAAAAAAATATATAAATATCAAATATAATCATTATATATGTATTTATAATAATCCATTAAATTTATAGATAGAAAATTAATTGCACTGTTTATGGAGATGGTATGTCATATGTACACTTGGAAACCTTTTCCATTTTCTTGATATAATTGAATATAAGGAAGGTAAATAATATATAAAATTTATACAGTAATTTTTATGTCATAAATTAATTAAATTTATCCTTATTACCATTCATGTAAAACGTATGTGAAAAATTAATCACGTCGCTTCACGTGGTGGGAGTCTGCCGTACACAAGAGATACATTATCATATTCCCATGTAATGGAAAGTTAGAAGTTATATGTGATATTATAAATAAGAAATTATAATAATTTCATTAATATAATATATAGTAATTAAATATAAAATTACATCTATCTGTGAGAGGCGACGATGATGTAAAAATTACATCTGTTCGTGAGGTGGTAGTCCTCCGTACACATGATGGACAATTTTGTTTCTTACTTGATGGAAGATGAGATTGATTTTGATCATTATGTTAAGATAATAAAATACAAATATATGGGATAAAATTATGTCATTATATCATCATGTTTTAAGAATATTTTAATGATTTAAGGGAATAAATAAAATAGAAACACATAGTTAAGGACTATACATATTCTTCGGACAACCCCTTTAAGTTTACACCTAAATCCTTCATAGGATGGGTTTATAATAAAAATAATTCCTATATTATGTGTTTAGGTAATTAATTAATGTATTTAATAAGGTATTTAGTGAAAAAATGGTTTTACAAGGGTGTATAGGAGAGTAGAGGGGGTTCCCTTTTATTAGTGGGGCAAAGGACACACTTGGTTATTTTAAAAAGAAAAATATTTAACCACATTTTTAAAATTAAAAAAGAATTTCAAATGGCTCCTTATAGAACCTTATATGATATAATGTCTAAATATGTCGATATAATTGGTATTTTTCATGTTTATATGCCATTTTATGCTTTATATTTTCATTTTAACTCTTAGTAAACCTGTTTTAACATTAACCACTGTAATTAATTTTTACTATTTTTACTATTTATTTTGACCAAAAATTATGTTGAAATTATTATATAATACTAATTATTATGAATCCAAATAGGAAATAAATTTTTTAAAATTCCATTGATATAATTGGGATAATTTTATATAATACTAAACCCACAAACATGAAGAAAAATGCATTTTCCAAAGAGAAACTTTTACTAAGTAGAGAAAGTTTTAATATAAAAATTAAATATTAAAATTATGAAAATGAACTAAATTGGATGAATAATTATATAATTTAAATAATTTTACTTTTAAAACCATCTACATATAAAATAAAATATTTAAATTTTATAACATAATAGACTGTTCTTAATAAAAAATATTATTTTCTACTATTCTTCCAAAAATTAATCCGTGTTAAAAATTCTCAAAAATTCACTAAAAGATAAATTTTCCATGAAAATTTAAAATATAAAATCTAAATTTTTAAATATATTTCAAATGATTAGAATGTTTTTTATTTTATTTGTTATAAAAGACTAGTAGAAGACATTTTTTTTGAGAAAATAGTTTTTTCAAAATATATATCGAATTTACTAAAAAATAAGTTCTTATTATAAATATGTTTTCATTATATAATACCAGTATAATTAGTTTCTATAATTTGTTTATTATTATTCATACCACTAGGTTTAATAGCTTGGTTACAATGGTCATGTTCAAATAACAATATTAATAGTATATTGGAGTTTAATAAAACTCGACATTGTATGTAACACAAGATATTGAAGAAATAAAATTCATTCAAAAAACTATTTTCTAAAAACAATGGTTTATAAAAAAATAAAATTAAAGCATCATAATAATTTTGGAACTTAAATATCACCTTTTAGTTTTTTTCAATACCCTAACTACCCTTAAATATATTATTAAAAATATAGTCTCAATAGTTTTACATTTATCTCCCCTTAGTGAAAATAAAAATAAAGCACACATAGTAAGGTGTAACATATTATTCATCACATTATTTTCTAAAAAGATCAAATTCAACCCTTTTGTAAGACCTAATCTACTATAGAGAGGTGTTGTATCACATTATTCTTAAGAAATGAGCCATAAATTAATTCACTCAATGTACAATTGAGAAGGATCAATATAAAATGTAAGAGTGATTATCCTAAACATCCATGTCACCCATACAAAATTTCCAGAATATGATACCAACCCATTAATATTTTTTAAGTTCTGTTCAAGATTTGTTTTAGAAATTTATTCTCTATACTAAACTCAATAAACACATAAAACAAATGAAGTGGAAGAATGTTTCTACTAGTTCAAAATATCTTCTAGTTTGACATAAAATCCCTCCGAATAATATAATTTGATGCAATGAAAACAAGGATGATACAATTTTATTATCCTATCTCAATATCGTATTACTTTAAGTACAATCTTTATTTCTAGATTTATACTAGATAAATTCATATTATATATTTTCTTCTTTTAATATCCTCTTCTAGTGAAATAATTTATTATTCTTCATCATGGTTGGTCTTCTTCAACATGTAATACAAGAATCCATTTTGATACTTTTTGAAGGGTTGTAAGGAAGTAACATTATACTATATAATGTACATAATAAATTATATATCTTCCCCCTATAAAACATTAAAATATTTCATCATGATCTCTCTTGATATGTATCACTATTAACTCCACACTAAAATAATATTAAACAATCAAATATATGAAATTCATGTGTTTTCAATATAGTTCTTTAGTGATTGAAATTGAGTTGAGATTTTATTCTCATCTAAGAAAACGTTTTCCTCTTAGGTGTAGTTTAGTGATAAATCTCTATTATTAGTACCCCATTAATTTTCCATACAAGATAATTCATCATTATCCTAATCTGAATTTTTATTTGGATTTATTACTTAATTGAAAATTCTTTTTCAAATTCTCTAAAAATTCACTTTCATTGTTTTTTCACTTCTTTAAATTTATTTCCTTTTATGACTATGCTGGTCATATTATCATGAACTCCATTGAAAAAAATCTACTATTACATTTTTGAAATAATATTTTTCTAAATCCTTTAATTCAAGTATCCATATAATTAATATTTAGGAGTTTATTCAAAACAATTTACATTCATCATAGTTTCTCAATAAAATTATAGATATATTTCATTGGAAAATCATAAAATTAATATTCTTAGAAGTATTAATCTAAAATTATACTTTTTTCCCTTTGATTTATTCAATCAACTTCATTATATTGTTTAATTATTTGATATTGATGGACTATTAATAATGGTCTATGAAATGGACTTTTACCCCGTAGAATCATATACTCTTGGGTGCAACATCCCTACCACCATTATTATTTGGTTTCTTTTTTTCAAAATATTATTTTGTTAACAACCCAAATAAGACTCCAATGTTTTCATACTTATTTCTTTTTTTTTCTGGTATTATTTTATCATTTAATTACTATGGTATATTCTAGGATGGAATGAAATAATACTCATTATCATTATGACAACTCATTTTCCAATATCAATATAAATTCTCCAAGATTATAAATATGTTCTTTAAGGATATATTCACTCCCATATTATTATTTTAATTTTTATTATTCATTTAAAATTTTCTCTTAATCTCAAATCAAATCACCCTTGTTACCAACATTCTATAATATTAATTAATTGGAAAATTATTATGACATTCAAAAAATTTATGTCTAAACCTTTCACAATAATTTTAGTGAAAAATAATTTCTTTTTTCAATTTCCCTTTAAATAGTGTATGTAATGATTTTATAGCATTGTAATTCTAAGAAAAAACACTATCCTTTTGGGTAGTTCTCTATAAGATAATTCCTAGGACCTTTCTCACAACTACCCTTGATTAAGTAGAGTTCTTATCAATAGTTTTTTCCAACCATATTTTTAAAGATTTCTATTTTTAAGATATACTAAAAAATGAAACCACATTAGTATATAGAATATTTATTTTTGAAGGATTTACATTTTCAATGAGTTTACAATCTATTGATCATTAGGTTTTCTCAAGACCTGTATTCCACTAATATGATTCCTTTTATAAGTAAAAATATTAACACAAACTTTCATAGAAACACTTATTCTTTTTGTTTCATTTAATTATTTATCTTTGGTGATTTTATTATTTTTAAATGAAACTGTATCTCATGGAATATTATATTTAAAGTTTTATTTATGTTCTAGTGATTTCACTATAAGTTCACATGCATTTATCATTATCTTCTGGTGATATTTATGAACCATACAAGATTTTTTATAGGAAATATCAATATCCTTAAACCTTGTATCATTGACATATAAATGAGAATATTTGAATAAAATTACTTAATTGAATTCATGAATATATTATTTACTAATATTATTAATCTCAAATTTGTCACCACTTAATTTCTTCAATTATTCTTCAAGTAACGACGTATTTACATTTAAAATAAATATATTTTATTCCTTTGAATCAAGATGTTAGGAGGGAGTTTCACACTTTTTCACCTTCATAGTGAATGATTTCTCTATATCATCCACTTTTATCACTTTATTTGATTTTTCATCATATAGTCCTATGATAAAACTAAACATATAAGTGAATAATTGAGTGGAAAATTTATACATGCAATACATGACTTTAGAGTAAAGGTCTCCAATTGATTCAATAGGTTAATTCTACTCATAATATTATTAACTTGAACATAATTATTCTAGAGGATTGTTATCCATATATTTAATATATTTAATACCACATTAATTACCTTCAATTAAAAGTATTAATTATTTTCTATTTGAACTCTTCCTTAAATTATTTACATATTTATTTTTCCTATTCTTTATGGTATTATATGAAACCTCCATGCGATATTCTATAGGTATGCAAAATGTTTTATTTATCTTAGGAAATTTTGAATCATATTTAAATATGAAATTTATATATATCTAATAAAAAAATTAGGAAGTAAAAAGATCTAATTATAAGAAAAATATATTAGTTTTGATAATACAAGAAGTGACCAATTTATCACGTAGTCACTCTAGGTGGGGGCATATCAGTGTGAATTGTTTTATTAAAATATAGCCACCTTTAATTTCACAAAATGATATTTAAACCACAGTCTCAGTTACAATGTATGGATTTACTAATTCATTCCTCACATATATCACTACAAGAAAATCATCGTATAAAAAAGAGATAAAAGTAAATTATATTTTACATGGTTTGAACGTAATGTGAAAAACTACTCCTTTATGTGTTTGGGTTGAATTTGAGACAAATATTTATCTTTAATAAATAATAATAATAATAATATAATGAGAAGGTATCATAATTAAATCAAAACATACAAGGGGTGGGAATGTATAATCCTCGAACAACTACTCTATATCGAAAGTAGGTTGTCACTTGATCAATTTTGATTGTATTATACCACATCCTTTAAGTCTTTAATGGTCCACCAACTTTATCTCTTGAACAAGATCTTCTATATGGATCAGAAATTAATTACATCAGTAATGAACGACCATATTCCTTTGAAACAAGTCATTAATTACAATATATCTTCTAGTAAAATTGCATGTAGATCATTATTTTTATTCACAACTCAATATTAGAATGATCAATGCATGTGGTAGCATGTTTCTTCACATTAGCTCATTTATCAACATTCTTCTACTTCACCAAGAGTCTAAAACACACTCATCATGAAAAATAAGTAACAGTATGTGCTTTTATCATGTCATATATTTATAATATTATTTTTCATTTTCTATAATTGATAATAATGGGTTTGTAGTATAATTACCTTGTTGTCTTTATCCTATTTCTAATATTTATTACTCTTCATTAAAACCCTAAATTGTCTCACCCAAAATTACATCATATTTTATTTATTTAAAACAGATATTCCCATAATATAAGTCAATATTAGTTCTCTATTATCTAAATCTTTATTCGATAGTCAACATATTCATCATTAGAACATAATATCCATATTTTCTCACTTGTTTGTTTTGAATCTATTCTACATATGTTTTTATATACTCAGAATCACATGAATATTTTTTTTATTTTAAATATGATAAACTCCTTTGATCATAGAACCATTATTATATTTTTTAATTCTTTATTTTTAAAAATTTAAAAAAACTATAAAATATCAATTAACAAAGTCTATATCTCTATCTATGACTTCCCATATCCCTGAAATTCATTTCATCCTCATGATTCTCTTAACCATGAAATACTTTTATTTTCTAGGAAAATAATGGGAATTTAATTCATGTTGGAATTCATGTTTATATATAGGAATATTATTTGGATGTGATAATTCTCTTCACAATGTGATCTATACCACATTCTTCTTCCTGTATTTCCTTATTACAGTGTGACACTCAATTTTGTTGTGGAAAACCAAAACCAATCACAAAATTATTCTTAAATTATTACATTAATTATTATAGTATAGAATCATGTATATTAAATCAATCATGATGTTTTTGACTTGAATATATATATAGAATTATCTGAACTAGATCTCCAATAATCTCACATTTTCTAAAATCACTAAAACTCAAGTAAGAAAAAAAATTACATACATATAAGACATAATATGTTATAGATCAAATAATTTATAATAAATTTACAATTTTACAATATTATATATCATAAGTATTTTATGAAGTCTTTGAAAATCGTATGTGTCATCCACAAGATATTACTTAACATTGTATAGTTCTTCCCTTTTCTACATTTCAGCAGGCACACTGAAATATATTATATATCAACATAAGGATTTTTTTCCTTTTCTATATTTTTTGTATATAATACAAGTAGGTTCTTATATATTATATAGTGAAATATTATTAATACATATAAGGGGTTTTGATCTAACATTTTTAGGAACACAAACAAGTCTCTTATATATATACTTTAGTGAACTTCTACATATTGATGTAGGGTTTTTATTTACCATATTTTAGTAATCAATTCAACAAATATATTACACTTTAATCAAGAATATTTAATGTATCTTAGTGAATTCATTCCCATTATATTTTTAGATCCTCCTCACATCACTTATTAGGTATTGGGTAGAGGGACCCTAATGTAGGCTTTTATATTTTCCTAATTTATTATATATAATTTGGAAAATATCTTTTATATACTCAATTATTATATGTATCTTGTAATATTTTTTTGTTTAGTATTTTTAAATATGAGAATCTTATCATAGTGGTTATTAAATATCATCCATAAAATATTACACATCTCAAAAATATTCAAAACAATGAAAAATTATTTAATATTTGATAACTTTTAATATCACAAACCACTTCAAATAATCAATCTTCCAAACTTCGTAAACTTAATACTTATGGAATTCGTCATCTTTCACCCTCTTAAAATTTCTATCTTCTATATTTATGTGATTTATTTTCCTGAAACACCTTCCATGATTAACTCATAAAAATAAAATTAATGGATACATAACCTTTTTTAATTGAAACTCATCATGTATCTTACAGAATTACTTTTGTTTCATCTTAAATATATAAATATAGTAGAAATCATGATTCTAGACATCATCCCACAACATTATTTCATACATAATACTTTTTTTGGATATCATATTTTTGTTCTAGAATATTTATTACAATTTGATACGTCTTTGTATATAATCTAGATACAATGTTTTGAAATAAAAAACATTACATTTAACTATTTATTAATCTCATAAAGATCATTTAGTACAAAAATTTCTTTTTATCCATCAACAATTTTCTCTGATTTATTTCAAGATATATATAAAATTTTTAGTTTTATATACTCTTATAATGACACCAAGATACATATCAACATAAATATTTTTCCAATATAGGAATAAATATCTATCAATATGTACACTACTAAAAAAACATAATACATATGATATATAAGAACTCTAAGATGTATCTCATAGTTTATCCTATTTTTTTTGATATTATTCAACAAACCAACACATATTGATATAAATTAAAATAATAATAATAATTTATTGGGGTATTTTGATTGGATAAAAATTGAAATTGAAAATGTTAATGAAAAACCCAGTGGAATAAAGTGGGTGGCTGTGAAGGATTACAAGTATATGTCTTATGAGATTACTATGGTAGTGAATGAACCATATGTTGATGTTACAAGATAAAAAAATCAAAATTATTACTAAATAGTTATATATTTTATTATAAAATTCTTTACTGATAATGAAACAGAGGTCAAGATCAATATTAATCTCAATTGATGTTTGGAGTTTATGACATATTTATCAATACATTGAGATTGGATTGGACTAAATCAAAGTAAGGATTGAAAAAAAAAATTATCATAATTACAATGATTTTTGACATGCATGGTGAAATGATGAAGTGTATTAAAAGAAATAAGACAACATGGGTTCTTCAGATAATGGAGTTAAATCCCCAACTCATTGAATTATAAGAAAATGGTTTTTCTTTGGAGAAATCCAATATAAAATAAATGGAAATGGAATTTGTGACTAGAGAATATATTTAATACAATTAACATTCAATAATAAACTACCATAGTTTAAAAATACCAAGATACTTTAAGAGGGATGGTGACTCTATGAAAAATTAAACTATCAAAAAGTAAAATTACATAATGACGTTGTCTAAGAAGAAAAATGAGAAAAATGTATCACTCACAAAATAATAAAATATATGTATTTAAAGTGAGAATTTATAAATATAAAATTATTCTCAAAACATACATAACGTTTATTAATTTAACCACTACCAAGAAATATAGGATATATTCTTCTCCATTGAATAAAATGTATGTATTATAAAAGAACGAGAAAAAAATTTCTAATGATGTCGTTTTTACAAGTTTGTGGGTAGAAAAATTCACAAAAAATTATGGTATATAAAAGAACATGAAAAATATTTCATAAAAATATTACTATATAAATTTGAGATAGTCATTGACCCCAAAATAGATCCAAATATAAATGAAAAGAAGTTTTCATGAACATGACATTAGAGAAAATTTTTATATTAAATGATAATTTATGGAATTCTGGTGTATGTGGTCATGTATCACATGATTATTTGTACTATAAACCAATATATGAATATTTAAGTATATTGGAATAAATGGTGAGACACCATAAAAACCGGTTGTGATTTGATGAAATTGTAGTTAATTAGTTATTCAAGAAAAGTGATTCTACAAATAATATTTACAAGATGAAGGATAATCACTGTATTGATACTTTTAATTTATATAGATGAGATGATTTAAAAAGGGTGGTATCCTAGAAAAAAAATGAAATGAGGATGAAAAATTAAAATGTATATAAGTTTATCACTAATTATAAAGGATCTACTCATGGCCTTCTATAAGAATAAGTTCATTTAAAATATTAACTTTAACAACTACCCCATTTTTTTTATTTAGCTATGTCTTAATCTAATTTCCATTCTATTACTATTAGATCATGTTTTTAAAAAGACATTGAAAAGTACACATAAATCCATTGTTTTAATTCAATATGAAACACAGAGTTTCACATTGAACTATTTTAGGATAGCTTTTCTGGAGTGATTTTTTATACCAAGCCATGTTTCATGTGACTGATACATATTAAAAATAAAACACGATTCAGGATAATCATGAGATGAAAAAGAATATAAAAGTAGAGATTTATGACCCTATGTATTCAGTATTATGGATTTTTATCAATGTCAAAGTGGATATACTAGTTTATTTTAATTGAAGAAGGATAAAACCATACTCTATATGATCATGAAAATATAAATTCGAATGCCATGAAAGGAAGAATGAAAATAATATAGTCCATGAGTAGAAAAGAATTTGGTTTTCATGATATTCATAAATAATTACTCATTAAGGAACAATATTTCCTAACTGTTTTTCCTAATTTAGTGATGTGGTCGAAATAACATTACTTTGGGATTAAGCCATGGAAACCATGAACTAATTCAGAATGATTCCATCATTAAAGAGAAGGAATCCCAAGTCACTCATTACAGTGGTGTATTTACATATACAATATTATCTTCTGAAACCATTGAAGGAAATTAGGTGGCATTTCATAATATAAAAACATTCATGACAATTTTTGAAACCAAGATGATATTAATGCTTTTATGTTGAGATTACTCAGGAGTTTTGAATGCATAGAATGCACATGCATTGACATTTATTTATAATTGAGGTTCTTTAAAGAATACCATATAAGTGTCTAATGGTTGAATCTTAATGAAGATATATAATATTTTTTATAATTTATTTTATATTTTAGTGCTTGAATCTTCTGGATGATGTTTCAAATCATGTAATGTTTACTATCATATCAGATCAACATGATGTTCTATCAATATTTAGTGGAAAATAATGAGTTTTCCAGTTTTTTGAATACGAATGTACACTTTTACTACATCATAAGATTATTCTTTTGATGAAGAACATGCCATGAGGATTCAATATGAACATTGGATAATAATTTTATCAAGTGGGGAATAGATATCACTAAAATATATGAGATTAAAAGAACATAATTTTAAGATATTTTGTGAATATGAATTATCTGTTCGTAATTGTTCCATTTGATAAATAATGATGAGTAATTACAAAATTTGAGAATATACATGGATACATGATGTTCTAAAAATCTTTTTTAAATATGAGTTCTATTTTTTATAAATATGATGTGTATTTAGGGTCAATATATAAGGATCAAGATACTTCCATTATATATGAAGGAAAAAATTTGAAGTTAAATAGAGACTATATGATGTAAAAAAGATACATACATTTATGGAAAAACCATTACATGAGTTTTTAAGTGTATTTTGGGTGATGGAAAAGGATAATATATGGATTTATGGATTTATTGTTTTAAATAAGCGAATTTTAGAATTTCAAGTTAATAGAAATCTACCACGAGATAGTGTTTGAGTCATCGGAGTTAATGTATAGGTCATTTTTTAAACCATGTATGAGTCATTTGGAGTTACACTAAGGAATTAATATGATTCATTTTCTATACTTATTATATGTAATTTTCAATGGAGTGAAGAAATTTAAAAATTCACCAACTCTCCCAGTGAAATATAAGGAACATCCTTATTTTCAAGGATAGATCCGATGACTTTATAATTATTAATTCTCACTTTGTATGAATGTTCACACATGATCATAAGGATGAATTATAAGTTCTATAAACACAATCTAAAAAAGAATCAATCTGTGTAAGGGTGATGTAATAAACATTACAAGGATAAATTCATAAGTTCTAAAGGATAAACCTTAGACTACATAAATATTATCTTTACAAAAGTTATGTTCACTATGTGAGGATTATTCCCATATAAAACTCCATAATAATAAACATTAGAAATAAGAGTTTCACGAATTGAACATTCAAAAGATAAATAAATACTGATGATTTTTGTGCTAATATATTATTATAAAAACATCAATATCGTGTTTTATTCAATATTTATGAGGAATAGGTGATCTAATCATCAGTAAGAACAAGATCACTCTTAAGAACAACCGAATGGGGAAGATTGAAAGTAAAGATCAGTAGTTTTTGATGAAAATATAAATAATATATCTAGAATTTAATTTAGATGAAAATCTATTCTTATTTTCATTAATCACATGAATATTATGTTGGGTTTCAATAAAAGATGTAAATATTGATATTTTTTAATAATCTGAGTGATGAAGTGCTATTTTACAAGAGAAAAACTTGTGTATGCCTTGATAAAGTAGAATCATGTGAGAAAATAATTTGAACTCATGGAATTGAATAGGATATCACTATTGGATATTTAAATAATTCCCATACATATATTTTTAGGATTATTTTCTATTTTTATTGAAGGTGTTATGTTCTTGAATGATTTTTAGGAACCGAAAAGAAACATGTTTTTTAATTATATTTGAAGGACATGTAAGATAAATCTATATTTACCGTTACAAGAGAATTCTATATGGGAAAAACCGCGTTATGGTTATATTTTAAATTTATTAAATTTGAAAGTTACTTCTAGATATTAAATACCGACCCTCATAAATAAAAACATAATGGAGACTCAAATAAGAAAAGAAATTTCATTTGTGAAGATGAATCTAGAAAGAGAGAAAATATTGAGTCTAATATTATATGAAAAAATAAGGTGTGTTAAAAATGAAAGATATTAGAAGAAGAATAATAATAAGAAGAGATTGTGCCTCCAAAAATTCAATGCTAGGAAGTATAATAGTATTGAGGATATATATGCAATGATATGGAGTCAACTGGTTGTTTTTATAAGAGACATGATTAAGGGAAAGTGATTCTCTTTAAGATTGATAAACATAAACTTAAATAAGAACAAGGATTATGGAATCAATAACAAGAGATAGTAGTGTTCAAAACCTAATCATTGATGGAATTCAGTAGAACCCTTTAAATAAAAGTCAGGAGGTAGTATAAATACCCCATCAAAAGAAGAACATATGTTTTTTAGGAGATAAGTTAAATATGTGTAAGCTAGTAGAAAGAACCCATAGAGAGAAAAATGTTATATTCACGGGTGAACTAGAAATTTGGGGAAATTTTTTTGTCAAAATTTTCAAGATAGAACATGTATCTATTCTCATAGTGATTTATGGTAGAGTATGCTGGTACTAGAAATAAAATTAAACTTAATAAAGAATAATATATCATATTGAGGGAATATCATATAAATACTAATTCGATTTTTTATTTAAATTCATGTATATGTTGAAGTTATAGACAAAACATATTGATATGATCAAGATATTAACCAGTCACACATGTACAAGGTGAACCATATTTTATGGATTGGATTTTCATGAATTGAAGAACATAATTCTCCCACATTTTTTATCATAGGTAATTGTAGAGAGTGATGCAACAAAAGTGGGTTTTAAAAAATTTGGAAGAGATGATCTAACTAATTTTTCTAGGAAGAGAATTATTGATGTGGATATGAAAGCAAGAAATTCCATCTTGTTATCTCTATCTAATAAATTTTAAACCAGGTTAATGGGACATAAAACTACCATGTATATGTTAGAGAATCTTGAGAAAATTTATGAATATAATGTAAATATTAATCCGTCTAAACTTCATATTTGGAGAGCTATGTTAACATACATCTAAATGGATGATGCCGAATTTGTGGAAAAATAAATTACAAATTTCCAGGAGATAGTTAGCCACATTAGAGGATTTGAAGATAATATTGAGTATTAAAAAATTATAAAGAAGCCGATCAGGAATTTATCTCTTAGGATTGACTCAATGATATCATACCTAGAGAGGATATGAGACTTATCCTTTGATGTGGTTCACAATACCCTTGTGAACAATGGAGCGAGGAAATAACTGGTTTTGAAAAATAATGAAATGGAGGAGATAAAATTCAAATATATGAAAGAACAAAAGCTCAAAAAAAGTATGGTTGAATTTGATCCATACCTATGAAGTGATGATAAAAAAAGTATAGAGAATAAGTACATTATGAAATTTATCTATAAGAACATCAAGAGAGAGATATGGAAATAAAGAGGAATTCTTCTTCTTAAATGATTTACTTGTGATGGAATTATGAATTTTTCAAATCGCTACTCAATGAAGAAATATTTTGTGCCTAAAAGTGAGGGGGAGGAATATAATACATCTAGGGAAAATCCTAAAATAATTACAAAGAGGGAATTTATAAATAAGAACATGTTTTCAATAATTTATAGAATAATTCCAAAGAACGTTGATGAAGATAACGACACATCATTAGGAAGTAATTCAGAAGATGAAGAAATCTATCAAAATTATAAATCCTTCATAAAATAGTATAAAACCCCTAATATAGTAACAGAGAAATAATTTATACTTTATTACATTAAAATAGAGAAAAGGGGTATAATCCTAAAGGGATGACCAATTTAGTTTTCTTGGACATCCAGTTATGTACATGATACCCATTTTACACCTTGAATAAAATATAAAAAAGAGTAATGGAAAAAATTTGGCATCATTAAACTCATTCAATTTACTCTTCTTCATATCACGAGGAGTAAAAAAATGAGGGTGAGCTCAAATGCATAGTAAGGTATATGTACAGATGAAGCTATCATGTTTAAATAAGGAATCATCAATATTGAACATTAAATAATTGGAAATAAATTCCATTTAACCAATAACATGAGTGAAAAATGAATCCATCGATAATATCAATTAAATAAAATCATCCTTATTAATAAATAAATTATGAATGAAGTAAATGATTAATTTTGGAGGTCACGATCTAAGACACTATGATATTTATACCATCAATACCATGTATCAAGACAGTTTTAAACTATGTGTAAAACCCAATTTATTTGGAAAACTAATTTGCCTCATGTGACCTATCAATATCTTAAGGTGATATATAATTACCAGACCCACCCATTACTATATGTACAAAAAATTACACATACATTGAATGATTTATTTAATTCCTGAACATTTTGTGTTATCAATACATGTAAATATTTAATAAAGAATACAGAATATCAATATTTCCCCACTAAATAAAACAATATACAATATAAATCACCATATGGAGAAATAATAAAGGATTTTTTAAAAAATAAACATATCCATATTAAATAATATTGATATTTAATGGAAATATAGTTTCTAATTATCAAAATAATGTTAATATTTGAATAGAGGATAACAAACACAAAATTAATAGAATATATAGACGACATATGACTATCGATTTACTAGGAATATAGGTTTTGTAATTAAGTCATATCCAAAAAAATAATAATGAAAATGTAATTGAAATTTTAAATAATCTTTGATTAATTATTTTTTTTGAAAAAATTAAAAACATGTATAAGAATAAAATTTTTCTAAAATTTTTATGGATGTGGGGAAGTCAGTTATGAATATATATATTAAAAAATAGTTTTTTTCGATTTTTTTAAATTAAGTAAAAAACAAAACTGTAAAAAAATAGTATAAATATTTTGTTAAAACCCTTTTTATAAAAAATTCATAACTTTAAATTTTCTTAATAAATCATTTGAGTAAATAGAAAGAATTTTTAATTTTTTTTAAAAACATGGACATGAAAGAAAATAAATATCCAATTACAAGAAGAATAATTTTATTTCATTTATACATTTATTATCCTGAATCAATCATAATTTAGAGAAAACATAAGAATAATAAATTTTAAACTCATTAAGTATCCAATGTCATAGCAAATTATTAGACCTAATGGAGGATAAATTTCATGATTCCTTAAATGAAAATATAATCAATTTCCAAAGAATGTGAGATTGTAAAATAAATTCTTACCTCTATGGTAACTATTATATTGTAACCCATTAAATGAATATACTTCAATTGAAACAAAAATCACAAAAAATAAATTGTTTTCTATGTTAAATATATAAAAGTCTTATTATATACACCACATAATAGTGAATAGGTGAAAAACAACAAATATGTGTCAGTTGAGTGTAAATTGAGACGAAATCGATTACCTCATGCTTAACTTTTGTGGAATGTGATTTAACATCTTATATAATGGTTTGAAGCATGCTATTAATATATACATGAACTATATTAATCTTTATAACATCATATATTATCCAATTATAACATATTACCGCCCGTTTATTAATAATATTTCTTTATTACCATAGTTTTGGGTATTGACTTCTTTTTTTATTGATACATGTTTTTTCAAAAAAGTTTTAATCATTTTGTAAAGGATATAGATATATAATATTAATAATTATATTAATAATATAAATATCACATTTATTTATTAGATACATTTTTAGAAAATTTATTGAATGTTGGACATGGAAAATGAATAGCATCCATTCAGGGGGATGGAAGATCATACAAAAGCATGAGTGACGATATCATTCCCTTAATGGGGGAAAGGGTAAGGAAGTGAATGATATATTAATTTTAATTAATTAATATCATTTCATATGTATCATATATATTAATTATTTCCATCATTATTATTATCTACATAATTCAATTATGGGAAAAATAACATCTGTTCATGAGGTGGTAGTTCGTCGTACACACGAGCGATGGTTTTTTTTTTCCAAATTTGATGGAGAAGGTGATGGATAAGTATTGTTCCATAAAAATAATAAAATTAAAGTATTTTATATATAATTATATAATTATATTATATTTTTTAATACATGGTTTATTTTGATAACAAAATTATAATAGTGAAAGAGTTTAGTGAAGATGATTACCTTCATTTATAAGATCCTCATTTGGATCACTAATTAAGAACCATTGTGTTGGTAATTTGGGAAGAAAAAAAGATCAGGAATGTGGATAAGGATGTCGGGGAGAAATCTTGGTAGGGAAAATTCAAGATAAATCACTTAATATTTTTGATTAGTTGAGGTGAGGAGGTTCCCTTTTATTGGTGGGGGAGTGGACTTTCTTGGTAACCACTTGGAAATTTACATAGAGAATACAAAAATGGTAAAGTAATTACCAAGTAAAATGATTCCAAATTAACTTATATTCGAATTTGGGATAGGATATGGAATATATATATACATAAACTTGGTTTTTGTGAGTTTAATATGAATAATTACCATTTTCTTTTTGTTAAAACCCTTGGTAAACCCGTTTTATCCACAACAAGGATAATTAATTTTTAATGTTTTTACTATTCCTTGTGACAAAAAACTAGGTTTTCCTTATTAAATAATATAAATTATTTTGAGTCTAAATATTGAACCCATTTTATTAAATTAAATTCATAGATGTTTATGAATTAAAATTTAAAAATAAACCGGAAAAGTGTGCCAAAAAAAGATTTTTCATGAAATACATTTTCATCCATAAGATGATATTATATAAAATATATGAACAGTAATAATCAATATATTTTTTTAAAATTAATATATTTAGATATATAATCAGTACATTTCTTTTATATCATTTATTATTAAATTTTATTTTAAAATTTTAAAATGGATATACATTATGCCTTAAAAAATTTTTTCTAAAAAATATCCCATTTTACTTATAAAGAATTTAATAATTATTTATAAAAAATTAAATGTCAATAAATTGGTAATTTAACATATTATAATATATTATTATAAATAATATGAATAATTTTTAAATAATAATTTTTAAATTACTCTTAAAATCTTATTCCTAATGGAAAATTTAAAAAATCTATTCTAGTATTATCTTTGAACATGTATGTTCAAAAATTATATTCATTATATAAAATTATAATATTTGGGAAATGAAATATTAAAATATTTATTATATTATTTTTTATTTAAAAAATAATTTTCACCTACTATAATTTAAGCTCATGTATTACATTCCTTAAACCTATAAAAAATTTATCTTTTAAATATTCATGAATATTACCTTATAAATAAATGTGGGTGGTTCTACTTCATAACATCATATCGAGCCTATGTTTATTCCTAAATTTTATTATTTCCCTAAATTACCTTTACCATTATCCATTTACAATTCCCTAATACATTTTACCTAGTATTATTAATATTATTGATCTCTTTAGAGTAATATAGATCTTGTTCCAATTCTATTTTATCAGAGGTTCGAACATGCATTGGGTTTTACAAATACTTTAATAAATATGATATATGGAACAAATAATGTTATTTTTATAGGATTAGTGAAATTTATAAATGAAAATCAAAATATCAAATTATATCTTGAATTTCAAAAGGTTCTATGTACATGGGGATCAATTTATCTTTCTTATCTAACATCATAACACCCTTCTAAAGAGATACATTAAAAAATGTGATCTCTCAACATATAATGCTTTATACAACAAAATTTTAATACGTGAATGAAAACTATTATTTTAAGAAAAATCTAATTAGGGTATATAATGATCCTACATACCTTGATTTCTAGGTGAGTATGACATCAAAATGTTTTAAAAAGTTTGAATAGCCCTTTAAGACTATACATCTATTTGTGGATGGTGGGAGGTTATCAAATATAGTTATGTATACGGAGACTTCTGAAGACTCTTACAAAATTTTAAAGTAAATTGGGGATCATAATAAAAAATATTAAATAGATTCACCATGAAGTATTAAAAATTCCTTAACATATATTATTTTAAGGTTATCAAGAGGTATATCTTATCTTATAACAAGTAAATGAACATATTTTATTAGAAAATAAACGATAAACCATGTTGCATAATTTATTCTAGGAGAATTTGGTAATATAATGATAAATCTATTGTAATATCATTCCATTTACATATAT
Organism: Viscum album; assembly: GCA_963277665.1. NCBI lineage: Eukaryota > Viridiplantae > Streptophyta > Magnoliopsida > Santalales > Viscaceae > Viscum > Viscum album. The sequence continues at coordinate 162,305,660 of OY728147.1, forward strand.
GAACAAGAATAGGTTGCATGAATCCTCAAAATGTTTTCTCATAACTATCACCTATTGGAAAACCAAGAATCCTGATATATATTCAAACATTTTCTTATTTATGTTATCCCATACTTTTTTCATCAAATACCTATAAATATTGGTGATACCAATGTGTATTATTAAATTCAATCTATGAACATCTTCCAACAAATCCTTTTTCAAATCAAGTATATATGGAAAACATATTTTCTTTCCAAACGTAAAAATTCCAACTCCACAAGTGAAGTCTTCCAATTTTCCACAATTCATATCTTTAATTTCCTCCAGAATATTATTACCATGTGATTGAGAAGTTTTCTATCTTTTTCCAGTAAATATAGTTTCTAAATCATTTGAAGAAGGAGTTATTACTCCGGTGTCTTAATAATTCACATATTCATATTTAATAGATCCATAAACATATGGTCCCTATCCATTTTTAAGGTCAAACTCTATTATCTTTCCTAATAAATAAATCAATAATCTTATTTTTCTTTCCTAGGTATTTTTGTATGGAAAAATCATAATACTTGAGAATATAGATCCATAAAAGTTTCCCCATACTGATATTGTTTTCTGAAAATATCTATTTTGTTATCATATGGTCTATGTAGATATGAATTGTTTCACCATAGAGATAATTTTTCAATATCTTTAGAGAAACTATTATGGTTCCCAACTCAAGATCATGGGGTGGGTAGTTTTGTCCATGGGTCTTTAACTTCCTTAATTCATAATAAATAACTTTATCATTATATATAAGGACAAAACCAAGTCCCTTATTTAATGCAACACTTTATATCACATACCCATCATTTCATTATGGTAGAGTCAAAAATAGAGAATTGAACAATCTCCTCTTTAATTCTTCCAAATATTCAGCACATTACTTTGTCCATATAAGCTTAACCCATTTACATGAAATCTTGGTTAATAGGTTATCCAATTGTGTTTTTTTGAATGAATCATTGACAATAACCTTCTAAATAATGGAACTATATACCATGGTTTTCTTCATTAGTGTATGTAATTATTTGACTAAAATTGTCTTCTCAAGATTATATAAGATTTCATACTTGTAGAAAATATGGCTAAGTAAAGACACTTTATGAATCCAAAATTCACACTTTCAAAATTTTCCATATAACTATTTTCATATAATATCCACAAGAATGATCAAAAAAAGATTAGAATGGCCTACATAGCTCCTATAATACCCCATGATATCATTAATGAATACTATAATGAAATTATTAATATATTACATAAATAATATTTTCATTCGATCTATAAAAACCGATGGTCCATTATTCAATATAAATAGAGTTTCTAAAAACTAACAACATTTATATCTCTTTTGAAATTATATATTCATAATATATCCCTTAATTAATCAAACCTGATTATACCTCGAATGAAGTTAAATCTTTTAAAAATATTGAGCTATGTGAATTTGATTGAATAATTAATCAATGTGAGGAAAATGATAGTCTTTCTTTATCAAAATGGAATTGATTTCCCTATAATAATGACATAGGATTATGGAACCATATTTTTTTAATGAAAATAATAGGGGCTCCCCAATGTAAAACACTTGAGTGTATAAATACTGTATCAAAAAATCCTTTAGTTGTTTCTTTAGATACACTAACTCTATGGTGGATATTCTATAGGGAGTATTTGACAATGGATGTCAATCAGAGATTAAATCAATGAAATGCTCAACTTCACACTCTGATGGATGTCTAGTTAATTATTTAGGAAATAAATCAACTTATTCATGTACAATAGGTAAATACATAATTTTAATATTACATTTTCTATCCATATATTTTTATCACTTTTTCCCAAATAATCTCACTAAGAAGTGCTACTGGGTCTTGATTTGGACTTGACTCAGATAATGAACTCAAACCTATAAAGATAAACAATTCAACAAATTCATCATAAATCATAATTTTCATATCTTTTTAATTAAATTTTTAAATTATATATTTATATAAAGTTTGTAAAAAATATTATATCAAATTCAACCATATGTGTGATAATAAAGTTATAATATGGATCATGTTTACATGTCATAATGGGAACATCCTAACACATCATTGTCGTAGTGATATTAGCACTAATAATTTTGATAGAAATCTCACTTCTTAAGGTGCTAGAGAGATAACTTATTTCATTATAAAATATGAATATATAAAATAGATTGAGGATACATTACCAAAAATAGACATTTTATCATTTCGTACTTCCACCATAGTCGTAGTGATCACATAAGTTTGGAATTCTCCCCTAAAAAACATTTTTGGTATGTTCCCTTAAAGAATGAAGATTTACTATGAATAATTTCACATTTATCTACATTTTTAGAAATTTACATCATTTATTTTTTTCTTCCCCATGAATTAATTATCTAGATGGCCTATATTATTTCAATTGTAAGAAACTCCCATGCACTTCAAACATTTTCTAGGATGTTTCTTCCCCAAATTTTAAAATGAAGGAAATTTATTCATTTTATTCCTCTTCATTGACGTGTTAAAATTTTAATTTTGTTCAAATTATATATTTATATGTTAATTTTCCATGAATATATAGGTTCTAGATTATTCTTTCTCTACTTTGGTTGTGTATAAAATTGTTTCATCATATGATAAAAAATATTGAGAAACTAACACAATTTAGAGACATGGATTTAAACCTTCATGAAATGGTCCTTTATTCATTCTGTATGACACATGTAATCCATAAAATACCTGGGTAATCCTATTAAGATATCCTCATACTCTACAACAATTTCTTCTTCCATTTTCTTAAAGATAAGTATCTTTCATATCATTTTATTTCGGTTCTCCAGAGTGAAATAACTATCATAGAATTCTTCTTTAAACGTTATCCATTCCATGTGTTATATTTCTTCTTTCTCCCTTGTATTAAATATAAAATACTACAATTTATAAACATATCATATGAGAAAATATATTTCTAGTATAAACTTTTCCATTTTATAACATCCTATTACCAAAATTTTCTTGAGTGAGACAAAATTTATTGCTAAGCTGCAATAGGATTAATAGTCTGACTAAATGATTGAGGATTCCATCATATGAATTGATTTAACATAGGAGAATGATACTTTGGAGAAAAATCAATATTTGAAAAAGTTTACTTGTCATAACTGGATTAAGATACCCTAATATAGACATGATTTTCTCATTTACAATTCTATATATTTTGGCTTTCTCAGTAGGGAGATTTCTACATTGACCATGATTGTGGATATTATTTTTTATTCTTGGAACAATTTCCGAAGAATGATATATTCTAGATTATCTCTTCAAATTAAGTTTTTTAAATCATAACATATAATTATGAATTTTTTGTAATACTTAACATAAATAAAAAATATATGCATTAATAAACTTGAAATCAAAAACATTATTTCTTTAGGATTATCATTAAATCAGAAAAGTATTTCAAAATTCTTTACAATGGTTTGGAAGGAAAATGTGAATTATCCTAATAATATATCCTAAGAGTGTCAAACCAGATGCAAAGTAAGGCCTACTCTCATGAACCAAGTGATGATAATGTCAAAACCTAATATGCCCTTTTTAGAGTTATTACCCTTTGGTACAATTGTGATAGAACCACATCCACTTTTATAATAGAGATAAGGATTTATTTATTGGGAAAAAAAATAATAACATCCTTAAAAAATATTTAGATGTTATTCTATACTTATCCTCAACGTTTATAACAGGGTTATCTTCCCTAATAAATTTTCCCTAAATATTGTCTCCAAGGTTTCCAAAAACTTCCTCTAAGAACAACTGTGACAAACCCAAATCTAGTAACTAAGAACCCATGTTTAACTTATTACATTGACATATATAAAAATATCATATTCCTCATGTAATTATCAATTTAGTAGTGTTGTAGTGGTAGATACATACATGATAACAATTTTACATTATAGATATAATATAAAACATAGTAATGAAAAAACTTCATTATCATTAAACTCATTCAAATAATCATATTCATATATAAGGGAAAGGGAAAAAATAATTTTGTGTGTAACTACATAGTAAGAGTTATGTAAAATAGAAGATATCATGAGTCAATAAAGCATAATAAATATGGAAAGGTAAATAAATGAAAACACATTAAATTTAATCAATAACTTGAGAACGAAAGTCTACCATGGATAATATCAATGAAATAATTTCATAGATAATAATAAATGAATTTCATAATTAAGAAAATTATTAATATTAGATTCCATAATATTAAACATCATGAAATATATTCCTCCAAGATCTTTGTCTTCGCTAGTTTAAAACTCCGTGAAAAAACACATTTAATTTGGAGAACTTATTTTTATCATGAGACCTCTCAATACATCGAGGGGATATATATTTACAAGCCCCACCCATCACTAAATTTCCAAATCATTCATCATATATGAAATGAGAAATTTATTTTATGTACAATATTCCATGTCAATAAATGTATGTGGGAATAAAGAACATGGAATTTAAATATTTACCCAATAAATCAAATAAACTTCATAATTAATCACCATATATATAAATGATATATTATTTGTGTCATAATCATATACATTATAAATAATAATGATATTTAAGGGAAATATAATGTACAATGATTAAAGGAAAGTGATTCTTTCAAGAGAAGATAATGGTTAAAAAGTTAAAAAGAGATATGGGATGACCATCAGTTCCTAAAAAATATAGGGTTTTTAAAAAAATATTATACTATATAAAAATGATGAAAATTAATGTGAAATAGTAAATACACATTGATTAAATAGTTTTATTTGTAAAAAACTACAAAATTTTAAAGCAAGTAAAATTGAAAAAATTTGTTCAATGGTGGGGAAGTGTTTTATCACCATATTAATTATGAAAACATTCCTTATGACCATTTATAAAGATATTAAAAATTTACCTTTCATAAAATAGTTCAAGTATTCCATTAAAATCCATTTTAAATTAAAGGATATTTTAAAATGTCCTTAATAAATCACTTGATTAAATAAAGAACTTTTTAAAAACCATTTTGAAAAACATAGTCATGTAAGAAATTATATATAATTAAAAGAGAAATAAAATTATTTATTATTTTAAGATTTTTTAGACTAAATAAATTACAAGAGTGTAAAATTTTGAATAATTTATGAAAACTCTTTAAAAATCCAGTGAATAGGAAAATTTTTGGATCTTATGAAGAATAAATGTTATGATTCCTTCTGTGAAAATATAATCATTACCAAAATAAAGTGGGATAATAGAATATATTATTACCTATTTTAAAGAAATCAAATGTGATGTACATACATCATACAAAAGTGAATAGGTTCATAAAAACAAATATGTCTCAATGGAGTTTAAACTGACACCAATCCCCTTACCTCATGCTTCCCTTTAATTCACTATGATTTAAAATACTATTTAATTGTTTTAAACAAGTTATTAATATATAACAGAAATATATTCATATTTATAATATCATATATGATCTTTTTATAAGATATTACCACTGATTATTTAATAATATTTAAATATTACCATTATTTCAGGAGTTAACTACTTTTTTTTCTAATCCATGCTTTATCATGAATGTTTTTATTATTTTACATAATATAGATCCATCATATCATAAATTTTATTAATTTAGTAAATATCATATTTATTCATTAGATAAATTTTTATAATCATTCTTGAATGTTTTATATTGAAAATGAATCAGATCGTTTTCATGGATATGGTAGGTCGTACGTACGCATGATCGATGATATCATTCCCTTAATGGGTTAAAGGGTAATGTATTGTATGATATATTGATTTTATTGAATTAATATATTGACATATATATAATATATATTCAAAAAAATCCATTATTATGAATATCGTTGTATGTAGATGAATGGAAAACAATTACATCGGGTTATGAGGTGGTAGTAAGACATACATAGGAGTAATATATTTGTATCCCATTTGATAGAGATGGAGATGGATAAATATTACACATTGAATATAATAAAATATAATTATATAAGATATAATAGTGTAATTATATTTTAATTTTTAATACATAATTATAGTTGATAAAAGAATAAGTAAAAAATAATGTTCTTTGCGAAAAACTTTACCCTCTCTTGGAAGAGCCTCCTTTGGACCTCTTATTAAAAACCATAGGGTTTCTATTTTGGTAATAATAGTAACTTGAAATGTGACATGGGCTGTTTGAGATATTAGTTTTTAGGTTTTTTGATATAAATGGGTTAATATAATTAAAGTAGTTATTTGTGAAGGTTCCCTTTTATAAATTGAAGATGAGACCTTCTTGGAAACAACTAGAAAATTTCCCAAAAGAATATAAAATTATAGAGTAATTCTTTCAAAAAATGATTCAAAATTAAAATATTTTCATATTTAGTATATTATAAGGTTTTAATTTGTTAATACAATTGTATTTTAATATTTTTAATTGCCTAACATACCATTATCTTTCAGTTTAACACATGGTAAACCTGATTTAACCTTATTCGAGGTATTTAATTTTTTATATTTATAAAATTCATTTGGACCACAAAGTATGTGTAAATTATTAAATAATATTAATTATACTGATTTAAAATATGGACTCTATTTTCAAAAATCAAAAAGTGGAAGTATTTAATTTAAAAATAAACCTATAAATGTTGTTGGAAAACAATTTTTTCAATATATGCATTTTTTAAGCATAAGATGATCTTATAGTAACTATATGAAAATTAATAATCATTTTATGGATTTCAATTCATATATTTATATATTTAATATATAAATTTCAATTAAATCATTTGTTATTAACAATTATTTTAACTAATTAAGATGGATAGACATTATGAATTTAAAAAAAAATAGTTTGATAGAAAATATCCCTTTTTTACATCCAAATGTTATTATATTTATTTATATAAAATATATAGTCAATAATTTTTTTAATTACACATATTATAATACCTTATTATAAATAAAATGTGTAATAGTTATATAATAATTTTTCAAATATTCATAAATAATTATTTTTAAGGGAATATTCTCAAAATACATCTTTGGAATATTTTGACAATGTAGTTGAAAATATATTTTCATCCAATCAGTTTAGAATTTTTATTACATGAAATATTAAAATCTTCATTGTATTATTGTTTTATTATAATATAATATTATCTTACTATAATGAAGGTCAAGTGTTACACTCAGGTTGAATAAGATACCATCTCTTCTACAAAGAAGGAGGAACAAGGAGAATGATATACTGAGTACGTGTTGATATCTCAATTGGTGGCCTGGCTAATGAAAAATACCAAGATCAATAAGTGGGTAATACCATATTAAATGTGGAAAATAAATGAATATTTTGAGTATATTTATCTCATAAATGATATTAAAATCTCTATCCTGCAACATTTTGAATATGATAAGATTGAATAAGTTCTTAATGAAAAATTAGATGGAAATGAAGAAGAGATACATGTTGTAAAATATAGATGTATGAAAAATGAAAAATCGTAAATATAATTATATAATATTATGAAAAACTACAGAGATTTATAATAAATAAACAAATATTATGAGAAGTCCAACCCCAAGACAATGTTACAAAAAGTTTCTATTTTTTCAAGTGATACTTGAGTCATGTTTATTTAGATGTATTGACTCCAAAACATTGAATAAAGATTTTCAGGATACTTAAATTCATAAAATATTTTCTCTAATAATATTTATAGATATAGATTATTTGTTAAATGAATCCCACCAAGGATATGAAATAAATAATGTGGTAGTTACAGTATACATCAGGTGGATTTTAATCAACATATTGGTCAACATCGTGAAAGATAAGGGTACAGAGGATTGTAATAATGTTATGGAGTATTTTGGGTAAAAAATACTAAACTTTATACTATAATTCATCACACCATGGAGGTATAATGAATCAATGGGGAAAAATATAGTAAGGATAAGAATCAAATCGATGGAAAAAAGAATTATTTTAGTAATTACATGTTTATTTCAATTAAATCCGTTAGGATATCCATTTGAATTTTTTATAAGATAAAATTATAATATGTAATGTATGAAGAATAGGGTCTCCATATTTAAATTGGTATATAATTCTTATTTGATATACTCTATAAACAACTGGATCCATGATAGATTAGGTGAATATTAAAATACATGAACATTCTCTTTAAAAATGACATTATTAGAAGGAAACTGTAGAGTGGGTACACAAAAATGAATTTCCAATAAACATTAAAATTGAATTAGTATGTGGGAAGTGTTCATAATCTATGGAAGAATTTAAAAAATAGTTCATTAGTAATGCCAACTCAAGATGAAGTGATGATGAAAAATATGCATATATCTAATGAGTAATATACATATATTGATCACAATAGTAATAAATAATCACATAAGAAAATTATTAAATGAATGGATATGGCCATGTTGTCCTCAGAAATTTGGGAAAAAAATTCAATAACAGAGGAAAAAGTGACTATTAATATCCAAAACTAGAAATAATTGATAATCCTGATTGAGGGGAAAGTCTTAACCATACTATTATAAGTATGAATCACAAAAACTCCCTCATAATTCACAGATTTTTTATAATATAATGTATGTAATTTTAGGAGACAAGGATATAAATATTTAATTGTATTAAATAAGACTTTATCTCAGTGAATTTATAAATAAAATCAACCATGATGAAGGAGAGAGTGCCTCTCTTGAGGGAGAGATAACATGAATAAATGTTTACAAAATGTGAATTATTTAATTGATATGGAATTTATAGAAATTACATATAAAAATAGAATTTAAGGTATGATAATAAAAGTATATATCAATTTTTTTACTTTTTGAAACCAGTTTATAATGGGTAAGGTATGGTTCATGAGTAAGATAAAATAAGGGGGGAGTTTTTATGCCTTTAACATGAATTGTTTTTATGAATTTATTGAGGATGAGGGAAAGATTCATTTCAAGAAAAATTTTTAACAATAAAAGAATGATGAATTGAAAATTATACCATAAGTTTTATAGTTTAATAAGAATATATGATGTTTTAGTGAAATAAATATTTTCTTCTACATTGGGTTAGCCCAAGTGGAATTTTGGTGGATAGAATAAAAGTTCATTTATAAGAAAGTATGGGGTTCCATACTAAACTAAATATTATAGAACAAAATTTAATTTAAATAAAATAGGTAAAATATGTTTTTGTGGGATCCATACCCTATATTCCTTTAAATTTTTTTAATAAGGGGGGAAATACAATATTTAATTTCAACGAAGTAGGGTTTTGACCACATATCCAATTAGAGAGATTAAATTACATAAATTTATTTTTAAATATGTATTGGGTTTGTTGTCAATATTTATTCAATAATTTAAATGTATTAGGATGAATCTATTATCATTGTATATGGAAAGAGAATATGAATTAGTAAGGCTACTACCAATGTGAAGAAAATTCATCCCTTTAAGTAGGATTTTCCAGATGAGGTTTTAAGTGTACTTGAGGTTATAGAAAAGTCTTGGAGATATATTGAAGGGCATCTATTTTGAATTGATTAAATTATAAAATATTATGTGACGTGAAATCCAAATCATTCCAATGTTTCTTTAGAGTTATTAGACATAAACATTATTTCATTTTTCACAGGGTGTATTAGTCATTTACAGAAAAAAACATGACTTCATATGTGTGATTTTCCATACGGTTCACGAGTCATTCATAGTGGAGTCAATAAATTGAAAAATTATTTGACTCTACCTATAAAATATAAGTATCATACCACTATGTATCTATATATCCCATTACTTTTTAAGGATATATACCCACATAATAATGATGATTTCTTGAAACTGTATGGATAATTTCACATCTAGATAACAATCCCTTATGAAATAACCAATCTACATAATGATGATACACTAAAAATTACAAGGTTGAATTTAAATGTTTTCATGGATGAGAACAATAATTTGTAAGCGTCATATATATATTCATAATGTTCTCTCCATAAGGATCATTCCTTTGTTAAGTTCATGAATTTTTAAAATAAAAATCAATGTTTCAATATTTTTTTATTATAAAGAGGAATAGAACAATGTTTTTATTTAGCTGATTTTCAATGATGAAAATACCAGAAATCATGTGTGATTATAGGTATATGAATAACATATGTTCTAATCATATTTAAGAATAAGATCACTCATGATAAAAACTGAATAAAGAAGATTCAAAGATATGATGTGCCTATTTTTAAAGAAACATTTCAATTTAAGTCAATAATATAATTGGGAATATAATGAAGTGTTATTAATTTCTCTAATCACATGAATATCAAGACATGATTAAAATAAATATTTAATGAATTAGATTTTCCATTAAGCTAAGTGATAAAATATTTTGAACAATTGAAGAACTACATCATTCCATGAATAGGTTGAATTAAGTGAGAAGTAAGGATGGTCTAATGGAACTGATGAGGAGAAAACTACTAGGTATTTATGGAATTCCACAATATATTTATTTATAATTAATTTTTAATTTTATAAAGGTAATATTTTACTGAATGATTACTTGGACCATAATAAACTGTATTTTTGGAATGTTTCCTGAAAGTCATGGAGGAAACCTCCACGTGTACAGTTAAGTAAGAAAAATATAATAGAGAAATATTGTTATGGTGATATTTAATTTTTTTGAAATTATTTTATGAATCTAATATAATAAAAAGTTATACTCATCTAAAAAATCAATCAAGACCCAGAAAAAGTAATCAATTGGAATTTGAGAATACAACTCCAAAATGGGGGAAGATAATGAGTCTGAGGTGAGTTAAAAAACAAGGTGTTTTGAGAAACTAAGATACAAAAAGAAGAATAAAAAGAAGAATATGAAGAGAATATATAAGAGGTATTGGGGAATCCATGAGGAAAATATTTTAATTATAAGAATAATTAGACCATCAAGGATCTACTGGCAGTAAGCTAGAGCCAACTAGTTGTGGTTCCCCAAAACGTGAGAAAACCTAAGTGGTCATTTGAAAGGAAAGGGTGAAAATTACTTAATGAGATAATTTCATGAGAGGAACCATTATAAATATAAATTTATTTATCATCATTTTCATAATTTAATCATTTCATCTCCAAAATTCACACACAATCAAGAAACCCAAAGATCTCGTGTATTTGGAAACCAACTGCGTAATATTATTATTTTTTAAAAACTATTCGAAATTTACGACAATACTATTTACACATTTTATCTTTATAGATATTTTATAAATAATAATATCCTTTATATAATGGGGAATGAAAATATAAGGAATGTGTGATCTCATATGCTCATTAAGGCCTAATAGAATAGATAAGAATTAAAGATCATACGTGGGCTACTAATAATAATGAGGGTTTGGTAACATAATTAATGTGCATAAATAAGGAATCAATCCTAACGCATAATAAATAATTAAACCTAATTAATGGTATGAATATTTTTTCAAAACATAATATATAATCAATATAATTAAATAAACCTGAGTTAATAATATTTGAACCTCACATGGGAATGGGTAATAACATAAGAAACATCCATGAATATTAGCATGACATATGTATAAAGTGTAACCATTGATACCTCCATAACATACATGACCGAAATAACCACATTCTCATTATATTTTAGGCATGGGTTAACCACCCACATTCATTTTAGTCATGGGGTAACCACCCTTGTGCCTTAATATTTTAGACTTGGAATAACCACATGTGTATCCCATGATTTTGGTCTTGTGAAAAATACCAATGTACCACAACCTTATATAATTATATACAATACATTACCTAATGCATTTAAGGGATATATTAGGTCCAGTAATCAAATAATAATAAATTATACATACATGTTCCATAAGAACTTATAAACATTCCAAATTATATCATATCTTGGTTAGACCATTGATAATATAATTGATTTATAAAAACATTATCTAGATATTATATTAATTCAATCTATGAAAAACGATGGGTGGTATCATCAGATCATATTCCCATTGTAGCATAAGAAATATCCCAAGATATTGACATAATTGAAAAACGTTTTTATTATATAATTACATTTCACTTGGAGAAACAATAAGAAATAACATTTTATTTTTTAATATATTTACAGAAATAATTTATAAAAAAAGGAAATATATTTTTGGTTTTTATAAAAACCCTTAACAAATAGATTAATCTTCTTAAAAAATTGAAAAATATAAAAACTAAATGTGTTAGAGTAGAAAATATTTATAAATTATGACAGCTTTTATATTTTGTAAGGAAGTTCAAATTTGGTGGAAAATGATTTTATAGAAAACGTTAAAAGAATATTAATTTGTGAATATATTATTTTACCTTTAAGAAAAACATAATAAATCAGAGAAATAGTTATAAGGACATCCATAAAATAAAATAAAAACAATGAACATGGAGGAAAAATATTCCCTAATGAATTGAAGAGATAAGATCAGTTTCTCTTACAATCACCAATTTGAGTGAATTATTAACCAATGGTACGTAAAAACTATGAAAAAATATAGGATAAGTATATAGAGGAGTATATAGATAGAAAGACTAGTGATCACATAGTCTTCTATGGATATAATAAAATCATGATTTATTCACCTAAGATGTAACATAGGGATAACCGGGGTCATTTCCCAAAGATTGTATATGGGATGGTTCTTGAAAAATCTCAATCGCTTCTTAATATTTTTTTATGTTTTAAAAATAGTAGGGAAATGAATATAGAATGATTTTTTTGGAATAAATGACATTAAAAGAAAATGGAAGGAGGAAAACAAATAGTGGTTCAATACCCAGTAAATATTGAGGGGAATTTTTGCAATCCTTATTATTTATTATCCAAGGGAAAGACATTTTAAAAAGAAAAGCAGATCTAAGATAGAATATAATAGAGGTGGGATAATTTTTGGCCAATCAATCCATCATCCAGACATTTAGCAATAGGGTGTTTTGATATTTTTCATTTTTATCACTTTGTTTTAACCCATTTCTCCTTATTATACATTTACCCTTGTAACTCAAATTTTTCCTCATTAACTTATTTTTTATCTAAAAATAAAATTTATTTTCTTATATAATTTTGATGTTTTTATTAAAATTTTGAAATTTAAAATTTCCAATCATATAAAAACATTCTTTAAATTAAAAACATAATATATATAGTATTTTTTATAAAAAAAATAACTTTTCAAACATTATGTGTTCCTAATGGTATTTTAAATCAATTTCCAATTAAATGAGTGTTAATATTTTTTTTATATAATGAAAAGTAATAAATGAATAATAATTTAAAGATATAAATTTAACTTATTTAGATAAAGATGATATACTTATGAAAACAAATTATTCATAAAATATCATTTCTCACATTAATTAAATTTATCTACATCTTATTAATTTTTTTTTCATATTCTAATGATTTAATTTTATAAATAATTTAGTATGAAAATATTTCTTCAATTTTTTAAATGCATCAAATAATTATTTAATAATAATAATATACTGTACATAAAAAATATTTTTTATCTAACAATATAATTTTATATTTTTTTGAATATAATATTATTTTTCGTTTATATTTTTTTCATTACACCCCTTAATATAGTATATATCAAATGATCATATTTTAAATGGAAATATATCCAAAGACCATATTTATAATTACCATATCTCTAATGAACATATTTATAGTGGTCATATTTTAATCTTATATAAAATCTCAAATAAATCACTAAAATCATTTATCTAAAATATTCACTTCTCTATCATCTTGTATATAATAAATCTATTTATCAACCTTGTTTCAATAGTTATGACAACGATTATGATTTTCCTAGAAATTCATGAAGGTAAATATTATATTTTTTTGGTATTTTTATACATACACATGGACTAAACTTATACTCTTATTAATGATTCTTTTAATTGGTAGATCTTGATGCCCATTTTATTAAGAATAAAAACCCACTTTTTAACTTGGTTCAGAGTTTAACCTTACATGAAAAAGGACTAGTGGAATAAAGGCCCCATACAACATGGTACAAAGGAATATGTGACCAAAGACTTATACATGGTCCAAAGGCACTGAGTGATCAGTCTCATCATGCAATGTCTTGAGTCATATATCAGGTCACCCCCTTCAATCAATCATTGAATCATGATCCCAATTTTGAATGTTTCATTTCCCCTTACATAAAACAGTGCATAATTATAGAATTATGAATTGTGGTAATGAAACCATCCTATCAATGGTATGGTAAAAGGGTTGTATGATAATCTTCGACTCGCATATCTCTTTCTTGATCCACCCACACTGTGAAGCCTTCATGGCCCACACTTATACTTTCTGTTTCTATGCATCTTTAGATCACTCCCATGTTTTTATGGTCATATGTAGAGGAACCCCTAAATCCCAAATTAGTTTTATATAGAGATTTAAGAAAGGATTATAATCTTCATCACCCATATCCCTCAAATCTAGGTCACCCACTTGAATGTGGTTTCCCACACTGCCTTCCTATTATACCAACCTATTCACCTAATCATTGTCACTATGCCTTATATGAATTGGATTATACACATAGGCCTTATTTTAGGATTTAATTCGACTCATGATGACCGAAATTACATATGGAAAAAATTCCATTGATGTATTGAAGGCCCTATAGCCATTGGGAAAATTTTGTGGTCCAAAAACCCCATTTGGGTGAATAATTTGACTACTATAGTACTACTACAGTACCTACTACAATATTTTCAATATTACAAGAAATAGTACCTACAATAACATTTAAATAGTATCTCATAACTACCCCTACTCGTTTTTGAACTAGGGTCACCTCATTACAGGATCACAGGGGGTTACCCCACGATTACAACTGAAACTACACACTCTTTTTAATGATGTTTCTTATTACATTATCATAATTAATTAATGTTTTCATTAAATTATAACTTTATACCTTAATAAAATTTCACATGTTATGTTTTAGTTTTTATTTATAGGGGAAATAGGATATCCAATATAATACATATTTTAATGGAAAATATATAGTGAAATTGGTGGTGTTTGTGACATTCGACCCCCTTCAAAGAAAATTAACCAAGAAATTTTATTACACTTAAAAAAATTAGCAATATATACCTAATTATTTCTTCATTTTCCCACATTTATTCCTCAAAATTATAATTTTACCATAGAAAATTTACTAGGTGAGTTTACTCATTTCACAATACATTATCTCTTTTATCCGCAATAAAACATGATTGTTCCTCATAAGAGAGATCAGGTTCCAATTTCACAATTGCTGAGTTTAGTAAATGAGATGGATCATGTATGTTCTTGCTCAAAATTTATTCAAGGGACACATGATGTACTCAAGAAGGTTTTTTGGAAGAATTAATATATAATCTATATCCCCCATATCATTAATAACCTAAAAGGGATCAATGAATATGTGGCTCAAATATAACTTCTTACAAAATCTCACTACCCTCATCCAAAGAGATTTTAAAAAATATATATTTTCACCAAATTCAAATTATAGATCTCATAAATGATCATCAAAATAGATATTTTGTTAATTTTGGGTTGTTTTAATATTTAACTAAATATTTTGAACATTATTTAACATCTATTGGATAAAATTATGTCAAATAGATTCTTTTCTCCACTTCATCATAGAACATCAGAGCTTGGATTCACTTCAAATATAGAGCCTCATATTATTCCACTTTAATTATAGAGTGGAAACTATTATTATATTATAATTCAATCAGATAAATATATTTATCTCAACTTATTTTTAAATCCATTTTACATGATCAAAATATATCTTTCAATATGTCAATTTTTTTAAGATTGACCATTCGTTTGAGGATACACTTCTCTGAAAAATATCAAATATATATTAAATTCATATTGAAGGCTTCAAAAAATTTTTTATGGAAAACATGGGTTGTGATCTTTTTCAATTCAATGTGGTACTCAATGAGGCCTTTCCACAAAATTTATAAATAATTTTAAAATTTGATCGAGTGAGAGGTCCTCTTGAAAAAAATGATTTGTGATGGTCTTTTTTATGTAGATCCACCACTACCTTGATGGAATTGTTTTCATAAAATGTCACTGGGAGACTAGTGATGGAATTCATGGGGATGTTCCAATATTTCCAAATTGGTATAAGTAATGTTTTCTTCATCCCCTTAGAATTTTGTCATTGTTTCGTAACTTTATGAAGCACTAAGCATCAAGATACAAAATCCGTAATATAATTTCTCATTTTCTCACAATAGAATTTTTTCTTAATATATCTATATATTATTGTTCTTCTTATATAAATAGAGAAGGATTAGCTTTTTGAAACATTGAAAACTACTATAGTTATTTTTTTGGGGATACATATTGATTTCATAAATCTTATAACTATGACATTGTAAAATTTGAATACTAAAAAACTTCTTACCATATCATATAGTCTTATATCATATTTTTGGGTCTATTTGATCATAACATAGATGGATGGATGAGAAATAATTTGGAAATGGTTGGATTCTATCCATTCCCTTATGATTTCTGTATCCATACATTAGATATACAAGATTATTGGGTCCCTTTAAATCCTCATCAATAACAACACAGTGTGATCCTTTCTATTTAGATAATCTACCACATTTTTTTCATTCCCTTGGTAATAGTGTATAGAGTAATAAATTACATTGATTAACTCTTTCCATTACCTTTTGAATATTTTCAACTTATTCTATGTTAATATACAGCTAGAACTCCTACTACCAGTATAGATATCTAACTATTATCCATATAGATAATTCTTCTAAATAATCAGTATATCGATTACTATAAAAAACATTAGATAATGAATTTGGTTTTTTTACTTTTTATTATTTCATTTATTAGAATAATAATCTATTACCATGTTAATTTTCATAAGGATGCATCCCAAGACCTTTAATAAAGAGTCACTTTATATTTCAATCTCATCTCCACTATAGTGTAATATAAGTAGAAGTGAAGTGACCAACCTATTATTAATATACTTGAAGAATTATTCATATTATTTATTATACAGTAACTTCACTACCTATCATGTTAAACTAGTTAGAGGATTATACAATCATCAGAAATTTCTCACAAAATGCTGGTAGAATCCAAATCATCCAAGAAAACTAACTTTTTATTTATTAGTGGTTGGAATTGGCCATTCATCAATCACTTCACTTGTTAAAGGATCCACAAATACACCCTTGTATATTATTACAAGGCATAATAAATATACTTTTAATATCTTTAATTTAAACTTTATGAACATGGAATATGGTTTCTCATTTCATATGTTCTTTTATAAATTCCTCTAATTCCCTTCTAATCAATACTTGATCTTTTAATATATGAGAATATCATTAATAAATAATACCATTAAATGTTTAAGGTAATATATAAATAAATTATTCATTGGGTTCATGAATATTATAGGGGATTTCAAAAGTCTAAAAGGAGTCACTATGAATTTATAGTTTCCAAATCTTATATTGAAATGTATATTGGGTATATCTTCTATATTTACCCTTTATTAGAGGTATACTGGGTAAAAATCCCTCAAGATAAAAAATATTTTTTGTTGATAGTGTTTATTGAAAAATAAGGTTTCCATGGTTGATTTTGGATTTCTATGGATATTTTTGACATGGTATGTTGAAAAGTATCTAATACAAAGGAATAATTTTTCTGGGGGTTGTATAGAAAGATGTGTATACAAGGTGATTCCAATTTTTTGAATTTTTAAAAATTTTAGGGTCCAAAATATGAAGTATTAAAAAATGTGTTTGTGGAAAAGAAATTATTTTCAGGTAAAATTAAATAGATGAGTGAAAGGGTGATTGTGATGCATAAAGTTTTACATAACTGATGTTTCAGGATCTACAAATAAAAATTTGGCTAAGACAAATTGTGTATGTGTGATCTGAAATTTCATGAATGATGGGTTTGTGTGACACAAAAGGAGAAAACAATAATTTCTACATAATAAGCTTATGCACTAAATATGACGTGAAAATAGAAATTTTATCACTCCATGGATGATGGACATAAAGTGAGAGTTCTATGAAAAAATAAATTTCTTACCCACAAAATGGAAGGAACATAATAATGATGTGTGCATGAATAGAAATTTCTATAAATAGGCATCTATATGTATCTTTTTATTATCACAACCCTTAAATAATATCATTGATCTAAATTGTTTAATAGTGTCCAACTAATCATAAAATTTGTGTGAAAGAAATATTCGTGATGAAAAGATAAAATATATTTTTGTCCATACAAAATTACTTGTTTCAGCATGAATAATTGATGTGTGTGAAAAGTGTGAAAGTTTCACTTAATATGAAATTCCACATTTTTTTTGAGAAATTAGAGACTTTAATGAAAAAGCCTAAATCTTTTTCACAATGTGGAAAGGTTTCACGTAAGACATGAAATGGATGTGTAGAAGAAAAAGGTGTGTGAACCAGAAGGTATTGGCCAATAAATATATGGTAAAGTGGTTTTTATCAAGTGGATGAAAGTAGAACATCAACATAGTATCTATTTGTAATTGAATATTCATTGATTATTGATAATAAAAGAAACTAAATTTCCATAAACTTTCTGTGGATCCTTTCTAAATCAGTGAGAAAAATAAAACAAAATAAGTTGATCCATTATACTAGTAGTGATGGAATGAATGAAAGAATGAGGGGGTAACCCTTAGGAATACATGATATGTCACAAAACTATGTAAAGGTAGTGATACTAGGCATATAAGTTATCTAGCTCGGATATTATTTGGTAGAGTTACTTAGTGAATAAGGTACATCATGACATTATCATTTTATGCTCCTTGGATGTATCCCATTGAGGGTTAACCAAGTGAAATTGATGTGTCTCATGCATGTTTTAATTTATATACACACATTTCTATAGTAATAGAATAGAATAGTGATTTGATTAATAATAAAAGAAGATATAAAGGGAAATTTATTATAACCTATCATACCTTGATTCAACTCCTCTTAGGGTATTTAATTTAGTTAGGCTGAAAATTTGTATCATAGCCAAAGGATAATTACTTTGTTTCTCTATAAGGAGCTTCAATGGAGGGGTTCAATCATTAAGGAATTACATTCTACACTGATTTTTTTCAAATATGGAATATTTTGATTCAGCACTTCATTCAGTCATTAGGTATAAATGTTTTTAGAGAAGCAATGTATGGAATTTAGGCTAGAATAGATAGTAGAGTTTTATTATATAATTCATATAGGGAACAAGATGATGATTCCAAATGAATCAATTCATTATGGGGAGCCCTATCCCATGAAATTTATATAAAGGTGATTCCATGACAAACATCACATGTTATGTGGTTTAATATACTAAATATTTTTTAAGGTTAATCAAAAGCTAGAGAAGCATAGAAAAAGGTTCTATGAAACTATTATAAGAATCTCGATATACACCATAACAATTTTGTTGATGCATTATTTTACCTGGTGAATATTTTTGTGAAATACATGCATGGTCTTGTAGAAATTATTAGTGATGTGAAGGGTGTTAAGTTTATCATGAGAAGAATTCCACCTTATTTCAATCCTAGTGTTTCTATATCAGATGATAAACACCCACATGAGATGACATTGGGTATATTTCATAGTACTATTATTGCATATGAGATTAGAAATGATGTAAATGAGTATTTAAAAGATGGATGTCTAATTATTTGGCATTCAAGGACATAAAGAATCTCAATATTGAATATGTGAAGCATGATGAAGAGATAGATGAAGTTATTTCATTCCTTTCATCAAATTTATAACGAGGAAAAAGAAAGTTCAAAGGGAAACTTCCATTTACATTCAATTGATGGGGGAATGTTGGACATCTTATGACAAGGTGCCCTAATAATTCTCAAGAATATGATAAGGATGAAATTATAATTCCCATGTAGAAGTATTCAGCCTATGTTAAAGGTAAGAAAAAGTATAAGAGAAATTTATTAAAAAAAAGAATATTCTTTCACAAAAATGATGGTTTAGAATAATTTGAGTTTGAAGGATGGAGAACTATTAATATCATAGAGAAAAGGCTATGGTGGAAGATGTTGGAATCTCCTAAAAAAGTGATGAAAGTGACAATGATTAAGAATAAGTTGAAGGAATAGTTTACATGTAGGCTGAATTATAATCCACTCTTGGGGAGATAGATGTTCGGAGAGCCAAAAACATAAATAAAAAAGGTGGTTTGTGATTATCAAATTTATATGTAGTAGAATTAAGAATAGATTTCTAAGCTGAATGAAGAAATTTTAAAACAAATGTATTAAATTCTAGAGATACCAAAAAATGATTTTGGGTAGAATCTCAAAATCAATGAAAAGAAAATAGAAATCTATAGTTGACAAATACTAGAAAACATCAAATAAAACATATCAATGAACTTGAATATTATGTCTTTGAACTATGATAATGTGTTATGGATCTTGAGAAACCCTTGATGCTCAGTATAACATTAGAAATGTAGATCATCCAGTAAATAGAAATGATGAAAATGGAGCATAGAGGTCTAGCAGAACAAAAGCTACATTCGAATCCCACTAATAAGACTAGTAAGGGGATTGATCTAAAAAATATACCCATAATGGTAGAATTCATAGAATGACTATGTAATTTGAGATTGATTATTTATTTTGGTAGGAATTAGAAAAAGAAGGTTTAGAGAACCCAATGGAAAACCAATATTGCAATATTTATTCATAATAATGCACCCCATATGAGCTGTTAAATTTTTAGAATGATGGTTCACTCACAAAATGTATGTTCTGTATCCAAGAGGCATCTAAGGGATAAATACTAATAGAGGCAGCCATATAGAGTTCAATATTCTAGGATATCATTTGATGGTAAGATGAATGTGCTGAAGCAGAACCTAATTTTTCATAAGCAGCAACTGAATGTATAATCAAATGACTAGAAAACACCATATTCATTTAAGGATCTAAGGGATTTATTTTTTCATAATCTGAAGAATATCATGAATTTTAGTCCATAAAAGGTATGAAGCCAATGTCATGGATGAAAAAAATAGATAAGAATATGTTGCGGTTATAGATATTTCCCTTAAATCATATGATTATTAGTGTATGGATCCTTGATAGTGGATGAAAATCCTAAATAACATGTTATAATTATCTTGTTATAGGCATAAGAAATGATAATATGGTGTGTTAAAATTTGGAAATGATAAATACCTGATGATTAATGGCTCATGAAAATTCCAAATTTGGGGTAAGTGAATGAGAGGTGCTGATGTATTAGTTTTTGAAGGTCTTAGTCACAACTTTCTTAAAGTCATTAAAATATGTGAATTGAGGAATTCTATAGACTATACTAAGAATAAATGTATTGTCAAAGGAAGATATGGTGTAGTTGTACTGTCGGTAAAAAGAAAAAATTAGAATCTATACCTTGAAAGTGGAGAAGAAGATATGTTATTTTTATCTAGAGGGGAAGAAAACATGTCGTCGGATAAAATGATTTTCCATCTTTGCCAACCATCCCAAAAAAATTGTCCAATGTTATTAAACATGAGATATCCCTAATCTATCACATGATTTTACTCATACATATGTTACTTTTCAACAAGAGAATATCATCAAAATGACGTACAACAAAAAATATAAAAAGTCATCCATAGTTCTTGAATTGGCTCATGTAGATGCATGTGGACCTATACCACCAAGATCCATTGATGGGAAGAGGTATTACATTCTATTTATTTCTTATTTCATCAACATGTCATTAGTATTCATCATTTATAAAAAATCATATGTGTTTAGTTTCATAAAATAGTATCAATATAAATTTGAAAGGATGCTTAGATAGAATATTTAGACTCTTTATATCGATAATGATAAAGAATTCACAAATAATCAAGTGTAATAATATCTCTAGAAACATGAAATAAGTCATTATGTTTAATTATTAAGAAATACTCAATAAAATGGAGTTGTTGGGAGTAGAAATCATTTAATCAAAAATATATCAATAAAAAGGCTTAATGAAAAGAAAAAACCATAAAAATTTTGGAAGAAAGTAGTCTTGTCATTTGTCTACATATCTACCAGGGCTCCGTTCTGTCTCAAAGAAGAAAATACTAAGTACTATATGTGTTAAGAAAAAAGTAAAACATTAAAATACATTCTAATATTTAGAAGTAAATGTTTTATTATCAATAAGGTTATAAAAAATAAATTTTAATCATGAGGTGATGAGGGGATATTCATTGGGTACTCAGGAAACATAAAAGCATATAATTCCTTCAATAATAGGCTGGGAAAGGCAGTTGAGAGAAATCATATCATTATATTATAGAATAAATAGAATATTTACTATATACATGATCGATTTTAAGAGGATTGTAATGATGATGTAAAAACTCAATGGGATTTGATGTGGAGCATAATGATTCAGAAAAAGACAATAATGATGAGAAAGTGGAATTCAAATATATATCTACAAGAAATTCTAAGAGTTCAGATGAAATTGATAGAAAAAACATCATTAGTGATCTGGCAGTGCTGGTTCAAACAAAAATAATGAAGTCTTTATAGTAAGAATACTTCCTATCACACGTATAACCTATTTTTTTGATGATTCATTTGGATATGAGAATTGGGTGTATGCTTTAAATGGAGATCATGATAAATTTGAAAAGAATCATACATGATAAAAATTTTAGAGACTAAAATATACGAATTTCGTTCGAAAAAAGGGTATTTCACAATAAGATGAATGAAAATTGAACATTTATTCGAAGAAAAGAACTATTAGTGTGAAAGGGGTACTCCTAGATATAGGGTATTTATATTGATGTAACATTTTAACCTATTTCAAGGATAGATACCCTCATATTATTCCTAGACATAGTTGTGCAATGAAGGTTCAAACATTTCTGGCTTGACGTCAAGTCTGTGTTTCTAAATGGGGTTTTGGAATAAGAAGTTTATATTGGGCATCCAAATGGTTTTATCATTCAGAAATATGGTAATAATTTTTTTTTCTGAATAAGTTGTATATGGGTTGATGTTAGCATCATGATCATAGTATTCAAGAGTACATCATTTTTTGAAGAAGCATTGTTTTGGTCGTGGTGGAGTTGATTAAAATCTCAATAAAAATAATGAAAGTAATAAAAAGATGATAATAATAGTATATTTTGATGGTATACTATTTTTTTCTGATTAGATGAGGAAATGTGTAGATAGTCTATAGAATAAACGAAAAGTGAATTTGAAATGTTAATGATTGGCACATTAATATTTTTCCATAGTTTACAGCTGACAAAATAAAATAATAGAATATTAATTTCTTAATATAAATATTCCAAGTATGTTTTTAAAAGATTTATAATGGGTAATTATAAAGATATGATGTCTCTAGAGGCTACCTGGATGAAAATACCATGGGATGATGAATGGAAAGTATTTAATGTCATAGAATACAAGAATATTATTAGAAGTCTGTTGTACTGAATAATGACATGAACAAATATTTCTTTTCTATAATCCAAGTAGCACAATATCAAACAAATAACAAATAAATCCACTTACATGATGTTAAAATAATAATTTATAATATCAAGGGCATGGATGATTTTTCTTTGTTGTACAATGAAAAATATCAATAAGAGTTATTGGCGTATATATATGTAAATATGGTCGAATCAACTGATGATTGAAAATAAATGTTTGGTGGTTCATTTTATCTTGGAGGATTGTGTATTTTTTAGATAATAAAGAAATACTATTTAATTTTATTGAGGACTTAATATGACTAATATATTTCATCCACTAAATCATTCACACAATTATTGTGGATGAAGAAACAAATTTATGATATGGAAGTTCTAGTGAAGAATATGATCAGAATCTATTAAGACAATTCAAGATCGATAAATCTTGGAAAATCCAGTCCATCACTCAAAGATAAAGAACATTGAAATAAAGTATCATTTTATCAAGGGGAATTTGTATCAATGGCTTGTGAAGTTAGAGTATGTGCCTAAAGAAGTATAGGGTGAAGACATTCTGATGAAGGCCTTACCCAAGACATGAGAGAAACTAAAAATAAAAGCATAAAATACGGGGGATTTTTAAATCCGATGATGTTATAGATGATTGACCAAAATATATACATCACAATAGAGGATTTTCATGATAAAACTAGTTTATGAGTTTTATATGTGAAGTTATTCATTAAGGAACTTTTCAGGCTACTCTAGTTTTTCACACCAAGCATTTCTCATGTGGTCTTAGAGTGTGTGATAAGTAAGTCTTGGATATTTATCAAAATTTTTAAAAGGGTATGTTGGTAGATGATATAAGAATCTTTAACAAGGCATCTAAATAAGAAAATTTTTCAATAAACTGAAATGGGGAGATTATTGGGAAGAAATACCTCAGGGTAACAAAGTATCATTTTTAGGTTGAAATTTTTTCTTATCAAAGTTGGTTTACACGGTCCATTGTGGAGTTTCATAGATATTGTTGGCAAGGTGTGTTGACAATGATTTAAGACAAAGGAAGGGACACTCTAGTGTTTTTATAGGAATATGGGTATATAAGGTGATGTTGTTTACCAGTGTCTTCTTAATTTTTGGTGAACAAAATCTGGAGTATAGAAAAAAGAATTTTTTGAAAAGGAATTATTTTCAAATAAATTTTAAAAATATCAGAAATGAGAGAATGTGATGTATAATTTTTCATGAAAATTATGTTTTGGGATCACCACATCAAAATTTGGAGAGGAAAAAGGGTGCGAGTAAGATATGAAATTGCGTGAAAGATGGGTCTTCATGAATAGAATTTTGAATATATCAGTAGGAATGCAATAATATTATGCAACAAATAATACATAAAAATGTAATGTTCGGTTCACGAAAAATGTTATGTGTAATGTAGGAGATCAAAAAAGTGGATTTTTTGCGCACATAGTGGAAGGCGCATAAGAAGGTTGTGTGTATGGATGAATGTGTCTATAAATAGGTGGCCACCCCTCTATTTTGATTAAATGAACCATTATATAATATCATTTATTTTTTATCATATAAGAGTTTCATTAAAATCATAAAAGTTATGTATAAGAAGAGTTACATGAAGAAATGTCTCTAATGTTTATTGTGTGAATAAAAGAACTCATATCAGTATGACTGGGTGAGGCACACACAAAGTGTGGAATTTAAAAATAGATTAGACTTACATGACAAATCAAAAGTTTCATGAATGTTGATAGTTCAAAAAAAACATAAATGTTTCATGCAAGGAGGTAAATTTGTGTGTATGATATCCAAAAGATGCATGAAAGAAAAAGGTGTGTGAACCAGAAGATATTTTTGTGTAAAACAATAGTAAATATGTATCCATCAAGTGGATAAAACTAGAATTTCAATAGAGAATCTGTCAAAAAATTAGGATGCATTTATTATTTATAGTGAAGGGACCTATATGTCCATAAATTGTGTGTGGATCCATTTTGAAGTATTGAGAAAAGGAAAAAGGAGAATTTGATCATTTTTACTAGAAATAACCACTGAAGTAAATATTGAGGGACTGACCATTGGGAAGCAATGATCTATTCCTAAAATTTTTAATGGTAGTGAGACTTCTAAAAAATTTTATTTAACAAAAAAATTACTTGGATGTGATCCTTAGTGAATTTGGAACATTGACACATTTTAATTGTATACTCCTTGGAAGTATCCCAAGGAAGGTGAGCCACATAAAATTGTTGTGTCTTCTTTATTCGTTCATTTATATTCTTAAATTTATGTGGTAAAAGGAGAGAAGATTACTTTGTTCAATGACGAAACAAGTTAAGAATTGGAAGTTTTCTTAATCGTTTATATTCTAATTCAACCCCTCTTAGGGTATTTAACATTTTTGAACTAACATATATCCAAAGAAAAGATCCACCTTCAGGAAGTACTGATCCCATCTATGTTGATCGAATATGTTTTCAATGTATAGTATAGAATACATGTTATTGACTATTTTTTTAAGTTTTTGACAATAAATGAAATGTATAATTGTATCATACTTATTTAGCTTCAGATCTATGAATTCCCAAACAATTTCATTGTAATGAGTATAGGGAAAATATTTTTCGAAGAATATTTTATTAAACTCTTCCCATTATAGAGAGTCAATTATTTATTGCTTCATATTATAAATATGTCTAAAATTATTTATCCTTAATCATAAAATGATACATAGATAAGAAAAACAATTCATAGTTTAAGCACTAGATAAAGGAAAATATCTTATTTATGGAATTTATATACCACTCAACAATTAATGGATTGGAAGGCCCCCAAATGGAGGGTGTATGTTGTCACCTGAAATAATTGACTAAAATTTACTCATTTCTTATTAATTGGGAGATAAAAATAATAAAAATAATTAATAATTTATTGATATATATTGTGAGCATTGATATGAAATTTTTTACCCTATCTCTCATACTATTTGGTTTCTCATTGAGATAACCACTGCATTTTACATCCAACTCATTGTTAACTACATTCATACTATTTCATGATTAAGTAATGTTAAGGATTAAAATATATAATTTAGTAAACCTATACAAGGAATACTATTTACTTAAAATGGATAAATCATGAATGAAACATATACCCTAACTTATTAATTTATAGGTCTCAATCTAGGTTATTAATGTTTATTTACTATTAGGATCTCTAACCATACAATAAAAATGTATTAAAATCCTTCATAATAGTTTTAAAGAGCATTTGAATTAATTAAAGAATGGACCCCTAGAGTGTCAAACCAGGTGTATAGTAAGTCTTTTTTTATGAAATGAGGGAAAAATATGTTAATACCCAACTGAAAATTTGTAGGGTTATTACCCATTGGTGCATTGGATCCAAATATTATATCAACATTATAGTATCCAGACAGGGATGTCATTTATATGAAACTGTAAAATCTATACTCTACCAAATTTTTGGATGTTTTCCAATATTTAGGATTATAATTATGTTTTTATATAATTATTTCTTGTCTTAATCCCTTAACATTATCTAGACAAAAATATGATACAAATTGAGATGACCTATGTTTAGTAATAATATATTGATCATCATTTTCATGACTCAAATATTTCATCTAGGAAATTAACAATCAGTCATAGAACCCAAAGGTTTTTCTTTTGTATATTAGCTATGTGATCTTCTTATTTTGGAACAAGTATTCAATATTTCCCATAGTATTATCCAAACATGAAATCCTTCTAAAATTTTTATAGAAAATTCTATTCCTCATATCTTATCGAATGATATTTTTATAAAGGGGTGATATAAAATTCTCAGTAAGGGTAAATATAATAGATAACAATGAAAGTTAATAAGTGGAGAAAAGATACGCATGAGGTCATTAGAATGTAATCATGGAGAATAATCAGATAATCAAACTAAAAATATGTAGTTCCTAAAACATGAGTTTTGGAATAAATATTTATGAATAACGTAAGTGATGTGTAATAGGTGTGTAAAAACATGAGTCAATAATATTTGAAACCAATATATGCACAATACATAACATAATAACATAGAATGAAAATGTGCATAAAATGTACTCCAAGTTCAACCACAAAGTCATTTATCAAATAATGAACTATTCTAACCACCATCCCATAATATAGTAGTATTGTGATAATTACCCATGTGCCTTTTCCACATGGTATATCCACCAATATACCATAATCTTTTAGGATCGGTCAAACCACACATATACAATGAACATTTTGGCATGGGATAATCACTCATGTCATAAAACATTTTTTACATGGGATAACTACCCAGGTTCCGAAACCATATCTAATGATATAAAAAACATTACCCAATGTATTTTAGGGATATGTATCATCCACTTAATATATAATGATAAACCATACATATGTGTTCCATAAGAACCTTAAAACATTTGTGAATCAATCATAAATTAATTAGCTAATGAAAGAGAAACGTTTTTCAAGAAAACATCTATAAGTCATTCTCATAATCCATATAGGGAAAGAAGGTGGATGATATCATTAGTTTAATTTCTCGTTAAAAAATAAACAACATCATAAAATATTGACATTGAAAAAAAATTTATAAGTGAATTAAAATTTTGATAGAGAATCAAGAAGATATACACATTAAATTTTTGATATCTTTAGAGAAAATATTATATACAAGAAAGGGAATATAATTATTTATAGAAAACTCTTAACTTTTTTAGATTAATAATATTAAATAAAACCAAAAATGATTAAAATAAAACTCATTAATACAGAAAAAATTTATAAATTAATATTCATTTCATATATTTTAGAAATGTCATAGTTAGTGGAAAACCACCATATTGAAAAAGTTATAAAAAGATTCATTTTATAAATAAATTAAAATATATTTACAAATACCATAACCAATAACAAATGAAAATATAATGAAATCAACAAAAAAAATATGGACATGGGAAAAAAAATTTCCCAATGAAAAAGAAGAGGTAAGGTGAGTTTCCATTACAAGCAAAACTTCATGTGAATTATGAATCAAATGGAAAATTACATGATATGAGGGAATGTTAAAATAATTATAAAAAATAGGATAATAAAATAAATGTTCTTTTAGAGTGAAGGTTCATAAAATTTCCCAAGATAGAAGCTTATCCATAATAATCTCAAATTCAAATGAGATTGAAAAGAAAACCCTAACATTTAACTCCTGAATTCATAGAAAGATATGAGAACTAATGTATAATAAAAATAGCCATCTTAATAACTTATTTTATAAACTTATTAATATATATCAAGTTTTATATTATTTAATTAAATTTATTTAATAGAAAAATCTTACTTAGTTAACGTTTTTATCAAATATTTTAAATTTTTATTGCTTCACATATGTTTCAAAATTAAAATATTGGATACTATTCATTGATACCATGAATATCATAAAAATTTATAAAAGGTATTTATTTATTTTTAAAATGTTTTATTCATGCCTATGTTCATTTTTTAGATACATCAAGTATGGTTCACAATAATTGAATCCATGATAATAATATTTTGGTTAATTTACCTTTAACATTATATTATGTTATAATGATCATTAATTTCTAGGTCATACTTAAATAATAATATTGATGAAATATATTAATTAGTGATATCATATATATTCATAAAATACATTTTTATAACCAACCATGCATGTCGGTTTTGAAAAATGAAATACATCCTCTACGGAGATGTTAGTACATACATAATATGGGTGACATTTTCATTTTCTAATGAATGTGAGGAAGATAGATAATTTTTTTATAAATAAAATAACATTATATTATAATGATTATAATGGTTTACATTTATTATGATGGTATAATATGATTTGAGATAGATATAGAATACATAATGGAATATAAATGAAAGTAATTTATTTTGGAATTCCTATGTTTCCATTTGGGGTTACTCATTTTCATATTATATGAATACATTAAAGTGTTTCATGAGAATTTTTACTCTGGGAAATAGATATTATTATATGGGATGGATTTATGTATATTTTTTTAAACTAAGAGGATTATGGTTTGAGGAGAAGATGGGTGGTTAATGGGTCCTTTTATAAGTGAGAGGTGTGGGTTTTTATAATGACTATTACTTACAATAAAAAGGGAATCTATTTTAAAACTTTAAGGTGATATAAAGTGTTAAATAATTGAATTTTGATACTTTATATCAATAAATCCCCATATACACATTTATAGATTGGGTTTTGTGATATTTTCATCTTTTATTACTTAGTTTTAACCCTCTTTACATTATTTTATCATTACCATGGTAACATACTTTTTTACCCCAACATATTATTTTTTTGAGTAAAAATTAAATTTAACTCCTTAACCTATTTAGACATGATTATTAAAGATTTTAAATCTATTAAATCTAATTTAATGTCCAAATATAGGATAATATTATTTTTATAAACATAATATATATATAATAAACAGTTGTTATAAAAAATAAATTTTTAAACTTTATGTATACTAATTATAATTAACATTAGTTACTAATTAATAGAGTGTTAATTATTTATTATAAATTGAAACATTATATAAGAGTCATAATTATAAATTTATTAATTAAAATTATTTAGATAAAATTGTAATACTTATGGAAAATATCCCTTTGATAAATATAACTTTTTTAACATTAAATAATTTTAACTACATCTTATTAAATTAAATTATTCATATTCTATCCATTTATTTTTATGCATCCATTTTCATGAAACATTTTATTAAATTCTTTAAATTCATCAAAGCATTGTTTATTAATTATATAAATAATATGTAACACATAAAAATGATTTGTATTAAATATTATAAATTTATTTCATTTATTAATAATACTATTAGTTATGAAATATATTATTTTCAATTATAAAGCTATCTTTCAGATAAATCCAATGAACATATATTTAATGATAATATTACCAATTCCTATATTTATATTTATAATATTTATAATGGATAAATTTTACTCCTTTATATAAATTTTAATACATTACTAAAATATTTCATCCTATTCATTCATTAATCTCGAAACATTCATATAATAGTTATATTTATTACCATTTATTCCATAGTTGTGATTAGGGTAACAATATTTACATAAAAACGTGTGATTAAAGATTATATGTTCTTTTAATTTTTGAAAAAAATTATTTTTACACCACTTTTACTTTTCTTAATATTGTTTCTTATTTTTTTCTCCTCATTAATTAAACCTTTCTTTTATTATAATAGTAAAACTTAATAAAATTTCTCTTAGATTATTTTATTTCAATGTTGCATCTGCGAAAAACCATCTAAAAGAGAATTTGTTTTAAAGAAAAAGTCATAATAATATCATGGGGTGTAATAAGGCGAATGCACATTGCATTAAGAGGTTGGAACATCTGAAGAACATTTCATGTATGGAGTATAGGGGGATGATTTAAAGAACTATTAAGATAAATCATGAAGACCTATCAGGTGATGAAGATGAGTTTTTTGGAATATAGATTCAAATAGAGTGAGCTAGTATAAATACCACCTCAGGTGGTAGTTAATATATTCATTGGTTAACAAATAATTCTAGGAAATTTTTTGTCTTGATTTTTAGGAGATATATTATACATATATTCAAAGTGACTTATAGTGGTGAAATGAGGTCTCAACAATTAACTCAAACCTAGAAATGAGTAAGATCTAATATTGAAGATGGAATTTTTTAATCCTGAAGTGATTTATTTTCTTTAATATTAATTTGATATGAAAATGGGTGTGATTACACAATATAATAGGATCATAGTTCAATTTTTTGCGTAGGTTGGTCTAATGTGAAAAAGTTTTAAATATGAAATGAGACAATTGATTCACACCCTCATACAATAAGTGACATCATAGGACCTGTAAACATAAATGAAGAAATATTACATTAATTTGAGGTAGTCAAAGTACTCTATTCACATATTTGGGGAAATATATAACTCATGAGGAGGTTTTAATCCTAAATGAAAATGGGAATTTAAATTAAGAATACATTCTGTAGAACAAGTTATTCATCATCAGGAACCATTGAATATTTTGAGTATCATTGTGGCTAATGTATATTTTATTTTTTTAAATTGATATATATATATATATATATATAAACTGAATACATGATTCCAATTATTTTTTAATAACATAAATTAGAGTTCTATTTAAAAATATATCCTCCTATAAATTTGTGGTTCATGGCTTATTCTTCCTGAAAATGACAACAAACAAAATATATTAAAAACATTGCTTACCTTGATTGTTATATATCAATATTTTTTATTCATATTTGAATATATATCTAAAATTCAAATAAATTTTTATCTAAATTATACCACTTGTTCAACAGTAATTCTTCTTAAAATTTGAAATAAAAAAAACAGATAATAATGCTGGATGGAATTCATAACTGTTTTGAATAGAATTTTTGGACGTTCAAAAGGATGAATCAAGTAAATTATTGATATAATTATAGGTTTTTATAAATATTATTCTTTATTTATATATTTTAATCATATTATTTTTATTATTGTATTTTGAGTTATATCCCATCGAATATGTTTTATAGTTACCATGAAACAGTAGATCAGATATTATATTTTCCATCGTAACTAATATTTGGGAACACTATTACGAATGATTAAGGATTTTGTTAAAATTAATATATTTTTTATATTATTTTATCTTTAAAAATAATTTTGAATCATGAAAATCCAATATTTATGTATAATGAAATTCTAAAATACTATAACTATCTAGAGAGAAAATATCATATATCACGTAAAACTTTGGTAATATTGGGTGAAAAATTAGTTAAGGCTATCCACTTGGAGATGATCTATCCCCTTTCATGGTTCCAATGAGTTATATAGATTATAAAATGACAAGGAACATATCATTAATGATATAGTGTCTTTTGGAGAGGATTGGGAATACATTTAATCAATTTTAGATTATTTATTGACCCAAAAGAAGAGAATAAGAATTATTATAATGGGTATAAATTATATCCCATGTTTTGGTAAAAATACATGCTTCTATAAATATTTGTGATTCTTCCCCAACTAGATAGTATTGTAGGTCAAATATTATCTTATAGATGATTCCTATATTCTTATGTGTGAAAAACATTAGACCATTCCACCATTGATGAAGTAGAATATGGGGTTTCATACATATGTTAAAATGACCAATTATTGATAAAAGATAATCTGGCCCACTGAAAAAATTAATTTTTCATCCCAGTGCTTGGAACATATATTAAGACAAATTCTAGGTTTTAGGGATAATGGATATAGATAATGGAATCCCATTGGGTATATGTTCATATTAATATTAATGTAAAAATGTATAATATTCTAAAAATAATATCATATATGGTAGATAGTTCGACAATAGATAACCAATATTACGAAGAATGAGTTTTAATCTCTATGGAAATCCGAGTGATGGGGTGCTCAATATTGTATGAAATATAAATACTATACTGTAATATAAAACATACTAAAAAATATTTTATGTGTGTTGTACTTGTGAGAAAAAATTGATACTAATCATGTAATGGGGTTTAGTGATACCACTCACTCAAAGGGTTTTATAGCTATAGTTAATAATGTTTGTGAGATGTGGGATATCACCTACTCCTCCCCAAGCACTAACACCCTGTTTAATTTGGACAACATTGTAAATATTTACAAATAAAAAATTATTTATTTTTAATTTATATCATTTTTGTGTGAGTAATTCAAAAGAAATAAATTTAGTAAAATATACTTAAACTGTAATACAGAAAAATTGTTATAGAGTAATGTACTTCTATAAAAAAATTTAAATGAAATATACAACTAATTCGACCCCCATCACGTTATACAAATCTACTAATATACGTAAAAAAGAGTCATTATGGGGAAAATTATGACACCCATAGTTTCAATCCGACATCCCCAGTTTTAGGTGTATGATGATGATTGTATATTTTAATATAATTGGATGGTTTGTTTGGAGTTGATGAAGCGTTGCAGGGATAGTGGGTTAAAAAAGAATTGTTGGGGATTTTTGGTCATTAGCATTCCATATTACTAACTGTGTTGAAGGGAATGGTCCTAAACATGTATTTTATATTTTTATGGGAGTTAGATATGTAGTCAGAATGTCACCATGAAATGTCATATATCATTTTTATGGGCGTAGTGGCTAGGAAATCCTCCTATGGGAAATGGGAATACCACACCACCAAGTTAGTGGGAGTGGTTTGTAGGTGTGTTTGGTATTATATTGGTTTCATTTGAAACATCATGGGTGAAGTCACAATGTCGGGGTCCTATGAATGGTTCTTGTTGAAGTCGGTCTCATCCTGGTTACCCAAAATGGCTTGGGTGAATACACTACAACATGGTCAAAGGACAACTTTTTAAATTGAATAACTTCTAGAGGGATGTTATTATTTTAAAAAGGGTAATAACATTTTATATTTAAGAGGATATTGAATTCATATTTAACCCCATTTAGTTTCATTAATACATCGATTTTCATTCTCTCTTAAATAGGGTTTTCAAATGAGTGGTTTTAGAAGATGATGTTGGGGTGACTCTTATCTTGTAGCAACACTACACATGGTTTATGCAATGCAATCTAACTCAAGGTAGATGTATTATGTTAAATTATCATTATGTTAGTAATATAAAGTCTCATGGTTCAATGTACTAAGTCTTTTTTATTTCAATTAAAAGTCATCATTCAATTCGTCTTGGAAAACTCTATTGATGAAATGTGATATTCAATGAAAACCTATGGTTAAATGCCAAAAAATATTTTTAAAAAATAAATAATGATGTTTTGGGTTTAAAATAGTTTAAAACATTCTTTCAATAGAATGGGTTGAAAAATCTTGTGGAGTGTGTTCATGAATCATTGCAAGGGGAATGATTGGAACAAACATGGTCACATGTTCCTTTTATGTTGGAACACTAAATTTAACCTCCAAGTGACAACCTGAAATAGGGATAAGGATATCTACTCATGAGTTTTTTCCAATCATAGGACCCATTTGACTTGGATTTTCATTGGGTGGTGTGTGTATTAAATGATCAGTGTCATTTTCATTGGCTATTGATGATTATAAACTCAATTTTCTATTTACTTCATATCTACAATTTTATAATTGTAATCCCACCTATTCTCACTATATTGGAATTCATGGGAATAATACACGATATTTTATATTTTTTATACTCACCAATACAAATTTTTATTGGTGTATATATAAATTATTTTCTCAATGATGTAGGTAAGTGAAGGGTGAATTATTTCTATAGGAGAGAACATTGATGAAGATATTATGGTATTTGGATTCTGGATCATAGAGATTATTAGTGATGGATTCTAATGTAGTGATACTTATAGATCTTTTGTGTCATGGAGTTAGAGTATTATTGAGTTTTCTGGGTGTTTATTTTTTTTTCACTATCACTCTAATTACTTTATGTTAGGTTATGACCATTGGTCTTGTTATCATTCATGAATCATATTT
The DNA here is from genome assembly GCA_963277665.1 of Viscum album. Lineage (NCBI taxonomy): Eukaryota > Viridiplantae > Streptophyta > Magnoliopsida > Santalales > Viscaceae > Viscum > Viscum album. Next base: position 162,341,071 of record OY728147.1, read on the forward strand.
TGGTTACGTCTTATTGTGGTTTTATAGTATTAGTGGTAGGAAAAGGGTTAATTACCACAATGATATTTCATTCCCATTGTATATATTTTCAGCCTTAGGTGTTTGATAGATTCACCCAAGGATAGTGGGATTACAGTCTCACCCAAGATAATGAGTAGTGGTCAGGTTGTTACAAATTTATCAGTTTGGTACATTCCCTAAATGTTGTTGATATATATGGATATAGGGTGTGATGGAACATGATATTTAAAGGTTAAAATTATATAACTATCCTATCTATAATTAACATCAAGTTAGTAGAGTAATATGGGTATAATAGCATTATGTAACACTTGTAAAAGATTCATCACCTCATTATCATGGGTTTAACTGATTCAAGTTATAAATCATACATATGTAAACATAATTTTCATTAGGGTTTACTGATTCAAATGATATTTCAGGGATTATTTGTCAAAATTTTTAATTTTAGACTTTTGTTTGATAATAATATATTGTTTGATCCTTGAATTACAATACTGGTAGAGACTGAGTGGTGATTTTTACAATGAATCTAGAAAAATACAACTAGTTTAAAGACATAGGAATTATAAAGAGGAATCCATTAAGAATAATATTATGCCTAAAAAAACAAAATAAATATTAGATGAGAAGTATCGTTAAATACTTTAATTATGTAAAGAAATAACTATGGATGGATGAAACCCACTATATGGAAAACACATTGAGATTTTAAAGGGAAAACCCAATGATGTTTCGGGGTTCTTTAGGACCTAAATAGGTGTATAGAAATATTTGAATAATGAATTAAACAATCAATTAACTTGGAACTCTAAAAAACATAAATGTGAACCTAGTAGTGTACATTCTTAAGGACCTTTCATATCAATGGTGATACTTAGTTTTCCAAGATAAATATTATCAAGGATATAATTGGGAGATATTTGATATATTTTTTATAAAAAATTCTATCCAATATCCTTCTTAATATTAAGAAAAATGGATTTATTTGTCATCAAGTAAGAAGAAATTTTAGTCATGTAACATGTTGTCTTATTCACCCATATACATCACTTTTCATCAAAGGGGGCTATGAGTTAATAACTTCAAACATTTTTATTTGAGTTGGGTTTATAATGGAATATTCAATGTAAATTAGCTATGTTTTAGGGTTAAAATTATATAGAAATTATTAATAAATAAATAGTTGAAAAATAATATAACAAGGATTATTTATAGGGGGGAAACTATTATCCTCCTAAGAATAGGTGGAAACAATAGTGAAGTGAATAATCATTGATGGGATAATCAATCTCCTAGGAGTATGGAAAACGATTACCAATATAAAATGAAGAATCCCTTATTTAACATAGATATAATAAGACAATTTATATATAATTTGGCTACCAATATCATTTTAAGTAGGAATATTAAGTGACACCTTCTGAATATTATAACTATGGCTTGATGGGGAATATCAAGCATTTATGAAACTATCATCCAGAGTATAAGAGAAGTAATAGTTTTTATTTAATTAATTCCTCTAATAGCTCACTGAGAATATATTATTATAATAGTTCCCATAATCAGACTTGTTTTATTCACATTTATTCCATGAACACCCCAATATCTTAGTAGGAACCACCTCAGTAAGATAGATTGAATCATCTAGGCTGAGCATGCCGATAAGTTTTTGATATAGATAAAAGTGTTTTGATTAAAGAACATGCTAGTCTATAGTGAGAGGTACCATTTTTCTTAATAATACTCTTACTGGTGTTTTTATATGGTTTCCTACTATTATTTAATTTCTTCTCACATGGTAACTCAAACAAGATTATATTTGGAGATGATTCCTCACATTTTGAACATCAAGACACCACTCAAGAAATGAGAGTGCATGGGAATTAATTGTGTAGTACGTTTTAATAACCATAAATTTAGCATATATGTAATGGGTGTTCACAATTTTGGATATGTAATTTTTTAAATAATCTTGGGAATGGATTGGTTGGTATAATTCAATGCTTGTATTGAATACTATGCTCTGTAGGTTACCATGACATTTTCAGATGGACTGTTTCATCTCTTTAAAGGGGAATGGTATATGAATACTGGAAGAAAATGGAATTTAGTTCCATTGGTTGGTAACATATCTTATCAATTAGTAGATTTAACCTTGGTAACTATTGATGAAACATGAACTAAGGATATTTCTAACAAAGTAAATCGATAACCTGATGTCTTTAAAAATTATTCTTGAAGACTAACAGATAAAAGGGATGTAGATTTCACTATTAATATACTATCAAGAATGAGTCATATTTTTATTCTTTCACATAGAATGAAACAAATAAAATATCATAAATTAATGTCCCAGTTAGAATAATTATAAACAAATGGCCTTATTAGACTGATCTAATCACCTTACTCTACATCGATTTTATTTAAAAAAATGATAGTTTATACTATGAAATTATTTTTTGATTATTATAAATTTAATAATGTTATGATCAATAATAAATATCTTATTCGAAAAATATAGGACTATTATAAATTTAATAATGTTTTCAATCCATTTGGCCATACTAATCATTATTTAATATTTATGGTATTTATAAACCATATCTTTCCATAAGTACATTTATTCATTTATGTTCATATTAGAGGGTGAAATATTAGTATATTTTCAAAATAAAAGACAAAATAAAAGAAACTTAATTATTTTCTTATCTAAGTCGTGAGATTATAATATCTGTAAAAATTATATAACTATGACTTTTAGATATAATAAGATTGATTACATTGACATGTGATTTTAGAATAAAGTATATCAGTCAATCCAAATAAGATCTATTGTGTAATTTTATGGAAACTACCACAAAATGTCTTTGAAATATGAAGCTTTCTTTGGTTAGTAGTTTATTCTTAATAATTTTTATATGAACATTAATTACTATAATTTTCCATGTAATAATTAACATGGAAGTTTATTACATTCCATTGTATTAAAAATAATTAAGTGTATTTTTAATAGCATAATACATAGCTCAAGTCGACACATATTAAAATTTCCATAGATTCTGGAGAGGGATACATGGTCTATTATGATGCATCTAGATCTGTATTGGGTTATTTCATCATGAATAAATATAAAATCCTAGAATATGGATCATTATAGTTATAAGTACATGAAAATAACTACCCGATGAGTGATCAAGATTTGGAAGTAGTGGTCTATTCATAAAAAAACAACACCACTATCGCTTCGGTGAGAAGTCCACTCTATTAATAAATAATAAAATCATGAATCAAATATCCTCAAAAATGTATTTGAACCTTATAAATCAACAATGGATGGAGTAACACTAGATATTCAAATTGTAATTGGTTTAGGCACCCGATATAGATAATTCAGTGGTTTATGAACTAAGATGGAAGTAATAAAACCACATAGTCAGTGAAGCCTGTGATCAATGGATAATATTGGGGTTGATAATAGATATACACAAAAATTATATGAAATATAAATAATCCAAGGCCTTATTTTAGACCATCCTCAATCAATATCTAATGGGATAAGTTAAGTAATCTCAATAGCTAGACCATAACTGCCTTACTATTATGTAAAAAATCAGTATTGGGGATGTCATTGATGGATGCATAGATGATGTGAATATAATATTGGGATTTTGTGTCTTAATGGAATCTATTCCATATTTTTATGAATAAATCCTTTTGGATTTTCATTATTAAAAATGAGTTGTTCAATTGAGTATTTAATAGATGCACATCATGATAAAAGTACATTTTTAGTTGTTGGGGATGAAGTGGGAGCCGATATAGTTTATTGGGAAATTCCTAAATTCTAATAAAAATATGCCATAACACCAATAACTGGATAAAATGTCTCAATTAATATCTATCCTAGTATGAAAGTGGGAGAAACACTCAATGAATTTTTTCACTCAGTTGGAAAATATTCTTTAAAAACAAGTTGATAGTTGGGTGATTATAGAAAATTTCTCAATGTTTCCACACATCATACCAATTAAGAAGAAAAATAATGTTTAGGAACTAAAAAAGATATACGTCTAAGAAGTAGTTAATTTTCATCGAATACATATCACTATTATATTTTCCTGAGGCCCTATACTTACTTTATGGTTTTAGTGGTCCCTACATCAAGCTCTTGGAACCCGGATGTTTATCAGCATGACTTATCATCCTCAAATGATTGGATAGTATTAAAGTGAAATTCAAACTATATAATACCTAGTTAGTGTATATACTATAAAATTTGGTGTTTTAAAAGGTTACCATTTTCAATTAGTGTAATTCTCATAAAATAATAGTTATAAGGCCTTAATACGTACAGTTATATTTAAATAATTATACAGAAGACCATATTGGTCACCATATTGTTTGGTTGATGCTAAAGAAGCCTCAATTATTTGAAATAATCATGTCTAAGAGACATTTAAAGATTTACAAATAAAAAATAATTTTATAGATACAACCCAAATCCACAATCAATCATATGCATATCATCACCATCACCGTTTATATTTTGAGATCATTGAGAATGTTTTCATATGAGTATATCCAAGGTGTGGGCATCATTTATTAGGTTAAGATGGGAATCTAATACCTTGATATATGGGACCATTTGATGTTATCATGTGTATTGGTGAAGTTTCCTATCACCTAACCCTACCACAAAGATTTAGATCAGTTAATTATGTTATTAAAAATATGAACTAAATAAGTACAAAGCATATAAGGAGCACAAGATTAGTTGGGATCTTATGAAATTTGATCTAGATTCTTCATTCCACCGTAGCCTCATTTATATCCTAGGTAGAGAAGATAAGTTCCTACGAGATAGATGTATTTTTACGGTGCTTGTACTATGGAAATATAGACATATCTTGGAAGAGACATGATAATGACAGAATCTTATGATTGGGCAGTTGGGTAACAACCAAAAATGTTTTCATCTTCTTAATAAAAGAATACATATTTCTTAAGTACAATTTTACTATTTTATGTGAACATAAAAAATACTATAAAATTTTAATTAGAACATTTAACATAATATAATAACATTTACGATAAAAACTAAGAAGTGTACATGTAGTTAAGAAAAAATGAATAATTTATACAATAGGGTAAGCTACAAGGGATTGAATTATCCCATGAAAATAACCCATTCTATAAAAACTCTAAAAATAATAGAAGCATTAGTAATATGATTGAAAAAATCATGGTGATATTAGAAAATTTATATGTGAAGTAGTGAATAATGAAATATGAGAATGGTAGAGTATATATAGTTTGTAATTGGGAAATAAACCACTAGGATCAAACTATTATATGACTCTAACTCAATATTACTGTTGGTCAATATGATCATTGGTGTATATTACCATTTGTAAAAATAATTTTTGTTCAATATATCCACTAGGAATTATTACCACTTGGAATTATGATAATTTATAATAATTTTTATGTTAAAATTTGTGCATATAATTAAAATATATAATTGATACAGATAGGAAAATCAATGGCATCAACAAGTATGATCATTCCTTCTAAATCCCATTTATCAGATCATGGGAGGGAGGTAACGTCACTAGGGTTTTCCTTTAACCAAGCCCAAGAAACAATTCAATATTAAAGTATAAAGGGGAATTTACTATATGATATTTTCATGTTAGAGGAGATCAGTAATGGAAAATTATTACCTAGAACTATAAATTAAAGTACCACAATCTCGTTGCTTACCTTAAGATGTTATGATGGTGTGATAATGGGTTATGTATCTAGAAATTGAGAAGTATTAAGGTGTGAATATTTTTATAATATAAATAATGGTTTCCATAATCCTATTAATCCTTCTCTATATTTTTTATTTTATGGTTTCTCCCTTATAAAAATTATAAACATCATATGAGTATGAGATTAATAAAATTAATTATATCTTTTAATGATAAACCATAATTTTATCTTTGGAATATATATATATATATATTCAATTAAAATATATTTTTTATAATAAAATTAATTCTTATATTTATTATTTTTTATATAATATAATTTACTCATATATAATAAATATTTTTTTTGAAATCATATGTATTTTCTAAAAAGTTAAACATTCAATTGTATAATAAAAAATTATATTTTTCAAAAATGAATAATTTAAAAAAAAACAAATTCTCAAATTTATTGATTTTTTATATAAAAAGGATTGAAATTTCTAAATAAGAACATCCAAATTATCCAATAATGAATTTTTCAAGATTTGCACAGATGGTTAATTTTTTTTAGTAAAAAGTGAATTATAGTATAAATGTATGGTATGTATAATGAGATAATAATGTCTTAAGGGAGATGTAATAAATACATTAATGGATTCATTTAACAAAAGTGTTTTTTTATTAACATAATTTATTTTAAATTAATTAGACTAGTTTTACAGACCTCTAGAAAATCATCCGAAACGAAATATATATTTAATGATTTTTAAAAATAATTATTTATGAATATAAATACTCCAAATCCAGAATGGTATTATTTTATAGTTATTTTCTTATAAACTATAAAAATAATCAAAATTACCATCTTGGAAAATACATTGGTATAGAACCATGGTAAGTATATTTATTTGACATTTGTTTTATAACTTTGAGTGTAAAATAATTATTTATAAATTAAATTTCTTGTTTCTAACTATTTTATGTTAAAAATACACCCATTATCCCTTTACTATTCACTCCCAAGTCTATTTATACCAAATTTAAATTCATTTTGTATCTCTAGAGCCATTCCAAAGAGTTCTAAATATTCCAAGGAGATCATCCAAATCATTAAGAAGAAACCTATCTAGGTAAGTGGTTTTGTCAAACTCGTTTTAATTTAAGAGTTTTCTCTATTATAAGATTTTTTATTTCAAAATAATTATATTCCAATACGTTCATAGTCATCCCTTACTTCTTAAATTATGTCATATTAATTGTATATTACCCATCCCTCTCATTAATTCATTCCATGAAATTTTATGTACACCCATTATGTTAACACAATTATCCCAATATTTTTCATTCGATACATGTGTGTTATAAATTATTAATCATATTTTATTTAAAGGGTATTAATATTGATGAAAATATCTTTCATTGATTAGTTAATTATTTACATGGCACCCAAATTCCCTTCTATTGGGATTAAAAGAAAGGAAAGTCCATGTATTTATGTACATATGAACTCAATGACCTTGATATAAATTCCAATATCTATTTCCCAATGGTTATTGATGAAATTATATCTTATTATAATTTATATATGTTGAAAACAAGAATTTAGATACTTAAAGGTTTATATTTAATATCAATCCAAATATTTGGGTATATAATTAATCTGTAGAGATTGCATGTAAATGATATCATGGTGAATAACTGTAGTAATTTGTTTTACAACACATTGGGGATGAACCATGGTGAAATTACTATTAACGTCTCAATTTTATATTTTATTGAAATTTTCATGTTACTCCTCATGTAATTATGATCATTTTAATATGTTATATTACATGTAACAATGATGATTATATATTTCTATGCCTCATAAATTATCCATGGCCACATACGTTATAATTACTTTATTATAATTTAAGGTATTTATACCTACCTTTTTATATTTAAATATATCACTATGACATAATTTTAGCGAGTTCACTAAGGATGAAATAATAAAGGATTCATTATAGATGATTAAATAATTTATTTTTGTTTTTATTTTTGTACTACATGTAATAAGTATATAGTTTACAAGACACTAAACCAAAAAATATCCTTGAAGGTTTTTAATGTAATGTCACATTATGAAATTATGTTAAACAGTATGCATGAAAAATGTTGGTCACAGATGTTGGTATAAATGAATGTTTTAGTTATTTATGGAAAGTATGACTGTAAAAATTTAGAGAAAACCCTAAGTATAAATTTATATATTATAAAACATCCTCAAATTTGGTAAAGTATAAAGTGTGTCATTTCGTTGAAATTCAATCATACTATGTATAATAAAAACGTGTATATGAGTTTTGAAAAATATTCACATATCGGTAATCATTCTAGAAGAGGCTAGTGGTGTACTAACATGATCATCAATAAAATAACAATGGGTGGTCCTAAAACTACACACATAGATGGACACTTTTAAAGGAAATTGTTTGGTTAATCATATGATTTCTAGAAACCTATATAAATGATATATATGAAAAGTAATAATTTTTTTAAAGTAAATATTGAATTATGATATCCTATAAGAAAGATATTAAAAATTTATTTCAGTATACACCCATTAGAACAATAACATTAAGATTGAAAATTGTTAAGAAAAATTCATTTATGATATCTTATCTTATAAAAAATAGTGGTAAATAGATTGGATCACGTAAATAATGGATATTATGGATAATTCAACGAATTTATTCCTAATATGATTAAATTTGGTGTTGAGAACTTTTGTAGGATAATGAATAACAACCTAAAAAACTAGCAGTGTCCAAATACACCACAAAATGAATAACCAGTAATTGGATCATTTATATTCTAATAAAAACCAATTTTTAGTGGGACCTCCAATCCATTGATATCAAAATAATGGATCAATACCATATAAAATATATTTTACGTGCTCCACAATTCAAATAAAGAGAAACAATCTTTGTAAGTAAACAACATAGAGGGATAATCTTATCAGTTATGGCCACTAATCAATAACATGATCCCAAAGTACATATATGAAGCCCTTGATTAAGAACACATAATGTTTTTTTTCATCAGGTATTTTCTAGGTATCTTATGAACCAAAATTAGGAGGGAATCCCTTGAGCTAAAGAAAAAATAAAATTAATTTTTCGGAAGTTAGGATATTTAATTTATTAGGGTTGTGTAGTATAGTTAAAAAATTTTCATTGACTCTGATGGGATTATTTTCCAACTATTTATTGTGATAAGACCATCTATATAGAATTCTATATAAATTCGGGTCACTATGAATACTGAGAAGATAAAATTGCGTGATAATAAATTATATATAATGTTTAGAGATACATAGTGGCTTCATGGAATGAATGATAAAATGAGAAATAGAGAGTTGAACTTTGGGAAAAATTTTGACCATAAAATTGAAGGAATGAAACAAGATAAACCTATGTGCCAAAAGTGAGGGAAAAAAATTAGGGAATTTTTATCATTTAAGTGGAAAGTGTTACAAGTGAATAATGTAAGGCCATATAGCTTGAAAATATCATGGAGATGTAAACCCTCATCATTTGAATACAAATGACTAAGGGAAGATAGTGAAGTCCCAACTTATAGTGAAATACCTCCAGTGTGGGGAGAATGAAAACTTCACTAATCAATTTACACATTAGAAGATAATTGATGAATGTCACCTTCAACCTTAATAGAGGAAAAGTGATCAAGTTCATATGTTTATAACAATGACAACTAAAATTGAGTCTCCTAATTATATAGTGGCTGGTACACTCATTGTACACTCAAACCTATTAAGTATATTACTTTATTTCAATTCAACAAAATCTTTTATTTCATTCAAGTTTTCGTAGAATATAATATTAAACCCTAAATTTCTTATGGTTGAGTTCTTTGTTAAAACACCAGGAGAAATAATTCAATCATCAAGGATATATAGTGATTCCCCTATTAGATTTTTTGATTTAAATAACTCTATGAAACTTTTGGTCATTCCAATTTTGTAATTTCACATATTATTAGGGGTTAATTGAATTTCAAAATAAAATGGAAAGTTCAAACAAATAAGAAGAAAAATTTCAGTTTTTGTGAATGGACTACCAGATTTTTTTAGTGGAGAGATGTCCAAACCTGAGAGTTATCAAGAGAAACCTACTATTGAATTATTTATAGAAATAATTGGTGAAGGACATGAATAAAGTGAATGTCTTAATATCATATAGGCAATGATTTTACAATAATACATTGATTTATAAGGAATTAACTATACCTCCTATAGAAAGTGAGGTAGAGTTATCTGTTGGAATCACACCTAAATCTAAACACATATCAAATAACCCATATAAAATTTCATATATGGAGTTAGATTAATTAAAGAAGAAAGTTCATGATTTTTTGGGGAAGGGTTTTTTTTAACAGATTGTGTCACATTGTGGAGAACATATTCTCTTTGTAATGATGACATACGGATCAGTACATCTATATAAAGATTATACAGAGCTTAATGAGATCATAGTAAAAAAAATAACATCTTATAATGATTGATGATATTTTTGAAAAATATAATGGGGCTTAATTATTCAAAAATTTTAACCGTAGACCAGGATATCATCAATCGAGGGTGAAGAAAGATGATATTCTAAAAAATCCATGGAACAAGATATGAGCACAATGGGGATTTTTTTAATTCCACTTGGATTTAATAATTATCTATTTATATTTATGTATGTGATAAATATATTTATTATGGGTTACCTTTATAATGTTGTGGTGGTATTAATTGATGATATTTTATTATATTCCAAAAAGTTTAAGGGTAAAAAGGATCATCCAAATGATATATTTCAAACTCTATGGTAGGATATGATTCTTTGTAATTTTATTAATTTTGAGTTATAGATACAAGTTTCTATCTTTGGACATATTGTGACCACTTAAGGAATCTCAATTTATCAGGTAAAGATAAAGGTCATAGATAAGTGTTCTCATCATACAATTGTAACTTAGATTCATTATTTCCTTGGCCTAGAAGGATGCTATATAAGGGATTTGGAGAACATTTCACCGATTTATAGTTCAATAACAACATTAACTATAAAGGGAGTTATGTTTATATGAAAGATGGTGTGTGATGAGATTATCTATGAACTGAATAAAAGGTTAGTTTACACACCTATGATAACTTTACCCTTTCATGGAAAAGGTTTTTTATTTATAGTTATGCATCCTTAAAGGGACACAGGTGTGTTCTCATAAAAAATAAAAAGGAGATTACCCAAGAATATCGACAATTAATGCATCATGGATAGAATTATCCTACCCATGATTCGGAGATATATGCATTTATTTTATCATTAGTGATTTCGAGGCACTATCTAAATGGGGATAGGGGTGATTTATACACATAAAAATAAAGTCAAAACTATATATTCACACAAAATGAACTGATAATTAGACAAAGGATATGGTTGTATCTACACATTGACTATGACTTTTCTATTTATTATTAGTATTGAAAAGAAAAAAGTTTGTTGATGTAATTTTAATGATATACCATATATTTCATATAATGATGAATATTTAATAAGATCCATTTATCAAGGAATTAGTAAATATATTAATGAATGTTATAAGGGATGATATGTCATCAATCCTTTCCCAAATAATTTACCAAACATAATTAATAAAGAATATAAAGAAATAAATAATATAGAATCCTAAGTTATAAAAAAAGATATTTGTTTTAAAAAATGTGAACATTCCAATGTTTAATGTTGATTAATAGGGATTACTAAAGTTTTGTGTAATACTAACAACCCCGAAAATTAGAGGTTTAAATAAAGAGATAATGGATGAAACTTACAACTCTTATTTTTCTATAAATCTTAGAAGCATCAATATTAATAGAGATTTGATAGATCATTATTGGTTCTACATAATGAAAATGGAGATAACTAATTATACTACATGATTTTTTTAGGTTAGAAAGTGAATAAAATGAAAAAACTACCCAAAGAAGTGGTGGAACCACTACATATACTAGTATACAAGTGAGAGGAAATCACTATGGAATTAATTTCATAAGTATAGTAAATGATAAAATAATAAAGTTTACTCATTTTATATATTTATGAGAGAATTTATCCCTTGAGTTCCTATTTAATTTTCATATTCAAGAAGCAGAGAGACATCATGGGGAACCACTATTAGTTGTTTCAGACTATGATCCAAGATTTACATCTATGTTATAGAGGAGACTTCAAAAGGATATAAATATCAAATTGAGACTTATCACAACCTACCATTTGTAAACTAATGGGATGTTTGAGAAGAATATTCAAAAATTAAAATTTATTTTTAAGGCCTAGAATTAATTTATTTTCAATTGAGTTTGGGTTGGCCATATTCTACGTGTCTATTTCTCATACAACAGTAGTTCCCACTTGATAATTCAAAAGTATCCTATTGAATCCCTTTATGGAAAAAGGTATAGAAATCCAATATTGTGGGAATAAGTAAGATAAAGAAAACAATTGGTATTAGAAACATTGAAAGAAATTATAGATATGATATAAGTGATCTAGAAATATATTATGGTTTCTGAGAGGTAAAAAAAGAATTATGCTGAAAAAATAAAGAAGGAATTAAAATTTAATATTGGGGATATTTTATTCCTCAAAATATACTTATCTAAATAAGTCATGATATTTATAATGAAATGAAAACTAAGTCCATAGAAAATCACTCCATTTTGATTTTGGAGGATTTTGGAGTAGTTTATTCTTACTTATATTTACATCTAAATCATTCCACCATTCATGTTATATTCTACATGTTCTCATTAAGAAAGTATATGTTAGATCAAAAAAACATACAAGAAACACATGGTGTGGAATTAAAATTTTACTTATCATATAAAGAACAAAAAATTCATATTATTGATAAAAATGAGTAAGTGTTGAGGATTAAGAAAACATGGCTTGTAAAAGTAATGTGGAGAAGTCATAACTTTGAAGAAGAAACCTGAGATCCATAAGAATAGATAGAGGATAAGTAGACAATGTTTTTTCTAAGAAAATACATAAATTTTGATTGAATATTTTTTTAGAGGGGTAGAAATTACCCACCTAATTTTTTTGTCTCTTTTTAATGAAAAAACACATGTTTCACATTGACCATTTTCTTATGTTAATAGAACATAAAAAGAAAATTACATTTTTATAGGAACATTGAAGATCATGTAATAATATCAGTGATAAAAACTAAGAAGAGAACTAGTAAATCAACTCTAAAGAATTATATATATATAAAGGTAAATTCCATATTCTTCAAATCTCCCATGAATATCATTTCTACTATAATTATAATAAAAATAAATAGAAACATTAGAAATATGGTGGAAATTAGTATTGGAATTGCTGAAAAGATATAAGTGATGTAGTGAATAACAAAATATTATAATGGTGAAGTATATCTAGTGTTTAATGGAAATAATGGTTATTAGGATATATCCATTATATGAAAAATTTTCAATATGAATTTTGGTCAATATGATGGAGGTTTAATATAACCATTATTAAATATAACCTCTAGTAAATATGACAGATGGTCAATATGACTGCAAGTCAACATGATTGCTAGTCAATGTGAACAGTTTTCAATATGAATGCTGGTTAATATGAATGCTACGTAATATAACTAATGGACAACATGATAGATGGAAGATATGATTATTGGACAATATTACTGTTGAACAATAGGACTGATAGGAAATATGACCACTGGACAATATGACTGTTGTGAAATATTACTGCTACAAAATATCACTATTAGACAATATGACCATTTCCTAATATAACAGTTTTCCAGATGATGGGTAGACAATATGAATGCTATCCAGTATGACTACAAGATAATATAACTGGTGGTAAATATCACCTTTTGTAATTTTGAACATTGGAAATTATAATTTTTTTGAATAATGTGACCATTTGTATTAATGTATATAATGTTGAGATATAACTTATGCAAATGGTACAAATGATGGAATCAGTTAGTAGGAATATGGATTTTGAATAAAATATATCAGATCTTAGGAGATAGGTATCATCAAAGGGGTTCTCTCATGACCAATCCCATAAAGATATTTTACAAGTAAGGATCCATAGGAATCAACATAGGAGAAACTCAAGTTATTATAGATATCAATGTTAGATAAGCCACCAAATTAATATACCACCAACATAAACCTAACCCTTAGAGGTTTTGCTGGTAAGATAAGGGGTTCTGTATTAAGACCTTAAAATGTATTAAGCTATAAAATATTTTAAAAATGATAAAGTGGGTTCCCTAATCCCATTACCATTTTTCTATATATATTATTTTAACTTATCATCCATATATAAAAGAAAAAATGAACATAAATATATGATGACTAAAATAAAATTTATTTTTGATAAAGGAAGCAATAATTGTATTTTTTGGGGAAAATATATATATATATAATTTATTATTATATGATTTTGTGATAAAAAAGAATATATATTTGGGGAAAATATTTTTAAATAATAATAGTTATTCATACATAAATAATAAAATAAATATATTCAAGGATATGAAATTTCTATATAAGTTAGAAATTCGATTGAATAATAAATATTTTATTTGAAAAAAATTAAATTTATCAAATTTATCGATTTTTTAAATAAAATGGCCAAAATATTTGTGGTCATTAGGTTGCAATTATCTAATAGTTAATTTATAAAAGTTTTTAATTAAATTTGAATTTTTAGGTAAAAAGAAAAATATGGTATAAATATAGAGTTAGTATTATTACAACATAATGGTATAATTGTGATTTAATAAATAATTTAATGGAATGATCGAACAAAAAACATGTCTACCATTAAAATAATGATTTTTAATTTAATAATATTAATTTTCCAAATATATAATGAATCTTACAAAACATAATGTATATTTTTATTTTTTTAATATATGTTCTTTGTGAATATAAATAACATTCACATCATGAAGAATATTATTTTAAGGATATCAGATAATTAATTATTAAAAAAACCACAAATCTGTAGGAAGAAACACGGGATAAACCCATGGGAAGAATAATGGTTTTAGTTTTTTATAACATAGAGTTCATAACCTATGTTTAGAAATTAATAAAAAAATTCCACCTCTTTTGTAATAAAATCCAAAAATTATCCCATTACATTCCAATCCAAATGTATTGACGATGAATATTCTATCATTTCATCCTACAAATAATTTATAATTAGTATTTAAGCTTCCATGAATCTCCTCCCATGCTTTAAGAATCATCCTCTTAAGGTAAGGGGTTCACTCCCTCTTTTTAATTGAAGCACATCCTTTGTTACAAGACTATTGATTTCCAAATGATTCAACATTCATATGTTCATAATAATCCCTTAATACCAAAATGATTTCAAATTAGTAGGATAATTTTTATGTATCACATTAATTAATTATATGATATTTTATATACCCCTGTTATGATGTTGAAATTATCCTTGGATTTTCCGTTCAATACTTTTGTGCTGTGAATACCTAGCTCAAATTTAATTCCCGGGAATTCAAATTTATATAAATATAAATCATTTATTAGATAATTTTACATTTAAAAACATAATCCCACTATCATTGGTTTACAAGAAAGACAATTCAGTGTATTCAATCACCAATGAACTCAATTAATTTTATATAAATACATTTCCTAATTTTCCATAGGTTATTGATGATAATATTTATTATGATAATTGTTCTATATAGAACACAAGAATTTAGAAAAAAAATATTTGACCATGAAATCTCTCCAATGAATTCAGTTAAGAATTTATTTAAATAAATAAAATGTTTATTATTATTTAGATAATAAACATTGTAATATGTTTTATAATACTTCGTGATGAACCATAGATGATATGATAATGAATGTATCATTTTTATATTGAGTCACGTTTCAATGTAACACATCATATACCTATGATCATGATGTTAAGTTAAGACTCTTTTATTTATTATAATGATATAATTTTATTTCAAATAAATATACATGGTCATATAATTCATGTTTCCTTTTTCCCTTAATAGTCATCGTCCTCACCCTTTTTTATGGATTCATGTTGATCGCACCGTGATTCACTGCATTATTTCACCCTTACAACACTGTTTTAAACTGGATTTGTATTAAAAAATAATCATTTATTAAAAAATTGAAAAACCCATTTGATTATATTATTTAATTTTGATCACTATATACAGGGAAATTATATCATTTTAGATATTTCATTGCAGGAGGAGGTGATTTGGAGGGGCAAAGTTGATGTAGAAGGAAAATGGTTTAAATTGCAAAGAAGTCCAAGGACACTTATCCACTGTTTTGAACATTCAAATACATTCGTGCATCCATATGGAATGAATTTTTTTATGATACAAAATATTGTTGGATACAACTCATCTAAAGACACTCAAGCCCTAGTAATCCATATGGTGGCCCATTCGAGAAGATCTTTCTAGGAAACTGAATTTACATGAATTCAAAAGTTATGTTTGGTATTTTGACAATATCTCTCATTCCAGATGTCCAATGGCCACCACATTTGACATGATGAATTTAAAGAGTCCATTAAAAAACTATTCAATTTTTTCCCAAGTCATGAAATTTCTGTTTGATAGTTCAAAACCAAGATACAAGTGGTTTAAACAATTAAGGGTTCATAAAACCACCACCCATTTTGGCTATAAATGGGAACCATGGGAACCTCATTTTCACATTCCTTGAAGAAGAAAAGTGCAATAATATTTCAGTTCTAGAGGGGTCCTCTTATCATCCAATATGTTTTTGAGGCCCCTATTCTCATTGGAGGATCAAGGATATAGAAGAAGATCTATATGAGGTTCCTCCTCCTCCCGATGTCGGGCCAAATGGTTGACATTCGTTTTGAGAGAAATAAACACATGTCAAGAGAGTTACAATTCATATGTTAGCTACTGGTTTTGATTAATTTGGTTTTAAAAACATTTTATTCCATGTATCTTACATGAGTTCATATTTTAATTCTTTTTTGATGCATGTGGATGTTATTATCTTAATTTCCAACTGATCGGTGTGATGTTTTGAGTGTGTAACGTTTATTGTTCTGATTGGAAAACACAAAAACATTTTATTACACACTTTATAGAGATTTAAATATTATTTGGAATCTTGTATTACATTAATAAGTTCTAGACCTTGAAAATTCAATTTTTATATAAAGGTTATGTTATTTAATCGTTGAAATAAAATCTTAGGAATTAATTGGGATTCGAATTAATTTCAACCAAAGAAATACTCCAAACATGAATGAATTTCAGTAAAAATTAACATAAAATGTTATTAGTGAAATAAAAATGAGACCTTTATCTAATATTTTTCAAAATAATTTTGGTATTTTAACTATTAAACTCTTCTATGTAAGTTATTTTCTTAAATATGATTTCAAAACCACCCATTATTTTAGTACTTTTTATTAAAAAGGCACACTATAAACCAATAAAATCTACTTGATAGATGACACGAGGTCCTTAATAGACTATAAATAAATTTTAAAAACAAAATCAATCTTACATGTCATGAAAATGAGTAAAAAAATTTCCCCATTATCGTGGAGGGTTTTTGTTTTTAGTTCATGTTTTTTATAATCTTTTTGTAAATTTTGTTCATATTTATTTGTTTTTTCTTATTCCATTACATATCTTTTTGTGTTCTGATATATTTCTTATGTAGGTTCTGTTACTGAAACTTTCTAATCTAGAATAATTACCATGTTTAGAAACTAGACTAGATAATATCTTACATTCATGACACTAAGACTCATAAGAAAACCCCTCATCAGATAGAACCAAAATAAGAACTAAAAAATACTTTATAAAACATGGATGGAAATAATAGAACAATAAAATAAATAATCTCTCTTAATTTTTATACCCAACCCACTTATATTAAAATTCAAAGTGAAGAACCAAAATTTGAACTAAGATTTGGTCTAATTCACTCATTTCCAAGATTCCATAGAATCATGAGAGAAGATCCATATAAAAAATTAAAATATTTTCCAAATTTGTGTTCAAAATTAAAACCTACTAATGTGGATAAAGGACAAATAAATCTTAGGAAATTATATTTCTAATTAGAATAAACTACAAAGGATAAAAAAACATTATGATAATTCCCTTATTAAAGACTAGGGGGACATGAAACTATTTTTTCTTAAAAATACTTCTCATCCTCTCGAACTATGACTATAGGGAAATAAATATTTGGGATAAGACCATTACAAAGGGAAACACTTCATGAATACTAGGAATGTAACATTAATGATCCCATTTTCAATTATGTTTTCATTTTATAATTGGTCAATATTTTTTCCTTGGTTTCAATTTGAATTTTGGAGAAAAAATGTAGATTTTTGGTTGGACTGGCCTAAGTGCATGGTTGGCGTACTGTTAGTAGTAACCATGAACCCAACCCAAAAAACCTTGCGGTAGGAGAAATAACATACTAAATAGACACTGCACAGAATTTAACCTTAGGCTAAGTAACTGTGCTATAGGTTATTCCTTGAACAAAATGCATCACATAGTTACCGCATGGTATACCAAGACATGCATACTAACCTTGTGCGGCATCCAGGTCGTTATAATTTTGAAAATTTTGTCTCTTCTATAAATTTTAACTCATAACCAACAACATTTCTTGCCTCCTTCAAGATTCCTCACCCTAGGTGTACCTCTCCCTCCTTCCACCTCCCTTGGAACATTTATTTTCTGGGAGATCAATACAAGTTTCTCCTCAAATCATCCAGTAATCCTTGTTTATTCTCCCAATCACCTAAATTTTTGTTTTTACTCTATTCTTTTTGGGGTTTCCACTTCTCTATACCTAGGGTTCTAATTTTAAGGTTCAATTTTAATATTTTCAGTTCGATCTCTTGGATTAGGGTTTTCTTTGGAATCCTTGTGGTCCCGTCAAGGTGCCGTTGAAGCTTTACACTGGTTTATGAAACAGTCTACACCCGTGGTAGGTGATTCCATGCTTAAACATTTCTAGATAAATTTATTTGGCTTGATTATGTTCTATATCGTGTTTTATGAATTATAAATGTGTTAAGAAAGTAGTTTTTTATGAGATTTGATCTTCTATTGATTTTAAAATGGATATTACATGTGAAACTGGTGTATTGTAGATGTAAAATCTTATTGTGTTCTTTTGAAATGTTTTATTAATTAACTAAATGATATATTATGTTCTATTTTTAGTGAGAATCATGGTTGTTATGGTTTTTTGCGAGTTTGATTTTTTAAATAGGATTTGGTTGTGAAAATGGTGGCTTTGTGTGTGTAGTTCCTTTTTTTCTTTTGTGTGTGAATGTGGTGTATCTTGAGGAAAATAAAACATGAATTAATACAGTACGAGAAGCCCATGTCGATAGGAGGGAAGACTAGGACTAGATTACTAGTTATAAGTATGTCTATTCATCCCCAGTTCACTTTGTAGGATTGGTGATGACAACACTAACTAAATATATTGACGACTATAAGAGACCACGAGAATTTTGGATTTTTCTCCTCTCTAGTGGATCATTCATGTGCAAATATATGGTTGTGGTTCCAATACTACTTTATAGAGAGGCATGAGGTTCTAAGGTCATGTTTTCTATCTTGTACCCATAGGTTCTCTCAAATAATTAGTGCACTTTGACTATCTTGCACTCACTGTTGACATACGGTGTGGAATATGGGGTTACTTCATAATTTATGGTGTTTTTATTTAAAATTTAATTCTCTTAAGAGTATTTTTCCTTAAAAAAATTTTCCATTAAATTGTTATAACAAATAATTTCATTTACAATACTTGAAAGTCTATTTTTCATTTAACAATTATCCAATGGAATCATTTTGGGTGGCATCCTACTACGAAACAGCTCACACCCTACTTACACCCTTGAGTGTAAGTATACTTGGTGAGGCTTGATATAGGTAAGGGTAATGCTTTTGGTGGTGGTGGTTCGGGATGATAGTGATCTTATTGTGAGGTGTTTCAGAGATGGCTTGAGGGATGTGTTCCCTTTACCATGTTGTGATTTTTAGATATGGTTTTTGGTTAAATTTATTAGTATCCCTCTTTTGGTTTAATATATAACTGTGGACATAAATAAAAATCCTTGGAAAGTCTTATTTGGTTAGGTTTTCTATATTTGGTTTGTTTTAAATTGTTTATTGTTTTATATTTTTATGTTTGGGTAAATTGTTACATTTTTTTATTATTGAAACCTGAGAACTTGTTCCAGTTCATGGGGGTTGGGAACGCCCTTCGATCCTTTCCATGGATTAGGTCGAGTGCCATTTAAGATTATAACCCTACCTAGTTCATGAAAAAATGGTATTATAGGAGGTTTAGCTCTATGGGTCATGTTACTTTGGATGAGTATAGATATACATGAACTAGAAATATCGAGGATTGGAATTCCAGTTGCGAGTATGGTGCATGGCCATCTCACCTTGTAATGGACCTCGAGTTGCCATGGATGTCAGGATTCTTGTATGGACTCTCCTCCAAATGGTATGTGCAGGATGTAGACTGTACATGGACATTCAGTGGGGGTGGGGGTGGAGAATTTTGGTCATGGTTTTTCTTTGGCTCATTTGTATTAGTTTTGTTTATTATTTATTGCTGAAATTTTACAGACTTGTCATATTGATGATTTTCTATTGTGACAATTTCCTTTTTTAGAAACATTCCACCCTAATGTATTTTCTTGAAACTGTGGGAAGAAATTGGAAATAGTTATACCTCACCACTTGATTAGTGGTTGGTAGATACAATGGTTTGGGCTGTTCAGGCTCTAGGACATGAAGCTGATCCTACTAATGCTCCTGCTTGTAAAGCAGAGCCTGGTATTTAGAGAGATAAAGCCATAGAGTTCCTCAAGAAAGATCCTCATTCTTTTTGAGCTAGATCGTAACCTCATGAAGTAGAGCGGTTTCTTGATAACAACGAGCACTTGTTTGAGTTCTTGGACCCCACCAACTAGGTTAGGGTGATGTTTGATTTGTTTTTTCTAGAGGGTCCTAATCGAAGGCAGTGGGGCTCTGTGATTCAAGAAGGAAAACATGAGCAGATGAGATGGAAGGAGTTCAAGGAGGTCTTTAATGACTAATAATACTCTAATGTCTTGATATATTCTAGATCCTAGGAGTTCATTGATCTAGATAGGGTGACTAGTTGGTGATGGAGTATGCTAACTGTTTCACTAAGTAAGTTTGGAATGATGTTGAGATAGTCTCCAATGAGAAAATCAAGGCTCAAAGGTTTGATAATGATTTTTGGATAGATAAATATTATTAGTTATTCTTGTTTATGTTGAATAGTTTTGATTAAGTGGTTGATCAAGCTTGTATTGTGGAGATTGACCATAAGGGCAGGTCAACTACCTCTAGGTCCATGTTAGTGGTAGGCAGTGGTGGTTGAATGGAGATTTCGAGGAAGCATGAGGAGAAAGGGATGACGGGAGCTAGCAGTTCCTAAGGAATCCTTCATCTATGGCTCCTGATGTAGGGTGCATCATGTTCCACTAATGTGCGAAGGTGGGAAACATTTGAGATGATTTTATATATCCTCCCAAATTGTGTCATCAATGTAGAGAATTGGGGATCTTGCAACGATTCTGTAGAGCTAGACATTCTTATCAAGGAGAAGTAGGATCAGTCAATGCAAGAGGTATGAATGCTCAGTCAGAACCGTCCAAGATATTGATATCTTCATTTAGTGGTTAATTTAGCAATATTGGAACTTCTTCTGGTTAGATTCATTTCAGAGAATATCCTTTGGATAGTGTTTATGGTCAGACTCAGACAAATACTAGGAATCTTCATGATGTGGAGAAGGCAATGCTAGGACAAGATACTAGGCCCCCAACATTTCTTGTACCATCATGATTTCATCTTCTATAGATGTAATTTTATTTGATATGAGTGCATCTATCTCTTTTATATCTTATCATCTTGGGAACTTGTTGAATTTTTCAAATGAGATATTATCTTTTTCAATGGATTTTGTAATGACACTATGTAATATGACAGGTCTGGGTCTCATGTGTCCATCTTGA
This sequence comes from Viscum album, assembly GCA_963277665.1. NCBI lineage: Eukaryota > Viridiplantae > Streptophyta > Magnoliopsida > Santalales > Viscaceae > Viscum > Viscum album. The sequence goes on from OY728147.1 coordinate 162,363,038, forward strand.
GCGCTCTACATCTCAGGGATTGATATGGAATGTGATTTAATGTTCTTGGAAATGGAACTTTGTGATGTGATCCATGGAATAAAATAGATGGTATACTTCCAAGTGCACATTGATTGTTATATATGGTGGGTTCATTTCATAGAATATGATGGGAGTGATCATGTTTTCTGTAGGGAATGTTGTCCTCAGTTTGGTCTCACTAGAACTCCCCTCCTGATGTTGGGAAATATAGTTTTTTAGTTAACGTCACTCATGTTGGAGGAAGATTTTAGTGATAATGAGGGTGAATTACCTCATGTGTTGGATGAGTTTCTAGTGGTATTTACTACATATTTTTTAGGATTACCCCTAGATAAAGATGAAGTTTTTTTATTGAATTAGCCACTAGAACACTGTGGATATCTCTTCCCTAATATTGCATTGTTCCCACCGAATTAAGGGAATTAAAGACACATCTAGACGATTTATAATCCAAATGGTTGATTCCCTCGAGCGTCTCTCCTTGGCTGGCTCCTATTTTTTTCATGAAAAAGGATGAATGATCTCTCCAGTTTTTCATCGAATACCAGAAGCTTAATAAGGTAACCATCTAGAATAAGTACTCTTTTCCCCATATTGAGGATTTTTTCAACTACCTGAAATGGTCAAAGTGGTTATTAATGATTTTTTGGCGTTTGGGATACCACCATGTCAGGGTAAAAGAGGCAGATATCCCGAAAATGGAATTCCGAAGCAGCTATGTCCACATTAAGTATTCTTTCATGCCTTTCGGATAGAAAAATGATCTAGTGTTCTTCATGGAGATCATGAATATGGTGTTCCACCACCACCTCAATTCATTCATTGTTGTATTTGTGGAAGAAATCCTAGTACACTTCAGATCTGAAGAAGAGCATGGCATTCAATTCTTTATTGTGCTGGGCACTTTGCAGGATCATCGCCTTTATTCTATGTTCTCAAAATACACTTTCTGGATTAAGGAAGAGAAGTTTTTGGACCACGTCATTTATGAGGAAGGGGTTTTTGTAGAACCCAAGAATATCCACATCATTATTTCATGGGATAAGCTGATGAATATATTCTATATCCAATGTTTCCTCAGAATGGTAGATTATTATAGGCAGTTCGTTCAGGATTTCTCATGGCTTTCCTCCTCTATGACCGCACTCACCAGGAAGGGGGTGAAGTTTGAATGGAGCCCAAAATTTCAAGAATTATTTTATGAGATTAATAGGGGATTTAGTACCTAACTCATGTTTATCATTCCAAAATAATGAACAAGGTAGGTGGTTTATTGTGATGCATCAGGTGTGGGTCTTGGGTGTGCGCTTATGATGGATGATCACGTGGTCGCGTATGGTTCTCTCCATATTTGAGGACATTATAAGAATTAACTGAACCAAAAATTGGATTTTTAAGCGGTGATGAGTTATTTTAAGACACAACATCACTAATTATTTGGGGTGAAGTTTTTGGTCTAATTTGATCATAATATCTTCACCTACATTTTATCATAGAAGGATCTCAATCCAAGGAAGCAGTGTTTGATAAAATATCTTCATGGGTTTAAATTTGATATTGTCTATACCCTAGGAAAGGGTAATGATGAGGATGATTCCTTGAGTTGGAAAGTTTCAGTGTTGTCATAGATTAATTCTAGTAATGAATGGACTTTGATGGGGCTCTTTTCCCAGATACACTTAGAGACAAAGGAGCACAAAGGAGGTGCATTCCTGGTGAGTGTGCAGTTTTCTCCATATCTTCTGGATATAGCTCAGTGGGAGAATCCCAGTGATGAGTTATGTTAGAAGTATATGTAGTTTCAACATATTGGAGAGATATCGTCTAATTGTTCATTGTCGCCCGTGGGAACTGTATTCTTCAAGGTCCATTTTTTGGTGCCGTTATCTCAAAGGAAGGTGGTGATATAGGATAACTGCTAGTCTCAGAGGACCATTCATCCTAGTGATAAATACATGTATTATGATGTTTTTCAACCATTATGGTGGATGTGTATGAAATGGGAAATAGCTGACTTCATCTTGAGATGTTATACTTATCAGCAGGTGAAATAAGATCATTAATGTCCCTATGATTTGCTAAAAAAATCACCAATTCTTACCTAGTAGTGGGACAAGGTTTCCATGGATTTCATCATAAGTTTTCCTCATAAACCTCATGGAGGTAATTCAATTGGGATTATGATTGACCATTGAAACAAATCAAGAAACTTCATTCCAATAATATACTTAGTAAAGGTGGATGAGTTGGGAATATTGTATGTTCGGAAAGGGTTAGAATTTATGGTGTTCTATCAGTGATTTTCTCTAACATAGAAACCCATTTTACCTCTAGGTTTTTGGAAGGCATTCTGAAGGGATTGGGGTCACAGATCCAGATGAGAACTGCATACCACCCCCAAATGGATTTTCTGAAAAAGTGGGGAAATAAGATTATAGAAGACATTGTCTGTGCATGTGTCTTGGATTTTTGAGGTTTATGGGATAACCTTTGGGTATTGGTAAAATTTTATTATAATAAAATTTACCAATCATCTATTCAAATTTTTCCTTATAAGGCACTCTATGGTCAGCATTTTTGGTCTCCATTGTGTAGGGATGAGGTTGGCGAGACCTCACTTTTGGGGATGAGGCTTGTGCAAGAGACGTTTGAGAATGTCATGATAATCAAGAATCTGTTATTGAAATCTCATAGTCTCCATAAATATTATTCCAGAGATGGATGTTAGGATCCTATGTTCTCAATGGGTGGCTGGGTATTCTTAAAAGTGGCACACCGTTTGGGTTATTGTTGCTCCGGGAAATGGGGAAAGAAAATGTCAAGGTATGTTGGGCCTTTCAAAATCATAAAGTGGATTAGAAAGTCAAAATTATTGTTATCTTTTCCTTCTTAGTTGACATCGATTCATGATGTGTTCCATAACTCCTAGTTGAATAAGTATAATCCGAACCTATCTCATTTGTTGAATTTGAAGTAGTTAGAGATGGAGCATGATTTATCTATGTTCAAAAGGCCAATATGTATAGTGGATTACCAAGTGAAGGTGATTTGTGGGAATTATATCATATTAGTTAGTGTCCTTTGGAATCTTGGTAATAATACACATGAGACTTGGGAATACAAGTCTTTGGTCGAGCAAGAGTACCCATTTTTGGTTTTTGATCACGTTTCTCGTTGACTTTTTATGTGAGGAATGTTTTCATGGTTAGGAGAATTGTCACATACATTATTTCATTTTTAGTTGTTTTACCATATTATGTTATGTCTATATTTTTCACTTGGTTTACCTACGAATTTTAGAGGAAAATAGAGATTTTTGAGTGGACTGGACCTAGTGCATGGTTAGTAATAACCTTTCTGTAGAACCAAAAAACCATGCATAATGAGATAGATCCGACTGCATGTCCACCACACGGCTATGAACCTTGTCATAGGTAATTGTGCAGATAGTCATTCTTCATAAAAAATGTTCTGCACAGTTATTGCATGGTTTACCAAACTGTGTGGACTAACCATGTGCGGCGTCGAGGTCATTAAAATTATAAAAGTTTTCTCTCTCATCTCAATTTTGACACCTAACACATCTAATTTATCCCATCCTTTGGTAATACTCACCCTAGGGATGCCTCTCCCTCCCACCACCTCCCTTGGATCTTCATTTTTTTTGTTAAACTAGGGAGGTTTCTCCTCAAATCATCATGTAAGCCTTATTTCTTCGCATAATCTTCTCTATTTTAGGGTTTCCTCCCTTATTTTTGTGGTTTCCACTTCCATAACCCTAGTATTTTGATTTTAGGTTTCTAATTTTTTATTTTTGGTTAGTTATATTTCATTAGGTCTCGATTTGAAATCCTTGTGGTGTAGTTGTGGTGCTGTTGGAATTTCACACAGATTTCTAAAACATTCTACACCTGAGGAAGGTGATTTCGTACATATATGTTTCTTGATAAATTTAATCATTTTTATTGTGTCCAATATCATGTTTTACGATTTATAAATGTGGTGTGAAATTAGTTTCTAAATAGATTTAATATTCCATTGATTTTGAAATGGACTTTACATTTGAACTTGGTGTATTCTTGATGTCAGCCCTTATTGTGTTCTTTTGAAATGTATAATTAATGGAGTAAATTATTTATTAAGATATGTTTGTAATGTGAGTCATGGTTGTAATGGTTTTGGTGTGATTTGGATTTTGTAAAGAGGATTTGGGTTTGAAAATGGGAGCTTTTTGTGTGTGTAGTGCCATGTTTGGCTTGCATGATTGAATGTGATGTATCCTGCGGAAAATGAAACTTTATTGATCACACTAAGGGATGCCTAGGAATATAGGAGAGCATATAATAACTAGTGTGCTAGTGATATGGAGGGGGCATGGCCTGGTTTCACTTAGGAGGATTGAAAATGAAAGTGCTAATTAAATATGTTTGATGATGATCAGAGACCACTAGAATTTTTGATCTTTCTTTTCTATAGTAGCTAATTCTTGAGAATGTAGATGGTTTTGATTCCTATAACAATTTACACTATGACATGAGGTTATGGTGTCCCATTTACTATCTAGTACCTATAAGACCTCTACCATGATTAGTGATCTTTGACTATGTTGGACTCACCATCAGTATAAGGTGTGGAATTTGGGGTTACATCAAAAGTAATGGTGTTTTTATTTATAATTACATTACTTTAAAAAAACATATTAAAACTATTTTTGATTAAGAAGTTCCAACATTTAATTTAATTTACTATACTGATAATGCTATTTATCATTTAACATTTTGAACATGGAATGCTTTTAGGTGGCATCCTACTAAGAAATAGGTCACACCCTTCCTACACCCTTGGGTTTAATTAACCTTGGTTAGGTTTGATATAGGTAAGGGTAAAGCTTTAGGTGGTGGTGGTTTGGGATGCTAGTGATCTTCTTGGGAGGTGTTTCGGTGATGGAATGAGGGAGGTGTTACCTTTTCCTTGTGGGGGTGGGGTTTTAGAGATGGTTTTTAATTACCATTTTTGGTATCCTTTTTTTGGATTTATATAATCTTGTATAATTATATCTAAAACCTTGTACGGGATTTTTTGATTTGTTTGTCCATATTTTCTTTATTTTAAATTGTTGATTATTTTATTTGTATGTTCGGGTAAATCGTTTCCTCTTGCTAGTATTTAAACATGGGAACTTGTGCTAGCCTGTGTGGATTGGGAACCCCTTTAGGTCATGTTACAAATTGGGTTAGGTGCCGGTTTGGATAATGTCCCAGCCTACTTCTTTATAAGGAATGATTTAAAAGGAAATTTTTTAGTTTCCCACACCACCAAATAAGTGATAAACTATTAATAACATATTTCTATATGGTTTAATTATTATTGATTGAAACATGATTGATACTGCAGTAGGTGGTGATCTAGTTGAAAAAACAGCAATTGCTACAAGGAACCTCATTAAGAACATGAAGTAAAACACTCCAAAATTCAGTTTAATGACTATTTAACTCATTTATGGTTTCTATGAGGTGTAGAGTTTTGAGTTTGAGAAGATGGTGTAAATTATTTTTGAAGAGGTATGTACCCATATTCGACAACTTTCTCTCTCCCAATGGAAATCCCAATTTCCTCCTCCCAAACATTGTGGTATATATTCTCCCAAAACCCATAATTCTAAAAAATTCCCTCAAGTGAGAGAAACATTTGAGAGTTGGTAGGAAATATTTCAAGGACTCCCTTATATCCAAACCTTTATAAAAGAACCTTACTATCCATCCAAACCTTGGTGGAATGACAACCAATCAAATATGAAAGGGGGTATTCAAAAATCCCCAACAACCATGGAACCGACTGGTATAGAGTTGTCATGCACCACTACCCAGAAATCCTCAACCACTATAATTTTCTTTCCAAAATCACCCACCATAATCTAATCTTATCATAGAAGAAATAATTAAGAAAACCACTAAAAATAATCTCCAATTCCAATAGACCACCCAAAAAGCCATAGAAGACCCAAAAATCCAATTTGTAATTCTTTCTTACTTGGTGGGGGGAAATCCAATTTCATGGGTTTAGTAAACTAACCTTTCAAGCATTAGTCAAACCTAGGTATAAATAAAATTTCAGTTCAATCACCATTTAGTGTATAACCAAACTTAAAAACAAAATGAATTCTCTATTAGAGTCATCCACTTCTAAGGAAACCACCATCACAACAACTAAAAAGTCTCAAATTGTGAAACACATTTTCCTAATAGAATCTAGGAAAAATTAGAGATATTTTCATTTAACAAAACAACATGACAATCCATTCCAAAGTCCATTTACCCAAAGAACCACCCAACCAAGGAAATAAAAAGAAACTTACCATGATAAATAAATACAAGATATATATTAAGAAATGTGTAGGATGTTATCCCCTTGATTGGATCTGTAATGAAAATTACACGATACAAAAAGTTTTTAAAGGATATATTTACACACTTAAAGAGAATTCAAGGTTATGAAAAGGTGAGATTGGGGAGGAACATCTCAGCACTGATAGATCCATCACTTCCTACTACATGAAATGATCCTAAAACATTTCCAATTCTGTGAACCATTTAAGAGTATTCTTTTTCCAATGCTGTTCTTGATTCGGGTTCTTATATAAATATAATGGCTCAGTACATTTACACATATTTGCAGGTAAGATAATTGAATCCCATAGGAATTGTTGTTCAACTTTTAAATTTAAGTACACCACTCTCCACTAGTGTATTAGAGGATGTTATTTTGAGGTTGAAAATATTAATTTTTACTATTTATTTTTATATGCTAAAAATAGAAGATGTTAGGATGAATAGACATGCCACAATTATATTGGGAAGGCCTTTACTCAAAAACCACCAAATCCATAATTAATATCCACAAAAATAGATTATCTATGATTTTTTGTGGTGACATTTTACACATAAATATCCTTGATTCCATGAAGCACCTCACAGATGATCATTCCTTATAATTAGTTAATTAAATTGATGTACACCCTTCCACTGAAGAAACTTATTTTAATTCCTCCAAACCTCTCTCTATGTTTTTGTCCTCAATAGACATGGTAGGTAATGAATCATGCATTAAATGTTGTAGTGGTATAAAAACAATATGATCATGGTTTTCCAATGGATGATTTCTCAATCACTAAGGATCCAATGACCATTCATGAATGTGATAAGATTATGAAATATCATTACAGATATGATAATGTTACCACTAAGAAGTTTGAAGAGATCAGTGAGTTCTAACTTTCACTTTCACTCCCATCAATCCAAAAAGCTCTTTAATTGGAACGTAAAAAACTACCTCAAGATATAAAATATCCCAACCAGGAGAATAAAAACCGGATTGCTGTCACCATTGAATGTTCACCCATCTAATGCATGAATTTTGACAAATTTACATTTTTAGAGATTATAAAATAGAATTGGGATGGACACTTACCAACATTATTGGTATTATCCCATCAATTTTCAAACATCATGTATTATTAAATGATGAGGATAAAATAGTGAGGCATAAACAATGTCAAATGAGACCAAACCTCCTAGATGTTTTTAAAAAATAGAAAACAAAATTATTGAATACTAGAATCATTTAAACTATCTCTGATAGCCAATTGGTTGGTTTGGTGCAATTACTTTATAAAAGAACTGGTCTTATGGTAATTAAAACTAAAAATAATTAATTGGTTTCAACTCATGTATAGAATAGTTGGAAAGTATATATAGACTATCACTGATTAAATCAACACACAATGAAGGACCATTTTTCACTTCTATCCATTGACCATATGTCAACGAGGATAGCGGGGAATTAACACATATTTTTCTTTGATGGGTATTCTGGATACATTCAGATCCATATATCCACTGAGGATTAAGAAAAGACAACCTTCACTTTCCCCTTTGGCACACGTTCATATATAAGGATTCCATTTGGTCTGTATAATACTCTGAGTACTTTCCAATGATGCATGGTTGTTATTTTTTTTGATTACCAATAGAATTCCATGGAAATAGTCATAGATTATTTCACTGGTCCTAGCTCCTCTTTTTATAAACGATTAAGTAGTCTTGGTTCTATACTACATAGCTGTATTTAAAAGAATTTTGAATTAAATTATTAGAAATGAAATTTCACAGTGTGAAAATGTGTAGTAATTGAGAATTTCATTTATGGGGATGGTATCAAATATGATAAATAAAATTTATATTTCATTTATTCCATAAAATTACAAAAAAATGAATAGGATGTGCAGTCATTCTTATGTGATACCGGATTTTACAGTCCTTTAATCTCTGGAATTAGTAATATTTCACTCCCCCTCTCATACATACTCCAAGGAGAAAAATAATATTTATCATAATAAAGTATTTAAGGAAGATTTTGTTAACATTAAATGGAGTCTCACATAACCCTCGATAATCCAAACATCTTAGTGGGATCAACCATTTGAGATATAGTGTGATGCCATTATCTATGATGTTAGAAGTTTCTTATAATAATGGGTTGATGAAGCTCTACATTTCATTGCCTATGCCTCATGCACACTTGAACCTACCTAAGAAAACTAATCTATAACAAAAAATTAATTCTTTTCTATTATGACTTCCTTAGAGAAATTTTGGTCTTATGTTTTATGAGAAAAAGTCATTGTGTTCTCAGACCATGAAACCCTATGATATCTCCCAAAGAAACCAGAAGCAAACCCATTCCTCATTCATTGGATGCTCCTACTTCAGGAATTTAATATAGAAATTTGGGATAAAAAAGGAGCATACAATGTGGTGGCTAACCATATTAGTGGGATCCTATCATCCTCATACATTGAATCATCCCAATGTATTCTAATAAAAGAAAACTTTCTCGATTAGAAATTGTACCACATGAAAGATTCTATTCATTGGTATGCTAATATTTCAAATTATTTGGTAACATCTTGAATTACTAATTATTTCAACAAAAAACAAGATAAACTTCTAAATAAAGAGTCATACTGATATATTTGGGATGACCCATACCTTTGGCGCACATGTAGCGATCAATTACATTGTTTTTTTTGTTCTTGAGAGTGAGTTTCAGTCTCTCCTTAGGTTCTTCCACAATATTGATTGTGGGGGCCTCTTTGGACCCCAATGAACTTCCCACAGGGCCGTTGATTCTAGTCTCTTTTCACCGACATTATTTTTGTATTCTCATTATTTCTATAAATGTTTCACTCACTATCAATGAATGGTAAATTTCTATAAGTGAAATTAAATTACACAAAAACCCTTTCTCTTCCAATGCATTTTTGATGTATGTGGTATAGAATTTATGGGGGAATTTCCCAATTCCTTTAGAAAATTTTACATTATTCTAGATGGCGATTATGTGTCAAAATGGATCGAGGCAAGAGCCATGGAGAAAAATGATTCCAAGATAGTTGTGGAATTTTTGAGAAACCAAATTTTCTATAGGACTGGATTACCTAGGTCCATAAGTAAAGAATAGGTTCCTCATTTCAATAACCAAAAAATGCAATCACTTTTGCATCTGTTTGGGGTTGGGCATCGAGTGTCTACTGCATATCACCAACCTAAAAATGGTCAATCTAAGGAGTCTAACAGGGAGGTAAAGCTGATTTTGAAAAAAATGGATAAACCCAATATAAAATATTAGAGTCTTAGAATTGATGATTCATAATGGGATTACCATACTAATTTTAAAACATGAATTGGAATTTCACCCTACCGATATGTGTTTGGAAATATTACTCCCCTCCCTATTAAGATAGTGCACCCGACCAACTGGTCCATTAAACAGTGAAATTTAAATCTTTTTGGTGGAGGTACTCAAAGGATCTAAAGATTTAGGAGATGGAAGAAATGAATATGGATTATTGTAAGAACTATATTATCTATACAGAGTGAAGCAAAGATCACCATAACCGTCTCATCTTTCATCATCAATTCCAAATTGGGTAGAAGGTACTAATTTACAATTTAAAGATAAATTTTCATCAAAGTAAGCTTCGGTCTTGGTAGTTTGGTTCATAAACGATTACTAATGATTATCTATTTAGTATTTTCTGGTTACAAATGATAAAAGAAAAAAAATCTTTACTATCAATGTGTAGTGGTTGCATCACATTCATGAATTCATTCTGATGTTCTAGATGGAGGAACTTCATGTTCAAGAAGAAACCTACAAATGAATCCCACCATATTTTAACATTATTTTTCACATTCTTTTTATTAAATTTAAAAGAATTAAGGATCTAGGTTTGGGGGGATGGGTTTATTTCTGTGTTAGTTAAGAATCCTAATGATCTTTCTTCCTTTTATCTTTTTGGATTGCTAGACAATATTTTTACCACCCTAACCACCCCCTCAATTTTATTCCAAAATATTAATTTGGTATTCCAAAAAAATTATGGAAATTTATTCCCCCTAAATCATAGAAAATGGTTCTATATTAATCATGTAACTTATTTAAAATGAATGAGGAATTTCTCTATTTCATGTCATTTTAACAAAAAAATCAATGAGAGAATATGTTATTTTTTATGAAACATACATTTAGGTTTTATTTTTTATAGTTTAGTTGGATATTTTTCAATGATATAAATGGTTTTATCACTTTTGGAACATTGAGAAGAATTGTACCCCTTGTGATAGTGGTTTATAGGAACTTTTTTCACATAATATCTCTACAAATATTTTCACCCAGTCACAATGTATGATTTTTTACATAATAGAAGGTAAATATATGTCAGTTTAGTATTTATCTACTTTCCAAAATACATTTCCATACATTCATTCCTTATATGGTTTTTTTCATTACTGTAATAGATTGAGAAATGCGTGTATACCAGTTATCTGACTTTAGTTTTTAAGAAAAAAACAAAAAAATATTGGTTGTCTCTTGGGATGATCAAAAACCACTCTTTCTCAACCTTTTATCTTGTTATAACTATTAAAAGTAGTTTCACGAGGAGATCAAACATGGGTTGAATTATGAGTGTGATATTTCATCCAAGATAAACTTTTAAAAAAAAAATTAAAATAATAATAAAATAGGGGAGTGATGTAATGAGAAACATATGGGGATATCTAGTTCAGAAGCTTAAGATTTGTTTTCAAGGAATTCCAAAGTGAGTGGGTCTTAAAATTTGATTGTAAATGACGTAGGGAATGTTTGGTGGAAAGAATAATTTAAACCTAAATATTTAAAAATAACATATATCTATTGGAAAGAAAGTAAAAAAGAGTATAATAATTTGGTTATCACACAAACATATAAAGAGTTAGTGACATTTATTATTTTTTAATTATTTTCTCAAATTGGTATCATTTTTTTTGTTTAATTTCATTTTGATACAATTTATGAGACATATTTTTCCATGATCACTCAGAAAAACTCATTGGTGGGATTTTCTCTATGATCACATTGATATGAAGAATTAAATTTTCATTTATTATTAGATCCTTATGATGTTTGGAATATATCTATTTATCATTTTTTGTAAATGTGAATTTTCCAATCAGTGAAAATGTTTAGGAGTGTGGGTGTGAACGTACCACAATTCACTACTTTATTTCATCCTTAAACCACTATTTGAAACTGGATTAATATTCATAAATATAATTTTAATAAAAAAATTCACTTCTTTGTTGATTATTATTTTGTAATTATTATCTCATTAAAAATGAGAAATTATATGTGTTTTTTGTGATTCTATTTTAGGAGGAAGGGATTTGGAGGGTCAAAAATGACATAGAAGGAAAATGGGCCAATCTACAAGGAAGTCCAAGGACACATGTCCAATATTTTTAAAATTATAAGAAATAAGTGCATCAAAATGGGCTAATTTTTTTGGTATTATGAAAAATTCATTTTTCTGAAACTACTCTCAAGACACCCAAGACCAAGTCATCCATATTGTGGCTCATATGAACCGTTCTATCTATGAAACTGTATCTACATGAATTAAAAAGTTAGGTTACCTATTTTAGAAATACATCCCATTCTAGAAGACCAATGGAATCATGATTTGGAATGGATATATTCAATAGTTCTTCTAACAACTCACCTATTTTTTTTCCAAGTTTTGAAATGTCCATTTACTAGTCCAAAACTGAGATATATGTGGTTTATACCAATCTGGGTGCCCAAATACACCTCCCATTTGCGATATAATATGGATCCATGGGAAAATCATTTGAAATTTTGACCATGGAGTGGAGTTCTAACATTATGGAGTTACTAAATATCAGTCTAATATTTCTATATATTATATAGGACCCTATGCTCATAGGGGGATCAAGGATGAATAAGGAGATCAACCCATGCTTCCTCCACTTGATGTTGGGATAAAAAGTTGGTGTTCTTTGTGAGGAATCTACACACATATCATAGAAGTTATGATGAATATATTTGTTAATGGTTATTATTAATTTGGGTTTAAAAACATTTTATTCTATGTATCTTCAATGAATTTTTATTTTAATTTTTATTTTGATGTATGTGGATGTTATGCTCTGAATTTATAATCGATAGGTATGTGGTTCTGAGTGCATGACTTGTGTTGTTCCAATTTGACAACCAAAGAATCCTTTTCTTAACCACATTCTTATGATTTGAATATTATTAGCGAGATATTATCACATGCATAAGTGCTGGACCGTGGAAGTAAGATTGTTATGTCATGGTTTTGGTCTTCAAGCATTGAAAGAAAATATAATGAATTGATCCGGATTACAATTAACTTCAACCAAATAATTACTCCAAAAATGGATTGAGTTCTAATAACATTGATCTTGTAATGTGTGTAGTGAAAAAAAACCCCACTTATGTCATATTTTTCAAATTCCACTTGGTCATTCAACTATTAAACTCTTTAAATTAAGTTATTTTCTTAAAAATATTTTCAAAAACACCACATATGTTCAATATTTGTTTTTAAAAATGCACTCTAAAACATTCAAATCTCATTGAGAGATGAACCATGTTCTTCCCAAGACTATAAATCAACTTTAAAAAAATAATAAATTTGATGTGTTCAACTACATGGTCACATTTGTGTTGGAAATCATTTATTCTAAGGTAACATAGGATGTAATTATAAATAAGTTTTTATATAGGATAATATAATGTTTAATTTTATGTTCTTATTATTTAATATATTTATTATTTATATATTTTCCCTAACACTGAAACTCAATAGATCCTAGGAATTTATTAATGTAATATCATGTTATAGAATTATGTTAAAAATCATGTGTAGAAAAGTCAGGCCACCATACCTAGTATCAATGAAATGTTTACATTTTTTGGAAATTAGGACTAGGAAACATTACTAAAAACTAGAGGGATTTTAATAAATATTATAAAAACTCCAAAAAAAAATAAGTTATAGAGTGTGTGGTTTCTATACAATTATATCCCCATCTAGATAATGAAAAATGTATGCAACAGTGGCACAAATTCATATAGATATAATCACATTCAAAATTAATGGTTGATTATCAAAATGATCTTTACTCAATACATGATGGGTGTTCCTAATATTTCTCCCTGTCTAGACACTTCAAATGGGATATGATTTGTAACCCCCGAATGTTTTTATGAAATATTTTCTTTAAATATTTTTTATTATTTAGTAGCTTTCATTGCATGAAATCATGAGTTTAAATGAACTGAAAGATTCATTTAATATAAAATTATAATTATATAATAGTTTTTAGGTTAGCAGGAATAATTTTAACTAACTTATGAAAATGAATTATGAATTCACTGGTTATTAATTATTTATGAAAAATATAAATCAATTAGATATTTTTATTTCTATGTAAATTAGATTTGGAAATTAAATTAATGAGATATATGTGTTATATACTTAATAAAATATTTTTGATATTCATTCAGTTGATATTTTAGTCTTAGGTTATGAATAAACTCTATTTTATGTATAAAAACCTATTTTTAAAAGGTCTATTTTACACCATTGAATTGAGAACCCATTTTAAATCAAGATTTTGAAACATTAATAATATCTATATGACAATATAAACATGTTATTTTGATGTGGGATATAAAAATTAACTATGGATAAAGTTCTGATATTTTTCTAATAACTTTCATGTTTTGATGAATAATAAAAATATGCTAAATTTTAATATAAAACAAATTTTCTCATCCGGATAATTTTTATAGTTAAATTATATTATTGAATGGTTTTAAAGTATAAATAGAATATATTTTTAACATTTAATATACTGTATTCCTTTATAATTAATTTTACAATGAATTCATAGGTAAAAACATTTCAATCTTTTGTACTGTTTTAACCTTTAAAACACATTTTCTCATTTCAACAATAAGATTATTTTTAAAAAAATTACTACATCTTCTATGTTTTGATATTCTAAAAAATGGATTCCATATTTGGAATCCGATGTTCCAAATTGTGTTAATATATACCTTTTATTTTTGGACTTTATTAATAGAAACTTCAGTAATTATTTTATTTACATGTTTAAAGAGTAAAGATTGTAAATAAGGGTAAAAATAATAATTTAATAATTTAAACTATAAGAAAACGTTTCATAATCTTATTGGATGAGATATTTCTGACAATGGGTATCGTTGGGTCGATTTTTGAACCCCATTTATTCACTTTTATGTTAAAATGGAATTTTATAAGAATTAATTTAATGTAAAGATAATTATAACCTGAACACATATCTTTTACTAAATAGATTTTAATATAGGGATATATAAATGATCTACATGTCTATAAATAGTAATTATAAATATAAAAATAAATCCAAAATCATGGTATTTTATTTATAGTTTTTATACATTAGATAAATATATTTATATTTGACTCAATTATGATGTAGTGATTACCTCATTAATGAAAGATTCAAATAAATGAATTTATAAATATATAAAAATAATAATTTCGTTATTTTGATGTCGTCCACAAATTTTTTGGATGATATTTACATATTAACATTAATTTAATGCCTTATTTTTGAATGAATCATATGGTTATGAATTTTAAAAAAAAGTCAAGTATGAATAGTGTCCCAAATTGACACAATTCATAACTAAAAACATTAAATTGTTTATTAAATGATACTAATTTCCTAAAAAATATAATATTCTTCCAACTGGTTAATATAAGTCCAAATATGTCATAAATAACATTTTTTTGGGTATTTGGACATAATATGGTAAATACATTGACACACAATGTGTAAATAACATGATATTACAGTAATTTTAAAAAGGGTAAAATAAGGGTTAAACCAAAATGATAAGGATAATATAATATACTAAAATTGACTAAAAATTATTTATTAATGTTTAATCAAACCATAATTATCATATATTTTAGTTAGATACGGTTTTGACCAATTTTTAGTAGAAATTGAATTTATAATAAATTAATATTTTGAGGGTTTCTAAAAGTGTCTTTCTCCTCTCTTAGAATAGGGAGCACCATCCCTCTCCTACTGAGTCCATTTTGATCCTTAAAGCACATCCAAACCCTTAAATTTTCTATTATCAAATTCTTTAGTTACATTATAGAGGTTCAAGTCTTCTAAAAATATCAACTCTAGTTCCCTGAGAGGAAATTTAAAGGAGCAACGTCAAGGAAGAGGTAATTTCTTCTACCGATTATTTCAAATTTATTTATTCTTTAACATCCTATTATTTAGTTTTTTCATTATAAAGTAATTTCATAAGTATAAATAGTATATTGATATGTTATTATATACATGAAAATACCTTATTTACCCTTCAATCCATCCAATGAAAAATGAAATCACCGCGTGTGCGAACGTACGTCTTACTGTCTCCACGCCGTGGTGAAATATGTTTTTCACCACCACCATACATGGATAGGTATAATGGTGGAAAAAATAACTATATATTATTATTATAACATGATAACAATTATGACATACTATAAACCATCCACTTCAATACCATTCCACAATTATGGGAACAATATTGTCACTTATACGCACGTATGTATAACCATCTCCATGGTGCGATATGAATCATTCTACATAATATTCAGTAAACCATGATCCTATAAATTAATTGAATAAATAATAATGATATATATTATACAAACACCATGATATAATTTATATATCTATAACCTAAAAAGAGGAATAAGAACTTATCTGACAAAACGTACATAAGAACATAAAAGAGTTAATACCTGAGTAATGAGTAATAATGAAATGTTCCTAACAAAATGATAAAAATTTGATTATAAAACTTATAATAAAATTATTATTTTACTATTATAAATAAGTAACATTATTTTAATCATCATACAAGTGGTTTTCATTCATACGAAGAATATCAAACTACGCTACGGGAAAACTTTTCCAATCTCGTTTTATCCAAGATTGTTTATTCATATGCATCTACTAGGAATATAATTTTAATTTATGGCCATGTTTTCTAAAAAAATTCTCATAAATTGTTTACTATTATTTTATGTATGTTTAAAGTCATTTTTACCCATTTTTTCTTTTACTACATGGTTTGGAAGAAATCTTTTTTTTATTTACTATACAAGGTAATTTTTTACGTTTCCGAAAAAAGTACAAGGAGAATGTTTTTTAACTTATATGACATAAATTAGTTTATACATCTTTATAATGCCTTATTTCTATGAATATTATTATACACGTTTACACTTTTTTTTAAAATAAATTATTTTCATTAACAATTTCATGAAATCTTGATAAAAGAAATTATTTTTGAAGAATAAAGGAAATCTTTATCACGAATGAAGATCATGTGTTTTATCAAAATTATTTCCCATATAATATTAAATAGGTTTATATTTATATCCCTATTATTATTATGATATGATTTTTTTATAATGGAATGTTATTTAAAAAATCCATTTGTTTTATATCAATTATGATGGAATGATGTTTCAGAAACCCATTTGATTTAATGGGTTATGGTATGGTGAATGTTTTTATGTTTTTGATGCCCTTGTAAGAATTGATTCATTATGAAATGGGTGGGACCTATATCTCCCTCCAATGAATTGGTTAAAGATTTAAATCTCATGAGATCGAAATGGATGCAAGGAAAAGTCAATCTAGTTTAGTGATACAAGGTTGGAACGAGGAGTGAACTCGGTTCAGTAATGGACTTTGTCAGCTATAATGGTCTTGGAAATAAGCCTTAACTAATATGAAATGATTTTCTATGATTATGTGTATATGCCACAAAATTTCATGTTTTATATTACTAATATTAGGATCACACTGCACTTTTATGATTGATCCAATGACATGATATTGTGATATTTTATATGCCGGAAAATATTTTCAAATGTCATGTTCTTATGAATATGATATGATTGTTATTTAATTTGTTTACCCTTTCTGAGAATTTGACCTCATCCATTTATATTTTTCTTTTCCCCAGGACATGAAGAAGGGTATTAAGTATGATATGTCAAAAAGGAGTCTATTTTCGATGAAATAAATGGGAGACATGTAGATTTTTTATAAACTAGTTGTTTATGTATCTTATTTTATAAAGACACTATAACTATATGGTCCTGTTATAATATTTTTATATGTTGAAATAAATATATTTTAATTTTGAGGTTATATCAATGTATGTAAAGAACTGGTCACTATATAATTTAGTTAATCATATTATTTTTCACAAAATAATATAGAGGATGTTTAGGTACCGTAATCATTTTTTTGAAGTTATGGTTGTATTATAAGATACTAGAAGAATGTTATAAGAAACTATCTGGATTAAAATAAAAATTAAAACTATTATCATTGGAATTAATAATATATATATATCATTTATATTATATTATCATAGAAAAATTGATGATAAATATAATGGATCATGTAAATAACATATATGATATACAATTTAGTGTTGATCTTCATAATATGATTAAAGAGAGAGTTAAAATTTTTCTAAAGGATGATAAATAATTTTATGAATAAAAAGCTAAACCATGTGGATAATTCAGATTCACCATGGAAAGAAAAACTAATAGGTAAATCCTTTATTCTTGAAAATCAACTTTATTTTAGTGGGACCTCTAATCCATTTATCATAAGAAATTGGATCTATAATGTAGAAATTATATTTTATATAGTCCATTGTTTTGATTCATATAATGTTTCTTTGGTAGTATAACTCTTATAGGGGAAATCTTATTAGTGGTGGTAACTAATTATAAAAATGAATCCAAAATATGAGGTTTATTCCATAGAGTGGGATGACATTAAAAAAGTATTTTTAAACAATAATTTTACTAATACATTAAAAAGAATGATGAAGTGGGAATTCATTGAGATGATTTGAAATGGAAATGAATCAATGGTAAGTCATGAGATGAACTTTAAAACAATTTCACATTATTCTTTCATATTTTCAATTTTTTTGTGAATAATGATGGATTTCTTGGTAGGATAAGAAAATTTCTAAGGAAATATCAAAAAATTCGAGACGTTGAGAGATATGAGGAGATAGTGTGGTGTCATGGAAATGTGGAAATTTATTTTTGAAAAACAGTTGTCTTATGGACGGAATGATAAGAATAAAAGGACATATCCAAACAATGGGAAGAATTTTGGCCATAAAATAGAAGTAAAAAAACCAACCATTTAATATAAGTTCCAGAAGGAGTATTCAGGTAATTGTAAGGAAATATATATAATGTTTTACATGTGTTTAAAATATTACCATATAGATCAAAACTATCAGGGAGAAATAAAAACATAACATTAAAATAAAAATTTAAAAAGAAATATGGTCCATGGAAAACCTATAGTGTAATGATTCAGGTTTATGGAGTACAAAAAATTCGGTAACCAATTCCCAAATTAACATATATTGAAGGGAAAACTATATCAACCATTTTAGTGTCTAAGGGATCAATGTCATATTTTTTCAATCATGAAGGTTGAAGTTGAGGGACTGAATGATGTAGTTTCATGTAAAATCATTATACACGTTAGTGAGGAAATTATTTATTTTAGTTCTACATAATTCATTATTTTATTCATGATTTGAAAAAATGTAAAATTAACCATGATCTATTAGTGTGGGAGTAATTAATTAAAACACCAAAAGAAACTATTCAAGCATGAATGATATTTATATATTCTTCTATTAGAACTTGTTACTGCATTCTCTGCTCAAAACTATTGGTTATTCCAATGGTGGAATTTAAATAAAATTACAAAGGATGATTGGATGTCAAAATATAACTCCAATATAAACTATTAGAATGAAAATACTATTTTTATTTATGGGAAGACCTATTTCTTATGTTTAAAGGATATATATCCCTACCTAAGTATTGTTAAGATCCACATCATAAATCCTTAAATATAGAATCGATTGGTGATGAAAGGGAATAAGGTCAAAGTATAATGATAAGAAATATACCCACTGTTTATGAATACAATGATGTATTTTTAAAAATATTGCATAGACCTCCCCTATAAAGAGAGTTTAAGTTATCTATTTTATTCATACCAGGATCTAAACATATATTACAGTCTTTATGTAGAATAAAATTTATAGTTTTCGAGTAATGGGTTTGAACACAAAAGAATTAATTAACAAGATACACGTAGAAGTGTTTTATTAAACAACGTGTGTATCCTTTCAGAGAAATAGTTATCTTTTTAAAGAATAATTATAGATCAATACCGTTATGTATTTCTTAAAGAGAAAAAATAGGGCCACCTTTAATAAAAATAATATGTTCAATGAATGATGATTTTTTCTACCAACTTCATGGGCATAAATGTTTCTCCAAGATTGACCATCGATTGAGGTATTATCAGCCGGGGTGGGAGAGAAAAGCTATTCCAACTACCCACTTCAAAAAAATATAAAAACTGGGTTTTTATTATTATAACATTATCTTGACTAATTCTCTTTGCCGTAATAATTGATTTGATGAATTGAGTTTTTAGGGACTACCTTATTAAATTTGTGGTCATATTTTTTGATGATATTATAATATTTTCCAAAATTCATGAGGATCATGAGAATCATGAATATTTAAAACTCTTGGGATATATAATATTTTTAGAAAACTTAGTAAATGTGAGTTCTTGTTACAAAAATTAGAATTCTATGGACACACTGTGATAAATGATGGAATCCTAATTGATCTAATAAATAAAAATACCATATAGGGGAGGCCTCATACTACAATTTTAACAAATATTAGTTGTTTTCTTGTTCTAGAATGAAACTATATATATTTTGTGAAATGATTTTCCTCGATTTATAATCCACTAAAAATGATAAATTCAAAGGGAGTAATGCTTAACTAGATGAAAGGGTTTTGATGAATGTTTTTGTAAGAGAATAATTGGAGTGTTATTACACCTCTATTAACTTTAACATCTCATAGGAAAGTATTTCTCATTTATCGTGAGACATCCTTGAAGTGAATTTGAATTTTACTCATAAAAACTGATATGATGATTACCTATTCATATTGATAGTTGATGACACGCGAAGAAAATATATTTTACATGATTTTTATTTAAATATAGTTAAATATTTATTGAAGATATTAAGTGACTATATTTTTAGGTCTATGTTTGATATATACACTAAAAACTATAGTCTAAATTATATATTCAAAAAAAATAACTCAATATGAAAAAAGATATCGTTAGAGATTATTAAGGACTGTTATTTTTCTATTCATTTTTAGTATGGAAAATAAAACAATGTATTTTATGCATTATGTAAGATAGACCCTAGAGTTATTACAATAATAGGGATTTAAGTATAATAACTATATAATTAATTTGTAAATATGGACATGTAATTCATAAGTGAAGGCGTATAATCAATCATGTCCTAAATCATTTCCCAATGATAATTACTAGAGAATAATATGAAAGCATAGTTATTTGATCCTAATTTCCAAATTATGAATGAAGATATAAAAAATGGGATGTTTATTAAGTTCAATTTTGATTAAGATATAGTACTATGGTCTATTATAATGTTATGTATCCCATTTTTTAAAAGGACAAATAAAGATATTATAGATGAAGCTCCAGGTTTGTGTTCACTACACATCCCCAAAACACCAAAATTAATATATATTTTGAAGATAATTATTGGGTGATTATATGAAATATGATATTACATATTATAAATCAATTAGTTTGGTAAGAAAATAAGTTTTGTTAGAGAAAAGATACAAAAAATATGTTATTTAACCACTATCCATGCTTATATTGAAGAGGGAAACCACCACTACAGTATTTTTTATAGTCCTTCCAAAGTCATCCAAAAGTAACAATGTCATATGAGTAATCATTGGTAGATTAAAAAAGTTTTCTCATTTTATTTCTTTATGAAATGGTTTGTCCCTTGAGATACATGATTTTATATATATTCAATAAGTGTGGATACTAAATGGGGATTTAATATAAATTTCTTCATACCATGATCCAAGATTTACATTTTTGTCAAATAAGATCCTTCAAAAGGAGTTGAATATCAAATTAAACCTTAATAAAATATTTCTTTCGGAAAATGGTGGGAAATTTGAGAAGACTATTCCAACCAGGGATAACATGATTAGGGATGCATCACATGATTTTTCCTGGGATTTAGGATAAAAATATTACAGTAATTAAATTATTCTCCCCACAAAAATTTCCACTTGATCATTCTAGTTCATTATTATGATGATATCTATGAAAAAATGGTGTAATACAACAATGTGATGAAAGGAAGTAAGAGAAGAAACTATTTAGACCATAAATTATCCTAGAAAATATGATGAAGGTACAAGTGATCTAGAAACATATCCATGCAACACATAGTCAAATAAATATTTATAATGAAAATTGAATTATGGAAATTGAATTTCATTTTGAGGGTCATGTATTCCTAAAATATCTATATTGGATGGTGTCCTATGGTTTGGATTGATGTTGAAAAGGACCCTACGGTGTATCAGATCATTTTAGATTCTAGAGTATGTTTGATTAGTGAACTATTATTTAGAACTGCCTTCAAACCATTGCAAGGTCCATAAAATCTTCCACATTCCCTAGTTGATAAGTTATTTTTCAAGCATAACACATATACGAGACACACATGGTGTGGAATTGGAACCTTCAATATCATATGATGGAGAGCCGATCAAGAGTCTTTATGAATGTGAATAAGTGTGTAGGAATAAGACACATAATCTTGAGAAACTATTACGGAGAAATATTATGTTTGAAAAGTAACCTAGGAGTTCAGAGAGTGATGAAGGAGAGATAACCCCATTTATTTTGAGATATGGTAAAAATTTTGAGGTAAATTTTATTTAGGTGTGGAGAGAGTAGAAACCAGATATTTAATTTTCTTTTTAATAGAATATCACATGTTTCCCAATGACTATTTTATTATCCTATGAGAAAATAAAAATTCTATTAACATTTCATTGGAAAAATATATGTCATGTAATAATATTGATGATAACAGTTAAGAAGAGTACATAAAGATAATGTCTAATGAATAATTTATACATAATAGAAAACCCCATAGTCTCAAATTCTCTAATAAAAAAGCCTCATATTATAAAAATTTAAAATTTAAATTAATGTTTTAGGTATACAATTAAATTTTTTAAGGGAAGTATAGAAACATTATTTTTGAGGTTGTGAATACTGAAATATGAGAATAATAGAGTATATATAGTGTGTGATGGGAAGAGTGGCCATTAGGAGCTGACTGTTATATAACTATTGATCAAAAATTCATTCTCTCAATATAATCATATTTCAATATGACTGCTGGTCAATATGACTAATGGTAAATATAACCAATGGTCAAAATGACCAATATTCAATATGACCGATGTTCAATATAAACGCTATTCAATATGACTATTATTCAATATGAAAATTATGCATTATTAATGTTGGGAATCATAACTATTGGTAAAAAATGTTACCATTATAATTTTTTTAAAGAATTATGAGGGATAAATTATGTAAACTATAGAAACAATGACACCAACCAATAAGATCGTGTCATTTGAATCTCATTTAACAGAACATTGGTGGGAGTTAATGTAACATCACAATTATGTAATTAATAATAGATATTTTTTTCTATGTCTATTTATTAATTAGATAGTGTTTTAGAGGCTTAAAATGAGAATAAATCCAATCTTAAACACGAAGTACACTAATATTTTTAAAAGATTGTTTTACTGCCTTTTGATGGAAAACCATTTTTAAATAGATCATTTGAAAATTTATAATCTCTATTTGTCAAAATAAACATATTATTTATGATTGGGACATTGAAATTTACATTGGATAAATTTTTGGTATTTTTCTGACAATGTTCATTTTTAATGAATAGTGAAAAATACTGCATTTTACATCAAAACTGCTTTTTCATCTAATTTAATTATATGGTTAGATTATCTTTTTTATTTTCATAAAGTTTAATCTGAATATATTTTTACCATTTATTCCAATGGTGGTCATTACGATTAATTTCACTTTGGAATTGGTCATAAACTAATGCCAAACGTTTCATATATATTGTTTAAAAAAACCCGCTATTTGTTTTGACAATGGGAATTATTTTTAAATTAATTATTGAAATGTATATGTTTGGAATTTGGTAAAATGGATTCCATATTTGGAATCAGAAGGTCCAAATTATGTAATTAGGACCCTTTTGTTTTTGGACATTATGAATAGTAATGATGGTAATTATCTTTAATTATCTTGATTAATGAGTAATCGGTTAGTTAAGGATAATAAAATAATATCATAATAATACAAAATGACCACAACATGTGTCATAATTCTACTGGTTGTCTCAAGGACGACCATGGGATTCCTTGTGCCAAACTTGGGGACCCCATGGAATCAATTTTGTGTGATAATGAATTTTTATCTTTTTAATTTTAAAGAAAGTTAAATATAACAAAGAATGTATCACCTATGTAAAACATTTTCACTTTTTTCTACATAAATGAAATATTGGACTATAAATAGTCATTGGAAAGATAAAAATATTTCATACATCATATTATTTTTTTATAATTTTGAGACATTAAATAAATTAAATTATTAATGACATCATGATGATGCAGCGATTACCTCATTATTTAACGATTTAAATAAAATGAAAAGATAATGTAAAATATAAGACCTAAACATGTCAAAAACCTATTGGATGAGTATATTTCGAACCCTTATCACTTTATCCTATAAATAAATCAATGTTGGACCTCTAAAATCCGAAAATCATTTGAAAATAAAGTAACATTTTATACCTTTCCAAGTGTGCCCCTCCTCTCCTCGTATAAAAGTCCCCCACATCTACCTCCTTACCCACACCTCTCAAGCCTTTGTCTCGGAAAAACCCAGCTCATTTTGTCTCTCCACATCCCTATATTACTCCTAGAAGCCTCACTTTTGGCAGAAGTCTTCCCAAGGAAGCTTTTGAGCTCAAATCAAAAAGAGTTACCCGATTTAAAGGTAGTGACTTCTCTTGTGTTCTTATGTTTATTTTGCCTCTGCAACCCCATAAACTCATTTTATTAATTTCTTTTGTAAAAAATCCAGTATCTTAAATATACTAGGATGTTTTTATAAGAATTATTCGAGCTACACTTACACACACCTACATCTAATGGTTAAAGAACATACTGTTTCAGTGGATGGGGAATTTCTGCCTCACGAAACGATGATTGTTCAATATTATTTTAACAACTTCAAAGGTGGACATTAATATGACACTATATTTATATATGATTTATAATATGTTTATGTTTTAATTAAGATTATTTATTTTTCATTTATGGCATACCTTTATGGTTTCCATTATGGGTAAATGCGATATCTTCATTTTAGGAAGTGCGGACTACCGCCCCCTCAAAGTGATTTGATTCGTTAATGCCATATGTGGGACGTATAAAGGATGTAATTAATGGTATTATATATTATATTATAATGTAATTATAATATAACTTTATATAATTATGATTCCATTCCATAAAATACGAAATAGAAATGAAAGTAGCGTTCATGCGTACGTACAGCTTACCGTCTCCATGAATGGTGCATTTCATTCCTTACCCACAAATGTAATGTACTATTATAAGTAAATATTAATAATGGATATATATGATGTATGTTACATCAATGTGATGAATATAATTCTGTAATTAAATATACATACCTCTCATTTAGTTTTAATTCCATTAATATGAAATAGAAATGAATGTAGCGTTCATGCGTACGTACGGCTTACCGTCTCCATGAACGGTGCATTTCATTTCTTACCTCTAAATGATTATGTAATATTATAAATACATGTATATTCTGGATATATATGAGATATATGATATCCAAATCATGAATATCATTCTGGATATAATTAACCTTTGACCACATGAACAACATGTAAATTGTAAGAAGTCCACTTTCGACTTAAGAACCAAATATTGACAAAACGACCGTTATTAACTTAAATGATTACATAATGTTCATAACATGGTAATAAGTGATATAAAATGAGTAATTAACTTGAAAAAGGTTCTTAATATATTATAAATTAACTCATGTTTATTATTCAGGTGGTTAAAGAAGGATCAAGTCTAGTCGGACCCAAGGTAGGGGAACTTCTTAACCAAATTTCTGTTATTTGCGTTAATCTCCTACTTTAAAATTATGTCATGATATTATTACGTGCAATATTGTATTTGTACTTTCTTTATGTGTACATATGGGGAATACTCATAATAGATGTATTTTATTTATAAAATGATCTTTGTATGGGACTTCGTCTCAATCTCTTTTCATTGAGGCATATTTTGTTTTATACACAACCTTATTTTATACGATGTATAAACCCCTTTGACTTTTACGTTTATCCAAAAGGAATATTCTTTATACAAATCGTTTTACTAAAAGAAAAAATGGAATGTTATTGTTGTACGTATGCGGCGACAATGACTTCTCCACTGCCATGACCATTATTTGAGTTTCGGCTCCCTCTACAAGCCATACCTTTTTTAAAAGAAAAATAAATACCATGTTTTAATTTTATTTTATTTTGGTATTGAAAATGATTTTCATAATGTTTTTATATTAATGTGTTGTATTTATATCTTGTGATTAAAAAGTGGAAATGTTATGTTTCATTTATTCATGTTTTATGTGATACGATTATGTTATGGTTCTTGGGCATTATTTTGAAGACGGGTGGTTTCGTGATAAACTAAGGGCGGGTGAGCCCGATATAGCTCTCCAATGCATTGGGTAACATGAAGGAGTTAAACGTTAAGGTTTATCCAAAGAGAGTTGGGGAATACACTGTGATGGGTATTCCAAACGTATCCAGGAGGGTTACTCCCTACGTAAGAATGTTATTAATTCCTCAAGTTACCTTTATGTCTTATGATTTCTATGATTTATTCATGATTTGATGAGGTATGTTAAAGTGCCTTTGTTTTATGGTTAAAGTATGATTTCATTCTTATGTATATATGAACTCATGTTTCCTTTCCATATTTTTATAACCCTTACTGAGCTTTTTATGCTCATCCCATGTTTTTGAAATGATTTTCACAGGTCAAGGGAAAGGTACATGATATGATGATAGTGTCAAGGAATTGTCAAGAAAGAATCCATGTTTTATTTTAAATATGTTTCCATTGATGGGAAAAATGAATACCATCTTTTTTGTAACCACTTTATTTAAATGTGGAATGTAATGCAAGTTTTATGATCTAATTCTCTAAAACTCTAAACCTGAAAAGATCCTCAATGTGTAATCTTGTAATAACTCATGATTAAGTAAGGATTAATGCTAGGGCCTTATATTTGGTATCATTGGTCAGTTTAGAAAACTTTAGGAGTTAGAAAATTGTTAAATTATAAATTAATTTATGGTATGATTAAAACGATATAAAATTTAAAGATTACCATGTTGCTTCGCCTAAGATATTTCTGTGTTAAGAATGGTTTTTCATAGAGGAAACAGAACAACTTTTCTAAGAAGGAATGTAGAGGGAAATTACCTTTCAAATCAGTATCCTAAGATGGTCAGAATCAGAACTAAACAGTTGGTCACAGTGATGGATCAGCTGACTCATGTGAAAAAGGTTGGTTGTTTTATTATCGACAATTTGGATTATTTAAAAAGTAAAGAGGAGCATGAAAGAAATTTAAGGGTTATTTTTCAAACCTTAAAAGAAATGAAATTATATGGGAAATTCAGAAATTGGAGTTTTAGTTGCAAAAAATTTCTTTCGTTGGTCACATTGTCTCTAAAGATGGGATGACTGTTGATCCTGCAAAAAAAAGGTTGCTGAAGAATGGCCAAGACCCACAAATGTAACTGAGATTCATAGTTTCCTTGGTTTGGTAGGCTACTACTGAAGGATTGTTGAAATTTTTTCATGGTTATATAGTCCAATGACTAAGCTAACTTGGAAGGGTGTTAAGTTTATCTGGACAAAAGAATGTGATGATTGTTTTCAGGAATTGAAAAGAAGATTGGTGAATGCTCCAGTTTTGGCACTACCTTCCAGGAATGGTGAGTTTGTTTTCTACTGTGGCGCTTCATTGAAAGGACTTGGTTGTGTCTTTATTCATAATGATCAGGTAATTGCATATGCTTCACGTCAGTTGAAAACTCATGAGGTAAATTACCCTACACATGAGTTGGAATTAGCAGCTGTTGTTTTCGCTTTAAAAATTTGGAGGCATCATTTGTATGGAGTAAAGTGTGAAATATATACCGATCAATTAACTTTAAAGTATATATTCACTCAGAAAGAATTAAACATGAGATATAGGAGATGGTTAGAATTAATCAAGGATTATGATTGTACAATTCATTACCATCCGGGAAAAGAAAATAAAGTGGCTGATGCTTTGAGTCGAAAAAGTAATGCTTCATTAACAATGTTGCATTGGAACATGATCCTTTGGTTAAGGATTTAATGAACTTTGGAATAAATGTTGTTAGTGAAGGATGTCCTTCTGTTTTGTTTCAGGTATCAGTGAAATCTTTTCTATCAAACAAAATTAAGCAAGCACAGAAGCAAGATATCGAGTTGCAGAAAAAGGTAGAGCTGGGTCAGAATGGTAAGTTTCCTGAATTAAATATTGATTATGATAGTGTTTTGATATTTGGGAAGAGATTTTGTGTGACTTGTGATTCAAAATTGAATAATGAGTTGTTATGTGAGGCTCATAGTTCCCTGCTTTCAGTTCATCCTAGCAGTACTAAGATGTACAGAGATCTGCGGGAGTATTACTAGTGGGATGGAATGAAAAGAGATATTTCTGATTTTACTATGAAGAGTTTGACTTTTCAGCATGTTAAAGAAGAGAGGAAGTTACCGAAATGGATGCTTTAGCCTTTACCAGTGGCAGAGTGGAAATGGGAAAATATATCCCTGGACTTTATTGTGGGATTACCGAAGACATCTCGAGGTAATAATGAAATCTGGGTTATTGTTGATCGCTTGACTAAATCTTCTCACTTCCTTGCTATACGAGACACTTTTTCCCTAGATCAAATTTCATGTTTGTATCTTAAAGATATAGTCAGGTTACATGGAGTTCCTCTCTCCATTGTATCCGACCGTGATCCCAGGTTCACTTCTAACTTTTGGAAAGGCCTTCAGAAGTCGTTGGGTACTGAATTAAATTTTAGTACTTCTTTTCATCCTCAATTAGAAGGGCAGTCATAATGAAAAATTCAGACTTTGGAAGATATACTACGTCCTTGTTCGATGGATTATCAAGGATGTTGGGAGCAACATCTTTCTTTGGATGAGTTTTCATATAATAGCAGTTTTCATTCCAGTATACAGATGGCACAATTTGAGGCATTATATGGGAAGCGGTGTCGAACTCTAGCTTTCTTGGATGAAGTGGGTGAATGGAAGCTGATGGGGCCATAATTGGTAGAAGAGTTGGTAGAAAAAGTTCATCTAATACAGAAAAACATGAGAACAGCTCAGAGGAGGCAGAAGAGTTAGGCGGACAACAGGAGGAAGGATCTCTCTTTTGAGGTAGGTGATCATGTTTTTCTCAAAGTCTCACCACGGAAAAGTGTGATGCCATTTGGTAAGAAAGGAAAGTTGAGTCCTAGTTTCATTAGACCATATGAAATTCTAGAGAGAGTTGGATCAGTTGCATACCGAGTGGCTTTACCTACGAGTTTATCTTAGGTACACAATGTTTTTCATGTTTCAATGTTGAGAAAGTATATGTCAGATCCATCTCATGTTTTGAGTCCAGAGGTAGTTCAGTTGGAAGAGAAGCTATCTTATGAGGAACAACCAGTCCAGATTCTTGACCACAGGGAGCAAGTGTTATGGAATAAGGTGATTCATCAGGTAAAGGTTTTGTGGAAAAACCACATGATTGAAGAGGCAACATGGGAATCTGAAAATGCAATGAGGGATAAATACCCCCACTTATTCGATAAGTAAATAAATTGTGGGGGCACAATTTTCTAAAGGGGGGACGAATGTAACATCCCAAGTAAGTAATGAATAATAGATATTTTTATCTATGTCTATTTAGTAATTAGATAGTGTTTTAGAGTCTTAAAATGATAATAAATCCAATCTTAAGCATGGAGTACACTAATATTTTTAAAAGATTGTTTTACTGCCTTTTGATGGAAAACCATTTTTAAATCAAACTTTTGAAAATTTTATAATCTCTATTTGTAAAAATAAAAATATTCTTTATTATCGAGACATTGAAATATACATTGGATAAATTTTTGGTATTTTTCTGACAATGTTCATTTTTTAATGAATAGTGAAAAATACTGCATTTTACATCAAAACTGCTTTTTCATCTAATTTAATTATATGGTTAGATTATCTTTTTAAATTGTATTAAAGTGTATTATGAATATAATTTTACCATTTAATCCAATGGTGGTCATTAGGATTAATTTCACTTTGTAATTGGGCATAAACTAATGCCAAACTTTTCATAGATATTGTTTCAAAAAAACCCCGCTATTTGTTTTAACAACGGGCATTATTTGTAAATTAATTATTTCAATTTATATGTTTGGAATTTGGTAAAATGGATTCCATATTTTTAATCAGAAGTTCCAAATTATGTAATTAAGACTCTTTTGTTTTTGGACATTATGAATAGTAGCGACGGTAATTATCTTTAATTATCTTGATTAATGAGTAATCGGGTAGTTAAGGATAATAAAATAATATCATAATAATAAAAAATGACCACAAAATGTGTCCTAATTCTACTGGTTGTCTCATGTCCGACCATGGGATGCCTTGTTCCAAACTTGGGGACCCCGTGGAATCACATTTGTGTGATAATGACTTTTTATCTTTTTATTTTTAAAGAAAGTTAAATATAACAAAGAATGTATCACCTGAGTAAAACATTTTTAATTTTCTCTAAATAAATTATATATTGTACTATAAATATTCATTGGAAATATAAAACGATTTAATACATCATATTATTATTTTTATAATTTTTACACATTAAATAAATTAAATTATTTATGACATCATGATGATGCAGCGATTACCTCATTAGTTAACGATTTAAATAAAATGAAACGATAATGTAAAATCTAAGACCTACACAAGTCAAAAACCTATTGTATGAGTATATTTGGAACCCTTATCACTTTAACCTCACAATACATCAATTTGGGACCTCTAAAATCCGAAACCCATTTGAAAATAAATTAACATTTCATACCTTTCCAAGAGTGCCCCTCCTCTCCTCTTATAAAAGGCCCCCACCTATGCCTCCTTAACCACACCTCTCAAGCCTTTGTCTCGGCCAAAACCTACTCATTTTGTCTCTCCAAATCCCTCTCTTACTCCTAGAAGCCTCACTTTGGGCAAAAGTCTTCCCAAGGAAGCCTTTGAGCTCCAATCAAAAAGAGTTACACGATTTAAAGGTAGTGTCTTCTCTTGTGTTCTTATGCTTTATTTTGCTTCTCCAACCCCCTAAACTCATTTTATTCATTTCTTTTGTAACAATTCCATTATCTTCAATATACTAGTATATTTTTATAATAAGTATTCTAGCTACAGTTACACACACCTACATCTAATGGTTAAAGAACATACTATTTCCGTGGATGGCGAATTTCTACCTCAGGAAACGATGATTGTTCAATATTCTTTTAACACCTTCAGAGGTGGCCATTAAGATGACACTATATTTATATATGATATATAATATGTTTATGTTTTTCTTAATCTTATTTATTTTTCATTTATGCCATACCTTTATGGTTTCCATTATGGTTAAACGCGATATCATCATTTTAGGTGGTGCGGACTACCGCCCCCTCAAAGTGATTTGATTCATTAATGACATATGTGGGACGTATAGAGGATGTAATTAATGGTATTATATATGATATTATACTTGAATTATAATATACCTTTATATAATTATGATTCCATTCTATAAAATATGAAATAGAAATGAAAGTAGCGTTCATGCGTACGTACGGCTTACCGTCTCCATGAATGATGCATTCCATTTCTTATCCACAAATGTAATGTACTATTATAAGTACATGTATATAATGTATATATATGATTTATGTTACATAAAAGTGATGAATATAATTATGGAATTAAAATATACATACCTCTCATTTAGTTTTAATTCCATTAATATGACATAGAAATGAAAGTAGCTTTCATGCATACGTACGGCTTACCTTCTCCATGAACGGTGTATTTCATTTCTTACCTCTAAATTATTATGTAATATTATAAATGCATGTATATGAAGGATATATAAGATATATATGATATCAAAATCATGAATATCATTCTGGATATAATGAACCTTTGACCACACGAACAACATGTAATTGTAAGAAGTCCACTTTCGACTTAAGAACCAAATATCGAAAAAACGACCATTATTAACTTAAATGATTACATAATGATCATAACATGTTAATAAGTTATATAAAATTAATAATGAACTTGAAAAATTTTCTTATGAAATTATAAATTAACTCAAGTTTATTATTCATGAGGTTAAAGAACGATCGAGTCAAGTCGGACATGAGGTATGGGAACTTCTTAACCCAATTTCCATTCTTTGGGTTAATCTCCTACTTTAAAATTATGTCATGATATTATTATGTCCTATATTGTATTTTTACTTTCTTTATGTGTACTTATTGTGAATACACATAATAGATGTATTTTATTTTAAAAAATTATCTTTGTATGGGACTTCATCTCAATCTCCTTTCATTGAGGCATATTTTGTTTTATACACAACCTTCTTTTATACGGTGTATAAACCCCTTTGAATTTTAAGTTTATCCAAAAGGAATCTTTTTTATACGAAGAGTTTTAATAAACGACAAAAGGGAATGTTTTTGTCGTACGTATGCGGCGACAACGACTTGTCCGCCGCTGTGACCATTATTTGAGTTTCGGCTCTGTGTACAAGCCATACCTTTTTTAAAAGAAAAATAAATACCATGTTTTACGTTTCATTTATTTTGGTATTGAAAATGGTTTTCTTAATGTTTTTATATCAATGTGTTGTATTGATATATTGTGATTAAAAAGTGTAAATGTTATGTTTCCTTTATGCATGTTTTATGTGATACGATTATGTTATGGTTCTTGGGAATTATTTTGAAGACGGGTGGTTCCGTGATAATCTAAGGGCGGGTGAGCCCGATATAGCTCTCCAATGCATTGGGTAACGCGAATTATTTAAACGTTAAGGTTTCTCCAAAGAGATTTATGGAATATACTATGATGGGTATTCCAAACGTAACCAAGAGGGTTACTCCCTATGTAAGAATGTTATGAATGCCTCAAGTTACCTTTATGTCTTAGGATTTCTATGATTTATTCATGATTTGATTAGGTATGTTAAAGTGACTATGTTTTATGGGTAAAGTATGATTTCATTCTTATGTATATATGAACTCGTGTTTCCTTTCCATATTTTTATAACCCTTACTGAGCTTTTTATGCTCATCCCATGTTTTTGAAATGATTTTCACTGGTCAAGGGAAAGGTACATGATGTGATGATAGTGTCAAGGAAGTTTCAATAAAGAATCCATGTTTTATTTTAAATATGTTTACATTGATGGGAAAAATGAATTCTATCTTTTATGTAACCACTTTGCTTAAATGTGGAATGTAATGCATGTTTTATGATCTAATTCTCTAAAACTCTAAACCTGAAAAGATCCTCAATGTGTAATCTTGTAATAACTCAAGATTAATTAAGGTTTAAGGCTAGAGACTTATAGTTAATATCACTAGTTTAGCCCTTGGAAAATCCCAAGAAGATCATAAATAAGTAAGGATCAAGTGAAATCAACTATAAGAGATGTTCTAGTTATTTTATATCAAAACAAGATCAATGTTAGCTGAACATCCCTATGAAAGTACCACCATCACACATATTACCCTTAGACATTGCACTATTGTGATTAGGGGTTATGTATATTGACCATAAGATGTCTTAAGTTTCAAATTATTTTATAAATGGAATAGTGGGTTTCCTGATCCCATTACTCATTTCTATATTTTTTATTAAAATATACCACTATTATATAAAAGAAAAAATGATCAATAATATAGGATGAATATAATAAAATAGATTTACATTAATAAAAAACTATATATTTTTTTTGAAAATATAAATATATATATGTCTAGTTTACATTGAAAATGTTTTAAGGTAAAATGAAATATTATATTCATAAAGAAGTTATATATAATAATATTTATTCTTGTATAACTAATAAAAAACATTTATACAATATTATGTAGTTTCTTTAAGAGTTAGAAATTATATTCTATAATAAAATGTATATTTATCAATATATAAATATTTTATATTAAAAATTAAAATATCTCATATTTAGAGAATTTTATATAGAAAAGGGATGATGTTTTTTAAATCATCGCATCAAAATTATTGGGCGGTGACATATTAATAATTTACTGAGACAATATTTTTTTAGGTAAAAAGTAAAATATGGTACAAATATAACGTAAGTATTAGGAAAACATAATGACATAATGGTGATGTAAAGAAAAGAATTTAATGTATTTGTTTTACAAAAATGCTTTTTCTTATTAAAATAATATATTTTTAAGTAAATTTATTAATTTTCCCAACCAAAAATGAATCTTTAAAAACTGAAAATATTTTTTATATTTTTTTATATATGTTTTAATATTACTCAATTCCACATGATGAATATTATTCCACAAAGGATATTCGATCTTAAACTATTGAAATAATAAAAAAACTCCCCCTTAGAACATATCATGGGTAAATCCTATGGAAGGCCAATAGTTTTTCGTTCTTTATAAACTAGAGTCTAAACCTTTATTTTGAAAGTAATAATCAATTCCACCCCAATTTTTCTATAAAAATACATCCTTTATAATATTTCTATACAATTTAAATACATTGATCTTGAATTTACATTCATTTTTTACTCTCTATACCCTTTCTATGGACTTTTTATGGTTTTTAGAATCTCCCCCTGTTCTTTTTTAATCAACCTCTCAAGGTATGAGGTTCTCTCCATCCTCATTCCAATTGAAGAACATCATTTTATATAATAAATTTTATATCCAAATGATTACATTTCTATCTATTTATAATCATTACTTACCTCCCAATGTATGTACTATTAAGGATGTAGTGTACCTCTCCCTTATTAATTCATTCTATAAGATATTATGTAAACTCATTATGCTACCAAAATTATCCCTTTATTTTCCAAGACATAATTTTTTATTGTAATTACCCAACCATACATTCTTTAATCAGTATTAACATTGATAATAATATCCTTAATCGACTGAGAACATCTATATATCACACAAATATTCTATTTTTATGGGTAAAAAAAATAAAATGTCCTTGTATTTAATATCTTATGAACATAATAACTGTTATGTGAAACCCATTTATTATTTCCGATTGGTGATTTTTGAAATTATTTCTTATGATAATTTTTCTTTGTGGGAAAACATGAATTTAGGATTATTAATGGTTTACCCTAATAATGATCCAATGAATTGGGTAAATAATTAACCTCTATAGATAACATGTTTGTGGTACCATGATGAATAACCTTAGTAAAATATTTTACGCCACCATAAGGATGAATCTAAGTGATATTTTTATGAATGTTTTTTTTAATTATAGTCACATTTCCATGTTTAGCCTCATGTAATTATAATACTTATATTATCTTATGCATCATAAATTTATGATCAAACGTTATTTCTAAGACTCATGAATTATCCAGGGTCACATACTTTATCTTTCCTTTATTATCAATTACTATGATTTATGCTCACCCTTTTTTTGATTTATATCCCCAAGAAATATTTTTTAGTGAGGTGGCCTAAGATAAAAAAATAAAATAGTACATTAATAGGATTAAATAATTTGATTTTATATTTTTATTTAAATTATAAATGTTTTATGTACCACATTTTTAATACCATAATAATTAATGTATCATTGTAAGATAATAATGTAATATCTTGGTATGGAATTTATTAAAAATAATATATAAAAAATCTGTGTCTTTCTAATTGGGTGGAGATTTTCTAACAAAACCTCAAATTTCCCTATTTTTAATGATAGAAATCCTAAAGGTGGTGATAATGTGACACCCAAAATGTATGTTATATTATTATTATTGCATATTTTTATATAATAAGATGGTTAATTTTGGGTTTAAGAAGTAGTGGGGTCATGTTGGGATGAAAGAAATAGATTTTGGATTTCTAGTTTTCATCATGCTTTGGTACAAACCATGGTTAAGTATGTGGTCCTTAACATGGAGGATATTTAGTAATTTTATTTGGAGAGGATATAGGGACATCCTAATTATATATGACATGGTTTTTTGGTGTTGTTTGGGTATAGGAACTCCACATGTGGGAAATAAGAAGACCAAGATGCCTAATGAGTTGGTGGGGAGGTTGTGTTTGGTAAGTCTTGTGTTGGAACCATCCAAAATATATTTGGTATGTTCAGTATTCCATGTCCCTAGGTGTCGTACTGGCTATATTTTATCACATGTGGGTCATATAAAACATATTTGATGAATTCACCATTTCATGGCCCAAGATATGGTTCCAGATCGAATGGTTTTTAAAACGGATAATTCTACCCCCAATTATAGTAAGATGTTACATGTTTGAAAATGTTAATCAATGAAGATATTTTATGGGATATTGAATTCAGTTTTCACTCCCTTTTCATTATTAAAAACCTTCATTTTCATTCTCTTATATCTAGGGAGTTCAAATAAGAAGCTCCAACAGGTGATCTTGAGTTTAATATTCTCCTGTGATAAAACATTGAATGTCACATACTATGAGATCAGAATCAAATTAGGTAGATAATCCATCAATCACATTATTTTATGAATTATAAGTATTATATTTCCATGGATTGATGTTTTTATTTCTATTTAAATATCCTTAATGAATTACCTTGAGATACTCTATTGATGTAACTTGATTCTCATTGGTAACCTATGTTTTAAATCTATGATAGATTTTGTAAAAAAAGTTAACATTTTTTGTTTGAAACACTAGAAAAAATTTCTAGCATGAGATTGGTTTTAGAAATTGGGTGGTGTGTATTACTAAAGCACTGTATGGGGTCTTATAGGAATGGACATAGATTTCTGTTCTATTTAGGTGGGCGTGCAAAATTATATGATCAAATTATGATTTAGTACTAGGGGATACTTATACTCTTGAGTTTTTACAATTTATAAGACCCTATTTATGGGGTTTTCATTGGTTGGTTGATACATTACATGGTCTATGTAATTTACTTCATATATTGATTATTATGAACTCATTTTTCTGTTTAATGATTATCAAACTTTTTATTATTGTGATCGAAGATCTTTTTTTATAGAATCATGTTTTGGAAGTCTCTTGGGTATTATATACTATGTTATATACTTACCCTTTCATATGCACTTTGGTTCATATATAGATTCAGTTCATCATGATATAGGTAAGTGTAGGTTTTCTAATTTCTCTAATGGATCACCATGATACATGGATCATAGTCTACAAAGTGTGGATTATGGAGACTATTAGTAATAGATACGAATATAGTGATACATTTTTTTTGGATTATTTGACTTTGATATTTTTTAATTATTTGTGTTTTTATCCTATATATCACTGATTACTTCATTTTATATCATGAGTATAGGTATTTTTATCATTTATTCATCATATTTTGGTTATATATTGTTGTTTTTGTTATAAGAGAAGTTGTAAAAAAGGATAAATCAACCCAAAATTATTTCAAATACTCTTGGAATATATTACCAATATTTCATGTTTGGGTGATTTATATACGCTTAGTGGATCTCTATTCTCGACCAAGATTTTATGTTTGTGTCAAGATATTACAATCATTAAAAGTTAATTATTATGTTCATTTATATATTTTATATGAAACTTATAAATGAAAGTGGGACAATCCCAAATTTTTCTATGAATGTATTTTTAATCAATATAAACGAAGTTACTATCCATGTCATGAAAGCCTAAGTTGACTAGTGATAATTCCTGATATCAATAATGGTTTGAAAATAATGTTTTCATTCTATGAATATAATTAAGAAGGTATATTTTTATAAATATCAAATAATTTTTTAAAATTTCATCCTCATTTTTATTCCCATTCCTTTTAGAGTCCTCTAGAACACTCTTCATTAAACCTACCACACATTACCCTTCATTTATTACAATTTTATGATTGTTATTAATAAAATTTATTAGGTATGTTCTTAAATAAATTTTTAATATTATTTCCTCTTTTTCATCTTCTATTTTTATGGCCATGTTGTTCTATGATATCTTAGGTTTTCACCCTTTAATGAAATAATTAGTATTTTTTATACTAGGTTGTGTAATATCTTCCAAGGGATTTTTTCTTCTCTTATTTACTACATTGAAATTATTTATCATTAGTTTCATCAAATTTTTATAGGTGAGTATATTAGTCGAAGTTATTTTTACATAATTCAGGGTACATGATTAATTTATTTTGTTTTTTCAACAATATAATCTCTTAATTAATGTTAAATAATGATTTAATTATAAGTCTTAATTATCTTTTCAATTCTTATATTTATTCAAATGTTGGGTTTAACTTGAAAATGTATAAATTAAATTTTAAAAATGTTTGTTTGTAAATTATTTGTAAAATGAAATTGAAAATAAGTTTATATAATGATGTAATTGATTTTAAATTGGAATTATATTTTATTATAGATGTACTAAAGACATTAAAAGAAAAACTTCATGGTTTAAATTATATTTTATGCAATTAGGATTTTTGGATTATGGTAAAATGATTTTATGATTAATACCCTCTAGATATGGACCTTGTTATTATTTATATATTTTGGAATTTTTTTGACATGTATTTTATGCATATTGATTCAAAGGTGTTATTTTATTGGAGTGTGTTTGGTTATATGGTTTGACTTATAAAATATGTAGCAGTTGAATGTTTCTTTGTTTAAAAAATTAAATGGAAACCTTGTATAATTAATTAGTAAATTGTTGACTAATGTACATTAGTGTAATTATGAATTACTACTGAACCTATATTATATTAAACATTGTATAATGTATTTACTCTTGATGATATTAGTTTAGTTATGAAGGTATATAAATTTTGGATCACATCAATATGATGTCATGATATTTGTTGATTTAATTTTCATAGATTACCCCCTTAGGCCCCTAGGTATCTATCCCATAATGTGAGATTCATGATGATGATTTTTACATTTTATGTATTTCTTATTTTTTGTTTAATTTAGTTATGATTTTTTACTCATGTTTTTTTTAAGATTGGATAAAATCAATATTTATATTTATTATTTACTTATCTAAAACAATAAGAGTGATTTAACTAGGTACATTAAACCTATAATTATAAGTCATGTTTCATAGAAGGTCATGTATAGAATCATTAGTGGTATTCTTATGGGTCTATTTGAGTGATCCAAAATATAAAATTTAGTTTGAATTTATACTTAGTTTTATATGATATAGGTAATGGTAACATTACACTTAGACATGGTGGATGTTCATTTTTCGTTTTGGGTCTGGAGGAGGTTATAAGTGTACTATGGTTATTTTTCATGGGGATATGTCAGGATTATGGGTTTATTTTATTCATTTAATTTGGTATTATATAATATAAATTTTGGGACTTAAATATCTTTCATTAGTTATTTTTGATTGACATTATTTATTATATATTAATGGGATTAAATTATAGTATATTATTTTGGATGAATGTTTTCATGTATGATGTTTTTTTATTATGGTTAAATACCTATTTATTATAATTTTTTTAAAATTTTCAATTCATTTACTTTTTATTGTGATTATTTCGTAGGTGTGACACAAATAAAATATGGATATGTAATATTCGATCCCCAAATAGAATCCTTATTTTGTTTTATTTATAATAGCATAAAATCAATATAAAAGG
This sequence comes from Viscum album, assembly GCA_963277665.1. Classification (NCBI taxonomy): domain Eukaryota; kingdom Viridiplantae; phylum Streptophyta; class Magnoliopsida; order Santalales; family Viscaceae; genus Viscum; species Viscum album. The sequence continues at coordinate 162,402,714 of OY728147.1, forward strand.
ATAATGTTGATGCACATTGAACCTGTCTCAAACTTATGGAGATCTGGGACATGATTTAGGAATTGAGATAATCTAGATCAAGTATTAGGATAATATAACATAATTTGGTTGGTTATATGAAAAATTTTAGAAAATTTAATAGTAATATATCAAAATCACAAATCTCAAACCACCTTTTACACAATCTAAATTTTCAATTTTTTAATATAGGTTAATATTAATTTAATTCAATTTTTAATGTCTATTTTCCCTGAGAATAATAAAATTATCCATATATATTTTTATTATTTAATGATTGGATGACTTTTTTAGACACGTTAATGATGGATGATTGTTTGATTAATTTGATAAGGAAGATATTTTGTGGGTTTTATAATGGAAATATTTACATTGGAAATTACTTTGGTCAAAAATGTAATTTTAGGGTCTAGAGGGAGAGTTATGGAATTTTAAATTATTTAATTCCACCCTAGAAATATTAAAAAAGGGAAATAATGTTATAATTATAGAGAAATATAGAGAAATAAATTATGATGATATTTTGAAGGTTGGAACTTTTAGGAGTGGGTTACATTTCATATTAGTAATAGAGAGTGGATGAATTTTTATTAAGAGAATTATTATTTCTACTTTTTAAAGACAACTCATGTAATTCTCTCATATCCATAAATCTCTCTCTCTCACAAAATATTTTCTATAGTATTGTATGTAGTGATGAATTTTTTTTGGATGTTATAAAATCAAATAGAAATATCTAGGTATTTGATATGTATCATTTAAAATATTTTATATAAATTATTTAATGTTCTTGGTGATACGTAAAATATTTAATCAAGAGTTACATAGGGGGTTGCGCTAAGTTATATGGGGGTTATGATACTCACTATTGATCATGTACCCTTATACTAAGAGTTTTAAAGGGGTATGTGAAATTGGTATGAGGTTATTTAAAAATTGATTGAGTGCACACAAAAATTACATGAAGATAAAAAATATGTGTAAGTACCCCATTAATGTTTTTATAGAAAATTTTATTTCATTTTTTATAAATAGTGATTTATAGAGAAATATTAATGACATGTATTGTTGTTTTTTCTCATTATGATCATCCTAATGAGAAATTGTGATTAATTTTAAAAAAATCATCCTGGTTGGTGACTTTGATCAACTCTAATCTTGGGATAATACATATAATAATTTTTGATTGGGTTTGAATAATTTTTTTTATTCCTGATATCTATAAAACCATTTTATATAGGTCTTAACTCATTATTTAACAACCATATTAATTTGGAGAAGAATGCGCCTATTGATATTTTCCAGGTTATTTTTATCAAATTGAGGGTTTAAAAAAATTTAATTTCAATATAATGATTGATTTTTTAAATAATAGCATGACCCATCATCAACAAAGACCCTATTTTGCTAGTGGTGAGGATATATGTGACCCCTTAGGGCCACATCTAATTGGTTGTAGGGTGGTGACTAGTACTGGTGAAGTAAAACATATAATTTAGATGTTATTAAACATGGTTTTACTACGTACGTAAATAAATACACAATATTACAAATATAGAAACAACCTAAAAACCCATCAATTATATAATATTAATTAAATTTCTTATGGAATATAAAATTAACATCCATAAAAAATTACAAAATGAAATCACTATTATAGAATCCAATAAATCATCAGTCACCCACCATGAAAAAAAGAAGCAATGTCTAGGATATTCTTCGATAATGTCATTTAAATATATAAAAATTTATAGATGTAGGGATAATCATAATAGTATACCACATGGGTTGGACCACCTAATATATCACGTTAATATGGGATAATCATAATAATTCTGTTGGGAATAAAAAATAATGCCGACACGTTCCCCATCCATGCGTCATCTACTAACCCATATCACTACCATATCAGTCTCTAAATTCACATAGAATATAAGTATTTCATAATAATAATAAATACCAAATTTGGTACCCTAATATTGCTTCCTCTCTGATTTAATCTCCCTTATTTACTAGAAAATAATATTTAGGTTCTCTCATCCCTTTCCATTTCTATATATCACTAATTCATAAAAACCCATAGCCTCATACTACAAAATCACTAGTACCAAGTCACTAACGCCAACCAAAAAATCAAAACCATGTATTGATGGAAGAGTGGGAGAGGGGGAGTTGTCATCCATCTGTATCACCCAAATCCTAGAAGTTGGGTGTTTTCCTGATACTCAAAACCTAATATAAGCATTATTTAGGCTAACTACCTTGAGTAGTAGTTCATGAGAAATTAAAAAACATAATATGATATATATAGTTGAACACAATCCAATCTAAGGTTCTAAAACCAAACAACAACCTCTATGAACATCCCATTATCACATTGTCACCTCCACACAACAACAAAAAATCCCACCACCAAATACCTAGAATCCTACAAAATAACCCAAAAAAATACACAAATTATTATTTGATATTTCATTACCAATTATAATTATCCTTTACTAACCACATTATCTTCATTAGCCACATTGATCCCAAAAGTTTGTCTTTTTTGATGAAATAAATGTCAATTTCATCACATTTTATTATTATTACCCATTTTACAATTAATATTTACCCCACATTAATTCAGTAATTTATAAATATATTTATTTAACATAACTAAACATATATGGGGTTTATATTGGTCAGTGTTAATTCCAAATCGAAAATTTAAAAAATTATGAACCTTGAGATCTTTTATAGTAATTTATTTCACTAAAACATTTCCTTGGTCAAACTAAAATACATGAACTCGAACCCATGGAAATTTAACACCTCAAACTCATTTAAACAATAATGTAACCATGATAAATATGCCTCTAAATCATTCAATTTTCTAAAATGGTTAAAAACCCATGAAAATTTACCTCCTTCCCATTTCTGATATATTTGATTCCAAAAGACAACCCCAAAACTCAAAATTACAATTGCATATTATTTATAAGCCCTATTTTTGTTTACAATATATGAATTTAAAAACACAAAAATATTCATTCTCAAATCCTCTAGAACTATGACCAACATACAAGGAGTAAGACAACAATCATGATGAATCTAGAAAAAAAATGATACAGTGATAACTAACCATGATTTATTTTTATCTAAAACCAAAAAATAATATCCCAAATCACAATTCACTTAAAATATAACTATTGACACCCCAAAAACCATAAAATAAAAAATTATAGGTATTTGAAGAACTACGAGACTAGATTATATACCTCTCACATGGATCTCCTCCTAAAGAATAAACAATACAAAAAGATAAGAATAATTGAAAACACTATCTCCCAAAGAGATACCTCGCAAGATAGAATCCATCAATCATAATTCTCAATTCAATGTAAAATATAAATAAAATTTCATCTATTTTAGTATAAAATAATATTTAAATGTAATTATATGAACTAAAACTCAAACAAATGTTTATTGAGCCTATATTAGTGACTCTATCTACCACAAACATTGGTATATTCAACTATGCCTTCCAAAAACAAGTACCAAATGAATTAAATATCCTCACATTTTCTTAATGTTCCTATATCACTATAGATTACTATATTAATGTTTTCTAATCCTTAATATCAAAATCTTCATAATCAATGATGTAGGAATAATTATGAAGATATCTATAAATCTATGAAATGTGAAAGGTTTCATGAACCATGTCAATTTTTGGTGGATGTGAAAATTGATTAAACACTTTTTCAACTCACTCTGGAACATAAAATAGTTCTACAAACCACAATGAATGTCTTATACCATGTGTAAATCTCTATTTCATGTGATGAGGAGAATAATTTAGGAACACGTGATAGCCAACCAAAAACAATAAGGGTATCCTATTCCAAATAATATATGACTTAATATTGTATCAAGAAGTGTATTTCCCCTCTATAATCACCTAAACATTTTATAGTGACGTTCATCATGAAATCCATCCCGACGAACAATGAATCTACAACCTATGTATAACATAAAATAAATTATCAGGATATCTATACAATTCCTAAAATTGTTCCATTAAAATGTATAAGTGATGGTTATTGTTATTGTAAAAAAACCAATGGAAAATTATTCCGATACTCTAAAATCCAGAATACATGTACATAGTAAGTCCTCTAGTATATGGTCAAGTATCTTAGTGTAGTTGTATTTTTGTTGATAAAATTCTATGCAATAGAATATTTTAGAGTCAAAATCATACTACATGATCTTATATGATCATGTCGTAAAATTATAATCATCATCATATACAGTCATACTCATAATTCCATGAATCTACACCACCCACTCCCAGTACTCATCTATGTGGTAATGCTGTAAAAAATATATAAAAAATCTAATGTAACTAGATAAATATATTTACTTTCATAGACACAATATTGGTTTAAAATATAGTTAAAATCCATATGAAATCATTACCTTCTCATCTATCAGTCTATAACAAAAACCAAGATGAGAAGCATCAAATATACAGATTAAATGTGACTCCTTCTAGGGGTAGGTATAGGTTAGAAGAGTTAATCAGATTCCGATTCAAATATAAAATCACCATTTGACATTACCGTATCCACAAAAACACATGATCCTTCCAATTTAAATCTATAAAAAAAGTTATTAGTTGAGATTGATCATATATGAAACTATGATAGTAGTCTAAAATAATAAGGAAATTGCACTACTCTAAAAAATATAAAGTGTTACCTAAGATAAAACTACCATAAAATTTGAATGATTAACAAAATAACCCTAATGGGATGTGATATTTTCTAGTTTGTGAACCACATGTGTCTATAATATGAAGTTGGATGAAATTTAATAATTTATATTCCTATGAAAAAATTCTCAGATGGCCCTAAAATTCTAAATATGATACACATTTTTTCCTTTAGCAAAGCAAGATATTGTTAATGAAATAAATCATGATCAAATTTTGGAAAACATGAAAATATATTTTTATCCACCCCATAAATATAACTCATAAATTCATAATTTAAATTTTGTCTCTACAAAATCAAAATGTTGGTAGTGACATTATATTATTGTCTTCAATATTTCCCCACATCTAGTCTCATATGATGACACCATGACCATAAATCAATATTTAAAAACTATCTAAATATCATAAATTAATGAAATAAGTCATAAATACTGAAAAATGGATTATAGTTCCTGATCATTATTTGGTCCAAAGAGTAATAATACACAAACAATAATAAACTATGATACATATTATATGAAAGAAACACTATAGATCCTTATACAGTTAACTGTGTCAAATGAATATTTTTAAAAATAGATCCTCAACCTGAATCTACAAATATTGAAAATTTCAAGGCACTATCCTATAAGGTAAAATATTAATAGTAGATAGAGTTGGTTGAAATTTTCCCAAACTTGACACCACACCAAGTGGGTTGGTTCATAATCCATTATGATATAAATCTAAGGATACATCTAAAAATAATGGAAAATGTTCTTGTTATCCTTCCATTGAGTATAACATATGTCTTTATACCATGAAATAATAAACTCCAAATACCTATATTACATTATATGATCTTGATCTTAAATGAACGATACATATTAAATTTCTAAATTAGGGAAATTCAATTTCCTCTGATGATAATATATGATAGACTAAAAGGAATATTATCAATCTAATCAAAAAATAGAATATTATAGTCTCATTGTTAAAAGGATGAAAACTATAACTAACTTGTGTTTCAATATAATTAGTTCATAACCATGACAAAAATATACCAAACTATGTTGTACTCCAATTGATGTGGATAATAATAAGGGAATAATAATTTTGTATACCCTAATCCCTAATGATTTGAAAAATATAGGTGAAGTGATAATGTGTGAAGATCCTTAATTTAACAAAGCATAATATTTGTTGGAATATATATAGGGTACTTCAAATGATATCAGGACCTCCTAATCTCGAAACTCAATAGTATAAAAATTTATATATCAAACACCAAATAATTAATACCCTTAATGATTCACACCACCACATCAAGACATTGGTTAAGGCCCCTATGAATCAGGAATATCATGAGGTTCTCCCCTCAATAATTCTTCTTACATTATTCTTTTTTAACCTTGATTCCCCTGTCACAACTGGTATGTTCATAGAGGAGGTTTCTAGTAAAACTATTTTGGTCTATTTATCACCACACTAATGGTCCCACACAAACCATGGAGAATGTTTTGGAATATAAAATACCAATGTTCTCACTTGAAATTGAAATAAATACCTATTCTAGAATTACCAATAAAATATTGAGAACTATTTTCTCAATTGAAATGGGATTAGGAAGATTGTGGTTAACTCGCGATAGAACTAGGATTACCCAGATAAATGTGTAATCCATTATATGGATCCACTCCTTGGGAAGTTATACTACATCCCATTATGAATATAATTTATCATCAATAAATTCTTATAAATAAAAATGACACTAGTAAACCGCTTCATATGGGTTGAAAACATGATAATGAGTAATTATTTCAAAATCCATCTATGTTAGGACTCCTTAATATGTTACATACATATGTAATAAAATAGTGAAAGCTTAGTGGAAAAGCAAATGAGGTTCGTGGACCACACACGAAACTCTTACATACCAGGGATTCTATATTGAAGGTTGAGAAAATCTTATCCCAAAACTATCCCTCCAATGAAGAAAAATGTAACCCTAAACCGGCTTCTAATGCAATAAGTTCAATAAGACACAGATTCCATATATGGAATAGTATTTTTCTTAAATATCAGTCTTTATTATGGATTTAAATCTTATTTCTTTATATAAATCAATCAAAATGAAATAGGAATCACCAATATCCACCTCTCAATATACTGATTAGAGATACCCCCCTCATACCATAGAGACATATACCACTATAACACCCCTGGGTATTCCTCTATAAAATGTACTTATTAGGATCAATTCATCTACACTCCACAATAAAATCATTCTATTACTAAATGATAGAAAGATCCCAGGATCATCATCCACTAGACTTTTTTGTAATCTTAAAATAGGACTCCTAAGACTAGGATATGAAAGTTTCATTTAATTTTTTTTAATTAAATTAATTTTATTTTTCCTAAAATCGACCAATTTAAAAATAGGAAGTAAATAATAAGATACACGTACCACACCTTGGTCTCTACCAACTACTAGGTACACACTTACTTTAGTATGTCAAAAGATAATCATAGTCCTTGTGTTATATTACAAGGGATCTATCCACACACATGTTTCCCTTCATGTCCTAGTTTATAATATAATATCATGTATTACTATTACCCTACCAAATTGTTTTCCCTCTCTATGGATTATTCCACCATCCAAACCTGACTCAAATCTAATACACCACTACCCCTTGGAGCATCCCATATCTTCAAAGTGTAATTTTATGAATAATAAGAATCCAAAAAATAATTGGGTATACTTTTTACCCGATAAAAAATATGAAAATATTATAATTATTCCAAAATTCATCCATGAGATACCCATAAGTTGGAAATAATAGGCAAAGAAACATTAAAATAAAACAAAAAAATAAAGAAGTATAAAAATAAAATTAATCAATCAACTCAAAATCCAGACACCCACCCATATATAAATTACCTCTAAAAAATTCATATCATCAACCACTGCAATACTTTTACACCTCCAACTATAGAAACATGTAAAAGGGATACATGGTTGATGTGATCTAAAAGATGTGTTGGAACCCTTGTTTTAATCATAAAAATATTGTTTAATAAGTTATTAATTAGTTTTATGTTTTATTGTATCATATTACTATATATGATAGATTGTAATTTTTTTGTTAAGTCTTGGAAAGACTCACAATTACAGATGAGCCACTATCGTGGCTGACACACCGTTGGGATGAAATTTTGACAAATTATTGGAAACAATCACCATTATATATGATTTTACATTGGGAATGAGATATTAATCTTTGTATTGAAAACACAAACAACTGGAGATGAATCTTTAAAATTATAAAAATAATGAAAAAGCCCTTCAATCAGCAAGGATTCACCTTCAAGATATATGTAGGGTAAAGAACTACAGCTAGAGGAGGACCTACCGTCAGGCTCTACCTTCCACTAGAATCGAAATTTGATAATGTGATGGAATGACCTACAACTATGATGAGTCACCATTTTCACGACTCACCACCATCCCAAGTCACTATTAAGTTGACTCACTAGTAGATTTGTGTCATCGATTAATGGAGTCACATCAAAAATTTCTATTTATTTTTAATTAATTATTTATAATGACTATATTTTTGAATTTAATACCGAGAGTTATTTTAATGACTGTCCCTAAACTATTGTAGGAATTAATTAAAGTGTATATTAGTCATTGAAAATGAGGAGTATAGGATTTAGATAATTATCTATTCATGATACAATTAAAAGAAGTATCAAACTCCCTCGTGTTCACAGAAGATAAGAGATGTATGTTAAATAGAGATATGCACATACATGTGAAGTGAGCTGAAGTGCTATTTTGAGAACGAAGCAGAGAGCGATCTGAATTGTGCCTTATATGAAGCATCCTTACCAGCATCCAACTATGAAAGATTGAAGTAAATAAAACATTCAATTCCTTTATACATTCATAACCAAAAGAGTTCATGACACTCTATTTGACTATGATTTTCAAAATCCCAACCCGATCTCTTATTCAAGCTACATTCAAGGAGCCATAAGCTTTAGATCACATTAGAATAAGAAACAATATATTCTCAACATATTTTATTTTATATGTTTGTTTATTATTTTTTACATTAGGAGCAATTTGTGTTTACTTTGTATTATATTATTTGACACTATCTCAAGTGAATTTACTAAAAGATACTAGATATATTCTCAAACTATTTTACAATAGTTTTCAAATTTGTTTTGGAAGAGGTCCTCATGCGACCTCTATTTGTTTTATTCCCATGGTTATTGTAGAAGATGCCCCACTGTGGAAAGGAATTTCTTTTCTATTGAATACCAGATCTAGGTTGTGTATAAAATATTATTTCATATAATATACTTGGAAGAGTCCAATTTCCATGTAGAGAGGATAAGGTCTCAACTTGATAATGGAACTCGTTTATTTTTTCCAATATGAATTTTTTTATTTTTTTATTTATAATCTTTAAAATTGAATATTTTTTAAACATTAAAAATGACTAAAATGAAAAAATTTGGTCCTAATTAGTTTTTATATAAATTTTTTATTAAGAATATTTATTTTAAAAGATAAAGTAGTTGTGATAATTATTTTAGCTAAGACTTAGTAAATCGTTGAAAAATATTTTATAAGATCATAAATTATATAAATCTACTATTTTTATTAACTAGAATATTATCATAAATTGGGGGATATTTTTAAACTAGTTTTTAGCTTTAAATTTTATTGAGTACTAAATTCAAAACCCTATTGAGATAATCACAATGACTAATATTTGGTATCAGAGCTATTTCAAAAGCATTTCAACTATGATTTTAGGTTTGTCTTAATGATTTGAAATTTCTATCATTGATAAATTTAGTTATTTAAAAGGATAACAGAAAATATGGTTCTACTACAAAACACCTCCATTATTTGATATAAATATCTATTACTAATGTGAAATAAATATGAAAATTCATATAAAAATCATGGGTTTTGAAATTTAGTCTACTGTAGAGGTAAGTATAAGTTACCTAATACTTCTAGAGCTACATGGGATGATGTAAATAAGAATGATTATAATAATAATTTCAAATCTATGAATAACCATTAATATGACTTAAGAGATTAAGAATTCAATAAGTTATCTTCTAGTAAAATTTCTTTTGTAATTTTGGATACTTTATCCATTTCACATGAAGGAAATACAAATGGTAATTAAATGATATTGAAGACATATAAAATTAAATATGATACTTTTAGGATTAAATATGATTATATAATTTCTGATATGTATCTCAGATTCAATGAAATAATCAATATAATGAGCTCATTGGGAAATTCAATGTCTGAAAAAGATCATATAATGGGACTACTGAGATGAATTCAACAATGATTGAGAGGGAAATATATGTTTATAATGGAATACTTCAAAATTAGTAAACTACCATTAATTGAATTGATTTGAGAGTTAATTATATGTGAATTAGAGCTTAAGGTCAATTGTGGAGGAGATTAAGAACCTAAGAGAAAATCTATTTCTTTTATGTTTGTTACATCAAAGTAAAATTCCAAGGAAAAAGTTCAAGTAGAAATATCCCATAATAATGAATAACCAGAAGATAATGCTAATGAAATGACCCATTTAGTCAAATTTTTTAAGAGATTGTACAAAAATATGAATTTATTCAAGAAATCGAGAAACAAAGGAAAATATGATAATCAAGGAATCTGGAAAATGAATCTAAAAGCAATGAAAACTAAAATTATATTACATGTTATGAATGTGACTGAAAAGGAAATATTAAGGATAACTGTACAAAGTTAAAATAAAATAATAAGTATGATTTAAAAGATAAGAATTATAATAAAACCATAAAAGATGCATGGAGTTCTTCTAAGGGAAGCTCTAGTGACACAAACTCTACTCATGAAGAAAATATCAACATAGATAACATGTACATCATGAAATACATATACAAGGTACTGGTTGTATCTCCATTAATTAATTCTGATCACTCTGAAAATGTAAATGATAATGACATGTATTAGCAACAAATTTTTGAGTAATAGATTATGCTTTAATAAACTTTTAATGATCTCAAATAAAAATACAAAAATATGAAGAAACGTTATGTTTTATCTATTTATGATAAATATGATCTCAATTTAGAGAAAAAGAAGATTACACAATTATTAAAATAAAATAATAAATTTTAATTATTAAATGGTAAACTAAATAATATCTTAGAAATATTTTCAAATGAAATAGAAACACTGACTAAAATATTATAAACAAACAATCTGATGTACATTATTGGATTAGGATATAAACATTGTTAAAAAGGAATTTTCAAGAGTACTTTTGTTCGTATTCCTATTTCTGGAAATTATTCCATTCGTTATTATTCAAGAGAACCAAATAAAGTTTTTATTTAAAAAATATTACAATATAATTATTGATAAAACATTAATAAATTGGGGGTTCTTAAGGCCTTAATCTCTAAAATATCTAGACTGAGAAAATATGGGTCCCAAATTCATTTATGGTATAATCATTGTTATGTAGGTAAGCTTCTTAAAGATATCCTATAGAAATATATGGTAATTGTATAATGGATTCTCTAGTTATATAGCATGAGACTACTCCAGCTTCATGAAACTAATAAATATTTATGTTGGTCATGTCACCTATGGTGACAATTCAATTGGGAATATTATTGGTCTTCGAAAAATCAGTGAAACAATATTAGTTTTAATATCGAATTCTCTTTTTGGGTATGGTTTAGAATATATTTTTCTTATCATTTAGCATCTATTTAATAATGGTTTTCATTTAAATTTTTATGAAATTATTTTAATGATTTTAATTCAAAAAAATATTTAGTATTTACTAATTTGAGAATGAGAATTTTTATGTTATTAATATTGAATCTTTTATTTATAAAAAATTATTCTTTATTTTTTGTCTTTCATAGAGAATCGTGAATTTGGAATAGTAAACTAGGACATTGTATCATATAGTTAGTTAGAAATATTATTAGGAAGGGGTTTGTTAGGGATCTACCCAAATGATAATCCCAAATGAAAAAGTCTGTAACCCCTATAAAAATATAAACATCCCAAAAGTTTTATCAAATTAAAGAAAGAAGTTTCAATTTCTAAACCTTTTGAGTTGGTTCAAATGGATTTGTTTGGAACTTAAAATTTTCAATTTTTAATGGGAATCAGATTGTTTATGTACTTATAGATGAATTTTATAGGTATATTCAGGTATTCGTTTTAGCTCAAAAACGGAGGCTTGTTCTTTTTTTACAATGTATTATAAATCTATAAATAGCCCAAGTGGAATTATAATTAATACCTTAAGAAGTGACCATGGCTGTGAGTTTGAAGGTTTATACTTTTAATCATTTTTCACATAGAATGGCTATAACAATAACATCACTATAACCATAACCTCTTAGTAGAATGAAGTTACATAAACATTACTGAAAGATGTTCATGAGACATCCCAGACTATACATAATAAAAATGACACACCTTTCAACTTTTGAGAAAAGTCTATGAACACAACATGTAACCTAATCAATAGAGTTTAAACTAAATCTAGAGTAATGATAAACCCATATGAATGTTGGAATAATAAAACCATATGTTTAATTAATTCCTGGTTTTTGTTTAAAAGAATTTATTATTAACAATAAGGATAATTTTGGAATTATTTCCACCCAAATAGATTACATAATTTTCTATGGTTGCTCAATCTCTTGTATGTCTCATAGATTTTTAATAAAAGAACCATGATTGTGGAAGAGTCGATTCATGTCATGTTTTACAAGACAGGTCAAGATTAGTCTAAAACTCCCGTATAAAACATTTTGGATGAATTATCAACTTTGAAAAAAAATTTCTAACTTTCTGATTCTACTATAATGAAAGAATAAAAATAATCCAATTCTTAGGAACATCAAGAGCCTGATCCTAATAGAATATAAGTGCCTAAGGTGACCATCAGTTATTTTTATAGAGCTATTAGGTCTATTAAATACCTTCTTTTAGATTCTATTGTTGGAGACTTAGATTGAGTTACACAAACTATATATTCTATAAGAAACTTGGTTGAACAATAAGCATTCTTGTCACAGCTTGAACATTATAACATCAATGATGAAATTAATGATTATTTATGGGTGATGGATATGTTATAATAAATTAACAAATTTGAAATAAATAAAGTCTTTAAACTCATTGATAAACCCAAACAGACCATAATTTTTGTAACTAAATGGGTGTTTCGAAACAAGGTTGATAAATTTGGAACAATAGTGAGGAATACGTCCCGACTAGTTGCACAAGGGTGTAGTCAATAAGAGAGTATAAAATATGAAAATAACATTTCAAATATATCCAAAATCGAGGCCATTATAATATTGAATTCCTATATAGAACATATATATTTCAAATTATATAAAATCAATGTCAAAAGTGAATTCATAAAGGGGTATATAGTTGAAGAATTGTGTTGTTGAAAACAACATTTATTTCAAAATCCTCATTTTCAAAATCTGGTTTTTAAGTGAAAAAAGCTATATAATGTTTGAAAAAATCTCCTAGTTCTTGGTATGATTGTTTCAACATATTCCATATTTAAAAAGGATCTTCAAATGGTATAGCTGATCTTACTCTATTTATAAAAATAATTTCAACATATGTTTATGTTGTTCAATTAACAAAGATGATATTATTTTAGTAACTTAAAAAAAATTATTTATGGATTAACTTTTCAAAAATGATTGAAGAAGTGTTTGAAATTAGTTTAATTGGTGAAATTAAATTCTTTACTAGTTTTCATATTTTTTTTAAAACAATGAAGTAATTATTTTAAATCAAAGTAAATATAGTGAATACCTTTTAAAATGTTTTAGTTTGGATAGATTTAAAAGTAGTGAAACTCTTATGAGTAGCACCTATAATTTCATCATGATGTAGATGGGAAATTTGTGGATCAAACCAGTTAAAGAGGTATGATGGGATTTCTTCTCTATATAACTAATATCAAACCTGATATTATTTTAAGTGTGTGTATACATGCTCATTTCCAAGAAAACCCAACAGAGTCACCCTTATTTGTTGTAAAAATTGTTTTTAAATACCTCAATCATACTACCAATTTAGGACTATTCTATCAGAGTGGAAGAGAATTTATCCTAGTTTTTTATTCAAATAATTATTTTGGTGGTTTCAAGTCATATAAAAAACCACCTTTGGAACATGACACCTTTTGGGAAATTATATAGTCTCTTAATTGAGACGGGAACAAAATAATATTATACTTTCAACTACTGAAGCTTAATACATCTCTTTTGGTAGCTATTATTTTGAAATTTTATGGATGAAACACACAATAGTAGACTATATATATCAATTTTGATATGTACCTATAAATTTTGACAATAAGAGTTCCATAAATATTTCTAAACCTTAATATATCACTCTAGAATGAAAATATAGATGTAAGACATCAATTTTTGAGAGATCCTTTTTCATAAAGGGAATATAGATCTTCAATACATTTTTACAAAAAAACATGATGATATGTTGAATAATTCTTTGAATTATTAGAAAATTAACTACATCAAACATGAATTAAGAATGATTAATTTGCTTAAACTTATCTATCTGAGGAATCACTAATAAGTTACACCCACTATTGAACATCATCCACCATTTAGTTTTAACCACCATTTCCCCACCATTTAGTTTAACCCAAAATTGAGTTTTACCCATAGTGAAGTTTTACCCATGGTTTAGGTTTACCCACTATTTAGTTTTACATCCCATTAGAGTATTACCCACCATTGGAATTACTAACCGTTGGAAATTTTTTCTATTTTTCGATTTTTATTGTTTTAATTTTAGCCACCATTGCTATTTTAGTTTTAATATTATATATATATATATATATAATTTGATTGAAATTATATTTTGGTATTTATTTTATGAATCCCTGAAATTCCAAAATGTTATAAGTGAGACGTTTTTTCTTATTCCAATGATCTATCCATCACACATTTTCTGTCAAACAATGTCACAATCCTTTCTCACAAAAAACAAGATTCCCACTACTTTTCCCAAACATTCCCAACTGATCTCCATGGTTAGAGGGATGTGAGATTTAGTTTCATCATTGGATGAATCATGAACTTCAAAGAAGAAAATATGCGAGTCAATCTATTTAGTTGTTTTTTTCTGCTAGTGGAACATAGCTTTCAAAGACAGATTTGGTTCCCAAAAAATAAGTTCAAGATAATTGGTTACATTCAAGAAAGTATTTTGTGCATAGTGTACTTCACGACCAAGGATGGGTGGAATGGTTTTCTTACAAGGAGTGACCATTCTATCATAGTTTGATACATCCGTTCTATTAGTTGGATGAGTTTATTTTTTTGGAAAACTGAGACTGGATGAGAACCATGACAAATTAACATAAAGTTGTTTTCTCTTGAAGTTATTGGTATAATTGTTTGATAGTTCTTGATAAATTATTTGATGATTATTATCAAGGAACTATTTTACACAATAGTGATAATTTTTTATGAATATTATATGGTAGAGTTAACTATAAATTGAATATTAAAAAGGGAAGTTACAACAGAATATGATGGTGAATTCCGATTGCTCTTCAAGTTTATCCATCATATCTTATGAAAAAGAAAAGGAGAATTTTACGTGATGAGGTATCATTATTTTTATCCTTTTTTTCTTATAAAAAGAGGATAAAATAGTAATTTGACATATACCTAATGATTCACCAGATGGAGATGTGAAATCCTTCTTCAAGATAAAATTTACTAATATTTTGAAAGTTTATTTTGGCCATGTTAGAGGACAAAATATTAATTGGTGATGGTGAAGAATCTTTTGTAAACTACGGAGGCTTTTTATTTCTAAATATATTTTCAAAAAGATAAAAATTAATTGTAATACTTAATGGATGAAATATATTAATGATAGATAAATGAATTAAGATTATTTCAATCTAGTTGACCATCCACAAGGACAAAAAAATATTGTCAACCCTAGATTAGGGACATATGAGTTGGTTGGGTATTCTAATGAAGAGGAAGAGGATGATGATGCCTCCAGTGATAAAGAGAAAAAGTTCTTAGTTGATGAGGGTAGTGATCCATATCTTCTTTAGAGTTAACCATACTTTACATATGGTTCTCCTAGTCCAACTAGGTCTCCTAATTCTAGAGGGACAATCTAGAATGAATCTAGTGATGAGGATGAAATTGTAATATCTGGTGAAGAATAGTTCAAAATTTCTTCCATGTCTCTTGAGGAAAATGGATAAAATAGCGATGACGATGAAGAAGAATGACGGGGAGAATATAAATAAAATGGTAATTTTGATGATGATGATGGAAATTAAGATGAAGATGAAGATGGATATGGAAATAGATATGAATTATTTGGAGGTTCGGATGGTCTAGTTGGAAACATTATAGATGAGGATGCTAAGATTCCACCAACACATATTTCTTTTAAACATTTATCTGTTTCATGATCTGAAGAGAGACCCTTCCATATTAAAGATGTCTAAATATTAGAAATAGAAGAGTACCATTGGCTTAGAGGGATAAATACCCAAGTATATACAATATTTAAGTTGATCCTTATGTTTTTGGATACCTTACTATGCCTATAGATGATGTTGAGAATGTTATTTAAAAGTCTATTTTTGAGCATAAGAAAGTCAATCCTACTACTATTTTGAAAAAAGTAATTGTACATATATCTGATGTGAAGATGAGTGTTTTACCTATTGTGATTGGGTCAAATGTTGATGGTTCTCATGTTTTAAAATTTCATCATATGTCTTCTATCTGTAGGATTAATCCAATGTTTAGGGAATCTAATAAATTTTTAGGTGATTATGGAAGACCACTAAAGCACGGTGGACTGACTATTGAAGAATCAATGGGTCGTAAAGAATTATTTTTTGATCATATTGATGTTACCAGTGATTTCCATTGGTTTTATTATGAGATATTTCTTGAACCTGTCATTCATTCAGTGTAGGTGGACTCTTTCACAAGAGGTGACATAGATTTATTTAGAGAAAATATTCTCTTTGATTTTGAATTTTTATTAAGAAAAACACTATTTTTGGTTACCAATCTAATTTATATGGAATAAATAATATTTTTAAGTCTTTTGATTCAACATATTCCTCCCAATATGATGCTTTATATTAGAAAAATATAAGTGTAAAATAGATGGATGGAAGGTGATATGGAAGCTCTGAAATATACAGTGGAGGAGATGAGGTCTTGTTTTGTGAAGTCAATATCTTATTCTCATGAAATGATAGAGAATATTAATTCTATCACATATTCATGAAATTTTATGCCTCTACATTATGATGTTGATATTATCACATGTGTAGTTATAGAAGAGCTAGGTGGTGGTACTACTTCAAGTGTTGTAATATACCTTCCTTAAGAAATATTAAAGAAACTTGAGAATAATAGGGATGATGTTCATATGAGGGTTAGGGATTACATGAAATATATGAAGGAAGATAGAGAGAACATAAAAAAACTATTAAGTATTATATATCTCAGTTTTATACTATGTATGAGTTGAATGATAATATCAAGTTCTTGGATGAAAATTTAATGATTCCCTTAGTTACACATGTCTTTAAAGAACATGTGAATCAGTTAATGGTTTTTAATATTATAATTAAGTCATTCAAATAAGAGAAGAATAATTTATTCTGTGACATAGAGAGAGGAGGGGATATCATTATGGATTTCAAAAATCATATAAAACCATTTCGGAATATTTTTTGAACTATTTTGGTGGCTCGGGATTCTTTTCCTGTTATAGCTCATCTGACCCCTCCATTTTTTTCTCCAAAATTACTTTGTAATGGTTTAACTAGAGACCCTAATTATACCCTTCTATATCTCTTCTAGCCATTTATCATCACTCCTAGAGAATAAGTGAAACATCTAAGGCCAATTATTAATCATGAGACTCCTTCTATCGTGAATGTTTATACTACTATCACTCAAGTTCCTTTAGCCTCACATACTATTCTTTCTACTTCAGACAAATGGAAGGGAAAATAACCACATTATCCTTTTACCCAAACCAATAATGATTGATGAATATCATATTTTTCTTTGATGGGATGGTTTTTTATAACCCTTATCGGTAGTGTTTTGAAAGAACTTAATGATAATTCTCTTGTTATTCTTGTTAGGTTTCCTTTGCATTTCCTATTTTCTATTCACATTTGGATAATCCCAAAAGGGGGAGGGGAACTTTATGGAATTTATTTTTTATATAAAATCGTTTATTTTCAACCAATATATGTTTAATTCCTTTTTATTCCATATATGTTTTGTTTCTTTCATGATTTGATCTTTTCATTGATACTATTTCTTATCTAATTTCCATTGATACTCTATGTATCTTATTTATTTTTTATTCCATGGATTGTAAAATGACATTATTTGAGATAGAAAAAGGGTGATATTATTAGAATAATTGTTTTAATGATCAGAAAATCATATTTATTATATTATTATTTAGTTTTATGTATTATTGTATCCTTTTGTAATATAAGAAATATAGGAAAAATATTGTCTTAGTCAGGGAAAGACACAACATTGCAGATGATTCCTTGCCAGAGATGACTGATAGTTGGGATTAAATTTTAACAATGTATTTGAAACAATAACCATCGGATTTGACATTCCATTGAGGATGAGAAATTTGGATAAGTATGGAAAACTAATAATTTTGAAGATGACTCAGGGAAAGTTGATAATATATGAATAATAAATACCATCAGTAATGAGTCACTACAAAGGGAAACATTTGGATATGTATGGGAATGATCTACTGCCAGAGGATAACCTACAATCAGACTTTAACATCCATTAGAATGGAAATTTGTAAAATTGTTATAATGACCTACCATTGAAATGATTCAACATTGGTCTGGCTCATTGACAACCTAAGTCACAATTAGCATGAATCACCCCCTATGTTGTCTCACCATTTAAATGAATCACAAACACTATTTATATTTATATTGAAATAAATATTTCTAATGGATCTATTATCTTATTTAATCCCAAGAGTTATTTAAATTTTTGTTCTTAAAATATTATAGTAATTCATTAAAGTTTGTGTTAGTCATCCTATATGAGGAATTAAGGATCTCAATGATTCTCTTTACATGAAGATGTTAATAGAATTAGAAGACACCCTCATGTGCAGACAAGAAAAGAAATGTATTTTAAAGAGATATAAACACTGAAACGTGATGTGAGCTGAATAGATATTGAAAGAACCAAATAGGGGTTACTATGAGGTGTGATTTATAAAAATCACCCATAGAAGTAACATAATATGAAATATTTAAGCACATAAAACAATCAGTTCCTTCCCACAATCAGAAAAAATATATTTAACAACAATAAGTTTTGATGATACTTTTAGAAGCCCATCTCTAGATGTTATTCACATCACATTCAAGGAGTCGTATGATTTAGATTATATTATACTGAGAAACAATATCTTCTATACATATTTTATTATCGCTTTCTGTTTACTGTTTTCATATTATGAGTAGTGTGTGTTCAATTAGTATCTTCTACACACACTATATCATATGATTTAACTAAAAGATACTGTATATGTTCTCAAACAACTTATACACTTCTTTTTCCATGTGTTGTAGAAGTGTCCCATGTAGGGACTATGTCTTTTTAATTCGAATGATTATTGTGGAAGAGATCTTGGTGTGTCCTGGACATCCTTTTTGTTGATGTATACCCGATCCAGGTTTGGGAACATAGATTATTTTATATAATCATTTTACTATTTGGTGAGTTACAAGTGGAGAGTAATATGTCTCATCTTGATACTGAACCTCTTGCATTTTTTATTGTGCATTTTGTTTCTTTTTCTTTTCTGCACTTTAAAACTGAATCTATGTTAAGAATTAAACCAAATTAAAACTTTGATATTTTGTATGAATTAGTGTTAATATAAGGGTTTTATTATGTACATTTATTTAAAAATCTGATGTAGATTGAATATTTTTATAACTAAGACTTTATCAATCATTGAGAAATATGTTAAATGACCAGAACATATATTTATTTATTATTTTGATTAATTGGGATGTATTAATTAAATTAGGGGATTTTATTTAAAACATTTTTAGATGAAAATTTTATTGGGTAAGAAATTCACCCCTTCTTGAGATACTAACTTGGACCAATGCATTAAAAACAAATAAAAAATACCTAGTCAAATAATGCCCTATGAATGAAGTACACACTATTTACAAACCACAAAACCTATTTTGCGAATCCAATGAAGAAGTTGTAAAAAATCACTATGTCTATAAACACCGATTAGTGTAAGTAGTGTCTGAAATTGACATCCTATAGGGTAATCACCATAGATTCCATGAATTTTATTTTTCAAAAAATAAAAATGATAGTTTGGAATACATTAAAAAATAATTAATTACTTTAATAAAATAAATCATAAAAGGAAACCATTTTTAAAAAATTCACCTTTATTTTATTTGAATAAAAGAAATACATAGAAATCCATTATCTTAGTTTAGTCACCTTTAATTTAAAATCAAAAAACTTTCTTATAAATCCCACTTTTATGAAATGTAACCCATATGAAACATGCTTTGAAATTTGATATTTTGATTTACCTAAAAAACAATACAATATAATAATAAAGATAATTCATTAAATATAATAGAAAAAATAATTAAGATAATCCAAATAAAGTCTAACATAAGTAAAAAAATAAAACTAAACAATGGAAATAAAAAAAAGCAACACATCTTCCATAATAAAGAGTGTTGATAGTGAATAAAACCTAATATGAGATACATAGGATGATCTATAACCTATAGCTTCCCAATGTTTCTAATTTCCTTATGGGACATTTTTCAGCAATGTGACCGAAAAATCAATATAACCCAATCCACTCAAGGATAATGCAATTGGACTCTAGCTGGTGCCTCATGCCTAGCTAGAGTAGTACCCATCCACTTACCTGCCTACCTATCTTCTCCCATGTGGTAACCAAAAAACAGGCAATATAGAGATAATAAAAGTCATAAACTTCAACCCAAAATCAAAATAACCTTGAAATTGTGCATTCCTTTAAATAGATTTTTAATTTCAAATTACAAATCAGACATATTTATTCAAAAAAATTCAAACATGTTGTAAGATCATATTATTTATAAATGAATAGAATTTTTCTAAAAAATACCTATTCGATAACATTCTTTGAAATAAAATTCAAATACCAGTTTAATTTCCAAAAGATCTTCTTATAAATATTTTACCTTAATGTAATTTCATATACATATTGAAAACAACTTTCAAATCACATATTCACATATTATATATGAATATTTGAACACATACACACATATATAAATATATACCTATACATATATTTGTAACCATAAACATTTTTATACTATATCTCCAACATAAATCATAGGTCAATAACTAAGTGATGAAACAAATAAATATATAAAAAGTTTTGATGTAGAAAAAACCCATAAAACATTGGAACATTTAGTAATATACCTTTTAACAAAAATTATATAATAATATAATAAATAATTTTAAACACACAATTACTATATTAAAATAATCACAATTATTTCATCAGGTAAAAATATATAATATTTTTTAAAGAAAGAAAAAATGGGCGAAAACCCTAAATACCCAATTAGAAATCAAGTGAATCCATTTAAAAGAAATTTATAACAAAAATTATTAAATTTAATTGATCCCAACTATTATTTATAAATATTAATAAACCAATTTATAAGCACCAATAATATGTAGTAAACTAGGGAAAATAAAATACATGGAGGCACCTACCTGGGAAGTGCAAAGTTGAAACAAAGACTTAAACAACCAAGAGTATAATATTTCAGGGGAATATCAAAAACACTAGAAAAAATATAATAGAATAGAAATATATCCCACCTAGATATTATTCAATTGTGAATCAGTGAAAGATGAGAAGAAAAACATTAGCGATAATTAGAAGGGGATGAATGAGACTTGGTTTCACTGATTCCAACTCAAAATCTGAGTATAAATCAAGAACCAGCAGATTACGGAGGAGGGAGTGAGTGAATATGAGGGGATGGGTCTTGAAAATGGGTTTTGTATATGTGAGGTAGATATGTAGAGGTCATTGGAGGGGAAAATAAGTTGGAGGTAAGATTTTTAATTTCATTATGTTTTTAATTCACTCAGCATTTGACATAGTGTCCACACATTATTCTCAAATTGTGTACCAACCATGATCTATTTAGTGTTAAAAAATGACACCTACACATTTAGATCACATGTTTTGGAAAACCATGTGGAAACCATGAAAAATAAATCTATCACATGATATACCCATATCAAATCATATCTACATGGTTTTCTACTAACCGTGTGACATGCCATGAAGTGTTATAATTATAAATATTAAAAAGGATCATCCCCAAATCTGATGGATGAAAATAAATACCCATTAATATAAAAATAATTTATGGAAAAACTAGTTTGTTACATTACCCTCATGATAATTATTTCTATCCATAAAAAACCATCAGACTTAAAGGACCCAAACATGAACCTTAAATAAAAAATAAGAGGAATCTATGAAATGATCTCTGGGATATATGAAATAATTTTTTATGTAAGATACAATATGAATATAAAAATTATCCATGAATTTTCTATTTCTTCTAGGATCATTTCATATATAATCTCTAACAGAAAAATCAACAAATGGAGACACATAATGGGTCTCCCCTATATTTTAAAAATTACATTGGATGGTGGTTTAAAAAAACTAGGGACTAAAAAATCTCATTACCAAATACAATGGGCATTTACAATGAAGTGAACCTAAAAAATAAGTTACCCAAAACAAAGTCCGTGATCCCCTAAAACATTCAACTCTATAAATAGGCACCACATAGAATATATAAATTGAACAATTCCCAATAGAATCCACCCAAATACCAACAACGTTCATCGATAGGAAATGAGAGGAGGAAGGTTTTTCCCAAAATCCCTATCAAACATTTAAAAAATAAAATCAAATCCCTAAGAAACTCATATGTTTTCTATAAACTCATCACAAAATCCATCAACATGGAATAAAATGGAAAATCAATAATCCATAAATATTCATCTTCATAAAAAATGGGTTCAGACCCTGGATCAAGAATGAAGTTATGGTAACATAATACTTTATACCCATGAAACCGAACATGGTGACACCACTAAATCATTCTGGTACCTGTCAGTGCATAATATTAAAATAATTTGGAATCCATAGCACGTTCAAGAATCAGACAAAATCTAAACATCACCACCTAGTGGAAAAATATAATTCAAAATAAATCACATAATATAATGAGTCTTAAGAAATACCCAAAGCATGTAAATCAATAAAAACTATTAAGAGATGAAATAAGGAGGAATTACTAACTTGAATCACCCCAAATAGATGGCCACCCAAGACGGAAAACTCTATAGACTCCTAGTGAGCATATTTTAAACAATAGGGAGATACACAAGACCCCATCCGACCACATTGAACGAAACACCTACTTCCATCCAGAAATCATTTTCCAACTAATAATATCTATTTCATTAAAATAATACCAAAAAACTATACGAAAGAGCCACACATTGAAATATAAAAATTATATATTTTTACACATTTTGAAACAATAAATTTAAATTTTTAAATACCAAATCCTCATTTGAAAACAATTACTTTTTTAACTATTTACCTCCATGTTAAATATGTTTTTAAAATTTTGAAAGATTATTTTAATTTTATTAATTTTTTGAAAAATATAATTATTAGCTTCAAAAGCACATTGTTTTCAAAAAAAATATTTATTAAGTCCACAAATATTTTAATAAAAAGGTCATAAAATTCCCTCTATTCAAAAATATTTCAAACACAACATCGTATTTAAAATTTTTATGATAAACCCAAACATTCATTAAATATCAAACAAGATTTCACCATTTTTAAGAAAAATATATTTTTCCAAACCCTTACCAATACTATTTCAAAAGGAAGAATTCCTTTTTAAAACATTTAAGAATCCATTGAAAATCATTTTAGACACATGCCCCCTTTTTGAAATATTTAAACTTCACATGGAAACAACTATAATATTTTAAAAAATAACTCTTTGTCACAAATAAACCAATTAAAATATAAAAAATAAAAATAACATGATATAATGTTATGATAAATGGGATATTGATTTTCCATGAATTGGTCACATATATTGGTTTACCATACATTATCACATAACTATAACATAGTTTAAAAATAATCATGCAGATAATATTCACATGGGTTACTAAATCCTGTGAGATCCTTATGTACCTCTACAATGGATTCTATTTCACCTCAAAATGAAAAAAATAAATCAATATAAAATATATCATACAAAAATAAATAAATGAGGAATTGAAATCCAAATTCCCATTGTAATTTAAGGTTTATCATGAGGAAGGGTTTTCTAGAATCATCTCATTAATATTTCAAAAAGGGGATGTGACTTCAAAATTGGATTCAATGGATTCTTTAATACCTCAAAATGGAAGGGTTCACTTTAAATAGTTTTCTATGAATTATAGAATGTTTTAAAATGGAAAGGTTCTTTTTTTATTCAATATCTAGAAGGTCGTGTAGAGGTTACAATAAAATAACCATAATTGTTGAAGAGACGATTCATGTCATGTTTGATGAGACATGTCCAATAAGTCTAAACCCCCTTTAGAAACCCATGATAAGATTTACCTAATTTGAAATAAAATTCCAATCCTTATAATTCTACTATAAAGAATGTAGAAAAATCATCTTGTTCTATGGAACATTAAGATCCTAAACCTGAACGTGTAGAGGAACCAAAATATTCCAACGCTTCTTTTACTAGATATTTTAGGACACTTAAATATTTTTCTTTAGATTCTATTCTTGGAGACATAGATAGTGGTAATAAAACTCGATAATCTCTAAGAAACCAGGTTGAACATCAATAATTATTGTCACATCATGAACATTGTAACATCAATGATAAAATTAGAAATGAATTATTTGTATTGGATTTGCAAGATGAGCTTAATTAATTTGAAAGAAATAATTTTTGGTAAATCATTCACAAAACCATACACACCTTAAATATAGTAACAAAATGGGTATTTAGATACATGGTTGATGGATTTTTCCCAATTTTGAGTAATAAGGATAGAATACTTGAACAAGGGTACAATCAAGAATAGGTTATCATCTATAAAGAGAACATTTTACTTATAGGAAGACTTAAAGCTATTCGAATTATGCATTCCTATGTATCACATCTAGATTTTGAAAAATACCAAATAGTTGTAAAAAGTTAATTCTAAAATGTGTATATAGTTGAAGATGTTTTTGTTGAACAACTATTGTATTTCAAAATCCACATTTTTAAAATCATGTTTATATGTTATCAAAAATATATACGTGGTTTGAAATAATATCAAAGAGCTTGGTATGATAGGATCAACTCTTTTAATATTTCAAAAGGATATTCAAAAGATATAGTTGATCCAAATTTTTTTATAAAATTAATCTCAATATATGTTTTGGTTGTTCAAATTTATATAGATGATATAATTTTAGGATCTTTTAAATATTATTTATGTACTAAATTTTAGAAAATGATTCAAAATGTGTTGGAAATGAGTTTAATGGATGGAAATAAATTCTTTCTTGGTTTTGAGATTTTTTAAAATAAATAAGGAATTATTTTATATCAATGAAAATATACTAATTAAATTATAAAATGATTCATTTTTTATAGAAATAAGATTAGTGATAATAAATTTAGTACCACCTATAATTTTCATCTTGATGATTTTGGGAAATTAGTGGATCAAACCAGTTACATAGGTTTGATTGGATGTCTTCTCTAGTTAACTTCAATACAACAAGATATTTTTTTTAGTGTGTGTATGTGTGTTCATTTTCATGTATTCCCAAAAGATACTCACTTAGTTTTTGTAAAAATAAATTTAAAATACCTAGAGTATACTTCCAATTTATGACTGATCTATCCAAGAGGTATATAATTTTACCTAGTTGGTTATTCAAATGCTGATTTTGGTAGTTGTAACTCAGAAATAAAAATCACCTCAAGGAAATGTCTCCTTTTGGGAATATATCTAGTCTCTTAGCATAGAATTAAACCAAAAAATATTGTACTCAATAATAGTAAAGGTGAATACTTAGCTGCAGATAGCTATATGATATAAATCCTATGGATGAAACACAAATTACTAGAGTATGGATATCAATTCAAACATTACCAAGAAATTTTGACAATAAAAGTTCCATAAATATTTATTGATACGCTGTATCTCAATTTAGAATATTTTTTTTTAAATGCATCACTTTTTGAGAGATCCTTTTCAAAAAGGTGATATAGTGCATGAATACCATTATACAAAAACCTCATATTGATGATGTTTTCACTAAGAATTTTATGTATGATAAAATGAACTACATCAAACATGAATTAAGCATTATTAATTTAGGTTAATCTTTTTTTTCTACGAATCACCAGTGAGTTTTACCCATCATTATTTAATATCTTCCCTCACGTTTTTCCCACCATAGAGTTTTATCCACCACTAAGTTTATCCCACCGTTGATTTTTACCCACGGTTGAGTTTAACCCATGGTTGAGTTTTTCCCACTAGTGAGTTTTACCCACTGTTTATTTTTACCCACCGTTTGAGTATTACCATCCATTATAAAAACTATCATTTGGGAACTTTTTTCCGTTTTCATTTTTGGAATTTAAGCCACCATTGTTATTTTAGTTTTTTGAATTATATATATAAATAAATATGTATTTATTTAATTCAATTCGAATGTTTTTTTATTTTCATTTTATGAATAAATAAAATTACCAAATAACATAAATGACATGTTTTGTCAAATTCCAATTCTATATCCCTAACGCTTTTTCTCTCGAGTCCTGAAACAACCCTTTCTCTCTCGACCACCAGCCTTCCATATCCATCACCTTAAAATTACCGGATGATCACCATGGTTATTTTGAAGAGGGATTTTGTTTGTTCTTTGAATTATTTGGGTGCTTTGATGAAGAATATAAGTGAGTCAAGCAGTTCAGTTGTTTTTCAGCCTGTGAAACCCAGCATGCAATGAAAGGTGTGGTTCCCAAAATAGAAGATAAGGCTGAGTGGTTACATTCAAGAATGTATTTGGTGCTCAGAGTTCTTCAAGACCAGTTATGTTTGAAATATGTTTATTCTAATTAGATTCCATTATATCATAGGGTGATACATTTGTTTTATTAGTTTGTTGAGTATATTTTTGCTGAAAATGAAGATTAAAAGAGAACAAGGATAAATTGACATAATGTTGTTTTCTATTCAAGTCAGTGGACCAGATGTTTGAGTGTTCCTCATGAAGGATTTTAAAATTATTATCAATGAAATATAATAAATAGTAGTGATAATTTTTTTATAAAGATACTTTGGAAGAGTGAACTGGTGACAAAATATGAAAATGGCAAGTTTCTACGCAACCTGATGGTGAATACTGGTTTCTCTTGAATTTTATTAACATGTGTTATTATTAAAGAAAGGTGAATTTTCCATGATGAGGTATATGGATGTTAATATATTGAATCTAATAAAAAGATAAGAAAATATTAATTTGTGCATATACATAATTCTTTATATGATGGATATGTTCATGACTTCTTTGAGATCAAATTCATTATTCTATCCAATGTCTATTTTGGACATGTCAAAGTCCAAAATAGTATTTGGTAAAGTTCTGGAATATGTTTGAACAATATAGGCATTTTCATTAGTAAATTTACTTGAAAAAACAAAAATATTAATAGGAATACTTAGAGGATAAACTGGATTGATGATAGTGAAAGGCTTTATAATGATTTCTACCTAGTTGACCATCATAGGAGACCGAAAAATATTTCGGATCCTGTATTAGAGTGAGATTAGTTGGATTCGTATTCTGATGAAGAGAAAGAGGAGACTATTTCCTCCAACGATAATGATAAAGATTTATCAGTGGATGAGGGTAGTGAGACAGATCTTCCTTATTGTTCTCCTACCATTACCTATGGTGCTCTTAGTCTTCCTAGGTCTCTCCATTCTAGAGAGACACTCTTGAAAGAATCAAGGGATGGGGAATAAAGAGATATATCTGGTGAATAATAACTCAAAAAAACATCCATGTATTATGATGAAAATGAAAAAATGGTGATGTATATGAAGAATAATAAAGAGGAGAGTATGAATAAAATGGTAATTGAAATGATGAAATTGGAAATGAAGATTAATATTAATATGGATATGGAAATTGAGATGAATGATATGGAGGTTCTGAGGGATCATGTGGACACATTTTATATGAGGATGTTTTGATAACTCAGAAACATATTTCTTTTCAATGTTTATGTATTTCTAGTTTTAAAGAGAGACCTCGCCTTGTTGAATATTTTGATAGATTATAAAGATAAGAGAATAATATTTTTAGGTGGATAAAACCCCATGTCTGGACAATGATCCATTTGATCCTTTTATTGGTGGATGCATTAGAGTGCTTGTAGATACTTTCAAGAAGGTTGTTGAATAGAATGTTTAAGAACATATGGATGTTGATTATGCTATTATAGTGAAAAAAATTAATGTGTATAGGTATGATGTGTAGATGAGTGTTTTACCTACTATGATTGTGTCAAATATTGTTGGTTATCAAGTTATAAAATATCATGGTATATCCTCTGTCGGTTGTATGGAACCACTGTTTGGGGAATGTGATAATTTTTCAGGTGACGATGGGAGTCCACTAAAACATGGTGGAATTACTATTTCAGAATCATGCGATCTTGACAGATCATTGGTTGGTGATATTAATGATTTTACTGAGTCGTAGTAATTTGATTCTGAGATAGTTGTTGCACCGGTCATTCCAATAGTGTGAGTGGTTGTCATCGTAAGACGTGACATAGATTCTTTTATAGAAAATATCATAAATGATTTTTATTTGTCATAAAAAAACAACATTCTATAGTTATCAAGATCATTGATAAGGATTTGATAAATTTTTTATGGATTTTGATTCATCATATTTGGCCCAAGATGATGATTTATATTCAAGAAATTGAAGTGTGAAATAGAAGGTTGGAAAGTGATATGGAGGCTCTGAAATCTACCATATAATAGATGAGGTAATTGTTTACAGTGTCCATGGATTATTTTCAAGAAATGATAGAGAATATTACTTCCATATCTTGTTCATGATGTATTCTGACTCCACCTTTTGATGTTGACAAGATGAGATCTGTATTTAGAGAAGAGATTCATGTTTCTATTACTTCAGGTATTGTAGAAGAACGACATGAAGAGAGTTTAGGGAAACATGATCATAATAGTGAATATGTTCATATTATGGTTGGAGTTTACATGAAATATATGAATATTTATAGAGATACTATAAATGAGCATTAAGTATTATCTATCTTGTATTTGAATAATCATGAGTTTAATTATCATTTCATATTCTTGGTAGAAGAAATATTAAGGATTCCTCATGTTACACAAGTGTTTAAAGAACAAGTGGTTCATTTAGTGGTTTTGAATCATGTACTTAAGTTGTTCATAGAAGAGAAGAATAATTTCTTGTGTTCGTAAGATAGAGGATGGGATATCATTTTGTATTTCATAAATATTATGAAACTCTTTATAAAAGTTTCTAGAACTTTTTAGGTGGATCAAGACACCATTCCTATTATAGTTCATCCAAACCCTCCAGTTATATCTCAAGAATCCTCCAGAAATGAAATCACTATAGACCACAAGGTTTCAATTCTATGTGAATTCCATTTTTTAGCATCACATCAATAGAATAAATGTAGAAAAAAGGACCATTATGATACGAGATACTTCTTCTCTCACAAATGTTCCTTTTATTATCCCTTAATTTCCTTCAGCCTTAGCTTCTAATACTTCTACTTAAGAAAAATGGAAGGTCAATTCACCACTTAATCCTTATTTTCATCCTAATAAGCATTGTTGATTAGATTGTTTGTCTTTTATGGGGATGTTTTTGTATAACCTTTTGGGGGTACTTTTTTGGATGAAAATAATGAGATTTCTCTTATTATTCATGTTATGTTTCATTTTCATTTTTTATTTTCTGTAAAATTTTTGATAATCCAAAGGGGTGTGGGGATTTATAGAATTTATGTATCAATATAGTAGTATTTATTTTCTACCTATCAATGTTATATACTTTTTGATTCCATATATCTTCATTTTCTTTCATTATGAGATCTTTTCTTTGATACTATTTCCTATCTAATTTCCTTTGATACTCAGTGTATACTATTTATATTTAATTCCTTGGGTTTTAAAGTTCCATGATTTGTTATCACAAAAATGGAGAGATTATTAGAAATATTGTTTTAATGATCACCAAATCATGATTATTATGTTATTAATGTGGTTTATGTTTTATGGTATCATATTATAACATAAGACTGATTGGTGAAAATTTGGCTAAGTCTGGGAATGACTCACCATTATAGATGAGTCACAACATGTGATGAATCATCATTGGGATAAAATATTGAAAAAGTGGTAGAAACACTAACCATCATATATAAATCTCCATTGAGGATGAGAAAATTGGCTATGTATGGAAATCAGATAGGGCTGGAGATGACTCATGGAAAGTTTACAATGTATGAAAAAGACATACCATCAACAATAAGTCACCACCATGAAAATGACTTGGCTCAGTACGGGAATGAACTAATGCAAATGGATGAACTACCATCAGACTCTACTTTCTATTAGAATGGGAATTTGGAAAAGTGTTGGAATGACCTACATTGAAATTAGTCAATGTTGGTCTAACTCACAACCAGTCCATGTAGCCATTAGGATTAATTACACCCAGATTTCTCTCACTATATTAAGGATTCACCACTAATATTTTTATTTATTTTGAATTAAATATTTCTAAAGGATCTACTATTTAATTCAATCCAGAGAGCCATCTTAATGGTTGTTATTGAACTATTACAAGAACACATTAAAATGCATGTCAATCATCTAGTATGAGGAGCAATGGATATGGATAATTATCCATGCATTATACTATTAAAAGAAGTAGCAGACTTCATTATGTGGACCCAGGATAAGATATTAATGTTATAGAGATATATACTATTACGCATGAAGTGAGTTGAAGTGATATTGAATGAACCAAATAAAGGGTTCTATCAAGTGTGACTTATAAATGTCATTAATATTAGTAAATATCTACGAATTATTGACGAAAATTGAACATTCAGTTCATTACCACATCTAGAAGAGAAAGGGTTCACAACACCATGTTTTTCTATGATGGTAATAATCACAACTTTAGATATCATCCATGTAACATTCAAAGAGTCATAAGATTTAGAGCACATAAGACTGAGAAACAATATATCATTTATATATTATATTTTCTATATCTATTTATTATTTTTATATTATGATTAGTGTGTGTTTATTTTATATTTTATACACACACAGTCTCTTAAGCTTTAACTATTAGATACTTGAAATTTTCTAAAACTATTGATACACTTCTTTTTCCACGTGTTGTTGAAGAGGTACCTATATGATCTATGTTTGTCTTATTCCCACGAGTGTTGTGGAAGAGAAACTAGTGTGTCTTGGAAAAATTATTTTTCTATTGTATACCTCATACAGGTTGTGGATCAAATATTATTTGATACACATTTCTTGGAAATGGGTGATTTCTAAGTGGAGAGGATTATGTCTCATCTTGAGACTTAACCACTTGTATTATTTTTGTAGTTTATTTTATTTTTTTGTTTTATTTCTATGCTTTAAAACTGAATCTTTTTTAATCTTAATTAAAAAATAACACTTTGATAAATAGTCTTAATTATTTTGTATATCATGATTTTATTAAGTAATTTGATTTCAAAAGTTGAAGTAGTTTTAATAATTATTTTATCTAAGACATAATCA
The DNA here is from genome assembly GCA_963277665.1 of Viscum album. NCBI lineage: Eukaryota > Viridiplantae > Streptophyta > Magnoliopsida > Santalales > Viscaceae > Viscum > Viscum album. Next base: position 162,434,686 of record OY728147.1, read on the forward strand.
ATATTTGAGAATTTGTTTAAAATATTATAATAAATATCAATTTATTATATTGAAGAATTGTGTTTATTTAATTAAATTGGGGGATTTTATTTAAAACATTTTTTAGATATAAATTTAATTTCTTAATAAATTCACCCCCTCTTGAGATACTCACTTGGACCGACACACTGAAAACAAATATTAAAATAACAAATCAAACGAACACCTATGAATGAACGTCACTCTATTGAAAAACCTCAAAACCATTTTGAGAGTCTAATAAATATGTTTTAAAAATTAAACGAGTCTAAAAACATTGATTACTGAATGCAATCTGATATCGAAATCCCATAAGGTAAGCATAATAGATTCAATGAATTTTCTTTTCCAAAAATATGATTGAAATATTTTTCTGAAATACACTAAGAAAAGATATTATTCCTTTAATACGATAAAATATCAATGAAAAAAATTACTATAAATTACACTTCATCTTATTTGTATTAATGTAATCACTTAGAAATCCATTTTCTTAGTTTATGCCTATTTAATTTAAATTTGAAATACATACTTATAAAACCCACTTTTACGAAAACCAAAACATGTGAAGAATAATTTGAAATTTATAATTTTTTTTACTAAAAAATAAAAAGGAAAAAATTATGATAATTTATTAAATAAAATAAAATAAATTATTAAAAAAATTCAAAATAAGGATAAACTAAAGTATAAGTAAAGAATAATAATATACAATGGAAATAAACCGAATTCAAAACATCTTCCATAATAATAAGTGTGGGAATAGAACAAAGCCTAAACTGAGATACATAAGATGATCTATGACCAATAGCATCCCAAGTTTTTTGACTATATTATGGGACATTTTACAGCTATGTGACCTCATAATCAATAATACCCAAGACTCTGAAGGAAACTAGAACTAGACTCTAGCTTGTTCCTCATGCACAACTACATTAATGTTGATCCTGTTACTCACCTACCTAATGTCTTCAATGAGGTAACAAAAAAAATGAAATATAGAAATAATAAAATTCTTCAAGATCATCCAAAAATCAAAATAACCTTGAAACTATACATTCTTTATAAACAACATTTTTAATATCTAATTACAAATTAGACTTATTTATTCAACCCATTTTTCAAACATGTTGTAAGCTCATCTTATTTCTAAATGAACATAAAATTATTTAAAAAACATATATTTGAGAGAATTATTAGAAACAAAATTTAAACACCAGTTTAATTTTAAAAATACCTTGTTTTTAACATTATACACATTTGCAATTTCATATACACATAGAAAACACCATTAAAAGAATAATTTAACATATTATTATGTGAATATGTGCACAAGTACACATATATATAAATATATATCTATACATATGCGTGTTACCATAAATATTACTATAAAATATATCATACATAAATCATAAGAAGATAATTAATTTATGAAATAAAAAATCATATAAAAATTCTTAATACAGAGAAAACCCAAAGAACATTCCAACTTTTAATAATATACCCATTAACAATATTTATGTAATAATCTCAAAAAAACTTCTAACACACAATTCCTCTTTTAAAATCAATAAAATTATTTCATCAAGTAAAAATATAACATATTTTTTGAATAAAGATAAAAGATAGAAATATCCCAAAATACCCATATAGAAATCAATTTAAACCATTTAAAAACATTTAAGAACAAAATAATTAAATTTTATGTAACCCAACTAGTATTTATAAATTTTAATAAACAATTTAAAACCCCCAATAATATGTAGTAAACTAGTGAAAAGAAAATTCATGGAGACACCTACCTGGGAAGTGACAAGACAACACATAGACTTGGACTAGAGTGAGTAGAATGATTCGAGATAACATCACACACCCTTGAAAAAAACTATAATAGATTAGTTCTAAAAACCACAAATAGATCATTCAATTTTGAATCAGTGAAAGAGGAAAAGTAAAATGATAGGGATAATTAGAAGGGGAAGAATGAGACTTGGCTCCATTGATTACCACTCCAAATCAAACGGTGATTTATAAACGAGTGGAGTCTAGAGGAGGGAGTGAATTCCAAAGATGGGATATGGAATGACAATGGGTCATGGAGAGGAGAGAGATATAGGGAGGGGTAATAGGAGGGGAAAATAAGGGGAGGAAAGATTTGTTATTTTATTAAGATTTTAAGTCACTCAGAATTTCACATGGTTTCCATAGAGTACACCCAAATTTTGATCAAACCATTATCTATTTTAGTGGGAACACAAGACCCCCACACATTTGGATAACATAGTTATGAAATCCATCTTCCAACAATGTAAAATGACTCATTCACATGATATACCATAGTCAAATGGTGTCTAAATTGTTTTATTCTAAATGTGTGACATGTTAAGAAGTCTTAAAATATTAAAAATTAATAAGGATCATCCCCATAACTCGTATGCGAACATAAATACTAGTTAATTTATAAATAAATTTTGAAAAACAAATTAGTGTGTTACAATCACACCACGATAATTATTTCTACACCTAGAAAACCATCAAACTCAATGGACTCAAACAAGAACCTTAAACAATATGGAAGAAGAATCTGAGACATGATCTATAAGCTATATGATTTTTTTTAAATATTATTATATTAGAGTCTAAAAATTGTCATATAATTTTATAAGTGTTTGAGGAACATTTTTAATGTGATCAATAACAGAGAAACCAAGAAATAGATACCCATAATGGGTGTCCCCTATTTTAAAAAGTCTATTGGATAGTGGTTAAAAAACAAGGGGCTCGAAAATCTCATTACCAAAAAAATGTGAATTTTGAAAGAAGAGAAAATAAATGAATTATCTATCCAAAACACAATCCAGGATCCCCCATGACATCCAACTCCAAAAAAGGCTCCTCATAGAAAAACCCAAATGAAAACATCTGAAACAAAGCAACACAAATACCAATAATGATAATCGATAGGTAATGAAATGAAGCATATGTTTCTAAAAATCCCTACCAATCCATTCACAATGGAAATCACATCCCTTAAGAAAACTCCTATGTTTCAGATCAATAATCTCAAAATCATTCAACATGGAACAAAAGGAAAAATTAATTAACCACAAATATTTCTATTCAAAAAATATGGGCTCATACCCTGCAGAATAAATTAATAAATGTTAGCTTAGGACTTCATACCTATGACATTGACTATGGTTATCCCACCCAATCAATTCGGTACTAGTCAGTGTGTCATATTAACTAATATAAAATTCCTCCCAAGTACAATAATCATAGTGGACCAAATAAACACCATTAAGGGAAAAAATATAATTACATAGAACTCTCTCAACATAAAAAGTCTTAGGAAAACCCCAAATAAACTCAATATATAAGAAAAAATTAGAAGAATATATAAGGAGGAATTCCCAATAAGAATCACCCCTAACAGAAGACCACCCAAACCGAAGAACTCCTAAGACTCATCAAGAGAAAAGTTTTGATAATAGAGAGAGGAACAAGATTCCATCCAACCACATTTAAAGAAACATCCACTTAAATCCCAAAATCATTTTCTAATTCGAATTAATGTTTTCAAAAAAATAAACAAAAAGCACCATCTCCAAAAGACACTCATAAACAAATAAAATTTTATATTTTTACACTTTTTGAAACCATAAATTTTATAATTCTAAATATAAAAGACTCAATTTAAAAAATACATTCCAAACTCCATAACTCCTCATTAAACTTTTTTAAATTTATGAAACACAAATTTAAATTTTTTTAAAAAAATTTATTTATTAACTTTAAAGGAATATTTCTTATTCAAAAAATCATTATTTTGGGCACAAATAAATTAATAAAAAAGAAAAAAAATTATCTCAAAAAATAATATAAATTTAAAGAACAAAATCTTATTTAAAAAGCTTTTGATAAACCCCAAAAATTATTAAATTGAAAACCATATTTCACCATTTAGAAGAAAACATTATTTTAAATATCCATTTAGAAAACAATTTATAATGGAACCATTACATTTTAAAAAATGAATAATCCATTGAAAAAAAATTTAAACTCAAACCCCCCTTTTTGAAATATTTAAACTTCACTTGAAAAAAATTATAAACATTATAAAAAGAACACTTTGTCACACATAAACCAATCAAAATAAAACAAATAAACATCACGTGATATAAAGTTAAGAGAAATGTGATTATTGATTTTTTATGTATTGGTTACATGGATTTGTGTACTAGGAATAATCACACCACTATAACATAGTGTAAATTTAATCATGCATATAGGCACCCCATGGGTTACTAAACCATGTAAGATCCTCATGCTCCCCAAGCACAACTTTTGTTTCACCCCAAAATGAAAAACATTAATCATTATAAGACAGATCATACAAACAATGTTAAACCTAGAATTAAAATCAAAATTCCTAATATGAAGAAAGGTTTTTAAGGAGGTGGTTTTTTATAAATTTAGGTAATATAATTTAGAAATGCATACCATATTTGGTGAATGAAGGAAAATCAAAATCATAGAAACACCACCCTAGAAAGTGAACAAAAAAACAAAAAACCACCAACAATTATGAGTAGAAAGTGTTGTGAGAAGGTCACACACACTACGAAATCAAAATCAGATGTTATTGGAATTAGAAAAAACTTAGGTCATTGATAGAGATTAATGTACTTTTGGAGAAAGAAATTGGAGAGAGAAATAGATGAGGCACATGATCCTTAGCCCGGTTGGTAAGGACTCTGTAAGTGCATCAGAGAGACCCTGGATGAAATCCAGGTGGAGACATTATTTCTGGGTACTGTAGCAGGTACTGTGAAGTCCTGTAGCAGGTACTGTGTGGTACTGTAGCAATTACTATATCAGGAACTGTAAAAAGGTATTGTTTGGAATAGTAGTAGCCAGAAATATGCCTTTATTTAGGCCTTCTGGCCACCGATTTGGTCCCCGAGTCCTTTAAGGCCTTTAGGCCACCCATGCCTTCGGGTCACCTCAAGGCCTTCGGGCCACCTCAAGTGCAGATGCAAACCAACTGAACTATATGGAACAAGCTTTACAAGGAGGATGAGTAAGGAGCTTTCACCACAGTAGAAGCTAAACGGATTGCAAGAATGAGATGGTATGTCACCTGCCATAAGGACAAGCTTGTGCATGCACAGGAATGCCTAACCGAACAACCATGCGAAGGTGGAGAGATGATTTCACGATGAAGATGCTGTGGAGGAGGAGTTCCAAGTAGTTAGTGTGGGATGTATGTAATGTTTGTAGCCTATGGGAAAATTAATTCTTCTAAGGCCTATAGGTCCATGTAATATTACACCTTCAGGCCTTGTAAGGGTTCCACCTCACCATTTATAAGGTGGACTATCAAAAAATCAATAAAAAATTAAGGCCTTCGGGACATTGGATGGAAATAAATGTGGAATAGAAATCATCTTGACTGATTCCCACTCAAAATAATAACAGAAATTGAAAACCATAGGAGGCTAGATGAGGGAGTTAGTTTATGAGGGGGGGGATTGTTCATGGGTTATAAAAACGAGAGGAGGAGGGATAGAGTTAATGAAAGGGTAAAATAATAGAGAGGGAATATTTATAATTTGTGTATGTTTTTAAGTCTCTAAACATATCAAATGGTTTCCACATAGTTTACCCATTCAATGTATCGACCATGCACCCTTTATGGGGAATATAAGAGACATATAAGGCTATCTTCCATGGTTTTTTAAACCTTGAAACAACCATGTGAAATGGAACAATCACATGATATACCTATATTTCATGGTATGTACTAACTGTTCTTTAAACATACAATAGGCTAAAAAGTGCTAAAATTTATAAAATTAAAACATATCAACCCTAAAAAACAAATCTGAAAATAAATATCAATAAATAAATAAATAATTTATAGAAAAAAATCAGGGTGTTATACACCTGGTTTTGATACCACTGTATTAAGCTATATCCTTACTAAATTCCGAAGGATTGACCTTCTAATAGGTGCCTCCAATAATCCAAAAGGTAATGAATTATGTTAGGGGTATATAAGATAAAATATGAAAGGAATTATTTTTTTATAGTAAGAGGAATATAGAAACATAATACAACCTAAATCATCTAAATAAGTGAAACCAAAAAAATCATTTATATAATATTATTTCATTTAGAAAAAAATAATAAAACCATTAAATAATTCCAAAAATAAAAAAAACTTCTACGCCAGCCAATCCTGCTCTAACTAATCACCATGACAAAAAATAGTAATGTACAACCTATTATATAAGACTTACTTATAAATCACTAAAAATAATGTTTATAAGAATAGGAGAGCATTAAGTTAAACTCATTTTGTTCCTCCCTTGAAACCCTTATGTCAATACAGAGGAATCGTACTAAATATCTACTGATGAAATGGTGAAAATCACATGTGTCCCATTCAAAGGTCATATAATAACCCCTCTCACCACATAATAAATATCTAAATCTATATATATTATGTTATAGTATAATATTTAAATTATATCCTAAAAAGTATCCCACACCAACTTTCCCATTAATCTAGTCACCTTCACTTCCTAAAGAATTATTTCATGGCACACTCATCCATTCTCATTATTTATATTGTAACCACATATGTATACCACGACTTTTTACCATAGGCTCACACTCCATGACCAATACCACATAATCCCGGACAAGATATCACTACTATGACAAAACCATGGACACATTTGGGAGGAAAAATAGAGAGAGGGAGTTTCCATCTATCTATGTCACTCATATTTTATATTCTGAGGGTTTATCTAGTATCATAATCCTTATATTACCATTTGTCTGGTCAACTGAATCGAGCCATGGAATGTAAGATAAAATTTAAGGTATGATTATATATATATATATCCACATATAATCCCAATATAATATCTATAACCTAAATAATGCTACAAAAACATCCCATCATCACATTACTACATATAAAAGAAAAACAATTACCACTTTCACCTCTAAAAATAAATCATCCAACGCCAAAATCACACAAAAAACACCCAATTTCATTATATTTTATATTCCATTACATATTCAAATTAATAATTTATAACCACATAAACATCAACAAACACATTTATAACACCAATTTATTATTTTGCAGGAAAAAAATAACTTTTTAAAAATTTCACTACTCTTAAACTTTTATAATATAATATTTTTAACACTTCAATTCAATCAACCAACCAAATATTTATTCAACTTAACCCAATCACCATTATATAATTTATTTATTTTACTAATTCAACAAAAATATATAATTTGGGAAATTTCAATAGCATAATCCCAGTACCTACATCAATCCACCTCAAGATTAAACCACACTAAATCGTCTTTAACATCCACATCATAATGACCAAACGAAATATTAAATAACTGCAAGAAATATTTCAAAAATAATACTAAAAAAATAATCAATTACATTCGACTAATTAATTAATTATTTATTGGGTTTTAACATTAATTACCAAATCGTTTTCATGATAAAATATTTTTATTATTTTTAATCATAATATCTCATAACCAAAAAGAAACCGATAATAATACTAAGGTATCACATAAGAATAATTACAACCAGTGACTCACTATCTTGTAGGTTTCAATTTAACTTACCATTATTTAGTAAAATTCAATATTATTACCCAAAGAGAAATTAATTCTTTATTAAATATTTATATAAAAAATAATAATAAACATATATTATGAATCCCTAATCATTAATAAATCATGAGTGGTTATTTCAAAAAACAAACATTATTTCCAAACACACACACTTTTTGATTGATTCACCGTTCAACTTATTATAAATAAATCTCCAATTAATCCCTAATTATATCCATGAAACATCATCTACCATAATAACTTGATAAATAAAAAATTATAGAGATTAAGAAGGCGAATGAATAATTATACCTCCGATAATAAATATATGAACTCAAGATGCCATGAACCCAATGATCCATTGTGGTCATACCAATCCCCCAAAATCAAGCCTCTCAAATCCATCTTATTTCATGTAGAATAAGAGAAACCTGAAATTTTAATAAAAGATCCTAAATTTATATATAATTTTTTTGGGGACTAAACCCTGATGTTCAAAGACTAAGTCATTTATTGGTTCACCCTTTCCTATGCTGATCCTAAAAATTTAGTCCTTAAAAATAGTGAGCCTAAAAATATTAAATATATATTTACTTTATTAAAATTTATGATTTACCAAAAAAACATATTAAAAAATAAAACAAACACCATTTCCACCGTTTACGACATTCAAAAAACAATATAACCATGATGAATATATCTCAAAACCATCATTTCCCAACATCAAGAAAAACCATGACTATTTACAAGCTCCAAATTTTAGATTCTAAATCCTATAAAACTTGACCCAAACCATAAAATTAATTCATTATTTACAGAACAAGTGGTGGTTCAAAAATATAATAGTAACATTCTACAAAAATGGTTTTCCAACACATATTTAGATTTATAACCAACACACTATGTGAAAGACAACAATGATGATAAATCTAAAAATATAATAATCTAGTGATGACTAATAATTTTTCAATTTTATCTAAACATATTAAAAAATATCTCCCTACTCTAAATTCACTTCCATTCTTAGTACTAACATATTTTACTCCACAAAATAATAATTTACGACTCTAAGAAAAGTTAGTTCTCCAAAAATGAATTTCCAATATTGTTCTATATTATATATTTGATTTAAATTTAGGTTTTATATATAATTTTTCATGAAATTTATGACGTTTGGAATAATAAAAAAATTATTTATTTATTTTCTTATAAACATGTGATTATACACCCAAATTGTTTTTTGCGAATACAAATTTTATGATATAAAAAAACTCATGCATTATATTGAGGTTTGAATCATATGTTAGATAATATATATTAGATGGTTTGAAACCTATAAAACCTCATTTTCTATTATGAGGGTTTAGTTATGTAAAAATAATGGTATTAAACATGCTAAACCTCATTTTTTATCATGAGGTATGAGTTATAAAAAACCAAGACTTTGTGATATAAAAATGATAATAATTACCTTGAATTATAAAATAAAAAAAATTATGATATGTTATATGGTGGGATTGTGTTTATGGAATAAGGGTAGTGACATTGACTATTATATAATAATGACTAAATTAAATAAGGGTCTAATTTCAAAATAACTATTTCGTTATCGCCTGTTAGTATAAGGGAATATATTCTTTAAACATTATGATAAAATATTTTATTATAAATATTTTATAATAATTACAATAGAATTAAATTTTTAGATTAATGATGCATGATATTATATTGGATTTTATGGATATATTTTTTTATGTTGGTATTTCCCCATATATGTGCTAATTTTTAGACATGAAGATAAAGTTGAACATGGTTCTGGTAAAATAAATAATTTATTCTTTATCAATATTAATATGTATATATATGATGGAGATATCGAAGGAAGAGTTTGGTGGAGTGAGACTTCAGCCACCTTTCATCTATAGTTTTTTTTATTTTTGTATAATTTTCTCAAATATCAAATATTTATTATAACAACATATGATTTCATCAATTTAATTTATCTTATTAATATATAATTGTGTCATATTTGGTAATATAATATTATAAAATGGACAAGTACCAAATGATGAAACCAACAACATTTTATTATAATAATTATAACATTAAATTTATATAATATAAACTGAGATAATAATTTAAAAAATTACATAGAGATAAAAAATAGAAAATTTGACAACATAAATATTAAAATTTAGATGTGATCGATCCTCTAAAATACCCACACTCACAAACAACAGTGTAGAAATAAACAAGAATGTTTTAAATCTACTATGTTAATTGGACATGAAAATATATATTCTTGAGAGAAACAGAAGTGAATGAAGAATGAATGAAATATCAGGTACTTATAGATTGTAGGAAACCCATATAAAATTTAAAAATAAGACACTTTGAACCATAATATAACAATTTTAAAAGTAACTTAACAATTGGAATTGTAATAAAAATATTAGGAATAGTAACCTTACTATTAGAATAGTAACCTCACCTATAGAAATATAAAAATTTATTTAGGTATCTTATAAAATAAAAATATATCATATTTATATATTTATATAAGTATATAATTTTTTTAAAATTATAAAATAATTATTCATATTTTTTTAAAACAAGTACATTTTATTTGAATTTCATAATTTTTTTTGAAATAATGTTTATTTTACTAAATATAGGATGTAAATTAATATTATGTTTCACTATAATGAATATATAATTTCATGGGATCTTATGTAATTTGAAAAAGGGTCAAAAAATTAATCATATTATTAAAATTGATATATTCTCCAATAAATTAGGATTTTATTTAAATTTAAATTTCATAAATTTTTTTTAAATAAAATAGAATTAATTTCTGGAATAAAAATTATTAAAAGTTTTTATGGTGAATGTTTTGGTATATTTCTATAATATTTTAATTTTTAGTGAATAATGAAATGTGGAAGAAATACATTATTTAGAATTATAATATAAATACATGATTTTTTAAGGTAAGGATGATGTAAGAACCTATTTGTATGAAATGACATGAAATATTTTTTATATAAATTATAAATTATATATATTATTGGTTTAATTGAGCCAAATTTATAAAATAATAAATAAAATATTCAAAAACACCAATCTACTCCCCTTATAAATACCACCCCTCACTATCCCTTCTTCTCACAAATTATAATTCTTGAATATCTCCAATTTTTTCTACAAATATTTTCACAAACCTCTCCTATATTTCTTTTTCTAATGTTCTAATCCAATGACCATCTCAATTATCATTAAGGGATATGCAAATAATAGGTGACCAAAAAAGTGGTAAAACTCTATATATAACCACTTTTAATTTAATTATTTTTAACTACATCTATATTATCCCTATAAACTTAAAATTAGTGAAATATGTAACCAAAATAAACATATAACTTATTATTATGGTGATAAATTCATATCAAACCCTGCCTTCTCTCATTTTTATAATGAATGCATTGTTTACAATATTGTTGGTTCACTACCACGAAGAACAACACACTTCATTTTCTTCTACCACCTTCAAGGATGAACATAAAATTATTTTTATGTTAAACTAATATTATAATATGATTATTAAAACTTATATGATTATATTTAATTAATATATATCTATAATATTAATTAAAACAAATTTATTTCATGATGGTTGGTAAATAGTCGGAATGAACTTACCACGTAACATTAATGTTTTTACTCAATGATTTGCCTCTAGTCAGAATAGATATGGAATATTTGAAAAATTTTAGTACCTAAGAATTAATTAACATGATTTCATCTCAATTTTTTCCAATTTGAAATGAACATCAATAATTTTCCACTTTTGAGCCATGCTTGGAACAATGATACAGATTCCCATGAAAAAATAAACCTTTTATCTCATGGAGATGGATATAAGTGAACCTAATAAAATTAAAATAAATAAAAAATATATGTCAAATGATATTAATTTGGTAAGAAAATTACATTCAAGTACAAAATGATTCCCTAACATAATTTATGTGACCTCATCGAACCACCTATTTTCATTGGGTTACAACCTTTCTCAATAAAACTCTCTTTATTTCTATATTTAATGTTAATAAGATGTATAAATTTTTTATATTTTTATCTTTAATATATATAAACCTTATTATAACTTCATTTTATGGGTTAATACATGCCTTAACATCAATTCTCAAGTTCTGTCTTTAAAAATCAACCCTGATTTGAGGAAACATTTCTCTCAACTATTCTTTTCATTTAGCGCTATTTTAAAGTATTTATTCCCAAATGAGCACTATATTTGGAGACATATGATTATGTACATAGATATTAAATTCTATACATTTATTTCCTTCTTCTATTTGTAATATTTATGAAATTTACTTTCATTATTATATTTGTAAAAATTATGCAACCCATTTCATTCCTTAGGTAATACATAGGTTTATGCCATATGATTGATTTCTGTTTGTGTCACAAATAATAATATACATGATATGATATGTGTAACACCATGAAATTTTCTAAAACATATATTTTACAAATAAATTTAAATAATTTCATTGTTTTTCACTACAAGAAACATTCATTTTATCTTACCTTACATGCAACAATGAGTATAGCTTGGTTTATATGAAACAACGAGTTTAAAAGAACCATGATATACTATTAAAAAGATTATAATTTAATATTACATCTATCACCTAACAATTTTAATGGTGGGTATTAATTGTATTAACTGAATTATGAAAATATATGGATTTTATATGTATATAAAATGAATTATTTGGTGACCAATTAATTAGTATTGAAAATAAAAACTATTTGGAAATAAATGAATTCCTTTCTGAAAAATATCGTTACACACCAAAGCATTTTTTACCGCAGTAAATTAAATTAATTTTTGCTTAATTATTTTATTTAAATTTAAATATTATATATTCAATTAAATGTTTAGAATTAATCATATATTTTTTATATAGGAGATTTAAATAACTAAAATTTTATGCATAAAAACTCTATTTTTCAAAGAAGAAATATTTTCACTTTTTGCACAATTATTTTGAAAATAATTTTCAAAACATTCATAGAATTTATTTGAGAAAAAAATTTATTTTTTAAATTCATATTTCACAATAATCATAGGGTGAATTTTTGGGGTTTTTCCCATAAGATTATTTTTTTATTAATATTGAAAATATTGGTTTTCATTGAATAGTTTCTTTTTCAAATAACAGAATTATATGGTTAAATTTTTTTTGATTTTTTTTAAATTTTAATTAGAAAAATTTTATATCTATTAATCTAATTTAGGTTATTAGAATCAATTTTATAAAGAATTTTTATGTAAAATCTTTTTGATGTTTTGAAATTTTTCACTTTGAAAAACCACTTTTCACAACGACTACATGATTAAATTTATATTAAAATGTGATAATTAATTGAATTGGATTTGGAAAAATTGATTCCAATTTTGGAATCATTATATTTTATAAATTTAAATATGTTAAACTTAAAATTTTAACATTATGAATAGTTAAAGAATTAAAAATTAAATACCACGGTCATGTTGAAAATGAGTTTACTGGTGGTAAAAATAAAATGATAAGGGGTAAAATTTGATATAAAAATTATAGAACTACTTTTGGGGATATAAATAAACTTTATCACCTATAAGGTTCTTAAATGTATGGTTTTGGAGCCTTATGGCATGTGAAAAATATGGGAAAACCTTTTTCTTTTAAAAAATACAAGTTTTTTACTCACCTACATTATAAAAGGACACCCCCTATACTCTCCTATTAAAAATTCTATTAGTTTAAACAAAAAAATTATTATTAGTTTGTATTCCTATGATAATGTTCAACTTTTAACACAATCAATAAAATTATGATTGTCTTGTGTAGTATAATTTTAATCATATATTTTTTTGAAGGTAGTGAAATTTTAATTTAAATTTAATTTAATATTTTTAACTATAAATGATGTTTATAATTAAATATAATGTCAATATGAGCATGTTTAAAGGATATATCTAAGGGTTATTGTATTTTATTTGGGTTTTAGCATGGTTCAGCTGATGACAACCTTTTTCAACTTTGGAATGGACTTGGAAAATTATGAGGTAGGAGTTTCATTACCATTTGTGGAAATGTTTATTATTTTATAATTTTATGTGATTTTCAAAAGAATAACCCATTCTTTTTATGTGACTCATTTGGTTTGGTGTGTATCGATGCAGATTTCTTAATTGATATATTATGATTATGCATGTTGATGTTCTTTAGACATTATCAAGTTGCATACTTGTGTATATATAAGGGGTTTCTTCAAATCATTATATGTTATGTATGATGCCATTATTCAATTATGATGTTCTTGGTATATGTTATGTTTTTCTGTTATTCATAGTGTCAACGTGACTGGTGGGTCCATTGTAGCTCAGTATCCTAAGAGGGGAGCATGTTTGAAAGCTAAATGTGACTTGATGAGGAGTTTGAATAGCACAGTGGGGGATGAGTTCATAGTATGGCCTATCCTAGGGGAATGGTGATCATGAGTGATCAAACCCATATGTGATGACTATAGGTCAAGATGCTCATGAGTGATCAAACCTATATAGAAGTTGTGGGACTGTACTATGGTGAAATTTCTTGAGACATATCGTACTCATTTTATGGTACTGTTTTACCCTTGTTTTTATTAGAACATGAATGGGACTTGGTTTGGGGTCATTTTAGGTTAATATAATAAATTATCGATGACCATGGAGATGTAAAAGTTTGGAAAATGTTGAGCGAAAACTATTTGGTTTCCCCCATCATAATGTTCACTACATGGGGAAATAATGAACCACCTTGGAAGTAGGGGCAAATAGTTATTATAGCTTTGGATCCCGTCAAAGAAACTATGCAGATATTTACTAAAATATTTGTAGCTTATATTAATAATTCCAGAAATCCATGTTTAAATCCCAAATCACCCAAGTTTTTCTAATATGTATTTCCTTGTTTTTGAAGGCTACCGAGAGGATTCCTAGTCTCTTTAAACCCCTTCCTTTACAAATAAAATACCCAATGGAAGGAATCAACCTCTCTATAGTGTGTTATTTATTCTTATTTTGGTTTCCCTCATTCCTTTATTGATAGAAATTTGGATAGGGATGAATTTATCCATTTTTGATGGTATAGATCAAGATTTTTATGGATCTTATTTTTTTGGATCCTAATACTATGTTTTTATCCTTTATTTTGTTCGCAGTTGTGATTTCATTCGTTCTTCCTTGAGTTAAGTGATAATGTCTTGTGATAATTCATCAATGATCCTTAGGTAGATGGTCTACATGCTATTTACTAGATTCTTGATTCCTTCCTCATATATGTAATTGTAGCTTAGTGTTTCTTTATCATACAATCAATTGTAAATTAAAAAATTGAATTGAATTCCATTAAATTTTGAGGCCCTTCTTGGATCCCTTTCATGTGTTTGAGATTAGGAGATATGGTTTGATGTTATTCCAAGGGGTATGCCGAATTAACCTAGAATTTATAAAAATATAACGAGATATGTGTATTGTTTGGGTATATAAAATTAAACCAATTGATAATTTTTTTATCTGTTAACTTGTTATAAATAGTTTCTATCTTAACATGGAAGTGTCAATTTGATATGAGATGAATTCTGGTAATTAGGTTAAATTGATCTATTGTAAATTAAATACTACACTATTTACTGTGTGTATGATGAATTGGTGATTAATTTGAATCATTGATATTTGTATATGTACATGAGAACAATATAGAAAGGGAACTGGAATGATTTTACAAGTGTGTATGGGGTTCCACATTGTTGCTCTAGGCCCCTGATACTGCATGCGAATTGGTGTTCTATAGATGCTCCATGTATCTAATATTTTGGTTCCAGAAATAATATCTACATACCTATGATAATGGAACTGGACTGATGCTCCATGTTCTTGGGATAACGATGTAGGACTGATACTCCATGTATCGATGATAATGGTTCCTAGACAAATGATCCAATATGCGAAAATGAAATTGGAATTAGTGTGAATAATAAAATCCCATAAAAAGTAATTTTTATATATGTATGGTTGATAGTTAAAACTCTATCATAGGCCAAGGAATTTATTATTGTCGTGGGTACCACAGTGAACCCAATGCCTATGTGGTTGATAAAATAATAAATAATACAAAACTAGTTTACATATATTATATGGCATTTATAATTTATACAATTTCATACACTGTTATAAAATAGATATTGATTTATACATTTTTGGTGGTGACCTATTGAATTATACTCACAGCCTAATCAGAGCCCAATTTTCTACATGAATAGAATTCATGATTATAAGTTAAGATAAGGGAAAGTGCCATGTGTTAGATAATTGGTTTGGGATTCAGGATGGAGAATGGACGAAGAAACAAGGCATGTTGTTGGGAGTAGCTTAGGAAGTTTCATTGTTTCATTTTTTTTTGCTTCCATAAGACACATAGCAGTTATATGGAATGTCATATCTACTATTTTGGTTTATGGTTATTTTCCCTATTTTGGTATTTTTTATGTTGTGTTTGGCCTTTTTTGGTAATTGTTAATTGTATTATATTTGTTATTTTGTATATTGATTTTTATTTTAGTATTGATTTGAGAAAGAGGGTATAATATCCCCATTTTATATATCTGACCCTCACTACTATTCAAAATCCTTTTTAATAGAGGGAGTTGTTCATGAGGTTATGTAACAAAATGTCTCATAACAACCTTTTGTGGCATTAGGTTTGTGATGTAACAAATTGGTATAAGACGGTGTTTTATTTTATTTTCATTCATCTTATTATTTGGGAAAGGTAGATATGAGAATAGAATGATTTGGTCCATTTTCATGAGCTCATTCATGGGAATAACTAACCCATGTGCAGTGGAAAATTGAAGTACCCACAGTGGGATTATTGTTCTTGATGTTTATTTTTACATTTAAATGTTATATCACGTTGGGTGATGCACCTGTTTTTTGATTTTATTATTTACTAAGATTTTATTCATGACTTGGAACTAACTATGAGTTATGTATGAATGCATCATTCTAGGAATTTCTAATTTTATGTTACATGCATCATTTTAGGCGCACATGAAAATGTAAGTCAAGTGTGGGTTTTTGGAAATGAAAATTATTTTATTTATTCAATAAATTTAAAATAATTGTACATAATAAAGTAATATATTATGATTATAAATTATTTTTTAATGATAAACATATAATTATGAAAGTGGATTTTCATATTTTAGTTGTGGACCATGTTAAAGATGGTTGATGGTCATGATAGTGCCTCACTTTTAATAGTGGGCAGTGTATTTAGGAAAATTTAATATGGATTTTCTTGAATATCCCATGTTAAAATGTGTTAATTAGGTGATACATGTCCTAATAAATTTTCTCATAATTGTTGATAAATCACTTAAGGGAAATTATTATTGGTAGGATGAAAGGAGGACATAGCTTGAAATGTGAATCCATTAGTTGGAACAGAGGCCTCGATCATTTCGATTAAAGGGGTTGAAGATCAGTAGCTTGAGAAATTCACTCTCTTTATGAAGATCATGGACAGATACACTGGGCGGGCTATAGAGAATATTTTTAAGCTGAACCATGAGTTCTAGATTCAACAACCTCGGATGTTTTCCATTGAGCGTGGACCTAATGATGTTTTGATTTGGATTGAGTCCATTAATGAAATTATTGACTATTTAGAGACACCTCTAGAAAAAATATTAAAGTTAGTTTCTTATATGTTACGAGTAAAAGAAAATAATTGGCGAGATAATTAGTATTTGGATGAGATGTTGTAGTGAATGGAATAGAAAGACTTCTATGAGATGTTCCTATGGCACTTTTACCAAGATATACATAGGCTGGAGAGGGAAGCAGAGTCTATGTGGTTAAATTAAGGAAGAATGTTAGAGATGGACTATTTTGGCCACCTCACAGACTTGTAGTGATTCATTTCAGAGTTAGTAGCAGAAGAGGTAGCTATGGTGATTCGTATTCAGGGAAGAATAAAATGTGAGATATTGTACAATGTTAATATATTATTATTGAATAAGCTTTTTGATGAAGCAGATCATGATCTAATATATAAGGGGAACATGAAGGGGGATTCTAGTGGAGGGGTGTTTATTTCTGTTAGATTACATGGAGGTATATCTTCTGAGATTATGAATAATTTTTATGAGAACATTCACTAGAATAGAGAAAAAAGAGTATACAGGGGTATGTATCAGTTACTTCATCAAGGGTTATTCCATCAATTTGGAAGGTCTAGTAACATTTTTAATTAGTGTTATTGATCAGTAGTAGACTATCAAGGATGTTATAGGATGGGGCACTTAAAGAGACACTGTTGGAAACCATGATTGATGGTTAGTGATGGAAAATCTAGGCAGAACGAGAGCACTGGAAGGGGGTATTTTACCCCATACCAGTCGAGCAGTAGCAATTATACTATTCATTGTGGTCGGGGCAATGAACGAGGTGATTTGAGGAAAGGAAAACAATATCAATAGAAAAAATAAAGCAAAAATAGAATATATCAGAGCCCAAGATAGTGGGATAGGTTAGTAGAATGATTTTCAGCCTATACATGTGGATAGTGTGGATGGTCTGTTAACAGTTAAATGTAATTTTCTGATAGATTATATAATTGATAGTGCGTTATTTGATATGTTAGTTTCAAATTATATTTTATTTACTCAAATTATGAACATTTTTAATATAACTTTGTAGTTTTTTTGGTGTTATGATGACCAACACACCCTTGGGTGTATAATTGATTGAAATATTTTTATGTAAGAGATGTTCCCTTGAGGATGGAGAGTATAATTTTCATTGGTAACTATACATACATGAGATGTTAGGATTTGACTTGATTTTTGGTGTGAATTGGTAGGTTTCATACCATGATCTCATCGACTGTTATCATAAGAGAGTAACTTTTACATCTCCTGGGGGTGACTGATATGTTAATCATGGAGAATAGGATATCTGGGAAGGTCGTGCGGGTCTAGTTCATCAGGAATTGGGGGAGTTCAGCACCTAGGATTCAATTATTATTTGGTAGATGGAAATGTAGGGTATATTTTATTTCCACCCATAGTGGATTGATTTCAGGGTATGATTCTTATGGAATTCTTAGGGATTAAGCCTAAGTCTGATTCCAAGTTTATGATTGAGATTATTCATGGAGAAGAAGCGGTTTTGATTCCACCTTTTAGAATTACACCAAAAGATCATCAAGATCATAATAATTTTCTATAATAATTAATGGATAATGTATTTATCCATCCGAGTACAGCACCATGGGGTTAGAAAATTCAATTTTCCAAGATGGAAGATGGAATTTTCAACATTTTCATCAATGATAGAAAGTTAAATAAGCTGAAAATCAAGATCTTGTATCGAATTACACATATCAATGAACATATTGAATAGATGAGGGGTTATTTTTTGTTCTCTAGGATTGATTTAATGTCAGAGTATCATCAAATGATAGTGATAAATTCAAATATACCATGGTGTTATTTCAGGAGTAGTTATATCCTGCATGAGTTTGTTGTAATACGTATTTAATTGAAAAATGAACCTATAGTTTTTATGGACTCAATGAAATGAATCTTCCACCCATACATGGATTGGATTATGGTTGGTTTTTTCAATTACATTTTAGAGTACTTCCAGACTCATGATGATCATGAAAAAATATTGACATCATCTTGAGTACACCAAGAGAGCATAGGCTATATGCTGATCTATCTAAGTGTTAATTTTCACTTGATAAGATACATTTATTGGTTCACATCATCTATAGGAATTTTTTAATGGGCATAGAAAACTTATAGAAAGATGGTTATTGGGTACATCCAACAATTTTTTATATATATATGAATATTTTGTAAGGGTTGGTGTCCTTAGAACCAACTGTTTTGTACTTTGATTACATGAATGTTCACTTATTATATTGTTCATTGTTCTGCATGACTATAATATAATAATGTCCTGGAATATTTGTTGTCTTAATAAGGTCATAGAAGATCCCCGCTTTGATGAGAACCTTAAAATGATATAACAATATTCTTAAATAAAGTTCTGCTATTGGATGACATACTATTATAGGACACATAGTATACAGACCGTCATGTGTGAGTACTCGTAAGAAGACGAGAATCTCTCTCATAGATTGCACACTTGGTAATCTCCAAGAAGGGAGATTATGAAAACACACGCGCCAATAGAAATTCCGCATGTCTTGGTGACATCATAAATTGCTATCTACGAGCGTGTGTAATGGTCCTTAGACTTGAAGATTATCATTAACTCATGTCATGACTCACGCACTTAGATTTACTGACCAAAACAGTCACACAGACAGTTGGTGGGAAGTAGGGTACGTTGGGTGCGTCACAAGTGACATGTTGTTAATGGATAAGTAGAGGAAGGATTTGTCCCTTCCATTTATGGAAGTTGATATCTCGGCCCTTTGATTGAAATAGAACTGTCTCATTAAATTCCATAGCCATGGTTTAAAGGACGAGTTTATTTCAGGTTGTCAAAGAACGATGGATCAATCATATAGGTTTATGACAGTGCCATGAAACCTTCTTGATGAGATATTGAGAGAAAGGGATTAAATTATAAGGTAAGTGTTTGTATGAGGTGATACGTCAATGCAGCGTCAACTTCTTTTGCTTGGGTTCCTTGACCCGTTGCTAGACAGTAATCATGGTCTTTAGGCAAGACCGCCTAATGCCAATGAGAAAGAGGCCTAGAGGGTCACACACTAAATGTATTCATGTATCTAAAGTAGAATAAAGATTACTCCTGTAAATGTTTTAATAATTATTCATGGAAGCCTATAATCATTTTAATGTTGGAGGAAGAATAAAATGAAAACAAGTACATGCCGTGTATTAATTATTACATGCCATGTAGTTTTTATTTTGAAAATAAGTACACGCCGTGTATTATTAAATGTAAACTCCATGTAGTTTTCATTTCGGAAAGGAAATGAATAAATGAAAACAAGACATACACACTGTGTACACTTAATGTACACGCCATGTAGTTTTCAATGAAAAAAAGTACACGCTGTGTATTTATTATTACACGCCTTGTAGTTTTTCCAGTCAGGATTTTGAGGATATATTATTGTTTTATTAAATGATATTTATTATAATCAGCGTGAGTTCATGTCAAGGAATTAATTATTCGACATGGTGGTTTTAAATAAGATTTAATGAAATAAATTAAAAGTGTAACATGTTTATTTTTTGTCATAACTCTACATCCTCAAACTCGATTATAAATATCCTCACAACACCAACTCTTTTCTGACAGAAGAGAATCATTGTACCCAACAACTCTGGGGAATTATTTCAAGGCCGAAAGAACCTCTTACTCCAAGAACGCTTTCAAGACTAAGAGAGATCCTCTTCCCTCGGATCAAGACGATCTAAGGTGGACAACGCAAGCAAAGGTTTCACCATGCTAGCACCCGGAGACTCCTTTGGTGACGCCCCGAGATACGAGGTAGATGTGTAGATCACTGCTAGAGGAAGACTACACTTGGCTTCAGCGACGCAACGACGAATCACATTGGAACATGATCATGAAAATCAACGAAGAAAGAACACCCAAAAGGTATTTCTTTTCAATTGAGTAAATTAATTATAATCGACCTGTAATGATCCTACTTTGTGGTTCTGGGATCGTCCTTTTCTTTTGTCTATTTCTATGATTCGATCCGTGGATACTGGCGTTTATCGTCTTATTTATCCCGGTTTGATCATTTCTAATGACAAAAAGCCATGTGGCAACATCCACCCATGCGTTTCCTCTATACCCAGAACCTTCAAATGGTATCAGAGGGTGGTTACAACGTTGATTATAGTTATTTAATTTTCATTGATAATTTATGCATTTATATTTGATTAAATTCATAATATATCATTCTATTAATCTGAATAAACGAGATATATTCTACCTCCTTCGTTTCTTGATTCATATCACATAAACGGCCTTTTAATTTTATTTTTTTATTAAAATAAAAACGAGGAACTCATCCGAAGGATCTGCTCTTTCTGTCTGTACAACAAGGGATTACACGGAGTGTAATTAAAACTATATGCCGTGTACTTGGATTCAACGAACCGACACTAGTCTGCCAAACCACGCAGTGTGAATTGAGTATGCCTATGTATTAATCACACCGTGTTGACTAGAACTAAATATCATGTGGAAACCAGAATAAACGACGTGTATGTTGGACCAACACACCGTGTAGTTTGTTATGACCTACGTGAAACCGTGTACAAGGATAAGCCACGTACATGGAACCTCCAGGCCGGTTACCATGTAACAAGGAAGTACACGTCATTTATGATTCATCTACACACCGCGTACTCCAAAATATCCAAATTACAGAAAAAAACGCCAATTCCCCCAACATGTAATTTGGGTAAAAGGTGAAAAGAAATACACGCCATGTAAATATAATCTACACGCCCTGTACTTTCCAGAAATCACATCAGGTTTCCTCCAAAAGTAAAAAGACCTGTACAAGGAATTTGGATGAGAAGAATCTCAAGGAAATTTAGAAAGGAATTTAGGATAAATAATTGAATAATTATAAGATCATAGTTAATTGGATTTGAGCACAAATTATCTTAAATGAAAGAATGATTAAAATAATTTGAATTCTAAATATGCGTAAATGACATTGCATGCTATGGATGATCATGAGCTAGACCAAATTCCATTTTTATGTGTGAATGGTTTCATTTAAATTTGTTTAAATTTAAATTTGTTGGTCTGTGAGCCTTCTTCCAATAAAATGTATGGAATACATGCCCATGGTTTCTTTAATGTAAACCCATGTAATGGAGGATCTCCCAAGCCAGAGGATACAGATCAAATCCCAAAGCCTAGGCAAAAATGACAGAAGAAGATACAAAGGTGGATAGGTGGGAGCCACAAAACACAAACCATCTGGTTCAAGGTGTTTTCCCTAGGTCAGGGGTAGCTTATCAAAACCACTTGATAAGATAACAAATAGAATCTCATGATCATGCAATCTTATTTTATTTCTATCTGATTTCATGGTTTATTTATTATGTATGTGTTGTCGCGATCACATAACTAATAAAATGAACAAGCCTGCAAAGATGGAATAAAATAAAAACCGGACTATGCGTAAACATTATCGGAACATGGTTAATCACTTATGCAAGCATCACATAATATTAAAAATCATGTGATAATGTGAAACTACGCATAAAAGATTAAAATTCCTCAATACCATATTAAGTCAGACCATGCCTTCCCTTACTTGATTAAGGGAAAGACTCAATAAAGCTATGTGTTTGACCAGCCCTTGTTGGGACACTTACTTTTATAATGTAATACCTTATGAAAGGTTTCGGGTTGACTTAACCATATTACATCAGGAGGAGTGGTCCTTTCTAGACTTGATGTAATATTAGAGGCAAGAGTTGAGGAAATCCAAGTCAGGATTTCAGGATTGGGGAGTCCACTCAACAGATCAAGGAACTGTAAGCTCACAGTTGGAAAAGACCTTCCATCCTAAATACCTTCAAATTGCTTGACCAACCCTTGTTGGGGTTATGTGAAGGGGAATATGGATCCTTGCCACTAGAATTTCAAAGCAACTGCACATTCCATGTTCAATGGTGTGGGCCATTGAGACTTGATAAAATAGTGGGAGACTTAATAAAATTTATTATTTCTCATAAAATGTAATCAAGAAAGTACTAATAAATATGCTCTTTTAAATTGTAGAATCAAGATGAAAAATTCATCAACCACATTTTCTCTACGATCAATTCTGTACAAAGAAAATATCCCCACTGGCAGTAACTTTCAGGAATGGTTTGGGAGCATTTCGGTTGTCCTACGCCATGAACGAAGGTATTACATGCTGGAGTCCTCACTTCCTGATCCTCCTACCCAAGGGGCAAGTGATGAAGATTTCTGAGTCTATGATCAACATTTGAGTGATGCACTCGACATTCAATGTTTGATTCTATCATCAATGTCAAGTGAGCTCATGAAGTCTCATGAAGATATGGATGCCTATATCATGCTCGAGCACCTCCATGGTCTATTCCAGGAGATAGCAAGGCAGGAAAGGTTTGAGATCTTCAAGGCTCTATTCCAGAGCAAGCTTAGAGAGGTTTCCCCAGCCGGGCCTCATGTAGTCAAACTAATTGGATAAATTGAGTGCTTGGAGGTTCTAAGATTTATACTCCTCGAAGAACTGGGTACCGATCTCATTCTTGCATCACTTCCCCAGAGCTTCTCAATCATTGTTTTAAACTTCAACATGAACAACATTGAGAAGTCTATGTCTAATCTTCTTATCCTCATTTTCTAAGTGGAAAATGACATGAAGCATGAAAAGCATTCTTTCCTCATGGTAAAAAATAGGAAAGGGGGGGAAAAGATCTTTAAGCCCAATGATTTTTCAAGGCCCTCCAAGAAAATGAAGATCAAAGGGGAAGCAAATGAACAAGATTCTATTTGTTTTGCATGTGGAAAGAAGGGCCACTGGAAGAAAAATTGCACCCATCCAAGGAATCAAGGGGACGCTTTCTGTTCATTTTTTATTGAATGAAATCTATTTGTTTCTACTAATTGGGTATTAGATACTGCTTATGGTGCTCACATATGTATCCAAATACATGAACCAAGTAGATTCAGAAAGATTGACTGAGGTGAGATGGATCTATGAACAAGCAATGGAGCCAGACTCGCTGTTGTTGCTGTCGTAGACTACCACCTCACATTGCCTATTGGGATGATCTTGGTGTTAATGGGTTGTTGTTATGCGCCCTCTATTACTAAAAAAATTATTTCAGTATCTAGATTAGATACTGATGGATTCATATTCAAGTTTGAAAATGAATGTTTTTACTTTTATAAAGATAGCATTTTTTTGGAAGGGAAAATTTATATAACGGCCTTTATGTGTTAGACTACACAAACCAAGTAATGGAAATCAATGACAAATTAAATTCACATGACTCATACCACACCCAAATTTTCCATCACCAGCTAGGTCATGTTAATGAGAAACTTTTGACAAAATTGCATCAAGATGGGTATTTAGATTCTTTCGAACTAAAAACACTTGGTGTATGTCATGCATGTTTACAAGGAAAAATGACAAAAGACCCATTTAGTGGGAAATGTGAAAGGGCTAAAGAGCATCTAGAATTAGTTCACACAAATGTGTGTGGACCATTTCCAGTTGAATCAAGGGGTGGGTTCTCGTACATTATAACTTTTACTAACAATTTTAGTAGATATGGATATATTTACTTAATGAGGTATACGTCAGATTCTTTTGATCGGTTCATAGAATACAAGAATAAAATTGAGAACCATCAAGGTATGAAGATTAAGAAATTCTGCATAGACAGAGGAGGAGAATATCTTAATCCAGACATCATTGATTTCTTAAGAGAGTTTGGAATTTTATCTAAACTCACTCCTCCATACACGCCCTAGTGGAATGCTGTAAGTGAAAGGAGAAACTGCACCCTGTTGGACATGGTGAGATCAATGATGAGACATGAAAGTCTTCCATTATCCTTTTGGTGATATTCATTACAAATAGCACACACATACTAAACCAAGTACCAACTAAATCGATAAATGGTATTATATATGAGTTATGGAGTGGACACAAAGCCATGTTATCAAATTTACATGTGTAGGGTAGGGAAGCATTTTTTAAGGCCTCTTTAGGTAACAAACTTGCACCCCAAGGCACAAAGTGTATCTTTATAGGATATCCAAAGGAAAAAAGGGGATATTAACTATACAAACCCTCATACAAAAATGTTACAGTGGAAAGAAATGCCATATTCCTTGAGTGGGAGCACATCTCCAAAAGAGATAATGGGAGCAGGATATACTTCGATGATGTTGAGGCTCAAGATACACAAGATTTGGTAGCAGAAAGAATTCCACAAATCCCCATGGAAGAACAATCTATTCTAGAGATATAAGAACTGTGTAGAAGCACGAGAGAGGTGAGAGAACCAGAACGATATGGTTTTCTTGTCACTGAGGATGGTGACTCATTATTGGTTGAAAATGATGATCCTTTTACCTAAAAGGAAGTAGTTGAAGGCACAGACGTTGCCAAGGGAAAGAAGCCATGAATTCTGAAATGGATTCCATGTACCAAAACCACATCTAGATTTTGGTAGATCATCCAGTTGATGTAAATCCTATTGGTAATAAAAGGGTATTCAAGAAGAAACTGGACATGGAGGGGAAAGTCATCACCTATAAGGTACGAATGGTTTCAAAATGTTATAGACAACATCAAGGAATTGACTATGATGAAACCTTTTCACCGGTTGTGAAGCATAAATGCATCAGAATCCTATTGGCCATTTCCACTTACCATGACTATGAAATTTGACAAATGGATGTCAAAACAGCTTTCCATAATGGGAACCTCCAGGAAGCTGTCTACATGACACAACCTGAAGGGTTTGTGACTCCAAAAAATTCCAACAAGGTATGCAAGTTTCAAAAATACATTTATAGATTAATTCAAGCATCAAGGTCATGGAACATTAATTTTGATGAAGCTATAATGGAATTCGGATTTGTTAAGAACAAATGTGAGCCTTGTGACTATGAGAGGTTTAGTGGGAGTGCAGTTGTTTTCTTAATAAGATATGTTGATGACATATTACTAATTGGAAATGAATTACCTGTCTTACAATCAGTTAGGGAATGTTTGGATAAATACTTCTCCATAAAAGACATGGACGAGGTAGTATATATTATAGGAACCAAGATCCATTGTGATAGATCCAATAGAATGGTGTTTCTGAGTCAAAGTACATACATTGAAATGATACTGAAGAGATTTAGTACGGAACAGTACAAGAGGATATTGTTTCCAGTGTCACATGGCATTCATCTTTCCAAGAAAATGTGTCCCCAGACACATGTGGAAAGAACAAAAATGGAAAGGATCCCTTATGCATCCGCGATTGGGCTAGTCATGTATGATATTATATGTACGAGTCTAGATGTTGCTTACGCATTAAGTGCGGTAGGCAGATATCAAGATGATCCAGGAGATCTTTATTGGATGGCATTCAAGACTATCCTTAATTATCTGAGGCGTACTAAGGATATGTTCCTGGTTTTTGTAGGAGATGAGGAACTGGTCATTAGAGGACATGTAGATGCTAGTTTACAGATGAATCAAGATGATATGAAGTTGCAGACTGGATACATCTTCAGTTTGAATGGAGGTGTAGTGAGCGGGAAGAGCTCAAAACAATGTGTGGTGGTAGATTCTACAGCAGAGTCCGAGTATATCGCAGCTTCTAAGGCAGCTAAAGAAGCAGTATGGATGCAAAGCTTCATCCAAGAGCTGGTTGTAATACCGAGGTGTAAAGATCCTATCACACTCTACTGTGATAATAATTGAGCGGTGGAACTTTCAAAATAGCCAAGGTCACATCAGCGTATAAAGCACATACTTCGGAAGTATCATCTCTTGAGGGATTTTTCTCAGAGAGGTGAAGATGCAGTGAGCAGTATTTCCACGGAAGACAACGTGGAGGACCCCTTGACTAAAGCCTTGACTCAGCAGATACATGATCATCATGTGAGGTCTCGCGGACTAAAAGTCATAGGCAGTTGTCTCTAGTCCAAGTGGGAGTTTTTAAGGGTTTGTGTCCTGAGAACCAACTATTTTGTACTTTGATTACATGAATGTTCACTTATTATATTTTTCGTTGTTATGCATGACAATAATATAATAATGTCCTGGAATATTTGTTGCATTAATAAGGTCATGGAAGATCCCTTCTATGATGAGAACCTTGAAATACTATAACAATATTCTTAAATAATGTTCTGCAGTTGGATTCCATACTATTATATGACACATAGTATACAGACCATCATGTGTGAGTACTCGTAAGAAGATGAGACTCTCTCTCATGGAGTTTGCACTTGGTAATCTCCAATATGAGAGAATATTAGAACAGACCCACCAATAACAATTTGACATGTCGTGGTGTCATCGGACATTGCTATCTATGAGTGTGTGTAGTGGTACTTAGACCGGAATATTATCATTAACTCATGTCATGACTCACACACTTAGATTTATTGACGAAAATCGTCACACAGACAGTTGGCGGGATGTAGGGTACGTTGGGTGTGTCACGAGTTACATGTTGTTAATAGATAACTCGAGGAAGGATTTTTCTCTTCCTTTTATGGAAGTTTATATCTCGTCCCTTTGATTGAAATAGAACTATCGCATTAAATTCCATGGCCATGGTGTAAACGATGAGTTTATTTCAGGTAGTCAAAGAACGATAGATCAAACATATAAGTTTATGACACTGCCATGAAACCTACTTGATGAGATATTGAGACAAAGGGATTAAATTACACAGTAATCATTCATATGAGGTGATACATAAATGTGGCGTCAACTTCATTCACTTGGGTGCCTTGACCCATTGCTAGACAGTAATCTTGGACTTTAGTCAAGACCGCCTAATGCCAACGAGAAAGAGGCCTAGAGTGTCACACACTAAGTGTATTCAAGTATATCAAGTAGAATAAAGATTACTCCCGTACGTGGTTTAAAAATATATAAGGAATCCTAAAATCGTTTTAATATTGGGGGATGAATAAAATGAAAAAAAGTATACACCGTGTATTAATTATTACACGTCATGTAGTTTTTATTTTGAAAATAAGTACACTCTGTGTATTATTAAATGTATACGCCGTGTAGTTTTCATTTTGAAAAGGAAATGAATAAATGAAAACAAGATATACACACCGTGTACATTTAATGTACACACCATGTATTTTTCAATGAAAAACAAGTACAAACTGTGAATTTATTATTACATGCCTTGTAGGTTTTCCAGTCGGGATTTTGAGGATATAATATTGTTCTATTAAATGATATTTTTTATAATCAGCGTGAGTGCATGTTAAGGAATTAATTATTTGACATGGGGGTTTTCAATAAGATTTAATGAAATAAATGAAACACGTAACATTTTTTTTATTGTCATAACTATACAACCTCAAACTCGATTATAAATATCCTCACAACCCCAAATATTTTACGACACAAGAGAATCATTGTGCACAACAACTCTGGGGAATTCATTCAAGGCCAAAAGAACCTCTTCCTCCAAGAACACTCTCAAGACTGAGATAGATCCTATTCCATCAGATCTAGATGATCTATGGTGGACAACGAAAGCAATGGTTTCTCCATGCTAGCACCCGGAGAATCCTTTGCCGACTTCCCGAGATAGGAGGTACACGTGTGGATCACGGCTAGAGGAAGTCTACACTTGGCTTCTCCGACGTAATGACCAATCACATTGGAACGTGATCAAGAACATAAATGAAGAAAGAACACCCAAAAGTTATTTCTTTTCAATTGACTAAATTAATTATAATCAACCTGTAATGACCCTACTTTCTAGTTCCATGATCTTCTTTTTCTTTTGTCTATTTCTGTGATTTGATTCGTGGATACTGGCATTTATCATCATATTGATCCCATTTTGATCATAGCTAATGACAAAAATCCAAGTGGGAACATCCACCCATGCACTTCTACTGCGCCCTGAACCTTCATATTTTTGGTTTTGGGGGATATTATTTGAGATTTATCAAAGTTGTTTCTCACTTAGATACTCCAAATTTGGGTCTAACCTAAAAGGGTATGATGTTTTAATTATCTTGAGTATGTGAGGAAACATTCAAGGAGTTAGAGAACCATTTGAATATC
Source organism: Viscum album (assembly GCA_963277665.1). Taxonomy (NCBI): domain Eukaryota; kingdom Viridiplantae; phylum Streptophyta; class Magnoliopsida; order Santalales; family Viscaceae; genus Viscum; species Viscum album. The sequence goes on from OY728147.1 coordinate 162,464,283, forward strand.
ACACTAATTTTGATAGTACCCGAGCTGTGTGAGGATTATATATTGTTTTGTGATGCATCAAGGATGGGAAATGGGGTATTGTAGATATATAGTGTTTAAGTCATGGTGTATGGATAGGAAAATCTGAGACCACTTAAACATAATTATCATACGCACAATCTATAGTTGTCTCTAGTCGTTTATGCACTAATGTTTTGGCGGAATAACCTTATATTTGAAAGGTTTATTTTTAATAATGACCAAAAAAGTTTAATGTATATATTTTTGTTATGGGATTTGGATCTATAGATGTGGAGATGGGTTGAGTATATGTATTTTTTTGAATCTGAAGTAGTCTAAACACTAGAGAAGGGTAATAGTGTTGCTGATACATTGAGTTGAAAGACACAATATCAATAATATCAAGAGTCTAGTTTTGAGTGATAGATGATGGATTTTCTAGATGATATTCTTATAGAGGATCAGGATGCCCATGAGAAGATAACCCTCATGTCCTTATTATTTGAGTATACCCTTTTAAGTTGGATAAAAGAATAGAAGTGTAAGGATATAGAGTGTTTATCCATGTGGGAAATCCATGAAAGTGTGGAGTCACTTTCCGATTAGGTTATAGATGAGGATGATTTCATCGATGTTTGTGACTGAGTTTATTGTGACAATGTGTTTGCGATAGGAGTTTAAGTGTGGGTTCCATGAATCAAAGTGTGAAGTACATATTTTATTGAAAAAAATGTATCGTGATATTCATAGGAAATATTTATGGATAATAATTAAGAAAGAGATCACCTGTTTTGGGAAATGATTATACTCTACCAGTAGGTAAAGGATGAGCATCATCAGATTGGTTATTTGTTATTTCCTTTTCCCATTACAAAATGGAAGTGGGATGATGTTACCACCTATTTTTGGGTGGGTATTCTAAAGAGACCCAAAAATTGTAAAACAAGATGGGTGACTATGGACCGATAGATTAATGTATCCCATTTCATGTTAATTAGAGAAACATTCCTTGTTGATATATTTGGTGATTTGTATGTTTGAGAGGTATTACATTTTCCTGGGGTCAAAAAAGTATAGTTTTAGATCATGATTTATGTTTTAATTCATGCTTCAAGGGAATATAGAAAAATGATTTTGGTATATAGGACATTATGAGTTTAACCTTTCACCCATAGATAGCGAGGAAATTAGATCATACTATTCTGGTATTGGAGAACATGTTATGGGAATGTATTTGATATTTTAACTTGTCTTAGGTTATTTACATAGAAATAATTGATATATAATATAAAAAATATTACCATGATAATATTCATATTTAACCGCATTAGGGTCTTCATGGTAGGTCATACATATTTCCTTTATTTTGCATAGAGGCTGGTGAGTCATAGTTGTTGGAACTATGCCTCATGTAGGTGAAATCAATACAGGTACAATTGATTTAGAAACATATTACTACATCACTGATTTAAAAAAATATTATTATACTGATTGAAATCATATACCTCTCAATTTTACAATTGGTGATCATGTCTTCTTTCAGGTGTCTCTGATAATTAGTCTCCATTGGATTTTAATGTAGAGAAATTTGGAACCGAATTTTGTATAGCCATTTCAGATTTTGGGGAGGATTAGAACAGTGGAACATAGATTTTATAAAACCCATTATCTTTATTAATCTTTAATACATGGTTTATTATATAAAATTACGTGTAATACAACCCATAAGATCGAAAAGTCCAGTTTCTTTGGAAATTAGGTACACAGAATAACATCTTGAACATGGGATACAATGACGTTATCAAAAACTATTATAGCATGATTAAAAAATTTCATGGATTTTTAAAATGCATGGGATAACCTGGGGACATACATAAAAAAGGGTTTAGATATAAATACCAATAATATAATAAACATGGAATATGGTGATACATGTTATAAAATAGACATATCTATGGGGAATAAAAGGAACATTAATAATAAGGTACAATATATCATAATAATCGTAACATAAAACACATGCAAAAAATAAAACACATCATCATAACTATTTTCAAGGCCGAATACTATTAAATAATTTTTAAAAAAGTCCATAAAAAGAATCAAGTCAAGTAACTATCGCAAAATGATGTATCTTGAGACTAAACATTACCAAATGCATTGGATGGATATATAATTCTGGTCCCACACATCACTTTCATTTCATTATCATGATTATGTGTTTCAAATAGATCATACAACATGGACTAATTCATCATAATATTTTATTAAATGATTAATAATTGTATAATAAATAAATTTATTTCCCATTTCAAAGAATTATATGTATATAAATTTGAAAACCCTTGACAAAAAATGGGTATGGCATTCACCGAATAATTTTTTCGACATGGGAAATCATGGTGAAATTTCGTCATCATAATGACATCACATAAAAATTTATAAAAATGGTATGATGATAGATAAATGGGTATATAATAATTTGGAAATATAATCAACAATAATAGGGATATTTAAATACATATCCAAACATATGTACTTGGAAATATAAGACATAAGATAATAAGTAAACCTGAATAAATAAGATAAGGTGAGGATCCCTTACATGAGTGTGTGGAAAAAAATGATTTGGAGGAGCTTATTTAGAGATTATGAGAAGCTTGGGATGACTCTAGACAGGTGAGGGTAGAGAAAAATATTTTTATAATTATTTTTAGTGAAAGGATATTGGATCTTTGGTGGGTTTATATAGGAAATGAGATGTGATTTCTTTAATATTTCCCAAACATTTGTTTTGGATTATATGTAATAAAATACACAAAACCACAAACCCACCAATATTTTTATCCAATGGTTTCTTCCAAATGAGAATATTTTCATTATTTGATAATTCAATGGTCTGAAGGTAAGAAAATATTTCCCTTTCGTATGTATAGGTGAGTTATACACTTAATGAAATGAATTCAAAACCTTAAATATATTAATGGTTTTGGAGGATTCATAATTGATTGATAATTTTAATAAAATGAAATAAAAAATATCATTATTTTAAAAATAAAACTTATTACTGGACACAATTATATTTTATAGTATTTATTACATCTCTTTTGGTCATTTATGATGTCATAATACACAAAGTATATTTATACAGTATTTAAGTTTTACGAAAAAATTTGAATGTCTCCAAAAATTATTAAATTCTAAACATTTGATAATTTTATGTTCTGATTCCAAAAATAATATTGATTTTATCTAATGTTTTATCTTAATTTTTGAATTTTCACATTTAAAATAAAATCAGAATTTATTAAGAAATGATGGGATATTTGACTACAACAGTTTTCCAACACATATAAAAATTACATCTGACTTTATTAAAATTTTATGATCATTTTTATAAACATTATTTAATAATAATATTTTTTAAAAATATTATTTATTTTAAAAAATCCATTAATTCATCAAAAATAATTCCTTAATTGAATTTGAATCAAAATATAAAATTTTGGTTTTATAATATCAATATAAAAAACATTTACAAAGTGAAAATAATTGGATGAAAATAAATTCTTTATTATAATGTGCATACTCATATTTCTATGTTCTTAATACATATCCCTTTAAAACATCTACAAAAACTCTATGATTCAGGTTTGTGACTATGAGACTTTTATTCGGTGGTTCGATGTACATGGTTTGGGACATGATTTCGATGAGCCTAAACATCACCCATAAATAGTTTATCTCAATATTATATTGTATTATAATTTGATGGGATTGGTAAAGGGTAAATCCTAGTTCTTCTATCTCGATTGCAATCTATGGTAAATGGGATTCATAGGGTAGAATCCTACTGGTTGAAGCCATCACTTCATTTGTCTATGTAAAATGGAATTGTTAAAACACAATATTTATACTAATCATGTGATCACTATTAAAAGGATATATTATAAATGGTAAGGATACTTAACATCATGTAAATATGAGAGGATATATTAAAACCAAAAAATTTAATGTGTTTTCTATATCAATATTACTTAATAATATATATACTAAAATTATAAGAGGAATTTTATTTATAATTGTCTAGGTCGTCAAAATATTCCCCACTTAAGATATGTTTCCCATGAATTTTTCTTTTCCCACACTAAAATAGTTGACGATAACTCATTTTCATCACTTAGTTGAATTCCCACATCACTTATTCGAACATTTGGTTTCACTATATCACTTTGAAATGGTGCATTTTCTTATTTCATAGAGCATTGTCTCTACAATCTGGGATCTTCATCAGATACACCACATAGGAAAGATCATTCTCCAATGGCACCACCTATAGATTTAGTACATTTGAGGTGTCTAGTATGTAATTTCTCAAGATTGATTCATGGAATACATCCTCCAGTAATGATAGGTTCTGTGGGAGTTCTAGTCGATAAGTGACCACTCTATTGAGATTAAGGATCACAAAGAGGCCAATGTATCTTGGACTAATATTTCCATTATTACTAAATCTCATTACTTTCTTCCATTGATATATGTATAGGAATACTATTTCCACAACATTAAACATTAGGTCTTGTTGATGATTGTCTTCATATCTCTTCTATAGATTATGAGAATCCTTGATGTGTTGTTGAATGGTTTCAAACAATTCCAGGATTTTCTTTATCATTTTAGAAGCTTGAAGTTTTTATTCCCCAACATTAAGGTGTTATAAACATATTCCCATAGTGGGATTTATATGGATCCATTTGGATACTTGAGTGGAAACTGTTGTGGTAAGAGAAATTGAATAGAGGTAGATGTTGGTCTCATCCTTCTTTAAAGTCTATAGAAAATGATCCAAGTATGTTTTACTATGTATGAATATTCCACTCAGATTGGTCATCAGTTTTAGAATGATAGTCTGTAATAAATTTCTGCTCGATGTTTAAAGAATGTTGTATAATTTTCCTGAATTTAGATGTAAATCTTAGATCTTGATCGGATAAAATCAATAGTGGTATTCCATGATGCCTTATGACTTCTCTGATGCATATTCATGAAATTTTATCTAGTGATAAGTCCTATCAAATTTCAATAATTTGATAAAGCTTTTAAGATGATCCATAACAACCTATATAACACTATTTCCCCAATTTGTCTTTGGATGTCTGGGGATAAATTCCATAGTGATGTTTTCCCATTACCATGGTGTTATAGGAAATGGTATCTCATCTATTTAGACTTATTAATTTAAACCTCCACCTACTTAAATATGAGGAACCTCGATGTACATTCACCAATCTACTTGTTCATATCATCAAACTGAAAGTTCTCACAGAGATCTCGATCGTTCTTTGTGATTCATTGGGGAATAAAGAATGTCTAAATATGTGCATCATATAATGGTTTATTTTTAACTTCAGATTTAATGTTACTCATTGTCATAACCAAAATATCATAACTACTTATTTCTTAACAATAATATATAAGGATTTACCTTACATATACTTTCCATTTTATTCTGAATGACTACATCATTCCATTGAGCATCCATTATCTTCTCCAAAAGTTATGGTTGAGAAAATAATTTTGAATGGATAGATGATTTTCTTTACTTTATGATTACCATTTCCATCATTTCAAAATATAATAAGATTGAATCCCTATCAACTATCATCAATTATTGAATTACAAGATCCTTTATATTTAGAGAATCTTTCACTTTATTCTCTTTCATTGGATGGTACTAAATTCCATAGTCATTGTCCTTTATCTATCCTAAATATCTTTGTTGGATAAAATTCACCACATTCTATGTGAATATATAATTAATGATTTTGTGATCGGTATATATTTTACACTTCATCCCAAATAGATATTGCAGCCCTATTTCAAATGGGAATATCACTCCAAACAACTCCAGATCATGCATTAGGTAGTACTATTTCTGAAATTTCAATTTCATTGAATCAGAGGATATGACATAGTGATTATAGATTAAGATATATCCTAATAACTTCTTTAATGCATCATTTAATAAAATGAAAAGTTTTCCACTCATTGGTTATGTGATCACAATGGTAGTGATAAGCCTCCTTTTCAACTTCTTGAATCTCTCTTCACATTCATCATTCCAAGAAAACATGAATCCCTTCTGTGTTATCATTGATAGAGTTTTTTTAAAATGCATGAAATTCATCATAAATTTAAAATACAACCCAGATAATCCAAAAAAACTGCGTATATCTATCATAGATGTTGGACTGGGATATTCTTTAGTTTCTTATTTCATTGAATGGACTATATATATTCCATTACTACTGATGGTATTAACTAAGAGTTAGACTTCCTTTAACTAGAACACACATTTTCTATATTTGGAATAGAGATTCTCCATTTGTAAGGTTTTTACCATAGTGATCAAATCCCCTCATGATCCTCCTTGTTTTCTGAGAATATTAGAATATCATCTATAAAGACTACCACAAATTTGTCGAGGTAATCTCAAAATAAAATATTTATTATGTCCATGAATATTTCTGATGTAGTAGTCGGTACTAATGCCATTAATATGAACTAATAGTTCTTGTACCTTGTATAAAATGCAAGCATGAGTATATCCCCCATCTTAACCCTATGTTAATAATATATAGACCACATATCCACCTTGGATAAGTATTGTTCTCCATGTATCTGATTGAAAAAATAATCAATCTATGGTATATGATATTATTTCTTTACTGTGATGTTATTGGGATCATGGTAATCAAATCAATGGTGCATTGAACCACCCTTATATTTCACAAATAGGACTGGTTTAATCCATGGTGAATCACTTTGATGTAGGAACCCTTTATCCAGATTTTTCTATAGTCGTTTCATCACCTCCTAAAGTACCACACTATCCATTATATACAGAGTCATGGATAATGATAACAACAAAGGTATAATCTTGATTAAAATTTTTACCTATCTACTTGGAGGGAGATCCAGAAATTTATTGATAAATACATCATCATTTACCCTCTCTGTAGGTATTCTTTTAAGGATGGTTATTTCATTAGACTCAATCATTTGAGCTTGATATGCTTGGTCTTAATGAAATAATATATATTGTTAAGACTTTGGGGATAAATGAGATTCATCCTCATCCATATACTTATATAGAATTGAGGGTCGATTCCAAATATTGAGATTGATTTCCTTCCTATAGCAATTCAATTTGGATCTATATAGGGAAAGCCAATCTATAACAAGAATTACATCAAATTCAACCAAAGAGAGTATCAAAAGGTTATATGAGAAGTTAATCCCAAAAAATTTGAAAGGGGGAGTTATATATTCCAGATGAAATAATTTCCCCATTTTAAATTTTCCTCAACAAACTACTTCTATTATTTGGGTGGTGTTTGAATAGTTATACTAAAAGTTTTTGATATAAAAGAATGAATAGAACTAGAATAAAAATGTAATTTCACAATTATTTAATGAGAAACTAGTGTACCCATTACTACTTCATTTCTGGGATCAACCGCAGCGGTTATGGTGGTAATATCTCACCCTGGCTACATTGGAGATTGTTTGGTGTCTTATAAAACCCTTGTCTTAGTGAATTTGTTTGAAAAGTACCATAGTTACTTCTAGTTTAAGAAATGAAAAATGTTTTTAGGGTTGACTAGACAATTAATTTCCTTCATCACATTAGTTTTTTTCTCCTAATGTATTTCCTCACCTCTTAGTTATCTTCTGAGATTCTTCTTTCCATTACATTGAAAAATGGGACATCTAAATTTCATAGAACTATTATATTTACCCATCAGACCACTGGTATTAAAATCTACATTACACTTCTTATCTCAATGATACCCTTGAGATTTTTCAATCTCCATTTCATCTTTCAGGGAACATTTAACAATTTTCTTATAGATATTAAAAATCTCAGATCACGTGGGATTTTTGTAGACATAGTTTTTTCCCACCAATGAATAAGCCCACCTTGCATTCCAGGTTAATAATAAATTCGAAGGCATACCATTCAAGTATTGTGATTTTTTCTAGTTATATACAAATATATTCTTCATTTTATTTTGAGGATACAGAAATATTTTCCCATTTTAGGACAGATAGTGTGAGGAAAATATTTATAAAAAACCATTTACTATAATCCCTTCCACGCCATCAATTTGATCTATTCCTAAGGATTCATATTAATTACCATTTCCCACAACTGATTAACTTCTATATCTATATTAAAAACAACCCATAAGAATTTTTCTTGTTCATAACATTGAAGTATGGAGAAGATATTATAAATTGATTTAACTTATTGTTCTAGGATTAAGGGATCATGTGATCCATTGAAAGTATGGGGAATTTTTTTCATGAAGGACTCAATCAAAACTTGTTATTTCATAGGGGGCATTTGGGAACTCCATTTGATCGAGGTTTCTTTTGACATCCTGAGTTAGTTGAGAGATTATTGTCAAAATGTTTGCGATTCCAATTCCCATCAGGCTGGGCATGTTATTGGATTGTACATCACATTTCCCTTCAAATTGATTTTTACCTGATTCCTCCTATTTTCGTCCATTAAATAGAATAAATGTGGAAATTAGGTATGATTTGTTATAAAAAATGAACAAATAAATTGGAATCCAATGAAATTAATGTGATAAATTATAAATTACCTTTATTTCCATAACTTATTAATTTAAAGAATTCTATCTATATTTCCCATTATCTATTTCATAACATATATTCTTATGGGAATTTTTCACCTTAATAATCGTTCGTAATGAAATTATGAATTTTAAAAAGAATATCCCCTTGGGTGTGTAGAAATAGGTGCGTAGTAAGTCCAATTGTTATATAACATGTTTTTTCGAGTAAGGCCCGATGCACCTTGTCAGAGTTTTTACCCCTAGGTACATACATTCCAGAACTACATCAACTTGTAGTGTCTAGAAAAAGATTTATTTTATTTATAAACTACTTATAATATACTTACAAAACATTATGTAATAGTTCTGATAATTAGTTTTTATCCCTAAGGCCATTTATATAGTTTTCTAATCCCAATCCCAAAAATACAAAAACTTTTCCTTCGGTACCAAATATAATGACACTTCTTTTTATTACACTTTAATACACAGTTTATTACCTAACAGTACAAATAATACAACCTGGAATATTCAGAAATCTAGCTTCATTTATAATTAAGTACATAAAATAACATCTTGAACATGAGATACAATGAAATTATTGAAAGATTCCTTAAGATGTTTCTAAAATTCCTTGGATTTTAAAACATCACGAGATAACCTAGGGATATACATAATAAAGGGGTGTGATATAAATCCCAGTAAAGTTATAAAAATTTAATATTTTTATATATTTTATAAAATAGGAAAATTAATGGTGAATAAAGGGAACATGAATAATAAGGTATGATTTATCATGATAATCATAACATGATAAATTTGGAAACAACACAAAACACTACTTCATAAACGTAGGTTAAGGATAACTACCAAAGAATTATGATGGGAAAAGTATCAAAATGGAATCAGGTTCTCTATATTTCCCAATATGATTTCTCATGATACTGATCATAGCCCAATTCATTGAATCACTATATTATTATGGGCACACCCATCAATTTCATTTCATTCTAATGATTTAGTGTTCCCCAGATGACATACAACATGGATTTATTCATCATCATATTTTATTAAACCTTTAAGGATTGTGGAAAAAAGAAATTTAGGTACCAATTAATATAATTATAATTCTATAATGTTGGACATCATTAATTGGAAATGGGTATGGTATTCACTACCCGATTGTTTTGGCATGGAAAATCTCAGCAGAATTTCAGCAGCATAATAATGTCAATTAAAAATTTATAAAAAGGGTTGATGGGAGAGAAAGTTTTATCTCATCATTTTAAAGTAAAATAGGTAGTAATAGAGACATTTAAAGACATATTCAAACATAAGTAATTGGAAATAGAATACATAAGTTAAAAAGGAAGATTGGTTAATGAAGGGAAGGTGAGGATCCCATACATGAGTGTGTGACTCCAAATTATTGGTAGGAGCTTCTTGACAGCTTTAGGGAACCTTGGAAAAAATATATAGATGTTAGGGAAGATTAATGACTTGATTATAGGAGCTTTAGTCAAGATTAACCGGATCTTGGGTTCCTTTATTTAGGAAATGTGTGGGGATTTCTTTTAAATTTCCCAAACATCGCTCTTGGACTCTACATAATAAAATAACCAAAATCAGAACCCATTCCATGGGGGTTTCACATGGTTTCTACCAAATTAGAGTGTTTTTCATTATTTTATAAGTCTAAGGGACGATCATAATCAAATAATTTACTTTCTTATGTGGAGTTCAGCTATACTCATAAAAAAACTTATTTTAAAATTATAAAATATATTAATTGTTTTATAGGATTCCAAATGGGTTACTAAAATTAATAAAATAATCATAAAATATAATTATTCTAAAGATGAAACATATTTTTTCATGAATAACTTTTATAGTATTTATTAAATCATTTTGGGTCATTATGATGTCATAACACACAAAGTATATTTTTATGGTATTCAATTTGTACAAAAAAATTCAACTATCTCTGAAAATTATGAAAAATTAACCATTAGATAATTTAAAGGTTATGTTTCCAAAAATTATATTCCTTTTATCTAAATAATTTTCAAAATATTTGAATTTTTACATTTAAAATAAAATCAACATTTATTAAGAAGTGATGGTTTTTTTAAAATAACATTTTTCGGACCCTTTTAAAAATTACATTTGAATTCATTAAAATTATATGTTCGTCTATTTAATAATTATTTGATAATAAAATTTTATTAATATTTTATTTATTTTAAAAAAATACATTAATTCCCAAAAATAAATTCATTAATTGAATTTGAACATTACCATAACCAAATATTTATGTTTTATTGTATAAAAATATAAATCATTTATAAAATGGAAATCATATGATGAAAATATATCCATTAATATATAAAAAAATAATTTACATACTCATAATACTAGGGTATTGATAAATATCACATTAATATAGCTAAAAATGCTCTAAGAGTAAGGTGTGTGACTTTGAGACTTTTATGGGGGGGGGGGTCTGACATACATGGTGCGGGACATGATATCGATGAACATGAACATTCCCTACAAAAAGATTCTCTCTTGTATAAGTTGTTGGATCTCATCTTTCTTTTTTTAGTGTTTTTATCACCCTCCTAATATCATACTAACAGTTTTCATAAGGTACAATCACAATGGTTGAGTCCATCACTTCCTTTTTCTATGTCAATTGGATTTTTTAAAACCATATATATATAATAATCATGTGATCACTAATAAAATGATATATTATCAATGGTAAATATGCTTAACTAACATTTAATTCTGATAGGATATATTAAAAACAGACATGTGCATGTGTTTTCTTTGTCAATATTACATAATCAAAAATTTAATTAAATCTCAAGGGTATTTTATTTGTAACATTTAGGGTTATTAAGGATTGGATATTACGTAGTTAATTTCTTGATATTTATCATGTGTCACATATTCAACAGTATCACCCAAAACCTTATCATGTGAATTATGTTGATGATTTCGATATTGAGGATAATGTGTCCTTTTAGGGGTATTCGATAAATGATTTGGATGACAATGAGGTTGGTTTATGGGGAAGGATTATGACATTAGATTGAGTGTTGTCATAGCATGGTCATGTTCTCGAGGAAAAATGGGAGAGGGAAGTAGATATATAGGTCAAGTGACTTGACCTTTTCACCATTGATACATTGTGATGCTTGGGAGTACTGATTATGGAAGATATGTTATAAGTATGGGAGATTGTAAGATTCCAACATTTCTTGATGTATACCATACTTATTTGTAGTTATTATGTTAATCATGTTTTGTTAATTCCTTGGATAGGTATTTCTTTGGGGTCATTTTAGGTGATCTTGGGTAATTATGGATGCATATGGGGCTGTGTACAGTAGGTGCATGGTTAGCGAAAACCATAGGGTTTTCCCCACCAAACCATGTACCCCTTCTTAAACTAGTTTTGGAGGACAAAGGGTTTGAGCAATCCATGCGGCTACCCCCAAAATTCATACCCCAAGGAAAGTGGGGTTTTCACAGTGTGAATAGTGTTTTAAAAACTGTACACATAAAGGAGAAATAGTAAACCCCCTAGATAGTAGGTGAAAATAGTTAGGAAACATTGTTTCTTAAACTATAAGAACAATCAAGGAAACCATGACCATAGTTTTTAAAAGGTATGATAATTAGATAAAAAATTCTTGAACCTCACCAATTTATACCCCTAATCACCTAACTCAGACTAGCCTTGTTTTCCTTTCTTTTGGAGGCTCCTTAGTGACCGTTTACTTTTGAAATCAAATATTCATTGGAATTAATTGACCTCTCCCTCGTATGTGATCTCTTATTGATTAGGTTACTCTCCCTTTATATCTATTGTATTTATATCACCTTTGATACGGTTTAATTCATCCATATTTTATTATATATATCTTGGTTTATTTTCGTATTTTTTCATTAAATAGTGATCATAGCATTTAATCCAAAATTTGATTCACCATCATGATTTCAGCAGTTCTACCACAAATTTTGGGTGAAGGTTTTGTGAGTTCTCATCAATGATTATACGGTTGGTGGTATACATTATATGTCTGCTAGTATTGTTGTCTCCCAGTAATACATTATTGTAATGTAGTGTTACTTTGTTCTGCAATCACTTTTATATTACAAAATTGAATTTAATTCCCAAAAATTGTGTGACCCTTATCGGATCCCTTCAGATCCATTAGGGATTAAGATTTAAACATGATGGAAACCCCTGGGGTGTTCTAAATTATCCTAGAAATTATAAAAATGGAGTGATAAAGGTGAATTGTTATATTTTTTGAAATAAAACCAAGTGTGAATGTGGTAGAGTGTTAATTTTTTATAAATAGTAGTTTGGCTTATCATGGAAGTGTTAATGTGATATGAGAATAATGATGGTAATTAGGTTAAATGTATCTATTGTAAATGAAATGGTTCAACATGTATAGAATCATTGAATAATGGGTTATTAATAAATAACCTTGATATATCTATTTGGAAATGTGGTCAATGTTGAGATGCCACTAGACTGATGCTCCAAGTGCCTGTGGGGTTCTAGACTATAGTTCTAGACCCCTGATGCAAAAATGTCAATTGGTGATGGACACATGTCCAAGTACCAAAGATTTTTGTGATAGAATAATTCAATAATTACCCATGATATTGGCGTTGTACTGATGCTCCATGTTCTAGAGATAATTATGCTGGAATGATTCTCTATGTATTCATGATATTGGTTTCTAGATTGATGCTCCATGATATTGAAATGAAATTCGAATTAATCTCTATAATTATATCCCATAAATGATTATTTTTGTTATATCTTTGGTGTATGATTCATAGTCTATCATAGGATGACGTATCTATTATTGGCATGTGATTCACTATGAACCTAATGCCAATGTGGTTGGTTAAAGGGTAAAAATTTGAAACAAATTTATTTATATTGTTTTTAATTTTTTTACCATTGTATATAATTTTAAATACTAGATGTTTCTTTATACACCATTGGTAGAGGATAACTAATTGTACTCACACCTGACTCAGTATTTCGTTTTCTCCTTGAATAGACTTCATGTTTATATGTCCAGATATTGGAAATATTCCTATGTTAGATAGATCAGTTGGGATTCATTATCAAGTATGGATGTGAGACCAATACATGATATTAGTAACCAATACAGATGTGTAACTGTGACTTTATTTTGGGGTTTTGTTAGTCACTTTACACTTATATGGAATAAAATATCTACTTTTGTGGTTTATGGTCATTTTCCTTATTTTTGGGTTTTTCTTGTTATGAATGGTGTATTTTGGTTATTATTCATTGTTTTATATATATTCATTTGTTCTAGTTCATTTATTTTATATAGAGGGTAAAGACTTCCCATTTTACATGTCAAACACTCACTTCTAGTCAGTAACCTCTAGCGCATAGGGAGGCATCCTGGAGATCTTGTAACAAAATATATCAGGGCACTAATATGTAGCAACTAAGTTGTGAAGTAATTTGTAAATGATAGTCTATGAAACCGATCTAGGATATAGTAACGAGGCATGATGACCTAGTTTGGTTTAAAATGGTGTCATGGGTCCTGTATAACTATTAGAAATATGAATCTAGTACTAACTTTGATATGTTTACATGATTGTTCTGATTTTTCTGGTATGGTGCAGAAGAATGTCTATTAGAGGTTTGTGGTGAATTAATTAGTGCAAGAATGCTCGACATGATTGTTAATTATGTGTGAATATATTTATTATAACGCTATACACTCCTATGCATGTGTACACCTATTAAGGACGCATTGGTGGGGTCCTTCTGATTCTTTGTACTGACACCCTTCTCGATCATTTTGGTGTGCATGTAGGGTTCATGAAACAAGATAAATAAAACTGAAATGACCCTATGCTAGAAAATTAAGTAGTGTAACATGATGCATGATTATTTTATGAAAAAAACTATATGACCCACATATTTTTACTTATTTTTTTATCTTTTTATATATGAACTTCTTACTTTTGGGACAAGCCGTCAACATTAGGTGAAATTTATTAATATGAAATGTTTAGTTCCCTATTATTCCTGAATATTTTGGTATTTTTTATTTACTAGTTATTTATATATGAGTTGATACATAGGGTATATTCTCCACACTATTGAAATTAGTTCCTCACTACTCGTTAGAATCCTCGAGCATAAAATGAGGTGAATATGAGGCCACATAGAATATGACTTGGTCCTAGTGGTATGAGTTGGTATATTATAAAATGTTATGAGAGGACCATGAATCACTATACTTTTATTATAATTTCCTTTATTTGGAATAGGGTAGAAAGAATATTGGATGATGGGACTTGATTAGGGGAACTATCACAGTGTTTGGATAGCATTGTATAGTGGACCCCAGAGTCGCTAAAAATGAGAATTTATGTTGTTTTATTGTTGATTAAAATATAATTGGGTGATAAAAATGATGTTAACACATGATTTATGATATTCCACATAATTTCATGTATCATTAATGTGAACGTACGTTCACATTCGAAATATATACCTGTTGTTATGCATCATAATAGTTCTTTTATTGCATTCATTGATTTCTTCCATCTATCTAGGATAGTTACTCTTTATGTGATATGACTATGTTAACATCAAATTATTATATATCTTTATTGTATTTTATTCTTTTAACTAATTATATTTTTTCATTTGTATATATATGATAATTATAACTAACATGCAGGGAAATAGAAAAAGGTTAGTATTTGGAGGGATATATCTAGGTTTAAGGGTAGACTCAAAAATAATACCTTGTGTTATACTATAGATTGGTTAGGATTTTTTACGTTCATGTTGTTCCTTCTATTATAGAATTTATTTCCTCACATATGTTTATAGACACAACCTGCTTATTAGACTACTCTTGAATATTTTTTCGTTGAATCCACTTTGGTATGTGTAGAAGGCCCACTCTATATGGGAGTCCCGACACCATAGATTATGGTCGAGTATTATACATACTTCACGATTCTTTATCCCCCATAAATTCAAGTAAATGGTTGAATATAGGATATAATATAATAAATATTCATCAACAAGTTTTCTTATATCTCTTTGTGATACCAGAGGTGTATAAGGTACAACTGGAATCTTTCAGGCCACATGGACATACCAAGTGGTGGTGGGGTAATGTGAAACTTTTGGGAAGATAGGAATGTTGGAATTGGACTATAATAAAAAACCTTTTCTTTAAAGTGTTCATTGTGGGAACACTAAATTCATTTTATATTCATGAACTCATAGAGCATTGGTGGGACTTAATGACAATGATTTATTATGAGACATGGCTTACAGATATATTTTTATAGGACTTAATAAATAAGAAATTATTGGTTGGGGATAGAGGTGTGGGGGTTCCCCTAGTTTCAAATGGAATTTCCTACAATACATTTTTAATAAATTATTGCAAGGTTTAGTTTTTTATATGAGTTTTGGAAGGAAAATATTGTAGAGTAAAGGATCATCATGGCCTCTTGTTAATTTAATAGATATGGCCTTGAACATGTATTATTTATCTTATGCTTAGTTTAATACTATTGATTTCATTATATATGAGAGATGCTTCTGGACATTATTTAACAGTAGAGTTAGGTTTCCATGAAATACGTCTCTTTGATATGACAATGGAAAATAACATGGAACCCTAGTTTATAAGGGAATAGTAATCAATGATTTCATTAGTGAAAGAGAGATATGGGACTTATCTATGATTGAGGAAAACAAACCATCCTATAATAAATGGAATTTCTATGTGGGATATAAGAATACCATAGGATATGAATCAATCATGGTCCATAAAAATCAATAGCATGTGGGATGATCATCTGGACCTAACACCGTAAAAGTATCTTTATGAACGTCTGTGTAATTCACCACCTCGATGGAATGTGGACTGTGAGGTAACAATTGTGGGGAATTGTTTGATTTAAGAGACATCTAATAGAGTGAAACTAATTCAAAATATTTTGATTATTTTTCCAATCAGACACATATCATATACCTACCATAAGAGAAAACCTTTGGAGTTCCCTATGGGAGATCAAGTTTTTCTTACAAGTGTCTCCTCGACAGGTGCACCAACATTTGAGGAATAATGGAATGCTAGCACCATGTTTTGTGGGGAAATTTTAGATCACTAAACCAACAAGGATAGTGGTGTACCTTCTAGAATTTCATACTTGTTATTTATTAATGCATGGTCTGTTTTACATTTCTATGCTTTGGAGGTACACACCCAATCTTGAAAATGTATTGAGTGTGGGGATTCTTAGTTGGAACATGATAAATTCTATCAGGAGAGTTGAGTGTAGATTATATTACAGAGAAAGACTGTTATATTAAGAAATATGGTACCAGTCATCAAAAATTCAGTGGATACATGGACAGATCTTGGAAGATTCTATAGATTGCAAGTTTGATGTTAAATGTCAGTGGTATGAGTTGCTTGAGAAAGTCCTCTAGAGATACATCTTGGGGATGAGAGTTGATAGATGGAGAAAATTATAACATATTCATATTATTAATGATATTAAAACCCTCTTAGTGAATAATTTAAGAGTAATTTTATGTTGAAATTACATTTTTCAAATAAAAATATATTAAAAAAAATGAGTGAATGAATTTATATAAGGGTAAAATCCAATTTATCACATTGGATGGTTTTATAGAATATTATTAAACTTAGGTGTTTAGTTGAAATGATATTATGATGCCTACAGGGCTATGGTATTGATAAATTAAAAATATTAAATATTTTATATTACACACATGTGGTTTCTTAAAAAATAATTGGAAATCTTCCATCTATTGTTTCATATGATAAATACGAGACTTCCATTTATTCTATAATGTGATATTTAACTGAGGCATGACATAAACTATGTGTGTATCGGTTTTTTGGTAACAACACAAACAAGATAAATTTATTTAATTATTATTATTAGAATTTTTTAAAGTAAAATAATAATCATCTGTCAAACAATTTCTTTCAAAAGAAATTGGAGACTTCCATTTGGTCCATAATTTGAGGTATACCCTAATTACGACATAACATTTGTCCACATTAGAAATTTAATTGAAACTCACAAAATAGTAATAATTTTATTAGTATTTAAATATTTTTTGGAAGTTGAAAATAATAATTATGATAATTTTATTATTAATATTATGTTTATTGAAGAAAAATAATAAAAAGTATATGTGTTTTTAAATATTCATTTTTCTTAATTGAAGCATGAAGATTTTCCATGGGTAAAATTATTACAAGTGCTAAATAAATTCATTTGTCTGGTTTATAATAAAATTATTAATAATTTGACATTAATGGAAGTTGAATTTAAATAATTTATGGGGGAAATGCTGTAAGGTATTTAATTATAATAGTAATTGTTGTTGTTATTATTATAATTTTAAATAGGGGAAATAATATTATTTGGTGTAGTACAAAATTGTTTATATATATGGGATAAATATATATGTATATATATATATACATGTGAGGGTGTATATACAGATGTATAGATATTAATAACATGTATATATATGAATTAAATATATATGTACATTTATAGTTATAAATGTTCGAGTGTATATATATATATTATGTATAGGATAGTGAATATATATAATATTTGTATGAATATATATATATATATATATTTATTTATTTATGTATGTGGATTTTAAAATACATTTAATGAGAAATTAAATATATTTTAATGATTTTTTACAAATAGTGAATCCCATGAAGTTATGAGTGGCACTTGTTTTTAACAGTATGTAGAAATAATTAAATTGATTAATAAAAGTGATAAACAATTAATGGATTGAGAGGAATAAAAATAAATATATTAATTTTTGATGGGAATCATGTGGCATTCATGAATCAAGGGGTGTTTTTTTCAGGTCCCTTGGTAACACATGGATGGGAATAAAAATTCAAATAGTAAATACTAAAATAATAATAAATGAATAATATTTAAAAAAATTGTAGTGTGGATTTCCTATCTCCATTAAATTTTTCTCATTCATGTCACTCTCCTTCTCACACAGTAATATCCCTCTCAATTTTATTTGATTATTTATTTTGTTTATTTATTTTGAACATATATCTCTAATATCTCATGTGACACTGGTTGGATTAATGTTCTATTAGTGTCATTGGGATCATCTCAATGATTATAGTTTTAGTCCTAATTTTTTTTTGTAGGAAATGAGGAAATTTGTTCTTATTTAAATTAATAATTTCAGTTATCAATGTAGTTATAATCTTTAATAATGTCAAAAAATTTATTTCTGAAGGATTAGTTGGTGGATGATCATCTACAAATTGGTTGCAAGTGTGGTTAGGTGATGAAATCTGTATTAAACATCAACGTCAATATAGAAAATTGTGAGGTAGGAATTCCCTTACCATTTGGGTCCATGCATATAATATCAGCATGATATGTTATTTATTCTAAACTAACCCATGCTGGTTTTATGAAGTATATGGGAATTTCCATAGCCAAGATACATTATTGATTTAAATATTATGGTTATGCATGTTTTTTTCTCTCACGCTCAAGATATGTAATGTATGAAGCCATTGTTGCATTGTGATATTCTTGTTATATTCTATGTTGTTATGTTATGAATGGTACCAAAGTGATAGGTGGGAACTTCCTATCTTGATACCCCTATATGAGGAGCATGTTTAGCCACTACATGTGACTTGATGATGAGAATAAGATGGATGATGGGGCATGAGGTCCTAGTGTGGCCAAACTAGGGGGAATACCGACCATGAGTGATAATACCCACATGTGATGACTGTGGGGAAGGCCGATCATTAAAGATTAGACCATCATGGTAAGAGTGGGGCATGATGTTATATGTAACCAAAACTAGAGATATAGTCATGGAATGATGACCTAGTATGAGTTTACCAAGAGGCCTATGGTCTATACCACTATTGAGTAGCACGAGGATATCTTGGACTTTGTGTCATTTGCATGATTGTTCCTATGTTTTTCGACATGGAATAGAAGTCGTTATAACTGGAATCATGGTAATGCGTGAACTCTCTACATGATTTTTCATTTTTTGAACATATAGTGTTTATTATTTTATACACTCTTATGTATGTGACTAATTGTTAAGGATGCACGGCTGGTGTCCTACCCAGCCTTTGGAGTCACACTGTACGTGGAAATTTTCATGTTCTTGTAGATTTCATGACCCATGATCCCTCAAAGTGATAGGTCCATATAGTGGATGGTTGAGTAGTGGAGCATAGAGAAATAGTGGTCTAGGATTGAATCTAATGGAAGCACAAATGCTGAATTATTATTTTTTGGCTCTTTATGTACCAGATAGTTAATTTCTGGATATGCATTCTACATTAAGAACAATTTATTTATATGAGATTTTTTGTTGACTATTTTTTTGGGCATGTATTATGTCAACAATACTCTAAGATTCATGATGACTTTGATTTTAAAAAATATTCAATTTTTTACTAGTTAAATTACATTTCATGTTTTTCATAAATATTTTTCTTGATAAATTTTTCATTTTTAAGGGAAAAAGATTTTATATTATATGTTCTTGATGTATTGGTATGTAATTTATAAACACTTCTCATACCCAAAAAATGTAGAGAGAATTTATGGTTTGGGAACCCTAGGTTTGGAATAAATAGAAGTATCATTAACCCTATTTAATTGTAAATGTATGTATTATAAACCCAACTTTTGGAAGAAAACCTACATTTCAAGAATAAATGTATAGTTCATCAACCCTAATTTTGTAATGAACTATATCTTCTTAATTATAATTTTATTTTTTAGTTCAAAAAATTAAAAATTTATGAATGACTTGGTCAAAATAGAAGCATTAAAATAAATATATAATCCATTTTTATGTAATGGTATCACAAGTATTAAATCCTTATTTGAAGATATTTGCTGACCAATTCAAATTATCATATTCAGGAGATTAAATCATTTATATTTCTAAGGGAAGATACATCATTATTTACAAGTTTTGAAATTTAGATGATTATCATTTATCAGGTAATATTCATGGATCCATTCAACTAATGATCATTTGAAACAAATATCTCTTTAAAGATGTTATTTCTTGAATAATTTTATTATTTAAGGAGAAGATTTATTTTTATTCAGTTGTTTCTACAACTAGAAGAAAAAAAATACATTTCAATCAAAGAAATTACTATTGATTTATTGGGGTTTCAGATGCTCGGACTTAGTTTTGGTGGAATTTCAGTTTCTTAGACTAAGATGCAGATATTTTTGGTTCCCTATAAAATAATGGAAAGGCCTTGTAAAATCCTTATTTGTAAGGTGTAAACATTTTGTACTCATTTTTTAAGGTCCTATGATAAAAGGATTTGTTTAGTAAAAATCACCAATCTCACTCAGAGAGTGTTTGTCTAGTGAACTAAGGTTTTTTGGTGCCCCAAACCACTATAAAATATGACATCTTCTTTTTTATACACTTCTAAAAATTATTAAAAAATGGAATGCTGTATATTTTCATAAATCAGGAACATGAATAAAAGTTTTAATATATCAATATTATTGTAGAGAGAAAATAATCCCCCTTTTTGAATCTTTATATTGTTTTGACATAACAATGAGTATCAAAGGAGATATTTTTTAAGAAGATAGATAATCAATTGCAATCTCAAAGTAAAAATATTTATACAAATACATATGTCAATGATAGAAATAAAAGAAGGTATATACATGATCTATGATCCTTACATCAATGGTTATAATTATTTATTCTAGAAATTTTACAAGATTAATTATTTTGAAAATGTTAGGTAAAATGTGTATGTGAATACATTCAATATGTATGTAATCCTTGGAAAATGAGAAACATGGGATGATACTAAACAAGTTGAGTATGATTTCAATTCAAGAGAAATGAATGCAATTTTTTGTGTTCATAGACTATATAAATTCAATCAAGTATCTCAATATGAAAGATCCAATTAGAGATTTCGAAATAATGTTTTTACTATTAATCGACTTGCATTATCAATAAATTAAGGAAAACTACCACAATGAAGAAATTTGATACGTTTAGATTTTATGATGGTGAGAGAATCACCCAGATGAAAGGAAGATTGACTAAAAGAGTCAATTGTTTTTATGGGTTAAGAACATTATTTTAATAACCATATCAGGTGTTAATGTTTCTCAAAGACTTACCCTCAATGTGGAAAGGAATATATAATACTATTCAACATTCCACAATAGTTAAAAATTTGACAATGAAATAATTTATTAGAATACTATTGATATATGAAGATAAAATAAAATACGAGGTGAAAAACATTAAAATAAAGGCTATTTATAATAGGATTATAAAAAGGGAGAACAATTATCTTAAATTTTTTACAGAAAATCTAAAAATAAATCTCAATAGGATTCAATACTGACAAATGAGTCAAAATATTCAGATTTGACCTCGAACTAGACCATCTATCCAGAATAATTAATAAATTTTACTAGAATAATAATGGATTAAAGATGTCCTTCAAAATATTGAGTATTTAATAAGTATGTTTATATGAATTTAATAAAATGGGTCATATCAGACCCAATTTTCCAAAATTAAAGGGAGAAAAAATAAATATGAACAATAAAGGAAGCAAAAATCAGATGAGAATTGGTTTTGATTGAAAATTAAAAAAAATCTAAGATGGATAAATAGAGTGTATCTGAAGACTCCAATAGTTCAAAATCATACTCAGAAAGAGATCCAATCTATATAAAATAGAATATTTTCATTGCAGCTAAGGAATAAGATGAGGTAGTATCCTACTAATATTCTTCTTCATATTTTGAAGGCTAATCTAATAAAAAAGTAACGGTATACTGATCCGTCCATAAAGAAAGATATAACACTTTAGTAATAAATAATATATCACTAATAAAAATTGATAAGGATGTTTTAAATGAAAAAGATTCTATGATAAAAAACACCAAGAATTTAACAAATTTTTTTTAAATCTAATCAAAACTTCTCTGGGCATGAAAATAGAATAAACTTATTACAAGTTGAAGTAGATTCATTCATAGTGTACTATATTATTTTCTAAAGGGGAAGAATCATTAACATATATTCTTAGAAAAAAATTTCAGAAAAAATAATTAAAGAATAGTAAGAAATGGATAAAAAATAAAATTATATAGAAATTATGTTGTATCTGGTTATAAAAATAAAAACAAATAACGAGTTACCTATTTTTATTTTTTAATTAAGGGAAATTATTCAAATGGATTATATGTAAGAAATCCATATATAATTTTAATAAAAATATATTTTATTTATAGAAATGTTTCAAAAGAATGTACTTTAATTTTTCAAAAAATATGGAAAATTGGTTTACCCAGATCATTGATTGTTGACACATTGGAACCCAAGAAAATATGGGTACCAAGAATTTTTTTTAAATTCGTTGTAAGAAAATGTTACTGGAAAAAAAATTGTATTGTATGTGGATTGATGATGATAAAGACTCCTTTGTGGAGAATCTTTCAATTTTCCTACATTATAAAAATTAGGAGGAATTGTTACCTTTGGGGATACTTCTAATGGAATAATAGTTAAAGTTAGATCATTCGGAGATCCAAAATCAATTTTGATCAACAATGTTCTATATCTTTAAGGGTTGAAGCATGAATTCATAAGTACATCTCAAATTTATGATGATGGATTTTATACTAATTTATATAATAATGTATTCTCTATTTTTAAATATAAACTTCTTAAATTTAGATAACCAAGAACTAAAAATGATTATACCATGGATCTTAATTGCTTCTATGGAAAAAGTGAATTGTTTACAATTATTGAAAAATTGACATTGGATTTGGAATAGGATACTTGGAAAAAATAATGTATTTAATTTATATAATGTGTCTAAGAATTATTTTGTCTCTTATTTTTCGAGTTTTAAATTAGATAAAGATAGAATATGTAATGCTGGTTAATTTGGAAAGAAAAACTCATCTGCCTTTAAATCTGTTAAAAACGATTCAATATCCAATCCTTTGAAACCAATCCACATGGATTTTTTTGGACCATATTGATTATCAAACTTTTTAGGAATATAAATTTTTTTGATATATTTTTAGACTTTTCAATATTTAAATGGGTTTATTTTATAAAACATATAAGTGACGTTTTCTATATTTTTAGATGATTTTATAAAATTTTCGAAATGAAAAATATTTTAAAATAATTTTATTGAGAAGTGATCATGTTTGATTGTATGAGAATAAATAAGTAAATTATATTTCCATATCCTTTTTTATTAAAAACAGGTTCTCTAAACAAAGAATACCTCAAAAAATGGAACTGTAGAAAGAAAAGATAGGACTATTCAAGAAATGGGATGAACTATATTTAATAAACATAGTCTTCTTACATATTTTAGAAAGAATAATTTAATATATCCTACGACATGTACCATTGTGGAAGGTGTGTAAAAATGATAATGAGTAGTGTAATCAGTAGGTGGTCCCACTAAAAAAAATGAAGTAACATATTATATAATATTCAAATAATAGGAAAATAAAAAATCATAACAAACCTATGGGATGAAACAAAGGCTTCCCTAGGAGTCTACCCTTAACCCTATATATAACCCTCCTAGTACAAACCCTTGTCTCTATTCTAGCACATTAGTCATAGTTATCATATATATACTCAGAAAAAAATATTATTAGATCAACTAATTAAATGCAATAAATATATATATCATAATGTAATGTTAGCACAAATATATCACACTAATGGAAACTACCCAAAATAGATAGCACAAATTAGGGCATTTGATTAAGGATATCTTAATATCACACAAGAAGCACGTATATAGAAACTGAACATACGTTCCTAGTCAAGATGCATGAACCTAGGTGAAATATCATTAATTACATATAAACATCTTGTTTATCACCCGTGTTGATTTTAATCAACTTTAGAAAAATATAAATTCTCATTTCATGGAAACTCAAAGATACGGTATAAAGTACATGATGAACATTATGATAGTTCCTCTACCTGAGTCCCAACCATCCTATATCTTATATACCCTATCCCAAATTAAGGTAGTGAGAAGATATAATTTTGTGAGACTTGTTCCTCTCATATAGTTCTTCAACATCACTAACTGAACAATAGGGTCCAATCTAGATTCTACAACACCTCATGTGCACGACGTCGTAGGAAATAGGTTTCTGACTAGTTATGAAGAAATAATTATTATAGTGGGGATAATATTCCCTTTGTATCAAGTCATATAATAATAAAAAATAAAAAATAATACATTAAATAATGAGATTAATCATACAGAATAGTGAACTTAAAAGTTCATTTAAATAAAAAGCTCCCAATGTGGAATATATGTCCAAAATGTAAGTAATATATATATAAGGAGAGAAGAAAATAATTAAACAAATATGGTTAAATAGGTTTATTTTTTAACCATCCATGCACCATGTTCCACTACTAAACCATCCACCATAGGGACTTTCCCAGTTCTGGATCCCGTGTCATGGAATATACAAGTGCACAAAAATGAAGGAGTACGGTGTGAGTTCCAAGGCTCAGTAGGAAACCACCAACATGCCTCTATCAAGTGTGAACATGAATAATAATGTATAATTTAATTATAAAAAAATTCACACACATGTAACAATCATGTTGAGAATTTGTTTCTAAGCAGTCCACTACAAAACTCTAATATTCTTTCTTTAGTGCCATGCTGGAAAACATTATAAGACTCATAAAAATATATCTACATTAGATCCAAATTAATTCTTTTCAATAGTAGTACATTCCCCATTACTCCATATCAAACCAAACATCATCATGAAGCCTAATTTCTAACTCCAGGTGAGGTGTCATAGAACATAATTTCCCAATGACATTCCAACTCAGGTGCCACATAATAGTTCCTTGATCCGATTTCTTACAGGTCCTCAAGTGTGCCTTCCCATATTCTAGAGGTTTCCAACTATAATTGAGTGTCTGATAAGTCATATGTTAAGAATATACCCTCAATATCAAATAAATACACTAGAATAAATCAATATATATAGTTACTAAGATAATATAGAAAATAATAACCATTAAAAAATAATCATAAAATGAAAAATTCCTAAATAGTGAAAATGATCTTAAAAAAAGAAGTAGATATGTAATGCCCTATAAGTTTCAAGTGTCTATTGAAAACAAAAAATAACGACACAATTTCACCTCTAAAAGGGTCTTAAGATCATGTATGGTTCCCTCATCCATACTCTATCACAAATCTCAAATCATCCATATGATATTGGAATCTTTCCCTTATCCTGACCTATAATCAAGTTGTCTATTAGAGTAGAAAATGACATCCTGAGTAGGCTATGAGTACAACATAGTATGCCACCACAAAAGGTTTCTAAAGAAACATCATGTCTATGAAAGTGTATATAGTTGTATAACAAATAATAGAAAAAAATATAATTAAATATTATTCACATTATTTACTCTTTAATCAACCACATTATCCTCAGCTTCAGGGTGAAACCCTATCCAACTATACATACATCAGCCTATGCTAGACTCTGAACTATACACCATTGATATATCATAATTACTAATTTAGGTGACTTAATTATTAATATTAATTCCAATTTAATTTTGGTATGATTGAGCATAAATATAGGTACCATTATCATGGATACATGGAGTTTTAGTCCAACATCATTATATACAGAACAAGGAGCATCAATACAAAACAAATATCAAGAGTAATTAAAGAATTATTCGAGAAAAAAAATCTCCTGTTCTTGGAGCATCAATCCAACACCAATTCACATACATACATCAGTGTCTAGAATAATATTTTACAACCCTATGGCCACTTAGATCATCACTCTAGTGTGCTCTCCACATTGATCACATTTAAATATACATATATCATGGTTATATATTAAATTTGTTTCATCTAACATTATATACACAATAAACAGTTACATATAAAATAGAACCATTTTACCCAATTTCCATCATTAATATCATATTTATTTAATAATTCCATGTTTATCCAAAACACTATTTATAACAAGTTAACATTTCATATTGCATGTATGAACTCACATAACTTGGGGGGAACCTACTAACAATGATTTCCTATGCAATTTGACTCACATAACTATTTTGAAAGGCCATAATATTAAATAAATGGCTGGAATATGATTGATTTGTGGGTATTCCACTACTTCTAATTTAATTTCCTATAATAATTTTGGAAGAAGGAATTGGAAGTTTCTGTTTTTACATAAAAGGGATGGAAGACAGCTAGTAATGATAATGGGCTCATCAACACTTCTGGTTATTTTTCAAAGTATGTTATTGATCACGTATTTTTGATCTTATTCAATGTTTAATATTATTAATTTTCTTATAACTGTGACATGTGTCTAGACTTTACATATGAGTAGTGTCATGTTTCTATAACGTACCTCTTAATGATATTTCATTGGAAAATGGAATGGAACCCCTATTTTGAAGATAAAGGTAATCAGTGATTCCATTAGTTAGAGGTTGATAAGGGACTTATCAATGATTTAACACAATATACCATCATATGATAGATGAAATTTCTGAGTGGGATATAAGAATAAAAAATGACATGTGGAAATATTTCGTCATATAATTTAGTAGAGTCTGGGATTATCATATAGAACTAGCATCTTAAGAGGCTATTTTTGGGAGGTCATGTCTTTAACTAACTTGATGGAATGAGACCGGTGATGCAATAGTTGTGGGGCCATTTTGTTTAAAGAGACATATGATAGATTCCATTTAATTCAAAATACGTTGATCATTGCTCAAATTATATATAAATCATATACTGATCATAGAACTACATAATTGGAGTTCATTATTGGAGATCTACTTTTTCATATGAGTGACTCCTCATAGGGTGCATCGATATATGAAGTATCAAGGAAAGATGGGACCATGTTTTTTGGACACTTTGAGATCACCAAACCGATGGGGACAATGGAACAATATATCAAATTTACACTTTGTTGTTAAGGCATATATGGTCAATTTTACAGTTCTCAACATCACAGGTATGCACACGATCCTGATGATGTAACAAAATGAGACAATGTTGAGTTGGAATATGATACATCATATGAGGAGCATCCAAAATGGATTATGCACTTGAGAGAGACTATTATATGAGGAATGATGGAACCCCTCATCCAAATTTTGGTGGAAACACTTATGGATCTCAGAAGAGATGTGAAATATTGAGTTTGATATTTAAGCTCAGTGGTCTAAATTCTAGGGAAAGAATGCTAGAGACGCTTATAAGGGATGAGAAGTCAATGGAGGGGGAAAATTATAATATATTCATATTTTAAAGGATAATAAAACCTTATTAGTTAATAATGTATGAATATTCTTTTATTGAAATGTAATTTTTAAATAAAAATATATTAATAAATGAGTTAGTATATTTGTGTAAGGGGAAAATCCCATTTAGTGCATTGGAATGATCTATGGAATTTGTTTGGAGTTAGGTGCTGAGTCATTGTGAGATTCTAATGCCTATAGATCCAAAATATTGATAAAACTAAAATATTTAATATATTATGTAACACACATGTGATTTATTCCAAAATAATAGGTTATCTACCAAATGTTGTCTTGGATGGGAAATATTAGACATCTATTAAATCTATAATGGTATACTTACCTTAGTCAAGACATAAAGTATGTGCATGTCAGTTATTTGGTAACATCGCACACAAGAATAATTTATTATTTATATTAGTATTTTTAAATTAATAAAATAAGCTTTTCTAGAACAATGTCTCATATGAGGAATCTAAGACTGCCATTAAGTCTAGAATTTTAGTTATACCATAATCACGACATGAAATTTGTGCAAGTTAGACATTTAATTGCATCCCACACAAAGATAATAATATTTTTCGTATTTGATTATTTATTGGGTAGCTAAAAATAATAATTATAATAAATGTTATATTATTATTATTATTATTATTACTTTCATCGAAGAAAAATAATCAAAATTACATGTCTAATAAAATATAAATTTTCCCTTAATTCAGGAGTGCTGTTTCTCTAAAAGAAAAATTATTACTTGTTCTAAATAAATAAAATTGTGTGGAAAATGAAAAAATTTATTAAATTTTTTGTTTTGATGGAAGTGGTATTTAAATTATTAAAAATGAAAATACTATGGGATATTTAGTAATAATAATAATAATTTTCCCTATTATTTTTTGTAATTGTAAATTGGTTAAAATAATATTTTTTTGTGGAAAGGAAAAGTGTGTGTATATATGGGTTAAATACATATGTATATATTTACATGTATGAGTGTATATACGTATATATATATATATATAGCATTTATATATATTACTTAAATATATATTTAACTATATATTTATACATGTGGCAGTGAAAATATATATATATAATTTATAAGAGACTATATAGGAGATTGAATATACATAATGTGTGTGTGTGTATGGATTTTTAATTATATTTAATGAGTGATTAAATATTTTTTTTGAAAACAATGAAACCCATGAAGTTATAAGTGGCACTTGTTTTCAATAGTAAATAGCAATAACAAAATTGAGTAATAAAAGAGAGAAAAACTAATTTATTAATAGGAAGTCAAATTAATTAATTAATTTTTAAAGGGGATCATGGGGTGTTACAAGAATCAAGGAGGATTTTTCATATCAGTTCCCTTGGTAACACATGGATGTGATTAAAAATGCAAAATATAACAAATAAAATAATAATTAATGAATGATATTTAAAACATTAATGAGGGGTTTATATTTGATATATGTTCTCCCATTCATGCCACTCTCCCTATCCCTCTCTCTTTTATTATTTATTTATTTATTTATTTATTTTGAAATTCATTATTTGACATCTCATGTGATACTGGTAGGATTGATGCGGCGTCAGTGTTGTTTGGTTCATCTTAATGAGTAGTGGTTTAATCTGAATTTTTTTTAGGAAATGAGGTAATTTACTTAGATTTAAATCTATATTTTAAATTATAAATATATTGATAGTTATAAATAATATAAAAATATGGATGTTTTAAGGATTCATTAGTTGTTTAACATCTTTTGATTGGGTTCAAGTGTGGTCTGGGTGGTGAAAACCATAATGAACCATGAGGTTGACTTGGAAAACTATGACGTAGGTATTCCATTACCATTTTGTGTACATTCATAGGATGTTACCATAATATGTTATTTATGCCTAACTAAACCATGAATGTTATATGATGCATGTGGGTGTGGGCATAACCATGAGACTTTATTGATTAACATATTATGATTATGAATGTTATTGTTCTCCCACACTGATGATTTGTTTTGTATGATACCATTGCTGCATTGTGATATTCTTGGAATATTTTTTTTATGTTATGCATTGTACTAAAGTGATAGGTGATCCCCACATATATCGATACCCCTATAAGAGGAGTGTGTTCATGTGCTAAATTTTACTTGATAATGAGACTGAGATGTATGATGGGGCATGATGTCCTAGTTTTAACTACCCTGGGGAGATAAAGATCCTGAGGGATAATACTTGTATGTGATGACAGTAGGGTATATTGATCAATAGTGTTCAGACCTAGGGGAAAAAGTGGAGAATGACAGTATATGTGACCTGAACTAGAGATATAGTTGGGGGTTGATGACTAAGTGTGGGATGACCTAGAGGCCTAAGGCCTATACAAATATTGATCTGATAAAAGATAGATATGAGGGTGAGACATTTCCAGGGTTGTACCAATTTTAACCAACATGGTCTCAAAGTAGGTTTAAATGAGGTTTGTGGTGTCTTGGTTAGCACATGACCGCTTCAATTGATTTTTTATTTTATGAAAAAGTATTTATTTTTTTATACACTTTCATTTATGTGAACACTTCTTAATGATGCGTTAGTTGTGTTTTAATGTGTCTTTGGACTCAAACCATACTGGGGAATTTTGGTCTCCATATAGATTTCTGACCTGAGATCCAAAAAAGGGACATGACCCTATGGTGGATGATTGATCAATAGAGCATAGATCCAGAGTGGGAAAGGAATGAATCTGATGGACCTAAAGATCATGACTTATTTTTTATCTCTTTATGTATCATATAATTACTCTTTGTACATTATTTCCACACTGGGTTCTATTTATTTATATGGCATATTTAGTTCAATATTCAGTTGGGAATATATTGTGTCAATAATATTGTATGATTCTAGTTGATTTTGATTCTAAAACATAACATTTTTTACCATAATAATGAAAATACATTACATATTTATCATGAATACATTTCTTTCTAATTTTATCATACTTACACGTAATTTTTTTTATTATATGTTCTATTTGTATTTGTATTAAATCTAGAATCAATTATCATAAAAAACATTTTTAATCAAAATAATATGACTTGGGAACCCTCAATTTGGAATAAACATATGGATCCTAAACCCCATGATATTTTGAAATTATGGATCAACAACCATACTTTTGGAAGAATCCCTACATTTCAACAATAAATATATGGCTCATCAACACTACTTATTTAATCAATATTATATTGTTAACTAGACTTTATAAGTTTATTTCTTCAAAGATAAACAAAAAACATGACTTGGACAATGTTGAAACAATATATTTATGTTATTATCCATGTTTTCTTCAATATTCTCACCAGAAGAAAATATCACTTTAAGGCTATTTTATGACAGATTCAAATGATCATATTAA
Organism: Viscum album; assembly: GCA_963277665.1. Taxonomy (NCBI): domain Eukaryota; kingdom Viridiplantae; phylum Streptophyta; class Magnoliopsida; order Santalales; family Viscaceae; genus Viscum; species Viscum album. The sequence goes on from OY728147.1 coordinate 162,495,877, forward strand.
GTTGTTTAAATCATTTATATTTCTAAGGAATGAAATGAATTTATATAAATGTTTTGTAATTTATATGATCATGGTTGATTATGTAATATTCATGGATCCATTAGACTAAATATCATTTGAAACTAGGATCTCTTTGATGTTGTTATTTTTGGATGAATTTTATATTTAAAAGAGAAGATCGATTTTCTTTTATCTATTTGTTCAACTATGTGAAAAATATTTTTTTCAATAAAAAAAATTAATATTGATTTGTTGGTGTATTATATTCAGAGACTCAGTTGTGCTGGAGTTTCATATTCTTTTACTACAATGTGTGTATTTTTGTTTCTCTATAAAAGATCCAAATGACCCTATAAAAGCATTATTATAAAGGTGTAAACTGTTGTACTAAAATTTTAAGGTATTATGATAAGAGGAATTATATAGTGAAAATCCCCGCACTCACTCAGACTACTTTGGTGTAGTAAGATACGGTGTTTTTTCAACAAACCACTATAAAAATTATGTGTTCGTATTCTTTGTTTTCTCACTACTCAACTTAATTAATCATGTGAAAACAATATATTTTCATAAATCATGTAGTGGCTTAAATGTTTTTATTTATCTAGTTTATTGAAAAGACAAAATTCACCCGTTTTGTTTATCTTTGTATTATTATGACATAAAACTGGTATCAAATAATTAATTTTTAATGAATATTGATAATCGTTAGAAACCTGAAATTAATTTTTTTAATCCAATATACATGTCAATGATAGAACTGATAGATATTATGTTTCTGATTTATGATCCTTACATTAATGGTGATAATTATTGATTCTAGAAAGTTCACTTGATTATCTATTGGAAAAATCCTGGATTCAAAATGTACGTCATGATTTTCAATCTGTATAAAATACATGAAAACCCAAAAATATGGGTTTATAATAAAAAAGTTGAGTATGATGTAAATTCAAGAGAAATCAACTATATGTTTTTGTAGAATTGGTCTAGATGATTAAACCAGTTATATAAATGTGCAATTTCTTATTAGATAGGAAAAAATATTGATGTTTCTTACTTAGAAGATTATATTTTCAAAAAAATACATAACACTACTACATTGTAAAAAATTGATATACTTACAATGTATGATGAGGAAATAACCACCCAGATGAATAGAATACAGATGGAAGGAGTCAATTGTATTTCTTCTTGAGGAAAATGAATTTCACAACATGGTAATTTGTTTAATGTTCTCAATGTGTTAACCTCAAATATTAATGGAATATGTTCTACTATTTGACAATCCACACAAATTAAAAATTTGGTAATGAAATAATTTATTAGAATTCTAATAATAAATAAGATGAAATGAAAGATGAAGATAAAGATCGCAGGATAATATAAAAGGAGAATAATTCTCTTAAATTTAATATAAAAATATGAAATGAAATCAATAGAGGATTCAATACAATTAGATGATTCTAAATATTCAAATTCTAACATGGAACTGGTTCATCTATACTAAAGGTTTTTAAAATTTGATTAGAATATAAAAGGCTTCAACAATTAAAATAAAAAATATGTTATATTATATAAATTAGTATGTTTCAATGAATGAAGGAAATTGGGTATCATTAGACCTAATTTCCCACAGTTCAAGGGAGAAAACATAAATTTGTATAATAATGGAATGAAAAATCAGATGAGAACTGATTATGAGCGAAAAGGAAAAAAAATCATTGAAGGAAACTTGTAGTGTATATAAAGATGTCAGTAGTTCCTCTAAATCTGAAATAAAAAAAATATCTATGAAGTCTAATGGAATATATGTTATTTATAAATAATGGAGAACATATGTACAATCCTATTACTATTATGGTTCACATTATAAAGGTTGGACTAATAGAAAATTAAATCTATTCTAATCCATGCATAAAAATTATTATAATTTAGTAAGAAATTAAAAGTCTCTAAATAACATTCATAATAATATTTTAATTGATAAGGATGTTATATTAAAAAAATATGAATAATTAAAATAAAATTTTAACAAATCTACCACAAACTGTGTTGTGTATGAAAATAGAAGAAAATAATTTCATGTTGATGTTGAGGGTCAATAAATTTTGTGCCATTATATGAATAAAAAAATATTCTTTAACTCAAATTACATGAAAAAATATTCCTAGAAAATAGAATTATGGAGTATGAAGCAATAGAGAAATATTTGAAAAATATATAAATTATGTTTTATCTAGATCTAAAAATTTAAAAATATCAAGGATCACTTGTTTTTATTTTGGAATTAAGAGATGTTATTCAAAGGAATGTTTTTAATGAAATACTTACATACATATAATTCAAAAAAATACTTTATTTATAGATATATTTCTGATGTATGTACTTAAAAATTTCATAAAATAAGGGAAATTTGGTTACCAAGATCCTTGTTTGCTAACACATTTGAACCGATGAAAATATGGTTACAAAAACAATTATTTTTAAATTCATTATAAGAAAAAGGTCACATGAATTAAAGTTTTATATGATATATAATAGTTTATTTTCAAGAATCATGAGTGGATACTCTTCCAGTAATCATAAATTAGAAAAATTAAATGGATTGATAGTTACCTTCAGTGATAATGTTATAGGAAAAAGAGTTGGAGTTAGATCAGTTGGATATCACAAATAAATTTTGATAAAAAAGTATTATATTTTGAAGGGTTTAACCATGACCTGATAAGTATCTATCAATTCAGTAATAATGGATTTTATGTTGATTTCCAAAATAATTAATGATTTTGTTGTTTAAAGATAAATAACATAAATTTAAAGAAACTATAACTAAAAATGTTTATACCATGGATCTTAATTCCTTATGTGGAGAAAGTGACTTTTTTATTTAGTTAGACAAATAAATCGTAGATTTGGAATAGGATAATTGGAAACAATAATGAATTTAAATTATATAAAGTCTCTTTGAAATCATTTGTGTCTTATTTTCCAAATCTAAAATTTGAAAAAGATAGAAAATATGATGCATTCTTAATTAGAAAGAAAAACAAGCAATCCTTAATATATATGAATAAAGTTTCTACATCCAAAACAATAGACCATATCCACATGGGTTTGTTTGGAACATCTAATGTTACAATATTGGTAGGAAGATCTAATGTTTTTTTTATAATTATTGAATTTTCAATATCTACATGGTTTTATTTTCAAAAAATTAACTGTGATTTTTCTCTATATTTTTAAGATTTTATAATATTGTTCAAAATGAAAAATATTTTATAATAATTTTAATGAAAATTTATTATGTTGTAGTGTTTTATAATTAATAATTTAATTAGTTTTTCATAGACTTGGGTATTAAGCACACTTTTTCTGTACCAAGAACACCTCAACAAAATGGAATTGTAGATAGAAGAAATATATCTATTCATGAAATGGGAAGAGATATATTGAATAAATATATTATTCTTACATATTTTTTGGTAGATTATTTTAATATATATTATCATGTTGTGATTATATTTTTTATAATACCCTTTCTTAGAAAGACACCCCATGAAATATGAAATAAAAGAAAACCTAAAATTAGATACTTTAGAGTGTTTCTATACGAGCTGTGTATATTGAATACTAATGAAATAATTAGTAAATTTTATCCAATGGTTTATAAAGGAATGTTTATATGATATTATACATCCTATAAATCTTATATATTGTATAATAAAATTTCATGGATTTTTGAAGATCCTATTCATGCTATTTTCAATTAATGTTACCCTTTTGACTATAAGAAAATAAAAAAGATGAAATTTATAATTCTTTAGACATCCTGTGATTTTAATAACCTATTTTTTTGAAATAATCTAGATTTAATTAAGTATAGCATAAAATAATATGAAACTCTTAAACCATAATGTGTCTTTCCAAGAAAACATAGACCATTAAAGGATCATCCTTTAGAAAAAATAACAGGATATCTAAATACATGAATAGGTACATGAAGGAATGTTTGAAAACAAGTTGAGTTTTCATCCTTCTGTTCTAAATTAGTACCTAAAAATTAATAGTAGGCATCATAATATGAATTTAGGAAAATTACTATAAAAGAATAACTTAAAAAATTTAGTAGAAATAAATTTTGGGAATTAGTTAATAGACCATCTAATTATCAAGTCATATGAATCAAAATGAGTTTTTGAAATAAACAAGGTGACCATGGGATAATTACTATAAATAAATCTTTATTAGTAGATAAAGGATATTGTCATGTAGAAAGAATATATTATGATGAAACCTTTTTAAATGGTTCATTATTATTAGCTATTAGAATCTTTTTTGTTATGTATAGTTTTTGAACAGTACATTTTAGTAGATGAATTTAAAAATATATTTTTAAAAAATATATTTAAGTGATAAATTATATATATTACAAAAATATGGTTATAAAAATAATAATATACCAAATTTAGTTTTAAAATATACAAATTTTTTTATGGCCATAAACATGAAAATTTAGCATGATATAAAAGTAAATGTTCTTTTATTTTAAAAAGTTATATTTTCTGTAGGATCACACTACCCTACTCAGATTAAGAAAAATATATTTTTCTAATATATTATTATTATATATTTATGTAGATGATGTTTTTAGACCAAAAAAATGTAGTGTTATAAGTTTTCAAATATTATGGAAAAGAAATTTGAAATGAGTAAGGTGGGAGAATTAAATTTCTTTTTGGGTTTTAAAATATATCAAAATCTGTTTTAGAAATTTTTCAAATCAAAGTAATTATATTAATGATTTGTTGAAAAATTTTGGACAAGAAAACCATAAGACTTATGTAATTATTGTGTATAAAATTATAAAACATGATTAGGATTATGTGGAGAAACCACTTGAAAAAATGTTATATAGAGGTTTTATTGGAATTGTGATATATCTCACAACTATCAGACCAGAAATAATGTTTTCTATTTGTCTAAGTTCTATATTTTAATCAAATCCAAAATAATCCAATCTTAATAATATTAAATTAGTTTATAGATATTTAAAATGAACTATTTTTCACTGTTTAATTTACCAAAAAATTTCTAATTTTAATTTAATCTCATATTCATATACTAATTTAGGAGGTCGAAGGTCAGATAGATATAGTGAATCAAAAACCTATAAATTTTTCCGAATGTGCTTAGTTTCATTGTAATATAGTAAGAAACATTTAGTTTCACAATTAATGGATAAACCAGAATATTTATATTTTGGTGGTTTCTAAAGAAATAGTTTGTGGATGAAACACACACAAGTATACTTTCTAATTGAGTTAAATAATTTTTGCATTTTATGTGAAAACACACACTCAATTAATATTTCAAAAAATATTTTAATTCACTCAAGAACTACAAATATTTATATAAGAAAAAATTTTCTAAGAGATAATGTTCTAAAAAAAGAAATAACTTTAGAAATTTGATGTTATGAATATCAACATGCTTATATTTTTACTAAACCAATTCCCACTTCTAGTTTTGAAATTATTTTGGCGAAGTTAATATAATTATTTTTAAATAATACATTGATTTTACATTTTATTGATTTCATTAATTTTGTATTATTTTTTAATTATGATAATTAATTAATTATTTCTTTGTTTTGTAATAAAATATGGATTTATTACACTTTAAGAAACCATAAATTTTAGAAATTAAAATCAATAATGATCACTCTAACTATTTGTCATGAGAAACCAAACCAATGTCACCCACAATAGTCTAAACCCTCTTTCTTAGTTACCCTAAATCTCAAACTCTCTTGAATTTTTGAGCTCTCATTTTCACTTCAAAACCGATGAATCTGAACCTCAGACATTCATATTTTTATTAATTTAAAAGACAAATAGGATAAATGAAGTAGGATCAAAGGAATAAAAGAGACAAAACACTACAAAAACTGATATATGACTTCTATAAGGGATAGTTATGGATTTTAAAGAGATATTTCCAAAAAATATTTTACTAATTAAACATGTGGCCATTCAAGAGTTATAATTTATTTTAAATGGAGAAAATATAGTTTATGTTTTCAACATTGAAGAAAAAAAGAACTAGTAAAATTCCCAATATATTTTTGGTGACACAGAGAACATTGTCATTTACACGGTAAATGATATGGGTTTTTCTGTTTGTTATGTTGAAATTGATAATAGTTTTCGATTATCCCATAAAAGGGTTTTTTATTTTAATATACGGTTTATTAGATAACAAAATCATAAATATAAGGTTATTATGTCATTTATTATTGGATCTACATTAGTATGATCGATCTTCATAAATAATTTTAAGGATAACCAAAAAGTGCAAATTAAATTCCTCAGTCTGGAATAATACATAGGATTTCTCAATTAGGGAAAATTCCATTTTCTGATAGGTTTATAATTCATATTATGATATGTTACATAATGATTAATTTCTGTTGATATATGTTAAGTTATATGCATCATTATAGTCAGAAAGAGGAAAGGATGTATTTTTATCCAAATGGAATGATTGTTTCTATGTTTTTATATATAAATAATAAGATCTGAGATATCTATATATGTATTAATTTTTCTCATGATAATATTCTTAATTATATAACATTATGAAAATTTGGATTCTTTTGGTGAAATATAAAAGTAATGATAATGCAAGTTGGTGCTGATGACCATTAAGAATATAAGAATAATGCATATTTGGATCATGAAAATATGAAATCTGATGGTTCAATATGTTTTTGAGTAAATTTGGTTTGATAATAAAGAATAGAAAATGATTTTGAAATAAAGACTAGAAGACTCAGAGTTCATTTCTCGAGTCCAACACACTGTAAGAAATGCTCATCATTCATATAAGTAACCCTAAAAAGTAGATAACATTGATTCCCTTATAACAGAACCTAGTAAAGGATAAGAACGTCAATTTTAGGCTCTAAATAATGATGTATCTACAACAGAATAGTTTGAACAAAAATTATTTTTCTAATTTTTAACTACTCTACTAGAAAATCATGTTGAGCCCAGAGATGAGCAATATGCTCATGCATAAGGTCTGGTTGAGGAGAATTATCAAGATAGAGAGAAAATGAAACCATCCGTAGTTGAATATGTTGAAATATTTTAAAATAAATTAGTCACTACTATTGAAGAATATTAGGAAAAGGATGCATCTAAATAAAAAGTGAAGTTAGAATTCCTTGGAACTATGACATTATCCTCTAGTGAGAAAGATAAAGGTTATTCTTTAGCTTTAGTTGAAATGGGATAAACCTGAAGATTCAACATGATTAATATTTTATTTATCTTAGTGATAAAATTATATATTTAGTTACCATGTTTAATTAGATTAAGGAAAATAATTCATATTTTCAATGTGAGATGGAGGTTACTAAAACCACATTGAAGGATTTGAAAATATCACCCATTCTAAGGGATGAGTTGGAATTAGTTCATGTTCAACTACAAACTATCATTTAAAATTCTATTTCTAGATGATACACTGATGAAATTCAAATATTAATAGATAATGATATTTGGAATCTCAACAAAGAATCATTTTCAATGTAATATTTTGAAGACTTAAATAAATAAAAGGGGAGTTAGTTTGAATTGACAAGAAGTATCTCTAGTAAAAAAGATATTTCACTTCTTCTTATCCAACTTTTTTAGATTTAATAAGTATATTTGAATATAATTCTATATTATTTTTTTTATTGAGTTATTGGATTAATACTCTTTAGTGTGATAGTACCCCTCTTCATGTTTTTATGTATAATCAGATTGATCATTTTTAGAAATTAACATTAGATGAGTCTGGTATGAGATATCTTCTCAATTAGTTAAGTGAGATGCTATCAACTTTGGTTAACTATGAAGATAATTTTCATGAGTTTTTTAAAAATATATTTCATTTAATGTTTGAAAATTTTTCAAGACTCAATGTGTTTGATGGATCAATGGGATAATATGTCTCATCATATTTTCAAAGGAATTTTGGCAGAGCTTGAGGATGTTCATCATGTTATTCTCGAGTATCTTTCCTTTGCAACCTCATTTTAACAAGATAATTTTCCAGCATCTAATCTATCCAATTAAAAATTATTATCCATGTTTCTATTATAATAAAAAAAATTATTTCAGTGAAATTATTTTCTTTTTTATATTTTTGTCTATAAATTTATTATTATAAATGTCCATCTCTAATTCTTGTTCAGATATAATTGTTTCATACAATATCATAACATTAATTGATAATCATGTGATAAATTTAATAAATTTTAAACCACTATCACGTAAATTATTTTTGATATAAAATAAGTGGGAGAAATTTGGTAAACTAAATATTATTAATAATTTATTATCTTGGGATAATGGGAATTTAAATATTAACCAAACATATATTTGGATTAAAATACACAAATTATTATATTCATTTTTTAAATAATTGTTTTTAATGAATTAAATGAAAACTATAATTTATGTTATATCTCATTAAAAGATTTATTTAATTTAGGTTTACATTTCCTATTTTTCTATAGGTTATAATATATGGGGTTTTTGATCATAAAAACGGGTGATGGTTATTTGCATGTATTGTGTCAACCATACTCAATGAATCTTTCTGATTTAGATTATCACAAATACTTTTTTTTACTAATAAAATTAAATTATGTTTCTCTCAGTAATATATTTCTTAATAAATTCATCTTATTTAATTGTTAATGATTTTTTCTAAAATTTTCTGGGAATATTTTTAATTAATTTGGAATCATTGTTCATACCAAACATTTGTAAGTAGAACATATGGTTTGGGAACCCTTCAATTGGGATAAATGTGTAAGGACCCGACCCCAGCTTCCCAAAGTCAATGCCTTATTTTATTAAATTGTCATATAAAACCAGAATATGTATCCCGAAGGACCGATTATTTTAGTAGATTTCGAATCAAGTTACATACATAAGTTCAACATTACAACTTGAAACAGAATTTTATTTAGAAACTCTTTTCGACAACATCCAAAACTCCTAGGTTATTTCTTCACGTAATTCATAATAGAACTATTCAGGTCCTAGGAAATTAGAAAATAATAAATGGGTAATCCCAAATGATACATACTGTTAACCAATAAAGCAGAATATATCATAAAAATTAACATTAGGAATGGAAAATAACTGAAAAACATTCCTTTTAAAAATTAACTTGAACAAATTATGGAAGGAATAAGAGTTGAAATTAAAAGTTCCATAATAAATAAAAATCATTGATATTATAATAGATGAATAATGTCATGAAATTTGAATTTCTAGTTTCTAATTGAAGGAATGAACAATACCAAACATCGTAACCCTACTATCAAGGCCTCGTGCCAAGACCAAAAAGAATAATTTGGTCAAGGCCTTGGGCCATGACTGTAGTTTGTCTCATGAGACCTACCGATGCATAGAGAGGCTATAGAGGGCCCCACCCATCTCTTACTAAGTCCAATTAATTCCTCATATGAATGGGGATAAAAATAAACAACATATACATTCATATTTATGTAAAGATATGAAACTTCATTAAAGATCACTGCACATTAAGCATATACACTACTCATTTAGAGTAAATTGGTGAATGGGTTTCAGATAGAACATCAAGAGTCAAACTAAATACAATACAATAATTTATATGTGGTAGATTATATAATGAGATTTTAACCCCAATAATATATAATAATCAACAAGTGTTTGAAATAGGTGAAGATACTGTTATAAAATCATAGAGTAATTCATGAGATAAAAACACTTTTACTTTGAAAGAAGAGTTCTATTTAAAATACCATTTTATAAAACCATAAGTGAAGTATGTTAGTATTTTTATTCTAAAAATAAATATTTTAGATAGGAAATGGTTGATAAAATAAAATTATATAGTTCCGTTGAAAATAGGTAAGAAATTGAGATTCTTTTTGAATCCATCTTGTATTTCGGGAATAATTATTTAAAGATCATTTTATAAAATATATCTCCCCATAAATGAAAGTAGGGTTTTAGTTGTTTCACATATATAAAACATTGTCATAGTATAAATGAGGAGTAAATAGGAATAAATAAGAATTTAATTGAGGTACATAGATAATAAGAGTATCCAGAATGAAGATGGAGGTTCAGGTAGAAAACCCTTAACTTATGTTTGAACATGTTCCTCACATGATCTTAAATACCTGAATAATAAAATTTTGGATCATAAATTAGTTACTCCATAAGATCCTATACATTTAATTTATTAATTATAACCTTATTTAGGTTCATTCATGGAATTTTGATGGATTAAGAGACTCAATTTCATTGTTTCAGAGTGTTTTCTTCAGAGGTTTTCAAGATTGATTTACTTATATTATTTTATATATAAACATGTTGAATGAGAATGGTTTTCCAGAGTAGAAGTTGTATGTTATTATTTAACAACCATAATATTACAAGGTTATAATTTTTTTTTCTTATTTGGAGTGAAGATGAATTGTTATATAAAACATTTATGAAAATGTTTTGGGATAATTGTTGGTTCTTGATCACAACAAACTCATTTTAATTTACAAATTAATATCATGTTTAGAAAAGGATTAAAGAACTATAAATTATTTATAATACATATATTGTAGTCTTTTTCAACCATCAAAGTGGTTTTATGACCATAATTTAATATGGTAATAGAATTTTAAAACTCGTCATCCTTGAATGTGATAAACTAACACATCCAAGATGGTGTTTTCTTTTCTAGTTTATAAGATGTGGGAAAGGGAGATGATGAAGAATTACTACACTATAATAGAAAAATCCCATTTAATCTATGTTAATGGAGCCATCAATACATTTGGATTAAAAGAGGAGAGGGAAAAAAGAAAATAAAGGAACTTGAAATAATAGAAATGGATAGAGAAATTTACCACCTAAAGTAATCTTCATTGAGATCCAATTTATAAGTGATGTTTTGGTTTTTTCTGAATCAAAGCGATTCTAGACATAATAGAGGATATTGAGGGGATATTTTAGAATAATTTAGATTTTTCCTAGGTCTTTATAGGAGTGATGAGACGATGGAGTGCGGGTGGGTGGGGGGGGTTATAGTGTAAGAGATGGGTAATTTTTGAATATTTTATTCATTATTTTATTATTTCACTCAACAAAAAAAAAATAGTGTTTAATAATGTGACCCATAATAGTGATAAGTGAATTTGAGTTTGAACCTAGTGTTCTTACATCATCCATGATGCATGGAATAGTTAATTTAACTAATAATGTATATATATGGTAATTTACCATATTTTACTATTCATTAAAAATTCCAGTATTTCAGAGAAATCCCTACAATTCACCCAAATCCTTTTTATGTGTAATATTAAAAATTGAAATCAATCATTTGAAAATAATTTTCTAAATATGATAAATTTAATTTTAAAATAATTTAATAATTTATTAAAAAAACAATTTGAAAACTATCATTTGTTATATATCACTATGAAACACAATTCAATATCACATTATATTATAATCTTAATACAATAAAATAATATGATTTAAAATTCATAAAGTTCATATTAATTTTCATTTTACTATTCATAAGGTTATGTTACTACTTTTCAAAATTTATTTTTGTCTTATAAGACTCTGAATATCTTACTAAACACAACCGTGTATGTTAGTTTTTAGAAATTAAAAAAGACAGTGGTGGAAAAATGATGTTTATCAGATATGTTATAACAAAGTGGTGTTTTTTGGAGACACGGGGTTTCATGCAATTTTTTTTAATCCTGGATGTGTTACATTGTCCCATCCTTAAACAAATTTCATCATCAAATTTACCAAAATGTTACCTCATAAAAAGATTTGGGTAGTTCATCATCATAAGCTCCTCAGGCTCCAATGTTGCCTCTTTGATTCTATGTTTTTTACAATGTATCGTCACCATTCGAGTCATCAAATTACTTAAAACATATTATTTAGTGTCCAGAATCTAGATAGGCTCTTCATAATAAGATAGGTCATGTTCCAGTTTTATATCTTCGGATGTGAGGGCATGTGTCGGGTCATGAATCTACTTTCTTAGAAATGAGTCATGGAACAAATTGTGTACTTTAGATAGTCTTGGAAGCATATAAAAAGGATATGAAACATCTCCAATTCTCTCCATAATTTCAAAAGGGCCTATGTGCATAGGATTTAGTTTCCCATTCATCCCAAATCTTATAAAACCCTTCCACAAAGATAATTTTTAGAACATATGATCTCACACTAGAAATTCCAAATCCTTCAATTGATTATCAGGATAGATTTTTTATCTTCTTTGAGTTTCATTGATATGGCCTTGAATATTCTTTACCTTCACTGTTGTTTCCTACACAATCTCTAGATAAAAAAATGTCCTTTCTCTGACTTCTTCCAAACATTTTTGTTTACGATATCTCTTTCCATACAATGCTTCCTATTGGGCCATTTTAATGCTTTAGTGGAAACTATCATTGTAGAAAAACTCCAAAAATGTTAAATAATGATCCCATATACCATGAAAATCATGTAATCATGATCTCAACTTTTCTTCTATTTTTTGGTTTGTCTTTTTTTATTGCACGTCAGTTTGAGGGTGATAAACAACACTCAATACAAGCTCATTATCCATGCCTTTCTGAAGAATTTTATAGAATTTTGATGTAAATCATGGATCATGATCATAAAAAATTGGGAGAGGTGATATTTTATGTCACACAACATCATTTTTATAAATTTGTCCAAGATTCTCTAGTAGAAAATCCACCATTATAGTGAGGGAATGTGAAGAATTCATAAGTCGATCCACAATTACCCATATTGTATCATTCTTTCAGGGAATTTCTGGTAATCCAGTGACAAAATATATGGTGAGGTCATCCCATTTTCATGTAAGAGTAGAAATAGGTTGCTTGAAACCTTTAGGATGTTGTCATTCGGCCTTCACTTGTTGAATGACTAAGCATCTTCATACATAATCATAAATTTTCCGCTTCATGTTGTCCAACCTGAAATGTTCCTAAAAATATATATACATTTTAGGGCTACCAGAGAGTATAACTAAATTTGAGCTATGTACATCATCTAATAATTCCATTTTCAGCTCTGGTATAGAGGGATCACTTAGTCACTTCTCCAATTTCATAATTCTATCTTCACATACAAATTCATCCAACATCTCATCATTCACTATAATAATTTCCTTTTGAAGGTTCTCATCATTAGGCTGAGAGCTTCAAATTATTTTTAATAAATATGTTTAGGCAACCAAATTAAAATGAATTAATGTTTTTCCATCGTTGATTATTCCCATTTCCATTCTTATTATATCCATAAATACAATATCTATTTCAATCCTCATTTTATTTAAAACCACATGATCCTTCCTACTTAATGCATTAGATACATTATTTTCATTTCATGGGTGGTATTGTATGGAACAATCATAATAGTTGAGTAGTATTATGCATAAAATTTTACTCATGTTCAATTATTTCTGGGAGAATATGTACTTCAAACTCTTATGATCTATATATATCTCACATCTTTCACCATAGAGGTAGTGTCTCCATATTTTTTAGTGTAAAGATCACAACAGATAACTCACAATCATGAGTTGGATAGTTTTGTTCATGAATTTCTAGCAGTCTTTACGAATATGCAGTAAGTCTTTCATTATGAATGAGTACAAAACCACGTCCTTTCATTGATGTAGCATAATAGATCACAAACACATCATTCCCTGATGGTAGAGTTAGGATCAAAGAATTCACTAATATTCTTTTCAATTCTACGAAACAGTCATCACATTCTTTTTTCCATATGTACTTAACTACTTTATGAGTATGCTTAGTGCTTGGATTATCTAAATGGGTGATGTTCTAAACGAAACACTGATAATACCCTGATAAACCAATTAAACTACATAACTCAGTTATTTTTTATGGAGTGAGACATTCTTGAATAGACTTTTCCTTGATAGGATCAAAATATATTCCACCCTTATAGAAAATATGTCCAAGAAAGGAAATTCATTGAATCCATAACAGACACTTCCTAAACAATCCATATAATTCATTTCATTTAAGAGTCTTCAGAATAGTGCTGAGGCAATTTTTATGTTCTTCGTCATTTTTGGATTATAAAAATATATCATTAATAAATACCAACATAATGTCATCGGTATATTCCTTAAAAAAACATATTCATTATATCCCTAAAGATAGAGGGTTTATTAGTCATTCAAAAATTCATTACTATAAAATCATAATGCACATACCAGGTTCAAAATGTTGACTTTGGAATTTCATCCATCTTTACTCGCTAGTGATGATCTACCTATCAAAGGCCAATCTTTGAAAAATATTGGGCTTCATGAAGTTGATTACATAAATCATCAATACGAGGTAGGGGATACTTGTTATTTATTGTTACAGAATCGATATCATAGTTGTCAATACACAACTTCATAGACAATATTTATTTTTAATGAAAAGTATATGGGAACCCCATAAAGAAACACTAGGGAGAATAAATCCTTTATCACTCAATTCCTCTAGATGCTTTTTCAATTATTCTAATTCCACACTAACCATTATATAAGGGGTCTGTGATATGGGTCATGAATCATAAAATAAGTCAATGGAAATCATAATCTCCCACTCTAAATAATTTCCATGAAAATCCTTGTGAAAGACATCAACATATTCTTGCACAATTGGTATGTCGTCTATTTTACCATTATATGCCTCAACCATAGTTATTGAATTACCTTCCACCCAAATAATAGAATTTAGTAGAGCTACTAGGAGTGGATCTGGATGATATTCATATGGAAATGTATTTCTCTAATGATAAGGGATTCCACATCATCCTAAAAAAATATAATCTCTTTCCTCTTGCAATAAATTTTCACTTCATGGTTCGAAATACAATTTATACTTAGGATTATATTAATGTGAATCATGGGTATGATAATAAAATCAGCAGATAAAGTATGTTTATATTCCATAATGGGGAATTCCTGATAAAAATTTGTTTCAATGATTCTTCACTTATGATTTTTGACAGACAACCCCCTATTTAAATTAAATTGGATAAATATAATTTTCTAGGAAAAATGGAAATATTTGAAAGAATTTGGTGACCTAGAATCAAATAATTTTTTGGATAAGCTTGAGGAAATGATTAATGTACCTGCCACCACATTGTTAGGAACTTCAACCTCCGTAGTTGTGACTGCATAAGGTTATCCATTCTCCCTTGGCCTTCTTTGGGGAATATTTCCTTGATGCCATGGAAAAACATTTACATAATGTACCCTCTCCATGATATTGTATCAATTGACATTAGAATCTTCTTTCTTCCCCTTACAATTCCGAGATTGTTAGCCTTTTTCTCCACACTTGAAAAAAGACCCATACCCTTTAGGAAAGTACCTGGGTGTCTCTTCCCACAATTATCACAGGGTGGAAGGTCAACTCTTCCCTTCTTCTCCATCTCCTTATTTCCTATTCCATATTTTTCAGGTGCCCTATTCATCTATGTATTTCCCTTAAAATAATAATAAATATAAAATTATTTTTTCCTCTTGATAAAACATGAGACTATATCTTCATTTTATGAGAATCATTGGGAGACTAGATCCTTTCAGAGGAATTGGTTTAGACCATAAATGAATTGATCAATCTTGCTACTTGGATTATGTTTGAGGTCTTTTCCATGTTGTGCTAACCTTGTGAAGTTAGCTTCATATGTTACAACATTTTCATCCTATTTTTCCCTAAAACTAAGAAACCAACATTCTTTATATGCTCTATGTTCATGAGGAATGTATTTTTTTCAAGAACATTTCCTTAAATTACCTTCATTCAATTTCTTCTATTTTTACTCCTCCATTGTGTTTTTGATTAAATACCACCACTGATCAAAATCTCTTGATAGTTGATAAACTTCTATGCCAACCTTCTCTCTTTACGGACATCCAGAGGTGATAAATATATTATCTAATGAACTTATCCCATACTTTACTACAAATGGGTTTGTAGTCCCATTAAAATATTGTGGATGATGTCACATAAAGTGATATAATATAGCTCACCCACTTTGTGGATACGGATTCTCTATATGGTTATGGTTATTATTCATAAACTAAGTCAACTATCCGAGTATAGTTATAATTTTCTTAACACCTGTCATAGCATGAGAGCATACATCATTATCTTGCCCCAAAGGGAAATCCCTACATGTGACATACACATTCTTGTAGTTTCAATTCCTTAAACTAGGTGTTATCTCAAAATTATAGAAAACACTACATTAGGTATTGAGTCATAACATATAATTTCAATTTATAAAAACACTTATAATAATTTGAAATTCTATACATTGCTAATCACATTATCATAAACATGGTTTCTATGAGGAAAAATTTACATGTTGATCTTTCATAATGACTTGTACTGAAAATGTGAATTATCCTAAGAATATCCCCAATGAGTGTCAAACTAGGTGCATAGTAAGGCCCATTTTCATATACAAGGACACCCTGGGTCAAGCCCGAAACTCCTTGTCAAATTTTTCACTCCAAGGTATATCTATTCTAGAACCATGTCCACTTTTAGTATCCAGACATGTATGTAATTTCTAGAAAGATCCAAACCATCTATCACTTACCAAAAATTATAAGATGTTCTTGTATGTTTATCCTCAAGGACTATCTTATGGTTTTGTTCCCAAATTTCTATTTTCTAAATATATTTTCCAATATTTCTACTAAACATCCATTGATACCAATAGTAAGGACTTGGCCCCAGTTGCTCTTAGAAGAGGCCTTATTTTATTAAATTGGAAAAAACCTAGAAATAAGCTTCTCGAAGGACCGATTAGTTTAGTGCCTTTGGATACAAGATACATACATTAGCTCAAAATTACAACTTGAAACAAAAAACAATTTGGAGATACCTTAGAAAACAGCCATAACTCTCAATTTATTTCTGCATGTCATTCATAATATACCTCTTCATGTCCTGGGAAAATGATACATATGAAATAGTTGATCTCAGAAACTCAGTAAGGGTAACCAATATAGTAGAAGATATCATAAACATATACATTAGGCATGAAAAATAACTAAAAAACACATCCCTTTAATAATGAACATGAACACATTATGCCGGGAATAAGAGTTGAAATAAAAAATGTCACAATAGAGCATAATCATGGGTATTCTACTAGTCGAATAACCACATGAAAATTCAATTACTAGTTTCATATTGAGCGAATTCGAAATTCTAGACATCATATACATATTATCAAGGCCTCTTTAGAAGAACATAAATAATCATTTTGTCAAGGCCTTGTACCAAGACCGTAGTTTGTCTCATGAGACCTACTGATGCATCGATGGGATATTGCGGGACCCAACCGTCACTTCCTATGTAAAAATAATTACTAATATGAATGTAAATAATAATAATGAACATATAAATTCATATTGAAACTAACATATAACATGTCAATAATTTTTCCCAAACATTAAGCATAAACACTGACCATTTAGAGTAAATTAGTTAATAGTTTTAAGATAAAACATAAAAATTAAAACTAATCATAAACAATTAAATTAAATATGGTATATGATTTTATAAATGTTTAATCCCAATAAAACATAATAAAAAACAAGATTGTTGAAACAGGTGAAGATACTCTTATACAATCATTGAGTAATTCTTGAGAAAAATACTCTTTTACATTGAAAAGAATAATTCTATTGGAAAATAATTTTTATAAAACCAGAAGTGAAGTAATATATAATTTTAATAATAAAATTTGTTTTTTAAGAAATACAATGGTCTCTAATAACAGATTATTTATTACCCTTAAAAATAGTTAAGAATTAGATAAATTCCCTTGAATCTGGCATGTACTTCGGGAAGAATTTTTTAAAGATCCTTTTTAAAAATATAACTCCCCATAAATGATAGTTGTATTATGGTTGGTTCAAAAATATATAAAACTATAATATAATATATGAGGAGTATATAAGAATAAATAAGCATTTAATTGAGGTATTTAGATAATAAGAGAAACCCGAATGAAAACGGAGATTCGGGTAGAAACCCTTTACCTTAAGTCTGAAGGTGTTCCCCACATGATCTTAATGTCCTGGATAATCAAATTTAGGTTCATAAATAAATGATTACAAAAAATAGTCTACATTAATTTATTTATTACAACCTTATTTAGGATCATTCATGGCTTTTTGATGGGTTAATAGATTCAATTTAATTGTTCGGGAGTGTTTTCTTTCTTTGTTTTCAATCTCAGTTTACATATATTCCTGTTTGGATAAACAAGGTGAATAATAATGGTTTTCTAGAATATAAGCTATATTTTATCAATGAAAAATAATATTATTAAATTTTTATAATTTTTTTGGTTATTGGGAGTGAATATGGATCATTATATAAATCTTTAATGATAATTTTTTGGGTTAATTGGTGGTTCTTGATCACAACAAACCCATTTTGATTTACAAATTAATATCATGTGTATAAAAGGATTATAGAACCTCAAATATGTTATAATACATATATTATAGTCTCGTGTGACCAAAAAAATGGGTTTATGACCATAATTAAAGATGGTACAATAAATTGAAAATATGTCATCCTTAAATGTGGTAAATCGACACATCGTGGGTGGTGTATTCATTTCTAATATAAAAGAAGGGGGAAAGATAGGTGGTGAAGAATTATTCATTTACCATAATTTTTTTAGTAAATGTATGTCACTGGAGTCATCACAACATTCAGAATAATGATGTTTAAGAAATAGAAATAAAATAAAATAATATGAAATAAATAAAATGAATAGAGGAATTTACCTCTGGATGCTATCTTCCTTGAGAGCCACTTTAGGAGAGTGGTTTTGGAATTTTTATGTTACAAAGGGCTGTTGGACATGGGGAAAAAGAATTGGAAGATATTTGAGGATAATTTACACAAGAAAAAATTATTGAGATGAGTTAATTGAAGAAGGGGTGAGGGGGGATTGTTGTAGAGGATAGGGGTGATTTTTTAATATCTTATTCATTATTTTATTATTTCCGTCATGAAAACCAATAGTGTTGATTTATGTCAGCCATAATAGTAATTAGTGCATGTGAGTTTGAACCATGTGTTCTTACATCATCCATGATGGAAGGAATAGTGAATTTAACTGATAATGTTTATATACAGTAAATTATTGCAATTGACTATTCATCAAAAAATTGAGTATTTCAGAAAAATCCCAAAATTTCACCTTAACCATTTTTCAACGCGTAGAACTAAAAATTCATCTCTAATTTTTGAAAATAATTTTATAAATATATTTTTTTTAAAATAACATTTAACTTGAAAAAAAACAATTTCAAAACTATAATTCATTTTATATCACCTTGAAAAATTAATCAATATCTCATTATCTTATAATCTTAATACAATAAAATAATAATATGATTTATAATTAATAAGGTTCACATTACTATTCATACTACTATTTATAAGGTTATGTTTTTATTCTCTAAAAATTATGTTTACCTTATTAGATTCTAAATATCTTACTTAACACAACTGAGTATGTTAGTTTTTTGAAATATAAATCATAGAGTTGGAAAAAATATGTTTCGTGGCTAGGTTATAATAAAGTGGGTTTTTGTGGAGTCTTAGTATTTCATGAATTTATTTATAAATACTTGGGTTGTGACAGAAAATATTGGCCATGAACCCTATTATGTTGTAATGGTATGGATAACAAACAGTTCTTTTGGAAGAAACACTACATTAGAAGAATTAAAGTATGGGTTTTCAACAAAAATTTTGTAATAAAGCATACATTGTCAACAATACATTTGATTATATTTTTATGAAGAGAAACCCAATATTTGACTTGTTCAATGATGGATTTTAAAATTCAATATATTATCCACATCTTCAATAGTAGTCTCATGAGAATTAAATATTTATTTAAATCCATTTTATGACTAATTTAATGTATCATGTTTGTAGATTAAATCGTTCCAATATCAACAGTAATTTAAGACATTATTTTAATATTTTTAAATTCATATGATCAATGACTATCAGGTGAAATTCTTGGACTTGTTCAACCAAAAATCAATTGCATCCAAGATCTCATTAAATTTATTCTTTGTTGAATAATTTTATATTTGAAGGATAGGATACACCTTCTATAAATTTATTCTGAAATAATGAGAAACATATTTTTCAAAAATATAATCAATTAATATTGATTTATTAGAGTATATGCTTCTCAAAATGAGTCAGGGTGGAGTGTCAGATTCTTATACCAAGCTATGGATATTTTTTCTTCCATGAAAATGAACCAGAAATTCCAAATAGAATCATTATAGTATAGGTTTCAACTGCTTGTACTCAGTTGTTAAGGATGTATAATAACATGGCCTTTCTAGGTAAAATCACCAAGATCATTGTGAGAGTGTTGATGGATGGAATATGATATATTTGGGACCTGAACCACTATAAAAACCTTTATATTCCTCATCTTAGGTTTTCATCTTCTCAAATAACATAAATAAGAGAATTTTATAGACCTATAAAAATCAGGAAGATGGATAAAATTTCGAATCCATTTGGATTATAGAAAATAAAAAAGTCACCCCTCTTATATATAATTATATTTTTCCAACCTAAAATATTCTATATTATTAATCAGATTCTATATAATAATAATTAAAATTTATTTATAATTATCCTATGACTCGATAGAGAGGGTATAATCTCCCCACTGTCAGACTTAGATTCTCGCTACAAGTTCAAAGCCTCCTGAGTACAATGAGGAGCACATGAGGTCAAGTAGAGTATATATTTGACTTGTTGTTTTAGTTATGGATGTTATATCTATATTCCTACCTACAAACCCATTAGAAAAAATTCAACTCATGTGTTCGGTGGTCTACTCCCTCACATACCGATGTGATGTGTTATTCCATTTATATTTTACTTTTATGGTAATAACATATTATTAAATGAATATATATATTCTTAATATAGTAATACGTTTGGAATAATTTTATCACTTATATATTCTTACATTCCATTCCACAGTGGATATGATAATATCGTCCGTATGTATGATAGTCAACCACCTCACGAATCAACACAATTTGTTTTTAACTAACTCTTTGCATATAAGGTAATTAGGAAAAATATAATGAATATATGTGATATATATAAAATAAAATTATTTTTGAATGGTAATTTATTAATTAACTATATTTTATTTCACCCGTCAATAAAATGTAATCAATATTCTTGTGTACATATTTCCTACCATCTCCATGAATGGTGAATTTCATTTTCTATCTATAAATTTAATGGAATACTAAAAGTACATGTATAATGAATATGTATGGAATTTATAACATGGTTTAAATTCTAGAAATTTGAGGACCAAGATCAATTTAAAAGGACTTAAAATAACAAACCCAAATATGTGGGAAAGACAACACATGTCTTACATGAAACATGATTTTAAGAAGGAATTATTAATAAATGGGTAATAAAGTGTTACAAGAAAATAATATATGGTAAAATATATATGTAATTTTATTTAATATATTTGTAATAAAATTGAATTTATTATATTGGTGGTTTGAACATGTACAATGGAATTCAATTCTTAATGCAAGGGATTTTTAGGATATTTCTATTTTTAGGAGACATGTGCCATATTCCCTACATGTTTCATCCATGCAGTTCATATACTACTCTATTGACAATTTATATAATTAATACACTTATTTTCATGATATTTAATATTTATTTTTATGTTATTATTTAATGGTTTTTATGATTCAAAATAATACTAAAGTGGCAAGGGTCTTTTGTCTCAATTTACCATCTCTGATACATATGTTATGTTATGCTCCCATCTTTTTTAGGTGGTTTATATACTACCTATTTGACATGTTATATCATTAATATAATTCTATTTATGATATTTAATGTTTCATTTGTTTTTAGTCGTTAATAGGTAATATGATTCATAACTTAGAAAAGTGTTAAGGGTTTGATCTTACACTCACATTATTCATCAAGATTTTTTATGATAATGATTTTGATGATGGAATAAAATGTTCTATTTCTCCAGAAAATCGTTGATATTCTTATAATCTAGTTATTTTAGGTTTTATACCTATTTTATTTTAATTTTACTCTCTTTATCCACTCAATATTCTAACATAGTATTTTTAAAGAAAGATGACTTAGTTTCTCTTTTTGGTCGAAAAACCATTTTCTTTTATATCCTTATTTTCAATTTTATAAAAAATATCTCAGTGTTCCTATATAATTTTATAAATACATTTATACCCTTTTTTTATTTTTATTAAATTATTCAAATTGATTATTTAGGTTGTTTTAAAAACCAAGTCTTGCGTACATTTTATTTCAAATGTGAATGAAATTTTTTTATCATATAAGGTAGTAAAAATATTTCCACCATCATGACCATTATTTGATTTGAATCATAATTTAAATGTTTTAAAATATTATTTTAAATGAAAATTATTTTTAATATGATTTATTTTTTAAATGTTTTTCCCAAATTGTAAATGTTATTTTCCACAATAGATGTTTAATATGATTTTTAAAGTTTTCTTTATATGTATTGAAAAGTTATTTATGAAGAAAATGATTCCAAATTGTTTTATGTTTTAAAAAAGTTTTTTTCAAAGTGTAAATGCAATTTTACACAAAAAATGTTCCAAGTGATTTTTCCAAATAATTTTCTATCTATGATTACATCCTTTTGTGTTACTTAGGATCTACTGGGGATATGATCCATGGATACCATTCATAATAATTTTTTGAATGGTTTATATTTATGTTGAAATGATTTTTATTAAATCTTTTTCTCTTCCATGAGTTATAACAATAAAAAAATTTCTATGAAACTCAATTTATTCACATGTTATGTAATGATTAATTGATAAATTGATTATGAAGCTTGTTTATTTTCTATAGGTTATGTTATGATGAAATGTTTATGAATGTAATTTATTTTCTTAGGTTCTGATATAAAGAAGGTTTTTTGGTCTTGTGGAACACCAATGTAGGGTTTTACTTATTTGATGGTTCTTATGTTATAACCATAGATTCTAGTCATGTTATATCTAAAGACGAGTGAGACATATAATTTCTTCTAATTCAAAGGAAAAATATTGATATCTCATGAGTTAAATAGGACTATAATGTGGAGTGAACCCACCTCAATAAGGGACTTTGTCTACTAGGATTGTATTGGGAGTGAAACTTCACTACTATATTGGTATAGGCAGTGAAACTGTTCCACCATGATAGTGTTTTCAATGATTATTGACTATTGAATAAATGATATTCTATTCTTATGTGTATTCCCCAAATCAGCATCTTATAAAAATGTTATATTCTCATGTATTATGTTCATTGATTCTATTATGATTCATGTATTCTAAACTTCCATTATTTATTCCATGTCTCATGTTTATGATATATGATATGTAGTGTATGGTTTTCAAATTTTATGGTCATTTCTCATACCCTTATTCTCATGATATGTTGATATCTCCATTTTTTACCCTTACTAAGCATCTAAGCTCTCCCTTTATAATGTTTCCCATCTTGAGGTTATGGAGAATGTTTTTATTTAGGGAATTTATAAGAAGAGTACTATAAGAGAAGATACTTGTGTGATATTCTAAAGATAATTCATGAAATAAGAAGAATGAGTTCTATGTTTTTAAAGGCATTATACCTTTACAATTTGCAAGCATGGTTTCATGTAAAGAAATTAATATGCATGTAAAAATACATAATATCTTTGTATGAGAAGTTTTTATCTCAATAAAGGGTGTACCCAAATAGAATTCAAATATAATGGGTAATGTTTTCGTCTCATGTGGTGATATGTATGGTGTTAGAGAGTAAAAGTAATCGATTTTGGGACAATTTCCACCATGTCGTATTGTCTTTGTAGTCTAACATAACTCATATTCCGGTGATGTAATATATTTGAACATTATTACCATGTTTCCATGATCTTATGATATCATGTACATTATGTAATTCTCCCTTAGGATTATTCACATTCCTCCCCTTTTATGATATCTTGATATGATTTTCACTCATATGTTATTTAATATAATGTTTATTTCCATTTTAGGATTTGTAGCTCTCCCCATTATTCTATTAATTCCCAAGGTTATAATATAAATTTATAGGAGATCAATGGGATTTGTGAGCTCATTGTAGAGAATAAAGTTGGGATGCTATATTTAATTTTTATCATAATGTATTATGAAACTAGTCTTCCAATGCAACATGACCTCACAATATATTAGATTCAATTATTAGATATTTATGTTCAAAAGCATGTAAAAATATGTGTAAAAGGTTTGGGTTATGATAATTATTATTTGAGTTTGTTATAATTATTTTGGGGGATTAGAACTAGAATAGTTTAGTGTGAACTCTAGTGACACTTATATGTATAAAAGAATATCGTGGAATTTTGGTGAAGTATAAAGTGAGTGGTTTCTATGAAATGACATCCCTTGTGGCATAATACAAGTTGATGTGGCTCAGTTGAAGTTGTTACTAGGGGTCTTAATCATGAAAAATCAATAGTGGGATTTTAATCAATCATCACATAGTGCACGATAGAGGCCTTGTTTCTTATCTAGTTTAACACTCGAGGTGGATATGGTTTAAAAATTCACAAACACATTACAAACTATTATGAAGGATTTGATAAAAAAATTATGTTATAAAACCCAATTACAAAAACATCCATGGATAATATAGATTTTAATCTTTGAGAATTATATGTCATTATTTACATATTATTTTTAAATTATTCATTATAATTTCACTGTTTATATTTTATATGTTTTTTATTTTTTTAATTTCTTCCCATTTACCTTTATTTATTGTAATTATTGTATATATGGGAAATCATTCAAATGACCATCGTAAAAGGAAATTTAATGATTATTATAATGATATACCTAACATTATGGGATTAGTAATTGGGAAGTTAATTGGAATACTAACACAGTAGACTGATGCTATGAATAATAACATGAATCAAGTGGAATGACCTAATTCTACTAATAAAGAGAATATTGATTTTGAGTCTTTTATGCGATAAAGGCCTCCATCCTTTAATGGATATTATAATCCCATCATCACGGAATAATGGATTAATTCCATTGAAACAATATTTTATATATTACAATGATCAAAATGAGGTGAAGTCATGATGGTTTTCTATCAAGTTGAAGGAGAAGCTGATCAATGACGTACAATAGTCATGAACATGAATTCTAAAGAAAATAATAATAGAATGAGATGAAAAGGATTCATGAAAATATTGTTTAGTTACTATTTTACCTAAAATATCCAACTTAAAATACATAGATAGTTTATTAGACTAAAGTAAAAGGAATATTAGTCTATTATAGAATATGAGGAAAACATCAAATGACTTGCACAATATATTTCGAGATGTATCATGAACACTGAATGTAATATTGGCCAGTTCATTATTGGATTAAAGCTTAGTATATAAAAAAATATTTTATTTGTGTCTTTTAAAACTATGGTTAGAATTTTTTGTGCTCTTATGGTCAATATTGAGATTACAGACTCTCAATGGTCTGATGGTTCTAAAGATAATATGTGAAACTAGAGTTTAATTAGGAAGTATCAGTGGATAAATACCATTGAGGAAACAAAACCCAACATTTCATTTGTCAAAGGTGTGGGAAGCATTATCTAGGAAACTATATAAAGGTTACCAATAAATGTTTAAAATGTTAAAATTTTGGTAATTAGTCTAATAAATGAGAAGGGGAAATGAAAATTTTCACTCATATGGAAGACAAAAATAATATTCATATCAAAACTCAGCCTATGGTATTGTGTTTCAACTATAAGTATCACATGAATTATGTAATGCAATTACCCAAACCAAGGATTATCTTTGAAAATCAATGAAAATAACCTCTAATACCTAGATATAAATTATTTTCATATGATATAACTACTTCATAGGTGATCTTAAAAATTAAGTGGTGATAGATACACTGGTTATTCATTCAAGAACAACAAACATACTTATTGATTTTGGTTCAACACTTTCTTTCATTCCATGCATGGTATGTATAACTATTTAAACACAACCTCAAAATATGGTGGTTTTATTATCTATGAGAATAGTAAATAGATAAATTATTCTATCATAATTCTATAATTTCTCCACAGTCAATGTTTGTGGATTAAACCTTCCAAAAAAAGTTGTTTTACTTAATTTGGTGAATTTTGATGCTATGTTGGGCATGGATTAATTATTCTTAAATAAATCCAACATCAACTCCTGGGAGAGGAAGATAACTCTTCACACCCAGATTTATCCTTTGATTATGTACACTTATAATAATGAGGAAAAATATACATTGGAAAATTTATCTCAATTATGAATTTTATTTCATTTGTAGTAGGCATATATATCTCAAATGACTGGGAAAATGTATAAAATAAATCTTGAATATATTTCCATTGTGAGGGATTACACTGATGTATTCCCTAGAGAGTTTCCTTATATTCTTATGGAATAATTGGTTCAATTTTCATTTGACCTTATACCTGCATCTATGGCTATATCCAAGACAGCTTATAGAATTCCAACCATTCAGTTAAAATAACTAATGATTCAGTTACAAGAGAATATGAACAAGGTTTTCAAATACCTGAGTTCTTCATTATGAGGTGTGTTGAACCTAACCATCATGAAGAACAATTAATCAATATAGATTTGTATTAAATATAATGAACTCAAAAAAATAACGATAAAGAACAAGTATCCCCTTTCATGGAAATAATAAATGATTAATCAACTATGTGGCCCATGATATTTCTCTCATACTTTACTTAATTCCAGATACCACCAAATAATGTGATGAAAGAATATATTCCCAACATTGTTGTCGAAATTTATGAGTTCGAAATGATTCATTTTGGACTAAATAATTCTCCCAAAATCATTATAGAATGAAAAAACTGAGACAATAGATATTATCTTGACAATATGTGGTAGTATTTAAAGATGATATTATGATATACTCCCAAAGAAAGGTGGATCATGAGGAGTTTTTATAACTATGCTAAATACTTTTTGAATGGTGAATCTATATGAAAAATATAGAAAATATTTGATCAAGATAGCGGAAGTATCATTCATAGGGGATGTTATCTTTAGAAAAGGGATATATATATATATGGACCCTTATCGAAAAAATTTGGTCTATAAGTTCCCCAAACTGATATTTTTAACCATTATCCATATTTACCTTAGAATCACTGGGTATTACTGATTCCTTTTTAAGAAAATTATAATGATTTTTGAACCCATTAAACATGCTGACTCAGAAGGGAGTGATTTTTTACTGATTAATGCAATGAATTCTTCACGTAATTTAAGGAGTCTTATATCTACACTAGTTATCACACTTCCCTAAAGTTGTAAATTTGTGAAGTATACAATGTTACTTCGAATAAGGTTTTATGATGTGTAATAATGCAGAATGATAACGTGAAAACCTATTATTAATGAAAGTTTAATTCTCATGAGAAGAAATATCTAACATAGGATCAAGAGGTCAATATAGTTATATTTATATTGACAATATGACTACATAATTTCTATGGTGATAAGTGTAAAATACATACCTATAATAATACCCTAAAATATATATTCACATAAGAGAATAATATTTCACAAAGATGATGGTTATATCTCATCATGGAATATGATTTCTCAATACACTATTATTATGGGAAAGAAAATAATGGGAATGGTGAATTAAGAAAAATAGATTTTACAACCTTATCAATGATAAGAATTGGGAAGGATCCAATCTTCTTAGACATGAAATGTATTGACATGGGGATCATAAAGGGAGGATTATTATCATTACTTTCTCAAATGTCTGCTAAACCATCTCTCAAATAGAAAACAATGTATGCTCAAAGAGGTGATGTGGAAATTCATGAGAAAGTTGAGGCTATATGAAAATGTAAATCATTGGAGATTAATATTGAATAATAAGGATTTTTAATATTTGTAAAAAACCATGTGTATGATAAAATACTAAGATAATTAATGAAATTTTGAATGATGCACATAGATCGACCTTCTATATCCATCCATGGAGCATATAGATGTTTCAGGATATCCAAGAGAATTTATATTGGTACAATATGAAGGTGGAGATCTAGAAATATTAATAAAAATTACAATTATTATAAAAAGTGAAGTCTTAAAGTAAAAATTATAAGTATATTATAAAACCATTAACCATACGTATAGGGAAATATGAAAAAATCAATGTATATTTTCACCAGTATTTTGAAGTCTTCAAGGGGAACTAATTCTATATAGACTTTTGTAGATAATATTACAAATAATCATTATTTCTCTATAATTTGAGAGGTTATATCAGTTGATTCACTCAAAAGGATATACATCAGAGATGTGGTGAGTCTACATGGGACAAAAATATCAATTATATCTTATTATTATAAGATATTTATCTACAATTTCAAGAAAAGTATCCAGCATTTTCTAAAAACTAAGTTAAGATTTAGTACATCTTATCACCGAAAAACCGATGTCCACTCTAATCCGACTATATTTACAATTGTTTATATATAGAGAAAACTATTGATACACATCAAAGGATATTGGGATCAACATCATCGTCTGGATTAGTTCTCATATAATAATATCTTCCACTCAAGAAAGAATAACCCCATATAAATCTCCTCATGATAAGAGATATAGAAAAATTGTGTTGTGGTATTTAACAACAAAATAGAAGCATCAAGGACCTGAAATAATCAAGGAAATTTTAAAATCCAATAACCTACACTCCAAATTCAAATTATAAAATCCATAATTATATATTCATAGATTTTATGACAAGAATTTTGACAAAAATGATTCATTTAAACCTTAAAAAATATAAATGAAATCTCAAATCACATATATTATGGAGGAAAAATAAGTTTTATGTTTTATAAATTTCATCCAAACACTTACACAAACATTTAAACTTAATTAAAATGATAATTTTTCTTACATAACCCAATTTTTCCTTTTCACATTAATAAACCACCATCACCCATATAAAATCCCTTATAGACATAACTCATTCAATATAAAAATTTAAAACATGGGGGAAAGGAAACATAATAAAGTTGATCTTAGATGTTTAGTAAGGGTAAAAATAAGTATTTACAATTTAATGTCATCATTGAGCATAAGAGTGCATATGGGTATGATGAAACAATCAATGTCCATGATTGAATCATAAAAGATCTCATTCCCATCAATACAAATATCATTAAATACAAAAAACATAGAAAATCCTAGATTAATGAGAATTATAATCATGAGCCATGTGATATTAATCTTGATCATTAAAATAATTAAAAAACCTAGAAATAATAAATAAAAAAAGTACATACATGGGATATCATCTTCACTTCACTCTTATAATCACTCTTACAAATGGAATAAATATATTGTCAACATCCATACCTAGTGCATTGGAGGGCTATCACAGACCCATCCATCATTGGATTATCATGTAGCCACCCATCATGGGTTTATCTTGAAACCACACATAATTTTTTTAAAATAATACCACCAATATTTAGTTTATCATGTGACCACTCGTATAATGTCTAAGTATCAATAAAAATCAGAACAAAAAAAATCATTCATTTCATCATATAATCATAGTAATAATAATTATCCCTCTTGTAATGTGATAAACCAGTTGAATAGAAATGGGTTCTAATGTAATAAATTTGAAATATTATTAACCTGTTGAAAAGAAATAGGTTTCATAGGAATATATTTGTATTATGGTTATTTAATGGAAAATAAAAGAGTTCTATTGTAATCTAACTGAAACATGGCAATCCCATCGAAAATAAATATGTTAAATAATAATATATTTGAAAAATGGTTATTCTTTTGAGAAGATACATATTTCAAAACAATCCAATTCAAACATGATTAACTCATGGAAAAAAAATGGGTTATATAACAATGTACATGATACATGGTTATATCATGGAAATAAATTTGTTTCCATATCAATTTTATTGAAATATGATTGAACTGTTGAAAACAAGGGGGTTTCATACCAATATCTTTATGATATAATCAACCTATGTAAAAGAAAATACATTCATAATAATATCATTGAAAATTGATTGAAAAATTGAAATAAAATTGGTTCTATAAAAATATCATTATAACATAATAGACCAGCAGAGATGAAATATTTTTCAAATCAATTTGTTTGAAACATAATTTACCCAAGAAAAATAACTGAGTTCCTTAATAATATCTTTGAGACATTGTTATGATGTTAAAAGAAATGAGTTTGATTACAATCTCAATGAGAAGATATCAATCCATCCTAAATGAAATAACCATGTTACATTAACCTTTTCACTCAATCACTTGCCCCTATATAAGAACACATATTGATATGTGGGAGCAATTAAATTTATTTACTATTATAAATAACATTACATCCCACTTAAGTTTTTATATTCCAATTTCACAAGACCGTTAGTAATTTTCCACAGGTGAACCGACCAAGGAACCGAGAAACGAACATTCATTGAATAGAATCATTAAGACTCATATATAATAGAAATGGTAATAAATGAAGAAAATTAAATTATAATAAATAAAAAATATATTTTAAGTCTTCTTAGATATCTAATTAATTAACACAGTTTGATTATTCTAGACATTAAATACAAGTGAAGAATGATTCGGTAACATAAGGTAAGGGATCTCTCTGAACCACCTTTTTCCTTCGTGCTATGAACATTTTCTATCTAACTAAGTTTTTATCTCTGTTTATTTTTGTGGAAAAAAATGAAATATTTTGAATATTTCTATTACATATAAACCTTTATTATTCTCCCTTCCGTAATGGTGTAATACATTCCTTAACTTCATTTCTCAAATTTAGCCTTTAAAAATCAAACCTAATTAAGGGGAACTTTTATACACCTTAATAATTTTAAATAACTTTCTTTTAATGTATTTATTCACAAATGAGAACGATATTTTGTGTTTTATGTTCATTTAATTATATATTAAAATATATAATATTTAATTCCTCCTCTTTTCCTTTGATTATAATATGAGGCAAGATTATAAAACCCGTTTCATTCTATGAGAAATTATTATGTTTATCCATTACGATTGATTTATTTTTGTGGTATAGATAATCATGTATATTTTATGATGGGTGAAACTAGATATTGATCCAATATAAAAGGTAAAGTTTTTGTCTCATGAGAAATTATTTATTAGATTAGGGAGTAATCCTAATCCATTATGGGACTCTGTCCACAATGTGATATCATCTTGGTAGTAATACTTGACACATGTTTTTGTCATGTTATATATTAATACCACATTCCAATGTATCAATGATATTATGAAACTATGGTCATTATTTTATACTACCATGTGACTATTTGAGAGACTTCCCTTTTATGAATGCATTTCATACATTTGGACTCATATGATATACTTACTTTTTATGTTTATTCACATATTAGGATTAATAGCTCACCAATTTGTTTTATATATTCCCTATGTTATAAAATTTAGTTTTAGAATATTAATGGGATATATGATTTCCTTATATAAAATAAAATAATTTTTATTTATTTTAGTTCCATATTGATGCATTATGAACCTAGTCTATGAAAAACACTAGGACTCACGATCCTTGGTTTGTAATTATTGTTCATTTCTATTAAAAATCGTTTAAAAATATGTGTAAAAGTCTTGGGCCACTACATTTATATTATAATATTATTCTATAAAAATTATAAATAAGAGTTGTATATCAAAATACTGTTTTTTTAATTTTTTCTTATAAATTTTGAGTCAAAACAATTCATCAATTATTTTGTTTTATCCCTATGAACCAGTTATCATCCTCTAGTGATCAGGGATCATGGATGAGTACAAGTGGAAATAACATTCTGTTTTTCATATTCGATAATCAGGTTTGGAAAGTATATATTTTTCTTCATAGAATCATTTTTAATTTATGATGTGGGAAATATAGTATACATGGATAATAATATGCCTGTGACTAAACATATATCCATAAAATTTATAAATAACCTTGTTATTCTTAAAAAATGGATTATTGGTATGTCTTGATTGACTAACAGTTGAAAAATTAATGATAGATTATTCAAATATGCTTGCTGTCATGGATTAGGAAATAAAAGTTTTCATGTTTCCTTATATAAATGATATAGATCAACTCCATGAAAATTATCTTGAAAAATTTATTTTCAAAAATAGAATACCATTGATTAAATGTTTAATAATATTTGAAATTATTATTTTGCATTTTTTTTAGAATATATAACATGATTGAATGTTTTATTTATTGATTGATTTACAAATTAGATAATGGACCATAAAAATATAGATTAGAATATTCATTTCAATGATTTATTTTAAGGGAATTATTTAAGAATTTTATAATAAATTACACCATGAATGAATAATTTTAGATAAAAACATAAATAGGTGGAAATGATTTTTATTATCCTCAGCTAGGGACTACGATCATAAAAACTTATTAAGTATTTTTAGGAAAATAAAATAGTTTATGTTAAGGGAAATTGAGTTGGATATGGAATTACATAAATAAAAAATTCCAACATTTAAAGGTCATGTTATACTAGAAACTAATTACAAATAAATGTAAATGATCAACAATATTATCATAGTTTGATGGACACTTGATACCACAAAGGTCGAGTTTGTAACTTATTTTTTGGAAGGTCCAACAGATAAATTATAAGAGTAAATGACAAGTGTATGACATTGGGTATAGAAAAAACAATTATTTCCTAAGTTAAAATTATGTATAGTGGTCAGCCTAGGATTTCTTTTGAGAGTATCACACTATAATCATTATTTACACTATAAATTTAGATAACTATGTAGTTATTTTATCTATATTAATTGATTTTGACAATAAAAGAATTTTAAAAAGGTATTTATTTTACGATTAATATTGAAAAAAGTTGATTAAACATGAGATTTAAACTATATGGTAATGATGATCATGTTAGGGGCAGTTCTATAATTGTAATTATATCATAGTTCTAATTTATACAGTTTTTTTCATCTTTATTGATAAAAGTGAGATTCTAAAATCACTTCATCGCACCCATTTGGTCAAATGGAAATGATAAGAATAATTCTTAACAAAATATTATCTTTGTATACACTCATTCCAATGTTTGATAGAGTTTTAGAAAATACACCCAATTGAAATAGGAAATTCACAATTGTGTATTATTTATCCTAATCAATCAAGAATGGCCACTACCCCTCCTCCACATACTGACGATCACTGAGTAATTCACCACCAAGAACTGGTATAATAAATTTTGAATAAACATGCACCCAGTGGAAGTAGATATTTATAATTTAAAAAATCAATAATAACTACTAAATATAAAATCATATATTATTTCATAAGATAATAAAATCTATTATTATAATTTGAAACCACCTTCATGGAAAAGAGAAAAGGATCTTAAACCATTAATGAACGGACTATATAACTAAAAAAGTGAATATGTATACTTCCCTAATCACATAGAGTATTACCCCACCATATTAAGGGTAATTATAAATATGGGGGATGAATAATTCATCACAATATTAGTATGAACAAAAGATAGAAAAGGAGGAACATAAATTTTCTCTTCCAGAATCTATCCATCAGAAAATTTCTTTAGTTCTACCCAACAGATTGCGAAAAAATATTGAGGTCACTTCTTATAAGATGAAAAAAATAGTTTTTTATATATACCATCTAAATTTAAAATAATTTGAATATATTTAATATAATTTATGTCCACCTTAATAGAACTACCTTTTCTTTACCACGAGGCACTATTCCACAAACCCCAATTTGACCGGTTCAATGTCGGCCATAATGAATGAATTTATACCTGAAATTTAATTTAAATCTTACAATTATAAAAAATTTTAACCCATAAAGAATAATCCCATTTGAAGGTAGGTATCCCAATATAAGGTTCATTTAACAAGGTAGGGTCCATTATATCCATCTGAAAAAATGGTTCACATTGATAGATTTTTTGGGCATGTGGAATTTCAAATTGGCTCTACTTCTAGTAGAATAATTTAAATACCATGAAAAAAGGAAGCTAAAACAATTAATTAATTGAAATAGATAATAATTTTAGATATTATGATCAAAAAATAGAAGCACCATAAAATATCTAAATGTCCAAATTTAACAAATTTTCACATTTAAGCGCAAAATTTACAAAAAAATCATAAAATGATGAAAATCAGCACAAATTGATT
Source organism: Viscum album (assembly GCA_963277665.1). Lineage (NCBI taxonomy): Eukaryota > Viridiplantae > Streptophyta > Magnoliopsida > Santalales > Viscaceae > Viscum > Viscum album. Next base: position 162,530,478 of record OY728147.1, read on the forward strand.
AATTGGATGGGATTGAATAATTGAAAAAAATATTTATAAATATGATAATATTATCTTTATAAATTCCACCACACATTTCTCTTGGACTCTGGGATATGTAAACATCAATATAAAATAAAATAAAATTAAAAACACATATCCTTGAGTTCCAACAATTTAACACCAAGAAACAAAAGATACAATGCCTCATAAAAAACCTTTATTTCTATTTCTTTCTTCATATAATAAAATATATTTCCATTATATTTATCATCCTATTCACACAAAATACTGAACTCACTTTCATTTTCTCTCATCACATAAATGTCAGTTTTTAACAATGTCTTTCTCATCCAAAATAATGCAAGGGCCTCCATAGGTTTGATAAATTCATAAATGTCCACCCAATATGACTCAATGAAATGTTTTTATCAAGAGTAATTTTAAGGATTTTTATGTGGATTTTGGTTGGTAATATGTTTATGTGAAAATTTATGATGCTGAATAAGGAGGGATTGACACTTTTTTTATTCAAAATTTCAAGATTCTAATATTCAATCTAGCATCGTCTCCTTATCTCCCCTTAGTAGAAAATAAGCTCATTCATCATGAAAAATCAAGGAAATTCCAAAATTATCAAGATTTATGAGAAAATATTCAATATTCTTAGACATATGTTTCTTGAAATCTTCATATAGGCACAACTTTCTTTCTCCATTGGAAGCTGTAGAATGGCACAACTTATTTTATCATGAAAGATCTAGAAATACACAACATAATTTACATAAAAGAATGAATTATTTAGTAGAAAAATAATCTCTTAAACATTTTATTTTCCACCCAATGTTTAAAAAAATTAGGTAGAATAATACAATATAGCTTTCCTCACACTTATGTTCAAATAGATTATGAAATTTCACTTCAAGGGCAGGTTGGATAGGGAACTTTTTCTTGAAATGTGGCTAAACATACATGATATTAATGGCTTCTAAGGGTTATAAGGATTAAATTTTCAAGGTAGGACATTATAAAAAGAATTAATAGAGAATGGGTATTTAAAACCAATGAAATTACTCAATCATTTAAAATAAAAGTACATCAAACCCTCAATTTTTGATAGAAATAAATAAAATTATGGTTAAATAAAGCGTGGTATGTTTCTATAAATAAGTGAGGAGAAAAATAATAATATCAAAAAATGTTTCATAAGTCTCATATAAAACTAATTTCAATGCTAAAGATAATAAAATTGGGAATGGGATTCCAAACCAGGGTACTTTTCATGAAATTTATAAAGATGTGATGTTGAAACAAGTCATTTTCAGAATTCATTTAATATATGTTTCATGGGTTAATTACTTTGAATCATAGACATGGGATTCAAAAATGGTGATGAGAATCACTATAGTACAAAATTTTTAATAACACAAAAAACTTAAAAAAGGGACACAAAATTTTAAATGCACATTTTTTTATAAACAGAGAAACAAAAATTGAAAATTATTAAACTACAATGGTTCGACCACCCACACATAAATGATGTAGTGACCTCAACGCATTAATATGTATTTATCATGTATGAATAATTTAAATATAGTCACAACAATTAAGAATGATTATAGGAAAGGTACAAAATAACTTATTGGGAGTGAAACATTGAGTTAAGCTCTAATGTGATATCCACTGATAACTTAAAACTACAAAAAACCAGAAAAAACATAAGATATTTATTCATATAAAAATAAATATAAATAGAATAAGAATATGAAGATATATCATGGTTCAATCACTCAACTGGAAACTTGGTTTTGATTCCTCCAGATAGGCAGTTTCAGTTGGTTATTCCCAATTTGATGGTGGGTGGAATTTCTTTAATATGAACCACCACATGTTGTTCTTTCTAGCCTGAATTAATTTTTTTTCTTGTTGAGGATAATTCCATCTGTAGTGTACACTAGATCCTCTCCACATTAAAATTGGTTGATCTTTAATGGTGAGGGTAAGATAATGAACGAGTCCTCTAATTTATTGGTTTCCACTTTCACTACATCTGTATCATTCCCCAATTGTTTCTTAAGGAATGATACATCTAAAGAATTGTCAAAGGGATATTCAGAATTTAATTATCTTTGAATTACATTAAAACACAATGAATCAATATAAAATTAATCCTTTTTAATGTTAGAATATTATGTCTCTTTTTCCTCAAGAATTTCCACTTCAGTGTCCTCTTGAAACCCCTCCAATAAGTGTCTATCAGGTTCAGGGAGCTCCATATGATCCCTATTAGTTAAAGCTTTTTTTTCTTCCACAACCACTTAGGAAATAGATTTTTTTAATGATTATAAACATTTCATGCAAGGGGAGGTGACAATCAAATAAGATTCAGTAAAATTATAATATAAAGAGTTAATTAAAATATCATCTCCTTGAGTTTGTTCGGCTTCAATTGCTTATTCAGTGGAACGAACCTCTTGGAGTTGAGTAGTAGAAAATTAAGCTAGGTAGTCCAACTCATCCAATTATTAGATCTCCTTAAAAAAGTTAGAAAAGAATAATGGATAATCTTCTTTTCTGCATGTATAAATTATAATATTCATGAAATTAATGGGAGAACTCAGTTAGCACCCGAGCCATCACTTAATTTTTTCTTCATTCATGTCCTCCATCAGGCGAGCTATGAATTCTCTGAATGTCTACTACCCATTCTTTTATTTCAAAATTAACATCTCCTATCTTAAAATAATAGAAAAAAATTATTTCATTGACCTGGGTGAGATATTAATTGGTTCATACAATTTTGGGTAATTATTCTATGAAATAAAGACATGATCAGTTGAAAACATCATGAATTTTTTATAGGGTCAAATATTTATAATAATACTTTGGAACTACCTCCACAAAAATGACACCATGTTTTGACACATTATTATCATTGGGTGGGGAAAACAATTATTTAATATGTTAAAATGTATTATTGTTTTCAATATAGGTTGTCTCCAGATAGAAGGTCCCAACAATCATGTTTTTCACTCTAAATTTAGTGAATGTAGTGGTGTTTTTTTAAATTTATTAATTTTGAAAAGAAAAGAATGTAAAATAAGGTAATTAACATAAGAATAATATTGAGAAAAAGATGATAAAAATTTATTTAAAGCTATATTAGAATGACGATCATGTCTGGGTTGGTTCTCTAATTTTAATTTCTTCATAATAATAATTTTTCTGATTCTTTTCTTCTTTATTGATAAAAGCGAGATCCCACAATCGATTCCTCTCACTCCTTTATTAAAATCGAAATGATATGAATAAAACTTAACAAAATATTATATGGGTATACACTTATATCAGTGTGTGATAGAGTTGTAGTTAGTGTCCCCAATTGACATAGGAAACTCCTTATAGGGTATTGTTAATCCTAATCAATCATGAATATCCACTACCCTCCTACACGTACTATCGATTTCCGAGTAATTCACTACTAGGAGCATGTCAAATCCATTGTATATAAACCAATACCTATTGGAGGGATATATTTTTTATTAGACATATTAATAATTACAACATAATTTAAAATAAAATAAGATCGAATAATATAATTAAATCCATTATTAGAATGGGAAATCAACAACACAGAAAAGAGAATAGGATCCTAACCATTCAATGAAAGAACTCAAGAACTAAAAAATGGAAAACCTATCCTTCTCCAATAACACATATTATTACCCCACCATTGAAATGTTAATTTTGAATTATGGGGAATTAGAAGATATTACAATATTATGAAGAACAATAGAGAGACAAGAAAGAAAAGAAATTTTCTCTTCCAGAATCTGTCCAACGGATTGTTAGTGTAGTTATTCATACAATATGAAAAAAAACTTATAATGTATATATATATATGATGTTCCAAATGTAGTTTTAAATATAAAAATTAAATTTAATGTCATTCGGAGATGTTTAAAAGAGGGTATGGCTTCCGTAATATAACTAACTTTTGATGGCCACCAAAAACTATACCACCAACGCACTTTTACAACTTCAATATCAACTTTAATGAAATTATTTTTCATTGAAATTTTATTTGCAACTTCAAATTCATGTAATACATTTAACCCATCTATAATAATTACATTTAAATGTAGGTAACTAGATATATGACTCAATTAATGAGGTAGGGTCCATTCTTCTGACATGAAAAAACATTTCACATTGATAGATTTTTTTGGGCATGTTGTAGTTTGAATTGGATCTAGTTACAGTAGATTAATTTGTATCCCATGATAATTGTATGCTATTAAAAAATAAATCACTTGAATAGTATCATAGTTGTCAATGTTATTCTGAAAAATAGAATCCACATAAAACTTATAAATGTACATATTTAACAAATTTTCACATTTAAGCCCAAAATCCACAAGAAAATTATAAAATGATGAGAATCAGATTGAATTAATTAATTGGTTGGAATTAAATCAAATAAAAACATTTTTACAAATAGTAAAATATTATATTTATCAATCCTCACACACTTATCACTTGTACTCTTAGAAAAATAAAACATCAATATCAAATCAATAAAAATTTAAAACACATATCCTTGAGATCCAACAATTTAAAACCAAGAAATAAATGATATAGTGCCTCATAGAAAACCATTATTTAATGTTATTCAATCATATAATTCAATATATTTCCAATTAATTTATCAACCCATGCACAGAAAACACTTACCTCACATTCATTTTCTCTCATCACATAATTTTCAGTTTTCAAGAATGTCTTTCTAATCCAATCTAATGAATGGGCCACCATAGGCTTGAAAAATTCCAAAATACCCTCTCGATGTGAGTCAAATAATTCTTTTTATCATGATTAGTTTTTAGTAATTTTTTATGTCTTTTGGTTCATAGTATTTTGATATGAAAAAATATGAGGATCAATCAGGAGGGATTATCTCTTTTTTATAAAAAATTGTAAAATTTTAATTTCCATACAAGTATAGTCTCCTTCTCACACCCATAATAGAAAGTAAGATACATCATCATGAAAACACAATGAAATTTTACAAAATTAAATATTTCTGAAAAAATGTCAATCTTCACATAAAAATTTGTCTTCAAATCTTGAGATATGTACAACATTTTTACCCTTTTGGAAGCTCCAGAAAGGCATGACTTCTTTTATCCTGAAAGCTCAAGCAAGGTGAAACTTATTTTACATGATAGAATGAATTCATTAGTAGAAAAATCATATATTAAAAATTTTACATTCCACCCAAAGTATCACCATATGAGGTAGCACAATACAATATAGCTTCCCCACAACTACAAATAAGGCTTTTATCAGTGCTAGAAAGTACTTTTAGCAGTTCTAGAAAAGTGATACTAATCGCGTTGAAGATAAATGGGGTTACTTTTAATATTGCTAAAAAAGTGCTAATAAAGGCCTAGTTTACTAGTATGTTCTATTTATTTAACAACACATCCCACACCTCCACACCTTCACAAATCAAAACCCGTAGACGAACAAAATACAGAAAAAAACAACAAACAAAAGAGTTTCACAAACAATGTTATATACACTGACATGACAACATGAATAAAAAAAAACACACACTTATATATACATTTAAAACAATGTTTTTTATGGTTTCAATTAAAATTATCCAAAAAATAGTTCAAAAAAATATTGTTTCATCTTTATGCATCTGTGATCCCCTCTCAACGATTTTCATCCATGGTATTAGTTACCAAACAAAGCATCCAAACTTTAGAAAAAATAAACCTATATATGAAAACAAATTTTATGATAGTAATACAACAATTAAATTAATTAAACATTAATATAAAAGAATAAATTAATAAATTGATATCAGATATTGAAGGACAAGGGATCAAAACTGTATCACTCCAGTTTTCACCAGCATATATGCTACAACAGAAAACCATAGAAATCAGAATAGGTATACCTATGATTCCCTTCAGGTGGTCATGCATAAAGGAATCTAATTGAGGTGCACTAATGTTAAAGGCAGAGGGAACCCGACTGCCTTTGCGGGTTCTACTGTCAGTTCTTTTATATATTTTTGCGACTGGACGATACATCGTATTATCCAAAAGGGTACAATAGCCCATGTCTTGGCATCCAACGTTTCCATTACAAAAAGGTTAGATCTCTGTATATTCTCTATCATGGATCAAATAAACCAATAAAATGGATTGAAATCATGGAAATATGTATATCTTATTGAATAACTTATAATAATTTGGGAGGTTTTCTGATATTAAATGTGCTTCTTTAGTTTGTCGGTTTTTCCACATTCTGTTCCTTCTATGAACTTGAAAGTAAAATATTAGAGCACTGGGTTGATATATTTAAGGCTATGAACTTTTATATTACATGATTGGCATGTAAATATAAACACGTCTAGTTTCAAGGAGACATATGCCCAGGTTTGGTTAAAAATACATGGAATAAACTGGATCCTATGGAATGAAAAAAATTTAGTTGATATCGTATCTGTATTAGGAGTCTCCATAAATATAGCCAATGCCATTAGAATGGTGTATTTTAGCCATATTTCTCGTATGATGGTATAGTTTTCTCTGATTATTCCAAAGATTGATAATATTGTGCTTTCTAATCCATTGGATGATATTAATCATGGAGTAAAATATGAAAAATTTCCTATCGTTTGTGAAGAATACACTATTCTTGGTCATACTACCTCGGGTTGTAGAAGAGAAATGATTTTTCCTGAATTTCATCTAGAGGGACATGACATAGATCACAGTAAAAGAAGATACAAGAGTGCTACTCATCTTAATGAGGCAAAGCGGAATGTATATGTTGGATTAGTTCCTCATCCTAACATAAATTCATCTTTGAGTTCTATTAAAAAATGTTTTTTATCTCATTCCATGATAATTGTAGCCCTATTTTAGATTACACTAGGCTAGAAAAAATAAAACCTACAATGTACCAAGTCCAGAAATGTTGCTCCAAATCATGATAATAAATTTTGTACTATTGTCTTGCCTAGTCCAGAAAAACACAGAATCTCTTGGATGGATTTGGGATCAAGTGGACATAAGGAAATTTTTTCATTCAAGGACATGTTATCAAAAGGTTAGTATGATGGCCTGGTTGCTGAAAAAAAAGCATAGTCAAACAAACATGGAATTTTTCTACTAGGAGGTAGTGGACCTCAATATATGGAAAGAAAAAAAGATGATATATGATAAGAACCTCAAGGGGAAGGCTAGTCTAGATGAAGTATATTTTTCAAAGAGTAGATCTGGAGGAGCTATCCCATCAAAACCAACCCCTACTAAAGAGAGGGATTCAATTACACCTGATGATGACTCAAATTGTTCTATAGGGAAAGTGATTACTAATACCCATGTTGCCCATGTTTCCTGTAGTGTTCCTCAAGCCTCTGTCCCCCATGGAAAAATATCAACTACAACCCCCTTTTAGCCTACCCATGTGATAAATATTAATGGGGATGGTATGGAAACTATAATCTAACCTTGGAACTAGTTTAGGTCATGGATAGTAAAGGGAATGGAACATCTCCCCTTGCTCATAATTTTAAATAAAAGGTTAAATAAATGGGATTCCCTCATTATCCCTTTGATTTACTGGATTCGAAAAACAGTGCGGACGATTGTGGGGCACCTGTTGTGAATGCCAAAAATGGAAAATGATGATTTAGTAAACTATGATGATTGTGATGGCCCATGGGAGCTTGTGAAAACAAGACGGCGGGTCACCACCCTTGTGGAAGGGGCGGTGGATTATGTTGTCATAGTGTAAGCACTCACACTCGAGTTTGTTGAGATGCATTTGGAATTGTTTTGTTGTTAGTTAGTTTGTATCCTCCTCATTGTTTAACTTTTCCAATTTTTTACTTTTCCAACATTCTTAATTTAAGGGGTCTTTCACCTCATTCAATTTTTTTTAATAAAATGTCGATTTTTAATTAAAAAAAAGGCACAATTAGAGTTATACCAGTTTGATAGTGTGTCGTTTGGAGGTGGGTTTGATTTATACCCTTCACAAATGAGTCATATATCATTTTTTAAATATTAAGTCAATCCGAATGGGTGTGAATGGTTTTGACTATGTCACTTGTTCTTTTATTGAAATTAATATATAATTTTTGTGACATATTTGGATTTATATCTGTGACATCATGCGTCAGATAGAGGTGAGGTTGATTCATACATGTCACAAATGACTCATGGATCATTTTCCTAAAGTATCAAAATAATTTGAATTCATTTTATCATTTTCATAATGTCACTTTTTTTTCTAAATTTAATGACAATTTTTAATAAAAATGACCCATTGAGTTATACTAGTCTCATAATGTGTCGAATTAAGGTGAAGTAGACTTATTATGTGCCAAAAATGACATATGGATCATTATCCTAGAGTATCAAAACATTCCGAATACATTTAATCAGTTTTTAGTATGTTAGTTTTGTTTTAATTTTGTAAAATATCTTTTCAAAATAAAAGCACACATTTCGATTCATACCTGTCATATCATGCATTGAATTGATATGAGTTTTCCTCATACATGTCACAAACAACTGATGAATGGTTATCCTAAATTATTAAAAACATTAGAGCATGTTTTCTTGTTTTTTCAGTGAGTGACACCTTTTGAGCTAAAATGTCTATTTTAATCTAATAAGAGACACAAATAACCGTACCGGTGACACCATGCATCAGATTGAGATGAGTTTGATTTATAGACATCAAAACTGACTCATAGATTGTTTTCTGAATGTATCAAAACAATTTGAAAACATTTTCTCGATATTCAGTATGTAACTTTTTAAAAAAAACTAATGTCAAATTTAAATAAAAAGAGACCCTTTGAGTCATTCCAGTTGCATTGTGCATTGAATTGAGGTGCAGTTGATACCTAAATATAAAAAATACCTTATGTATTATTTTCCAAAAGTATAAAAATAATCAGAATGTGTTTTCTCAGTTTGTAGTATGTTAGTTGTGTTTTTTTATTAAAATGTAATTTCTAACTGGAAACATGCATTTCAGGGCATACTGGTCACATCGTGAGTTAATTTTATATGAGACTACTTCATACACGTCAAACTCAACTTATGAATTATTATCCTAAATGATGAAGAAATTTGGATCATGTTATCTTGGTATTCAGTGAGTGACACATTTTAAGCTAAAATTTCAATTTTAAACTGATAACAAACACTTTTATCCATACCAGTGAAACTGTGCATCATATTGAGGTGAGGTTGATTCTTACACATAAAAAAATGATGCATGGATATTTATACTGATGTATAAAAACAATCCTAATATGTTTTCTCAGTTTTCCTTAAGTCTCTTTGTGTTTGTTTTGAATTTTAATTTTAAATTTTAAAAAAAAGAGACACTTTGAGTCCTAGCAGTCAGATTATATGCTGAATTGAGATGTGGTTGATTACTATGTGTCCAAAATGTCTTATGGATAATTTTTATAAATTATCAAAAAAATATTAATATGGTTTATTAGTTTTAATTATCTTAGTTGTGTTTTTTTCTTACAATGTCATTTCAAACTAGAAACACACATTTTGAGTCATACCGATCACATCATACTTTGGTTTGATATGCGAATACATCATAAACATCACAAAGAACTTATGAATCCTTATCCTAAATTATGAAGACCATTGGAGTGGGTTTTCTTGGTTTTCAGTGAGTAACATGTTTTGAGCTAAAATGTCAATTTGAAACTGATAACATACACTCTTAGCCATACAAGAGACACCATGCATCATATTGAGGTGAAATTGATTTGTATACATCAAAAAATGACTAATGGATCATTTTCCTAAAGTATCAAAACAATCCGAATAAATTTTCAATGTTTTCAACATGTCACATGTTTTTTCCTAAAATTAATTTGATTTTTAAATAAAAATGAGACAGTTGGAGCCATACCAATCACATTGTGTATTGAATTGTGTTGTGGTTGATTCCAGCATGTCACCAATGACATAAGAATCATTTTTCTAATGAATCAAATCAATACGAATGTGTTTTCTCAATTTTCATTATGTGACTTGTCCTTTTTACTAAAAAAAATGTCAATTTTTTAAAAAAAAGTGACACTTTGGGTCATACCAATCACATCGTATGCCGTATTGAGTTGTGGTTGATTCTTAAACATTTTAAATTATTTATGAATAATCTCCCTAAAGTATCAATAGAAATGAATTCATTTTTTTATTTTGAATAGGTCGGTTACTCTGATACCAACTACATTGACGTAAACAATTCATACATAAATATCACTTATGAGTAGATTAAAATTCCATACATAAAAGAAATAAATAAAAAATTAATATAAAACAATTCATTAATTCAATGGAAAATGAATTTACAGCGAAAAAATTAAAATTACATTGTTATTGATCAGACACAGCGTCATTGGTCTTCCTGCAATGGCACATCACATGGACATAAATCTTCTAAAATAAACAAACCATACAAGAAATAATAAAAATCAAATGAACATTTCATTATATAATATTTTGTTAAAATAGAGATAATATATCATACCATTACCTTTACATCTTACTAATGTATTTCTTTGGGTCCAGATATAAGCTAATAACAAAACTAATGATTCTTCACTACTGTTGGTTAACTGCTGCTTACTATTGTATCTTATCTAAACATCTAATCCATCATCCCCATGATGTCCTTTTCTGAAAAGATAACATTGATATCATAATTCAACGTTCACTTATCCTTCTCTTCCTCCACACATTTTACCATGTAAATGGGTGCAGAAATAGAAGGATAAGTGAACATTGAATAATGATATCACTGAGACAGTGTCAGATGATGGAATCGCGAGAATGCTGGATTGAAATATCAGATCAAATTCAATGGTAAGAAGTAGTTAACCAATAGTATTGAAGAATCCTTACTAATTACTTAATCCATTTTAATTATTCAGGACATTAACTACAAGTGAAGAATGGTCCTATAAAATAAGGTAAGGGATATCTATGAAACACCCTTTTTCTTCATTCTATGGACATTATCTATATAAATTCAATTATATCTCTATTTTTTTTATTAAATACTTCTAAAATTTTGATATATTTCCATTATATATAAACCTATATTATTCTCCCTTCCATAATGTGGTAATTAATTCCTTAACTTAATTTCTCAAATTCCATATTTAAAAATAAATCCTAATTAAGGGGAACTTTTCTACCCATTAATCCTTTTAAATAATACTCTTTTAAAGTATTTATTCACAAATGAGAACCATATTTTCAGTCATATGCTGATGTAATTGTATATGAAAATCCATAATATTTAATTCCTTCTTCTCTTTTCCTTTGATTATGATATGAGGAAAGAGTATGAAATCCATTTCATTCAATAGGAAATTCTATGTTTATTCCTTATGATTTATTTCCTTTAGTGGTATATATAATCTTGTACATAATATTATGGGTGAAACCAGATATTGATCCAATATAATGGCTAAAATTTTTGTCTCATGAGAAATTATGTTTTGGATTAGGGAGTAAACCTAATCTGTTATGGGAGTCTGTCCACAGTGTGATATCATCATGCTAGTAAGACTTGACACATGTTTATGTCATGTTATATTATAATATCACATTCCCACGTATCGATGATATTATAAAACTATGGTCGTTATGTCATAATACCATGAGACTATTTGGGGGCCTTCTCTTTTATGATATCGTTTCATAAATTTGGACACATATTCTATACTTCGTTTTCATGTTAATTCAAAGACTAGGATTTATAGCTCACCCCTTTATTTTATATATATTCTCTGGGTTATACAATTTAGTTTGATGATATTAATGGGATATATGATCTCACTATTGATAATAAATGAAATATTATTTATTTCTATTCCATCTTTATGTATTAAGAACCTTGTCTTTCAAAGACACTTGGACTCCCGGACATTGGTTTATAATTATTTGTCATTTATGTTAAAATTCATGTAAAAATATGTGTTAATGTCTTGGCTACAAATATTAATTACATAATATTACGGTCAAAAAAATTTATAAAGAAGATTTTTATATTCATATACTGTTATTTTATATTTGTCTTATGAATTTTGAGTCAAAATAATTTCTCAATTTTTTTTATCCCTATGAACTAGTTATCAAACACTTGTGATCATGGATCATGGATGAGTAAAAGTGGGAAAAAAAAATCGGTTATAGAGATTGGATCACCAGGTTAGGCTAGTACAAAATTTTATCATAGAATAATTTTTAATTTATAATGTTAAAGTTATAGTATACATGGGTAATAAGATTCTTGTGACTAAAAAAAAATACATAAAAGATAAAAATAAACATCTTATTGTCAAAATTGGATTATTGATATGTATAGGTAGAATAATAGTAGAAAAATTAATGATTGATTATACAAATAGTATTGTTATCATGGTTTATGAAATAAAAGTTTTCATGTTGCCTTATATAAATATTATATCTCTATTACATGTAAATTATCCTGAAAAAATTGTTTTCAAAAATATACTTCCATTGATTCAATGTTTAAAAATATTTGAAAATATTATTTAAATTTTTTTATAAAATAAAACATGATTGATTGTTTTATTTATTAATTAATTAACCAATTAGATAATGACCAATAAAAAATATATTATAATAGGAATTTACATGATTTATTTTATGAGAATTACTTAAGGATCATATAAACAATGACCCCGTGAAGAAATAATTTTAGATAAAAATATAGAGGAGTGGAAATGATTATTTTATCCTCATCATGGGACTACAATTATATAATCTAATTAAGTTATATTCAGGGAAATGTATTTGAATATGGAGTTACATAAATAAAAATTTCCATAATTTAAGGATCAAGTTATACTATATAAAAATTACAAATAATTATAAATTATCAACAATATTTTCTTAGTTTCATGGACACCTAAGAACACAATGTTTGTGTTTGTAACATATTTTTTATAAGGGATGACATATAAATAATGAGAGTCATTGAAACGTGTATGTCATGGGGTGTGGAAAAATAATTTATTACCTATTTTAAAATTTTGTAATGTGGTAAAACTATGTTGTCTCTAGAAAGGAGAAGAATATAATAATGTTTTCCACTTTATATTTAGATAATGGTGTTGTAATTTTTTAGAAATTAATTGATTTTGAAAATAAAATAATCTAAATAAGGTAATTAATTTAAGAATAATATTGAAAAAAGATGATTAAACAATTGATTAAAAACTATATGACAATGATGATCAGGTCAGGGTTGGTTCGCCAATTGTAATTCTATTCTAGTTATAATTTATCCAAATCTATTCTACTTTATTGAAAAAAGTGAGATTCCAAAATCACTTCATCACACACATTTGGTCAAATTGTAATGATATGAATAATGTTTAACAAAATATTTTATTTTTCTATCCTCCTTGGAATGTTTTATTGTGTTTTAACATATACCCCAAATTAACCTAGGCAATTCCCAATAGGGTATTGTTTATTCCAAACAATCAAAAATAGCCACTACCCCTCTTACACATACTTGGGATCACTGAATACATCACCACCAAGAACTGGTATAATCATTTTATATAAACTCGCATCTATTGGATGTATATATTTATCATTAACCATATCAATAAAAATAATATAATATAAAACTATATACAATCACATAAGATAATAAAATCTATTATTATAATTTGAAACCAACATCACAGAAAAGAGAAAAAGATCTTAAACCATTAATAAAAGAACTAAATAACTAAAAAAGGGAAAACATACCATTCCCTAATCACATATTTCATTACCACACCATAATAAGGGTAATTATAAAAATGGGGGAATAAAAATTCATTACAATATTAGTAAGAACAGAATAGAGAAAAAGAAAAACATAAATTTTCTCCTCCAGAATCTGTCCACTAAAATTTTCCTTAGTTCTACCCAACATATGGCCATAAAACACAGATATCACTTCATATAAGATGAAATAAATGGATTATTATATATACCATTTATATTTAAAATAATTTTAATCTATTTCATGTATTGTATGCCCACTTTAATAGAAATTTCTTTTTTAGCTGCCAAACACTATTCCACCAACCCCAATATGACCAGTTCAATGCCAGCCTTAATGAAAGGATTTATACTTGAAATTTAAATTTTTATATTTCTATTAGAATAACATTTATAATCCATCTATAATAATTCCATTTGGAGGTAGGTAACCAAATATATGACGAATTTAATGAGGTAAGGACCACTCAATCGACCAGAAAAAAGGTTTCACATTGATAGATTTTTTGGGCATGTGGAATATAAAAATTGGATCTGCATCAAGAAAAAAAATTGATACCCCATGAACACTGGAATATAAAAAAAAATAATCAGTTGAAATTGTTCATAATATTAGATGTAATTATTGAAAAACAAAAGCAACATAAAACTGTTAAATTACAAGATTTAACAAATTTTCACATTTAAGCAAAAACTTTACAAAAAATATTAAAATGATACAAATTAACTCTGATCGATTAATAAGTTGGAATTAAATCAATGAAAAACATATTTAGAAATATGAAAATATTATCTTTAATAATTCCCTCATACATAGCTCTTGGACTTCTAGACATGTAAATATCAATATCAACAAAACGAAAATTAATAATAGATATCCTTGAGATCTAACAGAATAAAAAAAGAAAAAATGATAAAATGCATCATAAAAAACCATTTTTTCAAGTTATTCATTCATATAATAAAATATATTTCCAATACATTTATCATCCCATTCACATAAAACTCTTACCTCATTTTCATTTCCTCTCATCACATAAATATTAGTTTTCAACAATGTCTTTCTCATCAAAACTAATGTAAGGGCCACCGTAGGATTGATAAATTTTTAAATAACCACCCGATTTGAATCAAGAAAATGTTTTTATCATCGAGAATTTTAAGGATTTTTCTAATGATTTTAGATTTTAGTATTTTTATGTGAAAAATTATGAGGATGAAAAAGGAGTGTTTGTCTTTTTTTTGAATAAAAATTGAATGATTCTAATATTCACTCATGAATGGTGTCCACATCGCTCCCCTTATTAAAAAATAAGATCTATCATCATTAAAAATCATTGAAATTTTACAATAATCATAATTTCAGAAAAAAAAATTCAATATTCTTGTACATACTTTTCTTGAAATCTTCATATTAGAACAACTTTCTTGATCCATTGGAATCTCTAGAAAAGAAAATCTTCTTTTATCATGAATGATCTAGAAATAAACAACATCATTTACATGAAATAATGAAATACTTATTAGAAAAATAATACCATAAAATTTTTAATTTCCACCCCATGTATCACCAAATTAGGTATCACATTTCAATATTTCTTCCCTAACACTTAAGTTCAACTAGATTATGAAATTTCAATTCAAGAGTAGGTTGGATAGGGAAAATTTTCTAGAAATGTGGCTATCCAAATAGGATATTCAGGTATTATATGGGATACAAGGATTAAATGTTCTTGTTATAACATTATAAAAGGGATTATTAGAAAATGGGGATTTAAAACAAATGAAATCTCTCAATCATTTA
This sequence comes from Viscum album, assembly GCA_963277665.1. Taxonomy (NCBI): domain Eukaryota; kingdom Viridiplantae; phylum Streptophyta; class Magnoliopsida; order Santalales; family Viscaceae; genus Viscum; species Viscum album. The sequence goes on from OY728147.1 coordinate 162,546,147, forward strand.
AAACACAAGTACATAGAACCCTTATTTTTTATAGAAATAAAGAAAATTATGGTTAAATAAATCATGGTATGGTTCTATCATGATGTGAGGTTACTGATAATAATATGAAAATAAGGTTCATAAGTATCATAGGAAAAAAAATTCAATGATAAAGACAATTAAATGTGCCATGTGATTCTAAACCAGAGTACTTTTCATGAAATTTCAAAATATGTGAACATGAAACTAGTCATTTTCCTCATTTATTTAATCTATATTGCATGTGATAATTATTATCAATCATCAACATGGGTTTAAAAAATGGTTATGAGAATCAATACAACACAAATTTTTAAAAAACACACAAAAATTTAATATGGAACACAAATTTGAAAAACACACTTTTTTATAAACAGAAAAATTAAAATTTGTAATTCCTTGAGAATAATGGCTCCAACACCCACAATTAAATGATGTAGTGTAAAAAATGCATTTATGTGGATTTTACCTATATTAATATTTTAAATTTAATCACAATAATCAATAAATTTTATTATAATGGTACATCCTAACATATTGGCAGAGAAACATTAATTTACGATCCAAAGTGATGCACACTACTAACCAAAAAAACTGGAAAAAAATAAGAAATTTCTCTATAGAAAATGAAATATAAATAGAATGAGAATACAAGTATATATCTTGGTTTAATACCTCAACTGGACCCTTGGTTTTAATTTCCTTCAACTGGGACGTTTCAGTTGGTTATCCCCAATTTCATTGTCGTTGGAGTTCCTTTAATATGAACCACCACATGTTTTTCTTTTTATCCTGAATTTATTTTTCATTATAAGGATAATTCATTGTATAGATTAAAATATATTCTACCCAATTTTAAATTGGATGAGCTTTCATGGTTGGTTTAAGAAAATGAATGAGTCCTATACTTTCTTGGTTGCCACTTTTTCAACTTCTTCATCATTCTCCAGTGGTTTCATAAGTTAAGCTACATCAAAAGAATTGTTAAAGGGGAATTCAGAGTAAAATTATCTTTGATTTATATTAAAACATGATGAATAAATATCAAATTATTACCTTTAAATTTTATAATAGTTTTTCTCTTTTTACTCAGGAAATTCGACATTGGTATCCTCTTGAAACCCCTTCAATAAGTGTTTATCATGTTCAGGGAGCTCCATTTGTTCCCTATTTGGTGATTATTAGTCTTCTTCCACATTCAGAAAGGAAATAAATGAGTTAAAAGAATAAAAAAATTCATTCTAGGAGAGGTGATAATCAAATCAGATTCAATAAAATTAGAATATAATGAGTTATTTAAAAGATCATCTCCCTATGTTTTTTCGACATCAATTTATGCTTCAATGGAAAGAACCTCTTGGAGTTGAGTATTTGAAAATTTATGTTGGTAGTCCAACTCATAGAATTCTTGGATATCCATAAACAATTTTGAGAAGATGAATTTAAAATATTCATAATTCATGTATAAATTATAATATTCAATAATGTAATGGGAGAACTCAGTTAGCACCTGAGGCATCACTTCAAATATTTCCTAGTTCATGTCCCCAACACAGTCAAACTATGTGTCCTTTGAATGTTCAATCACCATTTTATGATTAAATAAATAACCTCACAAATGTTACAATAACAGAAACACCATCCTCCATGGGCATGGGTGAAATATTAATTGATGCATATACTCGTGGGTAATTATTCCAGGAAATAATGTAATCATCATTTGAAAAAATCCTGATTTTTTTGTAAATTGTCAAATTTTTATGATTAGATTATGGAATTTACTCCCCAAAAATGACAGCATGTTTTGACACATTCTTGTCATGGGGTGTGGAAAACCATTATTTTCTATGTTAAAATGAAGTACTATGGTTAACCTAGGTTGTCTCCTGAGAGGATGGCCCAACAATCAAGTTTGTAACTTTAAATTTAACGAATAGAGTAGTAATTATTTAAAATTTATTTATTTTGAAAATAAAATAAGGTAAACAATGGTAATTAATTTAATAATAATATTGAGGAAAAGTATATTAAATAACTGATTTAAAACTATATTATAATGATGATCAGTTCTGCGTCATTTCTCCATTTATAATTCCATCATAGTTCTAATTTATCTAATTCTTTTCTGCTTTTTTATTAAAAGTGAGATTCCACAATCGATTCATAACACTCTTTTTTTTCAAATGTAAATGATATAAATAAACATTATCAAAATATTATATAGGTATACACTCCATAAAATGTGTGATAGAGTTGTATTGAGTACCCCAAATTGGCATACGCAATTCCCAATCAGGTATTGTTTATCCCAATCAATCATGAAGGTCACTTACCCCTCTTACATGTACTGGAGATCACCAAGTAATTAACCACCAAGAACTAGTCTAATCCATTGTACATAAACTAATAACTAGTAGAGGGAGATATTTTTTATTTACAAAATTAATAATTACAACATAAAATAAATAAAACGCTTGTATAAGATAATATAATCTATTATTAGAATTGGAAACCAACATCATAGAAAAGAGAAAAGGATCGTAAACAATCAATAAAAGAACTCAAGAACCCAAAAGGTGGAAATATATTCCTCACGAATCACATATAGTATTACCCGAAAATGTTAATGGTAATTGTGAATAAAGGGGGAATAATAAGACATTATAATATTATGAAGAACAAAAGAGAGAAAATAAAGAAAAGAAATTTTCTCCTCCCGAATCTATTTAACGGATGTTTGCATCAGTTCTTCACACAAGTGGGCCAAAAAATACTGATTTCCCCTCATATAATATTTTGAAAATGGATTGTTAAATCTAAAAATTTAATTTAAATTCATTCGGAGACATTTTAAAGATGTTATGGAATCCTTAATAGATCTGACTTTTTCTTAGCCTCCAAACCCTATTCCACCAACAAAACTTTTACTAGTTCAATGTCATCCTTAATGAAGGGATTTCTAATTGAAATTTTATTTGAAGCTTAAAATTAATATCACCAATAAAAACCATATATAATAATCTCATTTGGAGGTAGTTAACTAGATATATGACTCATTTAATGAGGTAAGGTCCATTCTTTTGACTAGAAACAACATTTCACATGGATAGATTTTTTGGGCATGTGGTAGTCTGAATTGGGTCTAGTTCCTGAGGAATAATTTGTAGGCCATGAAAACTTTAAGCTAAAAACGTAATTACTTTAATATTATAACAATTTTAGATTTTTTTTCATATTATAAGTAATGTAAGATGGCTAAATGTACAGATTTAACAAATTTTCACATTTAAGCCCAAACCCCACAAAAAATCATAAAATGATGAAAATAAGATCGAATTTATTGGAATTAAATAAAAGATAAAAAGGAATATAAATTTGAAAATATTAGATTTATCAATCCCGCCACACTTTTCACTTGTACCCTTAGACAGATAAAACTTCAATATTAAATCAATGAAAATTTAAAACACATATCCTTAAGATCCAATAATTTGACACCATGAAAAAAAGATATATTTCCACAAAAAAACCATTATTCAAAGTTATTCATTCATATAATTTAATATATTTCTAAATCATTTATCATCCTTTCACACAAAATACTTACCTCACATGCATTTTCTCTCATAACATAAATGTATGTTTTCAATAATGTAATTCTCATTCAAACTAATAAGAAGGTCACCATTGCCTTGATAAATTACAAAATCTTCTCTTGATGGTTGTAAATGAAATTTGTTTATCATGATGACTTTTTAGGATTGTTCTATTTCTTTTGGTTGGTATTATTTTTATGTGAAAGAGTCTAAGGATGAATAAAGAGGGCTTCTCTCTTTTTTGAAGAAAAATTGTAAAATTAAAATTTTCACTCAGATATGGTCTCCTAATCACTCTCTATAGCAGGAAGAAATATCCATCATCATGAAAACATAAGGTAATTTCACACAATTCTAAAATTTTGAAAAAAATCAATCTTCAAATACATTTTATTTCATGAATGCTCTAGATAGGTACGACTTTCATTAACAGTTGGATGCCCGAGAATGGCATGGATTATTTTATAATGAAATCTCTTGAATGGTGGAACTTATTTTATATAAAAAATGAATACAATAGTAGAAAATTAATTTATTAAAAATTATATTTTCCACCCAATGTATCACCAACTGAGGTAGAACAATGCAAGATAGTTTCCCTTGTACTTAATTTCATATAGATTATGCAATTTGATATGAAGAGCAGGTTTAATAGGAAAATTTTACATGTAATGTAGCTAACACAATAGGATATTCATGGAGTATAATGTCTACAAGGATTAAATATTCAAGTTAGGCCATTATAAAAAAGATTCAATGAAAAAAATCTTTCAAAACTAAGAAATCCATCAATCATTTAAAACACAAGTACTTCAAAAACTCATGTTTTGATAGAAACAAATAGATTTATAGTGAAATAAAGATTGGTAAGGTTCTCTCAGTAAGTGATTTGAATGATAAGAATATGAAAAAATATATTTTATAGGCATCCCAGGAAAAAGATTTCAATTATAAATACATCGAGGTGTGTCATGGGATTCAAAAATCAGAGTACATTTCTTAAAATTTCTGAAGATTTTAACTTGAAGAAATTCATTTTTAGCATTCATTAAACCTTAGTTTCAATGAATAATTATTTTCAATAGTGTAAAAGGGTATTTAAAATTGTTCTATGAATAATGTTCTCTCATAAATTTTAATCACAGAAAAAAATTCAACAAGGGACCAGAAATTTAAAAACCCTATTTTAAAAAATATGAAAAAAAAGATTTGAAATTATTAGAATACAATGTTACCTCCCCAAAAATTAAATGATTATGTGTCCATAATTAATTAAAATGGATTTAAAATTTAATAATATTTGAAATTTAATCACATCATTCATGTTAGTGTAAAGGAAAGGTACAACCTGACTCATTGGTAGTGAAACCTTGAGTTAAGATTCTAAGTGTAGAGCACTGATAAACTACAAAAAAATGAAATTTATTGGATGAAAATTAAATAGAAATATAATGAGAGATCAAGGAAAAATATTTTTTTAATCTCCCAAGTGGGCCTTGGGTATTGACTACCTCCAGATGTACAGTTTTAGTTAGTTATCCCCAATCTAATGGTCGGTGGAGTTCCCTTAATATAAACCAACACATATTGTTATTTATAGCTCAAATTTAATTATTCTTATTGAGGATAATTACATTTATAGTGTACAATATATCTTGATCCATTGTAATGTGGTAGACTTTGCAGGGTTGGGGTAAGATGATTAATGAGTCCTCCCCTTTCTTTTTTTCCACATTCAATACTTCTTTATCATTCTATAGCAGTTGGTTAAGGTATGCTACATCAAAAGAATAGTCAAATATAAATTCATAGTGTAAATATATTTGAATAATATTAAAACCTGATTAATCAACATCAAATTACCCCCTTTCAATGTAAGAATATTTTTTATCTTCTTCCATTGGCTAGTCCACCTTGGTATCCTCTTTAAACCCTTCTTATAATTGTTTATCAATTTCAAGGATCTCAATATGTTTCTTATCTAGTCTGACTTCTTTTTCTACCTCATCCCCCAAGGAAAGAGATGGGTTGACCAAATCTGAAGATTTAATGAAAGGGGTGGTGATACTAAATTCATATGGAATAAAATTATAATATAATGATATCATGAAATGATCATCTCTCAGAGTTAGTTCAGCTTCAATTGCCTATTTAGTGGAAGGAACCTCTTTAGGTTGAGTAGTAGTAGATAGAGATAGGTAGTCAAGATACTAAAATTCTTGGATATCCTTAAAAAAATCAAGGAATACTATGTAATAATTGTCTAGGTCCTTATATATGTTATAAAATTCATGAATGTAATGGGAGAACTCAGTTAGATACCATGTCATCGCTTAAAAAATTTCTTGGTTCATGTCCTCTCTCAGGCCATCTATGAATTCTTTGAATGTCCATTCTCCATTATTTGATTTAAAAAACAACCTCACCTGTCATAAAATAACAAAAACACCATCCTCCATGAACAAGGGTGATATATAGATTATTTCTAGCAATTTTGGGTAAATTTTCCATTAATTAATGAAATAATCATTTCAAAACGTCATAGAAAAATATTTATTATAAATTTTTTTTGTAAAGTTTAAATTATTTATAATCAGATTGTGGAACCTCATCCCCATAAATGGTTCCACGTTTTGACACATTCCTGTCATGAGGTATGGAAAAAAATATTTCCTTAGTCAAAAAAAATTATAGTGGTTAACCTAGGTTGTATCCAGAACAGAGTGCACAACAATTGATTTTTTCACTTTATATTTAGAAAATGTAGTAGTGATTTTTTTGAAATTTTTTTATTTTAAAATGAAAAAAGTATAAATAAGTGTATAATTTAAGAATTTTATTGATAAAACATTGATTAAACATGTGATTAAAAACAATATGATAATGATTATTATGTCTAGTTTGGTTATCCAACTGTATTTCTATCATAGTTCTAATTTATAAATTTCTTTTATTCATTATTGATAGAAGAAAGATTCCACAATTTCTTCTACTCACTACATTGGTCAAATCAAATTGATAAGAATAATCCATAACAAACAATTATCCTGGTCTAAACTCCTTCCAATATGTGATAGAGTTTTAGTGTATACCCCAAATTTACATAGGCAATTACCAATCGGGTATTGATTATCTCAAACAATCAAGAGTGTACAATACCCCTCTTACGTGTATAGGTGATCTACGAGTACTTCACCACCAATTACTAGTCTAATACATTATATATAAACCAATAACCATTTGAGGGACATATATATCATTGCACAAGTAAATAAAAACAAAAAAATATAAAATCAAATACGATCTCATAAGATAATAAAATTCATTATTAGAATTTTAATCCAACTCTGGAGGAAATAGAAAATGATCTTAAAACATTTCTGAAAGAAAACAAGAACTAGAAAAGGGAAAACCTAAAATTCCCCAATAAAATATTTAATTACCCCATAATTTTAAGGGTAATTATGAATAAGTGGGGTGAGTAAGAAATTACTTTATTATGGAAAACCAAATATAGAAAAGAAAGAACTAATATTTTCTCCTCGAGAATTTGTCCATCGGATGTTTGCTTTAGTTTTTCCCACCAAATGGAAAAAATATACCAAGGTCCCATATTATAAGTGGTTAAAAATAGATTTTTCTATATACCATTTAAATTTCAAATTATTTGGAGTCATTTGAAAGATGTTATGTCCATCTTAATATAACTATCTTTTTCTGGCCGCCGAGCACTATTCCACCAAACACACTTAGACCCGTTCAATATCGGAATTAGTGAAAGTATTTCTACTTGAAATTTAAATTAATGTTTCCAATTACATTCAAGTTTAGAAAACATATATAATAAATCAATATTGCGGTAGGTAGCTCGTGGTATGGATCATTTAATGAGGTAGGGTCTCTTCTACCAAATAGAAACACACTTCACATTGATATTTTTTTTCAGCATGTGGGTGTTGGAAATGGCACTACTTCTAGAAAATTAATTTGTATAACATGAAAACTGGAATCATAAAAAAGTAATCACTTTAATTGGATAAAAATTTTATATGATATGAATAAAAAATAGAAGCAACATAATAATGCTAAATTTCTAGATTTAATAAATTTTCACAATTAATCACAAAATCCATAAAAAATAAAAAAATGATGAAAATAATATCAAATTGATTAATTTTTTGGGATTAAATCAATGAAATACATATTTAGAAATATGAAAATATAATCTTTATCAATTATTCCACAATTAGCACTTGGGCTCTTTGAAAAACAAACATCAATATCAAATCAAAGAAAATTTAAAACAGATATCCTTGAGATCCAACATTTTAACACCAAGAAGAAAAAGATATTATGCCTCATAAAATACCATTATAACAACTTATCAATTCATATAATTAAATATTTTTCGTTTTAATTTATAATCCCATGCACACAAAACACTTACCTCACTTTTATTTTCTCTCAATATATAAATTTTAGATTTCAACAATGTCGTTTCCATCCAAACTCATGCAAGGGTCACCATAGGTTTGATAAATTCCTAAATATCTACATGATATTCGTCAAAGTCATGTGTTCATCATGGGGAATTTTTAAGATTGTTTATTTTCTTTTGGTTGTTAGTTTTTTTATTTGAAAATGTCTTAATATGTATAAGGTGTGCTTCGATCTTTTTGAAGAAAAATTTCATGATTTTAATTTTCACTCAAGAATGGTCTCCTCCTCACTCCCCTTTGCAAAAAATTAGTTTCATCATCATGAATAGTCTATGAAATTTCACAAAATTCAACATTTTAGAAAATAATTATAATCTTCTCATACATATTTTTCTTGAGAGCTCAAGATAAGAACAAATTTCTTTCCCCAAAAGAAGATCTAGGAAGGCACACCATCTTTTATCATGAAAGCGCTAGAAAGGAATATCTTTTTTACATGAAAGAATTATTTTTTCAGTAGAAAAATATTCTCTTAAAAATTTTATTTTCTACTTAATTTATCTATAAATGAGGTATCACAATAAAATATCTCTTCCCTCAAACATAAGTTCAACTAGATTATGCAATTCCCCTTCATGATCATGTTGGATAAGGAAACTTTTCATGTAATTTGGCTAACCTAAAATGTTGTTTGTGGATTCTAAGGGATAAAAGGATTAAATTTTCATGGTAGTCCCTTATAAAATGGATTCTTAGAAAAGGGGTATCTCAATCCAATGAAATTCATCAATCATTTAAAACACGAGTACCTTAAAACCTCAATTTTTCAATAGAAATAAATTAGATTATGGATAGATCAAGTAGATATGTTTCTTAAAAGAAGTGTGGCGAATGATAAGTTATGAAAAAAATGGATTAGAACCCTCACATGAAATAAATTTCAGTGACAAAAACATTGATATGTGGCATGGGATTTAAAAAAGAGATTACTTTTAATGAAATATCTTAATATTTGAACATTAAACAAGTCATTTTCAACATTAATTTAAGCTCAATTTCGTGGGATAATTATTTTCACTCATAAAAATGGGTTCGAAAAATGGTGAAGAGAATCATTGAAACTCAAAATTTGGAAAAATAAAAAAATTAAATAAAAATGGACACAAAATTTGGGAAACAAACATCTTTTTTAAAAAATTGAAATTCATAAATTTCAAATTATTAAACTAAAAAGGCTACCTCCCCACCCACATAGATGATCTCATGTATGAAATGAATTAAAATGGATTTAAAACATATATATATTTAAAATATAATCATAGTAATAAAGAAAGTGTAAAGGAAATGTACAACCTGACATATTGGTAGTGAATCATTGAGTTATGCTTCAAAGAGTTTCACACTAATAACATACAAGAAAAAAAACAGAAAAAAACATTACAAATTTATTGGGAGAAAATAAAAAAGGATAAGAATGAGAAAATTAAGATATATCTAAGTTTAATTCCCCATGTAGTCCCATGGTTTTGACTATCTCTAGATAGGTAGTTGCAGTTGGCTCTCTCTAATCTGATGGTGGGTGGAGTTTCATTAATATGAACCACTACAAGTATTTCTAACAATCCTTTATTTCTTTATTCTTATTGAGGAGAATTCAATGTATATAGTACACTATATCATCCCCCATTTCAATGTGGTAGAGTTTTCATAGTGGGGGTAAGATAATTAATGAGTCCTACACTTTCTTGGTTCCACTATCACTATTTCTTCATCATTCTCCAGTGGTTTATAAGGTATTCCACAACAAAAGAATAGTCAACGGGAAATTCAGGTTGTAATTCTATTTGAATAATTTGAAAACATGATGAATATATATAAATTTATTCCCTTAAAATGATTGAATATTTTTTATCTATTTACTCTAACAATTAAAATTTAGAATCCTTTTGACCCCCCCCCCCAATATGTTTTAATGATGTTCATGGAGCTTTATATGTTCCTTATCAGCTGTAGCTTCTTTTTCATCCGCATTTACCTAGGAAATAGTTGTGTTGACCGAATATAAAAATTTCATGAAAGTGGAGGTGATACTCAATTCATATTCAATAAAATTTGAATATAATAACTTTAGGAAAATATTTTCTTTCTGGTTTTGTTCGGATTCAATTTCGTCTTTAGTAGAAAGAACCTCTTGGAGTTCAGTAGTATCAAATGAAGGAAGGTAGTCAGGACCCTCAATTTCTTGGATATCCTCAGAAAAATATGGGAAGACTAAGGAAGAATATTTTTGTTCCTTTTATAAATTATAAAATTATATAATGTATTGGGAGAACTCAGTTAGCTCCCAGTTCATCACTTCAAAAATTTTCTTTGTTCGTGTCCTCCCTCAGGCCAGCTAAGAATTCATTGAATATCTGCTCCCCATTATTTGATTTCAGAATTAACCTCACCTATCGTTCAATAATTGAAACAACAGACTTTATAGACAAGGGTTTGATATTAATTGGTTCTTTCACTTATAGGTAATTATTCAATGAATTAATGAAATGATCATTTGAAAACATATGAAAAATTTGAATATTTTTATTTTTTTGTAAAGTGTTAAATGTTTATAGTTATATTGTTGCACTAAATCCCCAAAAATGATGCCATGTTTTGACAGGTCCCTATAATGGGGTGTGGAAAAATAATTATATCCTAATTTAAAATGATGTATAGTAGTAAAATTTAGTAGCCTCCAGAGATGAGTGCACAAAAATCAATATTTCCCATTAAATTTAAGGAACGAGGTGGTGATTTTTTTTGATATTTATTGATTTAAAAAAAAGGAATCATGAAAAAGGTATATAGTTTAAGAATATTAATGTGAACAAGTTGAGTGAAAAATTTATTTAAAACTATATGAAAATAATGATCCGGTCACGAAAAATTAAAAAATTTTAATTCTATCATAGTTCTAATTTATCCGATTATTTTCCACTTTGTCGATAAAAGTGAGATTCCACAATCACATAATGTCACTCCTTTAGTGAAATGGAAATGATAAGAATAAACTGTTACAAAATATTATATTAGTATACCCTCATCCAAATTTTTGATAGAGTTATATTGAATACCCTCAATTGAATTAGGAAATTTGAAATCTAGTATTTTTTATCTGAAAAAATCAAGAATAGCCACTACCCCTTCTACATGTACATGTGATCAACGAGTACTTCAACACCAAGAACTAGTCTAGTCTATTGTATATAAACCAGTACCTAGTGAAGGGAGATATTTATCATTCACCAAATCAATTATAATAATTCTAATAATATAATTTAAAATCAAATAGCATCAGATAAGATAATAAAATATATTATTATAATTTGTAAGCAACTTCTGAGAAAAGAGAAAACGATCTTAAACCATTAATAAAAGAACACAATAACTAATAAAGAGAAACGATATCCTCCCCCAATCACATAGAGTATTACTCAAATATGGTAAGGGTAATTGTGAATAATGGGGAATAAAAAGGGATTAAAATATGAGGAAGAATAAAATAGAGAAAAGAAAAACCATAAATTTTCTCCTCCAAAATTATTCCATCAGATTTTTTCTTCATTTCTACCAACTAGATGGTTGAAACATACTGAGGTACCTTTTAATAATATATTCTAAATGATTTCTGTTATCAATAATTTATATTTTAAATCATTTTGATCTGTTTCAAATAATTTATGTATGCCTTAAAAGAACAGAATATTTTGGGCCACTGAAAACTATTTTACCAACCCCAAATTGATCAACTCAGTGTTGGATTTAATGAAAGGATTTATCCTTAAAAATAAAATCTAATCTTATGATTTGATACATATTTCGAACCAATATTTAGTAATCCCATTAAAAGGTAGGTATCCAATTATATGACTCATTTAATGTGGTAGGTTCAGTTCTGCTGACCAGAATTTTCTTTTCACATTGATAAATTTATTTGGGTATGTTGGTGTTTGAATTAGCTCTAGTTCAAGAATAATAATTTTTATCCCAAAATAAAAGAAGACTAAAAAAACGAATCACTTGAATTGGATCATGATTTTACATGTTGTAATTGAAAAATAGAAGCAACAAAAAACTGTTATATATCAAGATTTAACAAATTTGAACATTTAAGCACAAAGTCCACAAAAAAATCATAAAATGATAAAACTCAACTCAAATTGATTAATTTTATGGGATTAAATCAATGAAAAACGAATTTAGAAATACTAAAATACTATCTTTATCAATTCCCCCATACACAACACTTGGACTCTTGGACTAGTAAACATCAAATATCAAATCAATGAAAATTTAAAACACATATCCTTGAGATACAACAATTTAAATCCAATAAAAAATATGTAATTCCTCATAAAAAAAATTCAGGATCTTTATTCGAATAATTAAACATATTTCTAATTAATTTATCATATCATGCACACAAAAAAAATTACCTCACTTTCTTTTTATCTCATAACATATATGTTAGTTTTCAATTATATATTTCTCATCCAAAATCATATAAGGGTAACTGTAGGTTTGATAAATTTATAAATCTCCACTCGATAAGAGACAAGGAAATGTGTTAATTATGGGGAATTGCCCATATTTTTATGTGGATTTAGGTTTTTTGGATTTTTATATTTATACATTTGAGGATAAATAAGAAGGGGTTGGCTCTTTATTGATGAATAATTGCAAGATTCTAATTTTCACTAATGTACAATCTCGTCCTCACAATCCATAGAAGAAAATATTCTCCGTTATCATAAAAATGCAATGAAATTGAAAAATATTCCACATATTAGAAATAAAATTCATTCATCTCAAGAATATTTTTCTGGAATTCTTTAGAGAGGAACACCTCTCATTTTTCAATGGAATCTTTAGAAAGACTTAACTTCTTTAATCATGAAATCTCTAAAAAGGCACATATTATTTTACATTAGAGATTGAATTCTTTAGTAAAAAATCATCCCTTCAACATTTTATTTTCCACCCAATGTATCACCAAACAAGGTATTACAATACAATATTTATTCCTTCACACTCATATTTATCTATATTATGAACTTTCACATCAGGATTAGGTTTCATAGAAATGTTTTTCTTGAAACGTGGATAACCTAAAAATATCGTCATAGATTATAAGGGATACATGGATTAAATTTTCATGGTAGGCCATTATTAAAAGGATACTTACAAAAGGGGGATTTAAAACCAAATAAATTCCTCAATCATTTAAAACACAATTACCTAAAACTCTCAGGTTTAGATTGAAATAAATCAAATTATGGTTAAATAAATCATGGTATGGTTCTATCAATAAGTTAGGTGAAAGATAATAATATGAAAAAAAAATTGGGAATCCACATAGGAAAGAGATTTCGCTAATAAAGACAGTGATAAGTGGCATGATATTCAAAAATCAATGTTTGTTTCATGAAATTTCTAAATATTTGTACTTGAAACATGTCATTTGCCACTTTCATTTACACATAGTTAGATGGGATTCTTGTTTTCAGTCATGGATGTGGGTTTCAAATTTTTTGATGAGAATCATGTCATCTTAAATCTTTTAAAAACACACAAAAATTCAAAAAGGGACACAAAATTTAAAAAAAAATATATTGTTTGGAAAAATAGAAAAATAGAAATTTGAAAAACCTAAAAAAAAGGTTCCCACCTCTACACTTAAATTATGCAGTGTACATAATGAACTAAAGTGGATCATTCATGTAAAAGTATTTTAAATTTAAAAATAATAAAAATGAATGTGTAAAGGAGATGTAAACCTGACTTATTGGTAGTGAAACATTGAGTAAATCTCTTTAGTTATTCGCACTGATAACCTAGAAGAGAAAAATTGAAAATAAAACAAATGAAATTTATTATGAGAAAAGGAAATAGAAATAGAATTTGAAAAGAAGGATATATCTTGTTTTAAACCCCCAAGTGGGCCTTGGTTTTTGACTGCCCCCAAATGGTTAGTTTTAGTTTGTTATTCCCTATCTGATAGTGGGGGAGTTTTATTAAAATGAACCACCACATGTTGTTCTTCCCAACATGAATTTATTATTTCCTATTTAGGATAATTCCTTGTATAGTTTTCACTATATCCTCCCCCTTTTCAATGAGGTAGATCTTTCTTGGTGGGGGTACAATTTTGAATGAGTCCTCCACTTCCTTGGTTTCCACTTTCTATCTTTCTTTATCATTCTCCAGTGGCTTCTTAAGGTATAATTCATCCAAAGAATAATGAAATGGAAACGAAGAGTGTAATTAAATTTTAATAATATTAAAACATGACGAGTCAACATAAAATTATTCCCTTTAAAATTAAGAATATTATGTCTCTTTTCACTAGGTAAGTCTACACTGTTATCCTCTTGAAACCCCTCCAATAAGTGTTCATCAAGTTCATGGAGCTCCATATGTTCCTTATCGGGTGTAGCTTATTTTCCATCCTCATCCACCATGTAAATAGATATGCTAACTGAATATTAAAATTTCATGTAAGGGGAGGAGAAAATAAATTCAGATTCATTAAAATTTTAATATAAATAGGTCATAAAAATATCATCTCCCTATGTTTGTTCGACTTCAATTGCTTCTTCCGTGGAAATAACCTCTTTCATTTGCATAGTAGTTGATGGAGGTAGGTAGTCGGGCTCCTCAAATTCATGGATCACCTTACAGAAATCAGGGATGACTAAGGGAGAATATTCTTGGTCCCTATATGAATAATAAAATTCTAGAAAGTAATGGGAGAACTCAGTTAGCTCCCAGACCATCACATAAAAAAATTTCCAGTTCATGTTTCCCCTCAGGCCATGTATAAATTATTTGAATATACTCTCCCCATTATTTTATGTTAAAAATAACCTCACCAGTCTTAAAATAACATAAAAACCATCCTCCATCAACAAGAGTGAGATATTAATTATTTTCCATCAATTGTGATTAATTATTCGATTAACTAAGGAAATGATAATTTGGAAACATCATGGAAAAAAGAATTTTTTTGTAAAGTGAAAAATATTTATTATAATTTTGTGGAACTTTATTTTTAGAAATGATGCCTTATTTTGACACATTCCTCTAGTGGGGTATTGAAAAATATATTATTTAAAAATTAAAATGATATATTGTGGTACAACTAGGTTGTCTCAAGAGAGGAGTTTGCAATAATAAAGTTTGTAACTAAAAATTTAGAGAATTGAGTGGTGATTTTTTTAAAAATTGATTAATTTTAAAAATAAAAGAATCTAAAAAGAGGTAACTAATTTAAGAATAATATTGATAACAAGTTGATTAAACACGTTATTTAATTTATAATAGAATGATGATCATATCTGTGTCAGTTCTCAAATTTTAATTCTATCATAGTTCTATCTTATCCAATTCTTTTCTACTTTTTTGATAAAGGTGAGATTCCAAAATTGCTTCATCTCACTCCATTGGACAAATGGTAATGATAATAATAATCCTTAACAGAAGATTATATTGGACTACCCTCTTTACTATATGTGATATAGTTTTAGAGAAAACCCCAAATTGACTTAGGCAATTTCCAATCGGTTATTGTTTGTCCCAAAAAATAATGACTGACCACTACCCCTCCTACAGATACTGGTGACCACTGAGTACTTCAACTCCAATAACTAGTCTAATAAATTCTATATAAACCAGTACATAGTAGAGGTAGATATTTATCATTGAGTAAATCAATAATAATAATAGATTATAAAATCAAATATGATCACATAAGATAATAAAATCATTTACTAGAATTTGAAACCAACTTCTCAGAAAAGATAAATGGATCTTAGACCATTAAAGAAAGAATGAAATAAATAAAAATGGTAAAACATATCCTTCCAAAATCATATAGATTATTACCCCACTATGGTAAGGGTAATTGGGAATAAGGGTGATGAATAAGGAATTACAATATCAAGAAGAAAAAATTGAGAGAAGAATGAACATAAATTTTCTCCTCCATAATTATTCCTCTAGATGTTTGAATCAGTTTGTTCCACTATATGGATGAAACATACTAATTCATCTTCTTAATAGATTTTAAAAATTTATTTGGTTATAATACATTTAAATTTCTAATAATATGGATCCATAAAAAAAATAAGTTATGGTATAGTTAAAAGAGTTGACTTTTTCTAGAGGTTGAACACTATTCAACCTACCCCACATTTACAGGTTCAGGATCGGTGTAAATGAGAGGATATATCATTGAAATATAATTTGAACCTTAAAATTCAAATCATATTTATAAACATTTTGAAATCATCCCATATGAATGTATGTATCCTGATATATGACACATTTAATGTTGTAGGGTCCATTATGCCGACTAGAAAAAACTTTAAACATTGATATATATTTTTGGGCTTGTGGGATTTAGAATTGGCTGTTGTTTCTGAAGAATAATTTCTATACCACAAACACTGAAAGCCTACAAAAAAAGAATGACATTAAATGTAGAAAAAATTTAGATGTTTTTATCAAAAAATAGAAGCATAATTAAACATCAATATGTCAATATTTAACAAATTTTTACATTTAATCCCAAACTACACAAAAAATCAGAAAATAATGAAATTAGATCAAATTGATTAATTGTTTTGGATTAAATCAACAAAAATCATATTTTAAAATATGAAAATTTTATATTTATCAGTCAACTATTGATGATGAATTACACAAGTATGTTTTTTCTAAAAGTTTTATAAAATATATTTAGGGATTATTACTTTCTTGATTTGTTAAATACATACAGAGATGGTGTATTTCTAATATTTTTGCAATGGTAATTTGATTATGAGGGAGAATTCTTCATTTTTTTAAAAATAAAATAAAATAAATTCTAGAGTTATTAACTACTGAAAATTCCATTCTTTGGAGGTTCAACATGTAGATAGGAAATGATATATAATCAAGGGTTATCAGGTTAATGTTTCACACACATATATATAATTCGTGACATGGGAAACTATTGTAGTAGCAGACATGATAGTGATGGATAGTGTGAAAACATACAATTCAAAGAATAGTTATCCAAAATGTTTTTTTAATACCATAAGAAGAAATTGAAGGTGTTTTAGATGAAATACATAAATATTTTATTAGAAGCATCTTAGGTGAGAAGAGGTAATATTTTTTTAATATGGAATAAATTTTTATTTAATTTCTATCCAGTACTAAAATTTGACCTTGTTATAAATATTGAATGTTGGTTCATTTGAAGAATATTTTGTGATTTATCTTGATTATATATTTGAGGAGAATAATATATGATGTCACATTTATGGATATTAATTTATAAATAGATGTAATTTGGGTCAAAAAACTAAGGGAGGATGGAAAATCACTAGATATAGTAGGGATGAATTATGGTTGTTGAATAAGTGGTTGAGGATGTTGGCTGGAGTAATATATAAAGAGAAGATGGTGAATAGTCCTTTAAAAAAACAACGACTATGATGGTAATTATAAAATAAAATAAAAACCAATAAATAAATATAAAGGGGAGATGAAATATGATATTAAGTAAATATAAATATACTAATGAACTAAATTTATGAATACACTAAAATATTATTTTAGAGATTATGAAGGACATAACCACAAGAATGTCCATTAATGAAAATAAAAAGATCAGGATAATTTAAAAATAAGTTAAATGATGTTTCAAATGATATTAAGTGTATAAAAATTATGAGATATGTGATTGAAAATATTTATACAATAGAAAATGTAAAAAAAATTATATAGGGAGAGGGATTAGATAAGGGAGTTAGAAATAGCTCAGTGTGCTCCGCTAGGTCTCTTCCCCTCAGGTTGAGAGGATTGTCTTATTACTCCGATGATTTTAATAGATATTTGGAAACTAATTATTCTCTTTTCTTTTCACTGGTGTGATAAGAATCCTATATCCCTCAGGTCTGTGGTTGTGATAACCCTCAGGTACATTTTCTTTAACTAATGAACCCATACCACCCCCCCCCCATTTTCAATATTGATCACAAATTATAGATGGGTGGTGGGAAAAGATTATTTTTTATAAAAACATTTAAAATTATTTCCCTAATCCCTAAAAAAGGATAATAAAATTGAGGGAACATATATTTGGGAAAGTATAGAGAGAGTTTGATGTTGAGAAATGAAATTGGCTATTCAGAGGAATTTTTGAGATCACCGAAGATTATGTGTATGGGTTTATATGAATCAATTGAATAGTGGTTTCTATACTTCCAAGCCCCCAATAATTAAATTTTATATATTCAAAAACTCATAAACTGGTAATATAATATTTTCCAGCATTAATCATCATAATATATAATTTCAGATAAATAAGGCCGAATGAAATTATGATTTATTGAATGGAAGATAAATGCCACCAACTAGTTGAATGATCTCACTAGCTAGCTAGTAGAGTTACATGAAAAATCATTGCACATTATACTACCACCAACTAGTTGGTGCTCCTACAATATATAGATATGGGACTCCAATTTTAGGGGTGGATCTATTAATCAGAACCAGCTAGCTAGTGGCACTAAACTAGCTTGCCAATGAACCCTACAATAACTTCTCCATAGTCCTCTACTTTACTTACAAGATTCCATTGAGTATTTGAGTATTTATTAAAATAAATCATTTTTCCCATAATAATTAAATTATTTTAATAAATATGTTTAACTTTCTTTGAATTTCATCAATTTGTCCATTAAAAACAAGACATGGTATTAAATTTTCATTAACAATTGACAAATAAAATAAACTATTAGTTATTGTGATAACTGTTTGTGATCATTACAAAATCATGATAGAGGTTATTACAAAAACCTCACCATTTTTTAGGATCTTTAAAAATTAATATAAAATGATATATCAAGAATAAATCAAGAGTAAACCATCCATTCAATGTAACTAAATCTATTAATGTTCAAAATAACTAAAAAATATATATTCAATATTATTGAGATAAAATATATTGATTCATACCACTTTGAAACATAGAAAATTTCCCCCCTTATATATAATACATTTTATCCCACTTTAAATTTATACAAATCACCCCTTAATTATTATGGAATAAGATATAAAGAGAGTAAAATAATGATTATTCCATATAAAAAAGATATACATTCAAAAAAGAAAATATAATTGATACGTTCAATACCATCTCGCCCTTCAAGATTATCATAATATTTAGAAGTATTTGGAGAATATGGAATGTAAAACATAGATAATGCATAAGATAGAAATAAGAAAATACATGAGATTGATTATATGAATAACATTTATGTTTAATATTCTCATAATCATAAATTATTTGGATATGAAAAGAAAAATATAAAAATATAAAAATTAAATAAAAATACTGATTTTATATATTTTTAATAATTAAAGATCATACTTAAAAAATAAATCTGTAAAATAATTTCAAAAATAATAATTTTAAAAAAAGATAAAAAATATATATTGATTTTGAAATTAAGATATAGATAAGAAATAATAATATGAAATTTGAAAAATGAACTTATTCTCTTTAATAATCCTTTGAAAAAGAAAACATACATTTTCATTTTACCAAAATCAAAGAGCTAAATCTATGAGATAGAGAGAGAGGATAAATCAACAAATGAAGTTAAAATGGGATGAATTTGCAACTAAGAATAACAAGACCCCCAAAATAAATAGATATATCCATATTTCAAAAAACAAGGCTTCCAATCAATTTTTGTACTTAATAATGAAATTAAAACATCTGCCCAAGGTATAGTAAGAGAATAATATTAATATCAATGAATTTAAGACAGAAAATTTACATATACATCAACGATTTCAAGAGAATACAATTAAATACATATCAATGATTATATGATAAAATATTAATGACATTTCATGTTACATATTATAAAAGAGTCTAATTCCAAATTGAAAATAAGTATTCAAATATTTAAAGAAAATATATTTCCAAAAATATTGAAGAGGGAAATTAAAATATACTGTCATGGTAAATTTAATAAAAATAAATAAAACAAAAGAGGTGAACTCTACCTTAGAAAGACATTTAATGAAATATGTAATGAAAACATTATAAAAGATGCAATAAGAAGTATTATTTAAAAACCATGTCATGAAGTATCAAATTTAGGTATATGATTAATAATAAAATATCATAAATTTAATTATAAAAATTCTTATTCAATTTACACATAACAAAAATATAATTAGATGTATATTGTCAAAATAAGAGTGTCTATGTATAGTATAATCATAATCATCCTCCCAACTAAAAAATATTTAGTACCATCAACCAATTTTAACATTCAAAATACATAGGAAAAATTTGTATCATGATGGATTATAACATTAGTTTTGATTAATAAAAATTCATTGAGAATATTCCTTATGATATATTAACATATTCTAGTTGTGTGGCACTTGAAAATCTAAAAAATGATATCCTTTTGTTACCTAGATTTGGGGTCTGACAATGTTTTCTATATGTTTTTTATGTACCCATATTTTTTATAACATGATTATCTATTATATATATGTGTGAATAAATATAAATAGATTCTAGTATACCGTATCCAGAATTTTTTTAATCACACTTGTAAAAAAGATTCTGAAATTTCTGACTATGTTTAATTTTTTTGGACTATCCCATTAAAAAAGTGGTTTAAAAAATAGTTGAAGTTGAAAAATAAATTCTGGAATTACTTTTAAACAAATTAAGAGGAAACTATAATGTCCATATATTTTTCACTAATGGGGAATTGAGTGAGTATATTTTTATGCTCTTTGATTTGATATTCTAAATTCTCATAAAATGATTGTTGTTTTAATTTTCAAACCAAATAATTTTTTATCATTAGAAAAGAGATCTATATGTTAAATAAAATGTATTTTTAATATTATTTTTAATTATGTTCTATGATAAATGTTTTTTAAAATGAGTTTACTGCAATAATTTTTAATTTCATTTTTATCATAACTATATATCCATTATCGGGACGGTTAGATTATCATGAGAAAGAGGTTGAATGCGATGAATAACAAGAAGACTGAGAACTAACCTCATCACCTACCTCCATAAGATAAATATTAGATTTAGGTATTTAGTTACATGAGGAGTTTTACTATGTCATCTCCATAGAGTTATCACTTGAACTCTAGATTGAAACATTAGAGATTTCATGCATTTGTTATTTTGTTACAACTTATTTTTGTAGATGGTGTAATTTGGTCAAATATAACCTTTTTTTACATTTATAAAATTTCAAATATTTTTCTATAATATAATTTTAATTTCTAGAACCAGGATATAGTTTCTTTAATAATGCCATTTTATTCAATATATCAGTCTTGTGTTCAATCTCATATTCTTTATTAGATGAATCATCATCATTAATGTATATAAAAATAATAATTATTTTCTTTTCTTTCGATCCCTTTTCATCTATATATCTTTTAGCAAATTGATTCTTCAGCCTGATTTTTATGTCACAAAAGAGATGATGAGTGGTTCAAGATGATTATTTTTTGATGAATTCTACTCCTTGTATAGTCATTAAATTAATATCCCATAATAAGGGTAAAACCTAGACAATCTTATCAACTATAATTTCTCTAGAAAAAGTATAATGAAGAGATATTTGATCATAAAAAATTTAAAAAAACGTTGGAAACATAATAATAATAGATTCTGTTGGATTCATACATATACATTCAAAATATTTTATACACATTTATAGTCTAGTATATTTAACATTGTTGGTTTCTTCATGAGTATATTATGTACATTTCTAGTTACAATTTTTTATTTTTCATATAGAAATATTATTAAAATAATTTCTTTTTCAAATCTATACTGAATTGGAGTTATGACATTACAATTTAATTAAAAAAATCAAAATATCTACAAGATTATATTTTTCCTTTTTATAGTATAAATATAAACATGCATAAATCATTTCCACATAGGATGAAATATAGATCTAGGAATTGTTGTAAATAATTTCTTCAAATATATATAATTATATCCATCAACATAATGAGCATGCCTGATAGAGTGTCCTTCGAGAGAATCATTAGTGTTTGAAAAATGTGTCACTTTATAAGGGAAAACTGTTCTAATCGATATGGATTTTAAAAAACCATTATGGAAAACATGATCACTTTTTTTGAAAAGATGGATATTTTGATAAAAACACAAATATCACAATTGATAACTATTTCTAGTTATTGTAGAATAGGGATAGGAGGACTAGTGAATATATATATTTTAAAAAATAATGAGTACTTTGGAAATAAAAAATTAAAATAAAATACAAAAAATAGACATTAATTATATTGAAAATATAATACTATGTAAATATAATTTGATTAAATAACCCAATTGATAAATGTTAAAAAATATTAACTTACAAATTAACAAGAACATGAGTTCATATTTATTAATTAAAGAGGGTACAAAATATTATGACTATTTCAATATGAAAATTTTGAAGTAAATTTGTAGAGAAGATAATTAAGATTTATCATATCAAAAATATGATTTTTTTGATCCAATATGAGTTCCCAATGATGAAAGTAAATAGGGAGAGAAATATTTGTAAAAAGTGTCCTAAAATTGCTCAAGACGAGACCCTAAGTCTCCTCAGATAAAGTTGATAGGTTTATCTTATTACTGCAATGATTTTAATAGAGACTAAGTAACTAATTTCTCTATTTTTAAATGTTTTGAAACGAAACCTATCTCCCTCACACTTATGGTTGTGAAAACCCACTTGAACTTCTTTGGTTGGCAAGGAACACATCCCTTAGTTTTTGTAATTGGTACCCATTATAGATAAGGCGGTGAGAAAATAAATATTCTACTGGTAAAAATCCATTAACAATTTTCACCTGTACCTCAGAATATGGATAATAAACTTAAGAAGAGATATATAATATAAAATAGATGATATCCTTTGAGAATTAGAAATAAAACTATCTCTTGAGAAGAATATTTTAGATCACCAAAGATTCAGCCTAAGGGCATATTTGATTCGATTGAAGATTTGTTTATATATTTATAATCTATTAGGGGTTCCAATTTATAACCTTCAAAAGTCCTTTTAGGGGTTTTAAATCCATCTGGATCATTTACCATCATCGAAGATAATTTAAGACCTACATAGTCCATTGAAATTATGATTTATAACTTTCTATACTGATGGGACCATCTTGCAGGATGATGTAACATTCTATGAATTCTATCATAAAATTATTATAAACAATTTTTTTTAATTGTTAGGAAGTAATTACCCCATTTTTTATTAGATCAACAAAAAACCCCTCACATTTTTCTTGACAGAGCGATCCCATTACCTGACTCGTAGGCCTAGTAAATATAAAAACCCATGAAAATATGATCTGAAGGCTCAAAACACAAGTCCACCTAGATAACATGATGGTCCATATTTAGAAATATATTTTTTAACAATTAATATAATATATGGTATATTTTAATATATGCAATATTTTAAAATGTTTAATACTTTTTAGTAAATTACATAATTTTTTTAATACGTTAATTTTAAATATTTAAGTTATAAAAATACCACATTAATAATATTTTTACACTTTCCCAACAAATAATATATATTGATTTTTTCTAAAAACAACATAAATTTTATATTTAATAATTTCAAAATTAATACTTAGACATAATTATTTTTTAAAATTTAAAAGATTATAAATATTACATGGGTTTTATTTTAATTAATGGATTAGAAAATATTAAATGATATTGTATTAAAAATATAAATTTTAATGTTATAATGATTATAAAAATTATATTAATAATGAGAATATAAAGTATACTAATATTAAAATATAAGTTTTAAATAATAAAATTAATGGAATTTATCAATTCAATAATAGAGAAATAAATTTTTATGAATATAAATAATTTCTATCTGATTAAAGGATATTAAAAATATGAGATTAGTATAACTGATATTAAGAAAATAAGTCTTTATCCTCAAAAAAATCCTATGTGATTATAATTATAAAATAATATTATAAATACCAATGATTGTAATATTAATTAAATAATATAGTGAATTGTTTCTAATAAATTTATTTCATGATATAATATCATATATAATTATATTCAAATTGTTTTTCAAACACATTTGATGTCACAACCCGTCTTCGAAGGATTGTGTTGTGACTACCCCAAGCCCGCATCTTATATCTTGTGGGCTGGAGACTAGCACCAAGTTGGCATATCCCACAAATATAAGTTTGTTGCCTATGTATCAGAACACACACACACACGTCTCTAATACAAGACTTATAGAAATTTAAAAAAAACCACAATGCACGGATGCACTAATAACCAACCACATTATACAACAGGTAAGTAATGTATAGGTAGGTAAATTGGGCCATAATATAACTCTAAAAAAAGAAAGACTGCTACAAAATCCTACCAACTAACTAGGGTACCGAATCACCTATAAAAAGATGTAGGAAATACCTCAACACCTCTAATCTCACAAAGAAATTTCCGGTCCCATTCATGGTCCAACTCCTCCTAGGACTCCATCAAAGAATCATTCATTTGTACAGGACATGACACATGCGGGAAAGGCCTGTGTGTTGGTGAGTAAAACAATACATAGTAGGAAAACCCAAAACCACAAAGGAAAAACAACAAAATAATTCACAATTATCTCTACCTATGTATACTCCCTTACATATACCTAGAACATCCAGATATACTCATAACCAGCCACAAGGTAAAAGGACAAGTCACAGCCAATCATCAGCCACTGGATTCCCATTAAAGAATGATCATTTAGGAAGACCTCACTCCATATGCCTTCATGCCATTAGGGACTCTTACAAGAGGTCCCACTAATTTAGGCCAACCTATTGAGAAAAAAATGGTCAAGATTATGAAATATAGAGAGGGAATTATTTGAGAATACTGTGAACCCAATCTGTATTACACCTCAATGTAGGGGATTCTCAGAGAATACCATGAACCCTACTGATGTAGAATGTAATGTAGAGGATTCCCATGAATACCACAAGGCCTATGGATAGGGCCCATGTGATGGAGGAATGACACCCTACTCTCAGTTGTCACGTCAATACACAACAACTCCACCAGGGGTGAAAGAGTGTCACTCCAGTACCAAATAGAATTCTACAACTCTATTTGGGGCTCGTCCCCTTGAGGGTGTTTCTATGTAATGTAATACCAAACCCTTGAGGAAAGAACCTTGTTGATACACTAAAACTATGATGGTATAAACAAGGAAAACAAAGAGCCTCAAGCGCTCTTGACGGGAGTACATGACGTGTCTCAGGGGGCACACGATGTGTCCATATTTCCCACGACTTTTTTTGTAGAAGAGCCTCGCACAAAAAGTAGTGTCCATATACATGTTATGGTTAAGAATGCACATGGTGCGTAGAGAGACACATTATCCTCTCAGTGTAATATGTATGTGTCTGCATGAGTGTACACGGGATGCCTCATTAATTCTGGAACATCCTATGTTCGGGTTTGGAAAAATCTTGACTAACATGTGGGGATCTTCGTTGGCTGGATGTGATATAAAATTTCCACTCATATGTCTCTTCAAAAGGGAACAAATTTCTAATCTGTTCACACTTTTGGGATCCTTGCATAAAAATGATTGAAATATACTATTCATGTGCCACAAATGGACTTCCAATTAAAGTCACATTTCACCATATAATTCATGAATTGTAATTCCTGGGGACCATGTCTCTATCCCAAATTAAAATAAATAGATCACACCATTGTGATCCTGATCAAAAAATGAACGAGATAGAATATTAATTTTCCGAAATTGAACACCCAATGAAAAATTCTTATTTCACTCAATTATGCTCGAATGGAATATCATCGGCCCAAAACATGTGTCCAAACTAAATATCAATCATTGGCCTTGAAATGGCCATAATAAATCCAAAGTCATAATTTTGCTGACATTATATAAATTTGACATATCGGTTAAAAGATATAACTGAAACAAGGATTTATTAACAATGTAATAATAATAATAATGTTATCAAATTATATTATTATTATCATAAAATATTATTAAATTGATAAAAATGTGAATGATATTTGACATGTGGAGTCTTTCCACTCACACATCCCACCATGGCGCCTCTCACCCATTCATTTCATTAAAATGTAATTTTATTATATTATTATCACTAAATGATAATAATATTACACACCAAATGCATTCACAGTGGACTCCCAAGAACCTTATCTCCCTTTCACCATGAACAAGTAGGCAGATCCATCACTCAGATTTATTTATTATTAATTTAAAATTATATTATTATTTGTAATTAGTTATCATGATTGATAATTGAAACCCCCATTCATGTGGTTTCATCGTAGGTGTTTGGTTAGAGGAGCACGCCACCTCTAGAATAGTGATACTGTGACAATGCTACCTCCCCTTAAACGCATCATTCGTGTCACCCTTCCATGACAACACCACACATGTTGTCAATCACAAAGTCAGAAATGATTTATTTCTAGTCATTCATCGAGTCACCGACCAAAATATATACGAGTGATAAATGGGTGAAGAACATTAGAAGAAAAACATGATAAGAAAACAAGGAACGAATCTTGGCCATAGTTTGGGTAGTCGATGACTCATTTGTGCTAGAATGATGAACAATAACTAAATAAATAAATCAACCCAAACATTATCAATTCCTATACCATAGGAAGATAAAGGAATTACCCAAATCAAAATATCAATCCATGAATTAACATGTTAGGTGATTAATTCATGTTCCCCTTCGATAATGAAAAAGTAGATAAATCGATAAAACCAACATCTTACCTCAATTTTGATTGATCATTGGTGAAGAACACATCTGTTAGTGATAAATCTTATCTGTTGCATCCACCTCCGGTCGATTAAACTCAATCCGATCACCGATCATCATCTGGTCTCAACCAACCAATAGAGAAGGGGTGGAAGATCCTCTCAATGATCCCAGGGTTATGCAGATAGCCTTAGTAATTTTCCATGATAACTTATTTATATTGGAAAGCAGTTTATTTCATTTATTTTAAAATTATTAAATAAATTACTTATTTTGACTAAATGCACTCACCAATAAGTGGTGCTTCATCAATGCATTCTGCATCGACCAACTTTTGTTCGCACCTAAAGAAAAAAATGGATTACAAACTCAATGGTGGTATCAAATTTTCAATACAAGTCCTCTTTCATGAGTTATTAGGATTTGAAAATAAAATAATTATTTTTAATTATTTTTTTTACAGTTACTTCCAAAAACTATCATTCACATTTTTCATGTGTCAACCAATGTTATTGATCACTTAAGGTAAATTCTCTACTCTAAACACAAATGTGCCATCATATTTCTGATCTGAGTACCCATTTTAGAGTTATTCCACTTTTTTATAAAATTTGAACACATGTGGAGTAGCACATATTTGAGCCTTCCGCTCCCATGTTCTCTTTTTAAGATCCACGTGCTACCTCTGAACATGCACCATTGGAAAAGATCATCCACTAAGGGTCCTTGATCTTCAATGGGTACTCAACCCATGTCACTCAAACGTCGATGTCAAACACACCTTAGGTTAGGATGTGAAATGGGTTATGCACATGTCTCATTAACTGTGACATGTTGAAAACGTTGTGTACCTGGTCCTTCTGTGAGGTAGATCCAATCTCTACACTACCTCACAAACTCTATACAGTACCGAAAAGAGCGACTATTAAACTCTAAGATAGATTTTGGCCATGGAAAAATCATTGTAACCATTGACGAGGTGAGAACCAGAGGAACACATGGTCTCCTTCACCGAACTCGAAAGGTATTATCTCTTAGTCAATATAAACAAAAGATTACAATGTGCATTCTTTATCATCTCCTAGCTGATAAGCACATTCTCTACAATATTCTCGTATAATCCCTTAAACAACTGGTATTTAAAGAGACAATCATGATATGAAAAATTCATCGATGAAACTCTATTACATTGAACTATCTCCAAAACATAGATACATCCCATGATCTCTGCTAAAATATTCTCTTGGGTAGTTAGGAAGTGGCACGAATCAGTGAGTTAGTCAACGATCAACCAGATGGTGTCGTGTTTCCAAGATGTATGTTGTAAACTCATCATGAAGGCCATCGATAATGCCTCCCACTTCCTTCCTGGTACCCTATGAATGATAAGGAAAAACCCCTTCCAAGAATAGGGGCTTGACACAAAGAGTTGAAAACCCACAAAACGGATTCAAAAATGTGATCAGCTTTTATATCAATATGTAATCCCAAATTTAACCAGTTCCATCATCCATGGTGTCCACCTTGAAACCCACATGCATATCCTGATGCACCTCGCCACTCTAGGAGTCGTATGCTACAACTGTGTGTCCTTTGAATAGAATGACATGATACTAACCTTTAGAATATCCATAAGGCGTATTCACTTTGGAAAACTAAGCATGTAAAGATTCATAGTCCGTATCACCAAGCTGTGTCTCCCTGGCTCATTTTAAAAGTGGATGGGTAAAAAAATGATTGGATATAAGCTTCTCTATCTCTATCCACAAAGGATAACCACAACGAGTCCAACCTCCCCAATGAATCATTCAATAAATGATAATTTGTTTCCTACAAAGAGCAATATGCTTCCACGGTACGATTCCTATGAGTACAGAAAAACTATATGTCATAGTCGTGGAGGAACTCTAAGCACCACCCCTTTCTCATCCCTGGTTATTATAAGATAAGACATACTTGAGAATGTTATGGTCAAAGTATGAACTGAATCACTCACTCATCAAGAAGTATCATCACATATTCAATGCGAATACTAATATTTCTAAATCCAGATCATGGGTCATGATGTTTGTTCGTACAGTCTCAACTAGCGTGAAATATGGGCAATCACCAATTTCCCCTGCATTAGGACACAACCATTCCTGGTTCCTGATTCATTTCAGAACACTACATGATTGAACCCATCTTCTGGTTACCTCAATATGTGAGTTCTTTTCAAACTCCATCTCAACCTTTACTGAATTCACTATAACTCCATCCTCTAAGAGGAACTATCCTAGAAAAAGAGACCTTATGAATCCATAACTGATACATAAAGAGCTTCTCTTTAATCTGGATCTCTCATAGTGTGTCCTACAATATTATTATGTGTCTTGCGTGCTCCTCTTGGGACACCAAGTACTCTAAGATGCCATCAATGAAGAACACCTTGTGCTTCCCAACTTGAAACACTAGGTCATACTAATACCTTCCCCTACAAGTCCCCCATATTCACCCAAATCTCATGAAGCTCTTCAAGATCCATATGATATATTAGCTTAATCATAGGTACCAACCTAGGGTGTAGACTAAGGCAGAAGTCTAAATCTCAGTGGATAGGTTGACCTAGAACATCCTCAAACAAGATGTCTTCATAATCCTCCACCGATTAATGAAACGTGAGGACTCATAACATCCATTGCACCGAGAGTTAGGCTAGTCAACTGAATAGAAATTGGTTGTACACTCCTTTTCCTGGGTACATTAAGAGATGTAAGGATTTACCCTTTGTTGATTACGGGATATCTAGTTCCATCACCATGGATGAACAACACCATTTTCCTAAAATAATCAATCTAATCATGAACATTGGATTTAGTTCATACCAAGAAAGAAATCGTAAGGCCTCTACAACACTACCAACAGATCCCAACTGAAACTCTCTCCTCCAAGAGTAAGGTCACACTGTGGGAACCAGTCTTGATCATTGGGTATCCTCTAGTAGGAGTCTCCAAACATGAGTTTAAAGTCAAAATTATAACCAGATTATCTATGTATCAAACAATAAAAGTGGCAGGAATTTAAAACACTTTTATAAGTGTCTGTCAATAATGAATTCAAAGTAGACAGACACAAATCTCACCTTGAAACATTTTTAGAGTCTAGGTTTCTTAACCGTCGATAGTCTACAACTGTCTCCTCTCATATCCTCTAGCTCCCAGTGTCTATTATGGACCACCTAGAGTTGGTGGTAAAAACATGTTAAAATGTACACCACCTCATTTGGATTCGCCAGCTCTCCTTCCACATCCACCACCCAACGGATTTAGCCGCCCATGATGTTTCATTTTCTTTGGTAGTTCATCAACCGCATGTCAGACTACAGAATGAATTGAGGGACAATCTCATGATAGATTCCATATTTTTTGATACTTATAGAAAAATCCTTTCATTCTAAGAACTAGCACTCCCCTAGAACATTTGATGAAGCCCTTAGTTCTGCGGCTTATGTTGCACACCTACTATTACTAGGTACTGCTGACCCTAAATCTTGGAGATAGCTTCCTCGAAAGCCTATGATCTGCAGCTTAACACAACATATGACCATCCATTAGAAAATGAGCCATCCATGACTCAGTTTGAAAATTTGTATCTACCTAAACCAGAAGAGGTGGGACAACTAACTGATCATCAAGTGAAACCATCACCTAGTGACCACCCAGAAGAAAACATTCTCTCTATGTGGATCCCATCAAGGAGGCCCCCTCGAGCATCGGGCCAAACTCCCGGTCCTGCTATGAAAATCTTTCTAAATGGAATTGTGATTACATCCTATGATAAAATAGGATGTATCATGGTTAAAAGAGTATACCTAGTTAGATTACTCAAGAAGGACATGTAAAACACATTTTATTTCTATATGATCAATATATAATCATATTACCCTGCAACTAGTGTTTCCAAATACCAATTTGAAAATTAGAATTTGGGGTCCTAGTGTATGGATACATCAGTCACAACACCAACAAAGTATTCTCTGTCCGAAAAGCTGAACTTGAAACATTTAACATTGTTTCCCCAAACAAAAACACACAATCTCTCGGTCCTTATGTTTGAATAGACATGCCTATGATACCACTCTATTATGAGTCTTCCCCCGAGGCCCGTGAAATTACTACCTGAATCCCTCCTCTGACAGGCCATGTGTAACACCCCATGATTTCTTAGTACTTTATCTCTTTAACGTAATTCAATATCTTGCGCTACATGAAACACCAACATAGAACACACCACGAATTACCAAACTAACTGTTTAAAACGCTATTTTGAATAGTATTATTTCTATTTTGTATTATATATATATCCAATATAATTTTAACATTCATTCTTTGTGTTTCATAGACATAATGTAAGGAAAATTCCATTTTTATGATAGAAGAGGTATTTTTCAAAAAATGTAGTTTTTCCTCCTTTTAATAGAAACCCATTTTTAAATCCAATAAATGAAAATTTTATATATTTAGTTTAGTGAAATTAAATTCTTCGTTAGAATAGGGATATAAATATTTATTTTGGATAATTTTTTTTGTAATTTTCTGATAACATTCATATTTTGATGAATATTGAAAAATACTAAATTTTAATTAAAAACAATTCTTTTTATAGAAATAATTTATAGTGTTAAATTATAAATTTGATGGGTTTTAATGTATCATTATATAATATTTTTTCCATTTAATATAATTTAGGGAATTGAATTTGATTTCACATTTATACTAGACATAAACAAGTGTCAATATTTGGATAGTTATTATTGCTTAAAAATGCATTTTTTTTGTTTTAACAATGGGAACTAATTTTAAATTAATTTATGCCACTTCTATGTTTTGATTTGAAAAAATGGATTCCATATTTGGAATCAAAAGGTATAAATTATTTAAATATTAATCTTTTATATCTAGTAATTATGAATATTTACTTCAGTAAATATTTTGTTTACCATGGTTAAAGGGTAAATCGGGTAAATAAGGGTAAACAAATATTATAATAATAATTTTAAATTACCCTAGCATGTTTCCAATTACAATTGGTTCATACAAGTCTGACCATGAGCCTATTTGGGTCTATTTTGGGACCACATGGAGCCACATGAGAGTGAAAATGAAACTTTATATTATTAAATTAAAAAGTAAAGACCAAAATGACATAAACATATAACTTTAGTAAAACAATTTTAACATGGGGTTATATAAGTTATAATTTCAACTATAAATATTAATTTTATAGATAAACAGATTTCATAAATCATGGTATTTGTTTTATTATTTTTTGACATCAAATAAATAAAATTATTTATGACACAATAATGATGCAGTGTTCAACTCATTAATGAATGATTTCAATAAATGATATTATATAAATTAAAAAAATATCCAAAACCCGTCCAATTGTTATTTTATGATTTTTTTTACCATTAGTCATATTACATTCGACTGTAATGAGTTTTAGACCTTTAGATACCGAAAATCATTATATAATAAAATAATAATTTCAATCATTCCTTAAGAGCCTCTCATTTCCCTTATAATAAGACATAGACTATATCCCATTACTCACACCTCTCAAGCCCCTTTTCTCATCCAAAATCTATCCAATTAAGCTATGTACATCCCTTTATTACCCTTAGAACCCTTACCTTTGGCAGAAGGCACTTAAAAGAAGCCTTTTGGTTCAAACCAATGGGAGTTACCCGATTTAAAGGAAACATCTTCTCTTAAGTTATTTTCATTTATTTTTTTCCCTAACCCCCTAAAGACAATTTATTCCTTTATTTTATAAAAAAACATTATCCTGAATATACTAGGTTGTTTTTATGATATTTATTTTAATTACACTTACACAAACATCCATCTAATGGGGATAGAACATAATGTTTTTGTAGACGGCGAACTACTTCCTCACGAAATGATGATTGTTCAATCTTCTAATACCACCTCTTATGGTGGCCATTATGATAGAACTATAATTATATATGATATTTATGAAATTTATTTTATCTATAATATTTTTTAATTCAGTTTTATATTATACATTTATTTTTTTCATGTTGTATATATAAGATAATTTCATTTGAGGAAGTGCGGACTACAACACCCTCAAAGTGATATGACTAGTTCATAACATACATGGAATGTATAAAGGATGATGTTAATAAAGTAATGTAACATATATAAAATATTATATTATATGGGAATAACAATATACCTTTGTATCATTTGGTCTTATGTCCTTTTAAAATAAAAAAAATGAAATGGAAGTAGCATTTGTGCGTATTTAAAGATTACCATCTCCACGAACATGATGATATTCCTTCCCCATCATAACCATTCAAGAATAATTATCATTTTATTATTAAAAATAATATTTAAGAACACTATATAATTCTAGATATGAATCAAATAAATCATCTCCATAACAAATATGACTTACTTAACAAAACATTTAAAGGAAAACGAATTAGTTAACACCCGAAACAATGATACTACTAAAATATTATTAAAAAAATAAATATTAAAAGATCAAATATGATATCATATTTATGTATGTGGTTATTGTATAATTTAATAACAATGATTTAACTATTATACAGGTGGTTAATATACCCTTGACCAATGAAAGGTACAATGTAAGGGTTAATTCTTCAATCCCATTATTATTCGAGACTATTTATGTGTACATTTTTACTGGGACAAATTTATTATCCATGTCCATGTTTCATAAACTAGGTTTCAATGGGATTATTTTTAAGGTACTATTTTAGCAAAACATCGTTTTAAATTTTTTAATGATTTATTCTTCAAAACTGTTCTCATTAATGTCCATGAACTCAAAATAGGTTTAAGGATTTATTTATAAGGACATGAATGTTTTAAAATGTTAATTCCTTTCAAAAGATTCAAATTAGTATGGAAAACTTTGATTAAAAACAATATTTTAATTGACTTCATTTGTAAATTGTGTGACTTTTATATGATTTCATGAAAAAGTGATATTTCTCTCAATGATTTTTACTGATCATTTTCAACTATGACAACATATTTTCTGGGATATTATTATTGATTGAGGATTATTTATAATAATGAAATTTCCCATATTGTATTGAATTATTTTTGATATGTTTTACTGTGGATGTGCTATTTTTATACCATTAATGTTTTATGGTTAAAGTATTTACATTTAGTATGTTAGTTTTAATATGAATTTTTATGTTATGTTTCAAATATTTCATATGAAGAATTCATTAGACTTAGTATGTGACAGGTGGAGACCGCTATAGCTCCTCGATGCATCGGTAGGTCTCATGAGACAAGCTAGTGTCTTGGAACAAGGCCTTGAAAAAATTTTATTTTTAGTCTTGGCATGAGGCCTTAAATATGTTGTTATGATGTCCGAAATTATGCATTCCATCATTATGAAATTAGATATTGATATTACATGTGATTATTCGACTTATAGAATATCTATGTGAATAAGTAAACGGCATTTTTTGATTTATCTTTCCCATATTATACGGAAAATTATTTTTAAAGGGATTCTGTTTTAGTTTCACACATTTCCTTAAATGTTTATGCTTATTTAAGAAAGTTTCCTCTATATTGTTTTCCTTAACTAGCATTAGAGCTCACCCCATTCTATGTTTTATTTTTTACAGGATGCGAAGATGTATATTATAACTGACCTACAGTGATAGTCTATTGGATATGAATGTGGTTAATGGAGACAATTTTGGTGTTGTTTTTCATTTTATAATGTAATGTAACATTCATGTGTGTAATCTATTTTCCAAGACTATTAACCGGTTGGTCTTTCGGGACATGATCCCTTGTGATCATGCCAATGTATTAAAATATTTCACAGACTCTGGGTAACTGGGGTCATGGTGTTACAATTGGTATTAGAGGAATTTTAGTACAAACATTGGAAAATATATTTAGATAAACTTTGATTAGAGTACATTACCCTAAGATAGACTTTGAGGATTAGTATAGAATACATTCCAAGAATTTTGGTAATATAGAGATTTTTTTAGTTTTCCAAGAAATACATCCTTATCTGGATATGAGTTGGGAGACATGGCTCTGGAACATATCTACGTACGAGTGAAAACTCTAAAAAGGAGTTTTTGGCTGGAACCAAGGTATCCTGGTACATGAAAATGGTCTTTACTACACTCTAGGTTATGAAACTCTCGAGGGATCTACTTAGGATAATTCACATTTTCTTTACAAACCATAATGAAAAATTAATGAGTATATACTTCATAGAAGATAAATTTTTTATGATAATGTATTATATACATAAATATTTCAATTTATGTTAAGTGTTTTACAAGTTGTGAATTATGTATTGTGATTCATAAACTAAGATAATGTATGTCATTGTTTGGAAATGGTGCCCCGTTGAAGTAATGATAACTCCGATAATAAGCATGATCCAAAGTGTATGAAGGAGCATATTATTCATGGAATTAAGCCAATATTTAGAAGGGAAATATTTTCCCATGTATTGTCATCATATGAATAAATTGTATCATGTTTTAATAATATATGTAATGAATTCTCTGAATCCTATGGCTTATATGGGAAGCAATAGAAGAAAAGGGTGGTAAAGAGAAATATGTATAAAGGGAAGAGAGGAAGGAAATATTTTCCCATATGTGATAACTGTGGAAATAATCACCTTGGTAAATTATTGAAGGGAATGTGAGTTTGTTATAAGTGTGGAGAAAAAGGACACCAAGTATTTGATTGGAAGGGTATGAAAATGGTTCTAAATGTACAATGCTTCATCTCCAAGGATTTGGGACACTACACGAATCAATGTCCATATCATCAGTGTATGCCCCAAATGATGCTATTGTGTAATAATAAAGTTATGATACTACCACAAATAAAGAGTAATGAATAGTTTTATTATGTTGTTATTAAATAATTATTTAATTTTATTGTTGTATCAATGATGTACCGGTTATAAAAATTATGGAGTATATAAGAATTGTACTACAGTACTATTTAATTTAGGATTTGAGATTGTGTATTACTATGAAAAGTGACTCAATAGCAAGTTAAAATGTTTAAAAAATACTTGGTTGAAGGAATGATAAACATTAATACGGTCTTAATAAAGAGGTATTGATTTTGGAATAAGAGATGATTAATATGGATAAATTCTATTAGATATTACTGACATCCTTGGAACTGATTAATGGTTTTTTATTCCATCATTGTTGGAGTATTCAAAATATTTGGATTTAAGGAGTATATCCAGTATTTTGTAAGAAACAGGGGTGCATGAATGTATTCAATAAGTTTTTACTATAGTTTAGGGTGTTGCAATGTTTTAATAGAATACATGATCAAAGTATTGATATGTTATTAAGTAGAAAAAAAGAACTTCATTATCTTTACCTTTATTATATATTTTGGGCTCTGTGTTTGGAAAAAAGTATTTTTGATAAGTATAAATGTTGGAATGGATTATGTTTGACATTGGATACTATTTTTAAGGTTTAATAATTTATTAAAAATATTTTTTGGATTTTTATAAAAAGGACTACCCAGAGGTCCGACGATAACCTGTCGTGTCCGGAAAAGCCTCGAGACTTGAACCCATAACTGAAGGGTGACAAGGGTGCAATACCTACCACTGGCATAAGTGATGTCCTGAATTCTATAATGTAGTTTTTTAAAAGGACTTATTATTGAATTATAAATTCATTTTTTCAAACCTATATGATTAGGATAAAAAGAATATTTTATGTCCAATTATCCTTTAGAGTGAAAGATGAGTTTGTGGAACAAATTAGTTAAAGGATGGGACTCTACTTGTCCATTATATTAGTTTTTCTCTTATTCTAGGATGAAATTTATTCTTAAACATTAGTAAAAGGATCTTAAAATGAAAAAAATTTATCCTAATACCTTATGTTTTATTTAACCGATGATATTTTAAATCATGTTAGAATGATGACTTTGAGGCCCTCAATTTTACACTTGTTTGAGATTGATGACCTTAATAACACTATATAAATATTCAAGTTTTTCATCCAATTATGTGTTTATAATTTCCATCAATGTTCATCTATTAAAATCCCTAATTTTGGGGTGACTTTTTCATTTCTCTTTCCCTCTTATTAAGACTAAATTTTATTAACCCCGTTTCTAATGTGGGTTTTCCACTAAGTTATTTTCTATTTTCAACCATTTATTTTGAAAAAAAATTTCAAATTTCCAGGATGCACTTTATTGAATTAGGGGAGAATTTAACACCCCATGATTTCACCGTACGTTAACTCTTTAACGTAATTCAATAAATTGTGCTACACGCAACACCGAGATCGATCACACCACAACATACCAAAATAACAGTTCAAAAATAAGTTATGGATAGTATTAACCATATTTTGAATTTTATATAAAACCTATATAATTTTAACATTTATATTTTGGGTTTCCTAGAAATAATGTAAGGAAAATTCAATTTTTTAGATAAAAGATTTATTTTTCAAAAAAAATGAAAATTTATGCCTTTTAATGGAAACCCATTTTTAAATCCAATATTTAACACTATTATATATTAAATTTAGTGAAATTAAATTCTTCTTTAGAATAGGTATATAATATTTTTTTGGATATTTTTTGGTACTTTTATGATATCATTCTTATTTTGATGAATATTGAAAAATTCTAAATTTTCAATAAAAAAAACCATTTTAATTAAAATAATTTATATTGTTAAATTATATATTTGAGTGATTTTAAAGTATAATTAGATTATATTTTTATCAGTTAATATAATTTTGGTCATTTTATGTAGTTTCAAATTTAAATTGGATAAAAATAAGAGTCAATCTCATGATATTTAATATTTCTTAAAAACAAACTCTTTGTTTTGACAACGACAATTAATTTTAAATTAATTACTACCACTTATGTGTTTTGAATTTAGGAAAATTTATTTCATATTAGCAATAATTATGTCTAAATTATATAAATAGCTCACTTTTATTTTTATACATTATGAATATTTACTTCAGTAAATATTTTATTTACTATGGTTAAAGGGTAAATCTGGCAAACAAGTGTAACAAATTATTATTATAATAAGAATAAATTACCCTAACATATATCATATTCCTATTAGTTGATACATTTCCAAACTTGGGAATCCTTGAGTCTATTTTGGGACCACATGTAACCAATTTATAGTGATGACGACACTTTATATTAATTAATTTTAATTAATGATAAAAATGACATAAACATATATCTTTTGGTAAAACAATTTTTAATGGGGTTATATAAGTTATATTTTTGAGTATAAATATTAATTTGGAAGTTAAAAATATTTAAATCAGATTTTTGTTTTATAATTATTATACATAAAATAAATAAAATTATTTATGACACAATAATGATGAATTGTTTACCTCATAAAAGAATGATTTAAATAAATTAGATTTTAAAAATTAAAAAAATATCAAAAACCAATCCAAATCTTATTAGATAATTTTATTTTGAAAATGAGTCATCTTATAATTTGATTTAATGTTTTTTTGACCTTTAGAAATCAAAAATCATTATGTAATAAAATAATATTTTCAAACACTCCTAAAGAGCCCCTCCTCCGTCTTATAATAAGCCATCAACTATAACACATTACTCACACCACTCAAACCCCATGGCTCATTAAAACTATGCCCAATTAATCTACCTACATCCCTATATTATTCTTATAATCCTTACCTTAGGTAGAAGTAACTTCATGGAATACTTTTGGTTCAAACCAAAGGGAGTTACCCGATTTAAAGGAAACATATTCCCTTAAGTTCATTTCTTTTATTTTACTTATCCAACCCCCAAAACTCTAATTATTACTTTATTTTATAAAAAAACCAATATCCTTAATATTCAAGGTGTTATTAATGATAATTTTTTGAAATAAATATACACACACCTCCGTCTAATGGGTATATAACATAATGTTCTTGTGGACGGTGAACTACTGCCTCACGAAACGATGATTGTTCAATCGTCTACTACCACCACTTATGGTGGCCATTATTGTGGGACTATAATTATATATGATAATTAAGATATTTATATTATCTATAATCTTATGTAATTCTCTTTTATGACATACGTTTATTCTTTTCATGATATATATATATATACAATAATTTCATTAGAGGAAGTGCATACTACCTTCCCCTCAACGTGACATGACTCCTTCATACCATACATGGAATGTATAAAGGATGTTGTTAATGAACATATATAATGTATATATAATATTATACTATACTGGAATACTAAAATACCTATTTATCATTTGGTATAGTTTTCTATTAAAATAAAAAAAATTAAATGGATGTAGCGTTCGTGCGTATTTACGGAATACCCTCTCCACAAACGCAATGAGATTCATTCCCAATCATAACTATTCAACAAAAACTTTCATTTTATTATTTAAAATAACATTTAAGAAGATTATATAATTCTAGATATGAATAAAATACATCATATCCATAATAAACATGACTTATGTAACAAAACATATAATGGAAGAAGAACCAGTTAACAACCGAAACAATGATACTACTAAAATATTATTAACAAAGAAATATTAAATGATCATATATGATATCATATTTATGTATAAAGTTCTGTTATAATTTAATAATTATTATTTAACTATTATTTAGAGGTTAACGTACCATTGACCAATGAAATGTACTAGGCAAGGGTTAATTTCTCAATCGCATTATTATTTGAGATTTTTTATGTGTAAGCTTTTTCTAAGAAATATTTATTATCCATGTCCATGTTTCATAAAAGAGTTTTTAAAGGGATTCTTTTTAAGGGAATCTTTTACAAAAACATCATTTTAAATGTTTTAAAGATTTATTGTTCTAATCCTTTCTCATTGATGTCCATGTTTTTAAAATGGTTTAAATGATTAATTTACATGTACATGAAACTTTTAAAATGTCAATTCCATTCAAAAGTGTTAAAGTGGTATGGGACACTTTGATTCAAAAATATCTAATAAATGACCTCCTTTAAAAATTTTGTGACTTTTAAAAGATATCATGATAAAGGAATATTTATCTAAAATATTTTTATGGATCATTTTCAAATATGTCAAAATCCTTTACGGGATATTATTTTTGATCAAGGTTGATTTATTATAATAAAATCTTCCATATTGTATTGAATGAGTTATGATATGTTTGAATGTGGATGTTATTTTTTATACCATTCATGGTTTATGGTAATTGTATTTACATTTTTTATGTAAGTTTTAGTATGAATGTTTATGTTATGTTTCAAAATTTTCATATGAGGAATTATTTGGACATATTAAGTGATAGGTGGGTCCACTATAGCTCACAGATGCATCGATAGGTCTCATGAGACAAAATAGAGTCTTGGAACAAGGATTTGAAAAAAAAATTATTTGTAGTCCTTGCACGTGGCCTTGACTATGTAGTTATGATGCCTTGTGAGAACAGATAGACCAATATAATTAAATGGAATTAATTGATTTATATTATCCATATTACACTTATGTTTATGTTTAAAAGGATTTTTTTAGTTTTATACAATTCCTTAAATGATTATTCTTATTTATGAAGGTTTTCGCTATATTTCTTTCTTTACTGAGCATCTGAGCTCACCCATTTCTTTGTTTTATATTTCACAGGATGTGAAGAAGTATATTATGAATCACATAAAGGGATAGTCTAAGGGTTATGAATATGGTCAATGGAGACAATGTTGTTGTTGTTTTTCATTTTATAATGTAATGTAACATTCATGTCTGTAATCTATTTTCCAGGACTGCTAAACTGCTATGTCTTTTAGGACATGATCCCTTGTGATCATGCCAATGTATTAAAATAATTCACCAACTCTAGGTAACTGCTTTTGGGGTGTTACACCATGGGCTAGTGACTAGCGCCAAGAAAGCATATCCCATAAATGGGAGGCCTTTTTCTATGTACTTGTACACACACACACCTCTCCAAGCTCAAATAGATAGAAATAGAAAACACTAACCTCCATGAATTCATACTCTAATTGCAATCCATATAGTAAAACAGGTAAGTAATTTACAGGGAGTTAAACAATGTTAGAATACAAGTACAACAAAAGAAAGACAACTAACAAATATGACCTCCTAACAAGGGTACTGATGTTGCTAAAGAAAGCTATCGGAAATATATTGGTCTATCTGTTCTCACAAGGAATTTTATGGTCCTGGTCCTACTCATGATCTATCGTGGACTCCGTAAAAGAATCAGTCATTTGTTTAAGACACGAAAAATTTAGTCAAATCCCATTCAGGGGTGAGTAAAACAATACTCAAAAGGACACCCCAAAACCGCAAAAGAAAAACCACAAAAGAATGCACGGTTAGATCTACATAGGTATATGCCCATACATATACTAAGAGAACCTAGATATACTCCTTACCAACCATAAGGTATAAAGGAAAATTCACATATAATCATCATCCGTAGGATTTCTCTCAAAGCATGCTCATTCTAGAAGATCTTATACCATGAGCCTTGATTTCATCAAGGACTCATACAATTTGTCTCCCAATTTTGGGCCCGGACCAAAGAGAAAACATTCATAAATATCATTCTATACAGATAGGGGTTTCCCATGAAATTATATGAACCCAATTACTATTACCCCACAACTTATGGCATTCTCAGAGAATACCATGAACCCTACTCATGCAGCTCATAATGTTGGAGATTCTATATAATACTACAAACATCATGAATATGGCCCAATGGATGGAGGAATGCCTTTTTGCTATCGGTGGTTATGTCCATACACATCTACTGCATCAGGGGGGATAGAGTGTCACTCTATCTCAATGGAGAATTCCACAACTATATATGCGGCTTGTACTCTCGATGAGATTTCTTTGCAATATCGTACCAATCCCTCGAGGAAGGAACTAATGGGACACACTGAACCTATACTAGTCAAAAATAAGAAAAATAAGATCCTCAACCACTCATTATGGGAGTCCATAGCATGTCCTAGGGGATACATGACATGTTTTCAAACATAAACTCGGAAAAGATCTACTTTCATTCATTCATCAAGATGCCAGCCAAAATAAATACTGGTGA
The DNA here is from genome assembly GCA_963277665.1 of Viscum album. Classification (NCBI taxonomy): domain Eukaryota; kingdom Viridiplantae; phylum Streptophyta; class Magnoliopsida; order Santalales; family Viscaceae; genus Viscum; species Viscum album. Next base: position 162,588,335 of record OY728147.1, read on the forward strand.
TAAATGTGTGAAGAACGTCGAGTGAAAAAAATGTTCAAAAAATTCAAGGAAAAAATCTTGGACATTATTCAGGGTGGACTTGACTCATTTCAGTTATAATGATGAATGAAAAATAAATAAATAATTCAACTCAAACAGTATTTATTCCTTTATTATAGTAAGATAAATCAATTACCCGAATCAAGCAATCAATCCACTAATTAACTTGTTAGGTGTTTAATTCACATTCATCATGGGTAAATAAAATGGGGACAAATCCATAAAACAATTTTATTTTCATTATTTGAGATGATAATTGGTGAATAATTCATCTTATATAAGTGATGATGATCCTCTTCACTTGCCTCCTATCAATTCACCTCGATCAGATCAATGGTCATCAGCCGGTTTCAACCCTCAAATATAGAAGGGATGGAAGATCCTCCTAATAATCCTATAATTATGAAAATAAACTTGTTGATTTTCCATCACTTCCTATTTATAGAGGAAGGAGTATTATTTCATTTAATTTAAAGTAAATAATCATATTATTAATTTTAACTAATTCACCCACCAACAGTTGTTTCATCCAAAAATCCAGCACCAACCAACTTTAGGTCACGCCTAGAGAAATCACTACATTAAGAACTCAACGTTTGTCTCATATTTTCAATATGAGTCACCATTCATGAGTTATTTCTATTTTAAAATATATATATTTTAAATTATTTTATTTATGGTTACGTATAATAACTATCATTCGCATTCGGCCTATGCCGACCAATATTAGGGCTCTCTTATAGAAGGATGATGCATGGAAGACAACTATGACCTCAGATATTTTATCCATGCACACATTTAATAGTTATTCCACTTTTTAAAAAAAATCCACGCACATGTGCAAATAAAAAATTAATTATTTTAACAAATTTTTCCTGGCACACTGGACCTCAGAATCGCACACCATCTTAGCGCCTTGTCTCGTAATTTTCTCAAGAAGTTTCAAGAAATACAATCCCAAAAATCCAAGTCTTCACATATAAAATATATTACGAAGTAATAAATTGAATATGTTAATATTTATATATTATAATAATTTTAATAGAAATAGAATTATTTAATTTAATATTTAAAAATATATTCTGTGTAAAACATGAAACTGAGTAAAGGTATCTCCAATTTTAAAGGGATGTGTATGGGTATGCACTATTTTTCTTTAACTATGTAAAGGTTTTGATATTGTTTTATGGTTATGTAAATATCATCATTACTTTTCATGTTCATAAAAATATAGAGTTAGGGTAAACTATCCATTATTTAAAAGTTGTTCTCACTATGCAAGGGTAGCTCTGCGACATCCTTACCTACATAAGGGTAGGTACCTGAATTTTTTCTTGTGAAAAGGTAAATATTAGCCTACCTAAAGAAAAAACATGATTCTCGTAAGCTACATATTGGTCATACAGGTCATGTAAGGGTTATATAATAGTAGCGTAAGGGTAACCCATGTGTTAAAAACCTTTATTAATGGTAAAATGTGATGTACATAATGGTAGATTCAAAAACTCATAAGGTTATATAGTATTTGCATATGGGTAATCCCTAGTTTTTTACCAGTATGTAGAACCTTTCTCAAAGGTAATCCATGAAACAAAATGCGTCATAAGTTTAACTGAAACATAAATTAAGGTATCATAAACACTATTGAGGATACGTAAGGGTAGAGAAATAGTTAGATAAGGGTAATAGAAAGAAAAAATCATATCTAAAGGATCCTAAAAATCTTTTAAGTGTACATAAATCCATTTATAATGGTAAAGACAACAAATGAAATTTCAAATGAGTGTACAATGATATCTATATATAGGTAACACTTCTATAATGAATAAAATATAAGGGTAAAATTTCCCTCATGTATGGGTACATCAACCTCAAATTAGACTAATATCAATATTGAATAATGGTAAATCAATGTAAATGTAATCAAACACACTAAAATCTAAAATAGTCATTATTTTCTTTATCATGTAATTTTTTGATAAAATAAATGAATATATATATAATAACTATGTAATCAACGTATTTTTTTCAAGCTGATTTTTCTGACCTAAAAAAATATAATTTCTATATCCTAACACAAATATAAACATTATAATTTATAAAACAATTTAACATGATTCCACCTTTCTATGTAATCCATCATGAACATGTCCAATCATGATAAATTTTCTCTAGAGGCTTAGGGATTATTAAATGGACAGATTTATGATATCTGGTTCTTACCATGATCTAGAGTATTGACTTCTATGACTATATGTGACCATAAATGTTTATCACCGTAACATTGAGAAAGTTTTTGGGTGAGAATAGTATTAATATAAATTTATATAATATAAAAATAACTGTAAATAATATTTTATCAAATCTCCATAATTATGTAGATGAAAAAATATCTTTTATATAATATATTTCTAAATATAAATACATAGTAAAGGTTTTCTTTATAAGTACAACCATACATTGCGTAACAGAAAATAATAGGTTTCATATTGAATCATATATTATATCCTCATATTTTTGAGTGTGATATAGAAAGTAAGAAAGAATGTGTAATGTTATATTCTTTCCCATAAAATTACATTTATATTTATGGAATTTGGAGGTGTTTTGGGTAGGATTTAGGTGTTTTTAGTGGTATATGGAGGTATTTTAGATCATTTGAGTGAAATAAAAGTCATGTACTGTCTACAAGAAGTATAATTTTGGTTAACAACAAGTGTAGTCGGTGGGTTCAAGACTTGTAAAATGATAAGAGGATATCCATTTGAAAGATTGTATTTCATTTAAGTAGAATTCATGATGCAAAATAAATCAAGGATTTGGTGACATGTTTTTTAGAGTAGGTGGAAATATTCAAGAACCCTATGAATTACATTTCATGAATGTATTACATAACATCTAAACAGAGGGATCTAGGTATTAAATCCATTTTTATTGGTTGAACGTTCTAATTCATCCATACCCTTCTTCCCCTATTTCATTTTGGTGGAACCCTGGATAGGCAAAGGAGACCTTCTAAATGTCTCATACCATTATTCAAGACATTGGTTTCAGTGGGTTTTCATTGGTGATAGATGGTAATTTCTTGTCCCTTTCTTAGTGGTTTTTCCTATTATTTTCCCAAGGATTCAATCCAGTGATTTTTTTTTGGATTTGGTTGTGATTTTCGAAGCATTTTTATGAACATTAAGTGTCGTGTAGATAGATCTGTGGTTTTCCTTATGCGGTTGTGGTTTATGGTCATTTATTCTTTGTCTCTTGGTACACAAAATTTTGGAACTGATTCTGTGATGTATGAAATCCCTAATTTTTCTTTATTATATATCATGAGGGAGGGTTTTATTTTTTATCTATGCGTTATGGTTGTTCTCTCTTTATGAAATATAACGATTTGGTTAATTTGAAATTGAAGGGTAAAGGTGTTTGATTCTAATATTTTTACAATATTTTTATTATTATGGTATTATGATTGAATGTGACTGATTCCATACTAAAAATTGTGTCCATTGTGGGATTTGTTTCCAATTAATATATGTGATGTGATTGCTACATTTTTTATGTGAGTTGTGACATCACCCTAAAATTGAAATTGGCTAACCACATAAATATTTCTTATAAATTTTTTTCCATAGGAATATGGAATTTGTGTAAATGCCCAAAAATATATTGGAATGTGATAAAATCCCCTTTGTAAATATGAAAAATTTATTTTGATGTTTCAGGAAGATTTGTTGTCTTTTCTGGGTGGTGAGGTGTTGTTGATGTCTGTTCGGGACATGTGTGGGATGATTTTTTGATTTCCATTCTTTTAGGGTGGTGAGGTTTTTTTCCTGATTTTTGGGTAGTGAGGTGGTTTTTTTAGAAATGGTTTTGGGGTAGTTAGATGATGGTGTGATAGACACAATGATCTATTTATGATTTTTGGTGTTGATGTTCAATATTACCAGGTTATGATTTAAAAATTAATTATTCAATAATAATTGAAAAGTATATGGTTTGGGCTAGTTAATGAGATGGAAATGGTCATTGATTAAATAAATTATGGGTTGTGTTGTTAATGGGATATTATTCTTAATAATGAAATGAATGGGACGGACAAGAGAATTATTTGAAAATGTGAATTGTTGCTTGTGGATTGTTCTATGATGTTGTGAATTTTGTAGTTGTGGATAAAGTGGGGATGTTGTGTGTTGGATAGTGTTATGTTGTGAACCCATAGGTTCATATTGTTTGTGTCTATATGTATATAATTCAATATATTTTTCGATTTCTATATGCACCACACCCATGTTGAGAAGTATAACTAACACCAACATAATCATGTTGGGGTAATTTTTTGAATATACGGTGGGGTGGATAGATGTGTGGTTACATTATCTATCATACTATCTCTTCATCGAAAGGTAAGTAATTCATTGGTATTGATTGATATAAGTTTATTCATATATTAAATTATGTTCTTTATCGATGAGGCTTCTTTAGGCAATATGTAGAAGGGTTGTGGTTGTGGGGTTGTAAGAAAATGTTTCTTTGGGTGTGATGTGACATATCCCATGTGTCTACGAGATGGATTCGATGGGTTGAGGTTGAATATGGTGGGATTTTTTAATGATTGGATCTGGTAATAGGATTGAAATCCTTCATGATGATGATACCCTACTACTATTGTTATTTTTGTCAATGTGTTATGTGCCATGTGTTTTTGGGTTAGACACGATTTGGTTGTTCTTATGGAGAGGTGGTCCCATGTGTTTACAAGTGATATGTGATTCAAATATGAATCTAGGGTAGTTTTTTTTCAAAATATACGAGTGTGAAAAGATGTATGATGATGGGATGAGAGAATGGAATACTAGAGTGAAAGCGTTGTGGGGTTTTCTTTTATCAATGTGAATTATGTTATATTATATTACTTGGTTTGTGTTATTTCTCGGGCATGACATAATGAGGTTGGGAGGGACAGATGATCTTTTTAGAAGTTTCTAGTTCATATATTTTCTCAAGGGTGTATTACTTTTCTTCTTCCAAATATGAACTAGAGAGATCAATTTTTCTACTTTGTATAATTTTATTCTCAGCCTATGTTTATACAACTATTTTTAGTTCTCTAAGATGATTACATGGATTGTTCTGGATACAACTATATCCGACCATGGATAGATTTTGTTTAACTATCCTAGATTTTTTTTTCATTATTTACATTGGAGACTTTTAAATCTAACAAGATTATTTATACATTATCAGGAATGATTTTGGTCACTTTTTTAAATGATTTCATGAATTTTTTTTGGATGATTCATCTTAGATACCAATCATATATTATTATAGTGTGTAATTCCTATCATTTCAAGATATTTTTATACCCTTGGTGCTAATCACTAACCTAGGGCCTACTAGAGGCAGGTCATAGGGGTCTTTCTCTATCCCCCTTATTGTAGTATCTTTAGAGGGAGGAAGTCATGATATAGTTTTATCAGAGGTGACAGTTGATAGAGAGGATAATGTTTTGAGTTAAGATCATTGTGGATTTCATGGGTTTTTTGGAAAAACATCTAGGGTACATTGGCACATGATATATGTTATACAGACTAGCTATGACATGTGATTTTTGTGTCCCCCCAGATCTAGTGAAAAAAATATAAGCTTATTGAATGATCAAGTGATATTGACTTTTTTATTTTGTATAGGCCTAGGAGAGGTGAATACATCTTGATGACTTGTGTTGTTATTTTTATTGGGTGGTTTTAGAAATTTGTAAATGAAAAAAATTAATTAAATATAATATTAATAAAAATTCATACTATCAGGCATAGAAAATTATTATTTTCATTTCAGCAATGGATCATATTCATTATCCGCATGTGGTTTAGGATGTTGGGGATCCTCAGGATGATCTAGTTGATAGACATATGTTTGATCTGGTAGAGAAGGATAAGGCCTAGAAGAGGGAGTTAATTTTTTTGGTGAATGGATTTTATAAAGTGCACGGGAAATGTTTCATATTTGGAGATAGATATCAGGATAGAGGAGATCAATATCACTTTTAGTATGATCCAGACTTGACAGATTACTTGTTCCCTTTGAAAGTCAGTCAGATGTGGGAAACTATGTGCTAGTGGTGTATGATGTATCTTGGAGGGAAGAAGGATGCATATGTTTTAGGGATAAACATTAATAACCAGTTTATAGAAGAGTCACCTAAATAGAAAATCATGGTAGTAAATAGGAAAGAGATTATTTTTCTTTCTATAGATAGTATGTCAGTGAGGGATTTGGCAGGACTTATTTAGTATATACTATGAAATTTTTCCTTTTATATTTTCAATGTATCTGGAGGTTGAGAACAAGGAATAAGTAATATAAAAGATGAACGCATGGGGTGGTTTTCCATGATAGGGGAACTAGAAGGCTTCCATTTGGAGTATTTTATTCATAGGAAGTTGATAGAAACCAAGAACATTGAGGTTTTGACTAGAAGAGTGTGGACCATATTAGTTTCCTTTCTGGTCTTCAGGGGCCAGCGGTTTCGATGAACTTCATGTGGGATTTGTGCTAGTGTTTCTTGGTTATCGGGACCATGACCATTTGATGAACCAATTCCTAGAGTTTCCTCGAGCATAGTTTCTTGGAGGTGGATTTTATCAATAATAGCATCTATATTAGTTTTCAGTGAGACCTTTTTAAAATATGGGGTAGTAGGCTTATGGTCTACTGAGGGGACATAGAGAAGGTAGAGGAAAAGATCAGGATGATACTATCGATTACAGACCTTGACTAAAGTGTATTCATGAAGGTGGTTATCAAATTAATGGTAGAGGATTTGGATGTGGTCATGTTCATGTAGTGGAGGAGGCAATGTCGTAGTGGTCTGAGATAATCATAGGTACGATCAGTTTGTTTAGTACCCTTTTGTATGCCTTGATAGATTTTGGAGATTCATATTCCTTTTTTATAACTGATCTACCCTAGGATATGAGATAATATGCGGAGATGATTATCATTATCATGGTGTTGACTAAGCATGTCTGTGGTCAGGCTTGCTTGTTTGATGGAGGATTGGGATGTAGACTGATTATGGGGCCACATCCCTTTCGTTGTGATCCATTCATCATTTTTATTTAGCAATAAAATGATATTATTGACATGGAATGGTTTTATTCTATAAATTCTATTATTATATGCTTCTATAGGATTATTTTATTTTCAAATGGAGAAAACAATATGTGTTTTTTATTGGTGGAAGAATTTGTAATTTTTTTTCTATTTAGGGAGACCCTTATTTCCTCTGTAGATGAGTTGTTTGTGGAATAAGTGAATGCAATAATGGTGGAGATCCACAAGGTTATTGTGGAGTTTTTAATTGTTTCTTCTAAGGAGTATTTGACACTAACCACTCAATGTAATGTTGGTTTTGGGATATTCATGTATCATGTTTCTTCTACGATCTTCATGGATCCTTATAAAATAAACACTTTAATGTATTGGGTGTAGAGGATTTAGATAGATGTCATGATGTTGAATGGTTTTATCTGGCCTAGTGTGTCACTGTGTGGGGATCCAGTGTTCTTCTCTTAGAAGTCGGATGATAGTCTAAGGTTGTCCATAGAGCACCCGAGGTTGAATTAAATAATTGTCAAAACCGCTACCCTCTTTTAGAATAGATGATCATTTTGACCAGCTAGAATTGGATATTTTTTTGTATAAGATCAATCTGTGGTCTAAATATCATTAGTTGTGGGTGAAGTATAGTTATAGGCCAAATATTTCTTTCTTCTACATGTATGGGAATTTCATGTATTTAGTCATGTCATTAAGTTATAGGAATGCATCGGTTATATTCATGGGGATTATGAACTACAGTTTCAATGATTTACAAGAAAAAATTATAATCGTATTAAATGATGATATATATAACTACTCATGGTTATAAGTAGATCATGACAAGCCTCAAAGAAATATATTTCAAGTTCTTTAAACCCTCTAGTTTTATGGATAGTTATCCAAGTGTATGTTTTGGACAAAAGAGGTGGATTTAATTGGGAATGTGCTCTCAAAGTAGGGTGTGGTTACATACTTTTTATAGGTCTATCAAAATTGTTTCATGGGACACACCCAAGAATGGGTATGACATTTATAGCTTACTTTATCTCATATGATTTTATTAAATGTTTATGCCTGATTTATATCATGTTCCAATCTCATTGAAAAAATTTATTAGGACATACAATGATTTTGTCTAGAATGATCAGGGATAGGAAGTGTTTGGTTACTTGAATGTTATTTTGGTTAGTACCCTTGTATTCCAGTTTCCGGAGTATAGTATTATGTTTGATGTGTTTTGTGATGCATGTATATTTATTTGAGGGTAGTGATATATTATGGTTCTACGTATTAATTTTCCCTCCTGAAAAACAATGGAACACAAGAACTTGAGCTAGAAGTGGTTGTGTCATTGTCAAATTTGTGGAGATAATACCTCACCGGGGAATGTGTTTTTGTGTTCATGGATACCAATATTTTGAGGTATATATTTTCATTGAGTGATATGAATTTTCAATCGTGAATTTTGATGAACTTTCTTCAGGATAATGATTTTGAGATATGATTCACCTTAGAAAAAGGAAATGTTATGGATGATTCATTGAGAAGGATATTGGGTAATGATTTTGTTCAAGAGTCTAGGGTTTCGTGGAGAGAAATAGAGGACTTGTTATCCTTACACTTATATTCAATGTTGGTTGCTGGTAGAGTTATTTTTTCTGTAATCAATGTGTGACCTTTTTTGATATAGTTTGTCGAGGTGTCTCAGTGGGGTGTCATAGAGGTAGAGGTGATTCTTGTTTGAGTTGTCCATAGTGACACTTTGAAGGGATGGACATAGAATGGTCCAAACCTGATGTTGTTTCATGGGAGGTTATCTATTCCAGTGGAGATTCACAAGTGAGTTATTCATGAGTTTCATAGATCTCAATTGGTAGCACACCTAGGATATTCTAAGATGAAAAATGTCTCCAATATTTAGTTTTGGTGGCCCAGGATGAATCAGGTGTTGGAAGAGTTTTTGGAAATGTTTTTTCTTTTATAGTAGGTCAAGGATGGTGATGATTCTCTTATTGGTTTGTTATAGCCTTTGGATGTCATTGAGTGGAAATGGGATGACATATTTATGGGTTTTGTTATTGGGTTACCCTGATACTTGAGAGGATGTGATGCTATTTATTTAATAATCGATTCATTGAAGAATTGTATAACTTTATAATTATATAGGAGTTGGTCTTAATAGATAATTCAGATAAGAGGTATGTGGATTAGATGGTATGGTTGCATGAAAATTTGAGTTCAATTATCTTATATTAGGACAAAAATTCGACCTTATTTTTATGGAGGGTATTAAAACATTAGTTTGGAATGATGTTAACCCACATCACTAGTTTTCACACTCAGATAGATGGGAAGATGGAGTAGACTATCCAGACATTAGAGGATATGTTTCTAGGAAGCATCGTAGACCTCGATAGATTTTGGTAACATCATTTAACATTGGTGGAGTATTATTATAATAATAGTTATCACTCATCCACTGGAAAAGCCCCATTTCAGGATTTTTATAAGAAACCGTGTCTCTCTTTGTTGTAATGGATAGATGTGGGGCATGCATTATTTCTTGGTCACGATTTTTTATAGATAATGAAAAATTAAGTAAATCGTTTTCATGATAGGATAATTGTATATCATTTTTGGCATAAATCGAATACCAACTTTAGGAGGAGGCCCTTGGAGTTCATGGTTGGAGACCACATGTTCGTGAATGATTTCGCTTGATGTGGGAAGAAAAGGTTTAGTATGTGAAGTAATCTTTCTCCTAGGTTTATTGGGACTTTGAGGTGTTGGGGTGACTTGGCGAGGTGGTGTATCAGCATGTATTTTCACCATGCAAAGGGATAATTCATGATGTAACACAAATATCTCCGATTTTTTGTTAACTACATGATGAATCCCATGTCATTGAATGAGGAGTGTTGGATGTCAAGAAAGAAACAACATTCATGGTGTGTCGAGTATATATCTAGTATCACCATGATAAAGGTCATTGATTATAAAACACCCCTTTAATTCGTGAATTGTAGAGTCTGTGTGTCTTGTTAGAGAGTAATTTTGATAGAGACATATAAATGTGTTCCATGTACAAAGAAGTATTTTGAGTTTTGTCTTTTTCCTTTTTCTCAGGATGTCATATTTGGATCCTTTTGTTCAATGAGATGATTTATTTACCTTGGTTTTTCATGTGTCAAAAATTTATGACATATGAAAAGGATATGACATATTTCCAAACTGAGATGAATTAACTATGATGTGATTAAACCTGTGAGGGTGAGTCTATGCTACCCAAATCTGATAATATAATGACATAAATTATGAAAGTTTCTTATTCATGAATCTGGGGTAACAGGGATTGTTTTTCTAGGATGTGTGGAGGTAGTATTTTTTTTGTTATGTGGTTTTATAATAGTAGGTGGTTTGTGTCCATGTGGTGATGATTTTGAACTAGACATTTTGTGGACATTTGGTTTGTCATGCTATGATGATGGTAACATATGAGGTATTAAGAGATTAAAAGTTCTTCAAAGGAAATAGATAGAAATACCTACCAAAATGGTGTGTGATCCCAATGAAACTACATGAAAATGATGTACAATGACTAAGTAAAAAATCAAACACCCTAACATCAAAATAAACACATGAAAACATCATCCCACTACCCCTAAGGTTCGGCCATACGGGATGTAATCCATGAAGAACTAAGAAACCCAGATATTGATAAAATGAGAATATAAAATTAAGTGACCCATGCATTATGTACATTAACACTATATCACTTTTTTGGAATACATAGTACATTACAAAAACATATTCCCAAATACCATACAGGTTCAGTGCCTTTGGATGCATGGAAATATAAACGCCGGTATTGAAGTGAGCTACATTATCTCCCACTAGGTTAACCGTGACTAGAACCCTTATTATACACATAAAACATAATTCATATCTTCATAACTTGGGGAAAAGGAAACATAAAAAGTGTGAAATTATGTTTTCAGTAAGGGTAAACAATGGAAATATGTAAACATGAGCATGAGCTTAATGGTGTGAGAAACTGATCCTGAAAACATAAGATCATACCCTACATAACAAATATTATAAATATGAATGATGAAATAAATAAATTTATGTTTAAATAACATTAATCATATGGAAATAAATCACATAATCCATAAACTCATAACACGGGAATAATACATCGAATTGTTGTAGAAAGATATGAATATAAAATGATTTCCATAGTAGTCAAGGAATTTATTCCAAGGCCATCTGGGAAGTATGGGTTAAATCTCTATTCCATTTTTGTAGTCATGGTTCACTCCCATTTCCATATTAGTAGTCAAGGTTCACTACAGATACCATTTTAATCTATCTCATATGATATAAATCCTCACAAAATACATTCGAGGGAGATGTAGGTCCCACCAATCTCATAATGAAATCATACATACATGTTCCATAAGATCATAAATAATCATATCATAACCCAAGTAATTTAATAGATGTCATAAACATATAATCATATCATAACATGTAAAAAAAGATAGGTTTCATAGTCATTTTATCAAAGCATACCACATGCAAACAAGCTGGTATCACAAACATACAACACAAGAAAGATAAATGGATTTTTTCCTCATCATTACACAATGTGTAAACCATTTAAGGAATGAATATGAATTTATCAATTGGAAAATTACCTAGAGAGGCATGTGTTACATCAACAAATGTCATCTTAGATGGAAAAAAAATTTAAATTTCTTTGAAACCATTTCTTGAGGAAAATATCATTTCTTCTTTGAAAAATTGATTTTAAAAAATAAAACCTAATGAAAACCATTTTATATTAAAATTAATTTGAAAAAATATAATGGAGTATAGAAAAAAATTTCAAAAAACAGTTCCATCAAATATTATAAAAGAAGGTTGAAAACATTTTTAAAAAAAATTATTTGAAAACTAAATAAGTAATATTGAAAACATTTCAAAAACCCTTTTTATAGAAAATGTATTTGAAAACATATAATGAAATAATGTAATAAATTAAATTATTAGATATGAAAATAATATTATTGAAAAAATATAATGGAATAATTTAAAATAACATAAGACACTTTTTCAACATAAAACATTTTTTAAACCCTTTTTGAAAACAGGGATTTGAAAAAACATAGATTTCCTACCAAAAGGAATGATATATCCACATTTTTATAAAAACATTATATTAATTATCTAAATTATAAATTATTGAGAAAATGGTACCATTATGTGGATATAACATGAATATCCAACCTGTAAGAAAAAAATAGTGTTCTTGAGAGATGGATCACATGATTTCATCAACGAAAGCATTATCATAAAAAATCTCGATAAAGGAAGAGATTGTTTCAATAATATTTCACCACTAGGTAACATAGAATCATACAACCCATGAAAGAAAATGTTATTACCTAGAGCCTAAAATTTCATTAAAAATAAGGATATTAATGACTTAACATGTCAATGAAAAGCATATGCACCTCATTAGATAACCTTGTTTCATAAAAAACATGTGTCTCAAATTAGGCAAATTGAGAAAACATTACATTACCGATTATGTTAGTTTTGAGCCCTAAATCCCATGAAAAAAATATCTTAAAATGGATATTTAAGAACCCATAAATTTAAGTATAATAATCACATAATACATTCATGGGTAGTATACACACCACATAAAATAAATTAGTGGGTAACAAGGAATTTATATCACATAAATAAAAAGCGATATGAAATACCCTTACCTTCTGTCATGACAAACATTGTAATCATAGAAAACAGTAGTATAATAAATATAATTTTGTAATAATTTTTGTTACAGAAACATATTATTATACCTAATAAAATATATTATAAGAATATGGTAGGTTTTTGGGGTAGTAGAAATAAGAGGGAAGGTTCCCAACTTTTCCTTTTTGTATTGTCAATGATTAATCTCAGATCAAGAGATGATGGACACTGTAATAATTGGATTTGAATCTAAGAACAAGATGTTGTTATTAACTTGGAATGAATAAAGAGGAGATCACCAATGTTGTTTATAATTATTTTAATTAAATATGAATTACCTCTAAATTATTCATTATTTGTTGAAGTGTTTGGTCATAGACTTGTTGTGCACCATCATTGCATTATAGAAGCCAAGCAAATGATTCCTCTAACGGTGATACACATGTTCTCCATGGATCATCAGACATCACTAAATGAGTCTCTCGGTGCTAGCATAGAAGATCCTTATTCTTGTGATGTCAGCCTTCGATCATCTTGAGAACAAGATTCCAATGAATTCTCTTTGATCTGGTGGGGAAAATATCCCTTATTATTGAGTGCTCTCGGAGAGGAATAAACCCACTATGCTTGATATCTTTTATCCAATATGTTTTCCACAATGATTTCTATGGTTAGGGTTATGAGAAAAAAATCATATTAGGGTATTTATATCACTATGGTTAAAATCACATAATTTCACAAGTTCCTTATTTGTTTTATTAATCCTGGAAAAACCCCATGTCAAATAATAATAGTGTTGTTATTATTATTTCAGGACACATTCCTAACATTTAAATTATAATTAAATATTCATTATTAAAATAATATTTTCCATTATTATTTCTCAGCAGACACATGAACTGAGACTTTCAATCCTCCATCATATTTATTGGACCTTGAATAATGTATACTTATTTATTAAATATATATCACTAAATTATTCACCAAAAATATATAAATATTATATTCACTAAATATAAAATTAATATTTATCAAATATTCCACCAAAAATATATTCTATCGAATATATGGTGTCCAAATAAATGCATTCGGGAATCCAGGAATAATTATTAAACCAAAATCAGAAATAATCATTATTCAGCATGTGAAATAATAAAAAAAATATATTATTAAACAGACTTATTAGATACACTTAGTGTGTGAACCTCTAGTCCCCTTTCTCTGTGGAATTAGGCGGAGAAACATGAAGTCCAAGGTTAGCTTCTAGTAACATAACCAGGAGACCATAGAGAATAAAGTTAATGTTTTAATAACATGTCATCTCATAAGAATTTTTACCATGTAATGTAATCCCTTTATTCCAATATCTAAAATCGTGTAGGTTTCATTCCACTTCCATCAACCTATATGCTCAATATCTCTTACTTTAACATTTCAAAATAGAACTTTCTATTGATCACCATAGACATGGATTTATTTAGGGTATATCATTTCTATCAAATGGTATATGATTTTATTTTCCATTAAATAATATAAGGGCTAAAAAATTCTTTTATTATTCATTTATGCAATATTACTCATGATGCACCAAACATATCTTACCTCACTGTGAAAATCTTTCATCATGTTTTTAGTAAATACATCAATGTTCATGAATATTCACAATCATTAATTATAATATTAATGTCTTAGGACCAATACACATTTCTGTATATAGGAACATCCAATGAAATATATAAATATGGATTTACTACTGGCAGGTCTTGTTCTCATAATATCCTCCTGGACATTACCAAGGGCATACACCATGAGTATGTGCCTCAATGTCCTATGAGTCTCCACCACTAATATCCTATATAATTTGTGTCCCTCTAATGATATAATATGGATATAGATATTATATTCAAGAATAGTGTCATAGTACTTCCAGGATCTTATCATAGTAGGGTTCTTATATATCCTTTTAGTGTGAATGTTACTCTTAGGACATTATCAAATTTAAATAAATTAAAAAGAACAATCATCATATGACTAGGAATTGATTAATATTCCAAACCATTAATATAAGTTATCATAATGTTATAAAGAAGTTGGTTCTAACACTAATAAAAATTTGGGCTATAGCCACGGACCTATAGCCATAGTTTTATAGGTCTGTGGCTATAGATTTTTTATTGCCACAGTTAAATTCCATCACTGTGGCTAAATCAATAATACACCACAAGCATAATTTTTTTCCCAATCAGTATCGGGCTCCTCCTCCTACCCTAATCCATAGCCATCATCCTCCTCCCTCGATTCTCACCCCTATCACTGCACAACACTCCTCCCCAACGACATCTCCTCCTCCCCGCAACCCTCCTCTCCTCCACCGATTCGTATCCCTATCACCGCACATCCCTCTACACCGACGACGTCACCTCCTCCCCCAGCCCTCCGCCTCCCCTGGTTCAAAGCCCTATCACCACGCAGCCCTCCTCCCTGATGACGTATCCTCCTCCCGACGATCTCCCTGATGATCTCACCGTGCAACCCTCTCTCACAGTGGCGCCCTCCTCCCCTAAGAACTATCCCACAGTGGCACCCTCCTCCCCAACGACCTTTGCCCAGTGCTCTCACCATTTTCAGGTAGAAGCATATCTCTCTTCATTCAATTGAGTTCAGTTGTTATGGTGGTATTTATAGTATTATGGAAATGTATTGGGTATGGTTTGGAGTTTTCATTGGGGGGTTTGGGTTGGTGGTAATCCATCAAGTTGTTGGTTCTTGTTGAGGTTTTTCTTGATGTTTTTATGTAAAACTCTAGATATAGGGAATTTTGGTGATTTCTAGGTGATTTGATTGTGTATTTTATATTAGGAAGTTGCATGTTATATCAGTTAAGGGGGTGGAGGGTTTCTCATTATCATGGGTGAATGTGTGGGGTTTGGTTGGTATGCTTGGTCTGTAGGAGAGTAACCCTTAGATTATTATGATAAACCATATGGTTTGGTGTTTCTGAAATTATATTTTGTTATGACGTAAGGATTAAAGGTAGTTTCATGATTTTTTGGTAATAATTCATGCTTAGTATTATGGCGCAATGGGTTTCTAATTAGTAATATTGTTATTACGAGATGACGTTCAGTAATAATTCATCAACAAAGCATCTAATTTGGATGACATTGTGTTCTCATGGGAAATATTCTCAAGTGGTTGTTTCCCTCATATTATTTTACAACTACTTTGATCCATTGACCATGGCCTTTGAAAAGGAAAAGCAATGGGTTTCAAAGTTATCAATGAGTTCTAGGAGTATCAGTATCTAATTTTCAGTAGTGACATGGGATCGTAGGATGTTTAGAATATGTTTGTAACGCCCCGACCCTAGTTACCCAGAGTCGGTGCATTATTACATAACATTGGCATGATCACAAGAAAGATCAAATCTCGAAAGACCGATTGGTTTAGTAGCCTTGGAAACAGTAGATATATTCATAAGTTTTACATTACATCATAAAATGAAAAACTAATACAACAACATAATGTTTCCACAATCCACACTATTAACCCCTCATAAAATCCCTGCAGGTCATTCATAACTTACTTCTTCACATCCTGGGAAAAATAAAACATAGAAAAGGGGTGAGCTCAAATGCCCGGTAAGGATAACAATATAGCGGAAACTTTCATAAATAAGAATAAACATTTAAGGCAATTCATTGCTAAAACAAAGGCCTTTTAAACTTGAACTTCAACATAGTATGGCAAAAGTAAAAATGAAATAATGCCATTTACTTATTCACATGGATATTCTACTAATCGAATAATCACATGCAAAAATCAATAACCACTTTCATAATGTTGGAATGCATAATGCCAGACTATCATAACCACATAGTCAAGGCCTCCTGCCAAGACTACAAATAAGATTTTGTCAAGGCCTTGTGCCAAGACACTAGTTTGTCTCATGAGACCTACCGATGCATCGAGGAGCTATAGCGGGCTCCACCCGTCACTTATTAAGTCCAATGCATTCCCATATGAAAAGGTTTAAACATAACATAAACATTCGTATTAAAACTAGCATACGAAATGTCAATAATTTCACCATAAACTATGAATGGTATAAAAATAGCACATCCACAGTCAAACATATCACAAAACCTTCAATACAATATAGAAGTTTTGTATCATAATAAATCAACTTCAAATAATCTTAAAATTCATCAAAGGATGTTGACATAGATGAAATCAAAATTCTTTTTAAAGAAATATCTCCTTTTATTTTGAAATCATTTAAGATCCATATAAAATAAAACATTTTCTTTGAAAATATTCTTATAAGCTTGTAAGGGAAGCTTTGAAGATTTTATAATGGTGTAAAATATCCGCACCCGCCGTATAAGTTAAAAAAAACATTCTTACCTTAATTCTGTCGAAAAGGTTAAAAGGACCTTGTTTTGAAAACGACTGAAAGATTCCTTTATAAACCACTTATAAAAGTCAAAAAGGGTATAAATGACTTTAACTCATATTCTAGTAAATAGTAAAAATGTTTTGAAATGTATTTTTAAGAAACATGGATGTGGATGATAAAGAGATCCCAGTAGATTATTACGTATAAACAACCTTGTATAATGAAGAGGTTGTAAAGTAAACCCTTACCTTGTACTTTTCCTTGGTTGGGGTAGGCTAACCTCCTGTATAATGGTTAAATAGTTGTTATTAAATTATACAAGAATCATATATATTAATATGATATCATATATGATCTTTTAACATTGATTTGTTAATAATATCTTAGAATTATCGTCGTTTCGGGAGTTAACTTACTCATTTTCTTTTATATGTTTTGTTACATAAGCCATGGTTGTTGTATCTTATTCATATCCAGAATGATATCCAGTCCATAAACATCATTTTTAAATCATCAAATGATAATTATACTTGAATGGATACGATGGAGAATGAATCTCATCGCGTTCGTGGAGACGGTAGTCCGTACGTACGCACGAGCGACAATATCATTCTTTTGATATTAAAATAATATATAAATGGATGGTATATCATATATACAGAATCATTAACATGTTATATTTATTATTTACATGAGTTACACATCATTATTATACCCATCCAAATAATATTATATTGAATAACAATTACACCACGACGTGGAGACGGTAAGCCGTACGTACGCACGTATGGTGACATGTTATTCAAAGGGTGGATAGAATAATGAATATGGTTGTACCATATTTATAATAACATCACAGTATATGTAATATACTGGAGTTATTATTTTATAATGGTAAGAACAAAGAAAGAAGAAGTGGAAGAAGAAAGGAACTTGAAAAGGGTGGTGAAATCATTACCTCTTCTTCGGTTTCTTCCTTTTGATTTGATCAAAATGGATCCTTAGGTTGGCTTTCTGATCAAACTAAGGCCCCTAGATTGTAGTGAGGGATGTTGGGAGAGTATTTGGGCAGAGTTTGGCCGAACCAAAAGGCTTTAGAGGTGTGAAGAAATGAGAAGGAGGAGTGCCTTTTTATGAGAGGGGTGAGGGGCACCTTTGGAAATGCTAGAAATATTAATTTATAATAAATTCATATTCGGTTTCTAATGGATCCAAAGTTGACTATTCAAAGGTTAAGGTGGGGATAGGTCGAAAACAACTCAACCAATAGAATTTAGACAGGTTTGGGTACTTATATTAACCTTATCTTTAAGTATTAACCCTAAGTTAATTAGTTTCACTTTTACAATGTCTCTTTGTATTTTTATATTATATGGTTAATAAACTAACCATATACATACAAGAGACCCCCAAGTGGTCCTTTAATGATGATACAATCATTATATAAGTCTCTTGGCCGAACGTTAGATTTTTAGGAATTTAATATCAATTAATAATATAATATTTGTTTTAAGAACTCTTTTATGTCAATTTTAAAACTATTCAATAGTTGATTTTTGCGAAACTCATAACAGATTGATTACTTCGAAAAAAGTCAATTAAATGAATCCTAATATATCATATTATCCTATAAAATTAGTTTTATTCATTAAAAGTTTCATATTATATTTATTTGGGTATTTATAATATCAATTATTTTAATTTTTCACTATTATAGTAATTACTGCATCATCATTGTGTCATAAATAAAATAAATAATTTAATGTCTAAAAATTATAAATAAATTATAATTATGTAGGAAATCTTTTTATCTTTCTAATGAATATTTATAATCTAAAATCCAACATATATAACCCTATGTAACAGTTGTTTTTCTAAAAGATATATGCTTGTGTCATTTTTGTATTCATTTTAACATAATTAAAATAAAGTGTCATTATCACTTACAAGTGGATCCATGGGGTACCAAAATTGACACAAAGATGCCCATGGTCTACCATGTATCAACCAATAGGGTTAATACATGTTTTAGGGTAATTTAGTATTATTATAATATTATTTTTTAACCCTTATTTACCGGATTTACCCTTAACCATGGAAAATAAAATATTTACCGCAGTAATTATTCAAAATGTATAAAAATAAAAGTTACCTATTTACACAATTTAAACATCCTGATTCCAAATATGGAATCCATTTTCCTAAATTCAAAACACAGAAGTGGCAGAAATTAATTTAAAATTAATTCCTGCTGTCAAAACAAAAAGCGTGTTTTTAAGAGATAATAACTATCAAAAGATTGACACTTGTTTATGTTCGGTTTAATTGTAAAATTATGTCCAATGACCAACATTATATTAAATGGTAAAAATATATTCTAAATATACTTTAAAACCACTCAAATGCATAATTTATCACTATTAATTATTTTGATTAAAAAAGTTGTTTTTAATTAAAATTTAGTAATTTTCCCTATTCATCAAAATATGAAAGTTATCCGAAAAGTACCAAAATTTCACCTTAGGATAAATTCGATATTCAGAATCCAAAAATGAAGTCCATTTTCAAATATAAAATATATATGATTTCAAAAAGTAGGTATTACTATTCATAGCGGCTAGTTTGATTGGTTACGGTGTGTTAGAACTCGGTGTTGCGTACAACACACGCTAGCATACCGTGGAAGCTTGGGATGTTTCATTTTAAATTTTTGATGTCCCCATTTAGTCAAAAAGTTTAAAATATAGTATCTAAAAAGGGTTCACTATTAAAATTTGGTAAAAGTGAAATACTGAAAATGAATTTGTTCTTACATTATGTCTAAGAAACTCATAATATGGATTCTAAAATTATAAGGATTATATAAAGTTTAAAATTTAGTTGACACTATTCATAACCTCTTTTAAACAGCTTGTTTGGTAAGTCATAGTGCGATTGAACTTGGTGTTGTGTGTAGTAAAAGTTATTGAATTATTTTGAAGAAATAACACACTATAAAATCTTGGGGTGTTACATTCTCCCCTCCTTCAATAAATTGCGTCCTCGCAATTTGAAATTGTTCTTCGAAAATAAAAGGTTGAAAATAGAAAATATCTTTGTGGGAAAACCCACATCAGAAATTGGGTTACTAAAATTTAGTCTTAATACGAGGAAAAGAGAAATGAAAGGATCACCACCAAATTATGATCTCTATTAGGAGAACATTGGTGGCAATTATAGACATATAATTGGAGGAAAAACGTAAATATTTATAGGTAGTGATTGAGGTCATCAATCACAAACAAGTATAAAATTGAGGTCCTTAAACTCATCAATCTATGATGATTTGAAGTACCATCAGTTCAACAAAGTATAGGGTATTGGGATAACACATTTTTGACGTTTCAAAATATCTTAGTTGAAATCCCACATCGAAAAATGAATTAATGATGCCTCTATTTTAAAATAAAGAGTGGAAAGTATGAAGATTACTGAAAATAACACATACTAGGGTTACATGTAGGAAAATATGGATATGGAGGAAAAATCTAACCATCAATTATCTGATGGAGAGTGGTAGAGAACATGGCTATGAAAAGGCCAACATTCCCAAAGCCATAAAGTAGTGATGATTTAAGGTACCATCTAGGACAACATTTTTGTTCTAAGTTCCTTTTCTTAATGATGAGGAATTTATTTATGAGATTGGCTAAGATCATAAGGAGATATACTTACTT
The DNA here is from genome assembly GCA_963277665.1 of Viscum album. Classification (NCBI taxonomy): domain Eukaryota; kingdom Viridiplantae; phylum Streptophyta; class Magnoliopsida; order Santalales; family Viscaceae; genus Viscum; species Viscum album. The sequence goes on from OY728147.1 coordinate 162,609,356, forward strand.
TAAAATTAGAGTTTTATCCCTTAATAAATTTCTACCAAAAAGTCATCATTCACTCGTAAAAAAAATTCTATTTATACTATTCATAGAGGGTTCCAAAATAAAAGAATTTATAATTCATCTACCAGATCATTTAAAAAAACTACTTTATTTAATCCAGGACATCTCGTGGGATAGTGGTAGGTGATACACCCTTGTCGCCCTTCGGTTGCGGGTTCAAGTCTTGCGGCCTTGCCGGACGCGACGGGTTGCCGCCCGACCTCCGGGTTGTCCTTTTATGGCAATCCAAAATAATCCAATCTAGAACTATCCAAAATACTTCTGTCCAAACTCACAGTCCAACATTTATAAGGAAGGTAAACATAATGTAGATCCTTTTTACCCCGTAATAGCATATGAATACCTTAATCATGTATTACGATATTCCTTATTGATTACATTAATGCTCCCTTATTCCATATATAATGCTGGATATACTTCATTAATCAAAAAATGTTTTAAACCCCAACAATGATGGAATATACAAATCATTAATCAGTTCCAAGGTAGTCAAGAATATCCAATATAATTTTTCCAAAATAATCATGTATTATTCGAAAATCACTACCTCGGTATCAGAACTATATTATGGTTTATCATTCTCTCAACCATATATTTTCCAAAAATTTATCCTGCTATTGAGTCACTTTTCTTTGTTTCACACAATCTCAAGTCCTTAATAGTACTGCAGTACAATCCTTATATACTCCATAATTATTATAACAAGTACATTGTTGATACAACACTCAATTGACATAATCAACATAAGAACTCTAATCATTCCTCTTCATCTGTGGTAGTATCATAACTTGATTATTATCCAATAGCATCATTTGCGTCATAGTCTGATGACTGGGACATAGGTTCATGTAGTGTCCAAACTCCTTGCAAATGAATCATTGTACATTTGAAACCATTTTCTTACCCTTGCAGTCATGTACTTTGTGCCCTTTTCCTCCACACTTATAACAAACTCCCATTCCTTTCAGGCAAGTTCCAGGGTGTTTCTTTACACAGTTACCACATATGGGAAAATTCTTCTTTTCCCTCTTCCCTTTATCTATCTTTCTCTCTTCTATCCTTTTCTTCTCTTGCTTCCCTTCAAAGCCATAGGACTCAGTAAACTCTTTACTTATCTTATCAACACATGATATTATTTCTTCATATGATGATAATACATGGGAGACTATTTCTCTTATAAATTATAGCTTAAGACCATGAAAGATATGATCCTTCCTTCTCTTTGGATCATGTGCATTTCTTGAGTTCTCATTCCTTCTACTGGGCGCCATTTCTAAACAATGGCATACACTAGATCAGTTTATGAATCAAAATACATAATCACATACTTATAAAACACTTAACATAAATTGAACTATTTATGGATATAATCCATAATCATAAAAATGTCTCCTTTGAGGATGTATATACTCATTAACCCTTCATAATGGTTTTTAAAGAAAATGATAATTATCCTAAGCATATCCCCCGGGAGTGTCGTAACCAAGAGTGCAGCAAGGCCTGTTGTCGTGCACCAGTTCCCGTTCGAGTCTAGCTCAAAGCGGTGTTTTCGGGTTTTACCCCTAGGTACATCTGTGCCAGAGCCGCCTCTACCTGCTGGTATCCAGACAGGGATGTATTGCTCGGAAAACTCACAAAATCTCTACAATACCAAAATTCTAGGATGTTCTTCTACACTAATCCTCAATGTTCATCTTAGGTCTACGTGCTCTAATCAGAGTTTATCTAAATCTAGCTTCCAAGGTTTGTACTAAACTTCCTCTGATACCAACTGTAACGCCCCGACCCTAGTTACCTAGAGTCGGTGCATTATTACATAACATTGGCATGATCACAAGAAAGATCAAATCTCGAAAGACCGATTGGTTTAGTAGCCTTGGAAACACTAGATATATTCATAAGTTTTACATTACATCATAAAATGAAAAACTAATACAACAACATAATGTTTCCACAATCCACACTATTAACCCCTCATAAAATCCCTGCAGGTCATTCATAACTTACTTCTTCACATCCTGGGAAAAATAAAACATAGAAAATGGGTGAGCTCAAATGCCCAGTAAGGATAACAATATAGCGGAAACTTTCATAAATAAGAATAAACATTTAAGGCAATGCATTACTAAAACAAAAGCCTTTTAAACTTGAACTTCAACATAGTATGGCAAAAGTAAAAATGAAATAATTCCATTTACTTATTCAGATGGATATTCTACTAATCGAATAATCACATGCAAAAATCAATAACCACTTTCATAATGTTGGAATGCATAATGCCAGACTATCATAACCACATAGTCAAGGCCTCGTGCCAAGACTACAAATAATATTTAGTCGAGGCCTTGTGCCAAGACACTAGTTTGTCTCATGAGACCTACCGATGCATCGAGGAGCTATAGCGGGCTCCACCCGTCACTTATTAAGTCCAATGCATTCCCATATGAAAAGGTTTAAACATAACATAAACATTCGTATTAAAACTAGCATACGAAATGTCAATAATTTCACCATAAACTATGAATGGTATAAAAATAGCACATCCATAGTCAAACATATCACAAAACCTTCAATACAATATAGAAGTTTTGTATCATAATAAATCAACTTCAAATAATCTTAAAATTCATCAAAGGATGTTGACATAGATGAAATCAAAATTCTTTTTAAAGAAATATCTCCTTTTATTTTGAAATCATTTAAGATCCATGTAAAATAAAACATTTTCTTTGAAAATATTCTTATAAGCTTGTAAGGGAAGCTTTGAAGATTTTATAATGGTGGAAAATAGCCGCACCCGCCGTATAAGTTAAAAAAACATTCTTACCTTAATTCTGTCGAAAAGGTTAAAAAGGACCTTGTTTTGAAAACGACCGAATGATTCCTTTATAAACCACTTATAAAAGTCAAAAAGGGTATAAATGACTTTAACTCATATTCTAGTAAATAGTAAAAATGTTTTGAAATGTATTTTTAAGAAACATGGATGTGGATGATAAAGAGATCCCAGTAGATTATTACGTATAAACAACCTTGGATAATGAAGAGGTTGTAAAGTAAACCCTTACCTTGTACTTTTCCTTGGTTTGGGTAGGTTAACCTCCTGTATAATGGTGAAATAGTTGTTATTAAATTATTCAAGAATCATATATATTAATATGATATCATATATGATCTTTTAACATTGATTTGTTAATATTATATTAGAATTATCGTCGTTTCGGGAGTTAACTTACTCATTTTCTTTTATATGTTTTGTTACATAAGCCATGGTTGTTGTATCTTATTCATATCCAGAATGATATCCAGTCCATAAACATCATTTTTAAATCATCAAATGATAATTATACTTGAATGGATACGATGGAGAATGAATATCATCGCGTTCGTGGAGACGGTAGTCCGTACGTACGCACGAGCGACAATATCATTATTTTGATATTAAAATAATATATAAATGGATGGTATATCATATATACAGAATCATTAACATGTTATATTTATTATTTACATGAGTTACACATCATTATTATACCCATCCAAATAATATTATATTGAATAACAATTACACCACGACGTGGAGACGGTAAGCCGTACGTACGCACGTATGGTGACATGTTATTCAAAGGGTGGATAGAATACTGAATATGGTTGTACCATATTTATAATAACATCACAGTATATGTAATATACTGGAGTTATTATTTTATAATGGTAAGAACAAAGAAAGAAGAAGTGGAAGAAGAAAGGAACTTGAAAAGGGTGGTGAAATCATTACCTCTTCTTCGGTTTCTTCCTTTTGATTTGATCAAATGGGCTCCTTAGGTTGGCTTTCTGATCAAACTAAGGACCCTAGATTGTATTGAGGGATGTTGGGAGAGTATTTGGGCAGAGTTTGGCCGAACGAAAAGGCTTTAGAGGTGTGAAGAAATGAGAAGGAGGAGTGCCTTTTTATAAGAGGGGTGAGGGGCACCTTTGGAAAGGCTAGAAATATTAATTTATAATAAATTCATATTCGGTTTCTAATGGATCCGAAGTTTACTATTCAAAGGTTAAGGTGGGGATAGGTCGAAAACAACTCAACCAATAGAATTTAGACAGGTTTGGGTACTTATATTAACCTTATCTTTAAGTATTAACCCTAAGTTAATTAGTTTCACTTTTACAATGTCTCTTTGTATTTTTATATTATATGGTTAATAAACTTACCATATACATACAAGAGACCCCCAAGTGGTCCTTTAATGATGATCCTATCATTATATAAGTCTCTTGGCCGAACTTTAGATTTTTAGGAATTTAATATCAATTAATAATATAATATTTGTTTTAAGAACTCTTTTATGTCAATTTTGAAACTATTCAATAGTTGATTTTTGTGAAACTCATAACAGATTTATTACTTCGAAAAAAGTCAATTAAATCAATCCTAATATATCACATTATCCTATAAAATTAATTTAATTCATTAAAAGTTTCATATTATATTTATTTGGGTATTTATAATATCAATTATTTTAATTTTTCACTATTATAGTAATTACTTCATCATCATTGTGTCATAAATAAAATAAATTATTTAATGTCTAAAAATTATAAATAATATATAATTATGTAGGAAATCTTTTTATATTTCTAATTAATATTTATAATCTAAAATCCAACATATATAACCCTATGTAACAGTTGTTTTGCTAAAAGATATATGCTTGTGTCATTTTTGTATTCATTTTAACTTAATTAAAATAAAGTGTCATTATCACTTACAAGTGGATCCATGGGGTCCCAAAATTGACAAAAAGATGCCCATGGTCGACCATGTATCAACCAATAGGGTTAATACATGTTTTAGGGTAATTTAGTATTATTATAATATTATTTTTTAACCCTTATTTACCGGATTTACCCTTAACCATGGTAAATAAAATATTTACCTCAGTAATTATTCAAAATGTCTAAAAATAAAAGTTACCTATTTACACAATTTGAACATCCTGATTCCAAATATGGAATCCATTTTCCTAAATTCAAAACACAGAAGTGGCAGAAATTAATTTAAAATTAATTCCCGCTGTCAAAACAAAAAACGTGTTTTTAAGAGATAATAACTATCAAAAGATTGACACTTGTTTATGTTCGGTTTAATTGTAAAATTATGTCCAATGACCAACATTATATTAAATGGTAAAAATATATTCTAAATATACTTTAAAACCACTCAAATTCATAATTTATCACTATTAATTATTTTGATTAAAAAAGTTGTTTTTAATTAGAATTTAGTAATTTTCACAATTCATCAAAATATGAAAGTTATCCGAAAAGTACCAAAATTTCACCTTAGGCTAAATTCGATATTACGAATCCAAAAATGAAGTTCATTTTCAAATATAAAATATATATAATTTCAAAAAGTAGGTATTACTATTCATAGTGGCTAGTTTGATTGGTTACGGTGTGTTAGAACTCGGTGTTGCGTACAACACACGCTAGCGTACCGTGGAAGCTTGGGATGTTTCATTTTAAATTTTTGATGTCCCCATTTAGTCAAAAAGTTTAAAATATAGTATCTAAAAAGGGTTCACTATTAAAATTTGGTAAAAGTGAAATACTGAAAATGAATTTGTTCTTACATTATGTCTAAGAAACTCATAATATGGATTCTAAAATTATAAGGATTATATAAAGTTTAAAATTTAGTTGACACTATTCATAACTTCTTTTGAACAGATTTTTTGGTAAGTCATGGTGCGATTGAACTTGGTGTTGTGTGTAGTAAAAGTTATTGAATTATTTTGAAAAATTAACACTCTATAAAATCTTGGGGTGTTACAATGTTGAAGAAAGTTTAGTTCCTTTTTGAAAGGATTGGAACTCAAGAGGATATATGGGTGAAACAAGAAGTTTCTAAATTGAAAGGAGATGAATCATAATGGATAAATACATTTGATCATAAAATAAGGAATGGGGAGGTTTTATGGATCGAGTTTCATTCCCTCTTCTATGAGAGGCAATGGTAGATTTACAGAATAAGAGCATATTTTGGGGATTAATGGAGCTATATCATTATTGGAATCAGTAATGGAGTATGCCACTAAATTTGAAAGGTTTATTCATTTCATTCCATCCTTTAAATGAAATTTATTCAAAAAGGAATTACAGTTTTTAAATGGTCTTATGTACTCATTATGGGCATGAGTAGCTTCCTTTCATCTCAACACCTACTAGGAGATATTCAAGAAAGACTGAGCTATCTATGTAGATACATCCATTGCATAGGAAGGTGCATGGAGAAGGATGGAAATAGGGTAGGAATGAATATTGGTTGGTGAGCCTCAGTATGAGGGTGGCAGTGTAAATTGAATGAGTAATATCTCAGCTCAATATTAGAAAAATAAATGAACTGTGGTCTATTTGTCATGTATTGAGAATGTGCGTGCATTCCCTTAGTATTCGGATGGGAAAAATAGGTTTCATGTATGTGTCGAGAGGTGGGTTTCTATATTATTTTATTGGGATAAGCCATCCTAGGTGAAGTGACTTTTAGTACCATACTTAATGAGGTATTCCTAAAGTTATTATTATTTTCAATAATTTGGATTTCTCTAACTAATATCTTTTAATGTAATATTTTTGTAGGATATAATGTGTGTTTTAAAGATGATAGTTTTTAAATGATGATATTTTATTGAGATTATTGGGCTAGGATCTTCTATAGTGATCATAATTTGATATGAGGCACTAGACGTGTGTATGTAGGATTGATGATCGTATCGATAACACTACAATGGGGAGATTCATACATGTCATTTTTGAGTGAAATCCATATCATGGGATAGTGATCCTTATCAAGGTTGTGAAATGTGAGAACTTAGACAGTAAATGGATGAATTTAGTGTCTTGATATAGTTGTTGGATGAACCATATGTGGTTCCAAGACCTCACCAAAATTAATGATTTACCTATATTTGTTGGTATAGTCAGTGTGTTTAGTTAATTATGGGGTGTTTATATCGGTAAATATTCTATATAGAGCTTCTGTATTTCTAAGATGTCATTTATATAAATGTGTTGTGTTAAGTTTCAATATTTGATATTGTAGTGGGATAGTGCTTGACAATTATAGTTTGGAGTTTGAAAGGGAGCCTAAAAAGGGTACTCTAAAGGTTGTTGAAAGTGTGTGGAAGGGAAACCATGTAGTCCAAATTGTTATAAATTTTTGACATAAATTCCATTACAATAATAATTGTTGAAAGATAAAAGGAAAGAACCAATTATCGCATGTTCGGAAATAGTTTCTTCAAAGAAGGAATATACAATCAAGAAGAAGGAAGATCATGCACCAAAAGATTGTCTAATCATATTAGAAAACTAGTTTGAAAAGTCCAAGAATATTTAGTAAGAATAAAAGAAGGAAAATTATCTACATTATAAATTTGATAAACCTATATAAACTAATAATAAAGGTGAATTCCAGAAGATGAACATGCTAAAAAGTGAGGTTTGAATCTCGAAAATTAAAAAGGATATAGGAATGAAGAGTTTTAGGTATTTTATACATTCAATGAATGGATTTTCTAGGTTAATAATAATTTCTAATAAATATTTCTATCTTTTAAGTGATGATGGAGGTTTACTTTATTCCCATATTTTGGTGATTTTTGATTTTTGAATAGGCAATTGAAGGTGATGTTTGAAAAATAAAGAGCTTTATTAATGATCATCTTATTTAGTATTGGTATGTACATATCAATTTGAATGTTATTTGTTCGTTGTTGGTTATGGATTCATGTATCATTTATCATGTACAGTTGACACACTGATCACATATATATAAGAAGTAGTTATATCTCATTTTTTTCCTACTATTTTCTTATAGGTGGTTTCTTATGATAAGACGAGTTATATCCACCACCATTGAAGATAATGAGTTCTAGATTTGGGTAATGTTTATTCCGTTTTTATTCTTTGGCCAAATTTTAATTAGGGCTTTTTTGATTTTTGGGTTCCTTATTTTTTTTTGTGTTTTGGATTTCATTGAGGTGGATTCGAGTAGACGTTGATGAAGGATTACATGTGTATGCATATGTAGGCATATGCATATATACATTCCCCCTTTATATATATTCACTCATTGTAGTATGAATATATATATTGGGGCTAGGTGTGCTTATATATAGATATGAAAAATGCATATGCGTGTAAGTGTAAAGGGGTAAATGCAAGTATAAACATATATCTAAGGACCCCCTTGTGCATATTTGGCCATGAAAATATGTACATAGGGGCAAGTTGTCCATATATATATGTTAATGTAATGCCCCGACCCTAGTTACCCAGAGTCAGTGCATTATTGCGTAACATTGGCATGATCACAAAAGATCAAGTCTCGAAGGACCGATTAGTTTAGTAGCTTTGGAAACACAGGATACATTCATAAACGTTACATTACATCATAAAGTGAAAAACTACAATAACATGGTCTCCATAGTACACACTCATATCCCCTTCCGACTATCCCTGTAGGTCATTCTTAAAATACTTCTTCACATCCTGGAAAAATTAAAACATTGAAAGGGGTGAGCTCAGATGTTCAGTAAGGATAACAATATAGCAGAAACATTCATAAATAAATAAAACATTTAAGGAAATATATAACTAAAACAAAATACTTTTAAACATGATCTTCAGAATAATATGGAAAACGTAAAATGAAATAATTCCATTTACTTACTCACATGGATATTGTACTAGTCGAATAATCACATGAAATATCAATAACCACTTTCATAATGATGGAATGCATAATGCCAGACTATCATAACTATGTTTCCAAGGCCTCGTGCTAGGACTACAAATAAGATTTTTTCAAGGCCCCGTTCCAAGACCCTAGATTGTCTCATGAGGCCTACCGATGCATCGAGGAGCTATAGCGGGCTCCACCCGCCACTTATTATGTCCAATGCATTCCTTATATTAAAAGGTTTAAACATATCATAAATCGTAACATAATCGTATCACATAAAACATTTATAATGGAAACATAACATCCATATTTCAATCAAAAGATATCAATACAACACATTGATATAATGAAAACATTATCAAAACCATTTTCAATACCAAAATAAAAGAAAAGTAAAACATGGTATTTATTTTTCATTTAAAAAAATTTAAGGCTTGTAGAGGAAGCCGAAACTCAAATAATGGTCACTACGGCAGAGAAGTCATTGTTGCCGCATACGTATGACAAAAAAACATTCCCTTTTGTCGTTTAGTAAAATGCTTCATATAAAAATATTCCTTTTGAATAAATGTAAATGTCAAAGGGGTTTATTCACCGAATAAAAGAATTTGTGTATAAAACAAAATATGCCTCAATGAAAGGAGATTGAGATGAACTCCCTTACCTCGTGTTCGACTTGAATCGATCTTTCTTTAACCTCCTGAATAATAAACTAGAGTAAATTTCTAGTAGCTTAAGAGAATTTTTCTAGTTCATTATTACTTTTATATTACTTATTACCATGTTATGAACATTATGTATTTATTTATGTTAATAACAGTCGTTTTGTCGATCATTGGTACTTCAGTAAAAAATAAACTTCTTATAATTACAAGTTGTTCATGTGGTAAAATATCAATTATATCCAGAATTATATTAATGATGTAGATATCATATATATCATATATATTCAGTATATACATCCATTTAAAATATTATATAACATTTAGAGGTATGAAATGAAATGCACCGTTCATGGTGACGATAAGCCGTACGTACGCATGAACGCTACTTTCATTTATATTTCGTATTTAATGGAATGAAATCATAATTATATAAAGGTATATTATAATTCCAATATAATATCATATATAACATCATTTACTCCATCCTTTATACATCCCACATATGGCATTAATGATTCAAATCACTTTGAGGGGGCGGTAGTCCGCACTTCCTAAAATAAAGATATCGTGTTTACCCATAATGGAAACTATAATGGTATGCGATAAATGAAAAATAAAAAATCATAAAAAAATCATAAACATAATATATATCATATATAAATATAGTGACATCTTAATGGCCACCATGAAAGGTGTTAAAAGAAGATTGGGCAATCATTGTTTCGTGAGACAGTAATTCACCACCCATAGAAATAATATCTTTTTAAACTATTAGACGAAGGTGTGTGTAAGTGTAAATCAAATCATTCTCATAAAAAATCATAGTATATTTATGATACTGGTTTTGTTACAAAGTAAAGGAATAAAAATAGTTTAAGGGGTTGGATAAGAAAAATAAAACAAAAGAACAAAAGAGAAGACATTACATTAAAATTGGGTAACTCTTTTTGATTTAAGCCAAAGGCTTCCTTGGGAAGACTTCTGTCCAATGTGAGGCTTCTAGGAGTAAGATAGGGAAGTTGAAAGAGTATTTGGGAAGATTTTGGCCGATCCAAATGGCTTTGATGGTGTGAATAAGGTGGTAGAGTTGGGGGCCTTTTATAAGAGGAGAGGAGGGGCAATCTTGGAAAGTCATGAAATGTTACATTATTATGAAATGCTTTTCGGATCATAAAGGTACAACAATGATATATTTCTAGGATATGGTGTTAATGGTACTAATTATACTCATCATATAGGTTTTTGACAATTTTATGTCTTAAATTTTACCTTATATTTTCATTTTATTTAAATCGTTCATTAATGAGGTAATCGCTGCATCATCATGGTGTCATAAATAAATTAATTTTTTTAATGCCTAACAATTATAAAAAAACCATGTTTTATGAAATATTTTTAATTTTCTAACGAATATTTATAGTAAAAAATATGACATTTATAACCCCATGTAATAATTGTTTTTGTAAAACAATACATGTTTGTGACATTTTTATTTTAACTTTAAATAAAAGGTATAAATGTCATTATCTTAACCAAGTTGCTCCATGGGGTCCCATAAATTAACCCATGGGTTGTAATGGTCGGCCATGACTCATCCAATAGAAGTAGGGAAAGTTTCAAGATATTTTCATATTTTTATAATATCATTTTTACCTTATATTTCACTAATTACCTTTAATCACGATTAATAAAACATAAATGTTACTATTCAGCAAAAATTATTTCCATCCCATTGAACCACATTTTACATAATTATGATAACCAGGTATGTATGATTTTTGAAATTCAATACACAGAAGTGGTAATGTTTCATTTACCCAAAAATTAGTTTTTTAGCTACCACTTAGTGGTTTCACTATTCATCAAAAATTGATGTTTTTAAGAAAAATACAAAAAATTCACCCTAATCTATATTTTATAATCCAAATTAAAAAATGATTTCTATTTTAAAAAATTCAAAATATATATGTTTCATTAATAAATTTTATAATTAATTCCCGCTGTCACAAAAAACAACGTGTTTTTATCAAAAAATATATATCAAAACATTGACAATTGTTTATGTCCAATTTCAGAGCGAAATTAATTCTAATTACCACCATTGGATAAAATGGAAAAAATATATTCTAATTGTACTTTAAAACCACTCAATTTTATAATTTATCACTATAATTTATTTTGATTAAAAAAGTTGTTTTTAAGTATTTTTTTACTATTCATAGAAAATTGGAAGTTCTCAGAAAATTTAAAAAAATTCAACTTAGGATTATTTCGATATTTTGAAAACAAAAATGAAGTCCATTTTGAATTATAAAATTAATATAATTTCAAAAAGTGGTTATTACAATTCATAACTACAACTTTGATTGGTCACGGTGTGCTAGAACTTGAGGTTGCGTACAACACAAGCTATTGAATTATTGAAAGAGAAGTGTATCGTGGAAGCATGGGTTGTTACATCATCTCCTCCTTCAATAAATTGCATCCTAGAAATTTGAAATTGTTCTTCTAAAATAAAAGGTTCAATGTAGAAAATAACTTTGTCGAAAACCCGTATAAGAAATAGGGTTAATAAAAATAAAAATTTAAAAGAAAGAAAGAGAAGTACAAAGGTCACCCGAGATAGCCCATACTAGGATTCTATGAAAACATGGATATGGAGGAGAAACAAACCATCAAGGTATGGTGAAGAGTTGTAGAAAAAAGGATTAGTAGAAAGTTAACTACGAGAAAATCACAAACTTGTGGTTGGTTCAACGATCATTGATTCCCCAGAAGGAAAATTAACCGACAACATTTTTGTTTTAGGTTACCTTTTATAAAGTTGAGGAATTTATTTAGGATATTTACTAAGAACGTAAGGAAATATACATACTTGTCATGTAGACTTTCATTCTTTAATAAATTTTTACCACAAAACCATCTTTCACTCAAAAATATAATAGAACTCAAATATATTATATTTATCCTAATAGTACAAGGTTCCAAATATTAACACATACCATTTATAACTGGAAAACTATTTTTTAATAACCAGGGGCTTCTTGTAGGATATTGGTATGTAATAATGGCATGTCGCACTATGGTTGTGGGTTCGATTCCAACAGCTTTGTCTGACACAACGGGTTATCCCCCGACCTGCAGGTTGTCCTTTTCCTAAAACTGTAGTATTATAATATTCAAAAAAGAATCTTCAGAAATTTTTTAAACTTAAACAATACTAACCAAAGTTAAAATTAATCCATTCCAACCATTATAGTTATCCAAAATACCTCTGCCCAGACTTTCTCTAAAAGGTCTCTATATTCCAAAATCAATTGTAACATCTGATTCCACAAACAAAGTAAATATTCTCTTATTGTCACGTACTAAAAATATGATTACCTTCATCATATTAAAAACTTAATGAAAACAACAAGTACTGTAGTACAATCCTTATATATATCACATTATTCTTATAACTATAATATTGTTCTTGAGTCCAAAAACACAAATACAATAATTATTCAACTTCATTTGTAGTAACAACATAAGCATGGCCTCAATCCCTTGGCCTTTTCTGAGGTATGTTTCACTGGCACTTAGGACATTCATTTGCATAATGCCTCATTTCCCTACAATTGTAGAATTCAACATTGATAGCCTCTTTCATTCCCTTGCAATCACAAGCCTGGTGACCTTTTTCTCCACATTTGTAACAAACTCCCAATCCCTTTAGGCAAGTACCGGGGTAATTCTTCACAAAATTATCATATAATGGAAAATCCTTCTTTCCCCTTTTCCCTTTATCTGTCTCTTGTTCCACCGTTCTCTTCTTCTCTTACTTTACCTTATTGTCATAAGATTTAGAGAATTACTTTTCCGTCATAATAGAACACGATACAATGTCTTCGTATAACGATAAGGATTGTGAGACCAATGCTTGAAGAAGAAATGGTTTTAACCCTTCAATGAAACGATCAATATTAATTCTTGGGTTACATACATAATCTGTAGCATACCTAGTTAACATTGTAAAGTTAGCCTCATACTTTGCGACATTCTCATCCTCCTTTTGTCTCAGACTCAGAAATTGCCTTTCCATATCCGCTCGATGGTCATGAGGAAAGTATTTTTCTAATAAAATCTCTTTGAACTCCCTCCATTCCATATTTGATACTTCATCATATTTCTTTGTGTTTTGAATAAATGACCACCATTGATCAGCATCTCCAGTGAGGCGGTAAACTTCTATGATAACATTTTCTCTTTCACTACTCCCCAAAGCCTGAATTATTTTCTCTGGGGAATTTATCCATTGCTCAACTACTAAGGGATTTGTACTCCCATTGAATTTTTGTGGTTGCTGCCTTATGAAGCGATCTAACATTCATCCTCCTTGTGGCGGATCAGGGTGCTCCATATGGGTAAGGTTATTATTCATAACCTGAGTGTGTTGTCCCAGAATGGTGATTAGTCGATCATCACCAGTTGTATCAACAGCTCCACTATAATTATCTTGAGCAAGAGGGAAATCCCTACATGGAGTGTGTGCATTGATACAGTTTCCATTCCTTCCACTAGCCTCCATTTCAAAACAATGTCATAATCTAGATTAGTTTATGAATCGAAATACATAATTCCATACTTGTAAAACACTTAACATAAATTGAACTATTTATGGATATAATCCATAAAAAATGTTGTCTTTGAGTAAGTATATACTCATAAACCCTTCGTAATTGTTTGTAAAGAAATTGTGAATTATCCTAAGTATATCTCCCCGGAGTGTCTTAACCAAGAGTACAGTAAGGCCCGTTGTCGTGCACCAGTTCTCGTTCGAGTCTATCTCAAAGCGGTGTTTTTGGGTTTTACCCCTAGGTACATTTGTGCCAGAGCCTCCTCTACCTGATCATATCTATATCGGAATGTATTTTTAAGAAAACTCACAAAATCTATATAATACCAAAATTCTAGGAAGTTCTCTTATAGTAATCCTCAAAGTCTATCTTAGGGCTATGTGCTCTAATCAGAGTTTTTTCTAAATATAGATTCTAATTTTAGTACTAAAATTCCTTTGATACCATCTATAACGCCCCAACCCCAGTTACCCAGACTCGGTGCATTATTTTGTAACATTGGAATGATTACAAAAGATCAAGTCTCGAAAGACCAATTATTTTAGTAGATTGTGAAACACTAGATACATTCATAAACGCTACATTACATCATAAAGTGAAAAACTACAATAACATGGTCTCTATAGTCCACACTCATATCCCCTTCTGACTATCCATACAGGTCATTCTTAATATAATTCTTTACATCATAGAAAAATTAAAACATTGAAATGGGTGAGCTTATATGGTCATTAAAGAGAGAAATATAGCGGAAACTTTCATAAATAAACATAAACATTTAAGGAAATGTATAACTAAAACAAAAGGCTTTTAAACTAGAACTTCAACATAAAATGGAAAAAGTAAAATGAAATAATGCCAGTTACTAACTCACATGGATATTCTACTATTCAAATAATCACATGCAATATCAATAACCACTTTCATAATGATGGAATGCATAATGCCAGACTGACATAACCATGTAACCAAGGTCTCATTCCAAGACTACAAATAAGATTTTGTCAAGGCCTTATGACAAGACACTAGTTTGTCTCATGAGACCTACTGATGCATTGAGGAGAAAATAGCGGGCTCCCCCTATCACTAATTAAGTCCAATGCATTACTTATACGAAACGGTTTAAACATATCATAAACCATAACATAATCGTATCACATAAACCATTTGTAATGGAAACATAAAATTTCCATATTTAAATCACAAGATATCAATACAACACATTGATATAATGAAAAAATTATCAAACCCATTTTCAATACCAAAATAAATGAAAAGTAAAACATTGTATTTAGTTTTCATTTAAAAAAAAGTTACGGCTTGTAGAAGAAGCTGAAACTCAAATAATGGTCACGGCGGCGGAGAAGTCGTTGTCGCCGCATACGTAAAACAAAAAAAATACCTTTTTTTGTTTAGTAAAATCATTTGTATAAAAATATTCCTTTTTAATAAACATAAAATTCAAAGTGGTTTATACAATGTATAAAATAAAGATGTGTATAAAACAAAATATGCCATAATGAAAGGATATTGAGACGAAGTCCCTTACCTCGTGTCCGACTTGACTCTATCTTTCTTTAACCTCCTGAATAATAAACTAGAGCTAATTTTTACTTGCTTAGGAACCTTTTTTCACGTTTATTATTCCTTTTATATCACTTATTACCATGTTATGAACATTATGTAATTATTTAAGTTAATAATGGTCGTTTTTTCGATCTTTGGTACTTGCGTCAAAAATAAACTTCTTATAATTACAATTTGTTCATGTGGTAAAATATCCATTATATCCAAAATCATATTCATGATGTATATATAATATATTTTATATATATCCAGTATATATATTCATTTATAATATTATATAACATTTATAGTTAAGAAATGAAATGCACCATTCATGGAGACGGTAAGTCGTACGTACGCATGAACACTACTTTCATTTGTATTTCATATTTAATGGAATGAAATAATAATTATATAAAGGTATATTATAATTCCAGTATAATATCATATATAATATCATTTACTACATCCATTATATGTCCCACATATGGCATTAACAATTCAAATAACTTGGAGGGGGCGGTGGTCCGCACTTCCTAAAATGAAGATATCGCGTTTACCCATAATGGAAATCATAAAGGTATGCCATAAATGAAAAATACAGAAGAATAAGGAAATAATAAAAATAATATATATCATATATAAATATAGTGACATATTAATGGCCACCATGAATGGTTTTAAAAGAAGATTGAACCATCATCAATTCGTGAGGCAGTAATTCGCCACCCACAGAAACAATATGTTCTTTAACCATTAGACGAAGGTGTGTGTAAGTGTAAATCAAATAATTTTCAAAAAAACATCCTATTATATTTATGATAATAGTTTTGTTACAAAATAAAGGAATAAATTGAGTTTAAGGGGTTGGAGAAGCAAAATAAAACAAAAGAACATAAGAGAATACATTACCTTAAAATCGGGTAACTCTTTTTGATTTGAGCCAAAGGCTTCCTTAGTAAGATTTATGCCCAATGTGAGGCTTCTAGGAGTAACAGCGGGACTTTGAGAGAGTATTTGGGCAGAGGTTGGCCGATCCAAATGGCTTTGAAGGTGTGAATAAGGTGGCAGAGGTGGGGCCCCTTTTATAAGGGGAGAGGAGGGGCACTCTTGGAAAGTCATGAAATGTTATATTATTATGAAATGCTATTCAGATTTTAAAGGTCAAACAATGATATATTTCGGGGATAAGGTGATAAGGGTTCTAAATATACACATAAAATAGGTTTTTAACATGTTTAAGTCTTATATTTTACCTTATCTTTTCATTTTATTTAAATCGTTCATTAATGAGGTAATCGTTGCATCATCATGGTGTCATAAATAAATTTGTTGTTTTAATGCCTAAAAATTATATAAAATAAACCATGTGGTTGGAAATATTTTTAGAGTTCTAAAAAATATTTATAGTCAAAAATATGACTTGTATAACCCCATGTAATAATTTTTTTATTAAAACAATACATGTTTGTGATATTTTTATTTTTACATTAAATAAAAGGTATAAATGTTATTATCTTACCCAAGTGGATCCATGGGGTCCCAAAAATTGACCCATGGGTTGTAATGGCCATCCATGACTCTTCCAATAGGGGTAGGACAAGTGTCATGATATTTTCATATTTTTATAATTTCATTTTTACCTTATATTTCACTAATTACCTTTAATCGCGACTAATAAAACTTAAAAGTTACTATTCACCAAAAATTATTTTCATCCCATTGAACAACATTTTAATTACTAATGAAAACCAAGTATGTTAGAATTTTTAAATTCAATACACAGAAGTGGTAATGCTTCATTTACATGAAAAATTAGTTTTTTAACTACCACTTAGTGGTTTCACTATTCATCAAAAATTGATGTTTTTCAGAAAAATACAAAAAATTCACCATAGGATATATGTGATATTATGAATTAAAAAATTATGTCTATTTTAAAAAATTCAAAACATATAAGTTGCATTAATTAATTTTACAATTAATTCCCGCAGTCACAACAAACAACGTGTTTTAATGAAACAATATATATCAAATGATTGGCAATTGTTTATGTCAAATTTCAAAGTGAAATTAATTCTAATGACCACCATCGGATAAAATGGTTGAAATATATTCTAATTATACTTTAAAACCACTCAAAAGTATATTTTATCACTATAAATTATTTTTATTAAAAAAGACGTTTTTACGTATTTTTTTATTATTCATAGAAAACTGGATGTTCTCAGAAAATTACAAAAAAAATCAACTTCGGATAGTTTCGATATAATGAATAAAAAAATGAAGTCCATTTTGAATTATAAAAATAATATAATTTCAAAAAGTGGTTATTACTATTCATAATATCTACTTTGATTGGTCGCGGTGTGCTAGAACTCGAGGGTGCGTACAACAAATGCTATTGAATTATTGAAAGAGAAGTGTATCGTGGAAGCTTGGGGTGTTACAATTAAGTTTCATATGTGTGAAAGCAGAAAAAAGGAAGATTCGAGTTTTCATCATCAAAAGCAAATGCGCCTTGAGGTTGGGGTAGGGTCCCTCTCCTATAATATTTATTTCAAGAATGTTTTAAATTGCATTTAGTTTCCTCCTTAATTTTTCATGTTTATATTAAATTACAATTCTTGAATATGTGTTAGTAAAGATAATTGTTTTTTTTTCGATAAATAAGTCATGGTTTTGTAATAAAACCCCTCTAATAGACGTGTGCTGGCTTTGAAAACTCACTATGGTATACCTTTATTAACATTATTGCACTGATGTTTTCATTATACATGATGTCGTTGTTAGTCAAAAAGCACACATCGTACTTGACACTTTTTATATCCACGTAGGGGGTTTCCGAATTTTTATTAAAACAGTTGTTTGAACCAAGACACTCTTTAAGTGCCGTTAGACTTTTAAGATGGGTCCCATGTTGTGTGACCATGTCACATGGCATGTGATATTTAAATCCAACCAAAAGCCCAGTTCCATAGCCCATGGGTCCCACAGTACCAGTAATGTCAGATTACAGATTATATAACATGTGATTTTCTTGATCCCATGGGGTATTCCTCTAGTTATTCCTACACATTTCTAGATCTCCAAACCTCACTGAATTAGGTATACCAGGGGTCATCCAATCCTCTAGTCATCACATATTAGCATTCATTTATTTAAATCATATGAGAAAACATCCTCACAAGCCATCCATATCATCTTATTTGAAACTAAGTGGGTGATTGTGCCCTGTGGATGTCGCTGGACTGGGCCAACACGCCGCGATCACACCGCGGTCACACCGTGGTCATGCCGGGTCACACCGTGATTTGGCCCTGCTTCAGGATGACACCCTCTGGCAGTTCGCAGTGATAGTATTCCATGAGACTTGTGATCAATGTTGAGACTAACTAATCACAATTTCGTCCGGTGGGGTGACAATCGTAATTTTTCCCCGCCTCCTCTCGTTCCCTTTGCTCATGGCCAGAATATGCTGCCCCGCAAATGTCACAGGACTGGGCCAACATGTCACGATCACGTCATGGTCACACCGTGGTCACGCCGTGGTCATGCCGCGGTCACACCGTGGTCATGCCGTGGTCACGTCGTGGTCATGCTGCGGTCACGCCGTGGTCACGCCGCGGTAATGCCATGTTTTGGTCCTACTCCAGCCACATCCAGCCCACACCAACCCCCTTCGACCTTCATTTCAGACCACTTCCATCAGCATTCCAGCCCGCAATAGCCCCCTCTGCCACCATCGAATTAGACCACACCACCCCCCCACCACCTGCAACTAGCCCCCTTCCACTAGCATTCTAGCCCCCTTCCCCCTGCATTCGAGCCCGCACCAGCCCCCAGAAACCAGCAATCCAGCCCACACCATTTAGGTCATTCCATTTGGATTAAATAATGATGACAGTACATACCAAAACTACACACATTATATCATAAATACATTTTTAGAAATAATAGACGAATGATTTTGTTAATGAAATTGTTATCTAATCTCAATTGAGATGTGATTGTTTCACATATCTTTAAACTATATTTACACAAGTTTCAGTATCACATCCTAAACATGAATATGGTAAAATGTGTTTTCAGGGTAATGCTAGGAAATTTGATAGATTTGTGGTGTGATACCATAAAATTTAGTTGGAATAAAAAAATGAAGTTCAGTTTTATCAATTTCACTTCCTCAGATTCTTAAATAATTGAGGGGGCTCTAGGGGAACCTTTTTACATTTATAACTTTATAGCTAACATGGCTGACATGTCTCTACGCTGTTGTGAGATGTTTTTTGGAAGGGGCAATATTAAAGGGGGGATATTGTTTTTTAGAAAACGGATCTGCTGTGAAGATACAGGGGCAGCGGCCCTCGGCCTCGCAGGTCGACCACGGGGAGTCCTTTCTGGTAGTAGAGGAGGAAATAAAATGAAAATGATCGTTGATGAACATGAATTATTCTTGAGGCATCTTCTTTAGGATTTCAATAAAGCCACACAGGATTGTATTTGTATCCAATATACGGATTCTAGTATTTGGTTAGGGATGTTGGTAGGTGATTTGGGTAGAAATTCATTAATCCAAATGGTTTAAAAGGTGTAAATTAGTGGGATGATTGAGTTCCCTTTTATAGTTGGGGATGATTGAAATTATTATAAATACTCAAAATTATTTACTATTTGGAGGTGAATGTTACCTCAAGTTAAATAAAATATGATATTTTTTGTTTTTGAGGGTTATATAGTCTATGAAAACCTCAAATACATAATAAAAAACATGTTATAAAAATTTTATTCATTATCTTCTCTGTATATCTATTATTATCATTTTGATTTTTAACTACAATATCCAGTTTTAAAATAAAAAGGAGTTAGGAATACAAGTGGTTATTACATAAGCAAGTGTGAAACACACCACATCTATCTGCATCCACCATTGAAGCACAATAATTAGTGGCCGTGAAAGGCCACATCATATCAAGATCAAGCATGGCCTTATTTTCTAGTGTATCAGCAACCTGATTGGCCTCCTGATACACATGAGAAACCACCATATGTATTTGATTGGTTTGGTTGAGGCATTCAACCCATTGAGGAAGCACACGCCAAGGCACATTACACGTTCTATTACTTAGTGCATGTACTACAATCCTTGAGTCAGATTCAATCCAAAGCCATTTCTAGTTAAATTAGACACCATACCTTATCGCATGAATCATAGCCCATAGATCAGCTTCAAAAGTAGTGCCATGAAAATGGTACTTATAAAATAATCTCATAAATAAACCATGCAAAGTGTAGAAAACTCCTTCGCATCTAGCTGGACCCGACACACCTGATGTATCTCTATCAACATTCACATTGAGGCACTGTGTAATCGGTGGTATCCATCTGATATACTTAAGCATCCAAGGATTGCGTGGTCAGCCCGAAACGCCAAGAATCCTAAGAGTCTATAGGAAAAAATGGTGTTAGACGTCTCACCATCCTGGACCACTGACACAGCATACACGTCCCTATGGATGGAGATCATTCCCTTTCGAACAGCATCATGCACACCATAAAATAGAGCCATGATCCTCGAATCCCACAAGGACACAATGACCACCACAATAGTAGTAGTGAGGAGGTTTTCCAACTGCTCACTACAGCGCATATGGAGTAGACTGGGAATCAGATCCGTATGAAGAATGCCAGAGTCCATTGCAAGCCCAAACAACATTCCCAGATAACTCCAGAGTTGTCGGGCTTGGATGCACTCCATAAACACATGATGTGTGGTTTCTTCTGCAGCCCTACATAAGGCACACCTGGAGGCCATCTGAAATCCAACTCAATTAAAATTTTCAGACGTTGGAAGTCTATTTTTCCAGATTCTTCAAAGAAGGAGAAACTGGGATGGCCGAATGAATGGATCCCTGAACATCATAAGCTAGGTTGGGGCATGGTCAGTACCATCGCATGCAATCATGTAAAACTCTATGGGGAATAAAATCCCAATCCTGCTATGAAGCCAGATCAGTTTTTTCATAATCAATAAATTCATAAATATTAACCTGAGACAAAACATAGTCCGAAATATTCAAATCATGTGAAATCTGATATGAGAGAAAACCCAATATGGAAAATGAAGCAACTTTAGATGGGACATTCATAGAATGCAAGGGCTGATCCTGCCAGAAGGTGTTCCAGCAACTATGAGTGGAGTCTTTACTGACCAACGATTTAGTATCCTACATTATCATTACATAGTCCTGCTTAAGGGAAGCCCATACTGAGTATTCAAGGTAGTATTTATATCCATTATATAGACGTTTTGTAAACCTTCTCGATAGAAACTCATCATCAATATCATTTGAGATCAGCCTCCAAGTGAATTTTCCAATCATACCATAATTAATGGTATGAAGATCCTTAACCACTAATACTCTCATTTCCACAGGTTTTATGCATTCTTTCCACTTCACTGTGACCATCTTCCTTTCAAATATTGATCTTGTCCATATAATGTTTCTCACCAGGATTTGATGTTCCTTAATAATACCTCATGACCATTTCTATCAAGTGAAAGGGAAAGTATCCCCTCTTCACCCCAAGATATTGAAAGGACAAGGATCCCCTCGTCACCCCAAGCTATCAAGGGATCATGTTCTTTTTTCCAACAGGAATTCCATTTCCAAAAACAATTGGAGAATTTTCCCAGGTTATGGAATGTCCAGCCACATCCTCATAGTGAGTAAAAAGAGCCTTTAAATAGGATATGGTTCTCTTTGAAGCATGCCCCAACAATACAATGTCATATTCATAGAGAAGATGGGATGGGGAATGATAATTAAAACCCGCACTAATCCTCTTATAAATACCCAGATGAGCAAGCTCATTGATGCATCGCCTTATGTAATCCTCTGTAATTGCAAAATGTATACCCGATAAGGGGTCACCTTTTCGTACACCCCATGAGAAAGAGAATAACCCTATAGGTGCACCGTTCAAAAGAATTGACATCTATGAGGATCCAAGAATAGTGTTAACTAGGTTCAGAAATCTATTCACGAACCCATGCCAGCAAAGTATCTCAATGAGAAAACTCCATTTATGGGTATCAAAAGCCTTATAGATTTCAATCTTAAGAGAAAAGTTCCCTTCATTTGACTTCCATCGCATGAGGTTAGGACTCTTAGAGGACAAGAAAAGGCATTGTTGTATGTTCCTTATCAGATTTGGTAGGCATATTAATGTTCTCTGAAGTCTATGAAATACAAATAGTATGATTGACAAAAACTGGAGGAGATGTACCTGAAATATTTGTAGCAAGGTTGTCATGTGAAGTACCTGAATGTTATTCCAGCTTTTTTGTAGAACCTGAGGAAATATTTGGTGTGTCCACCAGGTTCAGTTGCTCTTGATAAGATGAAAATATACACCTCTAATTCTTGACAAATTCAATAGGCATATTTGGGTTGGCATCTTTCTAATCTTTCAAACCCGAGGAAAACAAATTTTGATTTGGGTAACTATCTAGAGCAGTCTTTGAAACACCCAGAACATCAGGTGCCATGGCCATCTCATTGGGAGATGCACTGTCCTTACCAAGTGGGGGTTAAGGGGTCTGTTCAGAGCTAAAGTTATTCTCCACATAAATGTCACTGCTCAAGTGTAAACCCCCAAGAGGGTTGCATTTTTTCTACTTAGAATCATTATTCAAAATTGGCTTGGTTTGGCCATATTGTCTTTCAAGTAGTGTGCCAACCTATTTTGATTCACAACCCAAAGAAGAAGAAGTGTATAATGATTGAACATGGACGATATTCATACCATTAAAAAGATCATTATAAATGTGGTGTGATTTATTACCTTTAGAGGGTTCCAAAAGAGTATCCCCTCCAGCTAAACTGCAAAGGCAGGGTTTGTCGTAATATGCAGGTCTCCAGGAAGTAATGAGCCTATATGATCACATGCATTCAAAGACGATTTAATATCAATATCCAGTCCCAAAGGTGGTTTTGAGTGGACTTTCATGCTGGGTGAATTGGTAAACATGATCTAAGAAAAGAGTAAGCATAAAGAAATCCAAGAGAACAGCCTAAATCCACTGAGAAAGCCTATAAACCGATCATCTCCATCACCACTAAACCCCAACCTCCCAGCTTTCAATCAACAGCCAACCCCTAGTGGAACTGGAAATAGTAGTAGCCCACATGACACCAGAAGCACTCCCCACCAAGAAGCAACCTACTATAATCCAATAACACTATCCAATAGCACATGTACTAGAGAAAAACCCAATAAAAATCAGAGTTTTAGCAGTAACCCACTCAATAGTAATAGCACCAACACCTATAAGCCAACATCAATGTCCAGCCACTAGGAATGTACTCAAATTTATATCCCAAACCACCAGCACCAAGACATGCCACTCATGAAAAAACACCCCATCAAAGAGGCATCCAACACCACACAAAAAACCAGCAAACAACAGATTTACCAACTCACAATCAACAATAGCACCCAATCTCTGTTAACAAACCAGTCCACAGAAACAGAACCTCCATCACCTCTAAGAAAACACCAGCCATAGCTTTAGCCTCTACACCCATCCATCACCAAACATACATCTTGATGTTCTTATCTAGAAGCTCACATAACTACTCAACAACATCTCCCAGTATCTATAGCACCAAAAATAATCACCCAATATTTTGAAAATCTCCCAGCAGCCAAACCACCTCACAGAAACCGTGACATCACCCAAAACCCACCTACATGAGTACCGGCATGCAAAATATTAAAAAAATTAAAATATGGACACTCTACACTAGAATCCACTTTTATAGAGTATTATATCATAAAAACTAAAACTCCCACCAGGGGGTTCTGTCCAGGGAGCTCAGCATGGGGGCTGCTGTCCAGGGGGGCTGTTGTCTAGGGGGGTTCATCAGGGGGGGGTCTGTCCAGGGGGGTTTAGCAGGGGGCTACTGTCCGGGGGGATGCTGTCCAGTGGGGTCTAGTAGGGGCGGTGGCTGCTGTACAGGGGGGTCCAGTAGGGGGGATGCTATCCAGGGGGTCCGACAGTGGGGGGGGGGGGGGGGGCTGTCCAGGGGGTCCAGGGGGCAGCTATTCATGGGGTGCAATAGTAGGGGGGGGGGTCTGTCTAGGGGGTTTCAGCAGGGGGGTTGTTGTCCGGGGGGGGGATACTATCCCGGGGGGTCCTGCAGGGGGCTGCACTATTCTGGTTTATTGAGTTATATTCTTTGTGAATATTCTAAGATGGTTTGTTTTACCCTAATTTTAGGGGATGAGCAGTAGTATTTTCTACCTTCTGTTAGAGGTACATTTGAGCTGGTTCCAGACTTATTTGACAGTTTGTCTTATAGGGAGACTCGTGTAAGTGCAGTTATGTGTTTTTTTATATTTGGATTTTTGTAATACATTTTATGTAAGTAGCTTTTGTGTATAATTTAATTTGGAGGGGACTGACAGGTGGGGTAGGGGGGAAACAGGCATGGGGGAGGGGACTAGAAGGGAGGTGCAAGTGGGGTATGGTAGGGGGTACAAGTGGGGACTGGTAGGGGCAGGGGGGAGGGGAAACAGGTAGGGGGGGCAGGACTGTGGAGGTGTCCAGGTTCTGGGGGGGGGGTCCAGGGTATATCCAGGAGGGTTGGGGGGTGGCAATACAGGGAAGTGGATGTCAGGGCTATCCAGGGGGATCTGTCCTAGCACTAGGGGGTGTCCAGGGTCTAAGGGGTGGGGTATGGGTTAGATACCAGGTTCTGGGGGGGGGGGGGTCTAGGGTTTGGGGGTATGAGGTGGTGTCCAACTTCTAGGGGGTCCATGGTTTTTCCAGGAGTTTGGGGGGAGTGGCTGTCCAGGGGAGTGGAGGTTTGGGCTGTCTAGGGGGAAATGTACAGGGTCTGGGGGGTGTCCAGGGGCTGTCCGGGGGGGGGGGGTGTCCATTGTCTGTCAGGGGGGTGTCTAGGGTCTGTCCGGGGGGTGTCCAGGGTCTATCTGGGGGGTGTGTAGGGTTTGTCCGGGGGTGTCTAGGGTCTGTCTGGGGGGTATGGGGTGGTGTCCAGGTTTGTGGGGGGGGGGGGGGTCTAGGGTTTGTCCTGGAGGGTGGTGGTGGCTGTCCATGGGAGTGGAGATCTTGGCTGTCAAGGGTTATATGTCCAGGGTTTGGGGGTGTCCAGGGTCTTTCTGGGGGTGTCTAGGGCCAGTCTGGGGGGGGGGGGTGTCCAGGGTCTATCCGGGGGGTGTCCAGGGTCTGTCTGAGGGGTGTCTAGGGTCTGTCAGGGGGGGTATAGGTTCTATTCTGGGGGGTGTTCAGGGTCTGTCTGGGGGTGGGGGTGTCCGAGGGTATATTCGTGGGGTGTCCAGGGTCGGTCCTGGACGCCCCCTAGACAGACCCTGGACACCCCCTGGATTTTTTATGGTTTTTCAGACCCTATAGCCACGATTTCTAACCGTGGATATAGGTCTATTTCCACAGTTAAAAACTGTGGATATAGGTCTAATGCCATGGTTTCTAGCCTTGGAAATACATTTTGTCCCTCATATAGTATAGACATTGTTTTAAACCATGGATATAGATATATTACCAAGGATAAAACTGTGGCTGTATACCTACAGCCACGATTTGAACCATGGCTCTATACCTATAGCCACAATTCCAAACCATGGATATAATTCCAGTCCTATATCCATTCCAAACATAGCCATGGTTCCTCAAAATGTGGCTATTACCTATAGCCACAGTTTAAAACTGTGGCAATAGCCTGAATTTCTAGTAGTGTAGGGAACCCACTCCAATATACCCCAACATTCACTAGATCCAACTACTAAAAACGTTTAGTTTTCTAGATCTGACATGATATTCATGATTATGCAAAGTTAGACCCTTAGTCAAGGGGTCATCCATATTCTTTTCCATGGGTACTCTGATCACTAAAACATCACACCTCTAGAAAAATTCCCTCAATAGGTGATACTTATAGAGTATATACATTATCCATTTATGTGACCTTGGTTCTTTTGCGATATCCACTACTGTAGTATTATAAAAATACAATGTTATATGGTCTTTATCGCTATGTAACACATCATGCTCCTGAAAAAAGATCTGAATCTAGATGGATTCTATGGATATATCAAAAGATTATATGTACTCAGAATCTATTGTAGAATTAGATTCAATTGAATGCCTTGAACACTTCCACCTCACAACACATCTGTTGTGATAAAAAAGTATCCTGATTGTTACTTTTGTTCATTATAATCAGTCTAAGTGACATCAAATGTATTCCCTCTGATGAAAAGCTCCTCGTATCCTCCATACACGAGAAACTTATACTTAGTTCATCTCATATACATAAGGATAGTCTTAACAACAATCCAATTTTATTATCTTCGATATTATTTATATCTTCCTACAATTATTAATTCATATGAAGGATCAAGTCTAGAAAATGACATGGAATACATGATTGATCTTATCACTGAAGTGTATAGGATCTTATGTAATGCTCTGAACCCGCATTTCCAGATTTAGTACAAAAACATGTGGGGTAATTATTTTTTACAACAGATATAAGAAAAATACAGATTATTTTATAAATTTGATCACCTTTTCCTGTCTAGGGTTTATAGGATTCGATAAACCATAAATTAACATTTAAAACACAAAACATTTACATTTATTTAATTGCTTCTTCTATAGCTTCTTATTTTCCATTGAAATCTCATTTTTACAAATATTTACCTGAGGATATACATAAAAATGCTGTGACCTTGAATCCAATTAAGAGGACATAAATTAATAATATAACAATGGGTTAGAAAAATCATAACATAGGAAAATTACCATGAACATGAGAGGAAGCATTAATAAATGACATGAAATGTGGAAATGCATAAAAATGAAACATCATGTCTTTGTGGTTAACGAGCACTCATACTTTTGATCTAATATTGAATCTTGTTCACACATCATCTCACTTTAACACATGATATTCATCACTTTACCCAAATTCATTGGCATTCTATATAAATCCTGGTTCACCCATCACATTCAAACATTCATATAATACTATATTATTCTGGGTGAACCCCTCACATCATAACACTATCATTATCATGCATGAAACGAAGAACATATATAAAAAATGAACAAATCTAAACCATGGAAAGTAATCAGTTTCATCTCATAATAACACATTCATAATATTTGGGCTCATAAAAGGAAGTGGGAATAACACACTTGATACAATAACCATCAACCTCATGTGAGAAATAAAATGTGTGTTTTTGAAATAATATTTCTTTTGGGAAACATTTGTTTGACCCAAAGTCTAGTGGAAAACATGTATATCCCAAAAAACGCAAGATAATAATGGAAAAATGATTTTTATGGAGGGACCATACCAAAAAATGGTGTGAAAGAGGGAGAACCCGGAGAAAGAAAGTTGGGTTGGAGAATTTCCCCTTACCTTGTATCTGAATGCTTTATTCACTTTAAAGACCTATATAAAAGCATTAGTTTCATTAATTAAGGATTAAATAACATTTTTACATGAATTTGGTTCATTATGGTTTCATTACGTCATGCTATGGGTGTAGAGACTCGAAGCTCAACGTACATGGGCATTACATTATTTTTGCGGAATACTTAGTACATAACAAAAACACACACACAAGGATCGTAATAGTTTAGTGTCTTTGGAAACTCGGAATAAAATCTTCTAATCGTGGTGAAAGATCTTCGACATCTCCCATAATGATATTCCCCTTTTTTTAACTAAAACCTTTCTTTATATCCTGGGGAAAAGAAAACATAAAAGGGTGATCTCAAATGCTCATTAATGGTAAACAAAAGAAATATCAATCACATCATATACATAAGAACATAACTTTTGGATGTCTTAACCTGCAAAAGAGAGCATAATTTAATAACATGGGATAAATCATAGTAGTGAAATAGAATCCCAATAATCATAACTTAAAACATGAAACTTAGTGGCATACACACATAATCATAGAGAATCATATCTTATTAGTCAAGACTCATTGCCAAGACTATCTTAGTGGACAAAGTCCCTTTCTGAACCGAGTCACCCTCGTTTCAGCCATGTTTCACTAAACCGATATAACCTACCATTCCATCCATGTCTATCTTATGAGATATAAATTATTTACCCAATGAATTGTAGGGAGATATAGGTCCCACCCATCTCATAATGATACCATTCTTATGTGTGTCACAATATCATAAATCATACATCATTGCATAACCCATGTAGTAAAAATGGGATTCTTAAACAACATGACATCATAAAAAAATTCATATAAGATAAAGGAATTCATAAAAATAAAATTCCATCACAACATAATCAAATCAATGTAATAATAGGGATAAAAACAGAACCATTTATTATCTTAGATGGAAAATAATTTTGATAAAACACATGAACTCCATTCTTGAGGAAAATATCATATCTACTTCAAAAACACTTTTCATTTCTTAACATGTCATAAAATTATAACTAAAAGAATTTGATTAAAAATAAACTTGAAAACTTGTAAAGGAATCTTCTTGGAAATAATTTTTAAAAAATCCATTCATGCCGTATAAGTTAAAAAAACATTATTCCCCTACTTTTTTCGAAAAAGTCAAAAAAGTACCTCGTACAAAAAACGTCAAAAGATTCCTTTCATATCTTATACTAAAAACTCACAAAAGGGTAAAATAGGATTTAAAAAATTGTATGTGGATGGAAATAATATTCCATATTGAGGAAACATGGATGTGGATGATAAAATACACCCCAGTAAATACAAAAGTATAAGCAATCTCGGATAAAAATGAGATTGTGATATTTCCCTTACCTTAGGTCCGATTTGCTTCGTAAGTGTCCGAACCTCCTGTATAATGATTTAAATAATGTCATTGACTTATTACAGAATCATATTCATTGTTATGATATCATATATGGTTCACTTATGACTTTATATTACCCGTTCTTTTGTAAATTCCATGTTAAAGAGCGTTTTGGGCAAAATTGTTTCATTTGTCGTCCGTGTTTTGACTTGTAATTATTCATATGATTACTTAGATCATGATTACATAATTCCAGAATATAAAACATAATTTATTATGTTTATTATGTCATATATTTCATGATTACTTATTATATATACTTTATAATCATTCATGAATGGTTTAAAGTGGAGAATGAATCTCATCGCGTCGTGGAGACGGTAGTCTGTACGTACGCACGAGCGATGATATCATTCTCATGATCGTGGGACTGTATTGGAGTGTATGTATACTATTTCAGAATCAATATCACTTTAAAATAATAATATATAGGTATTATTTACACCATTATACAATCCAAGTAATGTGGTGGTGGAAAATAGATTTCACCACGGCGTGGAGACGGTATTCCGTACGTACGCACGCACGGTGATTTCATTTTCCGTAGGATGGATAGATGGTGAAATAGGATTATTTAATACTTATAATAACATATCAGTATATGAGTGATACTGATGTTATTACTTCATAATGAAACAACCTAATAAGAATAAGTGGTAGAAGAAATAAAGGTGAAAGAATCGGTAACAGAAATTACCTTTTCTTTGAAGTGCCTCTTTGAGACCTCCTCTTAGGGCACTAAAATTGGTCTTTGAGGAAGACCATAACCTCTATGATGTTGATAGGGAAGTGGAGAAGAGAATTTTGCAGGGGTTGGCCGAACTTTAAGTCTCAAAGTTGTGTGAGTAAGAGAGGGAGGAGTTCCCTTTTATAATGGAGGAGAGGGGCACCTTTGGAATAACAAAAAATATTATTTTATTATAAAGTCAAGTTCGGTTTTAAATAGCTCCAAATTGATATATTTCGAAGCTAATGTGGGGATGGGTCAAAAGCCTCTCATATAATATAATTTAGACAAGTTTAGGTTCCTATTTTAACCTTATCATTTATATTTAACATTAAGTTAAATAAGTTTACTTTTACCATGTCTTCTTGTGTTCTTATACTATAAGGTTAATAAACTTACTATAAGCAGCCAAACGAACCCCAATTTGTTTATTATTAATATATATAACCTTATATAAGTCATTTGGCCGAACCTTATATTTTTAGGAATATAATAACAATTAATAATATAATATTTGTTTTAAAAACTATTTTATGTCAATTTTGACACTATTTAGTAATTGATTTTTGTGAAACTCATAACAGAATGATAAGTTCTAAAAAAGTTAATTAAATCAATTCTAACATGTCATATTAACCTAGAAAAATATTGGAATTCATAAAAAGTCTCAAATTACATTTATTTTTGTGTTTATAACATTAATTATGTCAGTATTTCATTAATAAGATAATTACTGCATCATCATTGTGTCATAAATAAATTAAATCATTTAATGTCTAAAAATTACAAATAAAATACAATTATGTAGGAAATCGTTTTATCTTTATAATGAATATTTATAGTCGAATTTATCTTATGTATAACCCCATATTAAAATGTTTTAGTAAATAAACTTTGATTTTAACTCTTTTAACTCTTCTTTGAATTAAATAATAATAAATGTCCTAATCTAATTAATGTGGGCCTAAATAATCATATTTTATTCCTAAGTTTGTTTTTGGTCAAATTACATTTGTCCAGTAGAATTTGAACATGTTTTTGGGTAATAATAATATCATTTTTACCCATAATTACCCTATTTACTTTTAACCGTGGTAAAAAAAAGTAAAAAGTTACTATTCACCAAAAAATTATTTTCATCTCATTGAACCACATTTTACTTACTGACATCAACCGTGTCTCTCGGATTTTTGAAATTCCACTCACAGAAGCGGTAAAATTCTGTTTTATGAACAATTCAGTTTTTTAACTACCACTTAGTGGTTTCACTATTCATCAAAAATTGAAAGTTTTCAGAAAAATACCAAAAATTAGGCCTAATCTATATTTGATATTATGAACTCAAAAATGATGTCTATTTTACCAAATTCAAAATATATCAGTTGCATTAACTAATTTAAAAATTAATTCCCGTCGTCAAAACAAATAGCGTGTTTTTAAGAGATAATAACTATCAAAAGATTGAAACTTGTTTATAATTGGTTTAAATGTGAAATTACATCCAATGACCAACATTGTATTAAATTGTAAAAATATATTCTAAATATACTTTAAAAACACTCAAATTAATAATTTATCACTAATAATTATTTCGATTGAAAAAGTTGTTTTTAATTAAAATTTAGTAATTTTCACTATTCATCAAAATATGAAAGTTATCCGAAAATCACCAAAATTTCACCCTAAGCTAATTTCGATATTCCGAATCCAAAAATGTAGTCCATTTTGAAAAATAAAATTTACAAAATTTCAAAAAGTGGTTATTACTATTCATAACGGCTAGTTTTAATAATATTTTAATAGCATATCGTTGTTTAGCGAAACTTGGTGTTGCGTACAACACACGCTATCGTGGAAGGTCGCGATTGCATGTAATTCAAGCCAGGTTAGAGATGTGTGTTGTGAAAGCTCCTTTTTGTGTAGCGTATAACACAAGACATTAATGAAATTAAAAAAAATATTTTTCATAAAATCTCGGGGTGTTACATTCTACCCCCCTTAAAATGAATTTCACCCTCGAAATTCTTCGGGGTTATAAATGGTTTACTATTCGAAAGTTTATTTAATAGAAACCCACATCGTAAAAAGGAATACCAAAACCAATCTTTAAAAACAAAAGTATGAAAAGTAACGGTTACCCAAATAAACTGATCACTGGGTTTCCACATAGGTGAAAATATGGATATGGAAGAAAAATCTATCCATCTTGTTCTGATGGAGAGTGGTAGAGAACATAGATATGGAAAAGCCAACAATCACAAATCCATAAATTTGTGACGATCTAAGGTACCATCTAATTAATCAGATATAAGAGCACTAGGACAACATTTTTGGTTTTCAATATCGTTTCCCTAAAGTTGAAAATTTTGAATTAGAATAAATACTTACTTTATTTTGGTACAATCTCACTGTTGTTTGTGCCTTGAACAATTTCCACTTCATCTCTTAAATAAATGAAGTTGAATTTGTTATTCGTGAAGTGTTAGCAGATCATATGATAGAATTACGGGTCATTCCATCTGTCTCAAATAAAAGGTTAGAAAAAGTTATTAAATATAAGTCATTCTATTGTGATATTAATAATATATAGTTCCTAAAATAGACTCATACTTCATATATCATACTGCTTAATATAATAAAACTTGTTTCTACTGAACAGGGACTTCCTGTAGGCCAGTGGTAGGCGATAAAGGCCAGTCGGACTTCAGTTGTGGGTTCGATTCCTACGACCTTGTCCGACGCGATGGGTTGTCCCCCATCCTGCAGGTTTTCCTTTTTCTAAAACTACATTACTTTAACATCCCATCAATAATATCGAAAAAAATAGTTCTATCCTTAAACAATACTAACTTATGTCCAACATAATCCATTCCAATCTTTAGGCTTATCTAAAATACTTCAGTCCAAGCTCATAATATAAAGAAAAACGATTACTTGAAATATCATCAACCAAGCATGTGAATACCATCATTTATCCCCCATACATATATATTGTTGGTTACATTCCAATCATGTGAATACCTTAATCATGTATTCTCTTGAAAAAAATGAATACCCATTGAACCATAGTGAAAACATGAATGCAGTTAAAAGTTAACACTTTCCACATACCAAAATCCTCAAAATTCTATATACTCAAACCATGATATCACTAAGTCCTTATATCAATCATGAGCTCATGAATACTATCAAACATTTAATTTTCTCCTTATCCCTTCATTATGCGCATATCATCTACATTTCAAAAATATCTGAATAACCTTTCATGGATACTGGTACCATTAATCATACACCTTCAAAACTCAAGGAAAGACAACAGTGTAACAATCCTTAGATTTATCTTTATTCCATAGTACCATGAGATTACTTATACAACATTACACATGATAAACATGTAATCATTCCACTACATTCTTAAACCATTGACCGAGGTTCAACAATTATTTCATCTCACATATCATTTGTAGTCTCTTCATCATCAACAACATAAATACTACTCATACGGCCATAATGATTCTCTTCATGAGAGTTTCCCTTAGGGAATTGGTTTGCATAATGCCCATACATTCCACATTTAAAACATTTAACCATTTTTGATGTCGTAGCAATACCATTATCCTTGTCCATGGTGTTAACTGAACCTTTTCCTTTGCACTTACTGGCTTTGTGTCCTTCTTTTCAACACCCAAAGAATCTTCCAGTTACCTTGAAACATTCTCCTCGATGCCTCTTCCAACATGATTTACATAGGGGAAATTGAACTTTCTTTCCTCTATGATCATCATGAAACTCCATCTTTCTCTTATTAGCCGAGTCAGGAAACATACCGAATTTTACTTTATTGATTATATTATGAGATTGATGATTCGGCATAATAATGATGTTTGGACTTCCAAATCCCATTTCATTTGGTTTCTCATGAAGAATATCATTCCATTGTCCATCATATCCACCATTATCGTGAATCATCTTGTTTCCAGCCATTTTCTAAAACCCAAAAAGAATAGTGTGAGAGGAAAAAATCATGCTAGGGAAAAAAACATAATAAAGGGAGAGTACCCTCAATATCTAACATCTTAGGTTAAATTCTAAGATCGTTACCGTAGTTCTAGGACTATATCCTATACGCATACTTATCCTTAGGGACATCCCTAGACATACCTTAGAAATATCTCTAGGGATCTCACTAACGTTTTCGCATCCTAGTTTCCAAAGGTTGACTAAACCTTTCCTATGATACCAACTGTAGAGACCAGAAGCTTAACGTACATGGACATTACATTATTTTTGCGGAATACTTAGTACATAACAAAAACACACACACTGGGATCGTAATAGTTTAGTGTCTTTGGAAACTCGGAATAAAATCATCTAATCGTGGTGAAAGATCTTCGAAATCTCCCATAAAGATCTTCCCCTTTTTTTACCTAAAACCTTTCTTTATATCCTGGGGAAAAGAAAACATAAAAGGGTCATCTCAAATGCTCAGTATGGGTAAACAAAAGAAATATCAATCACATCATATACATAAGAACATAAATTTTGGAAATCTTAACCTACAAAAGAGAGCATAATTTAATAACATGGGATAAATCATAGTAGTGAAATGGAATCCCAATAATCATAACCTAAAACATGAAACTTAGTGTCATACACACATAATCATAGAGAATCATATCTTATTAGTCAAGACTCATTTCTAAGACTATCTTAGTGGACAAAGTCCCTTTCTGAACCGAGTCACCCTTGTTTCAGTCCTGTTTCACTGAACCAGTATAACCTACCATTCCAGCCATGTCTGTCTCATGAGATATAAAATCTTTACCCAATGAATTGGAGGGAGATATAGGTCCCACCCATCTCATAATGATACCATTCTTATGTGTGCCACAATATCATAAATCATACATCCTTGCATAACCCATGTAGTAAAGATGGGATTCTTAAACAACATGACATCATAAAACAATTCATATAAGATAAAGGAATTCATAAAAATATAATTCCATCACAACATAATCAAATCAATGTAATAATAGGGATAAAAACAGAACCCTTTATTATCTTATATGGAAAATAATTTTGATAAAACACTTGAACTCCATTCTTGAGGAAAATATCCCTTCTACTTCAAAAACACTTTTCATTTCTTAACATGTCGAAAAATTATAACTAAAAGAATTTTATTAAAAATAAACATGAAAAATTGTAAACGATTATTCTTCTAAATGATTTTTTAAAAATCCATTCATGCCGTATAAGTTAAAAAAACATTCTTCCCGTACTTTTGTCGGAAAAGTCAAAAAAGTACCTCGTACGAAAAACATCAAAAGATTCATTTCATATCTTTTACTAAAAACTCACCGAAGGGTAAAATAGGATTTAAACAATTGTAGGTGGATGTAAATAATATTACATATTGAGGAAACATGGATGTGGATGATAAAATACACCCCAGTAAATACAAATGTATAAGCAATCTCGGATAAAAATGAGATTGTGATATTTCCTTTACCTTAGGTCCGATTTGCTTCGTATGTGTCCGAACCTCCTGTATAATGATTTAAATAATGTCATTGACTTATTAAAGAATCATATTCATTGTTATGATATCATATATGGTTCACTTATGGCTTTATATTACTCGTTCTTTTGTAAATTCCATGTTAAAGAGCGTTTTGGGTAAAATTGTTTCATTTGTCGTCTGTGTTTTGACTTGTAATTATTCATATGATTACATAGATCATGATTACATAATTCAAGAATATAAAACATGATTTATTATGTTTATTATGTAATATATTTCATGATTACTTATTATATATACTTTATAATCATTCATGAATGGTTTAAAGTGGAGAATGAATCTCATCGCGTCGTGGAGACGGTAGTCCGTACGTACGCACGAGCGATGATATCATTATCATGATCTTGGGACTTTATTAGAGTGTATTTATACTATTTCAGAATCAATATCACTTTAAAATAATAATATATAGTTATTATTTACACCATTATACCCATCCAAGTAAAGTGGTGGTGGAAAATAGATTTCACCATGGCGTGGAGACGGTATTCCGTACCTATACACGCGCGGTGATTTTGTTTTCCGTAGGATGGATATATGGTGAAATATGATTGTTTCATACTTATAATAACATATCAGTATATGAGTGATAATGATTTTATTACTTCATAATGAAACAACCTAAGAAGAATAAGTGGAAGAAGAAATAAAGGTGAAAGAATCGGTAACGGAAATTACCTCTTCTTTGATGCGCCTCTTTGAGACCTCCTCTTAGGGCACTAAAATTGGTCTTTGAGGAAGACCAGAACCTATAGGATGTTTCTAGGGAAGTGGATAAGGGAATTTGGTAGGGGTTGGCCGAGCTTTAAGGCTCAAAGTTGTGTGAGTAAGAGAGGGAGGAGGTGCCCTTTTATAAGGGAGGAGAGGGGCACCTTTGGAATAACTAAAAATATTATTTTATTATAAAGTCAAGTTCGGTTTTAAATAGCTCCAAATTGATATATTTCGAAGCTAAGGTGGGGATGGGTCGAAATAATCTCATCCAAAATAATTTAGACAAGTTTAGGTTCCGATTTTAACCTTATCATTTAGATTTAACATTAAGTTAATTAAGTTTACTTTTACCATGTCTTCTTGTGTTCTTATAATATAAGGTTAATAAACATACTATAAGCAGCCAAACGAACCCCAATTTTCTTATTATTAAAATATATAACCTTATCTAAGTCATTTGGACGAACCTTAGATTTTTAGGAATAAAATAACAATTAATAATATAATATTTGTTTTAAAAACTATTTTATGTCAATTTTGAAACTATTTAGTAATTGATTTTTGTAAAAATCATAACAGAATAATAAGTTCGAAAAAAGTTAATTAAATAAATTATAACATGTCATATTAACCTAGAAAATTATTGTAATTCATTAAAAGTCTCAAATTACATTTATTTTGGTGTTTATAACAT
This sequence comes from Viscum album, assembly GCA_963277665.1. NCBI lineage: Eukaryota > Viridiplantae > Streptophyta > Magnoliopsida > Santalales > Viscaceae > Viscum > Viscum album. The sequence continues at coordinate 162,646,655 of OY728147.1, forward strand.
TAATTATGTCAATATTTCATTAATAAGATAATTACTGCATCATCTTTGTGTCATAAATAAATTAATTTATATAATGTCTAAAAATTACAAATAAAATACAATTATGTAGACAATCATTTTATCTTTCTAATGAATATTTATAGTCGAATTTATCTTATGTATAACCCCATATTAAAAATGTTTTAGTAAATAAACATTGATTTTAACCCTTTTAACTCTTCTTTGAATTAAATAATAATAAATGTCCTAATCTAATTCATCTGGGCCTAAATAATTATATTTTATTCCTAAGTTTGTTTTGGTCAAATTACACTTGTCCAATAGAATTAGGACATGTGTTAGGGTAATAATAATATCATTTCTACCCTTAATTACCCTATTTTACTTTTAACCGTGGTAAAAAAAAGTAAAAAATTACTATTCACCAAAAAATTATTTTCATCTCATTGAACCACATTTTACTTACTGACATCAACCGTGTCTCTCGGATTTTTGAAATTCCACTCACAGAAGCGGTAAAATTAAGTTTTATGAACAATTCAGTTTTTTAACTACCACTTAGTGGTTTCACTATTCATCAAAAATTGAAAGTTTTCAGAAAAATACCAAAAATTAGGCCTAAGCTATATTTGATATTATGAACTCAAAAATGATGTCTATTTTACCATATTCATAACATATCAGTTGCATTAACTAATTTAAAAATTAATTCCCGTCGTCAAAACAAATAGCGTGTTTTTAAGAGATAATAACTATCAAAAGATTGAAACCTGTTTATAACTGGTTTAAATGTGAAATTACATCCAATGACAAACATTGTATTAAATTGTAAAAATATATTCTAAATATACTTTAAAACCACTCAAATTAATAATTTATCACTATTAATTATTTCGATTGAAAAATTTGTTTTTTGTTAAAATTTAGTAATTTTCACTATTCATCAAAATATGAAAGTTATCCGAAAATCACCAAAATTTCACCCTAAGCTAATTTCGATATTCCGAATCCAAAAATGAAGTCCATTTTGAAAAATAAAATTTAAAAAATTTGAAAAAGTGGTTATTACTATTCATAACGGCTAGTTTTAATAATATTTTAATAGCATATCGTTCTTTAGCGAAACTTGGTGTTGCGTACAACACACACTATCGTGGAAGGTTGCGATTGCGTGTAATTCAAGCCAGGTCAGAGATGTGTGTTGTGAAAACTCCTTTTGGTGTAGCGTATAACACAAGAAATTAATGAAATTAAAAATAATATTTTCATAAAATCTCGGGGTGTTACAATGGGCATTTTTATGATTAATATATTTTAAAAACATGGGTTGGGAATGTTCATTTTTATGGTTTTCTTGAGAAATTCACTTGTACTCAAAAATGGGAGTTCATTTAGAACATGGATAAACATCCAGAACTGGTATTTCTGGATATTAAAAAATTCGAGGGGATTGAATTATTTTATAATTAATAATGTTATATGCCATGTGGATGAATCATTGGATTGGAATTTAATGATGATCATTTGGGTTAATTCAGAAGGATTTTCATCCAGAACGAACATGTTTCTCTTAATCATTTATTAATATGTACATAAGTTAGATAAAGAACATTAAATAGGAAAAAAAACATATAAAAGAATATATTTCAACAATAAAAATGGTTTCATGACCAGATCTTATCTCAGAATAGAAAACTGAAAACCTTTCTTTCCTAAAGGTGATAAATTTACACCACACGAACAACATTTTTCTTTCGAAAAAAGAGAAGGGGGTTCGATGAAATTATATATCATTAGTATCATTACATTATAGTATATTTATATTAATGGAGTTACCATAAAATGTAAATGATGATAGGTGGGGATATAATAAGAATGTAACATGAAGTTCAATCGAAGAAAAATAGAGAGGGGAATTTCCTCTTGAGTTATCCTCTTGAGTTCCTCTTCAAGGTCCCTTGGATTCTAATTTTGATGAAACCATAAGCTTCATGTACATGTGAGAGTGTCTAGGGAATAATTTTTTGATGATTATAGAAAATGATTGAATCTTGAGAGGTGTTAGGAAATGAGGGTGTGAAGGGTGGTATTTAAAGTGGAGGGGAGAAGGGTTTTCTTAATATTCTAATCATTAGATTATTAATTTCCACTAAGATAAGTAATAATGATGATTCCATGACCAAGAATAGTAGAAAGGGTATGTGAGTTTGATATTTGGGTCTCTTACATCACTTGTGATTTCAGGAATAATGGGTTTTAAATATAATGTATTTATACGGCAAATTAATGTATTTTACAATTCACACAAAATGCATGTATTTTAGAAATATCCCAAAAATTCAACATAACCACTATAAGAGGTATTGTAGTGGTGAAAGCACTATAGAAGGTATTTTAGCTATGTGGGTACTGTAATAGCATTGTTCTCTAAGCGGTCCATTGAGCCATAAAATGGGATTTCAGGCCTTGTATTCATGCCACATGGCCTTGGGCCTTCGGGCTATGTAATGGGTCTCCCTGTACCTAGTCTTATGAAAGGATTTTATTTAAATAATAAATTTGAGGCTTTTCCCTCAACGTTTTAAAGAAAATTCATGAATTACTCAGTACTTCATTTAATCACAGAGTGTTTCCTTTTAAAAATCATGGGATGTTACATTCATCCCTCTTAAATGCATTATGCCCTCACAATTTTTTTATTGTACATATAATTTTGAATTTATATATTGATAATTTAGAAAAATAAATTCTTATGTGTATCTAAAAAACTAGAAGTTTAAAAGTAAACACTATGGATTAATTTTTTTTTTAAAAAAGACACCATCTAATATTCAAAGTTGTCTAGACTGTTCCTCTAAAAGCAACTCTAAATCTCTGAACCCACATTTAATGATTCAGAACAAAATCATGTTGGGTTTATGATTTATATAAAGGATAGAAGAAAAATACATAATATAGTTTACATTTTAGGAACTTTTCTACTGTAGGTTTTGTAGGATTAGAGAATCCCTACATTAACATTTACAACAAAAAACATTTACATTTATTTAATTCTTTCTTCTTTAGCATCTTATTGTCCCTTGAAAAATCTTAAGTACACATAATCACCTGAGGATATAGATCAATAAAGGGTGATCTATAATCCTAGTAAGATTATTGATATGAAAAATATAATAATGGATGATAAAAATCATATCATAGGAAAAGGATCACAAACACAAGAGGAAACATTAAAAAAAGACTTGAAATACAGTAATTCATAAAAAATGAAACATCATGTCTTAGTGGATAACTACCACACATACTTGTGAACAAATATAGATTCTTTTTCTCACATAATTTTACTTAAAATCATGAGAGTCATCACTCTACTGAATTCATTAGAGCACTGTATAATTCCAAGCACACCCGTCACTTTCAAACATTCATATTGCGCTATATAATTTTGGGCGCACCTGTCACATCATAACATTATCATTATCATGAATTTCAAATAGAATATATATAAAAAATGTACATAACTGACCAATGAAATGGAATGGGTTTTATATCATAAGAACACATTCATAATATTTGGGTTCCCAAAAGAAAGTTAGAATAACATACTTTATACAATAGCCATCAACATGGAGTGAGAAATTAAAGGTGTGTTTTTTAAAAAAGAATTCTTTTAGAAAACAACTGTTTGACATAAACTCTAGTGGAAAAAATTTATATAGCAAAAAATTTAATATAATGATGAAAAAAATATTTTTAATGAGTGAACATACCAAAAATTGAGTGAAAGAGGGAGAACTTGGAGAAAGAATGTTGGGTTCAAGAATTTCACCTTACCTTGTATATGAATGCTTTCTTCACTTTAAAGTATTGTTTAACCACATTAGATTAATTTATTAAGAAATAAACAAACTTGTGTACATGGATGTAGTTTATTATGGATTCATTAATTTATTTTATGGTCCTTTTGAAGAGTTATACAGTTTAAAAACATTGTTCGAGAAGGTTCATTTTTATAGTTTTCTTGAGCAGTTCACTTATATTCAAAAATTGAAGTTCATATAGACCACGGATAAAAATCCAGAACTGATATTTCAGGTTATTAATAAAATTCCAGGAGATTGAATGATTTTATAATTAATTATGTTATATACCATGTGGATGAATCGTTATATTGGAATTTAATGATGATCATTGGGGTTAATTCGGGCGGGTTTTCATCCACAATGAACTTGTTTATAGTAATGATTTAGTAATATGTAAAAAAGGTAGTTATAAAACATTAAATTGGATAAAATACGTATAACATAATATACTTAAACAATAAAAATTGTTTCATGACCAGATATAGAGGCATAAAAGAAAATTGAAAACATGTTATTCTTGAAGGTGATAAATTAACTCCACACAAACAACGTTTTCCTTTCGAAACTAAATAAAAGTGGAGAAGGTGGATTGATTACATAAAATCCAATTAGTATAGTAACATTAAATTATATGTATTATAATAGAGTTAACATACCATTTTGATGAATATAGGTGGATAGATAACAAGAAAATAAGCTGAAGTTGAAAGGAGAAGAAGAGAGGGGAATTACCTCTTCAGTTATCCTCTTGATATCCTTCTCAAGGAACCTTGTATTGAACATTTGATTAGAAAAAAACATTTTTAACATGATAGAGTGGCTAGGGAAGATTCTTGGGTAGAGTTTAGCCATTTCATAAAGACTGAGAGGTGTAAGGAAATGAGGGTATAAAGGGTGGTATTTATAGTGGAGGGGATAAGGGTTTTCTTAATATTTTATTCAATATTTAATTAATTTCCCCCAAGATAAGAAATAGTGATGATTCCATGACCAATAATAGTAAAGAGAAAATTTTATTTCTATATTTCGGTTCATACATCACTAGTGATTTTAGGAATAGTGGGTTTAAATAATAATGTATTTATAAGGTAAATTAATGTATTTCAAAACTTAAAAAAAACATGTATTTTAGAAAAATACCTAAAATTAACCCCAACAATTTTTCAACATGTAGAATCCAAAAATAAATTATATTTTTCAAAAATTATTTAATAAATATGATTAATTTAATTTTTTAATTAAAATAATAATTTAATTGAAAAAAATACTGTTTTAAAACATTCGTTTACTTATTCCACAACATAGGTACATCATGCTTTAACTTAAATCCTACATATATACTATCATAGGTGAGTTTTCTATTCATATGGTTATATTAATATTTATAAGGGTAACATTACTATTAATAAGGGTATGTTACCATTCACTAAAAATTAATTTTTTTCTCTTAGACTCCAAATAATTTACTGATCACTACCCATTATGTCTGATTTTCTAAATTACAAACACAGAAGTGACAAAATTACATTTAAAAACTATGTTATAAATGAGACATAGTACACAATATTTCATTTAATAATGTAGTTTTCCCTTTTAAAATATTGGGATGGTACATCTTACTCATTATATGTGTGTCCAATTGTTTGTAGGGACACATTTTCTTATAAAGATGTCAACCATGTGACATTGGAACAAATCCCCTCTTTGAATGTTCTATACTAATTATTTTTTTTAACTTTTCCATATATTTACTTTGTGTTAGTCCATGTAGCCTCTTTGAACTATCAGAAATTATCTTGATCCCTAGAATATAGGCTTCTTCCACTAAGTCATTCAGGGAGAAGCATTTGTTCAACAAGTCCTTAGCTGAATGTAAGACTGGTTTTTCATTTCTAATAAGTAACATTTCATCAAAATAAACTACTAGGATGATGACCAAATTCCCATTTAGAATTTTGTAAAAAAATGGCTCACATTTGTTCTTAATAAAACCAAATTATTCTATGGATTCATCAAATTGAATATTCCATGACATAGATGCTAGCATCAATAACTACATTTTGGAATAACTTGGTGTCATTAATACATTTTTTAATCACTTGGTGCCATCAAACCATCTACTTGTGACATATTGACATCTTCCGGAAGGTTCCCATTAAGTAATGTAGTTTTGACATCCATCTTCCAAATCGCATATTCATGGTAAGATTCCAATGTAAGTATGATTTATATAAATTGAAAATTGGAAAATGGTGAAAATGTATCGTCATAGTCAATACCTTGATGTTATTTAATTCCTTTGTCCACTATCCTTGTTTTATAGGTATTTAATTTAGCTTCCAAATCTGATTTTCTCTTGAAAATCCATTTACACCCAAAAGTATTTACATCAACAGGCACATCGACCAGAACCCAGACATGGTATTGATATATGGAATCTATATAAAAATTCATAGCTTCTAGACATATTACATCTTTTGAGATCTATGCTATCTCATTATAGGAGATAGGCTCACCATTTCCAAATAATAAGGATCCACTATTCTCGGTGACTAAAAAACCATATCTTGTGGGATCACAAACATCTCTTACACTCATATGCAGTATTTTTATGTCAAGAAATAATTGATCCATGAGGACCAATAGAACATGTTCCTTTAAAAAATACTATATATCTTTAGAGTTTACATTATCAAATTCAATTTTCCTCCAGCAATAAATTTTCAGGATGTTCTACCTCTAAAGAAAGAATATTCTTTTAGAGACAATCACTTTATTGTCTGAGGGGTGGTAGAGGTAGTATCCCTTTGTCTCCTTACGATATCATATAAAGATAAAATTCATACCTTGGGGTTCTAGTTTGTTTATTGATAAGTCCTTATCAAATTCTTTACAACCCCATACACATGCATGTAATAAAATGGGTTTCTTTACACTCCATATCTCAATGGAAATTCCATTTGACTCTTTATTTGGTACACGTTTTAATGTGTATGCCACAATTTTTAATGCATTTCTTAAATAGAATAATTAATGATCTGCATGACTCATCACCAACCATACCATGTACTACATGGTATGATTCCTTTATTCTTTAACACCATTCCACTTTTTTGTATAAGGTGGTGTGAGTTACATTAGAATCCCAAAATCCTATAGAATGCTGATGAACTCTTATTTAAGATATTAACCACCTAGATCCGATCAATGATTCTTTATCTTCTTACCAAGATGATTCTATATTTCATTCTTGAATTCCTTGAATTTCTCAAATGACTCAGACTTATACATCATTATATAGATTTAGATATATCTACTGAAGTCATGACATAAATTTGTGATGTATGAATACCCACATTTAAATTCTACAAGAAATGGTCTACAGACATTGGAGTGTACTAACCCTATAATTACTATGGTCCTTTCACCCAATCCACTAAATGGAATTTTAGACATTTGACAATTTAAACAGGCATGGAATCTATAATCTGTTTTTAGCACAGAAGAATCTAAATATCCATCTTCAGGGAGCATTTCCAAATGTTTCTTATTTACATGACCAATATGACAATGCCCTAGTAGGGTGTTATATTGGTCAAATGAACTTGATTCATTTTGAATTTCTAACACTTACTTTTCATAACTTAATATATATAGATCATTGTTTAAATGTTTCATACCGTAACATATGTTACCCTTATAAAAGAAACAAATTTTATTCCATAATTTGAAAACAGACCCATCTGCATCAAGACATGGTACAAAAATTAATTATTTCGTAACAATAGGTAAATAATTAAAATTAGGTAAAACCAAAATCAATCGTGTTGGAAGTGAAATGTTATTTTCACAAATGTCAAGAGTATTCAACCTCATGCCATTGATAGCTCATAGTTCCACCTATCCCTTTTCAACCATCCTGAATCTACATGGTCTCTATGTTAATATATATGTGGGTGTTCCGAAAGTTATATCAAATACAAAATGTGTTTCTATAGAATGATTTCACTTGATAAAGAACATGCCTTTAGATTCTCTTTGCTTCTTTATTTAGTTCCTCTTCTAATGGCTTGGATTTCCACACAAAAAACATATTTCCTTCTTTTCATTCCTTGCCTATAGATATTCACATTATTAGAAGGATTGTTCTTGGGAGCTTTAGACAGCTTATAGGTCTTGGGACCCTTTTTCTTGTTCTTCCTTTTTTTATTTACCATAAGGAAAGTAGGTTTGTCATTCCCCATGAACTTATCGACATAGAAAATTAATTTAATAATTTGTGAAATACTCTTCTCATTATTTATCATATTATAATTCCCAATAAATCTATATAAGGTCTTGGGTTGTGATGAACATTTGAGATATGTATGAAACTCATCTGGGAATTTAATCCCTAAGATTTCCATGGATACAACGTATCCAATAAACATGACTACATGAAGCCCATATGGCACATACTCTCCATGATTTGTTGTGAAAAAATCATTGGAGATCTCATACTTTTGTTGTCTCACCATTTGTTTGCAAAGATCCAAAAGGTGAGACATCATTCTATAGGCATCCATATCCTCATGTTTCTTCAATAGCACATTGGAAATGTATGATATCTTGAAGCATTGAACAATTGTAGAGTCATTTAGATGTCTCTCATAGAGTTATTTCTATTCAACACTTGCATCATTTCTAGGTGAAACTGGTAAAAGTTCTTCTGGAATATATAATTTCCTTTCATGGTGAAATATGATTCATAAATACCTCTACCAATCCTAGAAATTCATGTTAGTGATAAGGAACTCCTTATCAAGTATAGATCATAGAGATTTTTTTGATGTCATTTTAATTCTGTTTCAGCAAATATTCTAATAATTGGATTATTACATTATCTGAAAATTTTATTTAAATAGTGAAATATTATATTTATTAGCCTCCAAATATTTTTTTGAATCTAATAGTCTTAACCATTGGCTTAGTAATATCATATTTAATGGAAATTCTAGTAGAAGGGATCCATATTTCCCTTCTCATTACCCCAACTTGTGTTGTTCAAGAGTCATGAATGTTTTTAGGTACTTATTCCCAATTCCAACTGCATTAAATCATAGTTACATGATCTGTTTATTGTACTCCCCAATATTTAAATACTTTAATTGGATTTACTCAATGTTTGCCTCTCAGTTACCCCAAGTCTTGCTTTGGCAGTCAATCCTTGATTTTAACCAATTCAAGTCATCCCAAACTACATGTTAGAATTTCATAATAATTGAAAGCACCCCAAATTTGTCTAGTAAAGCACTTTGAACTATGAATAAATTTTAGCTCAGGTAATATATGGTTGTACCATCTTAATATTTTTTTGAGGGATTTTATCCTTTATGTGTAAATTTTCAATTATAATCTTTATTAAATTCTTGTTAATATTATGTTGGATTACTTAGGTGACTAAAAATGTCTTTAGATAATATTTACACATAATCCATTTTATTTTAGTTCCATCTATATTCTTGTTAAATCATTAATTATGTGATCATGACAAGACATATGTAATGAATAATCATGAAAATGATAGAAATGAAATAAATGTTATGATCATGTTTTTTTCTAATGGTTAGTTTATCTAGATGTAGATAAAATATTCACCGACCTTGGTGAGAAAAATCTTGATTCAATTTGAGGTGCATGTTTACAACATTCTACATATCCAGCATTCATCTTGTTTGGATCGGATTCACCTCTACCCCTAACCTAAACCACCTCCACTAGCATGGGAGATCCATCCATTACATATGATTTCACTCACATGTAGGTGAAGGGTAAGGGGGAGTTACATAAAATAAACTATAGACATAATGGTCCTACATATTGATGAGGAGATATGGAACACATTCCGACGATTTAATTTAAAAATAAATAAAAATGAATCCTATCACAGAAAATGGTATGGTCTATCACATGATCATCCTCTAGCATGCAACAAGTTATACATTTAATAAAACTAGATATCAATTCTTAATCATTCTTATATAAGAGAAATCATGCTTGAATCAATTAATTATTATATTTGATTAATTAATACATTTATCTTAATCATTGTATAATTTTACATTATATTGACATCCTTTATAATTTTTTAAAAAAGTGAATAAATTCATTTAAATTTAACTATGTACATACATTGTACCTTTAAGGAAACACGGGGTCCAATTCTACCCAAAATGTATTATACTATTACACTATTTTACTCTTGTTTATTTAGAATACATGACTTATTACTTACAATAATAATGTGTACTTCTTGGATGATGAACAGAATTGCATGACTTTTCATCTGCATGTTAAACTTCAATTCATGTAGAGTAAATACATGTAATATAACTCATATATGATATGCATATCTGAACATTATATGTATAATAATTATACATTTAAATATATTTATTTATTAAAACCTATCACATGGTGTTCCCTATAATTATTACCACCCAATAGTACATGTCCCATGGTTTACATATATTTTTTTAATTTTGTGTAATATGGTAAAAGTACACAGTGTGTAGATCTAAAAAACAGAACATGTGCACCCTTCACCATATATCTAAAGTACATTGCTAGGGACTCGGGGTGTGAGTTGTACTAAAAAATATTAGTGCGAAATGCATTTCATGTGGGACATATTCCATATTGACTTTGTGTTTTACAGTATCCTATTGAGTAGGCCTTGTATGGAATACATGGTCCAAACCCTAACCTAAAGAGACTACACACCATGTCCAGTAGGACACATGATATGCAGTCCGACTGATCGTGAACATTTAATTCTGGTCAATAAATGGTGCAATAATGGTGTAATTAATGACCTAATCAACACAAACTATCAAATTCATATCAAAATCAATCTTGAAGTGTTGGTCATGACTCCATGGCATGTAATTATGATTACATGACATGTTGTATGGTGTTGTATGACTAGGATCCTTGGCACCTCGAGATATGATACTTTATTTTATTTTGATCATAAAAATAGTCATTTCTGTTATATCGGCGAGAAATGATATAGAAATAAATTTATATCGTACTTCGGATTTAAATAATGATTAAATTTGAAATGAAAAGGTAAATTTTGAATGCGTAAATCACCATTGAAACTAAATAATTATAAATAATGTTGTGCCCACTGTGATACCACTTGTATGTCATGGGTGTATCGTAAGCATGGTAGGGGTGGTGCTAAGATTTTATTTTTTCCATTATCAATTATTAATTTGAGATCAAGAGATGATATACGTCATGATCAATTTATTTCAATCAAACAAGAAGCATGGATTATTAACCCATAACCAATATTGATTAGATCATCACATGTTGTTTGTAATTAATTTAATTATATATGAATTGCCTAAACGGTTATTATTTATTCATTGATTCATCTATCCATAGATAATCAGTGTTTTTTCATTTCATTTTACAATCGAAGCATATGATTCTTCTACTATTGATCCCCAAGTACACCACCCATCTCTAAACATTGGTGAAGGAGTCTTCATGTTCTAGTGTAGAAGATCCTTAAGCTTGAGATGACTAAAATCAACTTTATTGAGAAGCACTACTAATGCATTCTCCTTGATCGAGTGGAGGAGGATCTCACTCATTCTTGAGAGAAATCTTAGAGAGTTATGAACACATCCAATTTTAGTTCTTTTCTCTAATCCATCATCCACAATGATTTTACTGGATATAGTTATGAGAAAATAATCATAATTGGGTATTTTTATCACCAGGGTTAAAATAACCTAATTTTTCATGTGCCATTAATTTTTTTATTTATCCCAGTGAAACCCCAAGTCAAATAATAACAGTATTATTAATATTATTTTTTGAAATTTTCCTAACATGTAAATTATAATTAAATATAATTTTAAAAAAATATTCAACATTATTATTTCTCACCTGACACTTCATCTCCGTCCTAAAATCCCCCGCCAAATTTATTGGATCTTGATTAATTCTTATTTATTTATTAAATAAATATCACTGCATTACTCACCAATAAATATATAAATATTATATTCACTAAATAAAAAATATAAATTTATTATATATTCAACCCACAATATATTCTCTTAAATAACTAGTGTCGGAATAAATGGGATCAAACATCAATGAATAATTATTAAACCAAAATCGAGAATAATAATTATTCAAATTGTTAAATAATAAATAATATATATTATTTAACTGAGATACTGTATACAATTATTGTGGGACCCTTTAGGCCTCTCTGTCGGTGGAATTAGGTGGAGCAGCCTAAAGTCCAACGTTAGTGTCTAGAAACTTTCCGAGGAACCCATAGGGAAAGAAGTTAATGAAACAATGACATGTCACCTCATATAAACTTTTATTGTGTAATTTAATCCCATTATCATTATTTCTCAAATCGATCAGGTTTCATGCTAGTACCATCAACCTATCAGCTTGATATCAATTTCTTTTACTTTCTAGAAATTGTACATGTCTATTGATCACCATGACCATGGATTTATTTAGGATATATTATTTTCATCAATAGGGTTGAGATATTATCTTTTGTTAAATAAAAAAGCAATAAGTAACTTCTCTGTTTATTTATTAATGAAATTTTACTCATGATTCACCCAACATATCCTACCTCGTCATGAACATCTATCATTGTAGTTTTTAATAATACATCAAAGTGAAAAACACATAATAATCAATAATAATAATATCAAAGTATAAAGACCAATACAAATTTTCAAATATAAGAACACCCATTGACATATATAAATTAGTATTTCTTATTGGTGGGTCTTGTTCTCATAATATCCTCTTGGACATTACCATGGGTGTACACCTTGATATGGTGCCTCAATGTATAATGAGTATCCAACTCTGATAGATTTTATCATTTTTTTCCATAAAATTAACTAATATGGATGTATAAAATATATTCAAGAATATTTTAACACCACCTTTGGGTTCTCATCATAGTAGGGATCTGCTATGACCTTTTAGTGTGACAGTTATCCTTAAAACATTATCACATTCAATGTCACACCAAAGAAAAATCATGATGTGATGTGGAATTAATTATTGTTAAAACCCATGAATTTAAGTTGTCAAAAAGTACACAATATTTTGGTTCCATGTAACCAAATACTAAACTTATTACTTTATATTACCCACTTATTTACAATTCTATGTTAAGGTTTCACATTGTGTAATTTCCTCTTTGTTATTTGTATATATTTTGACTTATTATTCTTGATAGTGTAAATTAGATCATTATTTAAATTACTAAATAATGTAAAAAAAATTATATATACAATAATATATAGAATATAGAAAATTAAATTGAATACACCATTCATGGAGACAATAGACCTTACGTATTCATGAATACATTTTTTGTTTTTTTGTCGAATTAAAAAAATGCTAGTAAATGTAATATATTTATATATGTATATAAAATCATTAGAGTATAATTATTATGTAATATATATCATAATTTTCACGAAATACATCCTTGACACATTTCTTGTAAATTTCAAACGAATACATCCCTTTGAGGAGGCGACAGTCCACTCGTTTCAAACGATGTTATTGTATTCACACAAGATAAAAAGTATAAAGGGTTGTGTTATAAAATATTAAAAGAATAAATAAGACATAATAAATATAATAAATATAATATATATAATATATATATATCATTTAAATCATAATTCTAGACCATGAATGGCAGTAAAGGAAAAATGAAAAATCATGATTTCGTGAGGCGGTAGTTCAATGTACACCAAAACATCATGTCTGTTACCCCTTTGAGGGAAATGTGTGTAATTTTAGGTCAGAAACATAGAATAAAAACATATCATTATGTTGTGGATACTAGTTTTGTTGTATAATCATGTAACAATTATAGTTGAGGGGGTTGTAAATGGAAATAAAACTAAATATCTTGCATAAAGATGTTACATCTTCTTTGAGTAACTCCTTTTGTTTTGCACCAAAGGACAATCATATATGGATTTATTCCATAGGGGAGTCCTATAATATTATGGTAAGTGTTTTTATGATATATTTTGGATGATATTAGTCAATCCAAAGTTTTTTGAGAGGTGAAAGGGAGTGGGAGGAGAGGAGGACTTTTTATATTGGAGGTGGAGTGACACAGGGTAAATTTTGGAAAATGGAATTTTACCCACATTTTCCCATTGTAATGGCATCCAATTATTTAAGTAAATCATTAAAACTAAGTATAGGGTTGATATTTGGACTTCAAATGGATTTGGGACATTTTTATAGGTCATTTTGTGCCTTTTGTTTAATGTTTAGTTCATTGTTATGTTATAATTTCTATTAATATGATTAATTAATTTTAATCACCTTCACTATTTTTTTTTCAGAACTAGGTTGACACTATTATACCTTATATATTTTTATGATTACTAATAACAAAAATCAATTTTTAAAAATTTTATTCAATGATTTGGTAGAAATTAATTTGAAATTAATCCTATAGAAGAGAGGATGTTGTTGGGTTTTAATGAAATAATGATAATAATATTTCTATTCTTTAATATAAAATTTTATTTTCAAATTGATTAAAATAACCTAAATTGGATAAATATTATCATAGTTGATCTAATTAAACTTTAAAACGAAAAGAAAATATAATTTAACTTATTAATAAATTTGATGAAAAGTTAGTTTTAAATTAAAATTATGTATTTTCACTACTCATCCAAAAATGATGTTTCTTAGAAATACCCCAAAAATTAACCCAAATATAATTTTGAAATTCTATATTAATAAAAATAAATTTATTTCATGAATTTATATTTTTTAATTTTTCAAATAATAATTCTTTGTTTTTCCCATAAAGACAAGAAAAGAAGTACATTTTAGAAAATATTATTTTTAAACATATAAGTACTTTACCAAAAATTATATTTTTTATTATCTGTATGTTATATTTATATGAAAATTTAAAAAAAAATATTTGAATGTTAGTTATTACTAATTATTTTACTTAGTTTATTTTCTAGGTTATAACTCTCTAGTTTAAATAATAATTATTAAAAAATGATGTTTCGTAGAAACTCGGTGTTGCATGTAATGTATGCCAAGTCAGTGTCATGTGTAGAACAATAAATTTTAGTGATGTGTGATAGGAATTTTTGAATTAATGACATGAAAGATATCGATTATAATTATTTAATTAGAGAAAAAATGTCATTAAAAACTCATATTGTTACTTTCTACCCCCTTAAAATGAATTTCTCTCTCAAAATTTTTCATTCCGGTAAAATAATATTTGGATAATTATACTTTATCATATCTTCTATTTCCAATATTGATTACTCTAACTAGTGACTTCCCCAGAAAAACATAACCAGGTGAGTGGTATTGTTTGTTTTACTTTCTCTACATTATCTATAATTTCAATAGGTTGTTCCACATAAGAAAGATCTTTCTTAAACAATATGAGATATGAGTTCTGTACATGTGAAGGGTCATGTATAAACTTTCTCAAGAGAGATACATGGAAAGCATCATTAACATTAGAGAGATATTGTTTAATTTCTAAGTGATATGCTACCGTCTTGATACAATCATGAATTTAAAAGGGTACATATATACATAGGGAATAGTTTACCTTTCTTTATAAATAAATTTAACTTCATCTAGTGAGAGATTCATAGAAATACCTTTTCACTAACCTCATGTTTTTAATAATTCTTTTAGTCATCTACATAAAATTTATACTGACTTTTAGATTCCTTGATATGCTGTTGACTATCTCTAACCTTCTCTGCCATTTCTTCAGTGATCTCAAGCCCAAATGAATTTATTTATAAAACATCATTCCAACATGTTTGAGCTATACATTTCTTCACATATAGGGATTCATAAGGTTGCATCTGAATTTACTAGTGAAATGAATTGTTCTAAGAGAACTAAAATAGGGGAAGGTGTTCATCCCAACCACCTTGGAAATAAATAAAACAATATCTCAGCTTATCCTTTATGATTTTTATTATTTATTTATATTGACTATCCATCCTAGGATGATAATATATGATGAAACTCAATTCCAAATGATGTGATTTCAAAATAATTCACTATAACTTAGAGGTAAAGCTAAGATCGTGATTTGATAAAATGAAATGTGGTACTCCATGAAATATTACCACTTCCTTAATGAATATCCTTGAAATATGATCAAGTGGGAACTATTATTCGATATTGATGATGTGTTCTATCTTATTAATGTGATTAAATCCCAGCCATATAGAATTAAACCCTTTAGAAGTTTTGGGGATTCCGATTAAAAAACAGTAGCGATGTTCTCCCATTTCCATTTTGTTATGGGTATTGGATGCAACACCCATTTAGGCATTTTTCTTTAATACTTAAATTGTTCACATAAAAATTACATAGATACAATCTATATGATATCTCTCTTCATGCCATACCAAATTAAGTATTATTTAAAATCCATACTCATCTTTATAGTTCCCAGATTAATCGATAATTAATAACTATGAGCTTCCTCTAATAAGGCCTTAATAAAATTTTGTTTGGAGGGAACATATAAATAGTTCATAAACCATATATTTCCATCCCAATCAAGGTTAAACTAAAGAATAGATATAACTTAATTTTTCATCTCTACATATTCTTTTAGTGCCTCCATAATGTTCACTTGGATAGAGGGTTGAACATTCATTTGAGAAAGATATGATTTTTCTTTTCCTTTAGTATTTCAAGATCCATCCTTTAAAAATCCTGAAATATGGAATCTTTTGTGATCCTCATAATGAATATGCTAGAATGATACATTAAACTCAAAGCCTCAGCCACCATGTTCTCTTTCCTGGGGTGGTAATTTAATGAGTAGTCACAATCATTTATCTACTCCAACCATCATCTTTGGAAGATGTTTAACACCTTTTATATGAAAATTTATTTCATAATTTTTCTATTGGTATATATACCACAATTTTATCAGTAAAGATAATTATTATATATATTTATTCAAAAAATGACTCGTGAATAATTAAAATCATACGTTGGGTAGTTTTTTTCATAATTCTTCAAAACCACAGAGCATAAGCGATAACCATGTTATTCTGCATAAGAAAACATACCAATACCTTCTTGTATGTCTGACTATAGATTAAAACCCCTTCCATACTACAAGATAATTTATGCATAGGGGCACCAACTGACCATCTATTCAGTTCATATAAATTTTCCTCTCATTCATCTTTCTATAGGAACATAACACCTTTCTAAGTTAACTTAAACAGAGGATTAGATAGTCATGAAAAACTATCCAAAAACTATTGATAATTTCCAGTTAAACCAAGAATGCTTTGGATATTAGCCACTATGGTTGTTCTAGTATAGCATTCAATAGACTTCATGTTTGAAGTATCTACTCTTATACCAACTCATGAGATTATGTGGCCTAGGAGTGAGACCTTTGGAGCAAAAATTTGCACTGTCCAATTTTTTCAATTTTTTTTTACTTCCTTGGGTTCATTAGTACAATTATCAAGAAGTATTCATTATCTTAATTTATCTTCGAATAGATAAAAATATCATCAATAAAAATCCCCACAAACTAGTTGAAGAAATTTAAAAAAAAATATATTCATCAAATCCATGAAGATAAAAGGGGAATTAGCAAGACCACAAGGAATCACAATATATTCATAGTGTCTATAACATGTATAGAATGTCATCTTAAGTATACCCTCTTTCCAAACCATCAATTGATTATATGTATAATGGAGGTCAATTTAGAAAAATTATTGAGATCTACACATTTAACCAAACAATTAATCAATACAAGGAAGAGGATAATTATTCCTGATTGTGATCTTGTTGAACTCCTAATAATCAATGTAGATTCGCAGTGATCCATCATTGTTTTTTTTTTCAAAAAATAATAGGTTCATCCCATGGTGACACAATTGTCTGAATGAACACCTTATCAAGGCATAATTTGAGTTTATTCTTCAATTCCTACAACTCAATTAGGGTAATTCAATAGGGAGTCTTTGAAATTAGTGTGGAACTAGGTATGATTTATATTGAGAACTCAGCTTCATGTTTTAGAGGAAGGCTATGCAACTCTCCCAAAAAGGCATCCAAAAATTCCCAAACAATAGGTTTATCATTGATGTTGATTTTATCCTAACCATTTAAGATAAATAACCATTCTTAATTGGAATTAAGACACCCGCAATAGATTTAATCTATATAGGTTGTTCATACTTATTGTCACATTGATAAACAATAATAGGAGGGTGTGAAATATCAAACATAAACTCCCTTTCTGGAAAATTTGTGTGGAATTTATGATGATAAATATAATATATCCTTAAGATGACTTCAAATTAAAATAATTGGATAATGATAAGATTTTCTGGAAGCATATTCCCACAAACATCAACTAGAGGAGAATCATAGAAACGGGATTAAATCATGTTTTAATTAGGGGTTTTCACTGATAATTCCACATCAAATAATTTTTATGGAATCATAACACCCTTATAAAATGTTTTAGATATGATAGAGTTGGTAGATACAGAATCAAATAATACATTAGCAGTTCTAGAGTGGATAATAAATGCACCTTTCATCATGTTTTTATCAAATATCTCGTCAGAAATAGAGATTGAATGAGATTTACCCTTGTCCCTCATCTTAAGAGGTTGTTGTTGTTGATCATCATCACCAATACATAGGTTTGGGAACATTTTATCACAATGAAAATTATCAATACCCTTTTATAACTAAATCTTGAGAGGATCATTCTATGCCACTTCTTCTCCATTCACACACTTATATAACTATTTCCCATCCCATCAGAAATCAAATGTCTGATGGAGTTCCCTTCCACACATAAATCATATATTAGACCCATTAAGGATATTTCCTCTATGACAATTACCACACATAGAGAATAAAGTAAAGGTCATGTTATTCTCTTGATGTATTTTAGATTTTCTTTTAATCTCTATCTACCTTTTCATGTCAAAACCAGAGGATTGATACATGACTCCAACATCCATTTCAACCTCGATTTCCCAAATAACAATATCTTCATAGCTAATAGTGCATATTATGGAAAGATCCCTTATAAGTCTTGTATTAAAGGAAATTTAGAACATATCAACATTATATTCAGGTTCAATGATAATTCATGAGGCGTAACTTAGAAATCCTATGTAATTTGCCTCATATGTTCCAACAGATTCATCATCCCTTTGCTTAAACTCAAAGAACTCATTCTCCATCTTGGGATAATGAATTCGAGGAAAGTATTTAATAAAAAATATGTTATTAACTTATCCATATCCATGGATTCAATTTCATATTTCACATTACTATTCTTAATTAGAGTCCACCATTGGTCTGTTGGTCCTTCTAACTGATAAATAGCCAGAAAGACTTTCTCATGCTTCGAACACTAAAGAATGTAGACTATATTTTCAGCAGTACTGATCCATTTTTTAGAAAGAATTGGTTTATTAGACCAACTGAAAGAAGGTAAAAATTTCCTCATGATTGAATAAACAGAATATTGTTCAATCCTTTTTCAAATTGGAAGTCCACCATTATTCATAGCTAGAGAAATATGTGTGATAATAACAAAAATATTTTTCATTTCATCTCCCACAGAATTCATTTTCTCAAGAGAAAAATCGTTTAATTATATTTCTTATTAACCATTACTAGGGTTCCTTTGGGTTCTAACCATTGACAAAAACCAAAATCATAAAGTAATAAAAACATTATCCTAATAAGGAACCACATAATCATGAAAATTAACTTATAGGATGAGTAAATTATGACACCTTCCATAATCTATGAAAATTTGGGATTATCCTATTTTATACATTACAAAATTATCTTTAAATAGTTCATAATGGGTTTCGAATATTTGTGGAATTCTGTATGTATATCCACTAGGGGTGTCAAAATAGGTGTGCAGCAAGGACAATTGTCATGAATAATGTAACACCCATTTTGACCTGACCCAAATTGTCATAGTTGTTACCCCTTGGTACGTATGTTCTACTACCACATCCACCTAGGTATACAAACATGGATTTATTTCTAGAAAAAACACTCATTCTAGTTTCCATGACTATCACTAAGGTTTTCTTATCCTTAGGGTTTTCACCAAAATATTTATTATGATGGATTCTTAATAAAAAAATGAATGTAGGTTGTGGGTTGGAATTTATGGAAAATACATGGGAATTTATTTTAGGAACAAAAAAAGTTTGTATTTTTGAATAGGAGAGGAGAGGAGGTACAATTTTATAAGTGTGGGAGAATACACAGTTGGATTTTTTTTAAAAGTGAACACATGTTTTAAAAATGTCATTAGGCTCCAAAATTGATAATTTTAGAGCCATAGATGAGATAATGATAAAATATAGACATAAAAAAGTATTTGGGAATTTTTTTCATTCATTTTAACACTTACATTTTGAGGTTTATCCCTTGGTAATCATGTTTTAACCTTAATAACCATAATATAAGTTTATAGTTTTTACTATTCATTTTGATAAAAAAATGTTGGACTTTTTATATAATATTAATTATTATGATTTGAAGTATTCAATACTCTTTTTCATATTGTGTTAATATAATTTAAAATTTTTAATTTAAAATTAAACCCCCCTATGTGATGAAAATGTATATTTCAAAATATAAATTTTTCATAATTTTAGAATGCTTTAATATAAAAATTTAATATTAAATTGAATATGATGACGTAAATTAGATTAACTTTTAAATAATCGCAATAATTTAACAATTAAAACACTTTTAAAAATATTTATCTTTGTAAATATTTTAAGCAAATAAATAATTTATTAATAAAAATATGTACATTTAAAATTTGGTGAAAGAATTTCCTATTTAGAAATTTCTAAAAAATTCACCTCAACATAAATTTGACATGTTGATACCAAATAAGAGTTTAATTTTTATAAATGAAAAATTTTAAATGTTTCAAATCATAATTTTCTTATTTCATTAAAAATTTAAATAATAATAATTTTTCGTGAAAAAAGTATTTTCGAAGTATATAAAGACATTACACAAAATAAATTACTTATTTATAAATATATTTTGAAAAATGAGGTTATTCCTATTTGTAGCACATAATATAATGCCTAGGTTATAGTAGTTATGTTTTAATAATAATATTAATATTATATCGTTGTTCTTTAATACACAGTTTTGAATGTAATGAAACATATTAATGAAATTAAATTTATTTTAAAAAACATAATTCATAAAATATCAGGGTGTTACATTTATAAATTTTGATGTATATATTTAATTTTTTCTTTTAATAATAATATTCATTTATATCAAAAAAATAATCATATGAATAAATATGAAACTTTCATATTGAATATAAATATATTCTTTGGTTTTATTAGAAAGCTTTACAAGAGGAAGAAGATAAGAACATGCTTAAATTTAAGAGTTTATGATTACCAATACATGTAATTACCATCACATGAAAACGATATTTCATTTATGTGAGGTTTTTTTAGCATTACATGAATGATAGTTTACGATTATGATTATATGATACAATTTAACTTTATATAGGGATCAATGTACCATATGTGTAATTTGAGTTGCAGGATTTACCTTAATGTGGGGTTCATTGTACCCATAAGATATTTTTGGATACCCTTATATAGGCTTTTGGTTCTCATGATTACCCTTATATATGTGTATCTCTACTATGACATATCCTAGGTAGAGTTTGGGATACCTTTATGTAGGTACATGTTACCCTTATATAGCATGTTTGTTTCTAGGATTACATTTATGAGGGGTGATATGTTCCCATACATAACTAGGGAATATACTTACACAAATGATTCTTAACAGCACAAAAGTGATGGAGTAACCTTATATATATACCATCTTACAATTAAATAAGATGTTAAACTCATGGCCTACACTTACACAATAACTACATGTCCCTTATGCAGCAATGGATACCCTTATGTAGTATACTGAATATCAATATTGTCACATCTAACCCCAATTTTATTTCATTTCTTTTTTTATTTCATAGTGCTGAGCATTCAATTGAGGTTCAGGCTTAGTTATGGGCGATAAATATTGTCTTTTGGAGGGTTTGGTTAGTTCTTGGCCCTATTAATATTTATTTTTCATGGTTTGGGGAGAAATAGTGTGTCTGGTAGAGGCATAGGGTGTTTCTAGTTCATTTTGATATTGCACAGTTTTCCTTCCTTGTCCCGTTCATTGTTTTTCCAAATCCTTATGAGGGAAATGTGTAACCATTGGTCCTATTTATGGTGTCTAGTAAATATCAGAATACATGTAAATGGGTTAGTATTAACTATGCATTAAGTGTGAGAGATGAATTTTCATTTTAATAGAACCAATTTTCATAGTTGGTGCATAGTTTCAAAAAAATTGGGGCTAGCTCATGTGGTCATCCCATAATTATAGTGGGGTTCATTTAGTCTATGCATTGTTTTTAAAACCATGAATCCAATCCTTGGGAATTACCTCGATTCATAAAAACATTAAATTAGAACTTTTACCTCTCATGCTTTATCCCCATTTTGATCGCCTCTCCTATTTAAAGATTTTTGGGAATTATGAAGGCTCCCAAACCCTTTTTATTTAGATCCTCTTCCTCCATTTATGCTCATTCATGTTTTCTCTAGGAAGTTATCTTGAATTTTGGGTATTTTCCTCCTCATAGATTCTTCCTATATTGGTTTATTGGTTCTTATTGGTTTGGATCCCTCTTGCTCAAACCCTAGGGGTATATCGATGATGTTGGATTGTTTTTCATTTGATGTTACGGTGTGTATTTCTCTTATTAGGCCTTGTTATTAAATTTCCTTGGTTTTCATTGTGTGCACACACTTTTGAGGTTTTTTCATTCCATTTCCTTTTTAGAACAGAAAATTTGATTCTTGAGCATTCGTAAATATTTTTTAAATGTGTTATTCATCAATTTTGTGTGCTATAATGATTTATAATGGTGTTTCCTTGTTGGAAATTTGATGAAATTGTTTTTTCAAAGTATTTAACTTAGTTATTATTATATGTACATGTATACTAGGTGTATGATAAAATTAATGTAAGACTTATTAAGAAGATTTTTGTATTGTGGTATTGTGTATGACCTTGTTTGAGCTTTGATAATTTAGTGACATGTGAAAATATGATTTTGTGTTGGTTTGGGTTCCTCATTAATGTTTAATGCCTATGTGTGAATCCTTGATTTTTAGTGTGATTCTTCTTGTACTACTTCTATTAGAACCATTAATATTCATAGGGTTATCCATTTATGTTCTAGTGAATATGATGATATAAATGTTTTCATGGGGTTCACACATATATGTGATCATGCATAGAAATAGATACTCCATAAAATGTCTAGGTGATTAAATTTGTTTTATAAATCATTTTTCACATCTTTCCTCTACTCCTTTTCATCATTTTTGAAATGTTTTTTATAAAATATATGGGTTTAAAAATAATGTAAAATGTGGTTCTCGATGTTTTCTCTAAATCTTGTCCCATTTTTCAATGTAAAGTAGGATTTGGTGGCACCTTAATAAAAAAGGACCATTGAGAACCTTCTGAAAAATACTTATGTTTCCATCCTGGTTTTCATTATTACTTTGATAATAAAATTATTTGCATCAGAAATGGATTAGATTTTTAAATTCAATAGCCCATTTGGTACTTCAGGATTATTTTGTAAATTGGTCATAAATTTATATGATGGTTAGGCTATGTTTTAACTATTGAAATTCTAGATTCATGATGGGAACTGTTATGGACATCATTCATATTATAAAGACTTTACATAGATAGTGTATGGGATTTTGAAAATCCTGAATGCTGGAATCGTTGAGTTATGATTAATTCCAAGCATGTGATGACCTCTTCATTATCCTTTATACTATTATCATTGGATTCTTGTATGTTATCTAAAGGGTTGAGTGAAGTTTTCTTTCTAATACTAATTATTAATATTATAAGTACCTGGATAAAGGATAGGCTTGGTGATCTTTTCCACAGGGATGTTATTTTAGAGCATCCATATTGGTCATTGACAATATAGGTTCCCCATATGCTGGTAGGAATATTATTAATGAGTATGTCCTAGGATTACTTCTATAAATGTTTAAGAAACACCCATGATTAGAAAAAGACATTTAGGTATGATAATATCATATGAAATGAATATTACTCATTTTTTAAACATGTTATCCACATTACCTCTAAGGACACTCACTTTTACCATTTTAATATTTTTACATGCTAACTATATTATTTTATAATTTTTCTTTTCATTATTACAAAAATTAAGTTCTTTTTCACAATAATTTGAATTTTTTAATTTTATTCGAGTTTATCATTTTTCAGAGTTTATCCTTCATGATTTGGGTGTTTAAGATTTTAATTTATAGTATTGTGATGTTTTTTATCAATAGAATAGATTGGGTGCACATTATTTAGGTAACTGTGTGACCTCTTGATACTGAGTTCCATTTAAGTTTATTTTTAACATGCATGGTTACAATTACATGGTATTTTAATGTTTTTTAAAAATAGTGTATCTCTATGGAGAAAATATATGAGGTATTTGGGTGTCCCTGGTCGAGGGCGCATGGCCTGGTCATGGTTAGGAAAACCGTGTGGAAGACATTCTCAGGGTTTTTGAAATTTTGAGAAGAATTATGTTACAAGGTTCACACATGGTTTACAAAACCATTCATCCAAACCATGAAGGTTCATCATTTTTTTGATTAAAAGGCCCATGGGCAGTGCACAGTTTTCGAAACTGTGTGGCCTAACCATGCATAATTCCCTAGTTGATTAAACGTGTGATTTTAGCCTTCTTTGTTATTTGGTAATTAACTCTAAATCACATTATTTCTCCTAAATTTGGTTTTTTCGACCCTAGGAGGCTCTCCCATTCTTCCATACTCCTCTTACCCCTTCCAAGGTGATTCATAGTTTATCTAATCATGTTTTGAGGATGAATATTCAAGGTAATATCTTCATATCTTCTTCCCCATCATTCTTCTCAATTTTTCTTGATAGTTCCTCATATCCCTTTGTCAAATGTGTTTGAGGATCCTAATGTATTGTGTTTGAATTGGGATTTTTTTAGACTACCTCTTAGAGGATCTTGTATCCTTGAACCATAGTGGAGTTATTTGTGTTGGAGTTATAGAAGTTTTTCTGAGATTAAGGTAGGATTCCATTTACATTTGTTATTTAAATTTAATAATTAAGGATTTCATACCTTACTTGGATATTAATTAGCGATCGAATATATTTATAATATTTTTTTTGATGAGTAATGCGGTATTTTTCTTAATTTTTTATATGTATATATATATTTTGGTGGGTTATGTATAATAATAATTTGAATAATTTCCTGGTTGTCCTTTTCTTATAGATTATGATTTTTGTAGAATGGATTAGATGTGAAAATGTATTTGTGGCTTTTAAAATGACAGTTTGGGTTTCATAAATGGGTTTCCGAATGGGTTTTTATATTAAAGTGATCTATGTTTGGTTCTTGTAAAATGATTTGAAATTTGGAGGCACTCTATTGGGTTCCTTTCAGAAATGGGTGATTACTCGAATAGTGTTTGAGGCCATTTTTAAACTTTTTGTGAAATATGGTTGTATTGATAACTCTCCTTGGATAATTATCATTCCTTGTTTGTGTTGAATTTTGTGTGAGGTCCACACTGAGAGACTCCATTAAGATCAATTTGTTTGAAGGAAAGGGATTTGTTCCATAGAGTTACTCGGGGGTGATTTTCTGTGCATGTTACTTGTGTGAGATGTTTGTGCATGTGATTGGATTATTTAATGGATTTATTTCTATCAAACAGACATTATTATTGAAATGTTAACCTGTAATAACAATTAGATTTTTGGTGAAGGGTTGATGCACGGACATATGATTTCACTACAGCTAATGGCCCATAGTATCGACCTTACTGTGCTTTGGGATAGTGCCCTCTGTTTAGACTCGATAGGGTGAAATCAAACGCGTGGGTGAGTTGATGATATAGATTGTGGAATGACTTTAGTATGAGATATATGTAAGCATTTCAAGATTTCTAAACTAGGTTCCTTGGTTCTCCCATATTCATTAACACTTATTTTTCAGCGGTAGATGATTGAGATTCTCACTAGATGGTTACACTTACATGTTATTTTTTCAATTTCCCTTTTTATGAGATCATTTCTACTTCTTTATTATATATTGTACTTCTTCACTAAAAGTGATTTGTTTTATTTTTGTGGTTTATGAAAGATGTTTTGGAAATATATTACACTCCTTTTCCAATTTTGTTTAATAAAAACATCATCTTGATCCTCGAAACCGTTAAAGTACGCTTCTCGGAAAAGAATATGCATTTGAATGGAAACAAGGTAAATAGACCATTTTTTGTTTTAAATTTTAAAATCTTCATGAAAATACTAATATTATATATTTTATTTCAATCATGAAATTTATTTATTTTTTATAAAAAATAAATTAATTGGGAATAAAATTTCTGGGAACACCTACTATGTTTTGACACAAAAGCATATATTTATTTATTATTATTAGCTTCTAGAGAAGGATTTTGCTTGTTTTTAGATCATTGTGGGAGATGGTCAATTTTGGGATATGAGAGTGAACCTCGAGGTCATATGAATACATGTTGGTCATTATGTTTAGTTGGGTTTCATTTTTAATTTTTGCTATATTTTCAGTTTGTAAATAAATGATATTTTTTGGGAAGGTTTATTTATACAAGGCTTCTCTATTTTTTTAGTATTTTATTAATTTATATTTAAAGAAAGGATTCCCTTTGATTCTCTATTGATTCCCTATCACTAATTTCCCACCTAGGAAGACCATAAAATCCTCTCTGGCATTTTCACGAGCTAACATGGGTGATCGATTCAGGGTCAACCAATATTGGTTCATGAAAAAATTGTATCAGAACCTATATTTATTTGGAGGACATTTAGTTCAGAGAGCCCTTTTTTATTTGGGATGTAAATTTAGATTGATTATTAATATTATAAAATGGGATGTGGGTATGAGGGTGTGTCTGGACTACACTTTTTATACTGATCCTTAAGTTTCAATGGGAAGTTAGGTTTTGTTTGGATTCTCTAGTGGGACCATCTTGATGTACTTGCATATTACATTGACTTTGAGTAATACAGAAAAAATTAAATAAAAATATTTCCAAATAACATATTATTTAATTTCCTTTGGAAGCATGGAACAAAAAAATTTATTCTAGTAAAATATATTCAATGTTTCCCACAATGATCATTCCCATTTTATACACATACCGAAAAGCATTCTTTATAACATGGGAAAAAGGAAACATAAGAAAGGGTGAGCTCATATGCTCAGTATGAGTAAAAAAGATAGATATTTAAACATAAAAAAGATCCTAATGTGTTTGATAATGTGATCATAACATTATAATATCATACCCTTCATATCAAATGTAAACATTAATCAAAATGAAATCAAATAACTTAATAAATAAGATCATAAAATTGACATAAATTATGAACTTGTGGGAAAAAAGTTAAGATATAAAATTGTGAACATGTATAAATTGTAATAGGTTAATTCCATTAGGGGAATGATGTCAAGATCTTTCATAAACATATTGACATGGAAACTATATCTAATCATAGAATTATGGACATGTAAACTTGGACCATACGTAGAATTATGAACATTAAATCAGGTTCACGCATAACATATATAGCTCATGAGATATATATATTTACCCAATTCATTGGAGTTAGATATTGGTCCCAAAAATCTCATAATGAAATCATATATATGTGTTCCACCTAAACATAAGTTAGTCTTCATATACAAATCCACGAAATAAAATCTGTTTTTTAAACATAGTTCCATCATAAAATTATCCATAGAAAATGAATGTATCTTATAAATATCATTTCATCATAAAAATAATCAATCATATTAATAATTGGGATAATATACATGAAAAATATCATTATTAATTAATTTAATCTTCGATGGAAAATATTTTTGATAATGTATTGGAAATTGATTCTTACGGAAATTATCCTTTCCTCCAAAAAATAGTGTATTTTTAAAGCACTTGGAAACATTAAAATAATATAATTTCATTGAAGATAACCCTGAAATGTTTTTCTAGAAGATTCATGGAAATAAGGAATTATGAAAGTGTAAAAATCCATTCATGCATTATGATTTAAAAAATATTCTTCTCATACTTATGCTAGAAAAGTAAAAAAGTGCTTTTTTTTGGGAAATGGAAGAAATATTCCTTTCATACTGTGTAATAAAAAGTAAAATGTTTTAAAATAACTATAAACATCCATAAGATAATAGTAAAAAAAATTATGAAAGCATTTTTTTTTGAAAATATGTACATGAATGATAAATAAACCCTAGTAAATACATACTATATAAATAATCTCATATAATTATGAGATTGTGAAACTATCCCTTACAATAGCTATGGGTTCATTCATATGTATCATAAAGTCTTATATATTGGATTAAATAATTTTAATAATTTAAAAAAACCATATTTACCTATATTATATCATATATCATCATTTTATCATCCGTTTTATAATATTTCATTATTACGCTTCTTTGGGGTGTTAACTGCATCATTTTCTTAAGCATGTTTTGTCGAATAAGTTTAGATTCTTATTTACAGGTTATAGTTATATCATTTTCAGAATTATGTTAATAATATATATATATATATATATATATATATAAATTTACTCATTCTATAAATTTATACATATCATTGTAGTATAGATATTATTTAGAATAAATCATATTGCATCATGGACATGGTAGGCCGTATGTACGCATGAGCGATGATATCATTCCAATAATTATAAAATTATTTGTAAGTGTATAGAATATATCTTTTTTAAATAATAAATATTATGTTATAATAATCATATATTGTAATAAAAAAATTAATAATGGAAATTCCCATCTTATAATTATGTCACATAAAATCACATTTGGAAACACAATGCCACATCATGCTTTAATGGACTAAAAAATCTGATGTGACCTTTATAGCCTAGCCATTAAACATAATTTTTCCACTTCTATGTTTTGAATTTGAAAAATCAGATATACAGAGTTACAATCAATAAGATATTTGGATTCTCAAAGGACAAACATAATTTTTGGTGAATATTAATGTACCCTTATTAATAGTAATGTTACCCTTATGAATAGTTATAAGAACCTAATGAATATTAAATTTGCCAAGTGAATAGTAACATTACCAAGATAAGTTTAAATAAAATTTATCTATCTTAAAAGTTTAAAAATGTTATAATTATATCACATTAAAAGTAAATAAATATTTACAAAAATATCAATTAAGTGTTGGTATTTTTGTAAGTCATAAATATTTAATTACGATCGTATGACTAATTAAATATTTTAAAATAAAATGTATCCATAAATTAGTATATTTATGACTTATTATTAAAAGGTAATCTTATTTGACCTTAAGTAAATGTTCAATGTGTTATTAAATAAATTATTATTTCAAAATATGTATTTTCCATATACATGGTGATTTTAAATAGAAATTAAATTACACATATTTGTAAAATTATATTTATAATGTGGAATTACTTTTTTAATTCTACGCATAAATAAATGGTTTGGGTTAATTTTTGTTATTTTTCTTAAATACTTGAATATTATGTGATTAGTAAAATACGATAATTTACGATCAATCCTAAAAAAACTAAATATTTTAGTCATGTTTGATTCATGAATGATGTTGGTGACCTCTGGTTCAAAAAAACATGAACTAATTACTTTATTTAGTCACAATAATCCTCATTAATTCTTTTTTTTGAGAAAAATAATAAACTATTGATTAAAATAATAAGAAAACACCCCTCTCATCCATTACAAATTCCACACCACACACCCTCTTCGCCTCACATCTCTCATGATTTGAAAATTAGCTAAATTATTCCCAATACTCTTCCTTATCCCCTCCCCCACATCCATGATCTATTATTCTGGTCAAAATAAAAATCCTAGGTTGCTTGAGTAGGATCAAATGGGGAGAATTCAAGAGGAAAATCCTCTATCTTTTTTATATTTTCCATTTTATTACAATTTATTTTTGTTATTCTATCCTCAAATCCCTTCATCTAAATGGAATGAAAACGCTATTACCATAAACATATAGTAATTATTTCATGTTATTGGAATATCCAACATTATACACCTACCCATGTCTCCTTAATCATAAAATGTATTGAATGGTTGAGTTTGAAAATGGGTTTTAACAGTTAGTGGCCTTTTGAAAGGGGTTTGTGGAGATTGAAAATAAATTCGTTTGAGAAGGATTGGTTCAAAAAAATAGTAATTTTTTAATAGAATTGTTACAATTAAATTGTGAAAAATATTAAGAAGTTGAAAAATGTATTGAATGTTTTGTTTTAGGATGTGGAAAACAATTTTAGTTTGGCTTTGGTACTTGTTTGAGTTCGCACATGGTAGGATGTTTATGAGATGGTGGATGGTTGATTGCATGAGTGTATTGATTCATAGATTGGAATGGTGATTTACATGCATGAGGATATATAGAATACTAATCGTGTGTGAATCCTATCATGTTTGTATAATTTTCAAAAAGTGTTTTTAAATATGAAAGAAAAATTATGATTTTTTAAAAACTGGTGGTTGTGTGCATGTTTTTTTATGATTTGTGGAATTTGTTATAAGTTGTTCTTTGAGTTTGATGTCTTAATGGTGAGTTGGTTTTGATTGATTTATTGTTTCTATAGTTTCTACTGAATTCCCCCAACAAGGATTTGCTGGATACTGAAGGTGCAGATATGGGTTGTTTACTATTAATAAGTCCATTAGTTTTTAAACTACGGAATTTCTTATTTAGTTTTGGATGTTGAACCCTCATCATTTTTATTTTCAATAGGATCCTCTCAAAGACGAAGATTAAATGAAAAAATTGAGATAAAATTTAGTTTCCTTGAGTATTTGGAATCTCAAAAGGTGAAGTTTTCCAGATTTATTCTTGAAGGATTCAGTTAGAATAGGTGGATGTCTGTATCTTACCCAAATATCCTGAAGGCCTTTTTTTATTGATTATTTTATAACACCGCTTTCAAGGGATGAGGGGGAATCTTTACAAGGCCCATAGGCTTAGATATTACATGACCCGTAGGCCCTAGGAATTATACATACTAAACATGGAAGTCCTCCCCCCCAGCTTCTTCATCGTGATATCAGCTCTCCATCTTTCGCATGGTTGGTTGGCTAGGAGTTCATGATGAATTAGTTCATCTGGAAGTATTTATCTAAGGGCGTGTAGGTGAGGAATGGGATGGAGGCTTGTTGTCTGTAGTAATGTGATGAATCGGTGTTGGATTTCATTATTCATTTTTTTGATCTAGATTGATATATAAAAGTGTGTGTTGATGAATATTCATTGAAATCACGTCATTTTAAGAATGGTCTTTGTCGTGAGCTATATTTGAAGGAGTTGGATTTTGGTCTAACCACATTTATAGACATGGTTGGGCATGTTGTTCATGTTGTTGTTGTGTTCTTAAAAGTTATTGAGATTGAAAGTCTTCTTCTGATATCTGAATTTAGTGAACGGAATTTTGATTGGGAGATGAGGAATAATCCTAAATCTCTTTGTTTAGGTCTTAGATTCAATAATCCTATTGACCTTTCATCGAATTCTTCTAAAAAAAGGATCATAATGTGTCATTGGTATGGAGTGTCTGATCATAAGAGTCCTTCATGTCTAAGTGCCTTAAAGATCCTATTAAAAAGTGGGAATATAGGTCTTTGGAAAAGTTTATGTCAGTGTGTTTCCAAGAAGCGACATGGTGCTAAAACCATTTTGTTCAAAAGACACCCAGACCCATTTCCATGAGTAGGTGTTGTTTTGGTCTCAGATTAGGGTCTATTTCTATGAAATGACTATTTTTTTTATAATCATCACTCCATTATAGCGGTGGTTTTTGCAATGCAGTCTCTTATTTTAAATATAAAATTATATTTTCTAGATCTTGTAAAAAAATTTGTTTTAATGTAAGTAAAACTTTTGGAAATTTATTATTTTTTCCCATTTTAATTAGATGTATGTTTCATTGTGTTTCCTCTACCTAATATTTCTCATTAGGTGTAAAATAGGATGATACATGTATCGTCTAAATTCCTTTTTGGTGGAAGTGCATTTTTAGAGATAAGTGAGTCTCGTGGTGTGTCATGTTAATTTGGTTCTATCTAGAGTTCGGTGGTGTAACGCCCCAACCCCTGAAACTAGGAGTTAGTGCATTATTTTATTACATTTTCAGGATTATAAGGAATCATATCCTAAAGCACTGACTAGTTTTATATTTTTAGAAATCCATGTCACAAATATGATACCCATTATACATTTAGAAATATCAAATACAAACATGATACATATTAAAATAAAATTAATAGCATCCTTGAAACTCATTCAAAGAAATCCTATTCATACCTCAGAGAATGAAACATTATAAGGGTCAGAAAAATTGTCAATAAGTGTAAGTAATGTGGGAGAAATAATGAATCAATTGGAATAAATCAATATTAAAAGGTAAATAACTAATAACACATTCCATTTAAATAACAAGATAATGAATAATAATTATATAAATGTATGAAATTTAAAACACTTTTCACATAATCAATAAATTGAAAATGAAATGAGTCCATGAATGTTTTCATATGATAAACTAATAGATTATAAATAATGAATAAAAATGAAGGAAATGATTAATTATTTAAAGTCATCTCTGAAGCACAAGAAAACCTATACCTTCATTACCTACCACAAGGTGGTTTAAAACTACAGATAGAACCCCATTTTTATTACCAACTTATTTGTCTCATGATAACCTGTCGATGCATCAAGGGGATATATAATGTTCAATCCCCACCCATCATTTTCAGTAAAAATCATTTTTAATATAGAATAATAAAAATTAGTATTCCTTATTAAATATCTAAATTCAATAATGAATAAGGATTTATCAATGTTGGGGTCAAATTCCACTTGAAGCCATAGATGGACATCTTCAAGTATACTGAAGACTCCCTTTGAATCATCGGGATATTCCAAGAAATCCTAGAGAGTCCAGCAAAAGATTTGAACCCTGTGCAAAAGGCTGAAATCTATGTGGGACACCTTTACACACCAAATACGATGTAAAAGATCCATTTTCTACTCTAGCCACCCCAAAATGACTAAGGAAGGTAAGTGAAAGTGGGGATGTAGGCATGTTGGATTCTAGACTCTGTGTATATATATTATGTTCCTAATGAAATGTCAAACGAAAAATTCCTTGATGAACATATTAAACATCGCTGCTTAAGATTTTACCACTAAATTGAAGGTCTCCCCATTCAACATATAAATGATGTGGACGCCTAATTGTCACTCTGACACATGTAAGACCTCCTGTTCCATGACAACATGTGAACCGTGAACCCATCAAGGTTAAAGATATTTCATGATATTTCCCCTAATGGCCACCCTTATTGTGGGCCCATATGTCCTTGAACCTCACCTGTTTCCTTTTTTTGGTAATGCAAGTGCATACAAAATACCCCTTGTATGCTACACTGGAATTCTTATTTGT
Source organism: Viscum album (assembly GCA_963277665.1). Classification (NCBI taxonomy): domain Eukaryota; kingdom Viridiplantae; phylum Streptophyta; class Magnoliopsida; order Santalales; family Viscaceae; genus Viscum; species Viscum album. The sequence continues at coordinate 162,680,329 of OY728147.1, forward strand.
TATCATCCAATCAATAACTTCTATTTTTTATGAAAACTTACAATATTGATCACACCCCTTACCTTAGGCTATGTGGGATACCTTTACTCAAAATAACCATATCTAATCTCATCTTTCACAAAACTCTCATTTCATTCGTGCACATACTATGAACTGCCCTCGAGGCTTTCTTGTAGTAATTTCCTAGTCTCTCATGTAGTGTCTCTGGTTATATTTACTTAACTCATGCCTTTTGGAATAGGAATTCTAATGGATTTTTATTTTGTCAAATACATTCTAAAATAGACTCCATAATTAGCCACTCATCCACCTCACTCCCATCAGAAATGATGGTGCCTTCCCTTCCCCGTGTGTTAGTGGGTATTAGTTATGTATGTCCAAGGGGTGAGGAGTGAGTCCCCCATGATCAAGTAGGAGAACATTAAACTACCAAGCACAAAAATACTCAACACAAGATGTTAAACTTCAATCACCACATGTGTGGACCAGCCGGATGAATAAGATAGGGGATGGTAATTAGTATGCTCTCATATCTCTCTCCCTTTGGTATTTGTATCCATGTACTCCATGGGAGTTCTACACACCCACTCATCTCAATGGGAGTGAGATCATATTCATAATAAATTATATCATCCACACATGTAATTACATACTCTTTTGGAGGAATCAATGTGCAATCCCCACATCCTCTCTCACGGATGTACCTTTCATGACACGTCCTTTTGGTCCACTACTTCCTCTTGTTTCTCACACCGAGCATAACTCATGTGTGATTTGATGTTAGTATTGACCATGGAATTTGAACCGAACTATGTGGGTTTTGATCCCTATCCTCTAAAAAGGTTATGTAGGAAATCTCTTTGTGGTTCAATCCCAACAAATGCTAAACCTTGATTCCCACTCATTGGGGTGCACCTCCCTAATCAACCCCCAGTGGTTTCTATATCATTCTTTACAGTGGTATCTTCCTTAGTTATAAACCCCAATTCCCCATTCTAGACTAAATGTAATTTGATTCCCATCTTATTGGGATATGTAGGAAGACACCCTGAGGTCCATGAAAATCCTCCACTATCCATCATGATCATCTATAGGACACATCTTAGGAAGGTCATTCCCGAACTAGAAGGTCGCATCTCCTTACGGCCATCATTCAGGTCAATTTTTTTGCATAATACCCCTCATTCAGAACAATGTAGACTTTGATTCTTAAAAATTTGGGATACATAGGAAACCTCCTTGTGTTTTATGACAGACACAAACCACAAACAAAGCCATTATATATAATCCTTTCATAGTCTGTGTTAATTTTACTCAGGAGCCCACATCCTTTTGGAATCAAGCACTCCCATCCACATCTTCACAACTACCACTAGTATTATGGTTGTCTTATTATGTAATCCCCACTCTACCCATTGAAATCTATGGGTTTTGATCCCTATTTTTAAATATGGTACATAGGAATCCTCCATGAGGTTTAATAAAAAACGATGATAAACCATGGTCTCACCCTCCTTGGGGTGAACCTCTATAATCCATTCTAATTGGTGTCCAGATCATCCTTCATGTTGTGAAACCTTCCCTTCATAGGACATATCACCCAGGTTCCGCCTCTATAGGTTCTCTCATCCATCCATCTGGTAATAATTCTTGAGTTCGTTCTCTTAGGGATGTATCACATTGATATGTCTCTACAATATGTTAAAATCATGACCCTATGTCTCAAATTGACATTAAACTCATGGCCTTCCCCATGAAAAACATTGGATTCCTATGTAAAAACATAGAATAAATGCCTATGGAATAAAATACCCTGTAATCGATGTGGGATGACTTGGGATTTCACACCTATTAAAATTAATCTTATAAGGAAAAATATAGGTCTACCAATGTTTCAATATCCAAACATGCTCTATGATTCCCAACAAGAATACTCATTTGACCATAAGTTGATTCTGTGACTTTACCCCTAGTAATGTTAAAAAAGAAGTAGTGTAATTAACCATAAACCACAAAAACATGGCACTAGAAATGAGTTTTATGAACAATGTATTAATCATTAAGGGGGACCCATACTAGGAAATACATCTAGAGGAGGAATCCATGGATGGCGTGCCTGGTATCCCATCATCCTATTTTTCTTAGGAAACATACTTATCTAATTAATTGATTAATTTCACCCACCTTAAAAAGAGGGAATACAGGGCACGATGCTCCATCATCGAACAGACCACACATGCCGGTGGAACTCCCGGATAGAATGTGTTTGAAATAAAAATGGTGAACATAATGGGAAACTAATATCATAAATATGGGTATTAGTAACATTTGAGACATCAGTGGATGAGCATGTTACCCAATCCATCTATCTGGTACCCAGTCCCGCTAAAAAATAGTGGGTGTAACAGGGAACTCGCAAGAGATTAGGGTATTTAATCATTGTCCATTCTAATCTATGACATCATTCATCTGGATCTCCCTCTCCAGTAATGAAATAATGTACGATGATATGGAATTGATGATTTCTTTCAGTATAACTATACCAGTGGTTGAATCATTCTTTTTTGCAGAACCTACACTTATGAAACCAATATCCTCTCGCCTGTAGGCACATGGGAAAAAAGAATTTCAATATGACCATCCAGCATGAATCCAATTCTTCCAGTACATCATCTATGACCATGAATATTGGGAACCCATCACCCATATCACCAAAGGATATTTTTCAAATGAGGGTGATGGACATCCTCATATGATAGTACGAGTAGGAGGAGGTCATTCCCATGAGGGACATGGACCACCAAGACCTTGAGGACGTTATCCCTCACCATCACCACTAACCCCAAGGGCCATGTATGGATCAACATATCCCCACTTATACATCTTACTACTTTGGTAGCCTCTCCCCGGAATGTTCCTATGACCCACTCCCTTACGCCTATGAGGTAGGGGATGCCTGACTCACCCTAGATACAAACACCACAGGGATCCAGAAAGGAGTCCACCCACCATCCATTTCAACACCACCATGACCAATTCTGAAGGACAAAAGAGTGGTATACTCCCATAATTCACCACTCCCGGCCCAAATATCCCTTCCCAAAAAATAGTTGCAAGCTTAAGAAGATTCCATTCCGTGGGAATAAACTTCCACAGCTCTAGTGGTCTGTTCCACCACTGACACATTCTAACAGTTCATTTCTACTATAGTGTGGGGGTACTTTAATGTATGATAGGGATCAAGACCTTAAACACCCCACAAAAAATTTGGGTTTACAATATCTATTTTAGTTTCATTCAATCATTGTTACAGGGTGTCTCATGATAATGAGATCCAGAATGGAGGCCCTCCTCATACCATCTATAGATAAATTGTAGTTCCTCCCCACTTTCTCACCCAACATGGAGGTCCTCACCATGTCCTTAGTAACTATTAAATAATAGGTCCTCCCAAATTTTTTGATATTTAAAATGAATGGATTTCACATGCATAGGGTTCCTGACATAGAGGTCTTCCCCTTTATATAAACCATCAACAGGAAGGACCTCCTTGATTCATAACCACCTCCAACATAGTTATTCCACATTCCAACACCCATCAAAGTGAATGAACATTGTAATCCAACCTTGATTATTATGGAGGTCATCCCTTTTCCACAGGTAGAAAACATGGAGGTATTCCCATTATTCTTGCTAACTCTAGCAGAGGTCCTCCCCGCTCCATCAATCACAACCACGGAGGTCCTCTCCGCACTTCGTATTACCATTACGAACAACCTCCCCATACCCAGGATGAGAAACATGGAGGCCCTCCCTGTGTACCATTTTATATATTTCCATGTTATCCTTGAACATATGATCCCCATCTAAGAGACTCCCACTCTCATGAACAACATAGAGGTTCTACCAATGTCTTCAATGATTGAGGTATAGGTCCTCCCTTCTATGTTAGCACCTAGAGTGGAGGTCCTCCCTACTCTCACAGAAGTCCAAGAAGAGGTCCATCCAACATCGACTACATCCAGTACAGAGAACCTCCACATATTCCAACTAGCTAAAGAAGAGGTCCCCTCCAATCATTCACCACCCAAACATAGGTCCTCACTTTTCCAAAAACATATCCTACCCTAATGAGCCATCCTAAGGAAGAATGGTGAAATATATCCATGAAGGGAAGAATTTAAATAATTTTATGTTGTTTTCAATGCAATTCACTTCTCTAATTTTGATGGGGAAAGCACTTCATTGATAGATCCTTCACCCAGATCCTTTATATCAATGTCTCAGGCAAGATCTCAGCTTGTGAGTTTCATAATCTCGGAAGCTGAGATACACCAGATCCTAGAATCCCTTCACAAAAAAAAATCACGAGGAAGAAGATTTATCTCCCTAGTATGGTATTACCGTAAAATCCTATATAACATCACCATTTTCATTCTCCACATTGAAACCAGATCATGGAGAGTTATTGAAGGAGTTGGTAGATAAAGAGAACCAACCAGATCCATAGCCAACATCTACATCCCTCACACATGAGATGATGTTCAACACTCCATATAGGGACATGATGATTTGGTTGGTACCACCTATAAGAGAAAAACTAGAAGGAGGTATTGAGCTAGCTAACATAGAATTTTCTCCATCAACTAGTCCACTACTGCAGTGATATAAATCAGTGTTGTTTCCAGTTCCCCACTAGCCCTGATTAGTGAATGGGAAAATGAAGAGTTGGAACCAACTATCAAACAAAGAAGCCTAAAATACACTCCCACTATTGATCATTTGTATAATATTATTTGGTTGATCATCACTCCAGACATTCATATTCCAGATTCTCTCACTTTGTATGAGGTTACATGCTTTCTCCAGACCATATGAAAGACAAATTTTTTCCTTCGATGTAAACATTAAGCCTATATAGGAAACCAAGAGCATATTAATGACATCAACCAATAAAACAATCGGGTTGAGTTAGTAGTGCTTCCCATGGATCAACACCCTCCATCACCCAGTTATCACTAGAATCTTCTGAAACAATGTGTTCAAAGTTTCTTTGTGATACATAGAATTACTGAAAAAAAAACCCCAAAAATTCAGTTCTGTGGTTGGATGAATTGCGATGCTCTTAAATTTAGTTCCATCCTACACCAACTTGAATTTCCAGATGATATTATGGATATTCCCCCATGTATAGTCATGGTGAATATGGATGATCGCAATCTTCACAAGTATAAGGACACATAGGCATATCTTAAGGAAGAGAACTCATCTCCTAGAGTGGCATATTACCATGTGCATGCTCTTACAGGGATCATCCCCATTAAAAAAAGGTAAATACATGGCCATGAAAATCCCTTCCATTCATTTAATTTAGTTCAAAACCCCAATAAAAGTAAATGAAATATTGGGTCCTCTACGACCTATGACCCATCCAATGTAGTGCAAAAGATGGAGGTTTATCCTACTAAGGCCGCTTTACTATGAAATCTTGTATAAAAAAATGTTTATTGATGATATCCTCATTGAGAACATTTCATAGCACAATTTAGAGTATGGTGATCCTTGATACAATGATATCTATCCTCCATTGGGGTAGTAGGGGAAGACACATTTCCTCCTTGTCAAATTTTCTCCCATTGATTTCAAAAATCAAATGCATCGTGATAGGGTAGAGACCAAAGCCTATGGAATGAAACCATGATATATGTCTATTAATCGTCCCAAACATTATGATATCCCTCCTCAGTATCTTGATTGATATGTTCTATAAGTCATTCCTCCATTACGTCCCCCACTAGCTCCTCCAGCCGCTCCAAGATAATCTATGACTGCCTATCTTGTTTAAGGGCCTAACAATGAACTAGTGATCACAAATACCCTAAAATACAATCTGATAGATGCTCTAATCAACTGCCTCAATAAAATTGTTATATGATATGTGGAGATACCACCTGTTGGAATGTTGTATCCGGCATGGGAGGATGACTTGCAGGAAACCCTATACTTTGGGAGTCTTACTTTATCCCCCTTCAATGGGATGGGTGACCCCTGAATTTTCTTTCCTATTTTATTTCAAGGTGGGAAACATTGCTGGGAACACTTACATAATATGAATCCACCAATCTTCAATGTTTCATACATACATTGGAAGGGCCTGAGTTCATCTAGAATAACCAGTTACCCATTGGTCCCATTACTGGTTGGGAAGATCTTCACATATTATTTCTTTATCAGTTCAGATCCAACGTGCACAAGAGAAATATTTCAAACCTCTTCAAGTGGAAAAAATGACTAGATAAGTGAGTCACAAACCTTTCAAACTGATGGAAGGGACTCACATATTCACTCAACATTCCATTGACTAAAGAATAATTGTTTTTGATGTGCGTGGAAATGTTAAGATAGAATTGGTTCCCTACTTGGTCATTAAAAATTTTCTATGTGGATTTTGGGATTTCTCTGACATGGATCAGTTTCTCATGGAATCCTTACAGCATGTTAAGAAGTAGCGAATGATACGTCCACCATTTCCTTCAAGAATTTCCCACTAGACCAAGACTTCTGTTATCGCATATATAGAAACACTTGGTACATTATAATTGTTACAAAAAAAGACTCATCCATAGCCTCATTGAAGCAAATAACTTTAGGCATAGCCTTAGTCCAATCGTCGTCCGCCAGATAATCAGTAGGTACCACCCCATCATGCTCTATCACCTAGGAAATACAATCATGATTTAGACCCCCTACTAGGCTCTGTCCCCTCTTCAGGGATTGAATACTAAAATTCCATTCCAAAATAGTAAGAACTGGACATACTCCTAAAATGAGGCATTTATTCCTTGATACATTCATAGTTCCATAGATCAAATAATTTTAATTCTTCTAAAATGAATGAAATACCATGATTCCAAGCTCACTGATTGCCCTAACTACTAACCTTATCATATAATCCTTGATCATACCATCAAGATATGATATGTGTTCATGGACTGGATTCAGGACCAAGTAGATAAAAATGTAGTTGGATTGGGCCCCTAGAACAGGTGACATGCACCTATGTAGAACTAATAGTAACAAAAAAGGTGAGAGGTATCCAGTCTCTATCCCTGGATAACTAAATTTTTATGATTGGTTTTCTCAAATAGTATTCTCTTATTACCATGGTGTCACCCATGCCAATTTGAATCAACTTGACACTCCTGAAGTCATTGTACCTTCTTCAAATATAACTTCTACATATACATAGTAACCTTATTCTTTCAATAAAATCATACAATGATGACATAAAGGAAGGTAGATTAAATTATTGGTGTCGAAACCAACTCTCACTCTCAGTGTTTTCATGCCTGCAATGATGGGAATTACCCCCATATTTTATCCAACATTTGAAGAATCCTCTAGTGAAAACTATGAGTATGCATCCATGAATACAGTTGAGCTGGTGGATCCCTATATGGTCCTTGATGATGAGATGTATCAGGAAGGTCCACCTAATTCCATAATTCTATGTCATCGTCGATGGAACCATCGACATGTGAATCTTTGAAATGATCAGGAAAATGTTTCAAGCCAAGCCATTCATTCTACTGAGACTAGATAGTAGGTTCAGGGAAGAGCTCATATGGTTCCATCCTCTCATCCCATCATGTCAGTTTCACTACCACCACTGATTGTACAACTTGGTCAAGAAGAATAGTCATAATCACTTCATGATTAGTTATGTCCAGGCATGGCCATGCCTTAGTCATCTAATGGTAAGAAAATTTTGATTATTGGTGGTTCATATATTGGGAAACATAAAATTAAAAGTACCATCTAGAATCCAGCCATTTGAACTAATGTACCCATCATACCTCCATCGAAAAACCAACCTCATGCAGACAAAAATGTGTGAGTTGCACAAAATTATGATGTTATTATGAACCATTACAGCATTACTGCAAATCTATTAATTCTAAATTCGAAAATTCTATCATAAGATGTGGGATAATTATTCGTATAATCCTTGAACATCCCTATCTAGTTTGAGGTAGAGGTAGTAGCCCTAGAGACCTCTCGTGTTGAGGAAGTTGAGAGTGATGATTTATAAGGAATTATATCATTCTTAAGAGAAGATGAAGGCTCTCCCATGTTTTTGAATATCCTCCCACTGTACATCACATGGAAATTAAATGGGGAGTAATTATATCACTCTCTCATCCACATAGGTTCTGGGATTAATCTCATCACATCCCAAACATTATACAATATAGGTGAGAGTGAAGTATATCTGAGTCCCTCTAAGATAAAAATTTTGTGATATGATAGGACCGAGATGTGTCAGTGTTGTAAAATATTCCGGAACACCAAGTTTATTTTTCTTATTTCTAAAACTGACTTCATATATATATCACATGATACTGTAATGAATTCCATGATGGGTAGACCCTCACTCCATTTATATGCAGTTATTCCATACTCATATCCCATGTCCCTCGTATACTTCCTCAATGGTCGAGCAGGCATACACCAAGGTGATGAATCTACCATTTCCTCTTGTCAATCCCTCTATATGGATGTTGAATATTATAATAACCAAGAAAAATTGGTTTATACCAATTATTTTGATCACACTATGACATTTTCTGACTTGTGGACAATCTTATATTATGATTTTATCCTACTAATAAATCAACTAGAGTCCACAACACTATCCATGGGACATTTCATTATCATTTCTACAAAAAGGGGAAGACACAATCATAGATACAGGTAATTTCCTAATATTATCTCACACTCATAAACAGGTCAACAACAGGTAATACTAGAACCCCATACCCCTATTACCTATCGAGACATTTTCCCAAGGGCTACATATGTTTTCCAGAACTTCTTGTTCTATTGAGTTGGGTTCAATCCAAAAAATATGAAAGGCCACCACAATATTGATAACATCAAGAATGGAACCTTAGGAAAAGGCCTAATGGAAATGTTTCAAAAACACCTTCTCAATGGTTTCAGCAGTGCTTGAGTCTCCTAGTGAAAATTGTCCATCCTCCCAAGTAGGCACGAATGTTCATCCAATATCATATAGCTTGGGAGACCCCCATTGATTCCCCTATCTAAAATAATGAATAAGACTAGGAGAATCAACCTCCTACATTTTAATAAGTTTTCTCCACCACCACTTATGAGTTAGTTCAGGTGAATATTGGTACTATGATAGATATCAGGATAACACTAATTAGAAAACCTATTTTGGCAGGGGATGAACAATAGTATGTTGATTTCATGAATCAACATCATGATGTATTTTCCTAGAGCTATGATTTGATTCCAAGAGTAGGATCTTAGGATTCCATCCATCACCATATCCTCCTAGTAAGTCATCACAGGTTCGAACAACATCCCATGAAGATTAACCCCTCTCATAGTGCCATGGTCGAGGATAAAGTTGATAAGATCATCAAAAATAAATTCTTCAAGGAATTATAATACCCATATGGTTATCCAAAATCATTCCAATCAGGAATAATAATAGACATATTATATTCTCCATCAACTTTTGAGATTTCAACCTCCACTTTCTAAAGGATAATTTTCCCTTTCCAGTAATAAAGTTGCTAATCGATACCAGCATTGGGTTCTGGGATCTCTCATTCATGGATGGGTATTCAAGGTTAAATCAGATTTACATTGCCACAGAGATGAAGTGTACACCTCTTTCAGGGTAGAACATGGGTCCTTCTCCTATCATGTAATGCCATTAAGTTTCAAGGGTACAAGATCCACAAGTCATTATCCCATAAACCTCATATTCAAAACTGATCCTCTATATCCTAGTGGACTGATACATGGTTGACTTGGTGGTAAATTATCAATAAAATTAGTACCATATTTGATATATTAATAATGTGTTAATCTTCCTCTTATCCCACAATCTAAATATGAAAATACTAAAGAGTGCCTTCGAGGTTACCTTTGGAATGTTTCTCAGCTTCTTTTTCTGATACAAAGGCCTTGAGATCTATCGAGATAAGATCAATGCAATCAGTTAGACTCCCTCTCCAAGAATCTGTGTGGATCTCTATGATTTTTAAGTCCACATACCCAACATATTCCTACTCATCATGAATCTGGATGTAAAGTGTAATCCCTTTTCCATGATCATGATGAAAGGTGTATTCAACCAATGGTACAAAGACTTCTGGTGTGTGTTTGATGAAATCACATAGTAACTTCTAGAGCCTCTGGTTCTGATGCCACATATTTCTAAGAAGACAAGTGTCTTCCATGTGACCTCTCTGAAATGATCTCTAGGTTCTTATCTTGATTAGAAAAATAAATAAGGTACATATAATAGTTTATACTATCTCCATAATATGCTCTTTAACACAAAGATGAGTTATTTATCCCTTGAAAAGAGCTAAATAGAACTAATTTTCCTAGTTTGGAAGTTGTATCATTATTTAATGCATCATGAGATAAAATTGGTGTCCCATATGGACCCTCAAAATTATATCCTATACCACCTCAGTTTTATAGGACATCTAAATTTCTGGGGTGTGATCCTTCCATTGTTTGACACCAAGTTCATCCCGAAGAAGGATATCAAGGGTTAGGTGCTAGAACACATTTTGGATACCCACTCGGCCCCCATAGAGATGTCCATGGATCTTAATTTTCTATAATAAGCTACCATATCATTGGATCAAGCTAGTTTATAATGTTAGATTAATTTTAGTTGTTCTTCATGGATGTCGACCGGCATAATACCCAATGACCCATGCTCAATTGAGTAAGCCTAGGAATTGTTTTAATTTTTCCTATAAAGTCTTTTCAGTCTTATTTATTCCTTCCATCAAAAGGATGCACCAAAAATTAGGTAGAGGATCCAACCATCATTATTGTCCTTCATCTATATCTAAATATTGATTATCCCCACCCTCATGTGAAAGGGGAATCTGAGTTATTCATCTAGAATATCCATGGTGGTTATATAGTAAGGAGGCTAGAGATGTTTCCCTTGATAGAGTGCAATCATCGTCTAAGGGCCTAGTTACCTTCTCATATAAAGGTTATACATGTTCCTTTTTCATGGAATGGATGATATGATTCCATGGTATGTCGAGCCACATCTCTCACATATCGTAACAAGGATGATCTATTTATCCATGTGTCACATTGAAGGGTCATTACTCCAGTCACTCTGGATAATGATGAAAACTAGAATGTAGAACATCTGAATACCGATGATTCCACATTATAAACTCATTACGGCCCACAACTACCTAAAATTTTAATTAGAATATCCCTCTCATCGATTATCTATATCATGGTGGTCTTCCTTCGAATAGAGATGAACATGAGAGAATTTGTCAGCAGACAATGTAGTTCACCCTTCAGAGTGGACCTAGCCTCGAGAAGACACTCTAAAAACATGGTCTTGATGGAATTATCATCCATTGATTTCAGGGAAATGAGATTAACTAGGATATATTGGAGTTATATGATAGATCATATGGTTCTAATCAGGCAGGGATGAAGCTATCCCATCATCTTCATAGGTTGGGCTACTTCTAGCCTTCTATGGTCCATTACTATATCGAGTTCACTAAGAGGGGTCATTCATGTTAGATCCATGACAACATTGTTCATCAACTTCTAGAGCCCCTCCATAATACGATGTACTCTTTGACCTTTGAAGTGTAGGGACTTGATGTTTTGGAAGCATATCCACCAGCAATAGATCACCAGAGTAGGTTCATTCTGACAGCGACATATTTATTTTCAAAGTGGGAGGAGGCGATGAATCTCAAGGAGATAAGACCCATTCTATTTTTGAGTTTCTAAGATTCAACATCATTAATAAATTTTTTTCCCTCATGTTATTCTCACCAATAATGAAACCAACTTCTAGGTAGTTGAGATGATGAAATTGTACACCTACTACAACATCAGGTCCAACCATACTTCCTGCTACCATGAGCAAGAAAATGGAATGATTGATGAATTAATCAATACCCACTCTAACACCCCGTAGAATATCGTTAGTCAAAACAAGAATAATTGGTCCGAGAAGGTCCCTAATTAAATTTCAGATTATCAAATGATGACCTACAATTCTAAAAAGGTGACTCCTTATTCCCTGGTGTGTGGAGTCGGGGAAATCATTCCCATTGAGATCTAGTTATTTCCACTCCACACAAATTTATATGATCATAAGATGTCATATAATGTAGCTTAATCTTATCTAGTAGAACTGGAATACACCTAAGAAAATAGGATCCATGATTGTCCCAATCTAGAGTGCAACTAAAACAAGATATCCATGTATTTTAACTAGAATGATCAAATATGCACCTTTCTCCAAGGTGTTGTTGTATTGGATCTTCTATTGTCAATGATACCGAGTAGGAAGCCACCAAAGTTGATGCTCAAGTGGGAAGGGATGTACATCATTTTCAAGGTCTTCTCTAATGGTTCATACTTGTTTCTCACCATATATATAGAGAACATCACTCCTCCAACTAATGGTAATTACCTCAAGTAGTACATCACTTGTTTATGGGCCTCCACTTTAGTTGCAAGCCCCAACATGGGTTTAAATTCAATGACCTTAAACTAAGAGTTACATGTCTGAACTCTAATACCATAGACTAAGAACACTACAAAGTAACCGCACAGTGTTAAAATGCTTCTACAATCCCTCCTTGGGATCATATGATGCAACATGGAACTCCATGGTCTTCATTCACACCCGACTATATTTTCCACATCATACATTTCCCCTTTGGGAAAACCCACCTTCACAATAGTCCCGAGAACATGTCAATTAATTGGGTTCCATGGTCAAAAATCTAAAACATTAAACTAATATCCTGTGGTCCTAGAAACATGAGGTTATTTATTTCGATTGGACCAAGAATCGAGAATTTATACCATATGAAAGACCCTCCTAGGAATGCATTGTGTGGTGTCAGACCTCCTTGGTCCTCATTAATATCTAGTTAGTCATGAAACCATGCTAAGTAAATCCCTCTAGATTTTCACCTATGGTACGAAATCTATGACCATATACTAATAAATCTATCATCAATACAACATGATGATAAAAAGAACAGATCGGTCCTGTCTTACGAACATAAACCGTGACACCAGCATCGTAGCCATATGATAATAAACTACATATCATCTATATCCTAGTTGATTGAATTTAAAATGAACTGCATTTATGGCCCTTTCTACAGGTCCTAAAAAGTAACGTACCTATGTACTATTTTCATGACATCAAACTACGTAACCATTATTTTTCTTCGTCGCACAATGAAAAAATGGCACCACATCATGGAATTATTTCCTTAGAGAGCTCATCGCCAGCACTAGTCATCTTCCATTCCACAGGAATGAACTATATATGGATTTATTCCCATCCTTATGTGATATTTAGTGATTCCATGAGTTTCTATCCCTATCCATGCACTCAAAAAAACAAGAAATGAATTACAAAAGAAAACAAAAAATAGGGATCCCCTCTCCTTGTGCATTGGTCCAACCTGTGTAATGCGATCAATGGAGAAATACAAGTGGCATGATTCATTCCCTATCTGTATACATAGTGGGGGCATGGGTTTCAATCTTTGGGCCTAGCCGCAACAATTATATCCCTTCATATAAGATCACCAATGTCCATAAATCATGACGTTAAATTTCAAATGATCTTAAAACTATACATGGAATGATTCCCATGCCTATGGGATACATAGAGATGACCAGACAAAATTTCATTGGGTCTCGCCATAGACCTTCCTTGGGAGTGTATGATGTATTATAGACCTCCATGGTTCTCATTCACATCAATTTATAGAAACCACATCAAACATATTCCTTTAGAGGTACCCCCCATCGTCCATGTATCATGACTTTAAATTGTGTTACACTCATCTCACTAGACCCAAGATGATAAAATGAATATCAACCAATGTACATACAAAATGATGTTAAATTGTACAATATTTAAGAACTGTGTGTTCCTTGATTTCCATCCTTATGTGATATGTAGTGACCCATGTAAATTGTTTTCTTTGGCTCAATCCCCAAGTACATTAACCTTTTCAACCCTTTGGCCTCTTTGATTATGGTCAAAACTCTTTAAACAAAACCTAAAAACCATACAGTCCAATATCTAAAACATTAAACTAGATGTCCAAGTCCAGGAATCATGACTTAAATATATGAACATGTTTTTCGTAATAGCATATGGTTTAGTGATGATCCTCTACATCCCACACTCACATCAGGTCATAACAACGACATCATACAAATTTCTATCAGGGTACCCCTCTTCATTATCATTGTAATTTTGAACTAGTCCATCACCTTTCCACATCTAAGTGATACCTCACAACCTATGTCCTTGACAAGGGGTTTGAATCCCTCAATCTGATATTCCCCATTGACAAGCTCAAATGAATAGTGTGGTATAACCTAGAGTGTTGGATTTTGTAAAAAAAATTCCCATTCAATCTCCAGGATTCACATATACCTTTACTTGGGTCTTCATAATCATCCATTTATAAAGGAAACCCCTAATGACATGGTTCTTGGCCATATGGATCTCCTACTGTCTGAGGGAAATGCCCTAGAAGACGCTCGTTAAAATTATGAGATAATACCTACATTTCGAACAAGGTCAACAATTGAACATCATTTATTTTATCCCATTCCAGGTAAAATGATAAGGATAAGTTGTTTCGAACATGGTCAATTTTTATCCTCAATCATCACGCCACCTTAACTATGTCCTAGACATTGCCCACCTTGATTCACATATTCCACCTCCTTAAGTTCTATCAGAACTTCAAAACCCCCAGTGTTACCATTCCTTTCACCCTTGTGCATTGAGTCAGCAGGTCGTCATATTTGGGAAATCCTTAACCTGAATTTCAATTCACCTTATGTGGTCCTTCAGGTGTCATTAAAATCATATCCACTATTTGTTTCCCACAACTAGCATGGATCACATGGTCTTAAATATTTTGATAGGGTTTTTGTAACACCCTGAGTTTTTATGGACAATTTATTTAATAAATTAAAACTTTCATTTATATATTGCATTGCTCTAAGTCAGGCATTCCTTTCAAATGGAACCGATTTGGCGTACGTTGCACACAACACCGAGTTGGTGTACGTTGCACGCTGCACATTGTTCTTAAAAAAAATATATTAATTATTATTATCTAAAGGTGATAATTATAAACTATCCATTAAACATAGATATATGAATAGTTATAAGTACTTTTCAAAAACTGATAACAAAAGATATGAATCTTGGTAAAGTCCTTCTATGTCTGAAAACACCATTTTCTCAAATGAGCCGCTTTTAATGTACTTTAAAAAAATATAATTATGGAACTCATGAAAATTTATTTTGGAAAAATAAAAATAATTACTCAATTATTAATAATGAAATTAGCTTATGGTTAATTTTTGGAATTTTTCTGAAAAGTGTCAATTTTTGATGAATAGTGAAAAATACTACATAGTAGATAAAAACCGACATTTTCATTTAAATAAATATTTTTAAATTAATTTTATTTTAATTTCACGATTAATAGATAATACATATATTAATTAAATACATGTAATTTTAATATTTTTTATAAAACAATTGGATATAAAAAATTATTGAACTTCTGAACCACTCTTTTACCCGCCATCTAGCCACATTTTTAGGATTAACAGTAAAAGTGATTGTACATCTTCTATGAATTTAGTTATGAAAAAATGGAAATATATGTTTATAATTAGTGTGGTTAATGTGGTTCAATTGGATAATTTTTTTTTGTGAATAATAACATTAAAATTTTAATGACCATAGTAAAATGTAAATATATTAATTAAAGGTAAAAATAATATTTAAATAAAATAAGATCACCCTAACGCATGTTCTAAATTCAGTATATATGTGTTTTTCAACCTCATAAAACTTATTTAGAAAATATTATCCCCTTTAATACACTTTTGTTATATTAATACATTGATTATATTTTATTTAAAGAAGAGCTAAAAGAGTCATATAAAAATATTGATGACTAAATCATTTATATATAGGGTTATACATAAGATAAATTAGATATACTTATTACTTTTAAATATAATAAATTTATATTTATTATGATAAGTTTATTTTAATTTTTGGATAATAAATAACTTAAATAAAGTCTTGTACAATAATGATGCAGTAATTTTTTTATTAATTTAGTTATCAAATAAATAATATTTAAAACTTTATAATAAATAAAATTTTACTTTATTAATGACATCATCCAATTTTATAATTATCATATACATGTTAGAGAAATATTTGATGTATGTTTTTTAGTTATCAAGTAGTTTTTATTTTTTTTAAAAAGAAAATATTGAATAGTATCAAATTTGACATAAATGATACTTTAAAATGAATAATAATTTATTAAATGATATAAAATTCATAAAAATATATGTTTCTTCCAAATAACTTTTATATTGTCTTATATGTCATAAATTATCTAATTGGGGTATTTGGTATTTTATCGTAACTATATTAACCCTATAGTGTAAAAAAGTCAAGTTGTCATGGTAAGAGTTAAATTGTTTAACTAAAGGTTAAAGCCTAAAGATAATGTTAATTATTAGACCTAAACATATCTAAAATTCATTATTTGGGATTCGTTATACCTATAATCATATAAAATTCTAAATTACTCACATTAGAGCTATTTTAAAATGAAAATAAAATAATATCAAATCAATAGTTTTGGAGTTTTCTAAAGTGCCCCTCCTCCCCCTTATAAAAGGGAACATCAATTTCTCTTCAATTAACACCTCCAAAGACATTTGGATCAGAAAACCCCTTCCCATTTCCTATATCAACTTTCATAACTACATTTTAGAGGCCATAATTAGGGAATAAAGCCATCTTATAAAGTCATTTTTTCAAAATCCAAGGGTGATGCCCGAAAAAGAGGTGATTGTTTTATCAACTCTTTCAATGTTTTTTCTTCTTCTACATCATCTATCTCAATTTTTTCATAAAAATGTAATAAACAGTGAATATAATATATGATGATATGTTGTTATGTTAATTTGAGAACCATATTCCTCCTTTTACCCACCTTACAAAAAATATTATCACTATGCATGAGTACATATAGCTTACCGTCTCTACGCCATGGTTTAAACTATTTTTTCATGAATAGATTGTTTAAATTTTTATGAATTTGAAGATAAAGTATGTAAATAATAAATATGAAATAATTTTTTTCTGCATAATTAATATTAAATCTTATTACCAACCCATTACCAATATGGAATGATATCATTGCTGGTGTGTATGTACGACTTACCGTCTCCTCGATGTGATGAGATTCATCTTCCACGTTCACCATTGAAGGATGATTATAAAAGATATATATATTATTAATATGTATTAAATACATGATATAATATTTCTACAGGAATAATATATATATATATGTATGTATGTATGTTTGTATGTATGTATGTATGTATGTACGTATGTATGTATATATATATATGACATTCACTTATTCCCATTCAATACGATAAGAAAATGGAAACAATGTTAATGCCTACGTACGTCCTACAGTCTGTATGGATAGTGTATTCCATTTCAAATACCTCCCTATCATATATATTTGTATTATGAATATATATTATATATAAATAATTTTATACATTATTTATGTATTTAAATCTTTAACTAATTAATATGGTCAAGAATAAAAAATGAAAACACGTATGAAAAAAAGTGATTATTACACGAAATGATTCTTTATCATGGAAATTATTAATAAAATGGTAATATAAAGACATAAACAAATAAATATATGATATTATATATATTTTTATTTTTATTTAACAAGTTAATAATATGTTTGAAACCATTCTAATGGATTTTCAGTCACATACGGAGTGTATCCGACTTTAGGTAAGGGGATTTCATCTCACTTTTTATTTTTGTGAGATATAGGTTATGTCCGCCACTCTTTCCTTTGTGTGGTGTACGTAATGTATACGATTGTTTCAAATTATTCACAAACATAAATTTTTACGGGTATTTACATATCCATTTTTTGGTATTTATTTCATGTGGTTTATGTTTCAAAAGATACCAAATCGGTTAAACAATTTTGTCTCAATTTTCCTTCTTTAAGACTCGTGTATTGTTATAAAACTATATTCTTTTTGAAGGTGTATGAAATTCCATGTAATATCATGAATCTAATTATTTTAATGATATTTTATGATTCATGTAATTTCATTTTCTCACATGGAGAGTATGATCCCAAGTTACCATGTTATAAACATTTATAGAGACAATGTCATGGTATTTTGAGATTTGTTTTGTTTATTTTTCCATTGATGAAATATTATGATCCATATCTCAATAACACTAATTAGTTTACTTATCCTATATTTTTTTCAATACATCCTCATATATTACTACCATTTTACACTCTTTGGTACTTAAGGAATAGTTTATTTGTAAAATCTGATAGTCTCTCTCTTCGGTCAGAGATCTATTGTATTCACAATCCATTTATTCAAAATGTTTTCAGAGATATTTTAAAATAATTTTTAAAGATAATTTTCAAGGAAAATGTATTTTAATATATTTGTATTGTTTTCAATTTATATCAACATGTTTTCAAATATATTTTTAAATAAATTTTTTTAATTTTATAAGAATCATTTTTCAATTAATAAAGGATATTTTCCTTAAGAAATGTTTTTAAAAGATCATTCTAAATTATTTTCCATTTAAGTTAACAACCATGGATGTTAATGATGCCTTAATGGGGAAATTATTCAATTTTTCCATTAATATTATTTATCTGAATTGTTATTTTTTATATTGATTTTTATGAAACATGTTTATATTTCATTGGT
This sequence comes from Viscum album, assembly GCA_963277665.1. Classification (NCBI taxonomy): domain Eukaryota; kingdom Viridiplantae; phylum Streptophyta; class Magnoliopsida; order Santalales; family Viscaceae; genus Viscum; species Viscum album. The sequence continues at coordinate 162,699,265 of OY728147.1, forward strand.
CATGTACGTCAGAAACCTGATTTTTCAATAGGTTATGTATATGATAAATTTTAATGAAACATGTCTCTTTTTTTAGGTTATGAAATGTTAACCTATTTATGATACCCATTTCATTTAAGGGGTTATGTTATGATTTTTAATGATCATGTGGCACATGTATGTATTATTTAATTAAGATATAGTTGGGACTAATATCTCCCTCTGATGAATTGGGTTATGATTTATATCTCATGTGGTAAATTAAGATGGCCTTGGGCGTAAACCTTAAATGCTAACATGTCCATGGTAGTGAACCATTACTACTAAGATGGTATGAGGAGTTAAATATTTATACTAATTTGGAAATAGGAGTTAACTATGACTATTAAGATGGTATGGGTATTGAACACATGCAATTAAGATGGTCTTTTAATTGATTCCTTGGATATTATTGAAATCAGTTTATGCTTATGTGTTTTCCACAATTCTATATATTATTACAATGTTATGATTTCATGGATTATTCCCTTTATTTCAAATTATTCGTGTCTTATGAAATACTAATCATTATTCCATGATTTCTATTTTTATCATTATATGCATGGTATATTCTTCTATTTATAGGATCATGTTCTTATACCCTTATACTCATGTTTATGATTACATATCTCCCTTAATTACCCTTACTAGGAATTTGAGATTACCCCTTTTATGTTACCTTTCTCCCAGGTTATGATGATACAAACTATGTTTGATATCTCTAATATGAGTCCTAGTCATGAAGAACCTTATGGGAGATGATTTAGCTTACATATATACTGGTGTTTATGTTTCCATGTTCCAAATGAACTATACCAACTATGTTATTTGGGATTATTTTTATATAATGATTATGTATTCTAAAAAAGTTATCTAATGTTAATGTTTTGAAAAGCAAGGGTTTATATAGCATGAAAACACATTGAAGGTTTTCACTATCTCATATGTCCAGACTCTATGACCTTAAAATAATCACACTTCTGAAATTCTTTTAGGAATGTGTTTCTTGGAATTGGGCGTCCATGGTACTCATTCACAATGGGTTTTTTCACATCCTCACACAACATATTTCCATCAAAGATACACAGGTCCTTATTGTATGATAATAAAATATGCCACATTCTTCTTCCTATCTAAATAATGTTAAACTACACAAACACATCCCTATATGATGATGTTAAACTATGTTTCCTACGTAACTTCAATGTGATGTTTAGTTTTCCAACATCATATTAGTTTCACAATGATCAAATTCATACCATTTTTCATCCATGGAATATGACATTAAATTGGGAATCTGAGTCAAAATATCAAGACTTAAACTGTCGGTGATTCTACCTAGGAGGGTGTCTTCTGGGGACAACCTTCATGGTCCTCATTCACATCGGGGTACTCCAATATTGCCTCACTTATCCCTCTGAGATGAGATTCCCACTGTGAATCCAAGAAATATAACCTTAAATAATTTTCAATGTTAGGGTCTTTTACCCCAAGTTCATTTGGCTTCACCCACTGACATGCTCTAATGAACTCGTTTAAGGAACCTATGGTTTTGGGTTCCACATATACATTTTCCAATTCATTTTCATACCTCATTTCATTATGGGTTTTGATTACTACCATCATTAGCATCCAAATAGACCCACTAGTGGTGATGGCCTCATGCCATTTTGACTCACATCTCATCCGGGTCAAATACCCTATAGGATATTTGGAAACAAATGGTGGTTCATGTGTTTCGAACTTGGTGAACCATTTATTCTTTATTTTCATGTCCCTTATGTGGCTAGGGAAGTTTTGGATCCTATTTTTCAAACATGGTCCATAGTTTTCTTGCTCATCAATAACTCTTTCCATAAATCAAATCTCATAATATTTTTTACATCTTTCTCACTTCTATGTGTTCTAATGGAACTCTAACACCCCTCGTGTTTCAACATTATGATTCTATACATGTTGAGTATGATTGTTAGTATTTTGGGGACATTCAGATTTCGACATTCACTTAACATTGTTGTATTCTTCTACATGGGATAGGGAAAGCCTAACCGACACTCTTTTCCCACACTAACTGTGGATCAAATGTGATTGGGTGTTTTGGTAAGGCTTGTACCCACATAATGGAGTTGTAAAACCCTCCGGTGTGAATTCAATGACCCTAAACTATGAACCATGTAGTTCATGCTATATGAATCTATGATGAATAGTGCCATTATGATGTTCCTGTATTAGTGAACATCACCTCTATCATTGGTCATCCACCATGGCATGTTCAAAATATTCGTATAGATTCACTCCAACCCTTGAAGGTTACACATGATCACCTACACATTTTTTCTCTAACCATAACATAAATTTCAACCTTTCGGCCCCTTTTCTCGAGTCATTTCTTATGAGTGTGTGGTGTTGTGTGGGCCTCCATGATCCTCGTTGAGGTCAAGCTATTTTTTTCACACCATACACCTCCTATTTGGGTCATTCCAATCCTTAATTCATGATGTTAAACCACAAAAGTTTAAAGAACTACTTCTATCTTGATTCCTTCCCTTGCATGATACGTAGTGATAACCAGGAACATTTTCTTCATGTCCAGTCAATAAATTCCACCCGCAACATGTTCGACCATTTTCATCCTTACCATATGACATTAAATTTTACTAGATTTGAGAGCTATGTTTTGTGTGATTCCCATTCTTTTGGTATATGTTTTGATGGCCAAACATTTCATCTATAAGGCCCATCTACAAATTCCTTCAAACTTCTGGCCCTTTGGAATTGATCATGGTCCATCGAATATGACCCTAAATTGTAGGATGTTCACATTAAGGATTCTATGTAATACATGGGATCTCTTGGACCTTTTTTAAATCAACTTTTATCTCTTCCATGTCACATGTGTACCCTTATATGGTGTGTTTCATCTCCATAGTCCAAGCTACATGACATTAAACTGTATGAGAGATTCCACAGGAATGATGATGTGGTGTGTTTGGACCTCATCAATCCTTATCCACTCTAAGTTGGTAGTACCACAACATTATTAATATTTTATTTGGAATTACTCCCCAATGGTCTACACTCTATGACCTTAATCAAAGAGATTATAGTATAAGAATCACAACATTAAACTATAAGTAGGACTCTTAGAAAATTGTGTCTTGTAGTTTTGGGACCCCCTAGGTCATCATTCACATAAAAATTTCCATTACACTACATCGAACATACCCATTCAAGATACCATCCCTTTTTCCAAGGTATACAACAACCAATTAAGAGTTTGTTTCCATAATGAATGCTGTTAAACTATGATTGCACTGAAAACATGTTTGAGGTTCCCCATGATAATTATGGGATGCTTTATCTTCATTTCAAAAGATGATTCCCCCAATAGCATTAGTCTCTCAGCACATTGTGTTTTAGAAGTATGTATGACTTGATTCCAATCTTTTTGGGATACGTAGAAACATTTACACATTTTTTCCTAGGACTCATCCAATGTTTCATTAACCTTATTTTCCCTCTAAACTTATTTAAGGTCCAAGACCCATGACCATAAACTTTATGTCATTCATCTTAAGGTGTATATGCATCACGTTAGCATTTATATCACTGTTCTTTTCAAAGATTACCTACCCCATAATATATACATACCCTAAGACTGGGTATTTTTTCTATTAGTCTAAGAAACATGAAATTAATATTTTTTACCTTGGTCCATACAATATGAACATAATATATCAATACATCTAGGTTAGAATCCCACTCTTTGATTTGTTCAGGCCACACATTGAGTCCTCCTTGGTTTGGTTGTTATCATCTTTCTAATTAAGACAGACCCCCAAATGGTTATGGTTTCATACTGCTACGGCTCATATCCCATCATTGGAAAACTCCATAATGGATATTTAAAAGAAAATGTGGGACACTATGTTTTAAATTTTGTTATGTTTTTATCATTAATATTCTCTCCCCACTAATGCCTGTTGTAGTTCTTGTACCTATTTTTCTAACATGGTGAGAAATCAGCCCCAACTTATGAGTCTCCATATTTATCTAGACATTGGATGTTATTGACATTCCTCTTTTATACATCCTTGTACCATGGAAGGATTTCATTCTTGGTTTCATCCTCGTTTTGTGCTCCCTCATTTCATGTAAACCCCAATACCATTCATTTTTTCATACACTGATCATGGATCGAGTAGGATTAGGATTTTTGTTGGGGTGGGTAATAGTATGGTCTTGTCATAGGATTGGTTTTGGGTCCAATATCTATGATTTAAACCATTGAGCCTCACATGTAAATCATGGCCTGACATAGGTCCTTTCATGGTCTAGTTATCATTTGTTTTATCACCAAACCAATCATTCTATACATGATTTTGGAAGTATTCATCTTTCCCATTTTATAATATTTTTGTGGCATGATCCTCCTTGGGATCATTCATGTCAGGTTTCTTTCCACCATGCCACAAACTTACATTAAGAATGAGTATCTTCACAGTCCATGGCATATGATATTAATTTATTTTGCATGGTCTGAAATATAACATTAAACAATCATTAAATTCCCTTTCATATGACGTTGAACTTTGAGAGATACCTCTTTCACATGATGCTTAATTGTACCATGTAGCATCTTTATTGTACGATGTTAAACTACGTATTCAGCGTCCATATTTGAATGATGTGAACTACAAACTATTTGAAGTCTCATCCCTCGATTATGGTAATCTATTACATTGTTCAAATCTCTAACTATCACTCAACATCTATGATGAAACTTCCCAGGGAGGTATGTTTGATCTTTGTTTAGAACTGTACTCTTACACTAGTGTGTTCTAATACATAGTGACACATCCTCGATATTATGGAAAGAAATCCAAAAAACCTCCACTCCAATCATATTATTTGGGTACCGCTCATATTTCGTTCCTCTCCCCCTTCACATTTGAAATGAACCACTAAAGATATGGTTCATGGCCACATGTCTCACATAATATCATGGGCCAACTCCGTGGAAGACTTCAGACTACATTTTGAGAGAGGTCTTACATTTTGAATGTGCTTAGAAGTCGATTATTATGATCCCTCTTTTAGGCTAAACAATATGGATACTATATTGTTTAACATGGTCAATAGTTATCCTATATCGTGGTTTTGCTCCCATTTTTCTCTAAATTTTGGGTTTCATGATTCACACATATCATTCCATTATATTTAGATAGATTCAAATGCCCCTAGAATTATCCAATTTGTGCACTAGATATCATTGGGAAATTTTTTTTGGTTGCATTGAGAACCTTATTCTCTAGCCACAGTCTATCTCATCTCAAATTATTTTATCAGACCACATCAGTCCCCGAGTGTTCACTGATTATTTGAAACATTCATACAAAGTGCATTATTATGTGGTTTTCCCTTGATTCTCATGCAAGACGTGACCCATGTGGGTTATGGATCAGTTATTAGTTATTTTATAGATATTATTGAATTGGGATAATTAAAGAAATAATGAATGTTTCCATGCACATAGTTCAAAGAGAGAAAGAATGATACAAAATACAAGTCATATGTGTTGGAAAAATAGTACTTGTGGATAGGCTCCTTCGATTGAATAATTTAGCTCCTCCACTATATAATTCATGGACTCTAGAGTCTATTTGTGCTTCCTATTCTCCCTCTATTAATCAATGTCCACATAAAGAATCTTATTATCTTGGATCTTTTTTTAGTTCTGTTCATCTCATAAGTAATCGAATTTATTACTCACATATTTCAGCTAATCATGGGCCTCCACTAGTTGGACCATTAGTCGTAAGAATGTTATGTTTGACTAGTGATGAAGGATGAACACTTTTTTGTCAGTATATTTAGTTGTTGTTTCTCTTTTAATCCAATGGGATCTTCCATAAGATTTTATAATTCTACTTTCAACAAGAATCATCCATGTGTTGGATACTTTCTGATATCTTCTTAGAAAGATTGTAACGAACTAGCATATGAATATTGATTGTGTCTTCCCCTCTGGTGCATAGACAACAAAACCAGAGGTGTAGTGACCAAATTAGTCTCACATATTGTTCCTCAAGGGCCTCAAGGAAACTTATGATTCTCTTTGATTCCCTATGCTTCAAGTACCTTTAATCGACTACAACTATATTGGAATCATATAGCTCCATAGGGTCTGTGGGTTTGTATTTAAAAAGGATTTCCAAAAGTACAGTAGTAGGATCTTCCTCTAAAATCCTTTATAAAGGACTAGTATCAATGAAATGTGGTTGGAAATATTCAATCATTTAATCTACAATAACCTCACCATTTCCAGATTTGATTTTCCCCACCCGTGGCATCTCCTACATCCATGGTTTCTCACTCATCTTTTACCAAGGACACATCAACATGAATGACCAAATCCTTATGAATAGTTGCAGTAATGATAAGATCTCTCATAGATTTCCTAGACTCATTAAATTTTCTGGCCTGTTGTCTTATGATTGCGACATGAAATAGTAACCTCAACCAAAATGGGCCCTGAGTAATAGATATGTGTTGGAGGGGGTTGAGAAATACTAGATTTGAGGACATATAAATCAGGTTCCCTAATGAAAGATGGTACTTCCACCACTGGAGAATCATCAAAAAATTTTGATTCAATGATCGGTGATAACTCCCCATGGATAGCCGGTGATAATGATATTTTCACCTTAACTCCCTCATTTACCCACCAAAATCTTCCTCAGTCACCATAGGCTCATCTCTAGGATCATTCATGGGTGTAGTGCTAGGGATATGCCCCTTTGTATATAGCGGAAAACTTTAAAATCCTATAGGGGGTATCCTTGTTCAACCCTAATGTGATCCTATAATGGAAAAGTTCCAGTTAATAGATATATGTTTTGAAAGATAATGGAAAAAGTACATGAAAATTATAGATTACATTGAGGTGTTTGGTGAGAACTTAGTTAGATCCAGAAATCTCGCCACTCTCTCAAGGACTCCCTGAATGATATGTTATCCCATGGGCTTCCATATCACCAAACTCTTCATTCATGTCATTATCTAATTATGCTTTCTATTCCTCTTCATCCTCTCCTCCTCTTCCTTCTAACTCTTCTTCTTCTATATCACTGTTTTTATACTCGAGTGTTATCTCCTCTGGATCATGTTCTTGATAGAGAATCCATTTTACTAAGAGATTTGGTTCTTCATATTTACCTCATTATCATGCATAGATGTCCATGGTTGTTAAGTACACATTCCACTGATGAATGTACACCATGTCTTACACCTAAATGCACACGAATTCTTGAAGCTCAAGCCTAGGGAATGTCGGTCGTCACCATAAGTCCTTGATTGATAGTGATTATCATAACATCCAATAGGCAGTCTAGAGGGTTTGAAAAATGAAATCGTTAGTTGGAAATAGGAAATACCTTTTTTCAGTTTATTTTGTCACTACCCCACAATTTTTCCATTATGAAAACCCCTCCTCAAAAGGCATAAGTAAGGACACACCCAATGACTACTCCAATACAATGTTTTCACCTCATTCCTCCTATGATTCCTGGCCCCCTTCTTGGATTATTCCTTGAGTGGTAGCATGTTTTCATTCTCACAAACCATACTCTATGCTTCCCGCTTTGTTTTTCTGAATGTGTCTTATCAAGATAACCTTTTGGTTTGATTCCACCCAATGATTCACAAATTTTTTTATAGGAAAACATTGATATCTATAAGGGGAATCATGATTGGGTCACCATGTCTAGAAATCACTAGCATAAAACGTAGTTGACTGAGGAAACAAGGGTGCTAAACTTTTTAGAACACTATATAAATTTTCATCAGTAGTTGTAATAGGCATATGAACTATCTATAAAATTGGGGAGGCGCATATGGTTGACAAAGAATATTTCCATTAATTCGGGACACCGACACACCTCCCATGTTACTTTATTGATATTATCTCTTCTCCAATGATCCTTATAGGTCATCCACCACATGGAAATACATAGTGTATTAGTGGACGATGTTGAAATTTCAATGATTACCAATCTGGATCTTGGCCCATTTATCATTTAGCGTCATCAGCCAGACCCCAACAATATTCAAAAGTGATGGTGGATGAATAGTACCTAGAAGAATAATGGAATTTAGAAAATCATATCCTTGAAGACGAGCTTCAATCCAACCATTCAAATATCTGGAATGGTCCACATATCATCTAGGTCATTTCTCCCCTTGAGATGCGCCCATGAATGATATAAAGATTCACCAACATAGGGACTTTTAGGGTGACCTTATTGTGAGGTTCTATATCCCAAACACCACCAACATCCCTGGATGGACCCACATCCTTATGTCCCTCACTAAAAATAGTCACCCAGATTTGAGGGAAATAATAAAGGCAACATTTCACACTCTTAGGTCCCATATCTCTTCCATTTTATTCCCTCAAATTTGATATTCTTCTTACTCTAGGGAAACACAATATGACCCACCATTCCCCTCAAGGACATATTCAGACAATGCTTCCATCATCAAGTAATACTGAACTTCGTATATTTATTGAAGAAAAGGATGAACCTGAATAAATATGAGATGTAATTTTAGATTTAATCTATCCATTACCTCCCCTTCATCGCATCCAAAATATTCAATGTTTAAATGGGTTTCTGAGCTCTATCCATCCAAATATTATCCATTGGAAGGAACTCGTCGTACTGAAGTCCCTACAAAAGAATTTCTTCTATATAATAAATGTCTTAATGTCTGACACCAACCTCCCCATGATGGATGTAGAAAGTGTTTGTGTCAAGGGACCACTGGATGAACAGCTCAGACACCAAATAATGATGATGGTAGATATGGAATTTTGATGTCTACATGGTATCAAATATCCCAATGTTGCATAGATATTCTCTAAAATCCTTAAATGTGGGACATACCCAGTACACAAATGCCTATATTCTAGTAAAATTACCCTGGTACCTCAGGTCATATTCATTATTCTAGTCTAATTTTTCACCTTTTATATTACTTCTGAAGGTTCTCATATAGTGGGAAGGGGATTATTCATGCACCGGATCATCTCCCATGATATTCCTCGTCATCGGGTTCAGAACATAGACATCCATCCCAGGAATCTCCCCAGAATCATGTCCATTAGCAATGATATTGAACTATTAGAGACTATCTTTTTTTTGTGACCCATGACCATGGTGAGTCAGTTTCATACATGGGATGCGGACTTCATTCATAATCCCAAAACTCAACAATAAAAGACTATCTCATAGGATATAATCCTTATGAGGGTATGTCACCATGCCCAAGAAAACATAATTACCTAACATCACCCTTATTGAATGTATTATATATGGATTATCGATCATCTATACCATCTGTACTGCAATGAATATTTCCCTCTCAGCAAATGTCTATTGACTGGTCACGTTGATCGAGTTTTAAAAATACTATGTTCAATGCTTGAAATATTGAATGGTGGAGGAAAAATGATTTCCTATGAATATGGTCAGATGATAGATGCAGAATATCTAGGAATGTCCAAGGTGTGAAATATTCAATAGTTATGTGTAAAGAAGCATCCAAATTTTGGTTTTCCATGTAAGAATCATAAACATAAATAAAAAATAGAAAAAATTCTTGTCATACAGAAATCAATGTACTATGGACAAGTCCACCCCCCTCTACATATTTATAGGTGCAGACCAGGTCTTCTGTGTGCACGGAACGAAGCTTCTACATATTCCATCTTCTTTTTCACGCACATATGGAAATAAAACATTATGTTTATCATTTCCCATAGAAACTGACCTTCTGGTCCCATTTCAGCTTAGATTCATGGTGGGTGCTAAATTCTTCATGGGGTCACATATGGTTATCTTCAATAAATCAAAAGTCACCCATTGACTCAACAGAACATTTTGAGAATCCAAAGGGATTCACTCACCATATTCAAACTCTTTGTTCAAGACTAAAGCTCACAACGATGTCCTATACATGCCAAATGTGATGTAACTGATCCATTTTCTTCTCCAACCACACCGAAATAGCTAAATATGGTACAAAAAAGTTGATAGCTTGGAATGTAAGAGCATGTACATGTCTTATGTATCTTACACTCCCAATACAACATCATACACAGAATATTTCATCTAAAATATTATGTGCCGCCAACCAGGATTTTTCCCATAAATAGAATGGAGTCCCTTTCTTCAGGATAGTGATATGGAAGTTAAACCATCACTCAAACGTCTGTAAGACTCCCTCTTCTTGGGCAACAAGAAAACCATGAACCCCTCAACATATAGGATCTTGCGCGATAGGTCCTGTAATGGTCCCCCTTCATGTGGACCCACAAGAACTTGACCCATTCCCATTTTGATTTTTTCTTAAGGCATGTGAGCAAAAAAGGACCCCCTGGCATGCAACAATTTCCCTTGAACACTTCATCTTCCACTCAACAACTTCTCCTTTTCTAAAACATCCAATCATTCATACACACATTCACTTATTCTCAATGGGGTTACATTACTCTAAAGCACCATGTTTGAGCTCCTCTTTCATACCACTGGCATGTCTTATGAACACCTCATCTGTGAAAACCTCCAGGATTACGTGTACTAATTTGTTAGTCCCCCCATGCAGTTTCCCTTTTTGTGTTGTCCTACATATTTCATTCTAGAATATGTATGATAATTGATTTCAATTTTTGGCATAGCCACACTAATGTGGAATCCACTATTGACCACTCATCCACATCACTTTGGTCGGGTATTTTTGATGGGTTTCCATCCACATGTGCGGGTTGGTATCCATTTTGTAAGTTTAAGGGGTGGGGAGTGAGACCCCCATATATGAGAAGTAGGATGTAAAACATCCTATCACTAACTTCCTTAACCCATGATGTTATTTTGTGATCACCTCATGTATAGCCTGTCTGGAATAATTAGATAGGCGATGGGTATCAAATCCCTCTCACCTCTCTCTCCCTTTGTTCTTTGTTTTCATTTTCACCCTAGGAATTCTCCATTCCCTCTCATAACCATTAGAGTGAGATCTTTCACACAAGTAATTAGATGTTCCCCACATGGAATGATATCTTCCTTGGGCATTTTAAACACGTAATCCCCAAACCATGACTTGATGATGATGCATTCAATACACAGCTATTTGGTTAACTGCTTCCTCTTGTTTCTCTCACTGATCATGAATCATGTGGGCTTAGAGGTTAGTATTGATCCTGAAAATCCAACTGAACAATGTGGTTTTTGATCCCAATCTTCTAAATATGATACATTATATATATCTTTTATGTTCAATCCCATCCAATGGTAAATCATGGTGCCCCTACTAGTGGTGAAATTACCATATCCACCTCCAATAGTGTCTAGACCAGTCTTCACATGGTCCACCTTCTTAGATATAATCCCCAATCACCCCTTTAGAACTATGTGTGATTTGATTCCCAAATAACTAGGATACTTAGGATGCCTCCCCACATTCCAATCCCATCTTACACCATCCATCCCAATATCCTCTTGGACACATCCTGAGAAGGCCATTCCCCAACTTGGAGGTCACATATCCTTCATGTCATCATCTGGGAATACTTTATTCATAATACTCATCCCCCATTTAGAAAAATGTGAATATTTATTGCTAAATACATGGTATTTTAACAAAACAACCTTGATCTTAAATCCCAACACACCCAACAAACCCATATATTCTATCTAATACATTCATAGTTCATATTGATTTTACTATTACTAATACATCCATGTGGAATCATGAAACCCTATCCACCTCATTGATTATACTAGTAGAATTATTGTGGTCTCAATGTGTAATAACCTCATAATCAATCAAAAAAATCATCTTGCAAAAGGAAGTCTCAGTGTGTAATCCCCACTCCACCCAACAAACTACATGGGTTTAGATCTCTTTCTTTTATACAAGGTACATAAGAAACATCTATGAGGTTCAATCCCAACTAATGTTAATCCGTTGTGTCTCCCTCTTAGGGGACTACCTATTTGACCAATCCTCAGTGGTTTCCAAATCATCCATCATGGTGTGACACTATCCCTTCATGAAAAACATCACTTAGGGTTCACCTCAATAGGTTATCTGATCTATCAATCAAGTTATCATTTTGAGTTCTCCCTCATGGGTATGTATCTCATTTATTTGTCTCTATATTTTGTTAAACTGAAAAACCTCAATGTTTCATAGATGATAACCTCATGGCCATCCCCATTAAAAACATTAGATTCTAGGGGAAAAACTTGAATGAAATTATTATGGAATAAATTACCCCATGGTAAATGTTGGATGCCATAGATTTTTTCATCCTTTATAATCACTTTTATGAGGAAGAATACATTTTTATCAATGTTTCGGTGTCCATACATGCTCACCAATTCCCAAAAAAACTACTCTTTGAACCAAAGGATGCTACATGGATTTGACAGATTGTAATGTCCAAATAGAGGAAATTTAATTAATTGGGGTCTAAAAACATATTACATTTGGAATGAGTTTCATGAAAAATATCTTAATCATTAAGGTACACCTAGATGTGGTAATGAATTCCGAGGAGGAATCCACTGGTGGAGGGATCGACATCTCATCATCCCATTTCGGTCAAGGAGAAGACATATATAAAGAAGGAATGAATGAATATTGACTTTAGAATGATGGAATGAAGGGTAAAAATAAATATCATCAAACATATCATGTGATTAGGTGGAACTCCCCGACAGAAAGTGTCAGAAACTATCAATAATTTCCCATTAATCAAACAAATGTCAATGTGAACACTATATGTAAAAATAATATATATATTAGGAAATATTAATATTTATTGTAAGAGAATATGGATGTTAAAGGAAAATTATAATGAATAATTATTACTATAAAGTGATTCATTTAAGAGAATCATAAAAATCCCTAAAGTGAGATTGTAATGATAATCATTGAGAAAATTCTTGAGGAAGATAATCATTAAACATTCCAATGTGTCCCATAACACATTGAAAATTTTGAATAATAATTACACATGAATTAATGGAAACATAAAATATCATGAGTATAATAAGGATCATTATATAAAATGTAAAAGGTTAGTAAATACACCATATAAAAGTGAATTGGCACATAATAGTAAATATGTTTCATTGGAATGTAAATTGGGATGATATCCCTTACCTTGTTTTTATTTTTCTATAAAATACAATTATCATCCTATATAATTTTATTAATAGTTTTTGAAAATTATAAAACAACCATATTTATTTTTATTATATCATATATTATCTCCTTATAATATCTTATTACCCATTTGATAATAATCCTTCATTAATTTTACTATTCATGGGATGCTTATGTTTTAACGTGTTAATTATTGTTCTTATTAACTAAATAATGGTTTAATAATATCATTAATGTAATATATGATGAAAATATCATATATATTCAGTATATATTTCTTTGTGATAATTCATAATATTTGGAGACAACAAATGAAATGCACCATTCAAGGACACTATAGACCGTACATACACCTGAATGCTACATTCATTTATTTTTCATATTATAAGAATGAAAATTAAATGATATATATTTATATTATAATTATAGTTTAATAAATATTTCATATATATTACATATATCTTATTAAATACTTATTTTATATGTTTTATGTATAGTGTGAATGAATCACAATGCTTTGAAGGAGTGGTAGTCCAAACATCCATAAACAATGTTATCATATTTAAAAATAGGAAATAATAAGGGTGTATGTTATATAATAATTAAAGAATAATAATGAAATTAAAAATAAAATATATATCATATATATATATAAACATTCCATCATAATTACATTAGTGAGAGGCTGTAATATAAAAAATAAACCATCATCGTTTCGTGAGGTGGTAGTTCGCCGTACACAAAAATGGTTGGTTCGTTACCCATTAGATGGATGTGTGTGTAAGTGAAGGTAAAAAGAATAACATATAAAATAATAGTATTTTTAGGGAACTTATTTTATTTTATAATCTTGTAATATTAATATTTTAGAGTATGAATAATTAAACTAAAACTAGAGTTTGAGGGATGATATTACCTCTTGTTTGGGCAACTCCTTTTGATTTCCACCAAACAGATTCTTTAGATGGATTTATTCTCAAGTTAATGATTCTAGGATTAGGTGGGTTATTTTAAGGAGAAAAGTTTCATATAATATTTGACCTAATTTTTCTTGAGAGGTGTGATGAAGTGAGATGATATGAGGCTTTTTCATAGTAGAGCAGTGAGACTCTAGTAAATTGTTTGAAAAGAAAATTCCACCAATGTATTTCAAATTTTATGTCAATAAAATAATGATTAAATTAGATATAAAGGAGTATAGGGTATAAATATATCTATTAAATGGATTCTAGATATGTTTCATTGACATTTAGACCCTCAAGATTATGGGTTTGTCCTTTCATAAACTTAATTCCATTATAGTCATTGTAATTAATTTTAATTACACTCACTAATATTTTTTATCAAAAAACAATTTTGACATACTATAAATTATAAATTACTATTATTAAAAATATTGAATAATTGTTACCAAATTCCAATATTATCAGTGGATAAAATTAAATTAAATTAAATCCCGCAGAAGGGATGACAATGCAAGTTTTTAAAGTAACAACGTCAAAATGATTCGTATGTTTTTCATATCCAATTTTAGAGATAAATTGATTAAAATAAAATAAATTGGAATAATTAATATAAAAATTATCTAATTCCACTTTTAAATAATTTAATAATATCGTTTAAAACTATAAATAAATTAGATGAAAAACCCATTTTGAATTAGAATTCAATATTTTCCATTATTCATCAAAAAATTAAACTTCACAAAAAATATGAAAAACCAATACAAAATAATTTTATATGTGTTATATTCAAATATGAATTTAATTTGTAAATATACAATCTATAAAAGCCAAAAATAATTGGAATGAAAATGGGAAATCCATTAAAATGTGGTAAAAATACCTTTATAAAAATATTATAATTTTTTCATAAAAGTTAGTTTGTTATTATCTTATGCCTATTAAATATATTAGATAAATATCATAAATATTTTATTGAATTTATAACATATAAATTTCATTAAAATCATCTACTAATTTCAATTAAATTATTTTCTAAGGTAAAACACATATGGTTCCTAAAAATAGTTTTTATTAAAACATTTACATTATAGTCATTTGGTTTGTTTAATAATTACTAATTAATTTTTAACCAATTAATTCAAAAATATAATTACATAAGTTAGTTAATATTATTCATAACCACTAATTTGATAGATATGTTATATTCTATTATATTAAATAATAAAATTTTTATAATATATAGTTTATTAGTAAAACTTGGTCCTTCATGTGACTCAATATATTGAAGAAACTAATTGTTTTGTGTGATGTACGCTAATTCTATATCATGTGAATTAAACGATATATCATAGATTTAATTTATTTAAAATAGTAAATATATTTTATATTCTATAGGTATTATATTCCCTTATGCGCTTGCTGATGCGTGTGACACAGGATATCAAATATAATGTTCTTACTTTAAGATTTTGGGGTGTTACATTTATCCCACATTAATTAATGTTCATTAAATAAATTTAAATTTGTTGTCAGAACTCAAGGGATTGATACTTTAATATAAACTATTTTCTAAAAACCCACAACATAAACAGGGTTTAAAAGACATATTCTTAATAAGAAGCAAATGTAAATTCTACGGAAACACCAAAACTGGGATTTCAAATAGGATAATGTTAGTGAAAACATGGAAGAAATAAAACAATCAAGTTATAATGGAGAGTGATATAGAACATAATTATCTGAACGTTGATGGCCACAAATCCATAAAATATAGGTGTTAAAATAGGTCATTGATATTATCTAATATGATGCTAATAGGACACCCTTTTTTTCAAAACCATTTCTATAGTGTTTATAAAATCTTTCACCCAATATAAATACAGTATGTAACATAATGTACAATCAAAAAACTAGTGAAACAATAATAAAAAATGAAATTTTTTTCCACAGTTAATCACTTAATAATAATAATGGTTTCATTGGGGATGTATTTACTTTCAAATCCTTCACAGTGGTTTGTAAGGAAAATGTGAATTATCATAATAGTATCACCCAATAGTGTAAAGATAGGTTTTTATTAAGGATCATTGTTGTTTAGAATGTTACAAAAAGTTGGTTTTGACATACCTTGTCAGAGTTGTTACTCAAAGGTACATCTATTTTGGAACCATGTCAACTTGTAGTATCCAGACATGGTTTTATTTCTGGGAATACCCAAATAATATCTACCATACCATAATTCTCGGATGCTATTATATACTTATCCACAATGTTGATCTTAGGGTTTTTCTATTTAATATATGTTTTATTTTATAGTTTCTAAGGTTTCTACTAAATATCCTCTGATATTAAATTTAAATACTCAACCCCAAAAGCCCAGATCTGGTGAATTATTTTATCACATTGGAATGATTTCAAGGAAAAAAATATAGAAGATCAATTTTTTTGTAATTTTTGAATGATATATTACATACATGATACCAATAATAAATTGGGAAATTAGTAATTAAAATATGATAAGTAATAAAATGATATAAAAAGAATCATTGAAACTAAATCAATGGATTACTCTTCATATCCTTTAGAAAGTAATCACAATAAGGGTGAGATAAAATTATTAGTAAGGGTATGTAAAGTGGTGGAAATAATGAATGAATGGGAATGAATGAAAAAAGAAAAGAAAATAACTGATAAAAAATTCAAGTCAAATGACAAGATAATTCATAATGAATATGGAAATGTATAAATCTGAAAACACATTACATTTAATAATTAAACTAAGAATGAAATGAATCCATTGAATTTATCATATGAATACCTATTGGCTAATAAATTTTTAATCAAAATGAAGTCAATGATTAATAACTGGAAATCATGTCTAAGGACCTTGAAAAACTATACCTTTTTGACGTTTCACAATATGGTTTAAAACTACCGATAGAATCCCAATTAATTTTTTGATCATATTAGTCTCATGAGAGATCATCAATGCATCGAGGGGATATATAAAAATTAAGACACACCCATCAATTTCTGTCCAAAGAATTCATCATATAAAATAATAAAAAATAACATATCGTAAAAATTATCTATATTTAATAAATAATACAAATTTATAAAAAATTCCCTTGTTATTCAAATAACTGTCAAAGTGAACAGTGCACATAAAAAAGATATATAGTTTAGGTAATAATAATATCCATCATATGAGAATATTGATATTCAAGGAAATTTTCCATGAGTTATTGTTACCAAAAAGTTATTGTTTCAATATAATGTTAACAATAACCAAATTAAGTAATATTTCAAAAATAAATATTGAGAACATTTTGGGGAAGATAATCATTAATATCAAAAAAGTGTCCCATACTAAATTGAAAATATTAAATCATAATTCTCCAATAATTAAATGAATCTTAAAAAAATCAATAGATTAATGAGGTTCATGATATAACATGTCAAATGAAATTTTGTATACCAAATAAAATTGAATTGGTGTATAATAATAAATAGGTCTCAATGGAATGTATGTTGAGACGAAATCCCTTACCATTCATTTTCTTTTGTGTGAACTAAATTTAAAATCCTTAATAATTTAATTAATATTATTAAAAAAAAATTAATGAATTTTATTAATACTTATAATATCATATTTTATCTTCTTATAATATCTTATCAACTATTTTATTATAATCGTTTATTATTTTAATTATTCTTGTTGTTAACTACCGAGTTTGTTGAGTGTGTTTTAATGTGTTACTTATTGTATTTATTAATTTTATCATGGTTTCATAATATCATGAATTTAAATCATTATTTAGATATAATACATATCAGTATATTTGTATTTATAATAAATCATAATATTTTGAGATATGAAATGAAATACACCGTTCATGGAGACGGTAGATCGTACGTATGTATGAACGCTATTTTCATTTCATTGTCATATTAATAGAATTAAATGTAAATGATAAATATGTATATTATAATTATAGTATCATATAAATGTCATATATATTACATAGTATTATTTAAACCACTATATATACATTCCATGTATATTTTTACTGAATCACATCGCTTGGAGGGGGCGATAGTCCACACATCCACAAACGATGTTCTCATATTTACTCAAAATAGAAATATTAAGGGAATGTATTATATACTAATTATTGTATAATATAGAATTTATAAATATAAAATATTTCATATATATACATAACTTCCAAAATAATTCACACTAGGATAGGCGGTATTGAAAAATGAATAATCATCGTTTCGTGAGGCGGTAATGCACCTTAAACATAAACGGTAGGTTCATTACCAATTAGATAGATATGTGTGTCTTTTTAGATAGAAAAATTATCATAAAATCGTAAAAATATATTTTTTATAGTTATTTTATTATCAAAACATTTAATAATAATATTTTAGGGGCGGTGAATGAAAATTAAACTAAAGAGCTTGTTGAAGATTGTTTTCTCTTGTTTCGGTAACTCCTTTTGGTTTCCACCAAAGGGATTCCATCGATATATTTATTATAAAGGTGAGGCTTCTAGGTTGAGTGTATGGATGTAGATGAGATATTTTTTAGATATTTTTTAAGACATATTGGTTTTATAGGTGTAATTTTGTGATAGGATTGTATTCATTTCTATAGTGGAGGGGTGGCAATCTTAAAATTTTATCATCGAGAATTACACCCTGATTTTCCCATTTACTGTGGATCTAATAACAGAAAAAATTATATAAAATTTTGTATATGGTTTTAATATGTCAATAAAATGTTATTTGTATAATTTTATAAGATATTTTGGCCTTTATGTTTAATGTTCAATCCTTTTATATTCTTAATTTCAGCTTAATCATTGTTATTAATTTTCATTACATTCAATAAATTCTTACGTCAAAACTATGATAAATTTACTGAAAATTATAAATTATTATTATTAAAAATATATAACTCATTTTCAAAATTTATAATAACTTAATTGGCATAAAAAATATATAAATTTAATCCAGCAGATGGGACAACAATGAGAGTTTTTAACGTTAAAAATTTCAAAATTTAGTTCTGTTTTATATGTAATTTCAAAGTGAAATATATTGAAATAAACTATATTGGATTAATTAATAAAAATTATCTTAATTAATCTTTTAAAAAAATAATAAATTAATTTAATACTATAAATAAATTAGATGAAAATGTCATTTTGAATTAAAATTCAGTATTTTTAACTATTCATCAAAAATTGAAACTTCACATAAAAACACCAAAATTAATCCTTACCTAATTTTTATGTTTCTATTTTAATTTTAATGTTAATTTTTATCATATAAAATCAATGAAAGTTCAAAAAATTGTATTTTAAATTGGTTATCCATTAAAAGGGGTAAAACTACTATTATTAAAATTTTTGTTTTTTTGCATAAAATTGAGTTTTTTCTTACCTTATTCCTATCAAATATATTTGATGAATATCTAAAATATTTCATTGAATATATAATATATAATTTCAATTAACATCATATAATTATATTAATTAATTTAATTTATTGAGCTAAACTACCTTTGGGTGAATAAAAATTGGTCTTTATAGAAACATTCACATTATAATCATCCCGTTTATATATTTGTTTCAAATTAATTAGAAAATAATTAAACCAAAATATAAATTTTTATAAGTTATTAAAAAATATTCATAAATTTTAATTTAACATCTCAGATATATCCTATTTTATTAAATAATAAATTATTAATAATATATTGTTTTTCAGTAGAACACGATCTTGCGTGTAAGTATATCCATCAAAGAAACTCATTATTGCGTACAAAACAAACATTCTCCATGTCACATGCATTAAAAGACATGTCATAGATTAAATTTATTTAAAAAAGTAACTATATTGTAAATTATTGGGGTATTTAATTCCCTTATGTTCTTGGTGATGTGTGTAATACAGGCTATCAAATAAAATGCTCTTACTTTAGAATTTCAAGGTCTTATAGGTGGGGTCACTCTGGTTTTGAGGATCAGTGGTTGGTGGTTGGTACCAGAGGAGGAACCCAACCTTATGTGTGGTGGAACTATATGGGTTGAGATATAGGTCCCACAATGAGGATGTTGTGATCTTAGGGGGGTCTGAATATAAAACACCAGAATGATAATGTGTTACATGAATAAATGATATGACTCTTGTCAAGAAGGTGAACCTTTATTTTTGGAAGCCTACCAGATTATAAATGCATAGCTAAGAATGCTTATCCTAGATTAATGATTAGTATGGGTGAACTCTTATGATTTATCTCACCGTGTGTGTGTGTGTGTGTGAGGACAATACACCCTAGAAAGAAAATGTATTAGCATGTTCATATGGTCATTAGTCTGGTGACATGTTCGAGCATGTGGGTGGGCCCTATGAAGGGTTCACACATCTGCAGGGAAACTATTTGTACTTGATGGTCCAAGACCAATTGAATATATTAGGGTGGGTTTTATGTTCTATTAGCATGGTATAGTTGTAACATTGGGATCCTATTTAAATCTATATAATCGTGGCTATACAATTATAGCCACCCATGTTGATAATTCTACTTAGTCTCTAATGTTGGATTAGAAATAAAAGGGTGGTTTCATTTAAGGTTTATTTATGATGATTCATTATTGATATGAATGGATTTTGGGTATCTTGGGAGTACACCCAACAGTGTTGTTCATGTAATTGTTGTGGAAGATTTTGTTTGAGTTTTACATTGTTTTTTAGAATGTAGTTTAGTACATTGAATTGTTATGGGTAAGAGACATAGGTTTTTCTTTGGAGGTCATTGATATGTTCAGGGGTTGGAGAAGTTGAAGCATGCGAGAATTTGAATCTTTTATTTTTATAATCGATCAACTAGATATGTTGTGGATTTCTAGGGGAGAAAGCATGACGGTGGGGAGAATTTTCACACCTAGGGTTTTATTTTGTTTTCTTATTTCGTTTTTGCAATTTTTTGGTCCCTATTTCATGATTCGGGTGATCCATAATTAAATTTTTAGTTTTGGGTTGTTTATATTTAGTTACAATGTTTAGGAGAATTGTTTAGGGGTAATTGTGCGGCCTATTGATATGAAGTTTATTTTCAGTTCATTTTGAACATCAATGGATAAGGTTGCATGGTATGTGCATGGTTTGGTCCAAATTTTGAAACTCCATTGATTAATCATGAGAGATATTTGGGTGTCTCAATATGAGGGTCCACAACCTGAGAATGATTAGAAAAACAATGAAAAATTCCCATGCATGGTTCTACAATTTAGGACAGAAGCATGTCACACGGTTGGCGCATAATTTACCAAAAAATGTGGCCAAATTGTGAGGGTTCCTAGGTCATCAATTAAGGGGTGTACATTTTGAAAATGGTTTGGGAAAACATAAATCCTAACTATGCATAGTTCCCATATGGATTAAAAGTGTAAGTTTACTCTTCTACTCTCTTTAGGATCTAACCCAAGTGACCTAATTTCTCCCCCATTTGGTGTTTTTGACCCTAAGAGGCTCTCCCATTCTTTTTCACACCTCCCACCTCCTTCTAATGTGATTCCGTGTAACGACCCTATATTTTTTAGTTGAAATTCCTTTCTTATAAATATTTTATAATCACATGAAATCACAACATAATTAACTACTAAGTTCTATCTGACACTTAAAACATATGTTGGTCACTTCTGTGATGTGAATTTCGAAAATCTGATAGACATGATTGCGATTAGTATGTTTTTTGGAGTCCAATAAGAAAAACATAATTTTTTGGGAATATTAACCTATCCTTATTAATAGTAACATAGCATTATGAATAGTAATATGCCATAATGAATAGTAACCTTACCTGTGATAGTATATAAATAATATTCAAGTGAAAGTATGATATATATATGCTTTGGAATAAGTAAATAAATGTTTTAAAATTGTTGTTTTTTGAATAAATTATGATTTTAATTAAATATTAAATTAATAATTTTTAAAAAAAAATATTTATAAAAAATGGACTTCATTTTTGGTTTCTACACGTTGAAAAATGGTTGGGGTGAAGTTTTGGGATTTTTCTAACATACTAGAATTTTGGTTGAATAGTGAAATATGGTAAAATACAGTATATCAGTTAAATACACTATTCTTAACATCACAATTAATGTAAGCACAATTGTTTTGAACTCATGTGATAAAATTAATATTCTTGGTCAAGGAAGACTCATTATTCCTTGTCTATTGGGGAAATAATAAATTAGTGAATTTTATATTAAGAAACCCCCTCTCTCCTCGACTATGAAACCCCATCTAACCCCCTACTCTTCAGTTTTCTCAAGACTTATGCCTTCCCCAAGTTCAATCCCAATAACATCCCAACTACCTCTCCCACGTCTAGAATTCCTTGGCCTCATAAAAATTCCAAAACCTCTCCCTTAAAGAGGCTCTCAAAGAAGTTTTTTTAAAGAGGTAAATTCCTCTTTTAAATTCTTTGTCTTTCCATTCAAGTTCATTTGTTTTATTTTTCAATTACCTCTCCTTATCAATTTTTTATGAATAAAGTATCTTATATGTACTGGAATTTTTTCATGATAGTGGAATAAGTCCTCATCATCTCTCCATTTTACCTTATTTTATACTAGTAGCAAGAAAAACATCCGAGATGTGTCAATTTACCACATTCAAGGATGATGGGTTTCTGATTTATTTTATCATTATCAATTATGGTCATGAAAAAATTATTGTTATGGTTGTACCATATTATTATATATGTAATATACCATATGTAAGGTTCTATAATCCCTTTGTACAAATGGTATTAACTTATAAAGAAATATGAGTTCGTCGTAAACAAAACCCAAAATTGAACTGAAACAGTTATCATTAAAGATCTATATAATAATTCATCCTCATGCCATGAATCAAAGTTTTATAAATAAAAACTAACTCCTAGGGATGATAATCAATATGAAAATTCAATTCTGGATATTTACATTCATTCCACCTGAACTATATTAACTAAGAACAAGTGTACCGATTATGAAAAGAAAGGAAACGAATGCTACAGAACGATGAAATTAAATATAATAAATTAACAATAAGGGAATAAATTAAATAAATAGAATTATGAAAAACTAAATAAATGACTAATATGTTCTAAAATAAGTTACAAATAAGTATAACATCATCTTCCAGGAGCATAAGTTCAAGAGCGGAACACGATTGGAGTTATGGTAAGGGTTTTTCCAGCCGAACTTCCATTTCCTTTCGAAGTATTTTCATTGTCTAATTACCTATATTAAATTCTTATATATTATTATATACAAATCATAAATTCTGTGTGAGTGTTCTATATATGTACACCAACTATAATCCATCTTTATTTTATGTATAGTTACATGTTATAATAGGAGAATTGAAAATTGTTTCTGAAACACAAGCCCGATTCAAGGGAATATCTAAACTTCTTACCTATATTCAAGGGAAATATCTTATCTATTTTTCTAAACCATTATATTTATAATATCACTCATTTTATTATGAAAATAATATCTTACTTCACTTCGGTTTTTATTCAAATATTTTTCCAAAATAACTCTTCTTTTTATTGTAAAAGAGTATTTATTTCAAGAATTACTCAAAGATTTTATAAGAGTATCTTCCTCTATTTCGACACTCTTACTGATTCTTATGTAATATTGGCATTAATACGTCATTGTATCATCTACCATATTCAATTTACTGGTTTATGATTATTTTGGTTGTGGATGTCCTATCTTTAAACAATTCACCAATTTACCTCGAAGGGTTAGTGTTTATGCTTAATGTTCGGGGAAAGTTATTTTCATTTCATATATTAATTTCAATATGAATGTACATATTGTTTATTTGTATCCCCATTCATATGAGTAATGAATTGGATATAGTACATGTTGGGTGGGGCTCACCATATCCCCTCAGTGCATTGGCAGGTCTCATGAGACAAACTATGGTCTTGTCACAGGGCCTTGATAATATTAATATTTATGGTCGTGACATGAAGCCTTGATGGTATAGATATTATGTCCTGATTATTAATTCCCTCATTATAAATATAGTAATGATGGTTTATGTGGTTTTTTTACTAGTATAATACCCATGATTATGTTATGTTATGGAAATATTTACTAAGCTCATATTTCTGCCATATTTTGTTCACTTTATTTTTAAAGGCATGTGTTTTCAATTATTCACCATGTCTACTGTTTATGTTATCTTTCGTTTTATGTCATAACGTTAATGAGAATTTGATCTCCTCCCTTTATTATGTTTAATTTCCATATGGAAAGAAGAACTTTATTATGTATGACATGCTGAAATAAACTTGGAGTTATGGAAGTTGTCTAAGCTGTTTCTATGGTGTTTTTCATGTCAAGTTGTAATAATGAACTTATGTATGTGTATTGTATCCAATAATACTAAACTACTAGGTCTTTCGAGATTCTTATTCCTTATTTGTATTCCAATTTAATCAATAAGGCACATGATCTGGGATACTGGGGTTGGGTACTTACAGTTGGTATCAGAGGAAGTCTAGTAGAAAACATGGAAACTAGATTTAGAAAACGTAGACTAGGGAAGAGTCCCTAAGATATTATTCGAGGATAAATATACAAGAACGTCCTGGAATTTTGGTAAGTTATAGATTATGTGGATCTATCAAAAATACATCCCAATCTGGATATGAGTAGGTAGAGGCAGCTTTGGCACAGATGTGCCTACGAGTGAAAGCTCTAACAAGGAGTTTGGGGTTTGACCTGTGGATTCCTAGTACATGAAAATAGTCTTTACAGCACTCTTGTTTACAACAAACCCAGAGGATATTCTTAGGATAATACAAATTTTATTTATAATCCATTATGTAAGATTTTAATGTAAAAGTTTCATCAAAGAAACCATTTTTTTTATTATGGGATTAACCATGCGTTGGATTTCAATTTGTGCAATGTATTTTGTTAAGTTAAGATTATACTTTATGATTTATAGCCTAATGTAGTGTATTGCTTTATCTTTATATGTCTCTGAGTGGATGGAATAGAAACTGCACGAACACACGTGTCCCTGATAGAGATTTCCCTCAGATGCAAGATAATGATGGTGGCTCTAGTGTTGTGACTAGTGCTGAGTTACTCATAACTATATTGGGACAAGTTACTCAGTTTATGAATAATAACCTTACCCATATGAAGCATCCCGATCCACCACGTGGAGGAGCTATGTTAGATTGCTTTATGAAAAAACCAAACTCCACTATTCAATGGGACTATAAACCTATTTGTAGTAGAGCAATGGATATGTTCTCCAGAGAATATATTTCTTTCTTTGGGATGTAATGAAAGAGAGAAGGTTTTAATTGGAGTTTATCATCTAATGGGAGATGTGGATCAGTTGTTTTCATTAATACAAAACACAAAAGAGGAGGAAGAAATAGAAGAGATGGAATGGAGGGATTTTAATGAAATATTATTAGAAAAATATTTTCCTCGTGAACAACGAGCAGATATGGAGAGACAATTCTTGAATCTGAGCCAAAAAGAGGGTGAAAAAGTTTACAAGTACGAAGCAAACATTACATGGTTGGAATGGAATGATGCGAACTATATGTAATGCCCAGACCAAAGTTACCAAGATTCGGTGCATTATTAAAAAACATTGGCATGACACAAGGAATCATTTCCAAAAATACTAATCAGTTTAGTAGCCTTGGAATTCCTAGATTCATTAATAAGTTTTACATTACATCATGAAATAAAATCATCAACAACATATTGTGCCCTTTTGAACACAATTATATCCTTATCCTATTCCTTCAGGAAAAATATAAAATTCTTCTTCACATCCTGAAAAAAAATAAAACATAGAAAGGGGTGAGATTAGATTCTCAGTAAGGATAACAATAAAGCAGAATCTCTCATAAATATGCATAAAAATTTAAAGAAATGTATAAGACTAAAACAAAATCTTTTTAAACTTAATCTTCTGAATTATATAGAAAAGATAAAATAAAATAATTCTATTTATTTATTCACATGGATATTATACTAGTCCAATAATCACAAGAAATATCAATAGCCACTTTCTTAATGATGGAATGTATAATGCCAGACATCATAACCACATAGTCAAGGCCTTGTGCCAAGACTACAAGAAAGATTTTTTCAAGGCCTTGTTCCAATACACTAGATTCTCTCATTAGACCTACTGATACCTCGAGGAGCTATAGTGGGCTTCACCTTCACTTAATATGTCTAATGCATTCCTCATATGAAAGGGTTTAAACATAACATAAACAATCGTATTAAAACTATCATACAAAATGTCAATACTCTATCCCTAAACCATGAATTCTATACGAATAAAAAATCCACAATCAAACATGTCACAAAACATTCAATACTATATGGATGATTTGAATAATAATAAATCAACATCCAACAAGACTAAAATCAATCAAAAGGATGTTGA
This sequence comes from Viscum album, assembly GCA_963277665.1. Lineage (NCBI taxonomy): Eukaryota > Viridiplantae > Streptophyta > Magnoliopsida > Santalales > Viscaceae > Viscum > Viscum album. The sequence continues at coordinate 162,726,003 of OY728147.1, forward strand.
CATAGATAAAATCAATTTTTTTAGAGAAATGTCTCTTTATATACTGAAACCATTTAAAACTAATATAATTATTAATAAAAAATTTTATTTTTTAGGTATTCTCATAATCTTGTATGGGATGCTCTGACGATTTAATAATGGTAAAAAATATCGGCACTCTCCATATACGTTAAAAAACATTCTTACCTTAATTTTGTCAATGTGGTAATAAAGTACCTTGTTTGGAAAATAATACAATGATTAATTTCAAAACATATAAGGAAAAATAATCGTATAAATGACTTGAACCCATTTTCTTGAAAATAGCAAAAATAATTTGAAATGAATTTGTATTAAAACACAGATTTGGATGATAAAGATGTCCCAGTAGATATTAACATAAAAACAATCTCGGATAATAAAGATATTGTGGAATTAACCCATACCTTGTACTTTTCTTTGGTTGAGGGAATTTTAACCTCCTATGTAATACTTAAATAATAATTATTAAATTATAAATTAACTATATACATAAATAATATATCATATATGATCCTCTAATATTGCATTTTTAATAATATTTTTGTAGTATCATCATTTCAGGTGTTAACTGATCTGTTTTCTTTTATATGATCGGTTACGTAAGTCATGTTTGTTATGGATAGGATGTATTGTATTCACATCCAGAATGATATTAATTTCATATACATTATCTATAATCATAACATGAAAATTATTTTTGAATGATTACGATGGGGAACGAATCTCCTCGCGTTCGTGGAGACGGTAATCCGTACGTATGCACGAGTGACAATATCGTTATAATGATGGTGAAATCATATGTAGTTGGATGTTATATCATATATACAGACTCATTAACATGTTATTTTTATTATTTGAATCATATATACTCATTATTATAGCCATCCAAATAATGAAGTGTTTGAATAACAAACTACACCACAACGTGGAGACGGTAAGCCGTATGTACGCACGTATAGTGACTTTGTCATTCATATGATGGATAGAATAATGAATATGGTTGTAACATTTTAACAAAATCCCAATATATATAATATATTGGAGTTATTATTTTATAATGGAAATAATAAAGAAATAGGAAGTGGAATAAGAAAAGAACATGAAAGAGGTGATGAAATATTTACCTCTTCTTTGGGTTCTTCCTTTTGATTTGATCAAAATTTCTCCATAGGTTGGATTTCTTCTCAAATTAAGGTCTCTAGGTAAAAGGGAGGACAGTTTAGAGGATATTATTGAATGGTTTTTCTGATCCAAAAGGCTTTGGAGGTGTTAAATTAAGAGAAGGTTAAGTGTCCTTTTATAAGAGAGGTGAGGGTCACATTCGGAAAAGCTTGAAATATTATTTTATAATAAAATAAATTTCTATTTCTAATGGATAAAAAATGAACTATTTAGAGTATAAGGTTGTTCTGGGTCATAAATCTCTCAACCAATATATTTTATATAGGTTTAAGTCAACATATTAACCTTATCATTTAGATTTAACTCTTAGTTAAATAGTTTGACAATAACCATTTCTCTTTGTATTTTTATATTGTATGGTTAATTAACTTACAATAACTAGACAAGAGATACCCTTGTTATTATTTATTAACATATATAACTTTATATAACTCCTTTGGCCAGGCCATAGATTTTTAAGAATATTATATCAATTAAAAATATAGTATTTGTTTTAAAAACTCAATTATGTCAATTTTTAAACTATTTAGAAATTTATTTTATGGAAAGCCAAAATAACAATATGAATTCGAATAAAATTTATTTAACCAATAATATCATGTAATATTAACCTATAAAATTAGTATAATACATCATAAGTCTCAATTTACATTCATTTGGATATTTAAAATACTAATTATTTTAATATTTCATTAATATGGTAATTAATGTATCATCATTCTGTCATAAATAAATTAAATTATATAATGTCAAAAAATTATAAATAAAATAAAATTACCTAGTTAATCTTTTTAGATTTATAATGAGTATTTATATTTGAAATGATAACTTATATAACCCCATTTAAAAATTGTTTTACTAAAAGATATATGTTTATGTCATTTTGGTCTTTACTTTAAATTAATTAATATAATGTGTCATTATCATTCTGAAGTTGATCCATGGGGTCCCAAAATCGATCCAAGATGCCCATGGATGGAAAAGTATACAAAAATAGGGATAAGACACATGTTAGTGTAATTTATTATTATTATAATATTATTTTTAATCCTTATGTACCGGATTTTCCCTTTAACCATAGTAAATAAATTATTTTCCGATGTAATTATTTATAATGTATAAAAATAAAAGTTACCTATTTACACAATTTATACCACCTAATTCCTAATATAGAATCCATTTTTACAAATTTAAAACACAGTTTTGGAAGAAATTAATTCTCTTTGTCATAACAAAAAGTGTGTTTTCGAGAAATAATAACTATCAAAAGATTGACACTTGTTTGTGTTCGGTTTAAATGTAAAATTACATACAATGACCTAAAATATATTAAATGATAAAAGTATAATCTAGTAATACTTTAAGACAAATAAAATATATAATTTAACTTTATAAATTATTTTTATTAAAAAATATGTTTTTAATTAAAATTTAGTATTTTCACTATTCATCAAAAATTGCATGTTTTCAGAAAAGTACCCTAAATTCACCCTAAGCTAATTTTGATATTCCGATTTCAAAATGAAGTCCATTTTGAAAAATAAAATTTTGAATTTTGAAAAAGTGATTATTACTATTTATAACAGCATGTTGGATTGGGTGTGGTGTATTAAAACTCGAAGTTGCGTACAATGTAGGCTATCACATTATTCCAAGGGAAACGTACCATGGATGCTGGCGATGTTACATTCTTCCCTCCTTCAAATAATTTCATCATTGATATTTCTATAAAACTACTGAACAATAATATTTGGGTGGTTCTTCATCATAAGTTTCTCTGGTTCCCACATTACATCTTCCATATTATGGTTTCTCCATAGAACATTTACCAAACAAGTGGTCTGGTTTCTCAGCACTTATTATCTTGTATCAAGAATTTTGAAAGACTCTTCACAATAAGATAGATCAGGTTCCAGTTCAATTTTCTCTTAGGTGAGTACTTGCGTTGGGTCAGGCATGTATTTTCTCAATACTAATACGTGGATCACATCATGAACTTTTGAGAGATTTGGAGGCATTTCCAAATGATAAGCTACAAACTGAATTAGTTCTAGAATTTCGAAAATTCCGGTGTATTAGGGACTCAATTTATCCTTCTTAATGAATTGTATAACACCCTTCCACGGAGATAACTTCATTAAAACATGATCTCCTACCTGAAATTTCAAATCCTTCCTTCAGTTATCGGTATAGGTCTTTTCCCTACTATGAGCTTCTTTGATGTGGGTTTTGATAATATTCACCTTTTTCATTATTTCCTCTACATGTTCTGCACCTACAAGTTTTCATTCACCAACATCATCTGAACAAGTTGGCGTGAGACATCTCTTTCTATATAAAGCTTTATATGGTGCCATTTGAATACTGGAATAGAAGCTATTGTTATGGGAAAATTTTCACCAAGGTAAATATTGATCATACATACCCTGAAAGTCAAGTGAAAAATATCTCAACTTGACTTCTTAGGTTTTTATTGTCCATTCTGATTGTCCATCAGTTTGAGGGTGGTAGGCAGTGCTCAAACGAAGTTCAATATCCAGGGCCTTCTGAATACATTTCCAAAATCTTGATGTAAAATGGGGATCACGATCAGAAACAATATATAGGGGTACACCATGGAGTCTTACAACTTCATTAATATATAGTTTTTTCAGATGTTCAAGTGGTAAATCTTCTCTTATAGTAATAAAATGTGCGGACATGGAAAGACAATCATTAATGACCCATATTGTATCATTCCTTCTAGGAGTCTTTGGTAGCCCCATGACAATGTCCATCGCAATATTATCCCATTTACACTCATGTATGGAATGACGTTTCATAAATCCTCCAGGTTGTTGCCTTCCAGCATTCACTTGTTGGAAAACGATACATCTTGACACAGAATTAACAATCTACATCTTCATTTTTTCCTGCCAAAAATGTTATTTCAAATCTCTATAAATCTTAGTGATCCCATGGTATATAGAGAAATTGAAGCTATGAGAATCATCCAACAATTCCATTTTTAGATCTTTATATCAGGAACACAAGTCTCATTCCAGATTTCAAAATTCCATCTTCATATATGATGTCACTCAATCTCCTATCTTTTACATCATTAATCTTCTTTTGATACTCCTCATCATCAGTTTGAGATCTCTTTATCCTTTCATGTAATGATGGTGTGGAAACCATTTAAAAAAGTATTTATGTTTCACCTTCCATGGTCATTCCCATATCCATCTTTACTAGATCCATAAAAATAGGATCCCTTTAAACTCTGATCATGTTCAGAACTCCATGATCCTTTCTACTCAAAGCATCAAACACCTTATTTTCCTTCTCTAGGTGGTAGTGTATAGTGAAATAATAATCCTTGAGTAGTTCAATCTGTTGTATTTTCCTCATTTTGAGTTCATTCGATGAGAAAAAATACTTCGAAATATTTTAATCAGTATATATCTTATATTTTTCACCAGAAAGATAGTGTCTTCATATCTTCAAAGTAAATATTACAGATACTAACTCAAGATCATGAGTGGGATAGTTTTTCTCATGAATGTTTAGCTGTTGTGATTCATAACCAATAACACTATCATTCTCCATATGGTCATAACCATGTAGTTTATTTGAAGCACCACTATAAAAAACACATCATTTCCTGATGGTATAGTCAAGATATGAGCATTAAATAATCTTCTCTTCATTTATTCAAAACATTCTTCACACTCTTTTGTCCAAAAAAATTTAACCCCTTTTGGAGTGATATTGGATAATGGGTTAGCCAATCAGAAAAAATTATAGACAAAACTCCAATAATAACCTACTAAACCAATAAAACTCCATACCTCAATTATACTCATTAGTGCAGGCCATTCATGGATTTCCTTGGTCTTTGAAGAATCAATAGAGATTCCATTCATAGAGAAAACATAACGAGGAAAAGAAATCTCCTGAAGTCAAAATTCACACTTGTAAAACATCCCATATAAGTCATTTATTCTAAGAGTATTTAGAATAGTGTGCAAGTGATATTCTTGATCATCATTTCTTTTAGAGTATACAAATATGGAATCTCAAAATAACACAACAATTATTTCAATATATTCTTTGAGAACTCTATTCATTATATCCATGAAGATAAAAGGTGCATTAGTCAATCCAAAAGGCATTACTGTAAACTCATAATGCTCATACCTGGTTTGAAATGCTGTTTTTAGAATGTGTTCTTTCATCACACACAACTGATTATATCTAGATCGAAGGTCAATCTTTGAAAAATATTGTGCTGCTTGAAGTTAGCCGAATAAATCGTCAATGTGAGGTAGGGGATACTTGTTCTTTATTGTTATAGCATTGATCTTCCTGTAGTCAATGTACAACCTCATATATCTCTCTTTCTTCTTAACAAAAACTACAGGGGCTCCCCATATAGAAAAATTAGGGAGAATAAATCCTTGGTTACTCAATTCCTCTGGTTGTTTCTTTAGTTCCACTACTTCAATAGTGGTCATTCTATAAGGGGTCATCGATATGGTTCTTGAACCATGAATTAAATCAATAGAAAACTCAATTTATCTTTATGGAGGATGTCTAGGTATATCCTATAGAATCACATCAACATATTTTTAAACAATAGGTACGTCCTCTATTCGAACATTCTTTTCCTCACCCACTATAATTTCATTCTATACCTCCCCAATAATGAAATTTAGTAGAGCTACTAAGGGTGAATCTAGAAAATAACCAGGTCGTGACATTTCTTCTCTAAAGATAAGGTACACCTTATCATCATCTAAAATTGTAACCTCCTTCTTCTTATAATAAATTTTCACATCATGGTATGAAATCCAATCCATTATGAGGATTATATGTAATTCAATCATGGGTAAGACTATGAGATCACACAATAAAGAACATGTATATGGCATAATGGGAACTAATTCACAAAACATTGTTGCAATGATACTTCTCTTAGGTGTTTTGACTGATAAATCCCTTATTAAGTAAAATTGAAAATATCTAATTTTCCTAGAAAACTTGGAAGATATGAAATAATGTGATGATCCAGAATCAAATAATGTTTTGGAAAAACTTGAGGAAACTATTAAATTACCTAGAACCACATCTTTCAGAGCTTCAACCTCAATAGAAGTGATCACATAAGCTTGACCGTAGTCTCTTGACCTTTTCTGAGTTATGTTCCCTCGGCGCTTAGGACATTCATTTTCATAATTCCCATTTTCTCTATAATTGTAGTATTCATCATTAACAACCAATTTCTCCCCCTTTCTATCATGAGATTGGTGGCATTTTTCGCCACACTTGTAATAGAATCTCATTCCCTTTAAGAATGTACCTGGGTGTTTCTTCCCACAATTAACATATGATGGATATTCAACTTTTCCCTTCTTCCACTTATTATCATTTCTAGAGAGTTCAACATATCTCTATTTCTCTTGATTTTCTTTAAATTCGTAAGACTTAGAAAATTCCTTTTCTATCTTGATTGTGCATGAGAAAATATATTCATTTGATGAGAAGGATTGTGAGACTAATGCTCAATGAAGAAAAATAGTTTTAACCAATAAATGAATCAATAAATCTTACTCATTGGGTTACATATTTAATCTGCTACATTCCTTGCTAATGTTGTAATGTTATCATCATACATTAAGACATTCTCATCCTCCTTTGACCTCAGACTCAGAAATTATATTTCCATATCTGCTCAATGGTCACAAGGAAATTATTTTTCCCTGAAAATCTATTTAAAATCCCTCCATTCCATGTTTGATACTTGTTCATATTTCTTTGTGTTTTGGATTAATGATTACCATTGATTTGCATCCCCCGTGAGACGATAAACTACCCTGACAAATTTTTCCCTTTTACTACTCCCCAAAGAATGAAATATTTCCTATAAGGAATTTATCCATTTATCAGCTACTAATGGATTTTTACTCCCATTGAATGTTGGTGGTTGTGGCCTCCTGAAGCGGTCTAACATTGATCCTCCACATTGTGGATCAGGGTGCTCCATACGGGTAAGGTAATTATTCATAAATTGAGTGAGATGTCCATGTATGGTGATAAGATGATCATGCCCAGTTGCATCACCAGCTCTACTATAATTATCTTAAGTAAAAGAGAAATACCTACATGGATTACGTGGGTTGATACAGTTTCCATTCCATCCACTAGACACCATTTCTAAACAATGGAATACACTAGATTAGTTTATGAATCAAAATGCATAATTACAAACTTGTAAAATAGTTAACATAAATTGAACAGTTTATGGATATCATACATAATCACAAAAATGTATTCATTGAGTAATTATATACTAATAAACCCATCATAATGGTTTTTGACGAAACTGATAATTATCCTAAGTATATCCCCCAGGTGTGTCGTAACCAAGAGTGAAGCAAGGCCTGTTGTCATGAACCCATTCCCGTTCGAGTCTAGCTCAAATCGACGTTTTCTTGTTTTTACCTTAGGTACATCTATGCCAGAGCTTCCTCTACATGCTCATATTCGGACATGGTTGTATTTCTTGGAAAACTCACAAAATCATTACAGTAGAAAAATTCTAGGAAGTTCTTCTATATTAATCCTCATTGTCTATCATAGGGTAGTGTTCTCTAATCAAAGTTTTTTGAAATATAGTTTTCAAGGATTTTACTAAACTTCCTCTGACACTAGATGTAATTCCCCTAACCATGTTACCTAGAGTCAGTGCATTATTACATAAAATTGACATGATACAAGAAATAAAGTCCCAAAAGACTGATCTGTTTTGTAGCCTTGGATATACTAGATACATTCATAAGTTTTACATTATATCATGAAATAAAAACATCAATAACATTTTTTCCCCTTTTGAGCACACTTATATCTATATCTTATACCTACTAGTCAACCATTAAATAATTCATCACATCTTGGGAAAAATAAAACATAGAAAGGTGTGATCTCAGATTCTCACTAATGATGAAAATATAGCAGAAACATTCACAAATAAGTATAAATATTTAAAGCAATGTATAAGAATAAAACAAAATCATTTTAACCTTTAACTTTATCATGATATAGAAAAAATAAAATCAAACAATTCCATTTACATATTCACATGGATATTCTAGTTGTCTAATAATCAAATTCATTATCAATAGCCACTTTCATAATGTTGAATGCATAATGCTAGACTTCATAACGACAAAGTCAAGGCCATGTGCCAAGACTACAAATAAGATTTTGTCAAGAACTATTGACAAGATACCAGTTTTTCTCGTGATACCTACCTATGCAATGAGGAGCTATAGCAGGTTCCACCCATAACTTACTAAGTCCAATGCATTTCTCATATGAAGAGGTTTACACATTACATAAACATTCATATTAAAACTCGTATACGAAATGTAAATATTTTTTCCCAAAACCATGAATGGTATAAGAATAACACATCCACAATCAATCATATCAAAAAATATTCAATACAATATGGATTATTTCTATCGTAGTAAATCAATTTCAAACAAACATAAAATCCATCAAATGGATGTTGACATAGTTAAAATCAAATTTTTTTAGATAAATATCTTGATCTATTTTGAAATCATTTAAAAGTCATATATTATAAATGAAAACATATATTTTGAAAATATTCTTATAATCTTGTAAGGGAATCTTTGACAATGTTATAATGGCATAAAATAGTCATACTCACCGTATAAGTTAAAAGAACATTCTTAAATCAATTTTGTCGAAAAGGTCATAAAGTACCATGTTTGGAAAATGATGGTAAAAATAATTTCAAAACATATAAGTACAAATACGGGTATAAATTTCATTAAACCATTTTCTAGTTAATAGTAAAATTTTTTTGAAATACATTTTTTAAGAAAACACAAATGTGGTTGATAAAGAAGTCCAAATAGATACTTACTTATAAACAACCTCAGATAATAATGAGATTGTATAATTAACCCATACCTTTTACATTTCCTTGGTCATGGGTTTGTTAACCAACTGTATAATAGATAAATAATTTTTATTAATTGATAAATGAACTATATACATAAATATGATATCATATATTATCCTCAAATATGGCTTTATTAATAATATTTTATTAGTATCATCATTTTGGGTGTTAACTGATCTGTTTTCCTTTATATGCTCGGTTACATGAGCCATGTTTTTTATAGATAGGATGTATTTTACTCATATCCAGAATGATATTAAGTTATTATAAATTATTTTTAATCATAAAATTAAAATTATTCTTGAATGATTACGATGGGGAATGAAAATCATCGCGTTCATGGAGAGAGTAATCTGTTCATACGCACGAGCAGAAATATCAGTATATTGATAGTGAAATCATATGTAATTGGGTGGTATATCATATATAAAAAATAATTAACATGTTATATTTATTATTTACATCAGTTATACTAATTATTATACCCATCCAAATAATGAAGTGTTTGAATAACAAACTACACCACGATATGGAGACAATAAGCCATATGTACGCACATATGGTGACTTTGTCATTCATATGTTGGATAGAATTATGAATATGGTTTTAACATTTTAATAGAATAATAGTATATAGAATATAATGTAGTAATCATTTTAAAATGGAAACAACAAAGAAATAGTAATTGGAAGAAGAAAATAACTTGAAAGAGGGGATGCAATATTTACCTATTCTTCAAGTTCTTACTTATGATTTGATCAAAAGGGACCCTTAGGTTGGATTTATGATGAAAGAAAGGCCTCTAGAATTAAGGGAGGATAATTTATAGGATATTTGGTCAGGGGTTGGACAATACAAAATTCTTTGGATCTGTGAAATTAAGAGAAGGGGAAGTGTCCTTTTATAACAAGAGGTGAGGGTCACTTTAAGAAAAGCATCAAATAGTATTTTATAAAAATTAATTTTCGGTTTCTAATGGCTCCAAAATGAATTATTTTGAGTATAATGTGGGTATGAGTCGAAAACATATGAAAAAATAGGTTTTAGAGAGGTTTATGTTATCATATTAAACATATCTTTTAGATTTAACTCTTTGTTAAATAGTTTGACATTTACCATGTTTCATTTAATTTTTATATTATATGGTTAATAAAAATACTATTACAAGACAAGAGAACCCCATGTTGTTTATTATTAATATATGTAACCTTATCTATGTCCTTTGGATGAACGTTATATTTTTAGGATTATTATATCAATTAATAATATAGTATTTGTTTTAAAAACTCAAATATGTCAATTTTGACACTATTTAGCATTTGATTTTTTCGAAAGCCATAAAAACTTTATCACATAAAATAATATTTATTTAGCCAATCCTAACATGTCATATTAAACTATAAAATTATTATAATTCATCAGTAGTCTCAATTTACATTTATTTTTATATTTATAATATCAGTTATTTTAATATTTCATTAATAAGGTAATTATTGTGTCATCATTGTGTCATAAATATATCAACATATTTAATGTCTAAAAATTATAAATAAAATAAAATAATGTAAGAAATATATTTATCTTTCTAATGAGTACTTATATATGGAATGATAACTTATATAACCCCGTTTAAAAATTGTTTTACTAAAAGATAAATACTTATGTCATTTTTTACTTTACATTAAATTAATTAATAAAGTGTCATTATCCCAGTCAAGTGGATCCATGGGGTTCCAAAATAAACCCAAGGATTCCCATGGTCAGACATGTATAATCCAATTGGAATAGGACAATGTTAGGATAATTTAATATTATTATAATATTATTTTTACACTTATTTACTGGATTTACCCTTTAACCATGATAAATAAAATATTTACCAAAATAATTATTCATAATGTATAAAAATAAAAGATACCTATTTTCACAATTTTGACCTCCAGAATCCAAATATGATTCGAATTTTTCAAATTCAAAACACCTAAATGAAAGAAATTAATTTAAAATTAATTCTTATTGTCAAAACCAAAAGCGTGTTTTTAAGAAATAATAACTATCAAAAGATTTACACTTGTTTATGTTCAGTTTAAATGTGATATTACAGAAAATGAACTATATTATATTAAATGATAAAAATATAATCTAATGGTACTTTAAAACAAATCAAATGTATAATTTAACACTATACATTATTTGGATTTAAAAAGTTGTTTTTAATTAAAAATAATTATTTTTCACTATACATCCAAAATTGAATGTTTTCAAAAAAGAACAAAAAATTCACCCAAAGATAATTTCCATATTCTGAATTCAAAAACAAAGTCAATTTTGAAAAATAAAATTTAAACAATTTAAAAAAGTGGTTACATCTATTTATAATTGCTTGTTTGATTGGTCGTGGTGTGTTAAAACTAAAAGGTGTGTACAATGTAAGCTATATCATTATTCATTGGGAATCGTATCATGTATTATTGGGTTGTTTCACTACATATGTAATCTATGGAGTAAAATTGATTGATTCATTGATGGTTTAAAACCATTTTCTTGAAGGTCTTTATTCTCCCAATGTTTCTCATTATATGAAGATATAGTCTCAACTACTATCAAGACAGAAAATGAATCCTATAAGTATTATGAATTTAATGGGATTGCAAGAGAATATGTGGGCCACGGAAAAATCTGGGAAAGGAAATAAGGAAATGGGGAAGAAGGGAAGTGTTGAATTTCTATCTTGCTGTAATTTCGGGAATAAACACCATGGAACGTTTTCGATGGGAATGTGAGTATGTTTCAAGTGTGGATAAAAAGGCCACTTATCTTGGGATTGTAAGGGAAAAATAGAAGCTACCAATGTTTTGTGATACAATTTCAGGGATATGTGACATTATGAACATGAATTTTCTAAGTGTTAGGGAAATTTTCCGCTAATATGGCCAAGGCAGTAAGGCCAATCTTATGCAGTCACAACTGTAGAGATTGAAGTTCCTAATGAAGTAGTGGATGGTATATTGATTGTTTCATCAAACATAGCCAATACTTTATTTGATTCTATATCGTCACATTAATTTATATATTTTCCAGTTTTCCAAGAAAATTAGATATATCGAATTTGATTTAATAATTGAGTTATCAGTCAAAACCCCTAGTGGATGCATCATTGCAACAAAGGCATGTCGATTAGCCCCCCTCATTACACATAAACATGCTTTATTTTATAAGCATATCATCATACCAAATGTTGACTATTATATAATTCTTAATATGAATTTGCTATCAAATTATGATTTGGAGATCTATTGCAAGAAGAAGGAAGTAACAATTTTTTAAATTGGATTAGAATACCTTATTATTTGAGCTGAAACCTCGCCATTTTATTCCCATCTAGAACCACCCCTAGTAGCTATACTAAATTCAGTATTTTGGGGAAGAAGATAATGAAATTAATGGGGGTGAGGAGAATAATGTACTGATAGAGGACATACCTATTGGGTAAGAATATGTGGATGTATTTCTAGATGATTTACGTGGACATCCTCCAGAGCGGGAAATTGAGTTTTCCATTGACTTAATTCCTAGTTTAAGGCCCATATCAAAGACCCATTATAGAATGACCACTACGGAGTTATTGGAACTAAAGAAACAACTAGAGGAATTGATTGATAATGGTTTTATTTGACCTACTGTTTCTCCGTGGGGAGCTCCTGTTCTTTTCGTTACGAAGAAAGATGGTTCTATGAGGTTATGCATTGACTTCAGAAAGATCAATGCTATTACAATAAATAATATGTATCCTCTGCCATGAATTTATGATTTTTTCATCAAATTCATGGAGCCCAATATTTTTATAAGGTTGATCTTCGATCTAGATAACATCAGTTTCTTTTGAGGTAGGGATACATTCCAAAAACAACATTTTGAACCAGGTACAAGCATTATGAGTTCACAGTAATGCCTTTTGGACTAACTAATGCACCATCTATCTTTATGGATCTAATGACCAGAGTTTTCAAGGATTATCATGATGAATTTGTAGTGGTGTTTATTGATGATATCCTAGTATACTCTAAAATCTATGAAGATCATGAAAATCACATGCGCACTATTCTGATGACACTTATAAGATATATATTTTATGGTTATTTTTGCAAGTGTGATTTTTGGTTCCAATCAATTTCATTTTGGGGCCATATTGTCTCAAAGGATGGAATATTTGTAGATCCAATGAAGAAAAAGGATTGGAAGAATGGTCTACTCCAATGAATGTAACTGAGGTACATAGTTTTGTTAGATTAGCATGTTAATATCATTGTTTTATTCAGAACATCCCTTATTTAGTCAACCCAATAACCAATCTCACATGAATATGGGATAAGTTTGTATGGAAAAAGGAATGCGAAGAATGTTTTGAAGAATTTAAGAGGAGGTTAGTGAATTCTCAGATCCTAACCATACTATCGGGGAATGATGGGTTTGTTATTAATATTGATGCATCAAAGAAAGGACTTTGTTGTGTCCTTATCTAGAATGGTAAAAGGATTTACTATGCATCTAGGTAGATAAAAATTAATGAAAAAACTATCTAACTCATGATCTTGAGTTAGCAGTGGTAATATTTTCATTGATGAATCGGAGACATTACCTCTATGGTGAAAAATTTGAGATATATAATGATCATAAGAGTTTGAAATATATATTCTCACATAAAGAACTCAACATGAGACAAAAAATATGGATTGAGCTTTTCAAAGACTCTGATTGCACAATACACTACCACCCAGGGAAACCAAATAAGGTAGCATATGCTTTGAGTAGAAAGGACCATGGAATTTTGAACAAGATGTGAGTTGAAAGGGATCCTTTGTTCATAGATCTAGTAAATATGGATATGGGAATTATAAAGGAAGGTAACACCTCACAACATATTCAAATGTTTGGTGAAACTTCTTTACTGGAAAGGACAAAACATTTCAGCCTGATGATAAGGAGTTTCAAAAGAAAATTAACATTATAAAATATGTAAAATTGAAATATTTTGAATATGAAGGTTTAATTTTGAAATTCGGGAATAGGATTTGTGTTCCAGTTATTCCTGAGCTAAAGAGGTAACTATTGGATGATTACAATGACTCTAATTTCACTATACACCATGTTAGCACAAAGGCGTATCAAGATCTCTGAGAAAACTTTTGGTGGGACAATATGAAATGGGAGATTGCTGAATATACTTCAAAGATTCTGGTATGGCAACAAGTGAAGGTTGAGAGGAAAAAGTATAAGTGGATGATTCAATGACTACCCAAACCAACATGAAAGTGGGGGAAAATTTCCATAGACATTGTCACTGAAATTCAAAGGGCATCCTAAGGAAACCATTCTATATGGGTCATTTGGGATCATCTTACAAATAGAGCATAGTTTATCATGATTTGAGAGGACTTCTCATTGGATAAACATGTACGGATTTACATCAAATAAGTGGTTAGGCAGCATGGAGTACCACTATCAATTGTACCTGACTGTGATCCTAGATTAACCTCCATGTTTTGTAAAAGTCTCCAACACGCTCTAATAACTGAACTGAACTTCAGTACGACATGTTGTCCTCAAACTGATTGCCAATCTGTGCAAACTATTCAGACACTGGAAGACATGTTGAGAGAATTTTCTATGGAATTCAAAGGAGTATGTGACAAAAATATTCCTCTGGTTAAATTCTCCCCCAAAAACTATTTCCACTAAAGAATCTGAACCTCACCATATGAATGCCTTTATGGGAAAAGGTGAAGAACACTAGCGTGGGGGGATGATGTCGGTGAGAGTAAGATTCTTGGACCAGAAATGGTTGATGAAAAGTTGGAGAAGATGAAAACCATACAGTATCCTATGAAGGCATCCCAATGTAGATAGAAGAGTCATGCAGATTACCATCAATGAGATTGTGAATTCAATGTTGGATACCTATTATTTCTACTCATATGTCCATAAGAAGAAGTTTATGAGGTTTGGGAAAAAGGGAACGTTATGTCCAAGGTATATTGGACCTTTTGAGGTCCTTGATCATGTCAGAGTTGTTTCTTATTAACATGAACTTCCACCTACCATGTAAAATTTATATGATGTCTTCCATGTATACCTCTTAAGGAAGTACATACTAGACCCTTCACATGTACTCTCTTCAAAGGTGGTACAATTAGAGGATGATATTTCTTATGAGGAGCAGCCAGTGAAAATATTGGATTGTAGAGACAAAGTTTTACGTGAAAAGACTAATCATATGGTCAAGGTACTATAGAGAAACCATAAGTATGAAGAGGCAACATGGGAACTGGAGGAAGCAATGAAGGAAAAGTACCCCCACCTATTTTTTCCTAGTTTGTAATTTGAAATTTTGAGGGTGACATTTCCGAAGGGGGGAAAATGTAAGGACCTAATATTTTTAATTGGAAATTCCATTCTTATAAATATTTCATAATCACATTAAATCACAACATAATTAACTAATAAGTGTTATGTGACCCTTAAGAAATAAGTTTGTCGCTTTTGTGATGTGAATTTCAAAAATATGATATACCCGGTTGCGATCAGTATGTTATTTGGAGTCTAATAAGAAAAACATAATTTTTGGTGAATATTAACCTAACCATATGAATGGTAACATACCCTTATCAATAGTAATATAACCTAATGAATAGTAACCTTACCTGTGATATTATATAAATAATATTCAAGTGAAAGTACGATATACCTAGGCTTGGGAATAAGTAAAAGAATGTTTCTAAAACTTTTTTTAGAATAAATTATGATTTTAAATCAATATTAAATTAATCGTATTCAGAATTTTTTATTGAAAAATTAACTTTATTTTTGGATTCTACATGTCAAGAAATGGTTGTGGTGAATTTTTGGGATTTTTCTAAAGTACTTTAATTTTTTATAAATACTGAAATACAATAAAATACCGTATATCAGTTAAATACACTATTCATGACCTAACTAGTGATGTAATCCCACTTGTTTCAAAATCACATTATAATTTTACTATTCTTTTCCAAAAGACTCAATATTCCTTTTCTTGTTGCGAAACAATAAATAAATTAATTTTATATTAAGAAATTCCCTCTCTCCTCCACTATAAAACATTTCTCTCACCCCCCAACTCTTCACTCCCCTCAAGCCTATTCCTTCTCTAAATTCTGTCCAAATATCCTCCCAACATCCTCTCCCACATCCAACATGCCTTGGTCTCATAAAAAGTCAAAAATCTCCCCCTTAAAGAGGCTCACCAGGAAGTTCAGTTTAGAGGTAAATTCTTATTTTCAATTCATTGTCATTCATTTCAAGTTCATTTGTTTTATTTTTATACTGCCCATACTTATCCAAATTATGCGATGAATCTAGTAACATATATGTACTGTAATTTTTTCATGACAGTGGAATAATTTATCATCATCTCCCCCTTTTCTATCTTTTATACTAGTAGCAAGAACACCATCTGAGAGGTGTTAATTTACCACATTCATAGATGATGGGATTTCAATTTCTATTATCATTATGAATTCAGGTCCTGAAAACATTATTGTTATGGATGAAACATATTATTATATATGTAATACATCCTATGTAAGTTTCTATAATACCTTTTTACAAATGGTATTATGTTATAAATAAAAATGAGTTTTTTGTAATCAAAACCCCAAATTTACCTGAAACAGTTATCATTAATGATATATATAATAACTCATCCTCATGCCATGTAAAAAAATTATATAAATGACCACTAACAAAAATGTATGATCATGAATATGAAAAATTCAATTTTTTATATTTAAATCCATTCCACATGAACTCTACTGACTTAGAACTAGTGAACCGATTATGAAAAAAATGGAAACGAATGCTACAGAATGATGAAATTCAAAATAATAACTTATCATCAAGGGAATAAATGAACTAAATATAAATATGAAATACTAAATACATGAATAATAGGTTATGAACCATTTTATTAATAAGTATAATCTCATCTTCCCGGAGCATAAGTTCAAAAGCATAACATGTGTGGAGTTAAGGTAAGGGTTTTCCACCCAAACATCCATTTCCCTTCGGGTTGCTTTCATTATCAAATTACCACAAAGAAATTATAATATATTATTATTCAATCATCATAAATTTTTTTTATTGTCATATATATGTACAAATATCATAATCCTTCTTTATTGTATTTATAGTTACATGTTTTAAAAGGTTCTTTCAAAATTGTTTCGGAAATTCAAGCCTGATTCAAGGGAATATCTCAACTTCTTACATATTTTCAAGGAAAATATATAATCTGTTTGTGGAAACCATTATATATATAATATCCCTTAGTTTATTTTGAAAATAATGACATAATTCACTTCTGGTTTTAGACAATTATTTTTCCAAAATAATTCTTCTTTTCAAAGTAAAAAATTATTTATTTCAAGAATTACATTAAGATTTTATAATAGTATATTCTTCTATTTCAACACTCTTACTAATTATTAAGTATTATTGGGATTAATACTTCATCGTATCATATATTATATTCAATTTAATGGTTTATGATTATTTTGGCTGTGGATGATCTATCTTTAAACCATTCACCGATTTACCCCGAATGGTTAGTGTTTATGCTTAATGTTCAGAGAAAGTTATTTGCATTTCATATATTAATTTCAATATGAATATACATGTTGTTTATGTTTATCCCCATTCATACGAGGAATTCATTAGACATAGTAATTGTCGGGTGGGGCTTGTTATAGCCCCTCAGTGAATCAGTAGGTCTCATGAGAAAAACTAAGGTCTTGGCACAAGGCCATGAGAAAATGATAATTTATGGTCCTGGCACAAGGCCTTGACGATATTGATATGTTGTCCCGCATTATGAATTCCCTCGTTATTAATATAGTTTTCATGGTTCATGTGGTTGTTAGACCTGTAGAATATACATGATTATGTTATGATATGGAAATATTTACTAAGCACATATTTCTACCATATTATGTTCATGTTTATTTTTAAAGGAATGTGTTATCAATCATTCACCATGTATAACGTTTATGTTATCTTACACTGTATATCATAACCATACAGAGAATTTTAGCTCACCTGATTATTATGTTTAATTTTCAAAAGAAAAGGATAATTTTATTATGAATGACATGTTGAAATAAGATAGGAGTTATAGAAGTTGTCTAAAGAATTTATATATTGTTTTTCATATGAAGTTGTAATGATAGACTTATGTATGTATCTTGATTCCAATAATACTAAACTACTTGGTCCATCAGGATGATTATTCCTTGTTTGTATACCAATGTAATCAATAAGGCACTGACTCTGGGATACTAGGTTCGAGTCCTTATTTTCCATGAGGACTTTATCATGTTTTGAGGGTGGATATTCAATATAATATCCTCTTAATTTGTTCCTCGTCCTAATTATCAATTTTTATGTGTTATTACTCTTCTCCCTTGGTCCTATAGATCTATTGTTCCATGTTTACTGTGTTTAAATTATGTTTTTTGGGATTTAAGAGTTATCTTGGAGGACCATGCATCTTTAAACATGTATGGAGTTGTTTCAGGTTTCTTTTGTCGAAATGCCTATGAGATTGAGGTAGAATTTACTTTTAATATCTCCATTAAATTTAATAATCTATGATTTATTATGTTTCGAAGCATCCTTATATATTAATTACTGAATAATGTTTTTTAGAAATTTATTTCTGGAAGGATATTTTTTGTCTTAATTATTGTGAGGTATATGGAATTTTTTTGGTTGGTTATGCACACTAGGAATTTGACATGTTTTCTTATTGGCTTGTTCAAGTGGTTTATGATATTTATAGAAAGGATTGGATGGAAAATGTATTTATGGAATTTAAAACTATGTTTTTGGTTTTATAAATGGGTTTCCAAATTGTTTTGTATTTGAAAGTAGTGTTTATTCGGTTCTTGTAAAATGGTTTGAAATGTGAATGTAGTGTGTTGGTTTCCTTTCGAATGTGGGTGATTACTAGAATGATGTTTGAGGACCATTTGGAAATTTTTTTAAATTTGGTTATCTTGAAAACTCTCATTGGATATTTCTATTTCCCCAGTTTTTTTGAATTTTGTGGGACGTCTATTATAAGATACTCCATAGAGATGAAATGGCTAAAAGATAAGAGATTTGTTCCATGGACTTACTAAGAGTGACTTGCTATGTTTGTTTCATGTGAGAGATGTATGTACATGTTATTGGATACTTGTATGGTGTTTGTTGGATCACCCAAACATTTTTCTTGACATGGGATCCTAGTACAACTAGCATATTTCCAATGAATGGTTTCTTCACAGGTTTACGATTTTTCTCTGGCTAGGGGGGCCATAATATGGACCTTGCTCTTCTTTAGGATAATTCCCCTCAATTAGGCCATGTTGGGTGTAATCAATAATGTGGGGGTGTTGATGTCATCTGGTGAGTCATTCCTTTTGGATGAGTCATATGTAAGTGTGTTCTAGATTCATCAACTGGGATCTTATGTTCTTCCTTTTCTTTAGCACTAATTTAACTGTGACAGTTGATTGAGATTCCTCATTTGTTGGTTACTCTTACATGTAATTGTTTCATTTCCATTGTATGTTATCATTACTATTACCTTATTTTATAGTGATATTATTTGATAAATGATATATTTTTTCCTTCAATGGTTTATGGAAAATATTTTACACTTTCCTTTTTTATTTTTATGAATAAAAACCTCCTCCATCTCCTTGAAAATGTTAATGTATGCTTCTTGGAAAAGAATATGGATTTTAATGGAATGCACTTATAAGACCATTTATTGTTTAAAAGTGAAAAATGTGTGTGAAATTCCTTGTTTTATATATTTAATTTCAAATTGAAAATCTTTGTTTTTTTATTTAATGGAAATGCATTAGGAATAGAATGTTAGGGCATGTCGTCTGAGTTTTGACACTCATGCCTATAGATCTTTCTTTGGTTAGATTCTTTTATAGGTTTCAGTTTTTTAGATATTCATGGGTTATGGCTGGTTTTTGTATTGGATATTAACCCTCAGGGTCCTAGGGAGACGTGATGGTCCTGATATTTGGTTGGGTTTCATTGTTCACTTCTATTGTATTTTCAATTTTGTATAATTGATGTTCATTTTGTAAAATATTGTTTACACGAGGAGGATAATTTTTTTGCTCTATTTTATTTATTTATATTTGGTGAAATTGTTCTCATGGATTCTATATTGATCATCCAACACTATTTTCCATCTAAGGAGGACCAGGTATACCTCTCGAGACTTATCTCAGGTTGACTTGGTTGACCAGTTCGGGGTCAACCCAAGTTGGTTCATGACAAGTTAACCTTATTTTATAATATAATTTATGAATTTTATAAATATATAATTAATTTGATTAAATAAAATTTACTGAAGTGGATGAAATTATTTTAAAATAAGGCCTTCAAGCGCAATGAAAAGTAGTATTTTGAATAATTCAATTTTCAAGTAAAATGTGACCTTATATTAAATATATTAATAGAAATCATCATTATTTTAATTAAAATTAAAATACATAGAAAAATAATCAATAAATTTTATTTTTATAATTCATCATTAGGGGTTATTTTATGTAATAAAACTGTAGGAACATTATGCACTTTTCAGATGTTTTAGAAAAATGCATATTAACCATAATAATAAAAATATACTAAAATTCAGTATATTGGTGATTTAAATGTAATTAATTGGATTATAAATAAATAAATAATACTTAAGTTTATTTTAAATAATATTAAAATAGTAAATACTCTTCTATATTCATAAATTTATCAAAATAAATTATTGTTTTATAAAAATATATTTTTTCAATATTTACTGAAAAATATACATTTATATGAGAAATAAGAAAATTCCACCCTTGGATTATTATTTTATGACGATTAAATAAATTATTTTCATTTTTTGAAAATATAATTTCTAAAATATATAATTTTTAATTTAAATATCTTCTCACAAAAGTAAATAATTAATATTTTTTAAAGAAATGTTTTTTAAATAGTGTTCTTATTTTTTATTCATTTATAAATGAATATATATTAATTAGAACCATTAAATTTAATTCATAATTTAATTCATCTTTTTAGTACCTAACAATTTAACGACTTGGTTATTAAAGTCATATTTAAATTATAATATTTTAATCATATGGCCTGATCTGTTTAACCTTAGTGTTTCATGTTGAATATGGTATCAAACATAGTTTTCCTTTAATATATCAAGGTGTTACACTATACCCCCTTAATCACTTAAATCCTCATGGTTTGAACATGTACTCATTAATCAAGGGATTCTCATTTGAAATTTCATTTTATGGAAAACCCACATCATACAAAGGGTTTATAGGACATTATATTAAAAGTGAGAAAGGAAAATATGATGTTCATCTGGAATTACACATGACTACGTTTCCTTGTTGGAGAACAATGATAGAAAATGAAAATATGGACATGGAAGAAAAATGTAAAAAATAATAGAGAGTAATATAGATTATTGATCACAAGTTATTGAATTATCAAGAGAAAGTTTAAAAACACAAAACCATAAATTAATGATGAATTAAAAGACAGTTGATTCACTGGATGTGATAGTAATATGATAATATTTTTATATTTAGATCCATCACCAAGATTTTAAGGATTCATTATCAATAAATTAAGTGAACACCAAAAATTATACTCACTTGACGTCTTATTAGTTTCATAAACAAAATCTCATTATTTCACTATGCTTTGATCAATTTCCACATAACTTATTACTATAAGGAATGAATATCCAATATATTTTTTCTGTTTCCAATGAATTAAAATTAACTACTAATGTATCAAAAGATCCATAAAAGAGTAATAAGAGACCCCTTTAATCTTTATTAATTCCATAATGGTAAGAACTAAATAATATAATACCGAAAATATATTTTAATATATTAATCTCCAATATTGAATAATAAAACCAATGTTTTTTTGAATGTTATCATCATAAATAAATAACAATATATCCTATGAATCAACGATAACATCTACATGAATGTAGGTTTTAACCACAATGATTATCTCATACTTATAAATTGAAATCTAATAAAACAAAATATAAGTCATCCTAAATAATCTTTAAAGTTAAAACAAAACGGTATATATATCATAATATAACAAAAAATTTCCCAAAATATCATTAATTATAAGACCCCAAACCCGAGATAATGCATTTCTGTGATTTAATTTTTTGTTTATTGAATGTTTCAAAAGAGTAGGATAGGTCTCAGGGGAGTTTTATTAGATTAGGGAATTGAAAAGATAAAAAATAAACTAATATTTTGTAGAAGAACGATTGGAGAATAGTTAATAATAACTATGTGACATAATTTTGTGGCATGTAGAATGGGTCTTTGTGATTAGTGAAATCATGTAGGGTGGCCTAAGAGATCGTGAAAATATGGATGCCTTTGGATAGTGGTGAACACATAGCCACCACACGATTTTTCAAATAAAGAGGGTGGCTAAGAAAACCGTTTATCTCAATTTCCTTATGAACATTGGGAGCCACATGGTTTGGAATACCACATGATCAAACCATTTTCCTTATTAAATGTGGGTGTTTTCATTTTACAATCAAAATATTACTTCTTTTTCCCCTAATTTTCCCACATTCAACCCATTAGGGTAATGGTGATGAACTAAGAGATCCTCCCTAATCTATTAATGATACTCTCTCATTTCATAGGAATTTAGAGTAGCATTGTGTGAAACTTAATGATCTAGGCAATACATCTACTCAGTTTCCTTCCATTATATAGAATATTCATTGAGGTTTTAACCTCTAATTCTGAATCTACAAACCCTTATTCTCTAAGGTGATCTTCTTCTTAGAGTGTGAGGCCATTTTAGTATGAATTGAGGGATATTTTTGGATGAGTGGTTGTCCACAATCATGAGGTTGGTGGTCTTAACGCTTTTTCCAATAGTCTTAATGTTAACATGTGAATATTAATTTTCATTTGTACCTCCTTATGATGTTTCTATATACATGGATAATAAAATAAGTTCTGGACCTAAAATTGAGGTGTGAGAACCTTAATAGACCTCGTTGGGTTCATTGATGAATCTATACTAGACTTAGGGCTTCCCATAGGGAATCCCAAACCATATAAAAGGGTGGAATGAAATTGTAAATGGTGGGATATGATAATTGGGATAGTAATTGGGATATACTGGTGAACTGGGTATATTATAATTTTTAAATGGATAATTGAAATGAATAAATGTTGGTTCATATAAATTTATAATTGGGTCTTGAAAGTGTTTAAAAATATGTGTTTTTTATTTCAACCTTGAGATGGTTTGTAATGAATGAAAATGATGTTGGAATGTGAATAATGTTTTAATGGATGGTTCTGCCCAATAAGTAATATAAAAAATGGGTTTTGTATTATATTCAAAATGATGACATAAAATGGGAGTTTGGTTTCCCTTTTTATGATATTTATCTAACAACTATTTTAAATGGTCTGAAATTTAAATGAATGCATTGGGGTTTGATTGAGTATCCAATTAGGAGATCAATATTTTAAAAGGGGAGTTCTAGATTATTTTATAAAGAATATTTTGGTTTTCTGTTTAATTCTATAAGAAAATGGTTGATTTTTATTTATTCCATGATTTGGTTTTAAGGGTCTATTGGGACATTGATAAATGGTACTATAATCTGGTATATGTGATAAGCTAGTAATGATTAATGTTCACGTGACAAGTTGTATGAGTGGGGTATTGAATTGATGCTCTACCACAATGTGTAATGCATTATTGATTCTCTATGACCCACCTAATTATTTTGTGAATAATCTTTTGGACTGAGGTTCAATATGATAGGGTCAGGATATATTAATTCTCTAGGAACCACTAATGTTTTTCTTGGATTAGGATGTCATATTGATGCTCTATTCTCATAAATATGGCATGGTTTGGGATTTCCGACCAATCCTCTATGCTCAAAAAAGTATTATCATGGTATGGTTACCTGAACTAATACACCATGGAACTTGGTTAATAGAATTTATTAATGAATTTACTTGAGAAATAAAAGAATATACACCCTTATCTAATTCTTAGGCAGTCGGTATATCCATAATGTGATAGTGGTATGGTTTATATAATGTACTATCAGGCATGAAATGGTTAATTGATAATTATTTAAATGTAAAAAATGATTTTATTATTGGTAAATTTGTTTATTTAACCTTGATTATGTTTATTAAAATTTTAATATATAGGATGTTTATTTATACACCATTTTTGGTGGCATACTGAGTTTTACTCAAACCCTTCTTGGGCTTCCACGACACATGTCAACCTAGGGAGATGCTACATGTTCTTTAGTACTAGTTCAAGGAAGTGGACTAGTGTTTGGTTGTAATTTTATTATGAGTGGGAGAATGGTATACCTAAAATAGGTTAGGAATAAGGTTTATATTAAAGTTAATTTATGGGTTTTCTATTTGTGGTTTTATTGGTATCGACTACCTGACATTTCATGTATTCATTATATTGTTATAAAATGTGTTACTTGGTAACTTGTTGGTTCTTCCATATGCTTTCCATTTAGAGTTCCAGCTGGTTGTTTCATGTTTTGATTTTATTTCAATTGATTCATCAAAATTATTATTGGTAATAACATACTCAATGTATCTCTATAGAATGACAGTTCTCGTCGGTAGTCATCGGCATACAGAGAGGTGTGCTTGAGGTTATGTGGTAACCCGTATTGGAGCACCATTTTCTATGGATCATTGTTTAGGGTCTTATAAATTGGTATAAGAGGTGGTTTTAGTAGTCTTACTATTTTTTAATGGTATATAATATATTATTATCTTGTCGAGACATGCTAATGAGCTCTTGTTTGGGTGCCTGTGGCCCCACGAATGATGGAACAACCAAGTTTCTATGGGTAGGGATTGATGTTCTGATAGGTTATTTTTATATCTTCTTTTTTATTTCAATGTCAAGTGGTGCACATGGGTGTGATGTCATTGATTTATCTACTTTTAACTCTTGGACTAGTATTGAGAGAGAGGGTGTGAAGATTCATTCATAATACATGGAACATAAGATTTATAGGCCATCCATATATTTCCAATGATTGATAGTTCCTCGTGATTCATATTTTAGTGGTGTACATTTATATATGTGGGTTTTCCTATTGATCTATGTTTCAATGGATTTTAATAAAAAGGTTTTCATATAATAATTTTTATACATATTGAATTTTTTAAAGGATATCCAATAAAAATGATTAGAAATGTGAATGTTTATCTTCAAAATGGTGAGATTAAATAAGAACAAGAAATGTGTAATGATGGATTCTTTAGGAAAAAGGGAAATGGGTATCTATAGTGTTGTTATTATACACAGTGTATTAGTGTATTGGTAAGTGAGAGTTCCCTAGTTTGTGACCTTGGTTATGGGTTGTAAAGATTTGTTGGGTTTTACTGTGTGGAAAAATAATATTTTCTTGGTGTCATTTGGTTGGGTTGTGGACTTGGGTTTGTCAGATACATTATGGTAATATAGATGTGGGGACTGTTGTTGGCTGGGACCTTGCGAGTTGTTTTTTATACCCTAGAGTGGGTATTTGGTCTCATAGTGATGATTTTTGTATGTGAGTATCCTTGGTGTGTCACCTAGAGTAAATGGTTTCTTTGTGTGTTAGAGAAAATGTGTTTCAGAACGGGGGGTATGAGATCCATTAATGAGAAAAAAAACCTGACAAGGTTTCATGTGTATGTATCAGAGGGAGAGATAATGTTCTTTATGAGACATGACTCTATTTTATGGAGTTGATATCGTTTTATTGTCTAGGATGGACAATGAGAGAGGTCAGTTGGGTTATCAGTGCTTTTTCTTGTGTGAGGCATATGACGATTTTTTTAGATTTTTTTAGTAAACACTAGATAGTAATGTCTAGTATGGGTTTGTCCTATAGAGATAAAAGAGTTGTTCCATGGTTTTGGAGATGCAACTTGAGTTCTCAGAATGTAATGGGGTTTTTGGGAAATAAATGGTAAGCTTGAGGAGATGTTATCCTTGGGTCGTAGGTTACCTTGAATGTGAAGCATGTGTGGCTACTTCAGAGTTGGAATATATTCATGTTGGGTGTCATCAAATTTTAGAAAATGGCATAGTTAAGCATTATTTCATTCCAATAGAAGCACCTGACAACTTGTGGTCTATTTCAATGGGTGTGGTCATTCAGGTACCTGACCCATTATTTTTAGAAATATTCGATGTGATGATCTATTATAACTCTATATAGATTATTTCTTTAGGTAATTGACACGTATGGAGAGGGGTGGTCCGGTTTTTATGCTGGTTTTTGTGGAAGGAAGGGTTATTTAAGGTAACATAAGAATTTTCACTAGTCAGATGAATCTGATTGAACATGATGCCTAGAATTTTTTTATAGGTAGGAATTGTTCCTAACTCTAATTTCATATGAATCATGTGATCTTGATTCAGGTTTAGCGAGTGACCATAGGATATTGTGTTTCCATGAGGGTTATAATGTTGTCCAGATATGGGAAAGTGCATTTTTTGAACGATTCCATTTGTTATACGTAAAAAGGTTTCATAGGATAAACACCTATCATTTTCTATGAGATAATAGTGGGAAGCTATGGATATGGGAGGCCATTTGGTTTTGAGTTGGTTGTGGTGGGTTTCATTAATGAAAACTTGTTGTACATCCAAACTCAATATGATAATTCCCCACATCTTGACATTTTTAGGGTACATAGAGAGAGAATTAGATATTCGAATGATACCCAAAATTTTATTCTAGTGGGATGAAGGGAATTATCGAAGGTTTCTCCCTTATAAATAGATAAAGGTGAATACATGTGGTGGGTGGTTCTCCACCGACCATCTCTAAATGAGGTTCATGGGGCTGTTTTGTGGTGGTAAATGAAGAAGGTTCCATTATTGGATTCTAAGAATCAGTGAATGTTAATATCTTTTTTTGCCACTATAGTGAGGGTGATATGGACATGACCACTTCATGGGATCTATAGTAATGAGGGAATTAACTATGGTGGTTGGAATTACTTGAGGAATTTTGTGATAGTGAAACTCTTATGTTGGGGAGTGATTTGTCGGTTGTAAATGTGAGGGGAAGACTGTGGGATGGAAGTGTTGGCATCATAATGATAATGAGGAATGTGCGGGGTATGTTTTTTATTCTTTTGAAGACGATGTGGGACCTGGTTTTGGTGTTTGATCAATTAATCATTGGCTTCAATATTGGAGAGGTTCTTAATGAAAAATGATGTCCATGGGTTACAATCATGTATGAAAGAAATAAAGCATGAAAATAGTTCATTGACAATCAGGGTTGTTGCTAGAACGTCCTTTAGAGTCTGGTATAGACTCTCATAAGTGTGTTTGGATGATATTTTAATGTATTTAAGTGTGGATGATACTTATAAAAATAATGTGGTGATGTTCAAACCCTAAATATTGGGAATTTTGTTGGAAGTGTCTAATGAAGATGGTTTGAGTGGACTGGGTAAATGGACTGGAGGTGGTTATTCATGTTCCACATATGGATGATGTTTAAGAGTGATGAGTGCATCTCAGATATTAAAAAAATTATGGTAAACCAATTTGTTCATAGTTCATGTTTGAATTGATGGGGAAATTCTGTTATGGGTGGTTTTGAGGGAATGTCTATATTTCAATTTTCGATGGTTTTTTCATAAACTTTTGGGTGTGGTTATTTGAAAAACGTGTCAAGTATGTTATGGAAGTTTGATTTGATGTTATAGTGGTCTTTTTTTATGGTTTATATTCCAACCACAAGATGTTATTGTCTTGGGGATATATCATATGGTGTTGAGAACTAGTATAGGAATGTTTTTGGTTGATGATGTGATTGGTGTATTATGTTAGATGGGCTTCTGTAGAGTTCATCATGGTGTTCAGTTTTGGAAACAAGTATTACCTAGGGTTTTTAATGGTTGGGTTTCTCGATAGGAAGATATTGATTTTGATTGCATTAAGTGGATTATAAGTGGAATGGGGATGTTGAGTCTTGATTTTCAGACTGACATATGTCGTGATTTGTGTTGGAAAATCACATGTTATTTTGGATGATTCTTGGTGCATTGAGATATTTGAGAGTCATGGAGAGAATCTGATTGAGGGTGTGGTGATTGGCTTCCCTTGGGTGGTTTATTTTGATTTTGATTTTTTCTCATTCCACAGTTCTGGTGGATTTTTCTTGTTTTTCTCATATGTCTCATACATTTGGTGCTAATATTGATGAGTTGAGGTTAATGTGTCATTTGAGGAACATATGGTTTTTTTGGAGGTCCACAATAGAAAAAATCTACAAGGAAGGTTTTATTCTTTGGTCCAAGTGTTGGGATGTCCCATATACGTTTAGGATGAAGCATGGGAGAGAAAGTCGATATGTGAGATAGTTTTTTGATCATTTTCCTTGGAGGATTATTGATGTTGTTGAATGTATCTTAAGGAATGGGTGTTATAAGGATCATATTTTTTAAGATCGAAAGCCTTATATAAGGCACATATTAGATCTAATTTTCATTTTATGTATTTTTTCTGGGGAGTAGGATTGGACATGGGAGTGTTTTGGTGGTTTGGGGAACAAAAATAATAAAAGTATCCAATATATGTTGAGGGAATGTTTGGAACATAGTTAGTAGTTACCATGAACCATTAATGTAAAACATGTATAAGGGGTGGGTACAATTAATGAAATTGTATATGGTGGACTAACAAACAATGAAACATGATCTCCCACTGGATAGTGGAAAAAACACAACCACCACATGGTTTGGGGAACTGTGTAGGTGGCCAGAAAAACTATACAACTTGGATTCATCATAGGGAGAATGAACCACATGGTTGGAGAATAGTTTGGAAAACAAGGCGGCCAAACCATGCACCTCATAAAAAGTTATGGTTGTACCATTTTCCCACCACATATTATTTATGCCTCCCTTGATTTTCTTCTCGATTAAACTCCCCATATAATGGGTTATGAGCCAAGATATCCTACCCTCATCATATAAGATTCTCCCTCATTTATTAGGAATTCGGGGTGTTTTTCAGTGCAAATCAATGAAATGGGTATGTCATCGACACTATTTCCTTATATTATTGGGAATATTAAGGGAATATTATTTCCCCTCTATATGAATCTTTAAACACTTATTTTCCAGGGTGTTCTTAATTTTATAATTTGAGGATTCTTTAGCTTGAATCAATGATTTTTTGAATGACCAGTTGTATATTAGCATGAGGTATGTGGTTTTAAATCTTATTCCCATAGTCATGATGTTCAAATGTGTATGTTTTTTTTCATTATATTTGGTTTTTATGTTTATACATCCTTGGATAGGGAAAGTAGTTTATGACCTTAAATTAAGGCATGAGACCCTTCATATACATAATTGGTTTTTGATGAATTATGATCCGGCCTAGGACTACCAATGAGGTAAACCAAACCGTTGAAAATTTTGAAATGAATTATAAGTGATGGGATGGGATAATTGGAATAATGGACTAGATATAGTGGTTAATCAGGAATGTGGGAAATTTTAAAGGGATTACTGAAATGATTAAATTTGGGTTTTGTGAAATACTTTAAAGGCTCTTGAATTGGTTTAAAAATGTGTGTTCATAATTTCCACCAGATGATGGTTCATTAATAATATATCATGATATCAACTTAATAATAATCGAAGTATATACCTCTCTAATCATAAACCATCTTTGTTTCTCAAAATCACTTAATCTTACATCATATATAGTGTTAACATGATTCATATTGGTTCCAACCATTGACTAAAACCACAAAAAATAGTATGAGAAATAATAGTAATTGTGGTAAACAAAAATAATGGAAAATCATTTAGAGGATGTCTAAATCATGACATATTTTTTCAATCAATGAAAACTTAGGCTTATCTTAGTTCATTAATTTCCATCATCAATTAAAATCCATCATTATGGTTCATAATGATTTTTTTAATTTCCAAGGATTTTCCCCTAGGATTATCAAACTAGGTGTGTAGAAAGACCCATTATCATGAAACATGTGATTATTGAGTCAAATACCAATCCTAAATTTTAATATTTATTACCAATAGGTACAAATGTTCTATATTCACATCCTCATGTTGTATTCGCATTAGGATTTAATTACTTGGAACCCACTCACTCTAGAATTTACCAATATTGTAAGATATTTTTAAAAAAATTATCATTATCCTTATAATTTCACCTATGGTTCTACTAAATTATTCTAGTAAAGATCCCAAAAAATAACTAGTCCTCTCTCTAATACCAACTATAGTTACCCAATCCTTTTATACATATTGTTACATGACTATTAAACATAAATATTTTTAATACAAAAGAATGATCCAAAAGGCCTTGTGTCTTTGAAAGATTGGGTTAATAATAAATCAAGGTGAAACAAATATAAAATTTATTTATTTTATTATCCATAATGAGCTTCTAAATCATTTTGAGATCCTAAAACTGCATGGATTAACTTGGGGAATACATTGAAAAATTGGGTGATCTAAAAATTACTATAAGGGAATAAAAATGACAGGCAACCACAATGTCTGATTCAATGAAATAACATTATATCTCTTAAGAGTGGGTTCCAGAGTAATCAAATAAAAGAATATTATAATGGAAAGAGTGTCATCGTATCATAGTTACATACAAAATGTTTTGGTAATAATGTACATGAATTAAACATGATTCAATGCTAACTATCTATAAAATATCATGTGGAAGAAAAATACCAAAAATGGATTAGTTTTACTCTATAATCAAATATATGATGTCTCATAAGACTGAAAAATTACCAAATTCATTAGAATGATATATAATTGTAGGCATAACTATCATATTCATTTAATATTCACTAATTTGTGTGCCACATTAGGAAACCAATCATATATAGTGAACATAATAATTACCCTACAAAATAAAATGGGTTTCAAAGTGTTTCCTCATATAATAATAAAAATATATTTCCTAATGAAGTAATATAAGAAATGATCAAAAAGAATGAATTACCCTATCAATGGAAGGGAGAGTGAGCTAGTTATAATTGTAGAAAACATATATATAATGAATCCAAAATAATTCTATTATATTAATGGTTTTTTGCGATTACGAATAAATAAACATATAAAAGTATAAAGAATAATCTCGAGGAAAATAACATATCCTCTTTTAAACCAAGTTTTTAAATATTAAAAATTCACAAAATATTATGGAAATAATTTTCATTGAAAATAACCTTGGTAACATAGAAATTATGATTCAAATAATATAATGGTTATGGTGATAGGTAATTTAATATAAACTAAATATTTTAAAAAATTATTCATTTCACACTTGTGTAAGAAGTAAAAAAGTACCTCATTTAGAAAAAAATAAGAGTCATTTAAAACTGTTTAAAAAAATAAACATGTTTTAAAAGTACATTAATCAATAGTAGAATAATAATAATGTTTTTTAATATTCTTTAATAAAACATGGATGTGAAATAGAAAGGGTTTTAGATCTAAGATAGAAATAAAGTCGATTTTCCTTAATAACATTTAATCAATAATTTTATGTACTAAATAAATAAAAATTGAACTATTACATGAAATGTTCTTAAATAACTAAAGTAGAATAAAATTAAAGTGTTTTATTTGATAATAATCAAATAATTTCATTCAATGGAAATACAAGGATAAAAAATTCCGATTAAATTGAGATTGATGTATAAAACCTTACCACCATGGTAAAATTTGAATCATAGCCTCAATTAATGAAGTAAGTGAATTAAAACATAAAAACATTGAGTATTTAATTATTCAAGATATAATTTATAATTGTTCATAATATAAACTATATATATGCAACTATATTCAAAAAACAATACGTTTCTAAAAGAATATATATTTGAGAGAGTATCCTTTACATTGATTCCATATTTTTTGCGTATGTCTGTTATCTTTTATATAATAAAAATTTAAATTTTATTTCATAATAACCATTTTAACGTCTAATTAATTACACTTAAAATTTTAAATAATTTATTTTATCGATTAATTTAATCACATAACAAGTTATGTCCACATTGGATGTTTTTAGGACACTATATTTATTATTGAAAATGGAATTGGTGTGTTGAAAATGGTACAAGAAGTTATTATTAAATCATATCCATAATAATAATCATGATATAATTATTATTTTTATAAATCAGTTATTTTTTAATAACGAACCATGAAATATGATTTTGAAAAATATACTATGCTATAATTATGGAGATGACAAGCCACACATAAACCTAATTAACATTTCCATTTTACGATATCGTGATGGAAGGAAATTTAGTGTTATTTCATTTTTATATATCGACAATTATATCATAAATAACATATTATTATTTTAAATAAAAAACATATACCCTCAATGTGATGTAGTGATAAAAAATGATTTTCATTGCATTGTGTGGTGGTATTATGTAGTACATTCAAACAATGTCATCATTTTTCAATGGTTGGTAAGGTAAATATTAATTTGATATAATATTTTTCGGTAAATTTTAATATTTCATAATTATCATATGTAATCATTAAATAATTAAATCATTAATGGTCGTGAGAGGTGATGATGGAAAATGCGTTACTTAGGTTTGAGAGGCGGTAGTCCACCGTAAACACGAATGATGATTTCATTTACCATTTGATGGAAGTGAAGATTGGTTTATGTTATGGAATTAACCTGCTAAAATATTCTCATATGGGATATAAATATTTTATAACATCATCATGACTGAGTAATATTTTATTGAGGAGGAAGAAGTATAAGAAAGATGCTTGGTTAAGAACGATACATATTCATTAGACAATCTCAATAGGATTATACCTAAATCCCGAATAGATTGGATTTATTATAAAAAAACATGGACTATAGGTAGTTTTTATAGATTTAATTACTTCATTTGAGTATATAATATATAAATAAATTGGTTTGAAAGTGTTCAAAGGATGGGAGATGCAGTGCCCTTTTAGAAGGGAGGTGGTGTGACATTCCCCCAAATACGTAAAACTATTCAATAATAAAAAGTATCTGTCAAAACATGATACCAAAAAATTTAAAAATAAAGTAGTTTATGTGATATAATTACAATAAATGAATTTAAAAATGTGATTAAACAGATTTTAAACATGTCAACCTCTTTTCTTCTATGGTTAATCACTTTTATCATTTTATTCTTTTACATCGATAACTATTTATTTGATGTTTTTACTATTCATTATGATGAAAAATTATGTTAAAATAAATAAATATTATATATTATTCTGATTATAAATATCGAATCAATTTTATAAAATTATATTTCTTATAATTGGTAGACATTAATTTAAAATAAACCAGACGAAAATAAATTTTCCGAAAAAATATTTTCCAACAAAAATATAATCTTATAATAAATGTAAGAATATAAATAATAATTATATGAATTTAAAATATATATATATATATATATATTATATTAATTTCTATTTAATGATTCAAAATATTTTGTTATTTGAACTTTTTATAATGGAGGAACATTATCATCATTAAAATAGGTTTTAGAAAAATGTGTTTTTAAGCATAAAAATAAAATTATAAAACATTTAGACTAAAGTTGAGTAAAAGAAAATTAATTTAATTATATGTAACTAAATAATAATTATTTTAATTATAAATAAAAACTATATAATAATCGTACTTGAAATTTTTTAAATTACTAAATTAAATTAATTTTTTACAAAAAAAAACAGAATTTTCCATTATTCATAGAAGAATAAATATTTTTTGAAAAATTACAAAGGTTGACCCCATGTTAATACTAATTTTATAATTTAAAAATGGTGTTTATTTTATAAAATAAAATATCATAAATATAATAAAATTATTTATAATATTTAACATAAATAATCATTTTGGAAATAAATGTTTTTATTAAAATTTGAATGTTTATTTCAAAAGAATTTAGAAATACATTTATATATTTTAGAAAATATATTTACATTTTATTTATTAGTTAATCATATTAATTCCGACTAATATAATTACAACATTATAAATTTTTGATTTAAATAATTATATTTCAACAATATGTCACAGTTTATTCTAGTGTTGCATGTTGTATATGCTAACAAAAATAATTTTATTTTAAAATATTAGGGTGATATAGTTTCTGATATTATGAATGTTTTATGATCAATTTTCATAATAATTTGTAGATTATGTGATATCCGGGACCTATATGTCCCTCTAATGAATTAGATAATGACGGACAACTCATGAGTTAATTATGTTATGCATAACCTAATTTTCATATTCACAATGTTATGCATGGACCTTATTTAATGTCCCTACGATAATGAGTGGATATGATTTTATGAACATATGATTTTCAATATACCAGATTTCATGTTTATAAGGTTACGTGTGGACCTGATTTTATATCTATAAGTTTATGCAATTGACTGATTTCATGTTTTTATCTTAATGAGTTAACATGTTTTTTTATACATGTTTATAATGTTAAAAGGTTTTGTGAATACCAGAAATATATGTCTCAGGACAATATTTTGTTCAATTGGAACATTCTATATTATTACACTATGATTCATGACATATAAAACATCATGAATTAAGAGATGACTCAATTTTATGATATATGATATGTAGCGCATGGTTATTGATTATTTTTCTCATGTTGTCATAAACTTATATTCATATTAAGTTGATATCTTCCATTTTCACAATTGATGAGTATTTGAGATCATAATTTATCATGATTCCATTCACTTGTATGGGGGTAAATTTATTATATATTATCTGTCTAAGAAGGGATCGAGTTAAGAAGAACTTATATGGAAAAGATGCAGATCACTTAGGAACCAGTTGTTTATGTGTCATAGTTTCTAATAGAACTCTAACTGTCTTATTTTGGATTGGATAATTATTTAATTATGTTCATATTAATCAAATAATATGTAATATCTTTATATGATTTGTTTGATTATTTATAATCAAAGCTTATATTAAGCATCTATATTTCTATATAATCCATAATGAAATCGACCACTCTAGAAGCATTATGTTTGGAGTAATAAGCATTATTAAATGCTTAGTGTTGGCATTTAAATAAACTTCTATTGTAAGGAGAGTTCGAAACCATCCTGGTTTTTATGAAATATATATTTTTTGAATAATTTACTTCTTTGATAGCTTATTTTAAACGCAACAATAAATTTTCATGAACCACAATACACTATTAATATTATTATATAAACATGATTTTTAGAACCAAGTATTTAGACCTAAAAGTATGAATTGTAATAACAATGTTTTAAAATATAATTATAATGGTTTTATATAAAAGAATTTATTTGATAAAACTACATAACTTTTAGTAATGCGTTTTTATGTTTCAAAAATAATATTTTATCAAAAAAAGATATTTTATATTGTGATGAAATAAAAATAGTAATTTAAAAAAAACCAAAAACTATTTTTGATATTAAAATTAATTTTTGGAATTAAAATTTTATAATTATATTTTTACATTTTTTCATAATTTTTATTAGAATTTTCCGAAAAGATTATTTTTTTGATGAATAATAAAAATTACATATATTTACTAAATATTTCCCTTGAGGTTAAAGCATTTAAAAAGTTACATATTTTTTAAAAATCTTATAAATGTAAATTTAGTTAAAATATTATATTAATAATCTAATTTAGATCCTTGGAATGAAATTCATATTGATGTTTTATATTAAAACATTTTATAATTGTGAATATTTTCTTTTCGGAATACCACCTTTTAATCTCATATAATGGTTCATGTTTAAATACAAAATATCCACTACATTGTATTGAATTTAAAAAATTTCTACCATAGATAGAATTAAAATAATTAATATTATATTATAAGAACAACATAATTTATTGCCAAAAGGAATAGTAAAAATACTAATAAATAATTACTGATGTTAAAGTTTAAACGAGTTTATCAGGGACTATGGGATAAACTAAAAATATAAGGGTACAGTTTGTAATAAAACACATCAAAATCCTACTATATGGACATAATTAACCTTTTTTCTATCCCAGGATTGAATATAATGACATTTGGAATCATTTTTCTTTGGAATGAATTTACCATTTTGGATTCTTTTATGAAATTCCATTTAATTTCCTTGTGGGTTTCTTTCCCCACTTATTAAAGGACCTTCCCAATACTCTTCTTTTAAAACATAAAAATAAAATCATGGATAGATAATATCTATCTTAGCATATTCCTTAATTATCTCCCCACACACTATAGGATTTATTTTTATTCGTAACCCCTCCTAAGAAGGATTTATTTGTAAACCAAAAGTGGTTCTATAATGAATATTTATAGTCATTAACTATGGATTTTCTTATTATTTGTTTACTATAAGCACTAAAATATTATTTACCATGATTATATAATAAAATAATTATCTACCATATACTTTTATGTTATTATATTAATTCAATGACCTATTTCTTTCTCATATTCCACCATTTGGGAAATGAGACTGTCAATTCTTTGTAGGAAGGACTACCACCTAGTGAAGTGATATGATTATTTTTCTCAATTAAACATTACATGGATGGTAATAAGGTTTAATTTAATTAATATATGATATATATATATATGAAATAATAATTAATTTTTAATGGTGTTATATTATTTAGCATCATTTAGTTGTATCTGTCATGAAAATGGAAACAACATTCATGTGAACGTACGACCTACAATATCCATGAGTGGTGTATTTCATATTATATATCTAAATTTTATGGATTAATATAGATAAATATATAATTAATATATATTATATTTATATAAATTTTAATATTATTTATATTGTGTAACTGTGAGCAATATAATATCATTGAAAATAAAAAACAAAAGCATACATTGAAAATGAAGTAACTATTACTCATATTGTTATTTTAACAAGGAAATTATAAAAAAACAGAAAATGAAATGATATAATTGAATAATATATGGTTATATTTATTAATATGGCTGAATAATTGTTTTTAGTAAGCCTATATTTGTTATATAGGTAGTTAGAACAAGTATGAAAGATGTCGATATAGAATGTTTGGGATCTTCCTCTCAATTCTCTTTCTGTGAGACATAATCCATATTAACCACTTGATTATTTAGTGTGGTGAATATAATTATTCTGAATTTACTTTATGATTATTGTTATTAAAATTATGATAATTTATATTTTTCATATATGTCTTTTTATTTCATGGGGATTTTGAATTCAATGGTACCAAAGTGGTAAAATATTATGTTATAGTCCCTCTATTTATTGTGATTTTTAATATTATGTTTTCAATGATGATATCTTAATATATATATCTCCATAAACTAATTAATTTAATTCTCATGTGGTTATTTTTTGATAATACATGTTTTACATTCAATTTTCTCTCTTTATTTACTCGTGAGATCAAAAATATGTTCGAAGGAAAAAATTATTTTATTTTTCAGTACGGTTGAAAATTAATTTATCAATGTATATGTATTCTAAAAATTTCTTAAACAAATATTGTACTATGATACAATGATATTTTAATGTCTTTTTGACGCATTCATGAATTTTTACGAAATGGGATAAAAAATCATATTGAAATTTTCCAAATGATGTCCATTCAATAAATTTTATCATAAATGTGAAAAAGTAATTATTTTTTAATGTGTACAACATGAAAAAAATTCCTCTATCGTGACTAATGAATTATTTTATAAGTAATTTTAAAATTTCCAACATTTTATCGAATACAATGATTTTGAAAATTTTTAATAAATTTTTAGTTTTAAAATGTGATTTATGAAGTGGAGATGCTATTTTAATCATGAAATCTTCCAACAGATATTTCAAAATAATTTTCAATATAAGATGAAAACATTTTATTTTATAGATGATTTAATTGGGATATAAAATAAGGATACTGTTCTTATTATTTATTCAAATGATTTATGATTATTAGGTAGAAATTTTTATGGACCCCATTCCTTTTACAAAATTTATTATAATATACTAAAATACTTATAAAAACCATTTTTTATAATTTATGATTTGAGGAATGTTTTATGATGTCATGGAACACATATGTATACTTTAAAATATTTCATAGGTGTTACCTATATATAAAAAAATTATTGGGTATAGATTTATATGTCATTATATAATAATGAAAAATCAGTCAATGAGATAAATCCAAAATGAGAAACAAGATGAGGGGCGTGATCCCGATATTGAAATAGGTGATGAGGCACAATCCACTATGTTTGATGGTCTACGTAGTTAACATTGAAAAATGAAATGGGTTTTATACCTATATTGGTGCAATAATTTACTAACTTCATCTTTTGGTTCATGAATTATAATGACTTCAAACTCTAATGAATAAGGTATTTTTTTAATGACACTACTTTATTTCATGAATAATTTTTTTTGAAATATCAAATGTTGGGTATAATATTTTTAGGTTATGTACATGGTCTAATTCCCTTACACTTATCGTATTCACTGA
Organism: Viscum album; assembly: GCA_963277665.1. Taxonomy (NCBI): domain Eukaryota; kingdom Viridiplantae; phylum Streptophyta; class Magnoliopsida; order Santalales; family Viscaceae; genus Viscum; species Viscum album. Next base: position 162,764,950 of record OY728147.1, read on the forward strand.
ATTGATCACAGAATGATATCTACCATTATTACCCTTAATGTGAATATGATGGCACCATTTGTTGGGTTTCCTTACCACATGATATGTAGAAAGTTTTTAAGTAGGGTATTTTATGAATAGTTGAAAAGGGGAAGGTATTTATGGGATATGTTGATGATAATTCATTAAGTAAAAAGACTATATCTATAGTCTCCAAAAACATTAATTCATTACATTCCACGATCATGTGTTTGTGAAATTTGATGAATTTATATATAAAAAGATGTGATATATATATATATATATATCAAAATTTGGGGTCGTTCTAGTTTATATCATATCAATAATTATTTAAACTTTATAAAATATGATGATTAAACATTAGTGAGAAACCAAGTATAAGACTATTTGTAGGATAACATAATAATGTTTTGTTAAAGAATAGATCATGTGGTTTACCTTATAATAAATACAAAACTATATAATAAAAATGGACATGGTTCTCTCATAGATGTACCTATGTTTAGTAAATTGGAAAAGGCATGCCGAGCATGAAAAATGAATTACCCAGTACATATCAATGGGCATTACTATGAACCATGTTTTACACTCTGGGGTGATACACATTAGTTAATTTATATTTTCATAACAAACCATTATAAAGTATTTTAATAGATGATGATAATGTTTTAAATAGTTTAAACATAAGTTTTTTATTCTAAAAAACATGTCTTGATTTAGGAAAAAAATATATAATTTTTTATGACTATGTGTTTTCTCACTCTGATTAGTCTTTTTTACAATATGCATTTTATCCTCATTCAATGGCTATAACATGAAAGAACCATAATGTTGATGAATGTTATGGAAAATGAAATGATTTTCACCTATGAAACCATATGGTATGGGAGGTATGATAAAAAAAAATTGTTAACAATAATCATAAAACATTTTTAGTCAATGAATCTTTCAAGGATTCCAAACAATCTTAATAGAGAACAAGTTCTGTTGATTCTATCATGAGACAATATCCACCCACTGTTTGTGGGTCTTAAGATCTACTAGTGGTTGAGAGATGGAACCACAAAATTAAAAAATATTTTATTTTCTTATATTCTTGAAACATGTTATGGTTTTCCACGATATGATTCTTTTAGAAGGTGTACTGATTCAATAGTGGGACATTTTGAAGAATACAAGGAAATATGAAGAGATTGAGTCTATGGAATGGGATATGATTATGTGGGAATTAAACAATAATTACGTCCCTCATATTCTATGTACAAATATGAATAAGTAATTCATTGATATTATCTAAAAGGATAACAAATCTATTTGTACCTTTGAGGATAATTTTACAAGTATTGGAAGGTATTCTTTTGCTGTAGTCAACACCCTTAAAAGAAAAATTAATCAGTTATTTAGTCAATTAAAACTAAATCTATAAATGGAATTATCCAAAACTGACATTATTAGATATTAATTAAATAAATGATATTCACTCAATGAAGAAATTGAAATTTTGGATTCCCACAATTGCCATGTATTCAATAACAAAATAAAGACCAAGTCTCATTAAAACTCGAATAAATCACATGGTGGAATGAAATTCCATCCATCAAAATGCCATAGAAGTTAGATAAAACATAAAGTGGATTATTTTAATTGAACGATGGGTTCTTTAATTTTTTTGTGGGGGTCATAAATCCGATGAATGTTGAAATTTAATGAATGGGACAATTAATGTAATGTAGTAGAATAAGATTCAAACTAATGAACCACTCACCCTCTAAATTATCAAACTAAATGTGTATCTGAATTATGACCAGAAGTGCATGGAATCAGAAAATTTTGATGATCAGTGTGAACAAAATCTTAATCCTAAAGAGAAAAGAAAATATCATGTGATCATGGGTGATAAACCGAGTTATGATAATGATACGATGAACAATTCATTTTTCATCCACTCAATAATGGAGACTGTATTATTTTATTTTTATTAAATCTCTATATAATATATAAGGAATTTACATAGTGTATTAAACTACCACCTTAGTGATTAGATTCTTTCTTCCAATGAAAACCATTTGTGACCAACCTGTTTATTACATGGTGTTGAAATGTGGGAAATAACTGTTGTTGGTTATAATGTTTTCAAATGTATTCCAATAGGTTTTTTTCTTAGATCAAGAAGCGACTAACAACTCTATCACCACAAACACTCTTGGATATTATTTTCAAAGGCATGTGTTCATTTTGGAACATGGCCATTGACACATAAGAACTCACATTGGTCTAGTGGAAAAGAAGTGATACTCATAACAGCCATTTGGGTAGGAAACATTTCTTATTCCATGACACGCTTAAAGATTTAATATATGATCGAGAATAATTTTTTGCATTCCCATGTATGTATACATGCATTACCAATGAGATAGTGATCAATAAAGAATAAATATGGGTTTAAAATAATCTCTAAATATAAATATTTCTTTATCGATTGAGGGATATGTATGTATTCTAGTTTCTATACCAATGGTATTATTTTATAGATGAATTAGAGATTCCTTATAAATTTATTAGGATGATGCTTGTTTGAGGTCACCTTGTCAGGTGCTCTAGATAAAACTGTCATCTAGAGAGATGGAAGTTGTTTTAAATTTGGGATTGAACCCATATAATGGGATTCCTAAAAATCCTCTAGAATGGAATTAGAATCCACATAGTCTGGTGACACATAACACTAAACATCCCCTTTTAAGGTCTTGTGATACTGGCCCAACAATGTAGGTCACTGAAATGCAGCATCGAGTCTAGGAAAAAGATGTATAGTCAATTTATTGGTCTCATATATAAACATTAGATTCCTAAGGGTCCTGAAAGAGATGCGGCCTCCTAGTTGGATACGAAACTACTAGAAATATGGAAGAGAGAGAATTTAGGTGTTTGGTTTGAACAACAGTTAGAATCATTACATATCCCAATTTTTTAGGAATAAAATCCCACATAGTTCATTTGTTTGGTGCATACATTTATAGATAATTCCCATTTGAGAGAACATGATTGGGGATTATACACATAATTGACATGTTTGAATGTTTGGGATCTTGTGAATGTAATGATCTGCACTAATGTCTAATCCCACATGAGACATGATTATTTTGAGAAACAAGACGAAGTAGTAGATTTTATGATCACACAACCCACTCTGTTCACTACTTGATAGATGTTGAATCCCAAAGGGAGATATAGAGGTATTTTAGTGTGCATGTCACCTATTTTATATTTATAACTGGGATAGTAATATAGGTGGAAATATTTGGTTACATCTCATGGCAGAGGAGAAGAAGATAAAAAGTGTTTCCTCCTACAAGAAAGGCATGGGGCTTACTGTAGGTGGTTTTCATTAAAATGTTTAATTGGGGGAAGGGTATCAATCACAATATAAGGGAAAGAAAAGTGTGATCCTTACCCTCATCACTTTAAATAGGGAGGTTTACATGATCACCCTATGTTTAGGGCTCTCGTTACCATGGTAATGAAGATCTGAAAACATTTTGATGCTCTGCCTTTTTGTGTAGGTTACACACGTAAATCCACTTACCATGGGCGTGTAAACCTTGATAAAAAATGATGTTCCTGATGATCCAATCATACGTATCGGACATCTTTGGAATATGTGTCAGACTGATGTCATTAGAATCCATCGTAGAGGGTCCAATATGGGACCCGATTACATTACATAAGGGAGTGTAATGAAGTAGGAGTAGAATTCCATATGATTCCCCATTCCATGTATTATTTTATTAGGTGGGATGGTTTACCTCTTCATATTATATTTTTATGTTGGTGATGGTAATTTTTACATAGAATTATACAATACAGACATAGGTTCCATTAATGTGGGGATAGGTTCCACTTACATGAGGATAGGTTCAACCCGCATAGCGTGTTTCAACATGGGTCCAAGGTCCACCTTGTAGTACTTTTCTACCCCATTAAGGGTTCCACCCACATAGAGATGTTCTATGTAGAGTGATCATCCAAAAAGGGGACATTCATTTATTCCCCATAGAATTGTGTTCATAATTGGGTTTTTAGTTCATAGATAATTGGATAGTTTATTATTTTTTCCTCATTACTATGAATGTTATTTTTACATGCAATGAATGTATATTTCTCTTGATTGGTCTGAAAGGATTCACGTTTCATGTCTCCTCGTTAGTTATCTCCTTCAAAATTCTATGTCTGCTACCCTCTTTTGGATCCACTTAGTGTATTTTCAAATAAGAAAAGAGTGACTAGATACCAGAATAGATGATAATTTATTGTGGCTAATAGGCATTATTTCTTGAGATCTAAGGAGGATTCCTTAGCCTAAGAATTATTTCATACATGGGGGAAGTTATTTGTGAGCATGTAAATCACCATCCAACCCCATAAATGAATTTTTTTTCATTTACAAATGCAATCAATACATCTTATCATGTGAACTATTATGTTTTTGGGTGTGGTCATTCATAGCGGATAAAATCACCGCATATCCCCACAAATGATTTTTTTTTCATTTTTGGGCATAGGTGGTACCATTTAATTTCGTGAACTATTTTGGTTTGGGTGCTTCGTGAAGTGAAAAAATTCTTTATAGAGTGGTGGTTTACAAAGAAATTTTCATTTCATGGAATCAAAACGTCCTTCCTATAACTCCCCCATTAAAATTCCCCCTTCAAAAACATCATCATATTATTTATTATCCATTTCCTAATTAATGGAACTCTTTTATTCGTATTTACATATTTTCAGGGACCAAAAAAATTCACTCATCGAAATGGGTTCAAAATGGGACAAATATGATTCTATTTTTAGGTCTAATTCAATCACATTTTACATCAATTTGAATTATTAAATGTGGAACACAAGAGGGTACCAAACCTCTAAATAGTGGGGCAACTAATTTTCTCTCTACCAGTTTTGTCTGAAATCTATGCATTATTCTGTTTACAGATCACTCCCTTCATCCGCATAACACCTCCATTGAAGAATCCTTATCCAATAACTTAATTCATTCACCTATGAGTGGTAAATTTTTACCTTTCAAATATTGGTTAGATACATAGTGGATAGAACATCTCACAGGATGACTTCTTGCAGGTCGATGCTTCCTTGGACAACATCTTGTGGGCTAGTGCTTTGCATGTTGACGCTTCGTGTACTGACTCTTCGTGGGATGATGCTTCTTGGGTGCGGAGGATCCTAGTGAGATATTGATTTATAGGCCAAAACTTCATGAACTAATTGTTCACATGGATTTATAATTTTCCACTTTTTGTAAAAAAATAACTAATCTACTTCTGGATTTTGATGTAGAAAAATAGGATCGAAATTTACAGGCTTCTTCCCCATCTACTGCTGCTACTCCCTCATCTACTGATGAATGGATAAATTATAGGATCAATCATGTTTACAATAATGATAAACCAATTACCAACCAACTTCATCAACTCCAAGCAGGACTTTTGATCATTGGTTAAAGTGGCTATACAATCTCAGATAGGTTTTATCTTTTTGGATTTAGGCTACCATCTGATGATAGGATTCCATCACCCTATACAATAAGTAAACCAATGTCCTGGATAATTGAAAATAGAAATATTACCCTAGAAAATATCTTGGAATAGGAGAAATTCTTTCAGGTAACCCATGCTATCAAGAATGTTTTGAATTACACTCATCGGTCGATGGAGGGAACCTTGCTAGTGCTAGTTGATAAATTACACAATACTAAAGCATCAACAAGATTGACAATAAAAAAAGAGAAATTGGGGTGCTCATAGAAATTTACCCTTCTCCCTAGGAGCTCATTCACCTTGGATTGCTGGTGAAATTTTTTGGTTGTCCAAACTGGTGAGGAATATAAAATTATGTTCAATGACCTAGGTATATATGAGGTGGTTTTGGAATCATAGACCATATCTCACAAAAATAAAAAAATTATACCATTTCTATTTAGAAGTTGGATCCTTGACACCAAAAAATATCACTATGTTCATAGTGAGGTTGAGATTAGTATTTTGGACTTCTACTTTATTTCAAGGATTGCCATCATTGGTGATTTTTATGATGTGTTACTTACACCCCCTTTACCCTAAGACAATGCAGAGAGGCCCCCCCTCTGAAAAAGAAACTCAATGAGAAGTTGACTGACCTAATAAAGGTTGATTCTTTCCTGGATCAAGGCATTAAATTTTGTGATTGGATTACTAAATTTCTTATATTATGTGGACATGATCCCCAGAAATAGAGACTGAGGGATTTTCCTACTATTGAGACCTAATGTTATACTGGTGCCTATATGCCTATGATTGAGGAGGGCCAGTTCAACATGCAGGGAAGGAAGATAATTCCTAATAAGATCTATCTATTCATATTAGTATCCTTTCATTCCAAGTTTCTGAGTAGTTTGAAATTTCATATGAATTATTATAGTTCTGGGGTAAGAGTCATGACTTTTTATAATAGAAGATCAATTTTCCACTAGCTAGTGTATTAATCTTTTTGTCCCAGTGCTAATGAAAATTACCATTTTTGTGGAGTATTCGTGTAGTGAGGCCAACAAAATGTATTTTGGGTCCTTTCCAGTTTATATGGGGATGGGTAACATCCCATCTGGAAGGATACATACATAATAAAAACCAATAGACCCTGAATTCTACCATCTAACCTTAGCTCTGAAAAATAAGTTGGTTAATTCAATCAGACTATGGTGGGAGGGAAAAATGTACTAACTCAAAAATCATGATCATTTTACTTATTATCCCTATATTCCCCATTTCTATAATGTAGTAAATCATGGATCTGGGGACTTCACGAGTAATGGATATCTTATCCCTTTGAGAGAAAGAATCATGGTTTCCAAGATTGATGGGGAACTTATATGTGAAGGGTATGAACCCTGCATATTATCATTCCAGTTCAATTGTTTCTAGATGAGATGTCCTTTGAAAATCAAAAAAACACACCAGTAAAATCCCTTAACAATTTATCAAAATCTCTAGAAAATGATTACATGTTAAGACATTTGATTCTGTATTGGGATTCTAATTTCTATGGGTTTCTATTGTGCACTCCCTACATCCTATGCTAAAGTCAAGAACCGATCTCACCTTGGAGATCAAATGGAACACCCACTTACTATTGTTGGAGCACAATAAGTGCGTAACGTTAGTGAGAATAAAAAGAATCATTTGGGTATTCTAGGACCAGGAAAAAGAAAAAAAAATATCTCTTATCTAAATCCCTAAAGCTGGTTTTGAGAGCATGGGGTTAAATCTCACATAATTATGGTTTTACCTCTAAGGGAAAATCATCCATCCCACCTGATTCCACCTTTTTAATGGCATAGAGATAATGGTATTTTATAAGGTGTACCCATTTGGATGGTTCTCTATGGTGATTTTTGTAGGGGAAATAGGTTTCATTAACTAGGTGTGGATACCTGCCAATTCCATCCACCATCTCAAATAATGACGAACCTAAGAGGGTTGGATCCTATCTTCACGATATTTAGGAATCAATTCTTTCCCATAATAAATTACATATATATTCTCAATGTGTTACTTCCATGGTGAGGTATGAGTATAATGAGGATGATGAGGATGATATCTATGCATATGGGGGCGTTGATGAAGTCAACCCCCACATCGAAACTATAGCTGGGAAGCTACCATGTTCTCATAAGGGGTCTCATATGCCCCTTTCCCCAGAGGGCTCTAGGGAATCTGGGGGGCCCAAAATGAAACTGGGGGAATTGGAACTCACCACAAATACAAAGGTGGATCCTACGGGATTAACCATCCCTATCAATACAATATTCTCTATGACTTGGCATCAATTAGATACTATGAGAGAATGCATATCTAATAAAGGAATTTAGGAAACACTCCAAGAAGATCCTCTTAGGAATAGGGGCTTTGGAGTGGTCACTCCATCCACGTGGATCTCAGATCATGGAGTTCCTTGGGAGGAGTGTATATATCAAGATGAATTGGGTACCTAACCCCAACATTTTTTGGGTAAACCATACTTGTCTAACCAAGAAGAGAACACTATTGTAATTATGATGGGGAAAGCAAATACTAATGAAAAGTTAATTTTGTTCCAAATAATTTTATTATTAACATCATGATCAAGAACCCCTAATCCTAGTCTTTTATGATCTAGGGGAGATTCTGGATATAGTCAGTTCCCTAGAGTACACCCCAAGAGGAACTATTATTGGGGATAATGTGTAACGACCCAAATACACATTAAGGAAAAATCCTCTTGATCAATTATAATTTCATATTATGGATATATAAAACGTATGCACTTCCTTAGTTTTATGTTTTTGTATTTTAAAATACCACTAGAAATTGTGACCGTTGCAAATATAGATGTTGAACAGTTATCACATAATTAGTATTAATATAAGGCTTTAACAAATCCAATTTACTCCTAAAAATTATTTGATGGCCACATCCATTATACTAGCTCCATACGAGGCCCATTTTTCAAATCATGAAATGTAGGTGGTTCATTGGGCTTCGTTCTTGACCAAGCCCTAGACGAGCTTCAACACATTATGCATGAATGGAATAGCCTACGTGAGAAGAGGAAATTGATAGAGATTATCACTCAAGGGATGTTATCGGAGCCACCCAAAGAGTATGTCAACATCACACACCATGCCCTTCAGTCTTATGAGGGTGTTATAAGGGGTTATGTAACATGACCTTAGCACTATGAATATTTTAATTATTTTTGTATATAATAATGAATATACATTTATTGTTACTTTCTAAATATTTTTAAAGTGAAAATAGTATTTTTATTTAAAATTCATCTAAGAAATTTATTTGGATGAATTAATGGATTTTTTAAATAAAAAAAATTTCAATAAAATATTATTATTATTATTATTAAAATAATTAATATTATATAGAAATTATTTTATAATATTATGCATGCAATTGTAATTTTTATTAAGGTTTAAAAGATTTTTTTTCAAAACCCATGAATATTCGATAAACGTAGGCTTTTATTTTAAAAGTAAAAATTCATAATTCAAGAAAATTATATAGAAAAAATGAATATTATTTTTGGAATCAGGATGTTGAAATTATCAAATGATTAATTTTTCATAATTTTTTGAGACAGTCAAATTTTTTGGGTAAAAACTAAATACCGTTTAAATATATAATGTGTTTTATGACATCATAATGACATAATAGTAATGTAATAAAATAATAAAAATGATAATTTCTCCCAATAAATTTTTTATACTTAAAATAATGTGATTTTAGATTAGTTGGATTAATTTTATGATGCCTTACTGGACCCTCCATGACATATAAATCATTTTATGTTTTTAAATTGTTTTCCTTGAGAGTGTGACTCACCTCCACATAAGAAACCATATTATTTTAATAAGTTAGGACATTGACCTTATAAAATATTTTTTTCACTACCCTTTGGAAATAACCATGGTCAAAAACCATGGTATGGTTTGTTGTTTTGAATAGTTTAATGTGAGGTGTCCCAAACCAAAATAATAAAGAATTCCATCTCCTTTCATATTTAAACCCACCCATGCTCCCACTTCCTCTTCACTCAAAACCATTGGAGTTCGTCCAACCTATGAAATTCAATCTATAAAATCCTCCCAAGGTTTCCCATTCTCCCAAGAAGTCTCTCCCAAGCCCCTCCCAAGATTTTGGGATCACACTTCCAAGTAAAAGATTCTAACCATTCTCTTTTTATCCAAGTTTCTTAAAAAATTTATGCACTTTTACTTTTCAATTATAAATGTTAGGGTATGATTTCTAACCTCCCCCATACATTCCACATTATATTTGGGTGACGAGAGACCCCTTTCTCTCTCATTAAATGCCTCCCCCGTACTACCATTACTATGCCAAAATTCTGAAAGGAATTTATCTCTCCTCATTTACATTCAAGCAATTATTTTGTATCATGAATCTAATTTCCATTAAAATTTTTAGGAAATGTATCTATATTACCCCTTTACTGTGTATTTCATTTAAATATGATGATACAACTATTTCTCTCTCAACAACCAATTTTATGAGTTCTTATATCACGCTGTTACACAACCAAAATTGCACTGCGTTTTTCCAATCCAAGATCATTATGTAGTGAATACCATACCCATGTCTCTATCAAGGGTATTTAACTCATTGAAAATATACATATTTAGTGGTACTTTCATTTATTTTTTCAACATTCATTAATTGTGGAATAAATTATGATGTTGATGGATTCCATGTTATATGATCATTGTCAAACACTTAGGCATGAAATGAAATGTTTAAGAAGGGTGCACCCTAATTGCGCTCCAATGCATTGGATAAAGTATAGTGTCATGATAAATCATGTGAAATAAGGATTTAATCATTTTAATTCAAGTTCAATGAGGTTTTACTTGTGATTCATGTGTAATTAGGTTTTACTCATGCCCTGTATGGAATAATCCTTAACTCATGCTAATTCCATGTTAAGTGTTGTTGCCACATCTCCATGTTATTCTTATCATGAATTATCATGCCTTTATGTTCAAGTATATCATGTGATCCATTTATATGCCTATTTTCTACCTGTATTGTATTCCTCATGTTATTCCATTTTTATTCCCTTACCGGCCTTTATAGGTCACCCTTTTCTTACGAATGTCCTCAAGTTATCCCTTGTAATTCTATGTATGAGGTAATGTAGTGGTTATATAAATAATTATTCAATAAAGATGTCATATTTCATGTTTTAAGTTGTTATTTAATGATCATAATCCCCAAAGATAGTAGTCCCTTTGATCTTCCATGTTTTATCAAGTGAAGGTTTTATGTAATAAATTATGTTGAGTGTGTAATAAAGAGTAGGGTTGTTATAGTTGGTATTAGAGGATAGGATTAGTTATTTTTGGGATTAGGATTAGAAAACCCTAGTGAATCCATAAAGACTAGACTATGTATAATAAAATAATATCCCTATGTTTTGGTGAGTATTGAGTAAGTGTTTTATCAAGAAAATGCATCCCTATCTAGATACAAGCAGGTAGAGGCGGCTCTGGAATAGATGTACCTTGGAGTGAAAACTAGTTTCGGTCTTGACCTGGGGTATCTAGGTACATGACTATAACACCCGAGAATTTTAAGTTATATAAATCATCAAAGAAATCTTTTTCTACACACAACACATTCTTGGATTTCTTTACACGATATCACGACCTTCCTCGATAGCTTGCGTCGTACGCAATACCGAGTTTCACTAAACTACGATATGCTATTAAAATATTATTAAAACTAGCCGTTATGAATAGTAATAACCACTTTTTGAAATTTTATAAATTTTATTTTTCAATATGGACTTCATTTTTGGATTCGGAATATCGAAATTAGCCTAGGGTGAAATTTTGTTATTTTTCTGAAAACTTTCAATTTTTGATGAATAGTGAAACCACTAAGTGGTAGTTAAAAACTGAATTTTTCATAAAACTTAATTTTACCGCTTCTATGAGTGGAATTTCAAAAATCCGAGAGACACGATTGATGTCAGTAAGTAAAATTTGGTTCAATGAGATGAAAATAATTTTTTGGTGAAGAGTAACTTTTTACTTTTTTTTACCACGGTTAAAAGTAAATAGGGTAATTAAGGGTAAAAATGATATTATTATTACCCTAAAACATGTCCTAATTCTATTGGATAAGTGTAATTGGAAAAAAACAAACTTAGAAATAAAATATGACCATTTAGGCCCACTTTGATTAGATTAGGACATTTATTATTAATTTATTTAAAGAAGGGTTAAAATAGTTAAAATCAAAGTTTAATAAGTAAATAATTTTTAATATTAGGTAATACATAAGATAAATTCGACTATAAATATTCATTACAAATCTAAAAAGATTTCCTACATAATTCTATTTTAGTTGTAATTTTTATACATTAAATAATTTAATTTATTTATGACACAATGATGATGCAGTAATTATCTTATTAATGAAATATTGACATAATTGATGTTATAAACACCAAAATAAATGTAATTTGAGACTTTATATGAAATAAAATAATTATTTAGGTTAATATGACATGTTATTATTGATTTAATTAACTTTTTTAGAACTAATCATTCTGTTATGATTTTCACAAAAATCAATTACTAAATAGTGTCAAAATTGACATAAAATAGTTTTTAAAACAAATATTATATTATTAATTGTTATTTTATTCCTAAAAATCTAAAGTTCGGCCAAATGACTTAGACAAGGTTATATATATTAATAATAAACAACTTGGGGTTTGTTTGGCTGATTATAGTAAGTTTATTAACCTTATAGTACAAGAACACAAGAAGACACGGTAAAAGTAAACTTATTTAACTTAATGTTAAATCTAAATGATAAGGTTAAAATAGGAACCTAAACTTGTCTAAATTATATTGGATGAGAGGATTTAGACCCATCGTCACCTTATCTTCAAAATATATCAATTTGGAGCTATCAATAACCGAACTTGACTTTCTAAAAAAATAATAGTTTTAGTTATTCCAAAGGTGCCCCTCTCCTCCCTTATAAAAAGACACCTCCTCCCCCTCTTCCTCACACCACTTTGAGCCTTAAAGCTCGGCCGAACCCTGACAATTCCTCCTCTACACGTCCCTAGTGACATCATAGAGGTCCTGGTCTTCTTCAAAGACCAATTTAAGTGCCCTAAAATAAGGTCTCAAAGAAGCACTTCAAAGAAGAGGTAATGTCCGTTACCGATTTTTTCATCTTTATTTCATCTTCCACTTCTTCTTCTTTAGTTTTTTCATTATGAAGTAATAACATCAGTATCACTCATATAATTATATGTTACTATAATTATGAAACAACCCTATTTCACCATCTATCCATCCTACGGAAAAATAAATCACCGCGCGTGCGTACGTACGGAATATCGTCTCCACGTCGTGGTGTAATCTATTTTCCACCACCACCTTACTTGGATGGGTATAATGGTGTAAATAATTACTATATATGACTATAATAAAGTGATACTGATTCTGAAATAGTATACACACACTCCAATACAATTCCACGATCATAGGAACAATATCATCACTCGTGCGTACGTACGGAATACCATCTCGACGATGTGATGCGACTCATTATACATGATCTTCATTTCATAATGATTATATAAATGAATTGAATGAATGAATATGATATATATTACACTAATACCATTCTGGAAATGAGGTATCTATAACCTAAAGAGATGAATAAGAATTTATTCGACAAAACACGCATAAGAACAAAAAGTTATAAACACCCGAATAACAAGTAACAATGAAATATTACTACTAAAGAAGCTAATAATATGACCATATATGATATCATAAAAATACTTATGATTCTGTAATAAGTCAATAACATTATTTAAATCATTATACAGGAGGTTCATACACTTACGAAGCAAAACGGACCTAAGGTAAAGGAAATATCACAATCTCATTTTTTATCCGAGATTGTTTATACTTTGGTATTTAATGGGGTGTATTTTATCATCCACATCCATGTTTCATCAATATGTAATATTTATATATTTATACAGTAGTTTATATCCAATTTTACCCTTCGGTGAGTTTTTTAGTAAAAGATATGAAAGGAATCTTTTGTCGTTTTTCGTACGAGGTACTTTTTGACATTTCCAACAAATTTATGAGAAGAATGTTTTTTTAACTTATATGGCATGAATGGATTTTTCAAACATTATTTCAAAGAATATTCATTTACAAGTTTTAAAGTTTATTTTTAATAAACTTTTTTTAATTTAAAATTGTAAGACATGTTAAAAAAGGCAAATGTTTTTGAAGTAGAAAGGATATTTTCCTCAAGAATGGAGTTTAATTGTTTTATCAAAATTATTTTCCATATAAGATAATAAAGGGTTATGTTTTTATCCCTATTATTACACTGATTTGATTATGTTGTGATGGAATTATTTTTATGAATTCCTTTATCTTATATGAATTGTTTTATGATGTCATGATGTTTAAGATTCCCATTTGTATTACATGGGTTATGCAATGATGTATGATTTATGATTTTGTGGCACACATAATAATGGTATCATTATGATATGGGTGGGACCTATATCTCCCTCCAATGAATTGGGTAATGATTTAATATCTCATGAGATAGACATGGCTAGAACGGTAGGTTATACCGGTTCAGTGAAACAGCACTGAAACGAGGAGTGAACTCGGTTCAGAAAGGGACTTTGTCCACTAAGATAGTTTTGGCAATGAGTCTTGACTAATAAGAAATTATTCTCTATGATTATGTGTGTATGACACAAAGTTTAATGTTTTAGTTTATGATTATTGGGATAACATTTCACTACTATGATTTATCCCATGTTATTAAATTATGATCTCTTTTGCAGGTTAAGATTTCCAAAAGTTATGTTCTTATGTATATGATGTGATTGATATTTCTTTTGTTTACCCTTACTGAACATTTGAGCTCACCATTTTGTATGTTTTATTTCCCCGGGTTCGGAAGAAGGTTGTTAAGTAGAATATGCCAAAAAGGGACTCTAGATATGATGAAATAAATGGGAGGCAAAGTAGATGCTTTATGAACCAGTTGTTTATGTTTCCCATTTTCTAAAGACACTATACCGATATGGTCCTTTCGTGGTTTAGTTATATGTTGTAATAAGTATGCTTCAATTTTGAAGTATTAACAATGTATGTAAAGTATGGGTCGTTATAGTTGGTATCAGAGGAAAGGTATAGTCAACCTTTGGAAACTAGGATGTGAAAGCCTTAGTAAGAACCCTAAGGATAAGTCTAAGCATAGAACACAATCTTAGTATTTTAGAAATGGCCATGAATAACCTAGGATAAGACCTTAAGTGTGAAATTTTATTCTTGATTATGTGGTTTTCCTATTATAATTAGTGTTTCTCACACTATTCTTCTTGGTTTTAGTCAATGGATGGAACCCGAAGGAATCGTGTTAATGCGGAATGCGATGGGCAATGAAATGATTGTCCCCCTGAGCAACCAAACGTTATGGGAGATGGAATGCAAAATCATTTAGCCATTCTCACACAACTTTCTCAAGCTATGAATCATGCAGGACTTCCAAACGAGCAAAGGAAGGAGCAACATTCTGTTGAATCCTTCATGAGGCAGCGTCCACCTTCTTTCAGCGGGTCTAATGATCCATTAGTTGCTGAAAAATGGATTACTACTACTGAAATGATATTTTTAGTTCTTCGATGTTCTGAACATGATAAAGTCATCCTAGTAGTGTATCGTTAGGAAGGAGATGCTGATCAATGGTGGAATCTTATTAAGAATACGAGGAAAAGGGATGAAATTGAGTCCATGGTGTGGGACGAGTTCAAGAACTTATTTTTCAATAAGTACTTCCCTCATATTCTCCGAACAAAGATGGAGAAAGAGTTTCTTGAACTAAAGCAAAAGGATGATGAATCTGTTGGTACCTATGAAGCAAATTTTACAAGACATGCAAGGTATGCTTCTAGTATTATTATCCAACCTGAGAGTAAGATCGATCAATTAATTAGTGGCTTAAAACCACGTCTTCGTAGGGCCTTAGACATAAGGGACTTCAATAGCTACGAGGAAATTGTTTCATGTTCTCTCAAAGATGAGATGGAGATTAGAGTAACCCATCAGTCATATGGGTTTGATAAGAAGAGGAAAATGGAATTAAAAGGAAAATATAAAGAGCACACTGAAAAGAAGATGAGCTTTCCCTTATGCTCAAAGTGTGGAAAGAAACATGGAGGGAGTTGTCTTAAAGGGACATGTAAATGTTTCAAATGTGGAAAGGAAGGTCATAGGGAATTTGAATGCCACGATTATGGGAAGAAGATGTCTAATGATGCAAACAAAGGAAGGGATACACAGAATGAACCTACTACACATCAATGTTTCAAGTGCAAGGAGATGGGAAATTATGCCAATAAATTCCCTAATCCAAGGGTTGATGATGATGGTCGACGTCAACAAACTCTTAAGGCTAAAGACAATGGAAAGTCACATGCAATTTCTATCAGCGATGTGGAGTACGGTAACGATGTGGTGAAAGGTACACTTACCATCCACTCTAAAGTAGAAAATGTTTTATTTGATTCTGGATCCACCCACTCTTTTATTTCTGATGAATTTTCTAAGGGTATCACCATATTAACTCAACAATTAGATGTTGAGTTAGCTGTGACAACACCTAATGGCACAACAATCGCATCAAAAGTTTATAATTCTTCTCCGATCGATGTTTGTGGGAAAGTGCTTCCTGCAAATCTTGTGATCCTTCCTATATTGGAATTTGATGTTATTTTTGGCATGGATTGGATTTCTTTATATGGAGCTCATATCAATTTCCAAAGAAGGGAAGTCTCATTTCATATTCCAGATCAATCTATGATCGTCTATCAATACAAGGATGAACATAACCTTCCAGTGGAAATACCTTCTACCCTATGGGTCTTGATTCCACTAAATTAAGGTCATTTATCTCAAATGGTTGGTGAGAAACTCATGATTAAGAATATTCCCATTGTATGGGAGTTTGATGATGTCTTTCCGGAGGAATTATCGGGTCTTCCACCAAATCGTGAATTTGAGTTTTCAATAGAAATCATACCGGGTGCTTTTCCTATTTAAAAGACACCTTATAGAATGGTCCCAATTGAGTTTCAGGAATTGAAGAAGAAACTCCAAGAGAATCATGATAAGGGATTCATACGCCCTGGTGCATCACCTTGGGGAGCACCTGTTCTATTTGTTAATAAGAAAGATGGATCAATGAGACTCTTCATTTATTATCGAGATCTTAACAAGATCACTATGAAGAAAAAATATCCTCTCCCATGCATTGATGAATTATTTTACCAACTACGCGGAGCTCAATAATTTTCCAAGATTGATCTTCGTTCAGGGTATCATCAATTAATGGTCAAAAGGGAGGATATACCAAAGACGACTTTCCGTACAAGGTATGGACACTATGAATTTATAGTGATTCCATTTGGTCTTACTAATTCCCCTGATATCTTCATGGATCTAATGAATAGAGTCTTTAGGGACTATCTTGATCAGTTTGTGGTGGTCTTTATAGACGATATTCTTGTCTATTCAAAGAGAAAGGAAGAACATGAAGATCACTTGAGAATTATATTGAAGACCCTGAGAAAGGAGAATCTTTATACCAAATTTACAAAGTGTGAATTTTGGCTTAAAAAAGTTGCATTTTTGGGTCACATAATCTCAAAAGAGGGGATATCTGTGGATCCAGCAAAAACGGAGGTTATCAAAAGATGGTCAAGACCAACAACAGTAACCGAGATCCGATGTTTTTTGGATTGGCTGGATATTATCGACGTTTTGTGAAAACTTTTCACGATTATCTAATCCACTCACCAAGTTGACTCGGAAAGGATTGAAGTTTTTATGGACAGAGGAATGTGAAGAGAATCTCAAGGAGTTGAAAAGAAGGTTATCCAGTGCACCTATGCTCACACTTCCTTGTAGTGGAGAAAGGTTTGTAATCTATAGTGATGCATTTAAGAAGGGATTGGGGTGTGTTCTTATGCAAAATGATATGGTGAAAGCTTATGTCTCATGACAGTTGAAAATCCATGAGAAAAATTACCCAACACATGATTTGGAGTTAGCTACGGTAATCATTGCATTAAAGATTTGGAGGCATTATCATTATGGTGAATGGTGTGATATTTATACTGATCAAAAAAGTTTAAAGTATATTTTCACACAAAAGGAGCTGAATATGTGTCAAAGAAGATGGTTGGAGCTGATTAAGGATTATGACTGCTCAATCCATTACCACCCTGGGAAAGCAAACAAGGTGGAAGATTCATTAAGTCGACAAGACCATGCTAGTTTACCCATGATGAGGATCACAAAAGATCCAATATTTATGGATTTACAAAGGATGGATCTTGGAATTATAATGGAAGGGGAAAATCATATCTTTCTCAAATGAATGTTCAACCATCTATACATGTGAAGATTAAAGAGGCACAAAAAGAAGATGTCGAGTTACAAACGAAGGTGAGAAATGTTCCTGAATTAAACCTTGATTGTGATGGGATAATAATGTTCAGGAATCGGGTTTGTGTTCCTCCCATCCCCGAATTAAAGAAGGAGCTACTGGATGAGGCTCATAGTTCTTCATTCTCTATTCATCCTGGAAGCACGAAGATGTATAGGGACCTGAAAGAGTACTTCTGGTGGGATGGAATGAAAAGAGATGTTGCTGAATATGTCTCTCGATGCTTAGTTTTTCAGCAAGTTAAAGCTGAGAGACAGAAGTCTAAGGGGAATTTACAACCAATACCCACACCTGAATTGAAATGGGAAAACATCACTATGGACTTTGTCACAGGACTTCCTAAAACATCCAAAGGCAATAATGCTATCTGGGTCATAGTTGATCGTCTTACCAAGTCTGCACAATTCATTGCTATTAGAGAGGATTTCTCTCTGGATCAGCTTTCCAGGATATATGTAAAAGAAGTGGTAAGATTGCATGGAGTAACACTTTCTATTATATTTGATCGGGAACAAGATTTACCTAGAAGTTCTGGAAAAGTCTTCAGCATACTCTGGATACAGAGTTGAGTTTCAGCACTACTTATCATCCTCAGACAGACGGTCCGTCTGAGAGAACAATTCAAACTCTAGATGATATGTTGAGAGCTTGCTCTATGGATTTCAAAGGTGGTTGGGATCAACACCTACCTTTGGTGGAATGTTCTTATAATAATATCTTTCACTCCAGTATTCAGATGGATCCTTATAAATCTCTCTATGGAAAGAAATGATGGACTCCAACTTGCTGGGATGAAGTTGGGGAAAGAAAGCTATTAGGACCTGATCTCGTTGATGAAATGGAAGAAAAGGTCAGATCTATTCAACAACACATAAGAGCAGCTCAGAGTCGACAGAAATGTTATGCCGAAAACCGAAGAAAAGACCTAGAGTTTGAAGTGGGTGATAAAGTGTTGTTACGAATATCTCCTTGGAAGAGGGTCATGAGATTAGGAAAGAAAGGGAAGTTGAGCCCTAGATATATCGGTCCTTTCGAAATACTAGATCGTGTTTCGAAGGTAGATTACCGATTGGCGCTTCCACCGAATCTCTCTCATGTTCACGATGTGTTCCATGTATCTTTCCTGAGAATGTACATACCTGATCCTTCACATGTACTTAGCTCAGAATTTGTACTGTTGGAGTAAGATCTTTCTTATGAAGAACAGCCAATTGAGATTATGGATCGTAGTGAAAAAGTCCTACGAAGCAAGAACACTCGATTGCTGAAGGTTTTATGGAGGAACCACCAATTATAATAATCTACATGGGAGCTTGAGGATATGATGAGGGAGATGTATCCTCATCTGTTTGTTACAAAGTGACGAATTTCGAGGGTGAAATTCATTTTAAGGGGGGTAGAATGTAACACCCGAGACTTTTATGTTATATAAATCATCAAAGGAATATTTTTCTACACACAACACTTGCTTGGCATTCTTTACACGAAATCACGACTTTCCTCGATAGCTTGCGTCGTACGCAATACCGTGTTTCACTAAACAACGATATGCTATTAAAATGTTATTAAAACTAGCCGTTATGAATAGTAATAACCACTTTTTGAAATTTTATAAATTTTATTTTTTAAAATGGACTTCATTTTCGGATTCGGAATATCGAAATTATCCTAGGGTGAAATTTTGGTATTTTTTTGAAAACTTTCAATTTTTGATGAATAGTGAAACCACTAAGTGGTAGTTAAAAACTGACTTTTTCATAAAACATAATTTTAATGCTTCTGTGAGTGGAATTTCAAACATCCGAGAGACACGGTTGATGTCAGTAAGTAAAATGTGGTTCAATGAGATGAAAATAATTTTTTGGTGAATAGTAACTCTTTATTTTTTTACCACAGTTAAAAGTAAATAGGGTAATTAAGGGTAAAAATGATATTATTATTACCCTAACACATGTCATAATTCTATTGGATATGTTTAATTCGACAAAAAACAAACTTAGAAATAAATTATGACCATTTAGGCCCACTTGGATTAGATTTGGTCATTTATTATTAATTTATTTAAAAAATGGTTAAAATAGTTAAAATTAAAGTTTAATATGTAAATAATTTTTAATATAAGTTTATGCATAAGATAAATTCGACAATAAATATTTATTAGAAAGCTAAAAATATTTCCTACATAATGATATTTTATTTGTAATTTTTAGACGTTAAATAATTTAATTTAGTTATGACACAATGATGATGCATTAATTATCTTCTTAATGAAATATTGACATAATTGATGTTATAAACACCAAAATAAATGTAATTTGAGACTTTTTATGAATTCCACTAATTTTCTAGATTAATATGGCATTTTAGTATTGATTTAATTAACTTTTTTCGAACTAATCATTCTGTTATGATTTTCACAAAATTCAATTACTAAATAGTGTCAAAATTGACATAAAATAGTTTTTAAAACAAATATTATATTAGTAAATGTTATTTTATTCCTAAAAATAAAATGTTCGGCCAAATGACATAGATAAGGTTATATATATTAAAAATAAACAACTTGGGGTTCGTTTGGCTGCTTATAGTAAGTTTATTAACCTTATAGTATAATAACAGAAGAAGACATGGTAAAAGTAAACTTATTTAACTTAATGTTAAATCTAAATGATAAGGTTAAAATAGGAATCTAAACTTTTCTAAATTCTATTGGATGAGAGTATTTCGACCCATACCCACCTTAGCTTTGAAATATATCAATTTGGAGCTATTTAAAACCAAACTTGACTTTATAATAAAATAATAGTTTTAGTTATTCCAAAGGTGCCCCTCTCCACCCTTATAAAAAGACACCTCCTACCCCTCTTCCTCACACCACTTTGAGCCTTCAAGCTCAGCCAAACCCTGAAAATTACTCCTCTCAACTTCCCTAAAGACATCATAGAGGTCCTGGTCTTCTTCAATGACCAATTTTAGTTCCCTAAAAGAAGGTCTCAAAGAAGCACTTCAAAGAAGAGTTAATGTCTGTTACCGATTCTTTCATCTTTATTTCTTCTTCCACTTCTTCTTCTTTAGTTTTTTCATTATGAAGTAATAACATTAGTATCAATCATATACTGATATGTTATTATAAGTATGAAACAACCATATTTCACCATCTATCCATCCTAAGGAAAAAGAAATCACCGCGCATGCGTACGTACGGAATACCATCTCCACGCCGTGGTGTAATCTATTTTCCACCACCACCTTACTTGGATGGGTATAATGGTGTAAATAATGACTATATATGACCATTATAAAGTGATACTGATTCTTAAATAGTATACACACACTCCAATACAATTCCACGATCATAGGAACGATATCATCACTCGTGCGTACGTACGGAATACAGTCTCCACGATGTGATTCGACTCGTTCTACATGATCTTCATATCATAATGATTATATAAATGAATTTAATTAATGATTATGATATATATTACACTAATAAAATTCTGTAAATGAGGTATCTATAACTTAAATAGATGAATAATAATTTATTCGACATAACACGCATAAGAACAAAAAGTTATAAACACCTGAATAACAAGTAGCAATGAAATATTACTACTAAGAAGATAAGAATATGACCATATACGATATCATAAAAATAAGTATGACTCTGTAATAAGTCAATAACATTATTTAACTCATTATAAACGAGGTTCAGAAACTTACGAAGAAAAACAAACCTAAGGTAAGGGAAATATCACAATCTCATTTTTTATCCGAGATTGTTTATACTTTGGTATTTACTGGGGTGTATTTTATCATCCACATCCATGTTTCCTCAATATGTAATATCTATATCTTTCTACAATAGTTTATATCCAATTTTACCCTTTGGTGAGTTTTTAGTAAAAGATATGAAAGTAATCTTTTGTCGTTTTTCGTACGAGGTACTTTTTGACTTTTCCAACAAAAGTACGAGAAGAATGTTTTTTAACTTATACGGCATAAATGGATTTTTAAAACATTATTTCCAAGAATCTTCCTTTACAAGTTTTAAAGTTTATTTTTAATAAACTTCTTTTAGTTTAAAATTGTATGACATGTTAAGAAAGAAATATGTTTTTCAAGTAGAAAGGATATTTTCCTCAAGAATGGAGTTCAAGTGTTTTATCAAAATTATTTTCCATCTAAGATAATAAAGGGTTCGGTTTTTATCTCTATTATTACATTGATTTGATTATGTTGTGATGGAATTATTTTTATGAATTCCTTTATCTTATATGAATTGTTTTATGATGTCATGATGTTTAAGATTCTCATTTGTATTACATGGGTTATGCAATGATGTATGATTTATGATTTTGTGGCACACATAAGAATGGTATCATTATGAGATGAGTGGGACCTATATCTCCCTCCAATTCATTGGGTAAAGATTTTATATCTCATGAGATAGACATGGCTGGAACGGTAGGTTATACCGGTTCAGTGAAACAGGACTGAAACGAGGAGTGAAATCGGTTCAGAATGGGACTTTGTCAACTAAGATAGTCTTGGAAATGAGTCTTCACTAATAAGAAATGATTCTCTATTATTATGTGTGTATGCCACAAAGTTTCATGTTTTAAGTTTTGATTATTGGGATCACATTTCACTACTATGATTTATCCCATGTTATTAAATTATGATCTCTTTTTCAGGTTAAGATTTCAAAAAGTTATGTGCTTATGTATATGATGTGATTGATATTTCTTTTGTTTACCCTTACTGAGAATTTGAGCTCACCATTTTGTATGTTTTATTTCCTCAGGTCAGGAAGAAGGTTGTTAAGTAGAATATTCCAAAAAGGGACTCTAGATATGATGAAATAAATGGGAGGCAAAGTAGATGCTTTATGAACCATTTGTTTATGTTTCCCAGTTTCTAAAGACACTATACCTATATGTTCCTTTCGTGGTTTTTTTATATGTTGTAATAAGTATGCTTCAATTTTGAAGTATTAACAATTTATGTAAAGTATGGGTCGTTATAATGACAACGGGCCTTGCTGCACTCTTGTTTATGAAACTCCTAGGGGATATGCTTTGGTACATTAACAACTTAGTATGAACCATTATTAAGTTAATTAAAAAAATAACTTATGAATATATGTTAGAATGTAGATCATGAATATCATTTATTAAAGCCTATATTTTTCTAAGTTGAGGAATAAAAGTAAATTATAAGTCATCTGTTTTTGTCTATGTATTACCCTTTATGTGTTACCCCTAATTTTCTTTTTATTCTAGCCAATGGAAGGTAATTGGAGGACATGGGTTAACAACTGATGTGAAGATCAATTTGATTACTGTGTTAATGAGATTCCCAATCTGATGAGAGAAGGAATCACGAACTTTGTCATGATTCACTCTCAGTTAACTCAATAATTGAATATAAACATGGGTCAAGATGAACGTTAAACCCCTTCTAATAGTGAATAAGTTCCTATAGAGAGATTCATGAGACAATGGCCTCATACATTTTATGGATCATTTGATCACACAATCTTAGAATAATAGATCAGCTCAATTGAAAAGGTTTGCTCCATCCTTCAAAGTTCATAACAAGAGAAGGTTATCCTACTACTTATCGTATAGAGGGTGAAGCTGATCAATGAAGGAAATTGATTAGAAATACAAAGTCTAAGGAAGTGATCGAGGAGTATGATTGGAAGGATTTATAGAAGATGTTTTTCGGTAAATATTTTTGGTGCACCCTCCATCTTAAGATAGAAATAGGCTTCCTTTCCCTCAAGAAAATATATGAAGAATCTTTCAGAGCATATGAGGAAAACATCACAAGGCTTATAAGTTATTCTTATGGTTTTGTTGTTACCCCTAAATGCAAGGTTGGCCGCTTCTTTGGTGGGCTGAAACCTAGCCTACTGAAAGCCCTGGTGATCCGTGACTTATACGGCTATGATGAAATAGTCTGCTCTAACCTCAAGGTCGAAATAAAGATCGATGAATCTCAGGGGGATCATAGGGATAATAAGCATTAGGTGGACTTCAATTCTCAAGGTCTGATGGATAAATCCAACAGTGCTACGAAAATACAACACCCCACTTGGAAAAGGTGTGGAATGAACCTCCCCGGAAATTTCCTGAAGCAGATGACTAAATTCTTTTTGTTTGGAAGAGAAGGGAACATAGCTATTAACTACTGACAAGAAAAACCCCCAGCTACATGAGGGTATTGGAATGCTCCATTCGAACCTCAAAAATTTGTTACATTCTTCAACTACAAATAACCCTGGAACCATGAAAATCAGTGCCCTATTCCAATGGTTTTTAGAGGTAACCAACAACTTATAAGGCATCAAGGGTGATCATTTTCCATCACTACCACTGAAGTCAACCTCGACAATGATGTGGTGACAGGTACACTAGTAATTAATTCAATAATAGTGAACATAATTTTTTATTCTTGTTCAACACGTTATTTAATATGCCTAAATATTAGTAGAACAATCTCAACACCACCACACATCATGTATGTAATGATTTTGATGAGTACGAAAAATAGGAAAATCATTGCATCCAATGAATATAACTCCTCCCCGATCACAAGATGTGTATTGAACATTCTATTGAACCTTGTTATACTCCCTCTGGTGGAATTTTATAAAATTCTTATCATGTATTGGATTTTCTTATATAGAGCCAATCTAAATTTCATTGAGAGTTAAAACACCCTCTATGTGGTGAATCGACCCCCCGATTCTATAAAAGGGAAAGGAGGAAGATGAATCCTCATTAGAACTATCATCTCAATTGTGGATATTTATGCACTATGAGCACATTTATATGGCTCAGATGATTGAGTATAAGGACGAATCCAACCTTAAATACATGCTTACTATGAGGGAATTCACTAAATTGTTTCTCCAGGAGTTTCATGGTCTTCCTCTTAGATGTGATTTTGAATTATATATTGATCTTATACCTATGGTGTTTCTAATATCCAAGACTCTATATGGAATGGTTGTTGTGGTGTTTTAGGATATTAGGAAACAACTACAAGATAATCTTGATAAAGTTTTTATATTCCCAAGTTCTTCACCATGTGGTGCACCAGTCCTCTTCATCAATAAAAAGGATGGGTCAATGCAGTTTTTCATTGATTATCGCATGTTCAACAAATCATGATAAATACAAAGTATCCTTTTATAAGAAATAATGACTTGTTTGATCAGCCATGTGGTGCACAATAATTCTCCAAGGTGGATTTATGGTCATAATATTATCATGTAATGGTGAAGAAGGGAAATATCCCCAAGACTAATTCTCGTAGTAGAAATTGGAACTATGAATTCATAGTAATTTCTCTCAGGCTGACTAATGCTCAAGCAATCATCATGTAATTGATTAATAGAGTCTTTAGAGATTACCTCAACATATTTTTGGTAGTATTTATTTATGATATTCTAATATACTCCAAAACCAAGGATGATCATGAGTAGAATCTATAAACTATAATAGTGACCTTGAGGAAGGATAAAATCTTTGAAAAGTATTATAAGTGTGATTTCTAGTTGAAGGAGGTTTCATTATTGGGCCATATCATCACATGCATTGGGATATCTGTGGATCCCTCGAAATAGCTATAATAGAGGAATGGTCGAGGGAAACATCGGTAATAGATACCCGTCGCTACTTGGGGTTAGCTGGATATTATCGATCATTTTTCAGTAATTTCTCATGAATTTCCAACCCTCTTACCAAGATTACATGGAAGGGATTAATGTTTTCATGGAGTGATGAATGCGAAGAAAGCTTCACAGAGTTGAAAAAGAGGCTTATCACTATGCTCCTGCTCACTTTACCCACAAGTGGATAACTTCTTGTTCTATTCAGTGATGCTTCGAAGAAGGTCATGGGCTATGTGTTGATGAAAAATGACAATGAAAATGCATATGCTTCAAGTAAATTGAATGTTCATGAGCATAATTATCCAACACATGATATGGATTTGGCTTTGGTGATATTCAGGTTAAATTTTTTAAAGAATTATCTCTTTGGGGAGAAGTGTGAAATATATACAGACCAAAATATACTCAAGTATATATTCACACAGAAAAATTTGAACATGTGCCAATGAAACTGGTGAGAGCAGATCAAAGACTACGACTACTCATTTTATTACCACCCTGTATAGCGAACAAGGTAGACGATTCTCTAAGTAGAAAGGAACCTGTGATTCTATCATTGATGATAATTGAGAGGGATTCAATCTTCTTATATTCGATGAAAATGGATATAGGAATCCAAAAGAAGAGAGGATTGTCAATCCTTTAACAAATTATTTCTCAACCATCCCTTTTTTAAAATGATAAAGCATGCTCAAAAGGATTATGTGGGAATTTAGAAAAAAGTGGAAGCTATAAGAAAAGGAAAATCCTCAGTGTTCGGGGTTAAAAAGGATGGAATTGTGAGATTCAGGTCATGATTATATGTACCATCTGATCCAGAGATAAATAAGGAGCTTCTGATTGATGCACATAACTCAACCTTCTCTATTCACATGAGGAGATCAAATATGAATCATGATCTCTGAGAAAACATTTGGTGGGACAATATAAAAAGGGAGATGACTGAGTATACATCAATGTGCCTAGTATGTCTGCAAGTGATGGTGGAGATGAAAAAGTATAAGGGAATGATGCAATAACTACCCATACCAACATGGAAGTGGGACAAAATTACCATGGACTTTGTCACTGGACTTCCAAGGACATCCAGTGGAAACAATTCTATATGGGTCATTGTGGATCATCTTACGAAGACAGCTCAGTTCATCGTATTTTGATAGAACTTCTCATTCGATCAACTTTCACGGATTTACATCAAATAAGTGTTAAGGCTGCATGGATTACCACAATCTATTATATCCCATAGTAATATGAGATTCACCTTGATGTTCTGGAAAATTCTCAACGATGCACTAAGTAACGAACCGAACCTCAGTATGGCCTATCATCCTTAATCTGATGGACAATATGGGCGCCTATCTAGACACTGTAAGATATGTTATGATCATGTTCTATTGACTTCGAAGGAGGATGGGACCAACATCTTCCACTGGTTGAATTATCCATCAATAACAGTTTACAATAAAGCATCAGAATGGCACCATATGTATCCCTTTAGGAAAACGTTGTAGAACACCAATGTGTTGGGATGAAGTCTATGAGCATAAGCTTCCAGGACCTGAAATGTTCTACGAAATGGTGTAAAGGTGAAATCCATTTAGTAGTATATCAAGGCAGCCCGGAGTCGATAGAAGAGGTATGCTCATAAACATTGTGGAAAACTTGAGCTTTATGTTGGAGACATGGTATTTCTATGAATATTTACATGGAATATGTTAATGTGGTTTGTAAAGAACGGGATGAAATGTCCTAGGTACATCAGCCCCTTCAAGATTCTTTATTGTGTCGGGGTTGTGGCCTATCAACTAGAACTTCCACCTACTATGGACAAAGTACTTTATGTCTTTCGTGTATCCATCTTAAAGAAGTACATACCCAACCATTCACATGTACTATCTTAAGACATAGTATATTTAGAGAATGATCTATTTTATGTGGAGCATCAAATGATGATCTTTGATCTTAAAAAACAAGTTCTACAAAATAACACAATGACACTCGTCAAGGAGTTGTCGTGAAACCACAAGTTTGAAGAAGAGACATGGGAATCAGAGGAAGTAATGAAGTAGAGTTACACACAATTGTTTTAGTGTGAGAAAATGAAATATTAGGAGAAACATTTTTTAAGGGGGATGATTGTAACGACCCAAACACTCATTAAATAAAATTCATGATGATCTATTTAGATGTATTATTATGTGTATGTAAATTATTATCACATCCATGGTTTTATGTTTTTGAATTTTAAAATACTATTAGGAATTGTGAAAATTTCCAATATAGCTGTTGAACAGTGATCACAATATTAGTATACATATTGATCTTTAACAAATCCAATTTTCTCAGACAAAGGAAGAGATGGCCTCATCCAGTAGACTTGATCCTTATGACGCCCATTTGTCAGATCTCGAAATGGAGTTCATGTCACTAGTATTCTCTTTTAACCAATCCCAAGCCATGCCTCAGGATGTTAATCTTGAATGGAACCACCTATAGAAGATGTGGAAGTTGATAGAGATTACCGCTTGAGTGATGTTATCCGATCCACCCCAAGAGTCTTTCACCATCGCACAACTTACCCTTCGGTCTTATGCTGGTGTTATAAGGTGTTTTGTAACAAGAACTTAGAACTATGAATATTTGCATTATTTCTTTATATAATAATGAAAATACATTTATTGTTACTTTGTAAATAGTTTATAAAGCGGAAATAGTATTTGTAGTTAATATTCAATGAAAGAAATATATTTTGATGAATTAATGGATTTTTGAACTAAATAATATTTTAATAAAACAGTATCATTATTATTAAATAACTTATTATTAAATATAAATGATCGTATAATTTTAATTATGCAATTGTAATGTTTATTATGGTTTGAAAGCAGTTTTTGTGAAAACCCATGAATTTTTGATAAATGCCAGTTTTTACATTAAAAGTAAAAATTCACATAATTAAAAATTTATTTAGAAAAAATTAATATGATTTTTGGAATCAGGATTTTTAAATTATCCAATGGTGAATTTGTCATAATTTTCTGAGATAGTCAAATTTTGGGGTAAAAATTAAATACTGTTTAAATATATTATGTGTTTTATGACACCGTAATGACCCAATAGTAATGTAATAAAATACTATAAATGATATTTTCTGTCTATATAAGTTTTATCATTAAAATAATGTGATTTTAGAATTTTTTGTTTAATTTTATGATGCCTTAGTTGACCCACCACGACTTATAAAACCTTTTACCTTTTGAAATTGTTTTTTGAGAGTGTGAATCACCTCCACAGAAGAAATCCTAGTATTTTAAGAATTTAGGCCATTTTCCTTATAAAATTTTGTTTTCCACTCCCCTTTTTAGAAAACCATGGTCAAAAACCATGGGCTGGTTTGAGTTTTTGATTATTTTAATCTTAGGTGTCCCAAACCTAAATATTAATGAATTCCTTCTCCTTTATTATATAAACATACCCTATCTCCCACTTCCTCTTCCATTAAATCCTTTGTATTTCTTCCAAAATCTTCCCTCCTCTCTCTGGAATCCTCCCAAGGCACCCCATCCACCCAATAAGTCTCTCTCAAGCCACTCCCAAGCCTTTGGGTTCACACTTCAAAATATGGGATTCCTACTTTTCTCTTTTTATCAATGTTTCTTAATATTGTTATGAACTTTTTTATTGAAATTATAAATGTAGGGGTATGATTTTTTACATCCCCCATAATTCCCTCTTTATTTTTGGGTGATGAGAGACCCCTTTTCTCTAATTAAATTCCTTCCATGTACACACGTTACTATTCCGCAATTCTAAAAAGAATTTCTCTCTCCTCATTTACATTCTAGAAATTATTTTGTATCATGAATCTAAAATCCATTAAAATTGTTGGTACATGTTTCTATATAAACCCATTAATGTGTATTTAATGTAAATATGATGAGACACCCCTTTCCCTCTCATAAACCTTTTTTACGAGTTATTATGTAACGTCATTACGATGTAGAAATTACACCGTGTTTTTCGAAGCCAAGATCATATTGTAGTGAATACCAAACCCATTTATCTATCAAGGGTATTCACCTTTATGCACACATACATATTGAACGGTACACTCATTTATTTATTCCACATTCCTTAGTCGTGGAATAACTTATGACGTTGATTTATTCCATGTTATATGATCCATGTGGCACACTTATTCATGAAAAGAAATGTTTTAGATGGGTCCACCATAATACCACAATCCGCATTTTTTTATTATCATAGAAGAAAAACAAAAACAAACAAGGCTTTAGGAAGGTACACAAACATTTAAGGGCAGTCTAACATAGTAGAGACCATGTTGATCTCCCGTAATCAATCCCACCGCTTCTGGTTCAATTTGAGGAATACTATGAAAACAAACAACAATATTACCTTGATCTACCACTCCCAAGGATGCAAAGTAATCTGAAACATTATTACCTTCAGCCATTAATGAGACTGTTTTATATTATTGATGTCAATCCAACTCATACAATTTCTGATAATGTAAGCAATCGACCAAGGGTTAGAAATCTAGACATTCATCGAGTATTGTATACTCTTTGAATCAGTTTCAATCTTAGAAATAGATATATTTCTATGAGCACACAACATCCCCCCTGTATTGGGGTGCTCCCCAATAGAACTAAAATGCATTGGTTAATTTATAGTATCTTTATACATCATGTGTAATGGTGTTGAATCATGATAATTCAAGTGAAACAAGGGTTTACTCGTGCTTCATGTGCAATGAGGGTTTACTCATGGTCCATGGGTAATGAGCATTGGCTCAGGCTAATTCCATGTTAAGTGTTCTTACCACATATACATGTTATGATTGTCATTATTTACCATGACTTTATGTTCATGTTTCTCTTGTGCTCCACTTATATGACTATTGTCTAAAATGTATTTTATTCTTTATGTTATTCCATGTTTATTCCCTTACTGGGCTTTATAGATCACACTTTTCATATGAATGTCCTCAGGTTATCTCAAGCAATGAAAATTACAACAGAATGTAGTGGTCATGTAATGGATGTTTTCAAAAAAAGATGTTTCATTTCATGTTTAAAGTTGTTATTTAATGATCCTACTACTCAAAGACTCTAGACCTCTTGATCATCCATGTTGTATCAAGTGATGGTTTTATGTAATAAATTATGTTATTTGGGTAATAATGAGTTGGGTTGTAATATAATGTCCCATCAGACATGGGAGTTTCTAGATAAGTATCTCCCAGGGAAATGAGATATATGAAGAAGGTCCTTGAAAATACATTAGGAGAATTTCTATTTATATCTTGGTTTGATGTCCATTCTTATGGATCCTCTTTTTAGTATAACATTGGGCATCTGTATGAATAATATATTTTAATATTCTAAATTGAGGGACACCTAGTGACTGTTGTATTTATTTACCTTGTTTCAATGTTATGTTTATTCATTCTATGAATAATCATCGTGAACATGAATTGGTGAAGGATCAATGGGTAATCTTGTAATAATCACTTAGGGGCCTATATTCCCTACTTATTGAAATAAAAATATGATAACTCCCTTAGTAGTATATGAATATTTTTAGGAACCCTGGAAAATTGAGGTAGTTGGGGGGATCCAAAGTCCAAGGGGGACAACCCTTCCTGAATAAATGACCACTGTCCTATCATTGGGAGATCCTTTAGTGGTTGCATCATCGAATGATCATGTTATGAATTCCCTAATAGAAATGACTCAGATGGATCTAGTTTCGGTAGCTAAACAGAATAGGGAACTATGAAAAACTGAAGACATAAAGGAGATCCAATGTCCAAGGTGTCAAGCCTTTTAAAATTAAAGTATGTCTTCCCAGGTGTAAGGGGTGTCTTCTAGGGTCGAGGTCTTTGTTGACTATACTGATCAAACCCATATGGGGAGTACTACCAGAGAAGGTGTTAAATTCTTGCTTGTGGGGAATCAAAATAAACCATCACCCCTAGGGATGTGATAATTATTCCTACAAGTACAATACGAGTGAGTGACCATCTAGAGAATGCTAAACCAGTCAAACATGAGCCTTGACCATGGGTGTATTTTAAAGAACCCAAAGTCAACACACAAACTTGACGATACAAATTCCAATATATTGGGTGACGATGAAACAATGGTGGCTCAATATGTCGATGTCCCAGAAAGGGAATTTGAATTCTCCTCCTTTCCAAATGATTCACATTCTTTCAAAGTTTAAGTGATAAATATTTCAATCTGAAAATTCCATAATTAAAGCCTCATATTTCTGTAGCTATAACAGATATTTCGATCTTTCCACCTACTAATACTTTGTGGTATGTATATGTTGCTTGATCAAGCCAGAGAAAGGTTATTGAATCATGTTCATCTATGGGGGAACATAATCTTGAATATATTCCTTTGTATGAGAGTGATCCTTAGGTAGATTTGGAGGCTTAGAATGACATTTGAGTTTCCCATAAAAAATATAAAATATTATTTAGATTTATATTTTACACACCCCCTTGAAAATATATTGAAACTACATCCCTAATTTCCTCATAAGTTTCTATTTCTTAGGTATGGGAGATTTTATTATAATGTCATTAATTACATAGGGAAGAAGTTTATTTATTCCTAGTAGGGACTTAGACTCTCCATTATCTCCATTAATATGTAGAGTCCATGTATAATCATGTAGTGGCTAAGAAGATTCTTCTTATTGAAGTGGATGTAAATTTTGGGATGTTTTAGAGGTGATAGGTTGAACTTACAGAGTAGAGGACCAAAACTGAGGGAGATTCCCAAGAAGGCAGAGGTATAGTTTGGAACTAGAGTGGATCATGAAAGAGTTGGAGCACACTAAGGTAGAAATTGATGAAGGAAAATATTTTTTTGGAGGGGGGGTAAAAGGTAGTATTTAACACACTTTAGAAGGTGGATGCAATGCAAGGAAGTGAAAATGATGAGAAAAAAACATTATCGAAGCTCCAACAAGTCATAACTGACATGGAGTAGGAACTACTCTAAATTTTTTAATATGATAAGCGGGACCTGAAATCCCAATGTCCTAATCATATAAAGATACATCAAGTTTTGTATGATCCTCCACTCTCATTTGATAAATGAATGAAATTTTGTTTTCCCTCAATGTGTAACACCATATTATTTCATAGTGCGTTATTTCTTCAAAATAAATCAATAACATTCACTACACGCAACACTGAGATCAAGAACACCATGACATACCAAACTAGATATCCAAAAGAGTTTATGAATTGTATTAACTGAATTTTGAACTTAATATAATCCTTATAATTTTAGAATCCATATTATGAGTTTCTTAGACATAATGTAAGAACTAATTTATTTTTGTTCAGATAAAAGAAGTATTTTTAAAAAAATGATCTTTTAAAAAACATTTAGTTGTGAAACCTTGTTAAATCCAATATTTGAAACATTTATATATTCAATTTGATGATATAAATTTCTTTTTTAGAATCAGGAAATAATAATTTAGTTTCAATAAATTTTTGGTGTTTTTCTAATAACTTTCATATTTGGATGAATAGTGAAAATTACTAAATTTTAATTATAAAAAAGAATTTTAATTGAAATAATTAGTACTGATAAATTATGAATTTTAGTGACTTTAAAGTATAATTAGATTACATTTTCACCATTTAATCCAATGTTGGTCATTATACAGAATTGTATATTTAAACTGGACATAATCAAGTGTCAATCTTTTGATAGTTATTATTTCTTAAAAACACGCTTTTTGTTTTGACAATGAGAATTAATTAATAAAAGAAACTTCTATGTATAGAATTTCGTAAAATAGAAATAATTTTTGGATTCAGAATATCAAAATTAGCTTAGGGTGAATTTTTAGTATTTTTCCAAAAACGTTCAATTTTTAATGAATAGTGAAAAACACAGAGTTATAGTTTAAAACCTAAATTATTTTCAAATAATTATTTACTTTATTTAAATTTATTTTAGGTCAAAATAGACACATAATACCTATATATTTTAAATTTAATTCTTTGGTGTAAATTTATAACAATTTTAGATATATAAAAAAATCATAGAACTTTTCACCGTCCTTTACCCATCTCCAAGGAGAATTTTCAAATTCACATAAAACATAATTTTACAACTTTTGTGAATGGAATTACAAAAAATATGAGAGAAAAGGTTGATATCAATAAGTAAAATGTGGTCTAATGAGATGAAAATAATTTTTTGTGAATAGTAACTTTTTACTTTTATTTACCACGGTTAAAAGTAAATATGGTAATTAAAGGAAAAAATGATATTAATATTACCCCAACACATGACCAAATTCTATAGAAAAAGTCTATCTCGACCAAACCCAACCTTAAGAATAAAATATTATCATTTAGGTCCACTTGGTTTAGATATGGACATTTATTATTTTTTAATTCAAGGAGAAGATAAAAGAGTTAAAATCAATATTTATTTACTAAAACATTTTTACTATAGAGATATACCTAAGATAAATTCGACTGTAAATATTCATTATAAATATAAAAATATTTGATACATAATGGTTTTTTATTTATAATTTTTAGACATTAAAAATTTCAATTTATGTATGTCACAATGTTGATGCACTAATTACCTAATTAATGAAATATTAAAAAAATTGATATTATAAATATCCAAATAAATGTAATTTTAGACATTTAATGAATTACAATAATTTCAAGGTTAACATGAAATATTAGGATTGGTTATATAAATTTTTTTAGAAGTAATAATGCTGTTATGAATTTATCAAAAACCAAATACCCAATAGTGTCAAAATTGGCATAAAATAATTTTTTAAAAAAATTATATTATTAACTCATATTCTATTACAAATAATATAGGTTTTGGACAAAAGACTTATATCATGATAGGTGTATCATTATTGGTCCACTTGGGGGTTCTCTTGGATGTATATAGTAATTTTATGAACCATATAATATAAAAATACAAAGAGACATGGTAAATGTCAAACTAATTAACTAAGAGTTAAAACTGAAATATAAGATTAATAAAGTTACCCAAACCTGTCTAAAATATTTAGGTTGAGTTGGTTTAGACCCATCCCCACCATAGCATTAAAATAAATCTGTTTGGAGCCATTATAAACCGAATATGAATTTATTATAAAATAATATTTCTAGCTTTTCCAAAGGTTCCCCTCACCCCTCTTATAAAAGGGCACTCCCCCTTCACTCTAATTCATACCTTCAAATCCATTTGGATTGTAAAACCCCAGAAAAAATAATCTCTCAACTTCCTTCACTTCATCCTAGAGGCCTTAGTTTGATCAGAAATCCAACCTAAGGAACACTTTTGATCAAATCAAAAGGAAGAACTCAAATAAGAGGTAATGTTTTCACCACCCTCTATCAAGTTCCATTCTTCTTCATCTTCTTCTTTAATTATTATTTCCATTATAAAATAATAACTCCAGTATATTCTGTATACTGTGATGTTATTATAAATATGTTATAACCATATTCAGTATTCTATCAATCATTTTAATGACATGTCACCATACGTGCGTACATACGACTTACCATCTCCACGTCGTGGTGTAATTGTTATTCAAAACATTACTATTTTGATGGGTATAATAATGACGTGTAATTGATGTAAATAATAAATATAACATGATCACTATTTTTTATATCTTATATACCATCCAATTATATATTATTTTAATATCAAAATAATGATATTATCGCTCGTGCGTACGTACAGACTACTATCTCCACGAACGCGATGAGATTCATTCCCCATCGTATCCATTCAAGTCTAATTCTAATGTAATTACTAAAAATATTGTTTAAGGACTTGATATCATTATGGATATGAATAAGATACAACTTATCCATAACAAACATGGCTTATGTAAGAAAACATATATAGAAAATGAGTAAGTTAACACCTGAAAAGACGATAATACTAAGATACTATTAACAAGCAATTTTAACAGATCATATATGATATCATATTAATGTATATGATTCTTTTATAATTTAATAACAATTATTTCACCATTATACAGGAGTTTAACTGACTCTCGACCATGGAACAGTATCAGGTAATGGTTTATTTCACAATCTCTTCATTATCCGAGGTTGTTTATATGTAATTATCAATTGGGACCTCTCTATCATCCACATCCTAGTTTCCTAAAAATATATTTCAAAACATTTTTAATATTTACTAGAAAATGGTTTAAATTAATTTATAACCTTATGTTTTTTGAAACAAATCTTTCCATCATTTTCCTAACAAGTTACTTTTTGACCTTTTCGACAAATTTAAGGTACGAATGTTTTTTTTAACTTATACGGTGGGTGCAGCTATTTTCCACCGTTATAACATCATAATAGCTTCCGTTTCAAGATTATAAGAATATTTTCAAAACAAATGTTTTATTTATAATTATGTGACTCTTAAATAATTTTTTAGAAAAAGATACATTTCTTTAAAATGGGTTTTGATTTCATCTATGTCAACATCCTTTGATGGATTTTATGATTATTTGAAGTTGATTTATTATGATACAAAACATCCATATTTTATTTAAGGTTTTGTGACATGTTTGTCTATGGATGTGCTATTTTAATACCATTCATGTTTTATGGTTAAAGTATTTACATTTTGAATGCTAGTTTTAATATGAATGTTTATGATATTTTTAAACCTTTTCATATGAGGATTGTATTGAACTTAGTAAGTGACGGGTGGACCCCCTATAGCTCCTTAATGCATTGGTAGGTCTCAAGAGACAACTAGACATGGAATTGGTAGAGGCCCTTTCCCAATTTTATATATGGTTTTGGCTGAGGCTTAATCATTTTTAGTCATCTTGGACGAGACCTTCACAAAATGTTTCAGAATTTCCGGCATTATACATTCCCTAATTATGGAAATAATATGTATGGTTCATGTGGTCATTTTACAAGTAGAATACCAATCATTATGTTTTATTATGGCATTATTTACTCAGATCATATTCTGGCCATTAATTTATTCATATTTTTTATTGGTAAAGGCATGTGGTTTCAATTATTCACCATGACTAATATTTATGTAATATTTAACTGTATTACTTGCCCTTACTGAGGATTTGAGCTCACCCCTTTCTTATGTTTCATTTTCCCAGGATATGAAGAAGTTAGTTATAAGTGACCTTTAGGAATAACCTAGGAGGCTTGGATGTTTTTAATGAAATATATTTGTGTTTTATTTCTCTTAAAGTTGTAAATTTGAACTTATGTATAAATCTTGTTTCCAAGGATAATAAACTAATCGGTCATTCGAAATTTGATCTTTTTTTTATCATGAAAATGTTATTTAATAATTCACCATCATTGGGTAACTGGGGTCGGGGTGTTACACATAGTCTTATACTTTGACTTGTCCTCCAATGTCCATGAATAAAACATCGTAATGTTTTTTAAAATATAATCTCTTAATATTACATGATTTTTTAATCCCTGGATACCAATTTCATTTATAATATAAGTTAATAGAATTTTAATGATCTAATAAAACTCTAATTTTTTCTTATGATGAAGGACTCATTGAGCTTAGTTTTTAAAGTTTCTAGGGTTCTATATAAAACCCTAAAAAATTAAAGTGTTTTATGTTATCTCCATTATTTTTTCCTAAGTCTAATATGTTGTGATCATAGTGGGAATGAAATAATTATTTATTAGGACACCCATTTCGTGTTTTTGCCCTAAATTTTTTTGTCTATTTTTTATTGATTTATTTTTTTATAAACCATGTGAATCATATCTATATTGATATGGAACTTAAATTTACATGGGAATCCCACTACTGGTTTTCAACCTAGTGAGTTTTATCTCTCTTTTCATTAGTACTTAAGATTCATTCAAACCAGACTAATGTCACTAATTATTTAGTTCTAATATCATTGAACATGAATCACAGGTAGAGGGCCCCAATTAGGATTATTGGACAAGAATGTCCCAATATTTTTTAGACAATAATGATGGATTTTCCATGACCCTAGATTTTAAATTTCTGAATATGAAACATGATAATTGAAAATTACATCATATGTAACCATAATAATTATTTCTAAAATGATAATTCTGAGGGAATATTGAGGTAATAAAATCCAATCATGCAGATGAATTTTTCATTGGTTGACATATCTTTTTTGTGGGTGGCTTATGAAGAGCCAACCAGGGCATATTATGGATATTCAAATAATTGTATCCTTATAAAAATGGTGTAATTCCCCGACAAAATAATCCCATAGCCTATGTATTATTTTAATACATTGGCATGATTACAAGGAATCAAATCCCAAAGTACCGATTAGTTTAGAATTCTTAGAAAATAGATTACATACCTGAACTTTACTTTACAATTTCTAACATAAAATACACCATAGATAATCCATTTATATTTGCATTATTCCCATAGCTTAACCCTGCATATCATTTACAAAACTCTTATTGTTATCCCGGGAAAATAAAACATAAGAAAGGGTTGAGCTCAGATTCTCTATAAGGATAAAAAATAAAGCGGAAGCTGTCACAATTAAGCATAAAAATTTAAGGAATGTTAAAAAACTAAGACACAAGACTTTTAAAACATTATCCTCAGCATAATATTCCATGAATAAATCAAATAATTTCATTTAAAAATTCATATGGATATTCTACTAGTCTAATAATCACATGTAAAATCAATAACTATTCTCATAATGAGGGAATGCATAATTCCAGACACCATAACCACTACATGATGGCCTTGGCCCAATACTATACACAAATATTTGGTCAAAGCCTTATTCCAAGAAACTAGTTTGTCTTATTAGACCTACTAATGAATCCAGGGGCTATAGACGGACCTTCCCATCACTTATTAAATTCAACACATTCATCATATAAAAAGGTTGAAACATAATATAAACATTATTATTTAAATATAGTGTAAAAATGATAATAATTTAACCACAAACCATTAATGATATAAAAATAGTATATCAAGAGTCAAACATATCAAAATTCCTTCTATGAAATATGAATTATTGTATTATAATAAATCAACCTCAAATGAGCACAAAATACAATAAATAATGTTGACATAGATTAAAATAATTCATTATAACTCTTGGAGGGAAATATACTTTTTTAATTTAAATCATTTAAAAGATGAGGAATTTTAAAATAATACATTTATTTTGAAAATAACCTTATAAGCATGTAATAAAAGCATAAAAATGATAAGGCAACAAAATGAGGTGAAATAGCCACTCGTGCCGTATATGTTAAAAATACATTCTTTCCTTAATTTATCAAAGTTGTCATAATGTACCTCATTTGGAAAATGATCGAAATATTCCTTTCAAAATTTTCTATAAAAATTAAAACATGTGTATAAGTGAAATTAATAATCCATAGGACTTGGATGAAGAGGATGTCCTTGTAGATACTTAAACATCAACAACTTCAAATAATAATGAGATTGTGAAATTAAACCTTACCATAATCTTGATAGTCTCCATATGTGTCTAAAAATACCAAATAATGGTTTGAAAAAATTATTAAATTGTACCAAAATCACAATGATATCATATATTATTGGTTCATAATTTCATATTACTTGTTTAATAAAATTTCCATGTTAATATAATGTTTCAGGTAATAATCACTTTCTTTATTTCTTGTGTTTTGACTTGTTATTAATGATCATATTACTTATATCCTAATTAAATGATTAATATATCGTATATATTCATAATATATATATATGAAATGGAATAAACTTTTCATGGAGACGATAGGTTGTACAAGCACATGAATGTTGTTTATATTTTCTAATCATATTGAGTGGATGTAAGTTAATGGCATATATGTACATAAAGACACACAAACATATATATATATATATATATTATACCAGAAAAATTATTATCTCACATATTTCATACTTATTCATAAAATATATTTTTATATTCATTCTTAGTTAGTGATTTTAGAAGACGAATATCATTACATCATGGAGATGGTATGTCGTACGTCCACACGAGTGACAATGTCATTTCCTTAATGGTTAAATGGTATGGAATTGGATGGAATATTAATTGTGAAGAAATAATATCATTTTATATTTAGTATTTATGTCATTTATATTCATCATTATACACTTTGAAATATTGTAGCTATGAGAAATAGTTTACACCACGACATGGAAATTGTGAGCTGTATGTACGCACACATGTTGATATTATTTTTCATAGGATGGGTAAAAGGAAAAATTTGGTTTTACCATAATACTAAATAATATATAAACATTTATTTTATGATTGATTTATTATTTTAGTGTGGTAATAAATTTATAATA
This sequence comes from Viscum album, assembly GCA_963277665.1. NCBI lineage: Eukaryota > Viridiplantae > Streptophyta > Magnoliopsida > Santalales > Viscaceae > Viscum > Viscum album. Next base: position 162,805,194 of record OY728147.1, read on the forward strand.
GGTAATATAGGAATAAAATAATTTTGAAAGAAAGGATACAATGATTACATCTTCTTCAGCTGTTTCCATTTGATTTTCAAAAAAGGACTCCTTAAGTTGATTTTATGTAAAAAATTTGGAATCTAGGATTATGTGAGAGAATATGGAAGGATATTTATTCATGTTTGGACCAATCCAAAGGGGTTTAGAGTTGTGAATAAAATAGTAGTAGAAGTGCCATTTTATTGGAGAGGTGAGGGGCACTTTAAAAAGGACTTGAAATATTAATTTATTATAAATTAATTTTCAAATTATAGTGGCTCAAAAATAATATTTTTAGATTATAATATGATTATCGGTCTATATACCCTAAAATAAAGGTTTAGATATGTCTAGATCATGAATTTAACCTTATCTTTGGCTTTAGCTCTTTGTTAAATAAATTATATTTTATCATTTATTCTTGTATTTTTATACTATATGATTAATATAGTTACAATAAAATTCCAAGAGCACCTCAAGTGGATGATTAATGAAATTTTTAACAGAAAATATGTTATTTTTAAGAATCATATATTTTTATGACTTATATATAATTAAATAATTTAGTGATTTTTTAAATTTATTTATGTCTATTTGGAACCTCTTTAGTAATTTACTTTTGTTAAAGTCATAAAAACATGATTCCTTAAATAAAAATGTATTAAATGTAATGTAATATTTCATATTAAATCAAAAATTCTTGTATGGCATCAAAATGTAAAAATCGAATTTATTTTCATATTTATAATATCATTTATTTCAATATTTCTTTAATTAGTTATCACAACATCATCATTGTGTCATAAATAAATAAATTTATTTGATGTCTAAAAAGTATAAATAAAATACCATGTTATAGGAAATATTTTTATATTTATAATTAATATTTATAGTCAAATAGAAAATTTACATATACAAAATTAATAAATTTTTAATTAGGAGATACATGTTTATATTATATTTCCCTTTTCTTTAAATTAAAAATTATAAAAGGTCATTATGACACCCAAGTTTCACCCAAATGAAAAAACTATTTCTATGGATTTTTTGTCACCTATGACTCATTCAATAAAATTATGACATGTGTTATGGTTGTCTTAAATTATTATAATATCATTTTTACCTTTATTCAATGAATTTACAATTTTACAGTGGTAAATAAAAATAATTACTGAAGATACTATTTATAATGCCCTAAAATAAAAGTATCCAATTAACATAATGTGGACCAACTTATTAAAAATATTAAATCATTTTTTCATTATTTAAAACACATATTTTTCAATAAATTTTTTAAAATTAATTACTGATGTCAAAACAAAAAATTGTTTTTAAAAGTAAAAAACCATCGAAAAATTGATACATGTTTATTTCCATTTTCAATGGGAAATTTCTTAAAATTACATAAATTATATTAAATTATAATAAATTAATATAATAATACATTAAAAACATCCAAAATATTATTCTAACAAAAAAATAAATTAGATGAAAAAGCATTATTGAATTAAAATGAAGTATTTTTCAATATTCATAAAAATAGGAATATTATTAGGAAAATAAGACAATTCATACAAACTAAATTTTTATGTCCCGATTCAAAATTCAAATTTAATATTTTCATATTTAATATATAAATGTGTAAAATATTGGATTTAAATAGTGTTTCCCCATTAAAGGTCTAGAAACAATATTTTTTTGAAAAGACATCTTGTATCAACAAAATTTAATATGTCCATATATTATGACTAAGAAACACATAAGATGAATTTTAAAATTATATGAGGTATATATAAAATCAAAATTTAGTTAATTATATTCATAACAATATTTTTAAATTGCTAGTTTGACAGGACATGGTGCGTTGGAACTTGGTGTTGTATGTAGCACACGCTAAGACTTTGATGTGTGAAGCACAAGATTATCATGGTTTAGTGTATACCAAAATCTATAGAATTTATTTAAAAAGAAATTCACCATGTAATATTATCATGTTACATTCCTCCCACCATAAATATGTATTGTCCACCGAATCTAAACTCAGAATCAAAAACTACATGTTGGAATTTTGAGAATATATTTATTGAAATCCCACATAAAAAATTGATTAATGAGACATCCATTTTAAACTAAAGAATGGGATGTATGACAGTCGATAGTGAAAACATATAATAGGATTCCAAGTAGGAAAATACTGATATGGGAAAAAACTAACGATCATGTTATGATGGAGAGTGACAGAGAAAATCATTAGGAAATGGTTAGCAGCCATAAATGTATGAATCTGTGATAATACCAGGGGATATTGTATTTTACCAAAAAATAATGTATGAGGGAATAATATTTAGTTTAATTAGAGTTGAATAATTCATTTACTTCATAGATTAGGAACATAATGAAACTTACATGATATCTAGAATTTTTTTATTTAACTAATTCCTACCACAAACACATATTTATCTTCAACAGATAATAAAACTAAAAAACATTATATTTATCTTAATCATATAAGGGTCCAAATATAAACATTAAAAATTTAAATATATAAAACATTGTTATACTAATGAGTTACTTCTTGTAGGCTAGTTTTAGGTAATAATGCAATATCACACTTCGGTTGTGGGTTTGATACCCATATCCTTGTTCAACGTGTTGGGTTGTCACCTGACCTACATGTTTTCTTTTTATTAAAACAATATTATTATAACATTCCAAAAATAACATTAAGAAATTTTTTATCCATAAACATTCCTATCTAATGACCAACCTAATTAATTCCAACCTTTAGTCTAATCCAAAATACTTATGTCCAAACTCACAGGCAAAAAAAATTACAAGGAAGGTCTATTAACATAATGCATATCCTTTTTATGACTAAACACACATTTGAATAATTTCATCATGTATTCTCATGGATGTAACCTAAGTTACCATAAACCCTTATTTTAAAATGATCAAAATTCTTTATTCCTTACATAAAACATAGGATATTTGATATACACCATAAATCCAAAAATGTTGTAAACTCCAATAATGATGGAATAAACAAACCATTAATCACTTCCAATGTTGTCAATACTACCCAATATACTTTACCCAAATCAATAATCTGATTATTTCAAAATCATTATCTCAGCATTAGATACATATTGAGGGTTATCTTTCCCTAAACCCTATTTTTTCAATCAATTTAAATTTTACCCTTCTCACTTTACACGGTACCATAAAATCTCAAATACTTAAGGAAATAGTACTGAAGTAAAATCCTTATATATATCATGAATCATATAAACAAATAATGACTGATGAAATAATTCTTGAATCCAAATACAAAATAACCTTAATCATTCCACACCCCTCTAAAACTAATAACAATGACTCAACGACTTTTACCTTATTACTTAATTCATCTAATTTCTCTTTTGTAGCTTTCCATTATCAACATTATATCCTTTACTTGAATAACCTTTATGATTCTAACCATTGATTAAAACTCACAGCACAATGTGGGAAACAATAATCATAGTGATATAGTCATGAAAAATAATTTATAGGATCTCTAGATGATTCCATCTTCTTATTAATCTATAAGTCCATAAAATTTAAAAAGTATATCTATTACCAAATATAAAGGATTATATCATATACTTAGACATATCATCAAATTAATATATTGGGTTATGTTATCTAATAAATTTTATCTAAGTCAATTTTCCATTATTTTTTAGATATCCTTTGATACCAACTGTAATGCTTTGACCACAGAACCCTAACTCTAGTGCATTGTTTTAATACATTGGCATGATTATATAGGATCAAATATCAATGGATTGACCAGTTTAGGTGTCAGGGAAAATAGATAACATACATGATCTTTTTTTAAGAGAATGGGGGAAGATCCCCAAAAATAAATAAAAACAAAATCTTTTTTCAAGAATAGGAAAAGAGAAATACCATTACAGGCACAATGAAAACAAAGACAAAATAAACAACTCAATGGGATGAAAGAAAACCAAAGTGATCAATGAGGATAAAAAGTCGAAGGGAAAGAAGAGGGTTTCATTTCCCCCCCCCCCCCTCGCTGAGAGAGATTTGAATAGTGAGATTTTCAAAGTGAATGGGTTTCCCCCTACCAAGCAGTTGCACTGTTCTGGCATCACAATGAAGTAGAGCATTCCACCCACACACATAAATATGTCGAGGGAGGACCAGACGATAGATGCCAACACATCTATCTCTCAAACAAGTCGCCCACCAAACAATGCATGGGATCTTGGGAAAATAAAACAGAAGAAAGAGGTTACATCAGATGCTCAGTAAGGATATAAAATACAATGTATTATATCATAATTAAGAATAAAATTTTAAATAATTGTTCAAAAATAAAAAACATGACTTTTAAATCATTATATTTATCATAATATGGATTTTGTAAATCAATTCACCACATTTAAACATTCACATGGATATTATATTAGTCTAAAAATCACAGGTAATATCAACAAATAATCTCATAATGAGGGAACATATAATCCCGGACATCATAACCACCAGGTCTAGTCCTTGTTCCAAGACCATACCCAAATATTCAGTTAAGACCTTGTGCAAAGAAAATAGTTTGTCTAATAAGACATATCGATGCGTCAATGGGATATAGTCTTCCCCACCCATCACTTACTAAGTCAAATTGATTCCTTATATACAAAGTATGAAACAGAATATTAACATTCATAATTGAAACTAGCATACGAAATATTAATACTTTAACCAAAAAACATTAATGGTAAAAAAATGCATATCCATAGTCAAACATATCAAAAAACCTTCAATAAAATATTTAATATTGTATCATAATAAATCATCCTAAAAAGCCTAAAATCCATTAATGAATGTTGACATATTTGAAAATAATTCATCATACTCTTTGAATAAATTATAATTTTTTACAACAAATCATTTAAAGAAATAGGAATATTAAAATAAATCCTTTATTTTGAAAATAATCATATAATGATAATATAATCTCATACGAATGAGGACATCATGTTTTTTGGATGGCATCGTCATATACATGTAGAATTAGTGATTTGCATACAGAAGCTCCAAACATTTTTTTCCGCATTATTAAGATTCACAAATGGAACGTTTTCTTCCCTCGTGAATCGATCTTCTAAGAGGATCTTCATGAATGTTACGATTGGACACGTATCAACCAAAAAAACACCATAAATTATTGAATTTATTTGTTTAAGTTATCTTTTATCACTCTCATTTATATGATGAAAGCTTATAAACCCAAAAAAATCACAGATCTTGTCTCTCGATTAGATGATGTTTGGGGTTTCATAGATTTCAAATGCGTTTCTTTAGGAAATGGTTTCTATCATATTATTTATCCTTCAGGAGAACGTAAAGGTAATTATTGGAGTATAGGATCTGTTAATCTTTGGTTGGGTACACTAAGGATTCATGAATAGCAGTTATATTTTAATATAAATGATTTTATGGAATATTTTTCACAAGTTTAGGAAAAACAACATGGGATAAATTGGGTTTTGTGGCATCCTAAAATCCTCTATGAAATGTCATCTGATATAGGAATTCCAATAAATGGGCCAAGCCACTAAAATGGTAAACTATGAACATTATGAAAGTGTTATAGTGGAAGTGGTAATGAGTATCACCTTCATTGACAAAGTGATTCTTTCTACCCTGCATGATGAAATCACTCTTTGGATTGAACATGAGAAAACACTATTATTTTGGGATTTTTTTAAAATAATTGGTCCCTAAAGGGATATGTGTTGGGAAAATTTTATTTTCTATAACTATAAAATTTGAGTACATGACCCACAACATTTTTTGAAGAAAGGAATTCAAAGACTTGAGAAAATCATTAATAACCAATGTCAGACTCGAATGGCTGATAAGAATGGACTTGATCCTATTCCTGGTCCTCCTATCCCTTTTCATACACCAGGAGAACATCCAAAACTGGAAGAACCCCCCCCCCCCCACCATAGATTATTTGTGGTCCTATATATTCATAGATAGCTGGAAAGATTGGTTTACCCCCTCATGATTATGATTAACCTCCTTGAGAAGGTAATTATATTGTTGACCCTGCCAGAGTGAAAGAAACCCAGTTTCTTAGGTATACATGGAAGCAGATTCTCATGTAGAAATTTTTGGTTTTTCTTTCAATGATTCTCTTTCCAAGGTCATTAATGATGAAAATTTCTGTGTTGACTTAGACGACACACAAGCTTCCAGAGAATTCAATGCTCAAACTGATATTGACATCAATTATTGGCAGGAGGAAAAATCAATTGCATCAAAAAATAGAAATGGGGAATCGAAGGGAGATGCAGCTATATTAAAGAAATAAAAATCCAAATGGGTATTTCCTCTTCATATTTGAATATGATAGCTTTTGATAAAGAAGTTTGTCATGTAGAGACTCTTGTGGCTACGTATCATTGTGAAACAGGGTCTCACATTAGGCCTTGTCTGTTGAACATTTTTGAGCCAACCTGTGTATATTTTGAAATGTCTATTTTCCATTTAAGGGAGGGTCGCAAAATGGATTTTTTCTCAACATATATCAAGGATTCTCCTATTGATACAAATGATAAGAGTGATGATGTGAGAGAAAATTCCCTCTGCTATAACCCCTTTTCATTTTTTTTGACCCATGACTAACAACGCCTAACTGTTGTACCTGGTGGACTGGACAGTGCTGCATCACTGGACAGTGCCATGGGAGTTGGGACAATGGAAGCCCATGATTTCAATTATGATGTTTGAAAATACCTGGAAAGTGTAGCTAGAGCTGGAAAAAAGGAAATCATAGATAGTTCTACTAGAGCTAGAAAATATGCAGCCCTATATAGCGCTATTGGATATAAAGAACAAGAAACCCTGGATAGCATTGCTAGAGGTTGAAAAAATGAAGAAGGTAGTTCTTCTCCTCCTATGGATGGATATGAATATAGGTTATAAAAGGATATTTATAGGATTGATAAGATAATAGACGTGTCTTCCACTCTATGCCTGATTTTAGATTGGACAGAATAGATTAAATCAAATATAAATGTTATAAATCATATTTCATTTGAGTTACATGTAATAGGAAGGAGAAATGAGGATGTTCATTGCAATGATCAGGCATCTAGAACTGAAGAAATGATGTAATCTATTGACTCCAGGTTTTCAGATAATGGAGACAAACCATAGATGCAAGCCAAGACATGGAGAAGATAGCAGTACCCTCATGGTCATTGTGGGAGGACCTCCCACCATAGCATGAGTACTCTCTTAGGTACTGCTTAACTTCTTATGCCGAATATTTTATCATATGTATTTACCAACTAATTTACTTATTTATAATAATTTATTTTAGGGTCTTATGCCTCACATTAAAAAAAGTAAGGAAAGATTCAAATTGGGAAGGTTACCTAACATCATAAAATATAAGCTCACTTCGTATAATATAAAAAAAATTTCTTTCCTTAATTTTTCAAAATGGTCATAATGTACCTTGTTATGAAAATAACTGAAATATTACATTCAAAACATTTTATCAAAAGTTAAAAATAAGTTAAAATTACTTCAGACATCAATTAGATAATAGTATAACATTTTAGGAAAATATTTTTAGAAACATGGACTTAAATGATAATGATTTCCCAGTAGATATGTATGAATCAACAACCTAAAATAATAACTAGATTGTAAAATTAACCTTTTCCATAGGATTTATACTCTCTGTATGTGTCCAAAAATCCTCTATAATGGTTTTTACCATTTTTTTAACTTCTACCAAAATCATAATAATATCATATATGATTGTTTTATGATTTTATATTACCCATTTATTAACAATTCTAATTTAATGCAACATTTCGAGTAGTAATTTCTTTCTTTAGCGCATGTGTTTTGAATTTTTATTCTTGATTAAATTACTTAGATTATGATGAAATTATTTATATATCATATATATTTGAATATAAAAATATATAATATGTAGATATATGAAATTTAGTACATTTTTCATAGATATGGTAGGCCCTACATACTTTTGAACATGATTCCATTTTTTGATCGTATTGAGTAGAAGTAAGTGAATGACATATATGTACATACACAAACACACACACATATAATTAATAAATTATAATTATTATGTAACATATTTCATAAAAAATTCTTAATATATATTTTTATAATCATTCATGGATGGTGAACGTGGATGTTGAATCTCATAGCATCGTGGAGATGGTAAGCAGTACACATGCACGAGCGATGATATCATTTACTTAATGATAAATGGTTTGTAATTGGATGTAATATGATTTTGGTGTAAAAAATATCATGTAATATTTATTATTTAAGTCATTAATATTAATCATTATACACTTCATAATAAATTATAGATGAAAAATAGTTTACACCACGTCTTGAGATAGTAAGTCGTACTCATGCACGCATAGTGATATTTTTTTCATTGGATTGGTAAAATGAAGAATATGGTTGTCCCATGATCTTAAAAAAATAACAAAATATAGTATCTTCTAGAGTTATTATTTTAGTATGGTAACAATTAATGAAGAAGAAGTATAAGAAGAAAAGAACATTCAATGAAGGGATAAAATAATTACTTCTTCTTCTGGTGTATTCTTTTGATTTTCAAAAAATGACTCCATATGTTGGTTTTATGTCCAAATAGTGGCCTTTATGATGAATTGAGGGAAGTTGGGAGGAGTCTTTTGATGCGTTTGTACGAGCTAAAGGGATTTGGAGGTGTGAATAAAAGAGAAGGAGAAATTTCCTTTTATACGAGATGTGAGGGACACATTTGAAATGTCTTGAAATATTAATTTATTATAAATTGATTTTTGGTTTATAATGTCACCAAAGTGATTTATTTCAAGTATAATATGAGTATTTATATAAATTCACTGAACCAAAAGTATTTAGACAATTTTATTTTGTGAATGTAACATTATCCTTTGGCTTTAATCCTTAGTTAAATAAGTTAACTCTAACCATGTCTTCTTGTGTTTTTATAATATATGGTTAATATACATACTATAAAATGTCAAGAGAACCTAATTTGGATCATTAATGAAATTTTAATCACCTTATAATTTATTTGGTAGAATCTTATTTTATTTATTACTATTATATCATTTAATAAAATATTGTTTTTTTAAATTCATTTATGTCAATTTTGACACTATTTAGTAATTGATTTTTGTTAAAGTCATAAAAACATGATTACTTCTAACCAAATGAATTAAATACAAGATATAATGTCATGATCATCCATAAAATTCATGTATGGCATCAAAATGTTCAAATATAGATTATTTTAATATTTATTATATCATTTATTGGAATATTTCATTAATAAGTAATCATTGCATCATCTTTGTGTCATAAAAAATTTATTTATTAAATGTATAAAAAATATAAATAAAATACCATGATGTGAAAAAAAATTATCTTTCTAATTATAATTTATAATCAAAGAAATAATTTATATAAACAAAATTAAAATAGTTTTAGTTAGGAGAGACATGTTTATTTTATATTTCAATTTTGTTTATATTAAAAATTATAAAAGGTCATTTTCACACCCAAGTAGAACCTAAATTCTAAAAATTTGGCATATGGATTTTTTGGTCACCTATGACCCATCCAATAATACTAGGAGATGTGTTATGGTAGTATTATTTTATTATCATATTATTTTAACCTTTATTAAATTAATTTACACTTCAACCATGGTAAATATAAATAATTATTTAAGTTACTATTCATAATATAAAATAATAATAGTATCCTATTATCATAATTTGGATGCACTGATTGAAAATATGGAATCCATTTTTCATTATTTTAAACAAAAAATTTAGATTAATTTATATAAAATTAATTCATGTTTTCAAAACCAGAAAACGTGGATTTAAAAGTAATAAACCATCAAAAGATTGATACATGTTTATATCAAATTTCAATGTAATATTACTTCCAATGGTTTAAATTAGATTAAATAATAAAAAATTAATCTAATTATACATTAAAACAAAATAAATGATATTCTAACAATATAAATAATTTAGATGAAAAAGAAAATTTGAATTAAAATGTAGTATTTTTCACTATTCAATAAAATATGAATGTTATCATAAAAACACTAAAAATTCATCCAAAATAATTTTTTATCTACAAATTTTTAAAAAAATTATGATTTTGTCAAACTGAATATATAAAAGTTTCAAATATAGTATTTTAAAAGGGTTCTCCATTAAAAACATGAAAACTGTATTTCTTTAAAAATACTTCTTTTATCGGAAAAAGTGAATTTGTCCTTATATTATTTCTAAGAAACACATGATTTGAATGTTTAAAATATGTGGGGTATATATAATTCTAAATGTGGTTAATACTACTCATACCCGTTTTTTAAATGACGAGTTTGATAGGTTGTGATGCACTCTAACTCGGTGTTGCGTGTAGCGCAAGCTAAGATAATGTTGTGTGAAGTGCAAGATTTTATTGGTGTATCATACAACACAAGATATTGAATTTAATTAAAAATAAATGTACCATGGGATCTTGTGGTGTTACAACTAGACCTCCATTTATAATTCCCAAAAAAATTTTTAAAACATTGATTTGACAAGACCATGAAGGGTGACTTGTGAGGGGAATAAAGCCTAAAAATTAAAAGGGAGCCTTTATTTACACTAGCTATGAGTGGAAAACTACTCAGAAACAAATTTGGTGTGTGTAAATGAGGGATAGAGGTTGGTGTAATTTAATATTTTACAATTAGTACAAGGATAGTGTAGTTTATCTTCCTATAGAAATGATGATCGAGGATGAAGATTTATAGTCTCTTAGCTTTGCCCGACGGTTAAATGATTCACTCTATTCTGGATATTATATCTATGAATGTTTTATAATCTTCATTCATTAAGGGGAATGTTATAAGATATAATTTTTGAGATTCAAAAATCGAGGAGTGATGTAGGTTGTAAACATTAGAGGGGAAAAAAGAGTGGAAAACCATATAATGGGGATGAATTTGGATTTTGTTGATAGGCCTTTTTTGTGGGTGAATTATGTAGAGCCAACTAGGGTATATATTCCATAGTCAAACAATGGTGTCTTTAAGATTATAGTCATCCATTTTAAATGACTATAGATGTTTATAGGGATCAAACCATTCCATACACAAGTTTTGGTATGTGAATGGAGAGTGTGTGGACATTAAAGGGGGGTTTCATGTAGAAAATTTCTAGGAATGGTTAGAAATGTTATCCATATGCATGACTGATCCATATATGGAAGAAATTTTTTCATTTTGGTTGTGTCTAAGATATAAGTTTGGCCCATCACTATGTATCTCATCAAAATGAGAATCATACCATACATAGTGATTATTCTATAAACATCCTATGCATATTTTACCCATAGATAAGAAAAAGTAGAGGCACTGTTACCTTATATATTGACCCGACATTTAGGATCTTGGTGTCACTGCATATCCAATGACAACATGAATCCATCCAGGCATAGTTCATGTATGGTTTCCACCACATAACCATTGATTTATCTCTTGAAGGGGGAAATGGGAAATATTCTTTTGGATTTGATATCATGAATGGGATGAGTCACATATTGGACCCACCCCTCATAGATCTAGCTCATACAAATGATAGTGGGGGAGTATTTCTGTTGTGTTTGTACCGGTATCTAATATTTGGGTGTTATTTTGTTTACATTCAAATCAAGAATCGGGCCCTACGTAGTTCTTATAGGGTTTCCAGTGCAGATCTAACCCATGCACAAAGATTGGGAATTTGTAACTTTTTCTATTTATAGACTCAAGATTGTACTTTTGGGCCTCACTATGTAAACGGAAATGGAGGAAATTTAGCCACACATAGTTCTTAATATGGTGTAGTTTAATTACCTGAATATTAGAAATAGGTCATGTAGTTTTAGGACATGTGGTGAGGACAACATGGGGTCATGTAGTATAAGGTCAGAAGGATAAGACCATTTCTCATATAAATAATGATTAATAGGAAGATACACATGCTATGATGTACTAACTTTTCCTGAATGTGATAGGGAAAATGTGTAAACCATGACTTTGCGGATTCCCATATGAGGAGAAAAGACATGGAATAAACTACCATTGGGTCTTACAAATATAGAAAAGGAATATCATGAGGATGAATTCTCCTTTGGTTGATAGGACTTTTTTGTGGGTATCTTTTAAAAAGACTACTAATGCATATTTATCATAGTCAAACAAAGGATTCTTTAGGAAACTTTACCTCCATTTCTAATTTCCATAAGAAGATTGTGAATATCCAAAAATTTTCAGGGCATATAGTATGATAAATAGAAGGAATGTGTTTGGGCATGTAGAAAAAATTTAAACCAGAATTATTTAATGGAGTGTGAAATTATATACATAGATCTGAATCATAAGTTAGGGGGTCATTTCTATTTAAATTATAGATCCCAAAATGAGGAACCCAAATATGATATCTCTTTAAAAGATCTATGTTTTTATACAAGAGATATGGAACTTTTTCATTTTTTCACTTGGTTAGGAATAGGGAACGTAATCTAAGAGAAACTCTATATCTTTTCCAAATGAGATTAAAGCCACACATAGTTCTTGAGGTAACATGTAGTTTAATATCATCCAATAATGACATTGTATCCCTGATGTGAAGAAGAAATATTGTGGATAGACCAAGGATAAAATATTTTTGTCTCACTATTTATCCTGCGATTGGAGGAATCACGCCATACATTGTTGTAGAAAACCATTGTTGTTTAATTACTTATGGTAAGGACACTAGACTTGTTGTTTAATGTCTTGTGTTTAGGAAATGTGTCAACCAATGTGAATGAATAGGGATGTCATGGATCCGTGATGTTTTATGTCATGTCATATATATATTTTCATTAATGTTTAACAGCATGTGTTAAGTACAATTGGTTTTCCATTTAAGGTCATTCTACTCGGACCATGGAAATCTCGATGTGGAATGATATGCCTTGATAATGTGGGTAATCCCTTTCTAAAACACCTAATCACACGTGATCTATTCTTATTGTGAGATAAATGAGGTGGTAGGGGTTTATTCTACCACATAGCGATGATAAATGAAGGATATAAGAAGTTTGAATTTTTGGTGGCTAGATAAGGATTTAGAATTTGACTGTCACTACGTATCTCATTATGGTGAGAATCAATACAAATGTAGTTATTCCACCCAATGTATTTTATCATCATTTGATAAGGAAAATGGTGGATTGAAGTGAAAGAGGGAGAATGTTGTGGCTAGACCAAGAATCAGATATCAAAGCATCACTATTCATCATATATAGTTATGAATATTTTCATACATAGTTCTGAGTGGGAAATCCCTACAAAGTCTAACCCATGCATAAAGAGATGATACATTGCTTGAAAATGTCCTATAAAGAGTACATTATTTAGATTCCCCTGAAATAATTTAGTTATTTTTTTAGGTATTGTAAAATTAAAATATTCCATGGCTGGGCCAAGAATCAGATTTCTCAAAATCACTGCATATTTTATTATGGATAGAATCAATATGTACATAGTATATGATGGAAATATCTTGGTGCAAGTCTCTCCCGTATACAAGGTGGGGAATTTTTTCATTTATGGTGTCTAAATTATGATGTAAAATCTAGGTATTGCTTCATATAATTTGTGGATTAGAATGAAGACGAAAATTGTTCTTGAATATGGCATGGTAGGTGGTCGATGCTGATGGTGAAGTTATCTTAAGTGTGAACATTATGGTGTTGTGTAGTTTTACATCATACAATGAGGACATTTTTTTTATTCATTTTATTTTCTTGTGAAATGGAAAATTTACCTTACATTTTAACATCATGTGATCATGATAATCTGTAATCATATATACATTATTCTATTAGTTAACTAAATATTATTTCTGTTTTTACTTTATAATTAACCTAGTATGTTTTTATTATTTCTAGAAATAGGTTTCTTTTGTTTAAATGTAAATTTAGATAAAAGGACAATAAATTTTCATTACATGTCGTAGTACTCACTTACACATCATGTGGCCTTCCTACACAAAAAATAAAATGTCGTGAATCAAGTTATGAAGGAATTTCGAGACATAAAACTATTACATAACGCGATTCACCAATGAACCTCATCTATCATTCAATATCAATTAATGAATTCATGATTCATACTCAAGTAATATAAAAATTGTTCTTACCATTTACACATTGTGAAAGGAGTCAAATTCGAAATCTCAATGATCTAGGATGATAATGAAATGAGATTTGTATATATTCAATAATTTTGGACTAATCCATAGATCTAAATTAGATTACATGAAGACCTATTACAGATCATGTAATATCCAAATTATGTACTTCAGTAGGCACAGATTGATCATAACATGGGATACTTATCAATTTTTCTCTGATTCTTCTCCCTCCTTCTCCCAAAACACAATTTGTAACAATTTTTTTTTAATTTTTCTACATTTATTAATATAATGTGGATTGAAATTGAAAAGCATTATTCATTCTATTATATCACCAATATGATCTATGTGAATTCTCGATTTCAATTTCCAATCAATAATAAACCTTTGTTTCATTATTCATTGTTATTATTTCTGGTAATTATTTCATTAATTTTGTGATTGGTTTGAGTTCTATATTTTTTAAATATTTATTTCATGATATTTAATCACATTATATAAATTGTTACTGTAATGTTGATTTTATTTTTGATTATTTTTCAATTCTCGATCAATTACCCATTGAGTGGATAAACTACCTAGGGCATGGATTAAAATCAAGCATGTTAGAATTTAATAAATCTTTGATTTTCAACTTTGTAACCCTAATGATAGTAATATGGTTAACCAAAAATAATTTATCTAATTCAATTAAGAATACCCAAACCTTATCATGTTTAATGAATGACCCTTACCTAATTTGAGTATAATAGGTTATGACCTATAGACTTTGATAATTTCTTCCTTATAATCTAGGTTTAATGAATCTTGGTTGTACCTATTTCTAGACCACAAAATAGTTTAATTGTAGATAGTATACGTTTAATTGAACATGGGCAACTAGTGACGTCTTCTTGCGTTTCAGCCTAAACTGTAGAACTATACCAAGATAAGATAAAGATTATCCATTAACATGAACCTGGAAATTGGTCCTGACCCCTTCTCTTTTTCTTATATCAACCCCCAATTCCATTAGCATTAGTTATTTTAAATTGAATCAAACTATGAAGAATCATATACATAAGTTTTGAAACCATACTTCATGTCCTCTATATAATTTTACACATTGGATAAACCCCCAACTACCACTATATTATGCCTTACTATCAAGTTTAGTTTGGGAAACAATAAATTTAATCTGAAAGCAGCCCACATGAATTAAAAAACTTGTGCGGGCACAAATGTTTGTTGTTGTTGATGTTAATGAGACAAAAATATATTCTTCATAGATAATCCTATGGAAAGAACGTAGGATTAAATCAATAATCCCTCCATTAACTTTTCTTAATATTTTTCCTTTTCATTATAACTCCCCTACATCCTTCTCCTTGCAGATGAGTGCATGCATCAGAGCCCTTAAACTCATTCAAAGAGCTGTAATGGAAAAGAAAAACATAACTAAAAATTATAATTTGAAAGGTACATTTATGTATGACTCTATTAAAAAAATTTAGAATGCAGAAATATTTTTGGTCCAAAGCAATAGAAAATAAAACTTGGTATACATTTAGAGAAGCCCATGCATCAAGAATTCACTATTACAGATTATGGATTGACATTAATCCATGGTATGACACCAATCATTGTATGTACTCATATTTAGGAAAACAAATTTGAGATCAAACATGGAATAATTCATATGATCTATAATATGGGACAATTTATGGTATTCAATGTGAAAATCCAAATGGAAATATCACAAACATCTTATAAGTCTGTGATACCATTAGAAACCAAAGAGTATATTCTATTTCTATAAGATGAGGAGTCCTACCATTTATCCTGAGCTACTATGTCATGTATTGGATCAAAAGTAAATCTTTGGATTCCTTCATGACATGGGATGATTTACCCACGAAATTTCTAGATATGTACTTCCTTCCAATCCAAACATGGTAAAATGGAATAAAATGTATAATTTTCCTCAAACCGAAAGAGAGTCAACATGGGAATCATGGGATAATTTCAGGGAATTAACTAATAAGTTACCACATCAGGGACTTGATATGATGATAAAACTCCAAAATTTTTATCAAGGCTTCCAACTAGATGCTCACATAGTCACTGATATAGCCATTGATGGAGGGATGATTTTTAAAACACCCCAGGCAAGTCGAGAAATATTATATGAAGTCTGTCACAATGCTTGCCTATGGAGGAGTGATTGTAATCCATGCCAGTGTGGAATCTACCTTGTTGACAAAATTATGTGACTAGATACACATGTTGATGCCTTAACTAATAATCTTGAATCCTTTTAGCTACCAGCTATACAAACAACCCCTTCTACCCCTAGCATAGAAATTCAATATTTTGAATGGTGTAGTGGTGAGCATATATATCAAGATTTAATATTATGTGTTGGGAAAAAAACCATGCTATGATTGTAATTACATTAATTATGATTATAAAAATCAACAATTTTAGCAACCACCACCACATTATCAGTAGAGGCTTGTAAATAAAAAACTACCAGGTAATGTTGTATACTCTTAGAAAAGAAGTGGTTATATATCATTCAAGAAACAAGGAACACTATTATATATTCTAATGATTCCTATTCCTATACCACCATAGTAAACAACACAAAAAATCATCCCACCTAGAGCACAATAGATATTTCAACCAGCCCCAACATGACCGCCTAAACCAGTTGTCACTCTTCAAAAAAATATGGAAAAAATACATTTAGATATTTTAAAAAAGGGGGATTAGAGGATGACCCCCATGAAACTAAAATTCAGAATAAAAGGGTTTCTATTTATATCCTCGATCACAAAATGGGATAGATCTCAATTACCTTGTCAAATGGACTAACACGTAATCTACGTGGTAATACAATGTCATTACCAATGGAAGAGGAAAAGGAAGTGGTTGAGTGGAGTTGAAAATTTCTAGAATTTAGAAACCTTTTAGAGGAGAAAAAATATGTTTAGGAAACCAAAAAACCATACATAGCTAATAGAAAATGAAACATACGAAAGTGAAAATAAAACAGTTTATAAGAAACCTCAAGAAGCACCATCAAATGAAAAAGATCCAATTTAAGAACAACCAAAATAATAATTCAACATTATTTCACAACCTTATAACCCCCAACTCCCATTTCCAAATAAAACATGATTAATGAAAGGATTGAATGGATATATAACTTTTTTGGGATATGTTCACACAATTTTACATCAACATTCCATTTTGTGGGGAAAATTACTAAAATGAATACCTATGTGAAATTTATTAAGTAGATACTTTCTAAAAAATATAAACGGATAACCTAGGAGGCATCTCAATAAATTAAAAATGCTCTACTATTGTTTAGAAGATGATTCTACCAAAAAATGAGAGATCTTGGATGTTTCTCAATGTGATGAAAAATAGAAAAATATAACATTGGAAGAGCCATGTGAGGTTTAGGAGAAAACATCAACCTCATACCTATGAGTGTTTTTTTAATCTAAGACTCAAGGAATTCAATCCCACTATACTAGAACTCCAACTGGCTGACTGATTAGTAATCTATCCTCGAGGACATCTTGAGGATGTCCTAGTCCAAGTTGTTAAGTACATTTTTCCGATGGACATTCTCATTTTAGAAATGGGAGAATAATGATATGATCCAATCACACAACACTAACCAGTCTTAGACATTAGAAAATAAATGATTAATTTAAATTAAGTAAGACCATTATTATGAGTAGGCGATGAAAAAATTGTTTTCGACCTAAAAAATGTAGAAAAAATAGATTAGCCTTTCGACTGCCAATTTTTAATTCTCATGGATGATAAAGATGAATACTATGTCATTAAAGAAGTGGATGAGGAAATTTTCCCTTCTAATGATGAGGAATATAAATTTAATTAAGTGAACTATATATAATCTATCACTAGAGAAAAACATCACACATTTCATACCCTCATTAATTCATCCCTTAAAACTGGATGTGAAACCACTCCCTCGTACTAACTATTATTTATATTTGGATAATACCGATGCACTACTAGTTATCATAACCTCATTATAGACATAGTAATAGGAGAAAAAATAGATTTAAGTATTTAAAATAAATATTAATTCAATTTCCAAGTGTGTGGAAGATATTAAAAGAAACAACTATGCATTATTCACTCATAAGATTTTATTAGAAGAAAGTAAAAGACCCAAAATCTAATAATACAAAAGACTCAACCCACCAATCAAAGAAGTATTTTAGAAATAAGTACTGAAATTTAATGAATTTTTAATTTTTTTTCTATATATGATAGTGAAAGTGTGAGCCGAATGTATGTCGTACCAAAGAAAGGTGGACTCATAATTAAAAAAGTGATGAAGAAAAAATTATTTCAACTTGCACCATCACTGAATGGAATGTATGAATAGATTAAAAAATCAGATATAAAGTAACCTGAAAATATGAAATCATGTTTTCATTCATGGATCAAATGTTGGAGAGACTAGAAAAACTTGTATTCTATTATTTCTTGGATGGATATTTAGGATATAATCAGAATGCAGTCAACCCGAATACGACTCTAAATCAATATTCACATGTTTATTTGGTACCTTCACCTTTATGAACATGTAATTTGGTATGTGTAATTCACCTAAAAATTTTCAAATGAACATGAAAAATATATTCCATGATATGGAAAATAAATTATTAAAAAAAATTCTTGGACGACGGTTCAGTTTTTGGAATTTCATTAAAGGACTATCTATGAAATCAGGAGTTAGTCCTATAATGATGTGAAGATAAGTACCTTGTTTTAAACATGGAAAATCCAATTTATTGTTCAAGGAGGCATATTACATTGACACAAAATTTACGATGATGACACAGAAGTAGATCCCACTAAAATAAAAGTGATAAAATGTTAACCTATTCCATAAAAAGTTAATTCTATAAGGATATATATAGGTTATTATAGATTTTATCATGGATTAAATTAATATATTGTGAATGGTTCCCACCCCCTGAAACACCTATTATAAAAGGAAAATAAATTTTAATTCATTGAAGAATACCAGTAGACATTCATTAATTTGGAGAAAATCCTTGTAGCCACTCCTGTAATTTTTTTCATATTTGGAAAAATATTTTTAATTGATGTGTGAAAATTGAGAATTTGTTGTGGCTGTTATTTTTGGACATAGATTTGGTCACATATTATTCCCTATATACAATGTCAGTCACAAAATAAAGAAAGATCATGTGAACTATAAAACAATATTGAAGGAGCAATTAGTAGTTTCCTTTTCTTTCAAGAAACTTCTATCCTATATGGTTTGGTCAAAATTAATTCTATATGATGACCATGATTCCACGTTATATTTTTTAAATAAAAAGGATTCCAAGAAAAAATAGATAAATTGGATAGTTTTTCTCCTACTGCGTTACATTGTTACAAAAGATACCAAATGAACAATTCTTGTTACCGGTGATCATCTATCCCAACACCCACTACCACTCATAATGAATGATGATGATATAGATACTGAATTCTAATTTCTTGGTGAAATACACATCAACATAAATGCAAAACCACCTTTTAATGCTATTTAAATGTAGATTACTATAGAATTATTATTAGAAGACGTATCGTACGCGAAAAAAATAATATTTTTAACTGAATCTTTTCATTACTAATGGGATGAACCAATATTGTTTAAGCATTATACTGATTGAATATTTGGATGTTTCATCCTATAAGAAAAAATCCCTAGTGTGTTACAAATGCCTTATAAATCCCCAATTGAAGGAAATGATGGATCAAAATTCACCGTATAAAATATCATAAAAAATAGACTTTTTGGCTGAGAATATTCCACGATTCAAGGGATTATTATTAATGCTATGATCAGTTCCAAAAATTTTCACCATTAGAAAAAGAAATAAAATACAGAAAACCATATCATGGAAGTCGAAATCATTGATGTGTAGGGAATATATTTCTTAGGTCCATTTCCCAATTCACAAGGTATGACTTATATCCTTATTGGCACTGATTTCATTTCCCAATGGGTAGAAGCTAAAGCTACATCACGTGAAACACTAAAGGTGGTAATGAATTTCTTAGAAAATAATGTGTTTTAAATATTCTTATCTATTATATTAACTATTAGTTATAAACATACACATTTTAAAATGAAATTTTTTAAATGAATCATATAGGAATATGTAAGATTATATATCACAAGAACTCCCAACCACCTAAAACAAAATTGGGCTTGTTGAACTATCAAATAGAGAAATTCAACAAATAATGTTAATCAATGTGAATAAAATTTGAAGTTATTGGAGTATGATGTTATCTGATTCATTATAGAAATATAGAACTGCGTAAAAACCACCCATATGTACTACACCATTTTATTTATATATGGGAATCCATGTCATTTTTTAGTAAAACTTGATCATCACTCATATTGATAAATTAAAATGCCCAATTGGGAGGGTCAAAAATCTCAATATGGATTTTCATAATGTTGGGGAATCTATAATGCTAAAATTCAATGAATTATATGAAATATGACATGATTATTATGAAAATATCATTTAATACAAAAAACACAAGATATAGATTGATCAATGTATTGCAAGATTCTTTTTTATCCAAGAAAATAAGGTCTTTTTGTTCAACCCATGATTAAAACTATTCCATAGAAATATGAAATATAGATGGTAAGGACCCTTTATTGTCATAAAATTATTTACATATAAAACCATATAAATTCATAAGGATTGTGGACCACCAATAAAATTCAATGTTAAAGAATTAAAAATCTATAAGAACCCTTCTATGAAGGGTATTTTATCATCTTCAAATTTATATGAGCCACAAAGAGTCAGAATCCTAGCGTAAAAAATTTGTTGACTGGGTGGAATCCCAATATATGTCACCATTGGCTAGGTTTGGATAGAGTAATATTAGATTATATTATGAATTTATGAGAGAAAAATACTACATTCTGTTCTAATTCTAAGATTAAATATTGAGTTAAATTTTAGGTAACTGTGATTCATGAAGTGTACTTTCATGGCCAAAATTTACAAGAAATACACAATTATATGATGTGAAACATAAATACATGTCATTAACATACCTAATTTCATTTTTTATTAGGTTATTAACCTTTGGTTCATGACCCATACCCCTACTTCTAATTCTGCATTTCAATGAGATGAGCTGCATCTAGTGAGGCACCCACATAGTGCTACACCTCCCACCCTGGAATCTTATTCCTTAACATCCATTTTTTCCCTGATGATCTCGCTTCTCTGGTGGAATCCAAATCTTCCACTAATGGATCATATGAGTGTGACCACCCACAAATGCACTCCATATATCAGTTCTCACAACCAAACACCATTTTTCACCAACCATATATTGGCCATGAAAATTGTGGCCAAAAAACCATCGATATATCCATCCTCACTTTCTTGCTTATAATCCAAGAGGTTCTTTATCTTTTGAAACTTCTAAATATCTTCTCCATAATTTATGTGAATGACGATACATATCAGGAGCTATTTTGTGAGTTTATATCCTGCATCAAGGACATAGTTTATAGCCTCCACTTCCGATTAGGCGAACTACATCATGATATTTCGTTTGTGGAGTTTCGCATAGGCCTCCAGATTTATAATACGAAGTTTTATTCATCTATGGTATTTCCCACATTATATTTTGTTCCTATAATGATCAATTCAATGGAATCTGGAGGATGATTTCATGTGATTCTGACACTGATTTTGATCATATGATTACAAAGTCCACTCAAATTCATGTTCTAGTACTCCAAATCCTACATATGTAATTGAAGCATTATTGGTACAATCATGCAATGTATCATGTTATTGTTAGCCTGAGGGATGTCATTATCCTCACAACAGTAATGGGTGGCCCTAAAATTAGTATGACCACTTTGTACGCATTGTACTATGGAGTTCATACACATTGGACATGATTCATTGGGATGGGAGTATAATTTATCACCCATTTAGCGAACTATCTCATAATTTTTTATGTCTCACTACCACTAACCTCCCATGTCCTTCTAGAGTCTGTTGATTTCTGGAAGATTCATAAGATGTCATTGTTGACCAAGGATAATGACACCTACCGATGATAACTATGTTTTTTTGAGAATACTAATAAAGAGCATGGAGATCATGTATTAGACACTACACCACATACAACCCCCACCCCATAATGTACACATTCTATTCCAACCCTTTACCACACCCATTTTCCTACATCCACCACCACATTCCCAAATAATATTACCACCCTATCATATCTAGAAGATCGTTGGGATAGACACTTATGCATCCTTGAGAATATGTGATGGATTTCTGAATACCTACATATCACCTTCACAGAGTTCAGTCATTTTACTACCACTTCACCACAACCATCATCCAAGCCTGCTTCCCATCAACCACCAGACCCTTTCATCCCTCCCCAATCTACCACACAAGCCCTAGCTACCACCCTAGATAATATACCATTAAATCTGACAAACCCTACTACCTAATAAGAGTATCTAGAAGCAAATAAAAATAGGGTAAAGGGACCAGTATCCACCCCATCCACTATGGTTAAATTCTTTAATCCAGCTACTATACCCACAACCATACTCTGAATCGATACCACCCCACCACCAACCACTGAGATTTCTTCCATCACTATGACACCACCATCAGCAGTTGAACACCCTTCTCACTCTATAACAACATCCATTGACCTGGTAGGGCACCTTCAGCCGCATTCAATTCGGGAAAAGATGATATATGATTTCATTAATGACATTAATATATATTAGTCTACCCTAGTAATATCATTCATTTTTTTACATCCATAGTGATCATTTTTTGGACTATTTTTATTCTTTTCATTGTGGTATCACTGCACATTATATATATGGTATTCTTTTTTATTTATTTATTTAACTTATTTTTCAATTCATTACAACGTTATAGTATCGAAGTATAGATCCTATGTTCCATCTATGGTCATTAATGCACCTGTTACACCACCATCTTCCCTTATTCTATGGACGACTCAACATCTAGTGGATGTCTAGTGTTAGATTGAGGTGCTACCACTGGAGATTCATTCTTATCAAACCCCTCCACGAGCAAAAATACCTTTCCTACCACATTAGATTAATTATTCCTATGTTATTGAAGTGATTTTTCATTCCATATGATCACAAGAGCATGAGGATACAACCCTAGTAGATATAGATGAAAGTTAAGATCTGAGCTGATGGATGATATTTGGTGATACTTGGTCTATCCATTTGGTTGATGAAGTAATTGTTAGAACATTATGAATGTAAATCAATATTCCATCTTATTTTATCATATATTTACTTATTCTTTTGTCATATTCTTATTTTTATATCATTATATTTTTAGTCATTAGTCACATTGATATTAATTGTATACAAATACATTCATTTCTATAAAATGTCTTTCATTTCAATTCACTATATAAACCTAAATATTTTAATACTTAAAATTTGTTTAAAATATTCAAATAATGTAAAATATATTTAAGTAATTGTATTTAATACAATATTTTTATGGTTACCCAATGAAGAAATCAAGACTTCTTAGAATTCCATCCTGGGATTCAACTCATTACAAGGATCTCTGATTCCCATAAGTCTTAAATTTTCAAAATTTCCATTTCCATAATTTTCACTTTATTTATCATAAACCTCACATGGTACATTAATAGAATTCATGCACACTGTCTCATACTATGTGTGGGGGAGTTATCATGATCTTATATTTCGATACACTTGAATTTTTTCTTATCTTCCTTTATCTATGAGATATATTTTTTCCAGAAGAACTATATAAATCTGAAACTCATTAAACCAATTTAAATGAATGAAAAATTTATAACGAAAATTGTTAGGTGTCTATGTCTTCATCTTCTTTAGATTTGTAGAATAATTATTGAGAATTTTAGTTAAATTAAAATTAAAAAATATTAAATTAATTTTAATAAACTAAATCCTTGATTTTATGTCCTTAGTGACATGTAGTTTTATAAACATGCTCTTATCACCAATAATAATCAGAACCTATGATTGAATATTCTTTTCTAAGCATATTTATAGAGTGAAACCTAGGACATGTAAACCAATTATAACTTTCATTGAGATCATATTGAGTCTATGATTGATCAAATAAAAGTTTTATATGATTGAGGAATAATTTTTTGATCCAATTTATCATGATACCCACATTATATATATTCGTTATTAATCCTACATATTCCATGAATTAACTTAATAGAAAGCGTCTATTCTATCTTTATTTTCCATTCCTACCCTGCTCTTCTGGTAATGAATGGATATACTTTGAACAAATGTGGGGGGTGTTTTTGGTACAACAAAACGTTATTTTTTTCACTACGGGGATGTAGTGTGTTTCTAAAAAGACTATTTGATATTGATCCATGTATAATTATTTCAATTTTATACATTTTATGTTCCTTTGAAAAATAAAAATAAAAAGATGATTGGGTTTTGTATTAGGAAGGAAAAAAGTCACAATTTTTAGAATGTTGAATCCTGAGAATGTTCATATCTGGTTATGGGATAGATGTGTTATCTACCCTGGAAAATACATTCTAAAAATAAAATTCAAATAGAACCTGAAACAAAGGAATAGGGTACCTTCTACTCTACTTGTTATATGTACATGGATCCACCTTTAGTTTCTAGGAGCATGGACTTCATTAGTTATGGATGAGTCATTTCATAACATTGTTCAAGAAATTCATGCATTATATACTTGAGCTTACCCTAAATTTTTAGCATGTTATTTCAATATTTACCCACTTAAACTCGGCCATAGAGTAATTTTATCCAAATTGGTGAACCCCTTAAGATTTATTTTTTATTTATCTTTATAATGTGGAGATAATATAAACTATGAAAGACTATGGTTAGGAAAATGAACTCACGATATGAGAATAACTTTTGTTTCAATTCACCCTAATTGATGATAGAAAATTAATTTTGAGGTAAATTTAAAATTGGAATATTATTTAAGTATCCTTTAAGAAATTGAAACTAAAATATAAAAATTAATTTAACGAACTGATCTATGAGGAATTATTGATTTTCTATGAAGGGATTACTATAGAGATTGGATTTCTCTACATACCTAATTTTTATTTACTGGTTTTTGATGAATGATTACTTTTTAAAAAAATATTTACACCATGGAATCAATATTTATATATGTTTCATTGAGGAAAAAAAATTTACATATAAGGAGGAATTTTATAAGATGAAATAATATATAATTTCCGCTATCATTTGATTATGTATTATCTATGTTTTTACTCAATAATGAACATAGTATGTGTTTCTTATTACAGGAAATAAGTTTCCTTGGTTTGGATGGAAAAATATGAATAAATTGACCAAAAATTTCAATTACACATTGTGAAACTCACTTACTTAATGTGCATCCATTATTCAATTCATATGATAATCCTTCAGGAATTTCATTAAATAAACTGATTAAACAATTTGATTCACCAATACACGTCATGTAAATTTCCAACTCAATTCCCACATTCCTGATCCAAACTGAAGGAAGATACACATCGTGCATACCCATTACAAATTATGGGAGGAGTCAATTTCAAAATCTCGAAGATCAAGGGTGTTATTTTCACGAGATTTGTGAAGATTACAATTTTATATAGAAAAACATTGATTAGAATTAAACGATATAAAGGGCAAGTATACATCATGTAATCTCATGATTATGTACTCTAGCAGGTTCATAGCAGTCAGATTATGGAAAGATTTTAATATTTTCTATGATTATTCTCTCATTCTTCCATACCTCATTCTCCAAAAATACATTTTGTATCAATTTATTTCATTTTTTATATTTATTAATGCACAATAGATTGAACATAAAAATAATTCATCATTATTTTTCCATCACCAATCATGAATGAACTATTATTTCATTTTTCATTGTTCTTATTTCATGTAATTACTTGATTAATGTTGTGTCTGATTTTATTTTTCAATTTTCTAATTATTTATTAGATGATATTTAATAACATGATCTCAAATATTATTGGTATTTTTATTATTATTAAATTATTTTCATATTCATTAACAATTCTACCATGAGTGGATACACCACATATTGTAGGAATCAAGAGTAGTTTTGTACGAATTTAATAAAAATCTGATTCTTAGTTTGGTTACCCAAATGATAGAAATAATGATAAAAAATATTTATTTATATAATTTTTTAATCAACCCTAATCCTGGGAAGTTTGAATGAATAACCCTAACCATATAGGATTATAATAGGTTAGAATAATAACCTATGACAATTTATTCTTTTGAATATATGCTAAATTCAACTAGGTTGTAACTATTTCCAAACCAAGGAATAATTTCCTCTTAGATAGATTTAGTAGATTTGACCATTGTAAAATAGTTACCTCTTCTTCCATTGTAGAATATACCTTAGGATAATAAGAAGTTGGGATTGAGATTATCCATTAACCTGAACCATATAGCTAATCTTGAACCCTTCTCTCCATCCGATCTCAAACCCCAATTCCCTTATCATTTGTATTTCCAAACCCAATAAACCTACGAGGACTCTTACACATTGGGTAGGAAGACATAGTTCCTATTTTCTAGCTAATTTTCTTCATGTGATCAATCCCGCACTATCACTATACTATACTATAATGTCAAGTGTTTTTTGAAAAATAATAAATTTAATCTAATAACATCAGACATGAATTAGACGACATATGTGGTCATGTTAGATTAGGTTGAAGGTCGTGAAATTTTGGGGAAGATAATTTTTTGACCAATTAGAAACATATTCCTGATATGATAAGAGTCATTGAGGTCAAATACCAATAATAAAATCATCTTATGAATGGGAGTAAATTTTTGGTTGGGCATAACACAATTGTTCTACGTATAACTATGCATCCAATGATGGTAGGAATCAAGACATAAACAATTCTAGATAATGGGACTCCCTATGTGGATTTGAGTCTCACATGGTGGATAGTTGAATTTTTTTATTTCTCCCATACAAACATAGAACATGTTCAGTGAATCGTTGATTGAAATGATCAATCATGTGTAGTTTAACATCATTTTATGGGGATGTTGATGTCAGACTGTTTATTTTCCTACGACATGGATAACTATGTAGTAATTTTTAAGGCCACAAGAAAATGACCATCTACATAGTTTAATGTTGTGAAGTTAAGACAATTTATCATTCTATTTAACATCATGTGATCAGAATGATTTACCATCTAGTTTAACATCATACGATCAAGAAAATTGTGTATTACAATGACATGAAATATTTTCCACAAAACATTCATTTTTTGGGGCTATGTAAAGATATCAAAATATTGAAATTATTAAATAAGAACATTGAATGTATAGATTTTGAATGGAATAATGCCTCTCACATTTCGGTTATAACATTGGTTGTTTTTTAATCTGGTATCATTGGAGTCCTGAGGACCAGAAGCATCACTCTTTCAAGGAAATATTAGAGGTGAACCTTTCTGTTATAGTGACACATGATCTAGTTTGGGTGGGCTTCCAAATGATTCAATTTATGAAATATCTTATTATCTATTCACTCCAATTCATGAATCCATTTTTGGGATGTCTCATCTATAGATAATTGGTCACATATGGAGACATGGTGCAATGGAAATTGAACATCAGTAGGTAGGAATAGCTATAACCCATATACAAATGAGTATGTGGTCTCCTACATGGTATTGCGGGTCATGGTATAGTAATCCAAAAAGGAAAACATAATATTATATTGCCATGAATTTTTCTCCTAGCTACCATTTTTTAGAATATATTTGATATTGTTTTATTTATTTCCTCTAACAATCCATTATTCACTGCATGGTATTGGGATGAATGATTGGACATGATTTTATACTCTAGATATTGCTTCTCTAATTCATAAGAATAGAAATTATAGTTGTTTTCTATCAGTATTGTATGATAAACAAAAAATGTGGTCATGAAGTTGTATTTTAGGTAGCTAACAATGTTTATTCCCCAAAATTAATTACGGGGTACAAATTTTTCATACATGGAGAATAATTCAGTATTAGTAATAATGTAATTAAAGATATAGACCATGATGGGAGGATACAAACCTATGACATCTATTCCTTATATGGGTAATGAAAATAAGTACAAAGTTGTGTGCAATAACTTCGAGGGTCTTTGAATGATTTTGGCATGAACCTGGATGTAATGGAATGGTTTGGTGATTTGGTGAAGTCTTGAATTATAGTGGTCTATTGATACCTAATGCTTCAAATTTCATGAGAAATATTTATTCATGAACTGTGAACACTACATGATCTGATATGAACTTTCTTCATGATGATAATAGTCTCTTCTCTATCAATTCACCTAAGAAGGACCCGATGATGAATTTTCTTGTAGAGTATAATTTGGTGACTTGTTCTATCTCATAGAACTAAATTAATTGGTCATATTCATATTTTCTCTCTCCATGTTATGTCTTTTGGGAGCTCAACCTTTTAAAGGTAGTTCACAAAGGGTTCCAAAAAATTATTATTGGATCATACGGTTCAATTATGGTGATAAACTCATTGATCTCCACAATGATAGCATGGATGAATGGTGAGACCACCCATCATTATTCCATTCTTATGAAAGTTTCATCCCAATCAGGATCAACCAGTAGGTGACAGCCCTTTCCAAGGCATCAAATGAGAATTGTTTTGATCATTTTTCATGAGTTAATGTTGATACTAAATGGAATTCCACCATTAGTACTCAAAGGTTATTTAATTAGGGGTATCTCTTCCTTGTTATAGAATAATCATTGTTATCTATCTTTATGACTAGTTCTGAAAACCATTTATCTTAAATTGTTTAACATGTACCTAATGTACCATCTTTAGCTCATGAAATGGGATCATGATATTATGCTTCATTGTTCACGCACACTTATAATAGTATAGAGTAGTATAGTAGGGCTTCCCTTGCTGGGTATATGGGCACGAATCAAGACCTAATTTTTTGAGCTTGGTGTATTCTATCCTCTTTCCCCCCAGGCTTCAAGATGCACTATCATAATGAACATCCCATATATAGTGATCCTATTGAATATAAAAGCCCTTTTCATCATACTGTTAAGTATCTAATGAGTTTATTTCTACTGATGGGTTCTCTTATCGAAAAAATGATAATTTTTTACCTTTTTTTCACTTTCTAATACATTTAATAAATGTCAAAAAAACACTATAATGGTCGCGCACAGTGATAGATGTACAATAAAAATATATTTGTTGAGAATTTATTTGAGTGAGTTCCTATGAGAGAACAAACAGACCTTGTGATGTTATATGTAGATTCTATGTTTATGTATAGTAATGATTTCATCTAAAAACATCTTCTTGATATTAGAGTAATGAGTCTCATCATCGATCATGGTTCGACTGAGATAATAAATGATGTTTTCAGTACCAAAATCATTCTATTTTTGAGGAATGAACCTAATGAATAGTCTATTCAGTCACATAAAAAATTATTTGTCTTACATTGAAAGGCATAATTATAAATGGCATGCTAAATAGATGCATCTAGATATTTTTTAATGCTTCTGAACAATCATCATTAAACTAATTTGTAACAGCCTTTTTCATCAACTAGGTGAAGGGTAAAAATTTTCTTACAACATCTGTTTTGATGTTACAAATATATTCCAAGTTTCATGGTAGTACTCTCAACTCTATGAGTTTGTGAGGAGTCAAAAATCTAAGGATTGACTTTGTCTTCTCGAGGTAGACATCAATGCTACAATGGTGTATGAAGAAGATGAGAACTTTATTTGAGGTAATATCAAAATAATATTTCAAGCCATTTATTTTCAGAATGGGTTTTCATTGTTTTCTAAGATAGTTTCAAGAGATTATGGGGGTTAGAGTGTTGTTGAGATTTAATCAATAGGTCATCAACATGTCATTCAACGTATATTCCTAAGAATGGTTTAAAGATGTGATGCTTTTCCCATTGGTGTGTGGAACAGACATTATTATAAATGAATGGAACTACAAGATATTAAAATGGTCCAAGGGGAGACTTGAAGATAGTGTAATTCTTATCATTATCATCCATTGGGAATTGATTATATCTTAAATATCCATCCATGAAAGAGATATTCTGAAATCTAACTGTTGTATTGATCAACATTTCTGTGATCAGTATTTGTATGTAACCTTTCAAACACATTATGTTGATCGT
Organism: Viscum album; assembly: GCA_963277665.1. NCBI lineage: Eukaryota > Viridiplantae > Streptophyta > Magnoliopsida > Santalales > Viscaceae > Viscum > Viscum album. Next base: position 162,835,914 of record OY728147.1, read on the forward strand.
TTAAATCAAAATAGACATTGATTTTCCCATTACTCTTCATGATATTGATTATGATTGCCAGCAATATTGAATATTGTACCAACCATATAATGTAGGATTTGATGATCTTGTAAAATTCATCCTGTATTTTGGAATCATGTGTTGGATGTGTCTGTAAGGATTCATGTTTATAACCTCATTAGTCCTTTATATGGACTAGGCGGTGAGTGACCACATTTGGATTGAGGCCTTGAAATTCCTATTTATTTTTAGGAAAATAAATCTTAATTATTATTTAGGGAAGATGTATATACCTCTTGTTCCTAATAATAAATTACCACAGTGATCAATTTGGGTTTTGGGTCTTCTAATGTACCAGATTTATTTTCTCATGTTCATCAATGGTGGTAGAGATTCCCCCATCATATGTTGGAGGGGTATCTCTATGGTCATCCTCCTCCACTTCTTCATCCTCTTAATCTACTTCATCTCATTCTACATGGAGAGAATGTAATGGGATATGTTCGGTAGTGTTATTGGAGGGGTCAATATATTTTTATTATAAAGATTAAATGACTTCTTTTGATCCATATGCTGATGCAAGATATCCTGTAAACTATGGTGGGGATGGAGTAAGAGGTGGAGGTGGAGTGTCATCATCCCCTATGGGTTATGAGATAACCTCCTATGCATTAGTAAATAAAGTAGGGATTTCATTTTACTCTTAGGGTAGATGGAATTAAATATCTTTAAATAATTATACACTTTGAGGGTATTCAAACAATTTTCCACACTTCTTGAATCTGTTGTCATTATCGAAATTATGATGACTTCTAAAAATACATCAGACGTTGGACTCATATACCTGATCTAGTTGTTGGGTAACATGTATTCCTGCCCAATTTGTTTAAATAGTTTTTAAAATATTATTTTTAGATCATTAATAGTGGTGACCCATGAAACACCATCATCCAGGGGTTGTTTCCCCTTCCCTTGATAGAATCTGGCATCAATATATTGTGACACATAGGATTTGAATGGGGCCTTATCAACATGGACAGTTTTGATTTGTCTAGTAGTGTAGTATATGATTAATTAAGGGTATTATTAATAGATTTACTTGTTTTTATGAAACTAGGGACTTCATATAAAGACATTTAAATCAGTTCTCTATCAAACAACCATAAGTTATGATTTGGCCATAGGATATCCAAACATAGATATGGGATTGAATTTTCCCAATGATATTTTATAACATTTTTCATTTCCATGTATGGTTATGTTAGAAGGTGATAAGATATCTTCATTGAAGTTTATCCAATTAAGTTTTCATACTTTGATGAGGTTAACCTTAAATCCATTATTACCAAGCACCTTTTGTACATCAACACCATTTTCATAATAGACATGTACTAAGGTCTGATCTGTACCTCTATAATGGAATATTCATCTTGATATTTGAATAAGATAAAAATATAGAACAATGAAATATTTTTCTATTTTTGATAGACAATGGTAGTGGCCACATCATATTCAAACTTTTTTGGTCTTAGAAAAGCCTCTATGACAACTTCCTTGGGTCTTTTGACATGCTCAGGGAATCCATGATTTGTATCGTTGTGGGTACCAATGATAAATATTTTAAGATTCTATAATTATGTTCTAAATGAAGATAATTTCTATCAGGGGGCTCCCGTTTATAATAGATATATGGTATTTATTATTTTACATATATGTATCGACCCTCGAGGAAAAAGACATCATCATTCCATTTCTTCAAGGGTTAGTCTGGGCAGGTCTGCCAACATGCCGAGGTTGATTGGACAGCTTTTCCAAATATACATGATATTCTAGAGTGATTGGTTAGATGTGTATTTTGGATGTGGTAGAAGTATATTCATATTCAAATTGGATTAGATAATTTTCTCTCCTATGAGTTTCTACAACATTGAAAGTTCGGGTAGTGATATGGATAGATGTCTGTTTTCTTCCATAGTTGTGCCAACCCCGATATCCTCAGCTCCTAAAACATTACATATGATCCCATAAAAATATGTGAGAATAATAGGTCTATATTAATACTCATAATCAGAAAATGTATTTATTAGATGAATGAAATTAACAGACTTGGAGATCCACGTCTATTTGGTTGAGTACTATTCCTCGCTGATCAATTCAGGTGGTATTGTTTGGCGGGGAATTTCTTATTATTTCAGATGCAAGGGAGTTAAATCTAATAGGGTCAATAATTATTTGGATTCGGCATAGTTTAATCTTCTTGTGAATTATACCTTCCTTTCTAATCAAATTGGTTTCTAGAAGGTTTCATTTTGGAGGGTTGTGGGGTCGATGATGTAAGTTGTGTTTCATTGGGAGTAGCTAAGGGAAAAGTTGTTCACGTCAACAATTCTTGGAGAGTACCATGAGTTAAGTTGATTATATTTGGAGTGATCCAACAATCAAACATTGTTGAACTCATTCAAATAATTTATCATTAAACTCATCCTTCATCATAGGTAGTAGCATAAATATTCTCTACTTGTGAGGGTGTTCTTCCCATATCTAATTTCCTGTAATCAACCATTTTCTACATGAGATCATTGAAATTGAAGCATTCACAAATAGTGTTTCATAGTAACCAGTGAAAGGGGAAATATTTTGTCTTATCATTATGATCGACAAGTAATCCATTTTTTATTTTACAAGGAGTAAATAATTTCTCATTAAGTCTATAAAATAGCATCCTACATGATCATCTTATAACGAGTAAACATTTTCCATTCGTTCATCATATTTATCATTCCTGGGTCCCTTCTAACCATCCTACCCAGTTTGGGTTTGCTTTTGACACCATTTGGGATACTTCAACATATATTGTAGGTCTCTGAGCTAAAGTAGTCAAGGATGTTGGATTTAATGTGAAAGATTATGCCTCTAACTATCCTTTTTCTTTTCATTACCACTATTTTAGTTATCTAGGATATGATCCGATTCCAATTTATTGAGTCTTACATCCTTTGGGATATAGAATAAAAATCTCAAAACCCACATCTATACTTCACTAGGATGAGTGGAATTCACGTATTTTCATGAAGTTTTTCAATGTATAGAGAAATAATATCCTCCTGGGGGGTGTTCATTTATGAGAACAGGCCAAACCTTTCCATATGGAAATGAAATATGTGACTTCTTCGTTTTCCCATTGTATGTAGTTCGGGAGGTAAGCAATTATTGTGTTTTAAAAATTTTTTCTAAATTAAAAGTGGAATTACTGACCGAGACCTTCTAATCCCATTTTGTAATGATCTTGAAAACATGTATACCATATGAGGAAAGACACTTGTAAGGTCCATACGAAGCACCTAAGTTTCACTACTTCTTAATTATCAGGAGATGTCATCATGTGATGAAAATGGGATTCCAAGTGTATCAGATGTGGTTTCAGGTTTCCTGAGTAATTCAATATCATAATCATGGGACTCCCAAAGTATAGATGTGGTTGGTAGTTTCTCACCTAGTTGGAGCATAGTTTCCTTTCATGATTCCTTGGTGAAAATCATTGCTCTGTAAATTTCAATCAAACCTCCAATGACTCATTGGGGTCCCAGTCTACTAGTATAAGGATTTTTAGAATAATTTTTGAAAGGTTTCGTAATGGGAAGGATCCAACATTTTAGTTCTTCCAAAATTTGAGGTGTATATTCACCTGTGGAATATTTTTATGATTCTACTGAACCTTCTCTTTTTTTCTCCTTATTTGAGGGAATTCTTGATATCTATCCAAGACCGGGCCTTATTAAATTGATGGTCTAGGAACTGAGAAAAAAATATTTCTTATCCTTTCTTTAGTGGCCCGGATAAACCATTTTTGTTGATGTATATCTACTAGAAGTGTATTATGAGGCTCTTTTAAAGGGTTAATATTTTATAGGAATGCTACCATAAAGAAACACAGTATTGCGTCTCCTCGTCATTTTCATTTCGTCCTCATAGTTATTGAATCTTTCGTCGAGAGTATGGACTATGTTTTCATCGAGATAAGGATAATGGTTGAATGAGAAATTTCTTTTATTCTTCTCTATGGTAGATACCTTATAAAGAGGTTGAATGATATTGAACAAGGGAACACCAAAATATATGGTGATTATCTGGTTTTGGGTAATCACACACTCAATACTAGTTTGGATTAGATTATAGATGGAACCATCACCTCCATATCCATCCACATTTTCATCATCTTCAATGTCATTTATAGGATTAACTTCTATGATTCTCACTGATATATAATGTGTTGCAAGAGTTATATTAGCTTCTGAATGATATTATAGTTGTTTACAAACATTTTTGGACCTCTCTCTCCCTTTCGGAGGCTCCACTTTGGGGTTCTTGCCGATGAATAACTCTTATGGGATCCTCTAAGCAACCTAGTTGTACACCTCCTTCCTAGAAGAAATGGATCATGAGACAGGGAAGAATGAGTGGTTTTGTAGCTTTTCATCCTCCCAAGAAGATAAAAGACTGATTTCCATTTAGTGGGTAGTTGTTGTAAAAATTTAATTAGTACTACAGCCTAAGGTTTCTCCCATTCTATTATTACTATTACTTTGTCTATAATTATTGATTATATAGAGTAGTTTTGCATTAAAAATTAACCTAGCCTACGAGTTTGGGTTGATCATGTACTACATCAGCTACTAATACTAGTGCCTCTCTCTTGATCTCATTCATCTCTATTTGATCATGAGCTTGATATGATGAAGGGTCTACACCTGAACTGTTTGATTTTATTGACATTTGCAATGATTGATGATTGGATTCCCTTAAGAAGGAAGCCTATTGAACATTCCCAATTTCCCGATTCAAGATATTTTTTATAGATATCTATCATTGGGAATAATGCTATTGAGACTTATTCAAGGTTGATTCTTGTTGATAATTCCCCCTTTCAGGAGAAAGGGTTTACCATGATAGCTACCATTGGATAATGACGTTACAAGATATCATTTCTAGTGGGTTATGTAGAACGGGGAACACAGTGATTTGTAAAGATCCATGTTCCCCTCCACCTTAGGATGTCAACACTTGGAAGGAAATTAATAATTAGATAACCAACATATTAAAATCATTGAAGAATTATTATTGAACATCATTTCATCACATCAATAATATTGGTTTCCATGCATATGGAAGGGATTCCAATTCAATTTTTTGATGATGATCTTCCTATATTTTGACATGGTCTGCATGCACATTGTAAGGATTTTCTTTCTTTCATGTGGAATAGAGTTATCCAGATATTGAGATAGATGATGTTTATGCATTATTCTAATGATACCTCTAGAATTTCAAACTATGAAGTGGTTGATAGAAAAAATAAAATTGTTATATCATCCATATCCAATTTTCTTCTCACGAGTTACATATCCATTTTTTCTCCCATATGGGACTCCTCTACTTGATCTTTCAGCATGAATTCTTCCATAATTTTTTATCATAAGAATAAGGTATAATAGAGGAATCATTGTTATGGGAATTGATCAAGGGTGTCTTAGAGTATGAGCATTGGCTCGGGATATATCCTAGTTGATATAGGTAGTCTATTGTCACTCATAGGGTATCTAACATGTATGAATCCATCATTCCATGTGCCTCAAAATATAAATTATTTGTTTTATTGGACATGTTAAGAAGAGGACCTTTTTATAGACATGAAATATTAATTTGGGGAGGACCTTTATAGTGGGTTCAATAATTGATAGGAATACCATCATAGCATGATGTCTCACTCCAAGAATATTTTACTCAGTTTATACAATGGGGAGGAACTTCAAGGAAGATGACAGTAATGGCTAGAATTTCATTCTAAAATAAGGTACCACTATAGTGATGAATTATTTTAGTGAATCTCATCATGTATAGAACTACAATCAAATATCTATTTGCAAATATATGAAGTCTTTATTCATCATATACCCTAACGAGGACCTTCGTAGAAGACGATCATATGGGCATGACCTTCTTGAAGAAATAAGTTATCACTTTGAGTAAAACGGATAAAGTGAATACGATCATGAAGAGTACCACTATAATAGCTTGATATCTCACTAGAGGGAGAATTTTAGTAGCTTATATCCATGGGAGAATATTTTGGGAGAATAGAAAAATGAGGACCTTTTTATTACTTGATGTTCTAGACATATGGAGGGATATTATGACAATCATATAGAGATATGATCTCATGATCAGTCTCTTGTTCCCATGAAGGTATCCTTCATTGTATGCTCTTTATGGAGGTTCTCTAGTGATTATAGTAGAAATGTTGCTGGGAAGAATTTTTAAACAACTATTATCTCTTTCATTATTTGGTAATGGATTTCCTGGATTCTGAACCTCTATTTACAGATATTTGGTTTCTTTAGTAACTCCAATAACTTACATTTCCTGATTATGAGTCTTAAATTAATTTTTCATCTTCCTTTTGTGTAATTTATTTTTAAGTTCTCATATGTGGGAAAATAGGGACACTTATTATAAGTTATGTCCTTCAAATATAGGTTCCTATTTGAGTGGCTCCCATTGTACAGTCGGGATATGATTGTATGCTTTTAGAATTCAGGTAGGGATATATTACTACACTTGAGTTGACACCAATGTTGACCAATGTCCAAAAATTGAGATGAGAATTAATTCCCAATCCTCTTTTCCATTTATCATGGAATATTGTCGACCATCATCCTCGATAGGTGGACAGATCCTTGTGTTCCCTTGGGTGACCAACATGCTATGTGAATGAGTCACCCTACTCGAGGAGGCAGGTTTGTGGGAACAATTACTTGATATTTCTATGTATGTAATTACATCTTTGTTAGTCTACACAATATCGACGATGATTAATATCTGATCCTCCATCACTACTAAGATTTGATGAGATACATAATTTGTGGGAAGGAGAATATATTCCCATTCCTATGTTGGATCCTGAATATGTTCCTATTCCAGTCCTCTATCTCCTACCAGTGGGTATTGACTTTTCTTCTATTTGGGGGAAAAGGTACATGTCTTCCCATAATTTAGAATGCAGATACTCTATTTTCTTTCTCTGATTACCACCAAATCTTTATAGAGGTTTTGACATGAAAGACCATGAATTTTTATATTCTCATTAATTTGCATCATATTTGTTTAATGGAATTCATATTAATCTATAGGAATTTACATATTTTGTATTTGGTTACCCCCATATTAGTCAGGAGTTTATCATATTTTTTGGGTAGGTATTTTCACATGCCCATAATTTTCCCTTAAATTCATAGCATGATTGAAAAACACGAGAAGTAATTTGAATATACTTATTAGATTCAATCATATTTGACTGATGGAATTGATAAGCATCCGTTGGAATTTTTATATTATTGTATTTGGTTATTGATGTATTTTTTTGGAGGGCTTCATATTAGTAAAATTGGATTTGCATTTACTCATTATTCATAATATTTTACTGATGGGTTGGATGTGAGTTGGCAGGGATATAAATATTTTTTTAATATCCTCCCAACATGAATGATAGGATTGGATATCAGTAGCAATAAATTTTAACTACATGTAATTTTCCGTCATATTCGATGAAGAACATCATAAGAGGGAGAAAAAATATATGATTTTCCATAGGTAGACAAAATATTTACATGGTAGTATTATTTAGTAGTAATGAATACAATTTCATGTTATTTATTGTTCGATTATTTTCTTTTGTTGACTGACTTGGGTACCTAGGTCCATTTTATTTTGGATGGGGCTGACGGGGTAGTATCCTCCATATGAATAGGATACTGGGTTACAAGTGATTAACAATGATGATTTCAAATAGGGTCCATTGGGACGGACCACTATGCTACTAGGATGAAGTTGTTGGTAACCACTTCATCAACCAACCAAATATAAGGGAGGAAATCATTATCACATTCTTGGGACAATATCCCAAAATGGATGGAGACAAATGGAGTGTTTTTCTGGTTTTGGACCACTAACCATCATTGGGTAGATGGATTAAAGGTTTTCATGGATGGGAGGTCCTATTGGGCAGCCTCTACGGTTTGGAGAATACCATTCTGGGGTTAATCTCAGGGAAATTCATTTGAAACCCAAAATTGAAGGTGTTGAGTGGGTGATGTAATCCTTAGTTTTTTTGTGGATTGAGGCTCAGTAGTGTATAAAACATATTTTTTCAAAATATACTGAAAATTAAATTTTTTATTATCAAAACACTTTTTAGGATAAAGTGAGAAACCATATGATCCAACAGTACAATCAAATAAAACCATAAATAAGAATAACTCGGATCAAGACTACATGAGCTGCCCCTCCCCAGCGATTACATCTTGGTGCCAAGCCTTCAATATCGCATGACCGCTCGGCTAGCAGTCCCGTGAAGAAGCACATGCACGGTACCGATGGCTGAGTCATACCCTCTCAAACTTCTAAGTCCAAATGGCATGCGCAGGTGAAAGCTTCTTGCTCTGAGCCTCATCCGGAGCAGAATCATGTAGAAAGCCAGTGCAAACACCTCAAAACTTCACAGCAAAATCAAACAGAAACATCCACAAAGAGAGTCTCTAAACCGACAGTCAAACAAAACAAGATTCTCCACAAGCTCTCAAATTAAACCAAGACACTACAGAATCACAGTTGCGCATGAATGAAATCACCCAGGTGATAAGACGATCACTTGGTGTGCAAAACAAACCAACTTAAAATCTGAATCAAAGGGAGAAATAAAGTCCCCAAAATCATCCAAAAATTCACATTCGCCTCGATTGATCGAAATTCATATTGGAAAAGCATAGACTCAAAAAGGATGAGCTTCAGGCAATATCATTCACCACCAATCGCCCCCACCCAATAACCTATACACTGATAAGCCATCACTGGTCGCTTGTTGAAGTCCAGCTAGACTCCATGGCTCGCCAAACCCTACTGCAATCCAACTCCCAAATCTCATCGCCGCCATCCACAGTGCCTCGAAGACCACCTGACCACCCAATGCACTCACGGGAGATGAGGAAGCAACCCTCCGATGTGGTAACTGGGTTTCGGCCGGTAGACGATCACCGCGACGCCTTTGGAAGCCCTATCCATCAGAGGCAGAGTGAGGCGTGAAGAAGGCCATCAGCGGTGAGAAAAGCTTAGATGGTCGATCCCACGAGGTCACACGACATCACCACCAAAGGAGGACTCCACCATGATCTCACCAAACGAGCACTGAGTAAGGCTGAGCCAACCCAAGGCGGAAGGGAGAATGGCAGTGACGGGGAAACCCTAGCTGCGGAGCACCCCACCGAAGGAGGACTCCCTTATGGTTTAGCAATCAACTCTGTTGTAGTTCATTAGCATGGAACATACATCTAGGGAGATGTCCTATTTGAGGGGACATTATTGGGTCTTATTCATGGAAGGGTCTATTTAAAAGTTTTCTTTCAAGTGGGTTTTATGATTCCAGTAACCTCTAAGCCCACACGAGTCATTCATTATTTGAGACACAAGAATACGTGGAAGATATAAAGATCACACGATCCACTACGTTCATATCTAGAGGGATGCTAAAGCCCAAAGGAAGAGTGACATGGCATTGAGTGTACACGGCCTCTATTTTATTTTTGGAAATTAGGATAGTCACAAATGAAGAAATATCTAGCTATATCCGAGGGTTGAGGTTATGATAAGAAAGATTTATCCCTCATATAAGAAATTATAGGGGCTTACCATATGAGTGATGCCCTAAAATTTGTTACATGGGGAAGAATCCCATTATATGTTGAAGGGAAAGTCAAGTGTTATCCTTACCCTCACCACCTAGAATGGGGAGGTTCACGTGATCACCCAATGGTTGAAAACCTCATTACCATGGGAATGTAGATCTTAAAATATTCCATGTTTCCACCTTAATGGGGAGGCTACACATGTGACTCCTCATACCATGGGTATGTAGATCTAGAAGGAAACAATGATGTGCATGTTGATCCTTTCATTAAAGTCATGAAGCTTTAGATGAGGCATTGGCCTAATATGGTTGGACTAGTTTGAGAAGGGGTAGACATGAATCTGAATGACATGATTGAATTAAGTGATAGTAGGTAGATAATAGAATGACTAATGATGTCCCATTTCACATATCAGATTGTTAGGTGGATTAAGTTTTCCTCAGCATATCATGTTTCTATGCGGGCGAGGGTGACATCCATGTAACATTTTTCACAAAACCTATGATTATCTTGCATAGCATGTTTCTATGTTGGGACACATTCCACCCATGTAGAATATTACTAAATCGGTCCAGGTTCCACCCACCTAGTACTTTTTTATATGGGTAAGGGTTTAACCCAGCTAATTTTTATCTATACATGGGTCACATCAGTAATGGGTTCATCCATTTATGACCCAATGAATGGTGTCTCCAATGGGAAATCATTTTTGTAGATGACTAGATGATTTATTATTTTCATTGTACTATTTTACATATTATTTCAAAATACATGGTGTTAAAGGATATCACGATGAGTCTTAGAGGCTCTACTTTTTTTCATATCCTCGTTATCTGTCTCTATCAAATTTCTATTCCCTATTATCCTCTTTTAGTTACCCTAAGGGTCATTTTATATAACAATAGAGATACCCGATACTGGAATTTGAATTTATCAATGTTGCGCCAAAAGCCTTCTTTTTTAGGATCTTAGGAGGATTTCCCAGCATAAAAATGATTTTTTTTGAGGGGGAATCCATTTTTGGGGATTTAAATCATTGTATTACCTCATATAATAAATTTTATTGTCACTAAAAATGGAATCCAATTTCATCTAATGAACTATTAAATTTATGGGAGTGGAAAATCAATGAATTTCCCCCCATAGAAGAGTATTTGGTTAGCATGAACTGGATGTACCATCCCATTGCACAAATTTTTTGTTTGCAGGTGCTTCGCTTAGTGGCGGAACACAATGTAGTGTGATGCTTAACATAGCTATTTTCACTTTATAGGGTCATCTTTTTCTTCAGAGATCACCCCCATTGAACATTTTCTTTGAACTCTTCTTCAAATTTGTCTTCTCCTTTATGAAATTTGGTGAATTCTATTTTTCTTCAATTTAGAATTTCCAAGACCCAACATTGTTGAGACTGATATAAAAACACCTAATGGTCTGATGGAAACATCATAATTTCACATTTCTTCTTACATTATTCTGTTATAACATAGCTCTTAAAAACACAATGATTATTCACTAGTTTGAATTTGATGGGATTCCAAGAATGTATTGTCTTTATTTATGTTGTTCTCATACAGTATTTCACGTAAGGGATGTTAAATTTCATATTCCTAATAAATCCATGCTCGTTTATCAATGTGATTATTAATAAAAACATCCAATGAGAGTCACTAGTATCATTTTGGGTCTTAATATCAATACATTAAGTTTATTTGTCTCGGATTATTAGGGAAAACCATAAATTAAAGACATTCCTATTATTCTGGAGTTTTTCGACATCTTTATGAAAGAGTTACCTAGTATTTCACAAAATCGTGATGTTGAGTTCTCAATATTACTCATTCCTAGTGTTTCAACCATTTTAATGACACCATATATAATATTCTTTATTGAGTTGAGAAAATTGAAGAACAAACTCTAAGATAATCCTAATAAAGGATTTATATGCCCTAGTTCCTCAATGTTGGATGTACATATTAACTTTTCTAAGAATAAAGAAGGGTTAATTTTTGTATACCTTGATTATCTTGAACATAACAAGACACTGTCAATAAAATAAAATTGTTACACCATATTGATGGCATGTTTGATCATATTTTTAGAGATCAATGCATTTATATGATTGAACTTCATTCTATATATCATCAATTGAAGTTCAAGATATAGAATATACTATTGAAAACATTCCATACATGTTATGGAAACAATGAGTATATAGTGATTCCATTGGGTCTTACATATTCCCCTACTAACATCATGGATTTAATGAGTATATTTTTTTAAGGATTACATTTATTTGGTTTTCGTAGATTTTATAGATGATATTATTATATATTCTAATAGAATGTAAGTTCATGATAGTCACATGAAAAGTGTACTGATGGTCCTACGGAAGAGGAAGTTGTAAGGAACATTTAGAAAGTGTGAATTTTTTCTACAAAAACATTCATTTTATTGGTTATATAATCTCAAGAGATGATATATTTGTGGATCCATCCATGATAGAGGTTATTCATTATTGGTCCAGATTAACCAATTTTTCTAATATCCAATGTTTTTTTGGTTTTTCTATATATTATCAACTCATCATGGAAAATTTCCATTTCCATTCCAATCCACTAAATATGTTTACATAGAATGGATTCATGTTCTTTTGGACTGCTGAATGTAAATAAAATTTCAAGAAACTTAATAGATGGTAATTCAATGCTCCTATGATTAAATTATCCTTATGTAGATAAGGTTATGTAATATATAGTGACACATCAAATAAGGAATTAAGATTAATTTTCTTGTATCATTATATTGATATATCTTATTTCAAATGAAAACTGACGGTTAATGAAAAATAATTACCCGCATCAGGATTTGGAGTAAGATGTGGTAATTTTTAAAATAATGATATAGAGGAAATATCATTATAAAAAATGATGTGACATATATATATACTAAACATTAATTTTTTATGTATATATTCATATACTAAGAGTTATATGTGATCTGAAGAAGATGGTTAGATAATATTAATGATTATAACTACTCAATACATTACCACCCCAAGAAAGTGAATAAGCTAGATGATTCCTTGAGTCTAAAGGATCATGCAAGCTTATTGATGATGAATATTATAAAACACAAAATATTTATATATTTTCAAAGGATGGATCACCAAATCATTATGGAATAGGGAAATATTATATCCCAAAAATGAATGATTAACCATATATACGTGTTAATTTTAAAAAGACACATTAGGTGGATGTATTGGTGTGGACGAAGGTCAGAAATTTTCAATGTTTAAACATGATAGTAAGGGAATGATATGGTTCATGAACTATTTTTTTCATCCATAATATATTTTAATAAAGGGATTTTAGGAGATGCCCATAGTTAATAATTCCCTATTCATCCTAGAAGTACAAATATGTATAGAGATTTGGTTGGGTATTTGTTGTATAATGATATGAAGAGAGATATTCATGATTATTTTTCGTAGTGATTGTTATATAAACTAGTAACATCTCAGAATAAATTTATATGGATACGTTAAAACAATTTCCCATATAATAACAGAAATAGCAAAAAATCACCATGGATTTTTTCTTCAGCCTTCCCAAAACATATAAAGGGAAATGCTACATGGGTTGTATTCAATAAACCTAAAAATTTAGCATAATTTATTTATATCAGAGAATATTTATCTTCGGATCATCATTCTAGGATATACACTAATTAAGTGTTAAGGTTTCATCTAGTACCATGTTCTATTTTATATGATCGATATTTGCAGTTTATCTTGATTTTATAGATAAGTCTTAGGAAAACAATTGATATAGAGTTGATTTTCAGAATTTGTGTATCGTCCTAAATAATATGGTCATTCAAAGGGAATTATTAAACCCATGGAGTATATGATGATATATTATTCAATATATTGAAATTTTGGTTCGGATTTAATCCTTCTTATAGTTTAGTTTTCATTCAATAATATCTTTCACTCAAACATTCAGATGGATCCTCATTAATTCCTGTATGGAATAATGTGTAGTGGTCTAATATAAGAGCTATGTTGAAAATTTTCGATGTGATATGGAATTTAATGTCAGGGATATGTTTTTTTGGTGAATTTCTTCATAGAAAAGGGTTATAAAGGTTTGGATGAAAAGAAATGTTATCCTTTGGTATATTATCCCTATTGAGATTCTTTATCTAGTAGGGATGATTTCGTATCACTTGGTACTTCCACTAAACTTATCTCACATTCACGTTGTTCTCTATGTATTTATCATGAAAAAGTACATTCCCAACCCTTAACATGTATTAAACTATGATTTGTTTACACTAGATAAAGAAATTTCTTATAAGGATAATCTAGATGAGATTCATGATCATTGTTAAAATGTGCTTTGAAATAAGGCAACTCATATGGTCATATTTTGTTGTGGTGAACCCACCAATTTGATGAAGCTACGTGGGGAAATAAGGATATTATGAGGCCAAAGTATCCTTATTTTTTTGTATTGGATTAAAAAAGGCCAAGGGAAAAATCATTTTTTGTGTTTTTGATTATATCAATATTATATTTCCTGAAATATTTTTATCTAATTATTAATTTTCATTCATATCTTGCATTACACATATCACCATTTTTTATGAAACATTACTACATTACTAATATTATTATTTATCATGACCATTTTAAGAAGGACATTAATCATGGAAGAATGAATAGGAATAACAATATTTTAGAAGCTACTTATGATAGATTTATATAAAGAAAACATATTGATAAAAAGAACAAGTCATTTAGAAATTTCATTATATGTTTGAAAAATAAAATTATCTCAAAAATATTTGTAATAAATTTTTGTGAAAAAATATTAAAATTAAAAATTTTCAATTGGTTATCAAACTATGATGGCTCTTAACCCATTAAGATGACATCACTAAAATTATTCTTTAAAGAACCTTCCACTTAATACATTGATGATCAGTTCATACAATATTCATCTTATAATTTAATGAATTTTAACTTCAAAATTATTCAACAACCACTTTCATTTCTTCTCATCCTGAATATGATTGTCAAAAATATGTTCTTCAATAACACTTTTCTCTTTCAATCAAGATATGATCAATCTGAATATGATTGAAATCATCTCCTTCAATTACTATTTATTCGATAAATCATTAATCATAAGTTTCACAATATACTTATGACTTAGGAGAACTCAATAATCTATATAGAATCACCACATTTGTTTTATCATAGTCCTGAAGACATTGTTTCTACTATTATGATCAAATATTCCATACATGATTCAGAGTGAATCAGATGACCATTTACTTCCAGCAAAATTCATCCTTAATTTGATTGACCTACTCATTCCAGATTTATTATAAATCCTCGGATACTTTTTTTATATAAAAAATTACCCAATTAAAATAAACATTTTCAAACATAGTGAGTCTGCTTCTCTGAATATTATCGTTATCCTGAATTTCAACAAATAATAAGTGAGGTTGTTTTACTTTATTATTAAATATAATTTACAACAAAAGACAATGCCTTGAATATGACCAGTATGGTCCTAAAAATACCCCCCTTTCAAATTTATTATAAACCATGTTTTATAAAAAGGCTACACATTGTTTCATTGTGAAATGGATCACTTATCAACAATTATATGACTACGTAAGCTAACTCATTGTAGGAAATAAGAATCATTTACAACATAACTGTGTTGTTCAAAATACGTGATTATGAAAGATTACACTTATTTTTTTCTTTCTTTATAATCTTCTTCACCATTATTTGAATAAATTTTTTTACCTACAACCACTCCCTAAATTAGTTGAAATAGTTCAAAGTCAATATAATGCTGAATTCACAGCTTACCAACAACTCCCCTTTTTTACATGCCTTGTAAGGATAGATTTTTGAAACAATTCAATTCTCCCCCTCAAAAACTATATCCAATGATTAGATAATAGAGGTGACACAAAAAATACCTCAACCTTGATGAGAACAATAATGGACGTCCATGGTCGACCTCAATTTAGAAAAGGAGTCCTTTGGTAATGGTTTTGTAAAAATCACAAAAAATTGTTCTGATTATGGAACATACTCAAGATTTAATTAATTCTTATCCACATGAACTTTTAGAAATAATATTTTATATCAATTTGTTTTTGAATAATAATGCTAAACTGGATTCCTAGTGAGATTGATTCTACTTTGATTTTCATTACCGAAGAGAAAGGGTAACTTCACTTCAACATGTAAGTATTCTAATTGTGTTCTCATCCTAATTATTAGAGTATGGACTTGATTGGTAGAAACACACAAAATATCAACCATAATAAGAGTTAATAAATTTATTTTCTTAGAATTCTAAATAACACCGTTCGTTCCCAGAAAGAATACTCCACTAGCTGTGGATATTCTTCCATAAATATTTGCTTCCCAATCAGAATCTGAATACCCAAACAAATTAATACTTCATAAGATATCATATCAGATTTAGAATTACATTACTCCTTTAAAATATCTTAGACACAATTTTCCATCAAATAAATGTAAATCATTTGGAGTGCTATGAAATGTTTCACATCAGGAGACAACATAAACAATGTACGGTTATGAGGTAGTTAAATACAATGAACATCCAATAAACATTCAAAATTATTTTTGATCAACTTACTTTCATTATCCATCATTTTTAATGTTTGTTCCCAATAAAATTATAGTTTAAATAGGTTTTGAGTTTTCCCTTCCGAACATCTTCCAATGTTCCATTGCATACTTTTCATGGGAATGAAAGATATATTTCATATTTTGTAAAATTTACAACCCAAGAAAGTATTTCATTTCCCCCCGTATGGAAATTTTAAAAACCATTTTCATATCTTCAAAAAATATTTCATAACATTATTCATAATTCCTAGAAAAGATAATTACATCCACATGAATAAATATGATGGAGGAATACTCTTTACCTTTTATGAAATAAATATTGTTTTCAAATTGCCAATTCATGAAACTCATATTACAGAAACAAGTATCCAATTTGGAATACCATGATCTCAAATCGTGTTTCATTCTAGACAATTTCTTATTCTATATTCACACATAAATTTTATATTTTGAAACAATAAAGACCCATAGTTGATCATTGTAAACTTTCTCATCAAGATCACAATTCAAGAATACGGATTTAACATCAATTTTAATGATCTTGTAACCCCATTGTATGGGAATAACAAGAAAATTTATTATTGTTTATAATCATTCCACCAGAGTAAAGGTTTCATCACATAAATACCTTCAATTTGTTTTTAACCGTTCCACATAAATCATTCATTATGTCTTATCACTTTCCCTTCTTTTTTCATATTTTTTTTAGAAAATCCACTTTGTGATAATAATGTTTTCTTTTCAGGCATGGGAACGAGTTCCCATGTTTCATTCTTTTAAATCTAATCGAGATCATCATTCATAGCCTAGACCCACTATGGATACCCAAAAGATTCTTTGACATCATGCGACTCCATTTTTGAATAAAATGAAGTATGTTTAACAAAAAATTTTGTTATTTTTGTTTAATCATTTTGATGATTATCCCCAATGATATTATGATATTTCACTTGTTTCTTTTAATATGATGTGAATTTTTCATAGCTTTCTCATATTTTAAAACAACTGAGTTTGATAATAATTCTTTGAAAGGATTATAATTGTGTGTATCCTTATCGTAATTATTTTCAAAACTTCCTTTTCCCTGGTCAACTTTCTTATCTATCTGAATACAATTGTCTTCCTCCTATCATTCAATTACATTCACATAAACTAAATCAAAAATTCATCATATTTCTATTTTTTAACATCTATATCCTCTTTTCCTAGAAGAAAATCCAAAAAAATTCCATCTTTACCATTATTATAAAACATTCCATAGTATCCACCAATCATATTTATAATGCATGGACTCCTCAAAATTCTAACGTGTTTCATACATAGAGTTTTCACAAAAAAATCATATGGAGTCATAGCCGATATTGGCCTATAGAAACAATAGTTTTGAGTATAAATAACATTACTCATGGATTTCCTCCAATATTAACGAAAAATAAAATGTTCAAATACTTTTCTCTATTTTTGTATAGTTATCTCAATTGCCTAAGGATATCATAATTAATAAGCTCTAGGGGTTGTTTAGAACAAATATCATCATTATCATGTACATTATTTGCAACCATTCATTTATAGAAAATAAAGAATCACCAATCTCTTATTCTTGGAAAATAAGAAAAGTCTTGGACACTATCTTGTTTTGATAGTTTTCTCATGTTTCATTGACACATGTGTCCTAACCTTTTATTCTAAAACTTATTCTCTTCTATTATACTCAAGTAAGAAATTTTTTTCATTTCACCAACCCCAAAGAAATTTATTTTTTATTTATTAATTTTTAAAAATAATTTTATCTCCTTCACATTTCACTAAAAACCCATCTTTCCTCGATATTACATTGTTTTACTCACCAAAAAATTGTGAAACACTTAGAAAATTGTGTTTTATCCCATCAATGTAAAAAGATTACTTGGATTTCAATTTTTAATTTGTAATGATGGATGATCCAACACCATTGATTCCCATGTATTCATCATTACCAAATGTCACTTTGTCTTCGTTAAAATATTTCAAATATTTCAAAATTTTAAAATCTCTTGTTATGTCAGATGAACTCCCACTATCAAGAATCCAAATTCATTCCACTTTGGTGGATTTCAATGTTGTTCAACAATAAGATATTTTAATTCTCCCATGTATTTATTATCCTTCATAATCTAAGAAATTTTTTGTATAATTTTCTATGTTAGAAAAAAATAAAGACACACTTTTTTATGTTGTTTAGGTTTTTAAAATATTATAAAAAAAATTTCAATGGTTGGGACCTATTTTAAATCTTCACTCAAACCATTATAGGTTTTTTCCAAACTTCATTATTAGAATTATTTCATTAATGTGATTGAATCCCCTTAAACCATTGCCTTCCATAACATGTGGGATAATAGAAATGTTGTTTGTTGAACCAAAATATATATTAGTTGGGTATGAATCCCCCATAAAACAAGCACTATCCATAGAAAGAATACTTGCCTATAAAACATCATTTTTTATTGGAATTGTAAATTTTCTTCTTAGAAACCTACTTACATTTATTTTCTCCATCATCAACCATTATGTTTTAAATATTAATATTCATTTTATTTTAAACATTATCATAACTAGATGTATTGGAATCATTTCGATATTCACAATTTTTTGAAACTTCTTAATTATATACATTACTTGTTTTTTCTACATACATACCTTTCCTAGATTTATTCTTTTTAAAAGCACTTCCATATTTCCTATCACCCTTTGAAGGTAAATTTGTAGAAACGTATATGTCTTACCATTTAAAAAATATTCTCCAACATCAGAGATAGAGGTTTTGAAACTCATATTCCTTATTTCAGCTTCAGATAACCTTTTTTGGTCATGTTCTGACTCATATTCTTTTGATTTCATATTCACTTCCAAATAACCATTAAAAAAAATTTGTCCTCAATATAATTTTACTAATAATATTTTTTTTACCATCATCACCTTCTCACCCGCAAAATATTCATGATTTTTTGTTGGGGAACATTCATATTCTATGTTTTCGATTTTCTTCTCATGCCTTCTAATTGTTCTTAGTCATTCTTAAGACTCTTCTCAACTATAATATTCATGTTGAATTCTTTCATCCATAGAAATACTTCTAATGGATACTTCATAATTTAATATTACAATAAAATAATTATCAATACCATGCTCAATAAATTTTTCAGATTCAACTTCACTTAATTCTTCATATTAATATTTAGATAAGAAACTTCTACTTTATGATTTGAAGAATTTTTTACATTAGATAAAGAATATTATTTTTATTTTATCTCTCTATTTCCTCCACGAACTTATTTTCCTTTTTTCCTTCTTCACAAATAACATTTTCATTCTTTATTTAAGGACAATAAGACACAAAATCCTAATGGATCCGCATTCAAAACATTTCTAGAGATGTTTTCCTTTGTATTTCCTAATACATATTTTCATATTTTAGAAAAAAAGGATAATATTTCATTAAATTTTTACATACCTCATTTCTAGAATCGGATTCACCAGATTCATATTCAATAAAAAAGTATTTGAAATTTATTTCTTATCCTTCAAAGACATTTCCCTATCAACTATTTTTTCTTTTCATTTCTTGCTCCATTCTCATATAATAATTAATGACAAAACGATGAAAATCATATAGAGATAATGTTTCACAATCTCTAACTTCTAATGAGAAAAATTTTGTATAAAAATTGTCAAGAACGATTCCCAAAATATTTTCAATAAAAATATGTAAATTTCCAATAAAAAACATGATAGTACTAACAATTTCATTTACCATAATAAATAAAACACCATAAAAATTGTGTTCACCCATCTTCAAATTTTCATATTTCAATCTCCATATTTTTATCTTTTACTTCTTATCTTTTTTATTGCATTCATATATGTTTTTCAATTTATCCCATATACCTTTTCTTATGGACACTCCTTTCACTCTAAAGAATTTCCTTTTAGAAAGTTATTATAATAAAGCATTATTGGACCTTTTATCAATATCACTATTTTTCTTATCATAATATATAAGTGTATATTTATATTCAATTATATGAAAGACATATTTTTTAGCTTTGATAACATCATATCCAATAGACATAAGATTCAAAATCATTATATCTTTTTAGATATAATAATTCCTTCTCTAAAAAACTAGAATACCATTACTATTCACATAATTCAAATTCTCTGTAATTATAGAATAAGTAAAGGGAACCTCCACCTCTAACTGTAGTTGAAAGATTCAAATCAGGATAATTATATCACTGATAGGGGGAGGGGTGAATCAGTGATACTTGTTCATTTATGTTTTCTTGAAATAATCCTCACCTCCTGTTAAATATTTCAATCCCTGCAAAAAAAATTCAAACACCCATATATAGGAGCACATGAATTTACAAGGTTCCCTATAAAACATGAATATCTACGTTCATGGAATGGTTTGTAAATTATCCAATACCACAAAATCCACTAGAAAATAATCCTCAGAATACAATGATTATGATATACCATTTCACTTGTGTATCGCATTCATCACAATCTAAAAGTGTGTGTGCACCCTCTTAGAAAAAACGTGGTTAAATAATGATTGTGTAACAACTCAAGTTACGTGTGATTATTCTAAAAATCCACAAATTTTTTGTTTGAAAAAAATATTCAATTTCTTACCCATAAGTTGGTATGAACTTTGAGACATTGATATAGGATTCAAATATGAATTTCTAGTTCGATCTAGTCACTCCAATTCTCCAGATCTGATTACCCCATCTGATCAGCTCACTTCAAATCTCCATATTTTATTTCCCAATCTGAATTTTCTACTCTGATCTTCAAATATAATTTCCTTATATGATAGATGTAGAACTTCCATAATATGATTGAGACAATTCATAATTCCTTCTTCCTTTGTCAGAAATTCCCAATATGGAAATCCTGATCTAATTATCCTATCTTATGTGATAATTAGAAAAATACAATGAAAAATGACTATGATATAAAGTTAAATATGATGATCACTGAATATTATGATCAACTAAATAAAATGTTTGGATATTATCTCTTCTTCTTTTACATCAATCTATTAAAACATCTACAACATAGCTCAATATAAAAAACATTTTTATCACCCTTGAATGTTGGGGATTCTCTTTCTTTCTATGAATAGTACATTTGAGTCACTGATCAGGGAAAGTAAAAAGTGCAACCCCCATTTATTGGTGACTCATGGATGGTTTTGTTTGGAATCCCAAAAACTTTCCTTCTAACCAAAATCTCATGAATTTTAATGTTTCATTGAATTTAGGTTGAATGTTGACCTCATCAACTCTTCACAAATATTCTCCATCCTTCTCAAATCTTCTATCAACTTCATTTCTCCCTTAGATTTTTTTTCAAGCATCATGCTGGCTCCTATTTCTCATTATAATTTTCACAATGAAATTTCTTTAATCTAATTCTCTATAAAAATAGAAATGAAACATTCTTGGAAGTCAATATTCTCATGAACAACACATCCATATCTTCTCTTCAGAAAATTTCTTGATCCACTTGATCGATAAATGAATTATCTAAACCCATATTAAATGGTTGACTATATTATTGATCCCATTATTTGCTTTTATTTATATGCATCAATATCAAGAAATTCAACTTCTAATTATGATGTCTCTTGATCCAATTAAAGAAACAACACTTTCTCACCAATGTTCTTGGCCTTTATGAATCAGATGATCCCACTACGATGGCTTCAACCACTTTCTTCGACAATGGTCATGCTCCTAAATATATTAATTATTTACTAATAAAATATTATTCTTACAAGGGAAATAATTGCAACTACCCAATTCAACAACAAAAGTTTTATTTCCTTCATAGCATGAATATGTTTATCCATAATACAATTGGCCTAAATTTGTTCTTTAGCACCCCTTTTATCTTTCCATCATGATAAAATCAATATGAATATGATAGGAAGAATATCATTCACTTTCTATTTCTTTCATAATTATTGAATAATATTATTCAAAACATACATATTATTTTTTAGAACTCGTAGATCAAAAAAGCAACATCACAATTTTCAATTATAGTAATGAATACATTGATTCTCTTATTATGATCAAATCATATATACAATATTGAGAGTGAATATAATATCCATTTACTTCTATAAGTATTCTCATCAAAATGGATGACCTTCTCATTCCACATATAGTTTGAATCCAATGATACTTTTCATTCAGCCATCTTAACACAAATAAAATAGAGCCTTTGAAAAATTGTGATTATGATTCTCTGAATATGATGGTTGGCCTTGATTTTATCAAAATACAAAGTGTGGTTATTTTCCTTTCTTCTTAAACATCCTTTACAAAAAAATACAATACCTTTGATACGATCAGCATGGTCATAACATTAATATAATGATAAATAAATTATAAATTAATTACTATGAGATAAAAAATTAATTAACCCTTTATCTAAACTATTAGAATATAATATAAAATATTACAATCATTATGGAAATATATTATAGATATTAATGTCATGAGTGTATATTTTTCTATTTATTCTTATCTTAATGTAATATAATAGTCACTATCAAATAAAAATGCTTCAAAATTACAATATTTATGATAAATTTATAGAAATGAATTCAGTAAAATCACTCCATAGGATGAAGGATAGGATTAGAGGATTTATAAATGTTTGTACAACTGTTATAAAAAGGTTTTACCTATTTTATCCTTATTAAGGTGACAAGTATCCACTAATGTTTCTATTCACAGTGAACCAAATTAAATTGGATCTATTTACCATATAATAACTTCCTGATTCCAAAGAGGGAATATATTTAATTATATTCAATTAATTTATCTGGAGGAAATTATGTTAGATAAAAACCCAGAACACAATGAAAACAATTTTTTTATAAAAATGTGTCTCTATGCGCAAAAATGAACTTATAGAAAAAGTAAGTATAATGATCATTCAATTGTACATAATTATATTATACATAAATAAATATGAAAAAATAAAATTTAGTATAAATTTATAATAATATTTTTTCATTTTAAATTAATATACATGATAATTTCAAATAAATAAATATATTTTTCAATATTTTCTAAAAAATCAGACTTTTCAGAGAAAATAAAAATATCAACATAACCCGATATTTACCCGATGTGTTGTCCTATTACATATAAATTTCCATCTACAATCCATAATATCCACTGGTTATTCCTTTTATGACCGACCTTTCCCAAATTGTATAATCTCTGAGTTTAGTACATGTGAAGGATCATGTATGTACTTCCTTAAAAGAGATACATGGAAAAAATCATGAACTTTAGAGATATTTTATAGAATCCCTAAGAAATAATATGCCATATTGATACCATCATAAATTTTCTAGGAAGTAATATATATCGGGATTATCTTTTCCTTCATTCAAAATCTCATAACCTTCTTCTATGGACATACTCAGAAGAATACCGAGAAATCAATTTCAAAATTCCATGTCTAATTGGTTATTGTTAGCATAACGTTTTCATTAAATATGAGTTGAAATTACGTATAGTTGATTAAATATTAAAATCTCTACTATTTCCATATTTAGATCATATCCTAAGAGAATTATTTCTATTAATTCTTCCCATCAAATTTGGATTTGTACACTTCCTTCCATAGATGGATTCATAAGAATCCAACTAAATGATAAATGAAAGCTATTGTTGTAGGAAAATTCTACCTAGGGAATGTGTTTAACCCAACCACCATTGAAATCAATTTAGAAATATGTCATCATATCTTATAGAGTTATAATTTTCTATTCAGATCGAATACCCTTTGATGATGATACATAGAACTAAAATGTAACTCTATATCCATATCCAATTGAAATATTCTTCCTAACATCTGTGTAATCCAAAAATCCCAAACATATATTATTTATAATAGTACTCCATTTAATCTAATAAATTTATCAATATAAAACCTTGTGATCTTATCAATAATGAAATCTTCTCTAATAGATATAGAATGTGAAAATTTTATTAGACGACCCACTATATCCCAATTAACAATGTGTCTTTTAGATTATTTTGGGAGACAGATAGTGAACTACACGGTAATGATTTCCCATTTCCATTTTGGTATTGGTAAATTTTAGAACATTCAATTATACTTATATTTATCATCCTTAATAGGATGATATAGTAGGCATTGGGATACGTACACATCAATAACACTTTTCATGTTTTCCCACCAGAAAAATTCATTCATATTTCTATAAATCTTTTTAACTCCATGATGAATATATGATGATAAAAAATAAGAATTATCTAATAGGGCCTTCATATAATTTGGTATTTAATAGAAATAAAATCATTTTCTGAGCATTATCATTCTAGCATGATCATATATGAACTCTGTAATATTCCACCAATTATTCTATAACTCCACATTTTTCTTTTGAATTATCATATTCCACTCATGGATTGATATTTGAAAATGAATCTTATAATGATACTTTCCTCAGGATTTCAAGATCCATCATCCTAAAAACCAAAATATTTCTTCTATTTAAATTATTATCTTGAAAACACTAGCATGATCATTCCCAGTCAGGGCATTAGCCACCTTGTTCATCTTCCTTGGGTTATAATTCATAAATCAATTCTAATATGTAATCATATAAAACTATATTTTCTAAGAAATATTCCATTATTTCAAAGTAATTATACAAAAAATTAATTTATTATCAGTATATATATCACACAGTTCACCATACATATATTTGTTCAATATCATCTCTAAAATAATTACTTTTTCTTGTTCCAAATCTTGTGTTGGTAAATTTTGATCATGATATTTCAATTGGCGGGAAATTTTTTTTATCACCATTTCATTCTTCTATAGGATTAATCCAAGTAACTTATTTAATGAATCACCATACATCAGAAAACCATATCGATTACTTGGTTGTGTATGCATAGTTTCCCTAACCAACCTTCTCTTTAGTTTTTTGAAATTGCCCTTACATTTATCTATACAAAATAACAAAAAATAGTTTTGCGTCAATATGGAATGTGGGTTAGATGGAAATGAAAAATATCTCAAAAAGTGTTGGTATATCAACCCAACCCATGAAAAATATAGATCTATATTACCATGGTTGTTATAGGCCATTTCTCATTAACCTTTTCATTCTAAGGATCTAGAGATATACATTAATAAAAAATTGTATGACCCAAGAATGAGAATTTTTGTTGAAAAAGATCACTCTTAAAAAATTAGTAATATAAATTATGTTTACTCATTGTGTTAATCATAACTGAAAAATTATCATCGTGATATTACTTGAACATTGAATATGAAATAATATCATCAATAAGAAATACCACATATTGATCAATGTAATCACTAAATACACAGTTCATTAAATCAACACAAACTTCATGAGAATTTGTATTTCCAAGGGGAATTACTATAAATTCATAACTACAATACCTCATAAGAAAAGTTGTATTAATTATATCATCCTTATTTACTATTATTTTATGATATCTGCATTGATTATCAATTTAGAAAAAAAATAATCCCCTCCAAATTAATCCAACATTTCATCAATAGAGGGTAAAGGATACTAGTTCTTGATATTGATTTAGTTATTATCTTGATAATAAATGAAGAATACAATTTAAACCATATTAATTATTAAAAAATAATTGGTTCACCCCATGGGGAAGCACTATAAAAAGTAAAAACATTATCAAGATTCTCCATGTGTTTCTTCTTCAATTTCTTCAACTCAATTACAGACATTAAATTTTTATTATCTATAATAGTCATAGCACATGTAAAATCCCATGATTTTATAAAATATATTTTATCAAAATAATTTTAATTATTTTATATCTTCTGATACAAAAAATGAAAATTTTACCATTCATTAAATTCAACACAATGTTTAACTTGGGTTTCACACTACATCGAGTTTCTATAAAATTTTTTGTTACAAACAAGGATGAGTTAGATGAGAAAATAAAATAATTTTTTATTAACCATGGCTGTTATTACCTACTCATTGAAATAGATGGGATGAATTTTGTTCTATAAATATAACAATATCCTTTATACAAATTGATAAAACATATTCTTTCCAACTAATTATAAATAAAAATAAAAACCAATTGAGTTTTTATGAAAAACTATATTTAGGGCCATGATCATGTTTTATCCTAAAAATTTAAATAAGTCATTATTTGTTAAATATATTAATTAAATTTATATTATATAATTTTAATAAAATATTTTTCATTTATTCCAATAATTTATATATAAAAGATGAATAAATAAAACTTTAAGCCTAAAAAGGTGTACTTTTATAAAAGTTATTTTTGCAACATTTTAATGGAATACTTGTTTTAAATATAAATTTTGAAACATAGATAAATATTATTTGAAAAAAAAATTATTTTTAAAAAATTGAATAAAAAAATACTTTTAGTGAGTTTATAATATTTTTCATAGAAAATTCATATTTTAATGAATAATGAAAGCCACCAAATTTTAATTGGAAACAAAATTTGTATCTAATTTATTTATATAGTTGAATTCTATTTTATATTGATTTTATGGTCCAAATAGTTAAATAATTCATAAATAAATCTAATTTAGATCATTGGAATCATCCTTACATTGATATTAGATATAAAAAACAGTCTAAACATTGATCTTTGAACATTAAAAACTTGTTTTTCCCCATAAGTGAGATTAACTTTAAATTTAATTCTTCCAATTCAGTAATAAGAATTTGAACAAATGGATTCCATATTTGGAAACATAATAAAATTTAATTTTATATTAGGAAAACATATTTTTAAAAACCAATATTAAAAAAATAAAATACAATAAATTATATTGATTAAGGTAAAAATTAGTTTACGTCAAGTTTAATCAATAATTTTTTGGGGCTATATGAATTATAAAATTTCCCAAGACCACTTCTATTTAAAAAACGTGTCCCATATTAAGTTATTATAGATTAATAAGAGTTATTTGGATAAATATTGATTGAAATTGACCCATACAATAATATAAGAAAAGAAAATTACAAAATAGAAGTATTTATTACATTTATTTTATATAAATATTTGGGGATATAGAACAATTATATAGGGTTTCTTTATAATTATTATTGTGAAAGATAAATGAAATAATTTTATCATAATAAATTTTAAGTAATTTTTTTACTATATTAATTTTTTTAGAAACAAAAATTAAAAGATTATTTAGTTATCAATAAAATAAAATAATAATATTGAGAATATTAAAATTAAGGTAAAAAGAATGAATTTTTGTGTTACATTATTTTTGTATATAATTATATCATGACAAATATGGGTTAATTTAATAAATTTTAATTTCATTTTTCCTTATATTTTGTAAATTTAATTAAATATATAATGTCAAAAATTTAAATCAATGTGAGTTTATAAAAACTAATATTTTATTAAATTATCAGAATTTAAAAAATATAATATATTCAATAAAATTATTTCCAAATGATAATAAATATAAAATATTTTACATTAATTGATAAATTTATCTTTTATAATGAATATATTTACCCATAAATTATAAAAACATGTCTGGCATGGTTAGGGTTAAAGTTGTATTTTCGATTGTTACATGCTCTTTTACTAAATTCAATTTCCAACACACATTTTATTTTTTATAATTTGGAATTAATATTTATAATATGATAGTGTAAATATTATAATAATACTCACTTTAATTTATTCTTAATTTATTTATTAAATATATTATAAAACATTTATCCTTAATGAAAAAACCAAACAGGAAAAAAATAATGAAATATAGTAGTTACGCAATGATTAGTTAAAATAATTATATTAATTTATGTGGAGTGAGTGTTTATCAGATATAATTCCAAAAAAATATATTTTATCATAATTATAAAACATGAGGTATGGGATATCTCCATGTAGTGTTTACTTTTTTGTATTTACAAGAGTTCAACTCATACTACACTACAAAAGAGTATTCACTCTCCCCTATTATTCCCACCTCCAAATCCATTTTGATCATCATGAACCTGAAAAATAATATCCCTAAATCCATTATCTCATATTATAATCCTCACTTTGTTAATGAAGAAAACCATGTAATTCCTTTATAATAAACCAAAAGAAGTTACCTAAAGAAGTGGTAACAATCATCAACAAGCACTTTTGTATTATTTCTTTATTAACCCATTAAATAATTATTATTAAATGATTATATATTAACATAATTATTCTAAATATACTAATATGTTTTTATTTTAAGGGTTATACAAACACCTACACACACTTACATAAAATGGGTAACAAAATTATTGTTCAGGTGTATGGTGGACTACGGCCTCACAAAATGATGATATTAATTTTTTTCCATTATCATCTATTATGTTTGGGAATTATGATGTAAATATTATTTTTATATGATATATATTAAATTAATAGTATATTAATATTTTTTAAATTATTATATAAAATATAACTTGATGGTTTCCATTTTTTGGGAATACGATAACATTGTTAGCGGGTGTTGGGACAACCACCTCCTCAAAGGAATCTGATACATTCTCACATTACATGGAATGTATTAAAGATGAGTTTAATTAAAATATGATATATAGATGAAATATATAACTTATCAATCAAATATTACCTTTATTTATATATAATATATTTTTTTCTTCGTTACCTTTTTATGCACTAAAAAAGTGATAACACCATTCATGGAACGTGTGGACTACCGCCCCTCAAAGCAATGTGATTATGTCTATTTCATAATAATTATATTTATAATTATATATGATAAAAAATATGGTATTTATGATATAATTATAATTCTATAAATATAAATGTAATTACATTATTTCCATTATGATCACTGAGAAAATGGAATGTTATTCAAACGTATGTGCGACCTGATATCTATGTGATTGTAACATTGGCTCATTTTTCAAAACATTATTTCAGGATTGGTTTTAAAAGTACAATTGATGTATCATTATTATAATAATTACTGGATTATTATTATGGATATGTTTATACAATGACCACCTCGACTATAATCGACCAACCTTAGTCGTTTTGACACATAAACTGAATTTGGTCAAAACACCTAATGTAGAGAGAATTATTTATGTAATATTTTAAAAAATTATAATGAATGAAATAAAAGTAATTATAAATATTAAAAAGGCTCTAAAAAGGATAAATAATTAATATAAGTTTATTATTCTATAAGAAAAATACACACATGACATGTCAGATGCAATTTAATAGACTTCCTCTCAAACTCCTTTCATTGTGACATTATTGTCAATAATTTAAACAAAAAATTATTTATGAAGTATATATACCGACCCTTTCACATATCATATCCTGAATTTAGTTATTCTTATGTAATTTAGTTTTTTGTTAAATTTTACTCTTTTATGGGGCTTATGATTTAATTGTTTCAATGTGGTATAGGAAACTTTGGAAATATTAAATATTATCTTCCTCAAGAATGTATATAATGATCTCTTAATGGTATTTCCATTCATCAAAAACAATATATATTGTTGTCACATATCCTTGGCATAGTATATTTCTTATTTATACCATATCAAATCATCATCTAGATGGTTTAAGAATATTTTAGTGATATTTTTATGGAACCCTTTTCTTTTCCAAGAGTTAACCATGTTTCGATGATATTGTTAAATAAACAATTTATTTTAAATGGGATAAAAATGTTTCAAAGTGAATAACACTAAAACCATATAATTTACATGGGTTTATCATGTTATAAATGAATAATTATTATTTCTATGTGTTTTACATTGAATGTTATTTATTCATGAAATGATACTTGAGCATTATATGAAAGGGGTGGGCCCAATATAGCTTATAAGAATTATTGAGCCCCATTATAACTCACGAGTGAACTTGATATAGCATATATGAATGGTTTACCACCATTATTGATCATGATTAGTGGGTGATCCTAATATATATTATATGAAGGGTGATCCCCATTATATATCTCCAATGCATTGGGTAGTGAAATTTTTGGATATTATCTTTATACTTATTCCAATTAAAATGGATTTGAAAGGTTTTTATGAATATTATGATCTATGTAACCTAATTGAGTTTTAATTTCTTTACATGGTTTTTAATGATTTTTTTTATTGAGAAGTAATTTTATTTTTTTCCAGTTAAATTATTTATTTTATATTTTCGTGACCTTTTATAATAAAGGTATATGTTATATTATTTGTCATGTTTTTAATGAAATAATGTTTTCTTTTTATTTATTAAACCTTTCTAATTTTTTTTGATAATCCCATGTATGTAAATTTTTTCGAGGTTTATAAAGATGGTTAATAAAAAAGAAGTAGTTAAGTTGGAGGTTGTACAGATTTTTTAAGATGATAGTTAATTCTATATTATAAAAGTTTTGTATTGGGATGAAGTGGATAATGACCAGAAGTTTCATCATTTTATTTTATGTGTTGTTATGTATGGTTTATGGCCTAATTTTATAAAAAACCAAACCTAAAAAATCCACTCTATTAATTAACATAAAATTCATTACATAAATATAATATTATATAATGATTTTGGTCAGGAGCCATACAGTTGGTATCATAGATAATTTTAGATCAATTATGAGATTAGGAAGTGACAATGTGAGGTTATCTTAAGAGATATAGATACCATAATACGTATATAAGTGTAAGTATGATTATAAATTCACAGTATTAGAACCCCCATTTAGAATTTTTGTGATGCTATCTTAAATGAATAATTAATATTTTGGAGTCAGTTTTTCAGGATGAGGTATTTATAACCCCTTAGAAAAAAATTAAATGTTTTTAGGGAGGAAATATTTTTCAATATTAATGAAAAAATGGGGAAAACCCATATACGTGGTGATAACATATCATATCCAAAAAGGTTGTCAAATTGAAACAATGATTAAAGATAGATAAGGGTTTCATTCGTACCACTATCCCACATGATGTCTTGGTTAGTATGACATTTTTTATCATATAAAGATTATGTTTATTTTAGAAGCATATGTGTTTTTTGGGGGAACTGTGGATGTTTTATCTTGGAAGGATGAATGAAAAAATCCGTCTAATCGTTATGATTCATAATTATTCAAGACATATTTGAGGAATTTTAAGGATGTTTATTTATAGAACAATTTAATTTCAATATTGAGTATTTATTTTAAATATTAATGTATCATATGAGAGTTTACCCATTTTGTGAATTATCATACCATTTTCTATCAATTTTTTGATTTAGTTTGATTCAAAAGATGGGTCGAATGGATTTAGTATCCATTTTTTGGTTAGGCGGTCTTTAAAATAATTTTTTAGTGTTTATAGAAATAAAAATTCATCATTAAGACTCATAGTTTAGGGATAAGGATGTTATTTTTTGTAAATTTATTAAATGAAGAAATTATGCTCAACAGGTAAGTATATTTCGGTTTTTAATCCCCATCAAGATGGTAATAAAATTCATTAAATCTAGGAAAAAATATTGAAAACTGTGTGATCATATTTCCCTCAATTTGGATAAATTGATGGTTTTTTATCATCAATAATTTTTTGAGGCCCTTAACATTCCATAGATTATTCACTTGTTTATGACCAGAGAACTTAATAACTCACTCTAATTATTTAATCTATTTTTCTATTCCCACCTAAGTTCATCCAAGGTGGAATCCTGGTTATGCATAACTTATGACATCTTGGATGTTTCCCACAATTCCTTTTAAAGATGACATTATATTAACCCAGTGTATGATGTGTCTCTAAGTAAAGGAATTCTAAAAAAATTTAATCCATTGATAACCACGATTAATGTTTAGAGAGAAATTAATTTTAGGGGGGTAATATTTTCAATACATATACATTATGAAATATACAATTTAAAATTAATTAAAATTTTTTATAATTGTATTACAAAAAATTATAATTATATCTTTCATTATCCACAAAAGCATTTTTATCTTAAGTTTCACATAACATTGAGATTATATGATAACTTTTTTTTCCAGAAAAGGTCGAGTCTTACCAGAAAACAATATACGATTAATATTATTAATTAACATGATATTTATTATCAATCCATTTGATTGGTGGGAATGAATTAAATTAAATCAAATATGATAATATAATATATATATTTTTATATAATTAATTATTTCTAATTAATTTCAAATGAAAATAAAAAATTATAGAATATAAAAATTGATTATAATGAAAAACTAATTTAATGACCATGATGGATTTATGTCATATGAAAATAAATTAATAAATATTTATGAAGGGTATTAATGATATTTCAATTTTATACATTTATTAAAATATTTTCCAATTATTCCTATATGTTTTATATGCATAAAATAAGATTTAATTTAATTTTAAGAATAAAAAGACATTTTTTCCTAAATGTAAATTTTCCAAATTTTAATGGGATAGTTTTTATACAACATAATTTGTAACGTTTAATTAAATTTATTTGAAAAAATATAATTCTTCAAAAATATAAATATAAATATTTTTTTGGCTGAATTATTGGTATTTTTCGTAGAACATTGATATTTTGATGAACAATTAAAGACATATAATTTTAATTAAAAACTATATTTTCACTTAATTTATTTATATAATTATATTTAAAATAAAATTAATTTTATGGTGTAAGTAGTAAAGAAAAACATCAGTAAATACATTAAATTTTATTTTAACAAATTTCTCATCTATATTTGAAAAAAAAACATTTCATTCATTTGAACTTTTTTACTTCAAAAATGTATTGTTTGTATCGTATGGGGGATAAATTTTAAATTTAATTCAAAAAACATAAGTGATTGGAATTTGAAAAAATTGATTCAAAATTTGTAATAAATTTTTTTTAAAATTAATATTATGTTTAACAAAGTTTTTCTACAGAAAATATTAGTGAATGTAATTAAGATTAATTACAGTAGTTATGGTAAAAATGAGTTTACATTGTGGTTAAACATTAATCTTATGGGGCCCAATGACCAATAAAAATATCTAAAACCAATTTTATGGACATATATCGACCAATATTCCATGTTAGTGATTTATATGATCTTGTGGTGATACTAATCATTGAAATTTACCCATATAAAATGCTATGAAAAGAAAAGACTAAAAATATACCTTTCTTTCTTCTATTTTCTGTAATTATTTGAGGATAGAGAGAAATTATATAAGTTACATTTATAAAAATTATTTTCTAATATAAATTAATTAATTTAATAATAATAATATATATATAATTTTTTATAATTATAATAAATGATTAAGAATCACCAACACGTGAATTATTTAGTTAATATATAAATAAAATAAATAATACTAAAAATATTAAAATCATGGTAAATAGAATGATATTTAGCGTTAAATTTTTTAAGAGATTAATATATGATGATAAAAATATTTCAAAAATTTAAAATATTTTAGTTTTGTTTTTTTATTTTATTTTTCATTTAGTTAAATATATAATGTCAAAATTTACATTAATATTATTTTATAATAAATGATATTTTATTCAATGAGTTAAAAATAATAAAAACCCCCATATTCTGTTAAGTTATTTATATATGATAAAAATTATCGAATATTTTCAACTGATGGACCAATAGAACTTTTATAAATAACATATTATCACCTATATAATAAAAACATCGTTGGCATAGTTATCATTAAAACAGTATTTTTTCATGTTTCATGCGCTCGTATTTAATTTAATTTCAAAAACTGAAGGGTTTTTTACATTATAATTTTTATTTAATATTTATAATTTGTGTTTGTATATTTTTTAATAATTCTAAATTTAATTTAGTCTTAATATATGAATTAAATATTTTTTAAAAATAGTTACCTCCATGAAAATACCGAATTGAAAAAATATGGAAACATAAGCGTTAAGGAATAAAATGTTTCAAAACGAATTTATATTTTATGGTGTGAGTTTTTTTAGGTAATAAATCTCATAAAATATATTAAGGTTCATTTTGTAATCACTTCTGGTAGGGCATGCCTTCTAACAGAGATTACCATTTTGTATTTTCAATAATGCACCTCCACATCCACTATAAAAGGGAATTCACTCTCCCCCATTCATCAAATCTCCCACGATTTTTTTTTCAGCAAAAAAATTCCTAAATAAGGTATAGAAATACCTCCTATCATGTTAGAATAAAAAAAAATTAAAGATATAAAACCATGATTTTCGTTTGGTGAAAACAAAAAGGTGTTACCTGAAGAAGAGTTGACATTTTCAACAAGAACATTTGTTTTTATTTATTTCTCCACCCCGAAAATTATACTTATTACATGGTTATATAATAAATTCTGTTTATTTACTATATTTATGTGTTATTAGGTTATGGTTTCTACGTAAACCTACACACATATCCATAAAATAGGAAACAAAACCGTCATTCATGTATACGAAAGACTACCGCATAATGAATTATAGTCGTTAATTTTTCATTCTCCACATATTATGCATGAGAATTATTTTTTAAATAATGTTTTATATGTTATAAATGATATTTATAGAGTCTGAGTCCTTTTTTAATTGTTATATAAAACCTAACTTCATTATTTCCATTTTTCGGGAATACAATAACATCATTTTTGGACTTGTTGACTACCACCTCCACGAGACGATGTGATGCATTCACAGTTTATGTGGAGTTTACTAAACATGGTTTTAAAAAAAATGAGATATAAATTACATATATATTATGTTAAATATAAAATTAACTTTCTATAAATATCATATATCATTTTATTAATTACATTTTAACACATTGATGAATTTATAACATCGTTTGTGGAAATGTGGACTACCGCCTCCTTGAAGCGATGTGATTTCTTTGACATCACAATAATTATATATATAAGTATATATTAATATATAATATTGTACATATGATATAATTATAATTCTAGAAATCTAAATGTTACTTACCTTTTTTCCATAGTGATCATTAAATATGGGAACGTTGCTCATGCATATGTACGACATGCCTCCTCCATGATTGCAACAATGGATAATTTTTCATAACCGTATATTATAACAGTTTTGAAAAGTATAATTTATGTATAAAACTGATAATTATTTCATTATTATTATTTTATATATTTTTATATAATGACCTTCTTGACCATAGTCAACCATCCTTAGACATTTTGACATGTAAACCAAATATGTTTAAAAAACATGAAATAGATTTAATTGTTTATATAGTTGTATGAAACATTAGAATAAGTGCAATGAATGTACTTATAAACATTAAAATGGTTTTAAATAAATTAAATATTTAACTTATGTTTATTATTCAGAATCATAAAGAAAAACATGAAAAGTCTAACATAAGGTAAGGGACTTC
This sequence comes from Viscum album, assembly GCA_963277665.1. Lineage (NCBI taxonomy): Eukaryota > Viridiplantae > Streptophyta > Magnoliopsida > Santalales > Viscaceae > Viscum > Viscum album. The sequence goes on from OY728147.1 coordinate 162,871,881, forward strand.
GCCTTAATCTCATTTAATAGAGGCATTGTTTTTGATGTTATACACCATCCTTATCTAATGATGTGTGTATACAACCCTGTTAACATGTAATATCTGGAATTAATTAATTACTATGTTATTCAGTTTACTAATAAATTTAACTACTTCATGGGGCTTATGATTCAATTTTTTGAAGCGGTTAGAGATAATTTCGCATGTTGAATTAATAACACCCCCTAGAATATTATTAATTATTTTTTAATTATATTTACATTCCTAAAAATCCAAAAAAAAACATTGTTTTAACATGTAATGTACTTGGTATATTTCATATTTATACCATCCTCATTATTTTGGTAGATTTATTTATAATGTTTTTAATATATTGTTATTGAACACATTTATTTTCAATGGTTTAACACTATTTTGATGAGACTATTAAAGAACCCATTTATTTTACATTGGTTAATCATTCTCCAATGATATTCAAATTAAGACCATTTTTTCCATGAGTTTATCGGCTTATAAATTAATAATTATTGTTTCTAAGATATTTTTGATGAAATTTGATTATTTATTTAATGTTACATGCGTATTATATGAAACAAGACATCCCCACACAACTTATATGAAGGTTTGATCCTAATTATATATCATGGGTGAGCCTGATATATAATATATGATATATTTAACCACATTATAGCTCATGAGAAATTCTTGATCTGTATTTTGATTTTACGAAGGTTTGATACCAATTATAGCTCACGGGTGATCTTGATATAGCTTATATAAAGGGTGATCCGCATTATTGTCACGAACCAACCAATGTAGATCCTGAACCGGTCACCAGATTCAGTTTGCGAAATGGCTCGAGGGGTATTCTCAATCCCCAAGAGCTGGAAACCAGTGCCAGTCATAAAAATATAACAATTGGGAATGATTTGGACCATGAACAATAGATAAAATGATCAATAAAAGAGGATGATAAAAATAAAATTAGAAACAGAATGAAATTAAACCCGAACATACCTCCATGTTACATTTTAGGTCACCACCAAACCAAAGGAAAACCATTCTAAAATAATGATAAATTATTCCATGAAAACTAGAGGAGAGGGAACCTACAACTGAAATAATAAAATATGCATGAGCATAAAAAATAATTCATAGGCGTGCGCAGAAAAGATATTGTCAGATGCATTTCATTTAAATAAAAGATCCATCAACTTCATGTTTTATAAACAATTTATATATTTAGTTTTTTACAAATTTTCATTAAAATAAATCCCAAATCCATTTCCCTTTTTCTTTTAAAATGGTTTTCTTATTCATTAAAGATAATTTAACATTTTAGTGAGGAATAATATTTATTTTCTCTTAAAAAAAGAAATAATGAATGTGAAAAACATTCTGAAGTATTTTAAAATAAAAAATTTAAAAAAATTCTAATCCCTTTTTCAAAGAGGTTACACCACACAAGTATGTACGGTCAGCCACCACACAATAAGGTAAATGGAAAATTGAGCACATGAATAACTATCCAAAAAAACACCACTGTCATCCCCCATAGGAAACTACGTGCAAAAAATACATGGTAGAACCTATAAGCTTATGAACAAACATCAATGTACTATACATGTAACGCATCCTGAAGGAATTCATACTCTCAATTACGTCATAAATCCCAAACACATAGTGTTTCCCTACCTGGCCTAATTGAGGGGCCCAACCCCCATGTAGAGAAAAGTTAGTACTAAGGGCCACTAGCCAATGCGGAATCTAAACTAGTGCAACAATCGTTCATAGAAGATTGACTTCTTATGCGAGGTTCCTATACCGAGTAGCAAATGAAAATTTGGATGAGTCATAAATTTAAATCTAGAAAACAATAACCATGCAAAAACAACACACACAACAACTGACACAAACAATGTATATAGAAACGTCACCCCGGAGTCGTCTCAAAGAGAGTTTTCAAAATCATTTACTTTATTAAAGTGCCAAACGGGCCTTAAAAATGATTCATCACCAAATCATTTCCAAAAGAAGCAACACACACCATTACATTGAAAACCATACGCTCTTGAAATCCCATTTAAGAAACTATATTCAAAATTTAAAATATGACATGCCTTTATAAGGCCCAAAGGGGCATTTTATCAAACAATTAGAAAGAACATTTAATAAAACAACTCCATGAAATTCAAATAGAAAGGGTCTTGCATTATTTCACAATAATAAATTATTATAAATTACCTAAATTACAAAAAAGAATCAAGTAAAAGGGCTAAAAACAAGAAATAAATAATTCTTTATTTTAAAGGATAATGCATAGGGAAAACCTACCTCACAGAAGGAATCAGACCATGCTGACACACTTTGGCTCCTCCAACATCCGAAGAAAAATACACACACTAGAACACACATACATTCTAATTCTAATATATATAACATTAATCCATTGAACATATTCCTCAATCCATGAGGAAATATTTAAAAAGAATAGAGAGATATATATATACACTTACAAATACGTATCAATGTATATGTGTGTCCGCACCACCATGGATCCACCCAAGCTCTAATTATTTAACGTAGAGGAACCAACATCATTTGTAAAATAGTAAACATTTAGGAAAACAAGTTTTTTAGGAAAAATCAATTTAATACATAACCTTCCATTGATGACACCCCCATGTGTGCACCTACTTCACCCATGGGTGTGTTGACATCTACTGACACAACAATCATTCTAAGAGACACAAAAAACCATTTTTAAATTCAATTACCATTAACTAATCAATTTAGAAAACCCCTTTGTAAAAAAACACGGTCAATGAATTCGTATATCATGTTCCTTTGAAAACACATTTCACACATTTTTCATAATCCTAAAAACACTTCCAAGAAGTACCCTAAAAAGAACACATGATAACATAACCATACCATTTATAAAATCATCTTTCTCCATATACTCATGTCAAAACACTTTCCAAATACATTTGGCACTACCTAAAACATCTGATTTCACTATTTAAGACCTAAATGAAATTTAACCCAAAAACATTTGACACATATACACATAGACATAATTGAAGATTCACAACAAGATATATTTTAAACAAATTGTAATCAATAAAATCCCCCAATAAATTCACTATGTGATTAAAACAAAATTGGGCATTACCATGCATTAACGTAAACAAGAAACACTTGGAAAACAACATTTGTCATATTATAATAATCCATAAACATCATAATACCACCAAAAAATTAAGTCAAACAAAGGAACCCATGTACGATTAAATAACCAATGGAAATTTTAAGAATGACATTGTTAAACAACAATACTATTTTAAAAGTAAGTAGTCGAAAATGAGACCTTAAGTATTGCACAACCCGTATGCATTTACCATAGGCTATTGAAAAAAAATATTTTTCCGGACAATGTGAAATCTCTTTTTCCCTGAGAATTCCCAAGAATCCTACTCATTTTCACACACCCCAAAACAATTTCAAAACATACTTCACATTTCTTAAAAAATTCATAAAATACATTCAAAAAGTACCATAATAAATCACAATTAAAACCTATCCAATATCTCTTATGAAATTAAGCATGAAAAAAACATTCGTAACACACAATAAAACCATTGAACACATTTATAAAGCCACCCAAGCATATTAAGGACATCTAAATAAAATTAGCCACGGAGCGCCTACCGACTGAGTGCAAATGCAATGAAGCCTCGCCAGAAGGAGGACAACACCCCCAAAACTATCCAAAATCCCTAAAATCACAAGAAAATGAGTTATGAATCAGTCATTGATTTAGGATTTGGATAAATTGACGAAACCCTCAAAAGGATTAAAAAACATTGGAATAAGAGGATACAATGAGGGAGGCATGACTGGAGGAAGGACCGTCAAAGAGGAGGGGGTCGAGCTGGGATGCAGGCAAGATAAGGGGAGGTCGACGGGGGTCAGCTGCAATAGCTGGAGAAAAGGAGGGAGAGTGGTGGTGTTACTGGGAGGAGGTGTGATAGTTGGGTGCATCGCTGGAAGAAGGTTTAGCGAGGAGGCGGGGTCCTATGGGCAAGATGAGGAGGGGTGAAGGGAGGGGCAGAGTCAGCCCGGCTAGGTCAGGTGGCCAGAGCAAGGAAGGGAGAGGGTCGGTAGGCTAATGGAGTGTTCGGGTGCATGCCATGTAAAGGAGAGTTGATGGGAAGAGGGATGGGGGGGCTTGATAGTGGTGTCCTTTTTCACCGAGAGAGAAAAAAATAGAGCATTAGGGTGGATTTTTGTGTGGAATAGGGATGGGGAAAAGGGGGTCGGTTCTGCAGGTTATATTAGGGTTTCAATTTTTTTCCATTTAATTATAATGCAATAATAATGTTAAAACCAAAGATAATAAGGATAAAAATAATAATAATCCAAATAATAATATAACATATCAATACATTTAATAATAATAATAATGATAATAAATTAATTATATTAATAATACAACAACAACAATAATAATAATATCAATTTATTAACAATTATATTAAAAACAAATTTTAAATAATAAAAATATAATTAATAGATCATAATACTAACAACATTATCATCCACACTATAATATAATTATTATTAAATTTTAAATATTTTATTTATCTTACTCAAATATAATTTTATTTATTTCAACTTTTATACAGTTTCATCACAACTCTGGCCGACTGTGGGGCTACCGCCCACTATACAGTGACAATATATGGGTCTAAAACCTACTAAATTTAATAAACGACCAATATATAATGTCGGGGCCCAGCCCAAAATATGGATAGAGAACCCAGATCTATGAAATTGTTAAATAAATAAATAATTTTAAATGTTCGGTGTGACAATTCTCCCCACTACAGACACTTTCTGCCCCCAGAATTTCACCCCACCAAACGATAGACAAAACCTGATTCCATGCCCGATTGAAACTGAATGAAACTACAATAGGAGAGAATGGGAGAACATGAGAGGGTTCTCCCCACCACAAGAGATCAACTAGTGTGTTAATTTAAAACCAAAACATACAACCATAGGATAGGGGGTGCAAGAACTCCCTACTGAATCAAACTAACCACTATAGCATGAGTGGACAATGCCTCTTATGAAACTTGGAACTCTTGGCCCAAATCAAAAAACTCCCGACATTAGAGAAACATATTTATATAAAAAATAATCGCAATAGTAAACCCAAGCACTACTAGAAGTCTTGAATCCTTCGCATGAACATACATCTCAGAACGAACACCGCTAGACCAAGATCGAAAAATATATTGTCCAAACACACTTTGAAGAAAACTGCCCGATTTGGAAAAACATTATCCCACAAAAAAACTATTTTGATTACAGTAAAACTTGTCCATCATAACTCCATGGTAAAACAATTAACATACAATTATGTAAATAACATTATCAAAAGAAAAAAATAATGAGAAGGCAATAAATGGTCTACTGCCAACACAGAACACAAAACCCAAACAAAGGATTCAAACCCCCATCAATTCCTGACAGGGCACGAGCTTCACCCCAAGACCAGCGGCTAGGGATATGATGGATGAAGCATCTCATGCCTCACAGTTAGGAATGGAAATTCTTCTAGTCATAACATCTTCCCTAGGAAACACATCCTGCAAAACATCTCTAGAAGACCAAGACACCCTCAACGACGACACGTCTTCGAAGGGATGTGACATGATGGCTTCACGTGCCCAAACCAGACAAATTGGTGGCACACCACTGAATGATCTGATGAACTAGAATCCAGAACCATTGTAGAGTACACTTTCGAAATAGGTCCCTGTGGTATACCCTATTTTCTAGATGGAGAACCTTCACGAGAAACTGGATACAATGGATTTCCAACCATATATGCTCTAGAGACCATGTCTTTATGAACTCCTCATCCAACAGCTTCTCGAAACGATGGTCCTTATAATGGAGGACATACTCCAAGATCACTGGATGAAGTCCCTCAATGATGAAAGAAGTCTTCATCAAATAACATGATACTACCTCTAGAGAAAAGGAGACATGTTCAATGAAATGGCCAACATATACTTTCACTGTCCATCGGCCTTATTGAATACACATGATATCTTCTCTTTTCTTTTCCTTCACCTATTTAGCTACAAACAATCGGACGAAGACGGATCTAAATACATCCCATTTCATCCCAACATGAAGTGATAGAGGGGAGAATAACTCCCATTATCCCAGAGCTAGACCTTCAAACATACCCAAAATGGCACACTCTCTAATAGCTTCGGGAGTTCCCAATATCCTAAAGATGCGCTCGACCTCTTCAATACACTCTGTTGCCTCTAATGGATGTCGATCACTGTGAAGGATAGGCAATGTTTGAGAAAGGCCAAAAAATGGGCATGAATTATTAGAAACCAAGGTTACATTTATAGAAGACATTGTTTTTAATAACATATAAAAAAATAGATCAAAAACCAATATCAATATGAAACAATATCAATGAAAATGGCTTTATCTAAAACAACGAAATAAAAAACCAAACAAATATAAACCCATCCATAAATTTATTTTCCAAAATGACCTTTTTAGAATCACATTATAAAAAATGGTCAAGTCTTTAATTCCATGTGCCCACCCTGGAAATTCCATGAACCGTTGCACATGTATTCATTTTCTTTCATCCACATTCACCAACACGCTCTATCCATTCATCCCCTCACATGTGAAAACGTTATTAAAGAGTACACAAGGTTGCACCCAAACCATTTCTCCAACAATTCCTAACAAAGACCATAATTTTAGACAAAAAACATTCAGTTTTATATTCCATTTACTGAATTTAAATCCATTTAAAAGAAATCATTTCCATTTAGGAAAGCCTTTTTCAATTTTCAAAAGTGCTCTTACACCAACAAGATCCACGATGACACTCAACTTGCATCAAACTATCGGAGTGAGGGACAAGTAGTCATGCTTAACCTGGTGACTTTGTAGTGGGTCAAGCCCCATTTAAGTGTCAATGACTAGTAGAAACTTAAACCATGTACTTGTACTCCACATGGGTCACTATTCCATGCAAAATTACAATATAACATCAGCTTGCCTCCGTTTTCATCCATCCATCTAAAACAGACCAGAACGAGAAAATGACTCAATTCTGGGAGTACCCCTGGGGACTCGATATTCAGAATAGTCAAGGGTTAATGATCTCTTTCCCATACCAACATTCTATGTCCTGAAAGTCTAAATATCCATCTACCAGACACCCCAAATAACAAGGGCCTACATTGATATCATTTTGTCACAAACCAACCCAAGTCAACACTAAACAGGTAACCTGAGCCTGTCCATGGCATGGTCCGAGGGGAATTCCCAATCCCCATGGGATGGAAACTACTGTCGGGCATCAAAATATAATTGATGTGAAATATTTGTCCCATAATGTATATATAGTCTGATAAATAAAAACTAACGATATTAATAAAATTAGCAATGGAACAAAAGTAAAACCAAACATAACTCCACATGAATTTCTAGGTCACCACCCAAAAAAAGGCCGACCTTGCTCCAATAAAGATTGACTCACTCAAGAGAACCTGATAAAAGGGAACCTACAACTGAAATAATAAAATAGGTGTGAGCATTAGAAATGAACAGTAGACATAACCAGAAAATCTATTCTCATATTGATTTCCTTTAAATAAAAGATCCATCAATTTCATGTTTGAAATTCAATTTATAGAACTAGGTTTTTAGACATTTTATTTAAAATAAAACCCAAATACATTTTCCATTTTCTATTAAAATCATTTTCTTATTCATGAAGATACATTATCAATTTAGAGAGAAAGAATTTTTGTTTTCACTTAAAAGGAAATAATTAAATTGGAAAAATTCTTAAGTTATTTTCTGTAAAACATTTTAAAAAAACAAGTCATCACCTTCTCGAAGTGGTTACACCACACAAGGATGTAGGGTAAGCCACCACACAATAAGGAAAATGAAAAATATAGTACATGATTATCTAGCCAAAAAAACACAACAGTCATCCTCCATAGACAACAAAGTTCCCCAAATACATGGGAGAACCTAGGAGCTCATGAAAAAACTAGAACATACTATATATGTGAATTATCTTGAAGGAATGCCTACTCTCGATTACATCATAACACCCAAACACATGGTGTGGCCCTACTTGGCCTAACCGATGGGCCCATTCCCCTAGCAGAGCAATGTCCATCCCAAGGGACACTAACCAGTGCCTAATCTAAACTAGTGAAGAAATTGTTCACATAAGATTCAATAACATTGTGAGGTTCCCATTACAAGTACTAAATGAACATAGGGATGTGTCAACAATGTAAATAAAGAAAACATTCACCATTCACAAACATCATGCACAAAAACTCCATGAAATTCAAAAAGATAGGGTATTACTTTATTTCACTACTAGATATTATTCTAAATTACCTAAATTACTAACAAGCATTATATAAAATGGTGATAAAATAAAAACCAATAATTGTTTAATTTAAAGGCTAATTCATAGGGGAAACCTATCTCAAAGGAGGATGTGGACCAAGCCGAGACACTTTGGCTCCTCAAGCTTCCGACAAAAAACTCCCACACTATCATACACATACATTCTCATACATAAAATAATACATACATGTATATATAACCATAATAAAATGAACATATTATCTGTACCATGAGGGAATATGTTCAAGGATGATATATTTATATAAATATACACATACGTACCTATGCATGTGTGTGTGTGAATCACCTAGGAGCCTCCCAAGCTCTAATTAATTAACCTAGATGAACCAACATCATTTGGAAAATAGGAACCATTTAAGAAAAAAAATTTCAAGGAAACACCAATTTAAAGTGTCACCTTAATTTGATGACACCCACATGTGTGCATCTAGTGCACCCATGGGTGTTTCAACAACTACTGACACACCAATCATTCCAAGAGACACAAAAAAAATCATTTTTTTAAAATTCATTTACCATTAACTAATCAATTCATTAAACTTATTTGTTAAAACCCACTATCAATGCATTCACATATCGAGTGCCTTTGAAAACTCATTTCACACATTTTTCATAATCCTAAAAACATTTCCAAAAATTACCCTAAAGAATAAAACATGGAAACATAAGTATATAATTTATAAAACCCTCTTTCAATATATTATCATGTCAAAACAATCCTAATATATCTTTTTCACCACCTAAAACATCTGATTTCACTATTTGAGACCCAAATGATATTTAACCCAAAAGCATTTGACACATTCAAACATTGAAATAATTGATGATTCAATTAAAGATATATTTTAAACAAATTATACTCAAGAAAAAACCACATGAAATTCACTAAGTGACTAAAACAAAATTGGGCATTAATATGCATAAACTTAAATAATAAACACTTCAAAAAATATTCTTCTCATATTATAATAATCCATAAACATTATAATACCACAAAAATTAAAATTATGTACAAAAAAGAAACCCATATATGTTTAAAAAACCAATGAAACTTTAAAGAATGAAAATGTTAAACAGAAACACTATTTTTAAAGTATAACGTGGCAAACAGATCTTTATGTATTTCATAACCTGAATGAATTTACCAAAGGCTATTCAAAAACCATTTTTCCCAAACATCGTGAAATAGTTTTTTCACATAGAATTTCATGGAATCCCACTCATTTCCACACACACAAAAACGATTTCAAAACACAAATCAAATTTCTTGAAAAATTCATAAAATACATTCAAAAAGAACTATAATAAAACACAATCAATACATAGCCTCTATCCCATATGAAATTAATCATGCCAAAACACATTACTAAAATATAATAAAACCATGGAGCACATTTATTAAACCACCCATGAATATTAAGAACATAAATATAAAAGAAGCCATGAAGAACCTACCGAATGAGGGAAAATTCAATGAAGCCTCACTCTAAAGGAGGAAAACACCCCTCAAACTTTCTGCAAACCCTAAAATCCCATGAAAAAATCTCACAGATCCAATATTTATTTATATTCCATTTAAATTTAAGACAACAACTAAAGGATTAAAAATCATTAGAAGAAGACGATATGAGCGAGGGAGGCGCGACCAGAACAAGGACCGTCAAAGAGGAGGGGGTGGCGCCAGGATGCAGGCCAGAGCATGGGAGGTTAACGGGGGTCGGCCTTGATAGCCGTAGAAAAGGATGTGAAGAGGTGGCGCCGCGGGTTAGAGGTGTGATGGTTGGGTGCATTGTTGGAGGAAGGTGAAACGAAGAGGCGGGGTCCTGCAGGCGAGAGGAGGAGGGGAGGCTGGAGGGCTGGAGTTGGCCTGGCTAGGTCGGGAGGCCTGAGAGAAGAAGGGCGAGGGTCGGCAGGTGGTGGGTGGGGCAGGATGCATGCCGCATAAAGGCGAGGGGAAGGGAAAAGGGATGAGGTGGCTTGGGAGGAGGGTCCATGTGTGTCAAGAGATAAAAAAAGGGATCAAGAGGGTGGCCCACAGTGCGGAACAAGGATAAGGAAAAGGGGGTCGGTTGTTTGGGACATATTAGGGTTTCAAAATTTTTCCCATTTAACTATAATCAATAATATTGTAAAAACCAGAGATAATAACCATAATAATAATATCAAACATAATAATAATATAACATAATAATAAATTAAATAATAACGATACTGATAATCCACTAATTATAATAATAATCAAATAATAATAATAACTATTTATAAATACTTATATTAACAACACATTTTAAATAATTCAAAAATTATTAACAAATATTAATAATAAAAATATTATCATCCACACAATAATAACATGATTATTATGTTTTAAATATTTTACTCATCTAAATCACATAAATATTTACTTATTTCAACTGTTAGACTATTTTGTGACCACTTGGGCTGACAGTGTGTCTACTACCCATTATGCGATTACTGCGCACGAGACTAAAACCCAATAATTATTGCAAGACAAAACATTTAAGCCATGATCAAGCCGAGAACTTGGAACAAGAACCCATAATCAATAAATAGTCAAATAAAAAAATAATTAAAAAAGTTAGGTTTGATAATTATAGTTCTTAAATGAGTTTTGAAATGATTATGTTATAAGTCATCCTTTTGGTTATTCCAATTATAAGGTTTTTTGTGGGGTTTATGAATATTACTCTCTACGTCACCCAATGTAATTTTAATAAATTTTAATGGGTTTTAATGTTTTTTTTTTGAAATAAATGCATGTTCTTTTTTTAAGAAAATGTTTTGATTCATATTTTCAAGAACATTAATGATAAAGGTAAAAGTTACAAGTGTTTTCATATCTTTATCGAATTAAAATTATCCTTTGTTTTTATAACCCTTATTGAGATTTTGTTCTCAGGAAATATTTCTAAAATGATTGTATAGGTTTTAACGATGTGTAATGGAAAGGAAGAAGTCAATATTGATGTCCTAGATATTTTCAATGAAAATAATTCATAATTTATTTTAAAAGTCTTATCTTATTGGAAAAACTGATATTGATCAAATGTTTTCACTTTGAATTTTATGGTTTTTTATGTATGAGTTATTTCATAATTCAAGAATATTATAATCCTGAAAATATTCTCCATGTGAGGGAAATTAAATTTATTTACATAAACTTTTGATTTTGATATAATTATGTCTAGGGCCTTAGACAACTAGATATGAGTTTAAATAAAAACCCAAAATCCAGATTTGTGGGAATACTATGAAAATATTCTATAAATACATCCAAAAAGTCCTAAAAATAGGAATTTCATCAATGTTATATTTCTCCAAATTCATCAGAGATATATATCCATCATCAATTGGTATTAGATACCATTTAACGAATTTAATTTATAAAAAGAGATCTATTCATCATCAGAAAAAATTGTATCATAATTTAATCTATAAAATTAAATGTAACATTTAAATATAATGAATATCTTTTTTGGGGACATAATAAATTACTTAGATACCAATTAATTAGTATTTACATTAAAATATTATGGCCTTTATCAAATAAATATACCCAAAATTGGTGAATCATGATATAAGAAAACATATTACTATATTTTAGAAAGGTTATTTATTATAACCTATGTTATCTATTTTAACATAGCAATAATTTTATCGATTCCAACACTAGCTGTATTGCATTTCCTAGTAGTGAAAAACTAAATTTTCTATGGGTGTTGATTCCATTTTGTCTCTTAGGAATTATCAAAAAATAATGGAACAAAATGAGATATATAAAAATAATCATGAATATAATGGTATAGAATTAAAATCCATATAAAGGTATAATATATAAAATACACTAATATATTATCATAATTAGAATGTTATCTTTGATAATTGAAAATTTTGTTCCCAATGATTCTACTAATTTTAAAGTGATACCAACTATAGAAACCCAAAAATAAACTAACAAAGTTTCAGTGTCAACATTATTATATTAGAATAAGTTAAAAGGGATCTCATTATAAATGAATGAATAGTTTAGTAGTCTTAAAGTAAAAAATACTTACAAGATTCCAACAGTACATTGTATATAAAAAATATATAGCATAATAAGCAATATTATTTCATTACAATTATTAATAAATCCCTTCTTCATATCTAATGGAAATGAAGACGTGTAAAGGGTGAAATCTAATAAAAAATATGAGTTATAAGAAATATATTATATCAAGAGTTAATAAAAAATAATCAAAATGTAATAGTACATAACTAAAACAATATTCCATTTAATCAATAACATTAGAACAAAATGTATCTTGGGATAAAAACAGGGAAATAATATCATGGATAATAATAACTTAATTCTCCTTAAAGTAAATTCTTAATGTTGTATTTTATGAATATAGATATCATGATAACCTTATTATCAAGGACATTATCTATGATTGACTAATCAATTGTTTGGTATATAGAAAAATACCATTAAATAATATTTCAAAACTAATATTTTTCATTAGTCTTATAAATGCATAGAGTGGATATATATATATATCCATAAACAACATCCAAATACATGTCCGATTCATTTCTCATATATTGAGAAAAAATGTTTATCTATACAAATATTCCATATCAAAACATATCCGTATTTATTAAATAAGAAGGAATAAAAATATTTCATTTGTCAATAAAAAAACATTCATAGTAAAACATTATATCAGAAATAATATAAAGTGTCGTAATTATTCATATGCATCATAAGAAATATTTATAATGAAGAGTAATTTAAACTTTAATTGAAAATTATCACATGTAAGTGAATGTTTCATTATAAAGTCAAGAACCATGAAATTAAACTAGAGATAATATATAAACACCAATTCTTCCAAAATATAGTTTATATAATAAAATAATTTTTTCGAAGAGTAAAAGAAAATGGATGAAAAATATAAATACAATATTTAATTAAATTTATTTCTTTGTAAATATTTATAATTTTTTGTAATAAAATAAATTTCATACAAAATTTATCGTGGAGATAAATTGTGTTAATGAAATAGACATTAAGAAAAATTCCTTTTTACTTTTTTATACAAATTTAAAAATGATCTTTTATAAAAATCAATAAAAGTACTCCACTATAAACGATTAGGAATTATTTAATAATATAAAATTTACATAATAGATCATTTGAGAAAATATAATGTACTTATTTAAACAAATTTTGTCAATATGGGCATGGTAAAAAAATATACACTACCAAAAGGGATATAAAATTATCATTTCATTCAATCATTTAATTTAATGATTAATGTGATAGAAAGAGGAAAATTTGTAATAAAATGTTATAAAACCATATAATTCTAAAAAATATAGAAATATATTGATTCTATGAATGATTTTTTATAAAAATCAATTAATTAAAATAATGGCAATCCCAAAAAAATGTGATTGTAAAATTAATTCTTACCTCTTTTGTAACATGTAATTTGTATCCCACAAAAAAATAAAATTAATTTGAGACCTTAATAAAAATTAAACAATATACATTTATGTTAAATACATCAATGGTGAATTATAAAAACCCCAAAAAATAAATATTTTTATAATATAAAATATTACTCAATGGAGGGGATATTTAGGCGAATTATATTACATCAAGTAATACATTCATTATAAGTGATAAGGAATATTTTATAATAAATATTAATTTAATATAATTATTTTATAGAGACACTTAAGAGATTTTTATATTACTTATGAATCATTAATAACATTTCAATATCCATTTATTATCAATTCCTTTTTAAATCCATCTTTTTTGCTGTTAAATATTTCATTTTTTATGAGAATTCCATTTTTAAAGTTATAGTCCTTTTTTTATTATAGATACACCATATTTATAATTTAAATAAAAATAAAAATAAAATATTTATTCATTATATAAATATATTAACTCATCTATTAAATGTGGATATAGAAAATAGAATTACATCGTTCATGGAGATGGTAGTCCATATATACATAAGATCATTGATTTCACATTTCAATACTTGGTATAAAATAATTTTGAATAATAATTGGAAATTTATAATCATAATAATATATCATAAATCATATATATGAGTTAAATATATACTTATTCCATTGAATTTTATATTAAATTGAAAAAAAGATCACATAACTTCATATAGGTTGTAGCACACACGTACACACAAGTGATGTTAAGGTTTTCCAATGGATTAGAGGGTAAGAAGGTGTATATAATATTACAAAAATATAAGAATAGTTATTATATTAAAATAATATATATTCATTTCTATCCTTATAAACATCCATGAAAAGTGGATATGAAAATGAATTGCACCGGTACATGGAAAGTGTAACTTGTACGTAAACATGAGCGATGTTGTTAGTTTACATAGGATTGCAAAATAATAGATAATAGTCATACTATAATTATAATGAATCATAAATATATTGAATTTATTTTATTTATTATTTTCTTATAGGTAAAATATATTCATAGGAGGTAGAATAAGAAATAACGTTGAAATATTTTTTAAAGATGATTACATCTTCAACATTAGACATCCTTAAGATTAATTTTTATGGACACTTATAAGGTCCTTTTAAGAATAATATACCTATATTATGTCATTGTGTAAGTGTATTTGATAATTAGGTTTGAATCTTCAAAGAATTATGACACAATGTTGTTCAATGAAAATTGAGAAGGGATGTCCTTTTATAATATAGGGGTGGGAAACGTTGGGAAATTAAGTAAATATAATAATATATGATGTATCAAAATCATAAAAATGGTTATAAAATGGAATAAAATATAATATAATGATTTTATGGTCTTAATATATTTGTACAATAAAATTTCAAAATGATTATATATCATTTTAACCCTTATGATTTTTATTAACCCCTTGGTTATCAAATTTTAACATTAGCCTTGTTATTGGATTTTAGATATGAAAAGATTATATTATTACTGATAAGGATTAAATTGGCCTGAAAATAGAAATGGGGTGACATTTTAAACCATATATTATCCCCTATTCATATTTTTATATTTTTATTATTTTAAAATAATTAAATAAAATATCATGTACATAAAATATAACTATATTACTTTTTGACAATATCCATTTAATTTAATTTTAGAAACACCATGATAAATTTTTAATTAAAATATAATAAATTTTCAAATATGTAATTTGATTTATTCATTTATAAAATTATTTTAACAAAAAATGTTTACCAAATTTTATAAATTTAAATATTTCTAAAATTATTTATTTGATTATTCAACAAATTGAATTAATAATATCCATGTTTTGTAAATATTTAATGAAATAATTATGTTGATAAAAGTATAAAAATATTAACTTTCTAAAAATGATAATTTATATTTGAAAGTAAAATTTATTTTTAATATAGGAATTTTTTTATCTATATGGGTTAAGTGAGGATTATTCAAA
The DNA here is from genome assembly GCA_963277665.1 of Viscum album. NCBI lineage: Eukaryota > Viridiplantae > Streptophyta > Magnoliopsida > Santalales > Viscaceae > Viscum > Viscum album. The sequence goes on from OY728147.1 coordinate 162,887,888, forward strand.
AAATAATCCTAGTTTTATAATGAGGATTATCTATACGGGCTATGTTGAGATGATAATTAACTATATATGGGTCAATTGAAGACTATTCAAAAAACAAATCTATAATACACATTATTTTTATATAAAACTAGTATTGTTATAAAACGATGTATTATGTCCTATCATATAATTATACTAGAATAACATTATTTATTATAACATTTTTCTAACATAGATGATATTCAATTTGAATAAAAATATTTTATAAATATTTTTAAATAATACTAGTTTTATATAACAATAATGTGTATTATAGAAGTATTATTTTTTGAATAATCCCCACTTGACCCATATAGAGTTAATTATCATCTCAACATAGCCAATTTCTCTATGATAGTAGTTATGCCCAGGTCACGAAGGTGCCCTATATAGTTGACTTGGTAAAACTTCTCAGCCTAAACCATATATAATTATCATGGGGGATAAATCATATTGAAATTATTGATTGAAAATTAAATACATGTAATATACATCTTAACAATAACCGGAAAAAAATTATCAAAACATTTCAGAAAAAGTATATAATACAAGTTACAAGAAATATATTGTTTCATTTTATTTTCAAATGAATTGAACTAAATATGATTTCAATCCCTTCTAATGAATCTTTTAGCCAATTTTGGCATGAATAACATGAACTATAATAATTTGGGTGAGAAAACATGGACATGCTATCACATAATATATTTCTTAATCTTATAGTACATTTAATTATTAAAAAACCTATAAGTGACTTGAAATGTTTTAACTATTTGATTGATCGTTTCATGAAGCATAATGATTATTTAATGAAAATATAGATTAAATAACAATTAAAAATAAATGGATATTATTTTTCGATAGAAAGAAAAAATCTAAAAAAATAAAAGAATTATTTTTGAGTATTTGAAATGAATCATACATTGAATAAACATGGTTTTAGTATAAATTGATTAAATGAACATATTTAAAAATGATAACAAAACACTTCATTTAAGTATATAAAATATTCTATAATTCATAGAACGTATATTTTAGAGGTTAATATTTTGGTTCTATAAATGAAATAAAAATGCATTATTGGAGAATAATTATTGATACATATATTATGATGTTTTAATAAATTTTATTTAATATATTAGTTATGATTGGTTGATTTATTGTATTTACATGTTCATAAAACATATAATAAATATTTGAAAAAAATATTCACTTAATATTTACTTCATGTACTTATTAATCAATTAAAATCAAACAACATAACTGAAATTATATCTTGTATCATGTTCGATGAGTTTTTATAAAAATAAGCCATTCAAAAACCATGGTATGTACGTTGAAATGAATGATCAGATCATTTTTTGTGATAAAAATTTGAGTTATTAGGTTGAATTTTTTATGATTTTTTCCATGGCCAAATCCTTTAAAGAATTCCCCACCTGAACCAGAAATAGAAGAAGGGAGATGGTGACTGCAAAAGTCCCACATCTAGTTGGCCCCGGGTTGGTGACTAATACTGAGGTTATAATAAGCATACAAATGTGAGGAATTAACCTATAAGAGAACATGGAGAAGAGAGAGATAGAACTAATAGACCAATAAAAACATCTTTTAAATATAATATAAATCCCAAATAAATACATTTAATGTGATACAAAGTTGATACAAAATGAATGGTAACAAGAAACACAATAAAGGAGAACCTGGTAGTGGCCATGAATCCCAAACAAATCTTATATACAATGACATAGTAATATTCAGATCAATCTCCAACAATATCATATTGACATAAATATAGTTTATATATACGTGGGTAATGAATATCAATATACTTAGAAGGATCCTCCAGTGAGACTCTCGTGTGAATGATAATGAAATCATATTAAATCTCAATGAACTAAAGTGAAACAAACTCATCACTTTAATAGGTATACTAAGTTCCCAACCACACCATTTATAACTCTCACCAATTATCACATCCAATGTATAATATAATATAGTAATGAAACATCAAGGGTAACCCACTACCACTTCCCCACTTATTTTCATATATTCCACAACATTTCACATCTAAGGAATTTTTCTCCAAAAGTAAGCCAAACCTCTAACACCTAGGATAAGTAACAAAATATTTACATCGTTTATCACATCATCATATCATCCCATATCAGGTCATCACATAGTAACAAATTAATTTTAGGGAGCCACCACTACCTATATGATGTGTATCATTCATTTGGTATTATAACTCAAGACATCATAGCCCTTACAACGAGTAAAGTACCTCAATACATTAAAAATAACATTATAGTTATATTGGAAATCTATCCACCATGAGTAATTGAATATATATTTTTACGAAGGAAAGATAGAATGTCTAGAGGGGTAGTCATCCATCCATCCTCCCACCAAGATTTTTGGGAAAGAACCCTCCTAATGTCCATTGGGTGTAAGTATACCTCACCAACATGGGTGGTTTATTGTATGAAATCATATAATATACATGATATATTATATATCAGAACCACAATATCAGAATAAACTAGACTTAATCTCATTTATTGTTATCATCTGTTTGGAACCAAACTTCCACTACTAGAGACAAGATATCATATAAGCACACATGCATTTTTATGACCAATAATATTATAATTTGTTTTCAATGAAAAATTCAAATTATATTAATTAATAATTTTTTCATTAGTTGCACACTAAAATTATTAGTTACATTAAACATTATTACCCATTAAATCAAAGTACATACCATATAGAAAAAATCAAAACGGAGTCTACACTTTCTAAAGAGTGACTTCACATTTTCATTCAAGATATAAAAAAACCATCATTTAAAAATTCAATTTCATTATAATAAATATTACATAATCCATGAAATATAAGATAATCATCTTAAGATACCACCAAGAGAAAAATTATAACTAATAAAATCTTATTGCTTCAACCAGTGGGTTAAGGAATGTAGATAAACCTGAAACCTGACTGTCAAGTATTGAATGTATTCATATGAAGTGATTATCCAAACTATCTCTTTCATGTCAACTTGCAAGACCAGAATCAACCAGATCCATCCTATTTATTTCAATCATCAATTCCCACATTAATATCCCGTTGAACCTCACAATCAGAGAAATGAATAATTTTCACATAATCTAGGACTCCCTGCACAATATCACATTATTAATACCTATTTCACCTATACCATGCTCACATCACAAGGATAATATCTGGTGCACATCACTAGTTAGAAGAAAAAATAATAATCAGTAGGTAAAAATGATTACAATACAATTCATTGAGAATTTTCACACAAACGAGCCCACATGTCCCCAATAAAAGGCATCCAAACTTTATAAGAAAACCTAAAATCATGCCCCCAAATATTTATCTTTTAAAAAAAAACTGGTTATTGTTCCTTAATAGATAGATTGATTCATTATTCAGAGTATCTAACTATGGGGAACCTAATGAATCAACATGTATAAGGAGTTTAATTTTAATTGTACTCTCAACATTAATTATTCATTCAAAAAAACTAGAGAATGATTATTCTCATTTAACATTTCTTTTTTCTCATCACTATGAATTAACATGATTTTTGTTCTTTATCAATTACACTAACACATGAGAGATCAAATTCAATTGAACAAGCACATTGGATCAATATTAAAAACAAAAAATTATATGAAACACATGATTCCTATAAAACAACTATTCATAAATTATTTAAAATACGATCTAAAATTCATTATATTTACATTCAATATCATTTTAAAATTAAGGAAAAATTTTAATATGAGAATAAAAACATTATATTCAAGCATAGAATTGATATCAACCTATCTAGAAAATCAATAGGCTAATCGTTATGAAAGTATAAATCATCAACATATGATCAATAATTAAATTATTTAATATGTTTAAAAATTCCATAGATTAATTCAAATTCCATCCAATTAGATAAAATATACTATCTTTATTATTTAACCTAAATAAATAAGATAAAAAACTAATCCACTCTCTCAAAAAAATCAACATTATTCACAGGAGAGATGTACATCATTGTGAATATCTAACCACCGCTCCCATGAATAAATATGATATCCCAAGGACATCATCCAATGATCACCCCCAAAAATGTCCAATAAAACTCCATAATAAAAACAGAGGTCAAATGAAAAATAATGTAAGATGAAGTGAGAGGAAAATGCAACCATACTGATAGGAATCACTATAGAGAAGAGGTAAAACTCACTTTCGATTGATCTAGGAGAGAAAGGATCAATATATGACTCAAGGGGATTAAATGAAACTAAAAAACCCCATGGTTTCCTAGATATCAAGAGAGAAAAACTAGATAAATTTAGTGTTTTAGGGTCTTGTGATATTTATTTACCCATTGAAAAACTAAATACTATAGAGTAACCCATTAGACCACACCACATCCCTTATGGACATGGGCTATTCTACGATGTAGCACGAGGGACCATGTCGCAACCACCCTCAATCATAGCTCCCCCAATATACATATCTATATCATATTAAAGTTGACTTTGGGTCTATGAAATAGTACTAAGCTCTACACTGTAGATCACCTTCTTCCATGAAATGGGAAACACTACAGCCCACTACCCACATCATAGCTTTACCAAATTGTTTTTAGCCTCCATGGACCTCTATTCAGGAACATCCATTCAATGTTATACCACCTTAAAAAGTAAGTTTCCATATTTATTATCCATAGAACCCCTATGATGCATATGAGGTTAAATACTATATAGCCACCAACACTACAAGACACTGACTACCTCTTTACTACAACCACACCATTTTGGGGGTGTCTAGCCATTTCTAATTCTAACACCCACCAAATATCATAAAACCACATCTAGGTACCTCCAACACACAAAAATCACAAATGGGAATGGATTCTAGGATATGATCCCTAACATCAAGTACTTCTTAATGTATTCTCAAACATGAGAATTAAAAACTAACATGGAGTGACTGAATGAAAATGGGGTTGTCTGAATAGTCACCCAGAAAAATACCTCTCAATGATCTCACCACATTAGGATATAATCCACCTCATTAGAGAAAAAACTATAATACTATTAAATACCAACAACCATATCCTAAAACAGCCTCCTAAGAAGACATATTTCAAATGAGAGTTTGACCACAAATTCAAAATGGGAAATCCATATCGTGAAGTAAAAGGTGTTCAACAACCACAACTACTGTTACATTATGAGAATAGTCAAAAACAATTTGTTACTAAAAAGTATATGTGACTCATGTTCCCAAGTTCCCTACTGTAGGAAAAAATGCCACCCTAGGATTCAATGTAAGAGAATAAAACACTATGGCATTAAATTCTCTTGGTTATCCTAGATCTATACAGGTCTCTTCTAAAAGGTGTAATAATATTAAATACTTTTATCATCCCAATAGATGATGTGAGATTCATTGGGAGGATTATGTCAGAGATCTAAAATGTGAAAACAATATGTATCTTTCTCATCAATGATAGTGTAACTGTTAGGACCAATAGGGGACTATATACCCTGAGAGGGGGGGGGTGGTGAATCAGGGTAAGGATATTCTTTTTCAAAGTTCTTCCTTCCCCACTGGATCTTAACCTCTTTGTTACAAGGGTCACTTTGATTGCACTTGTGTGAATGTTATGATCACTTACATTTTTATTTATCTGATGATGATGCTTTAAATGCAATGCAGGAAAATTAGCAGGCAGACGTAGAGATTTTTACTTGGTTCACCCTCACTAGGCTATGTCCAAGGAGCATACGCCAACTAGTTGTCGGTCGTACCTAATTCCACTATTCTTCACTAGATATGGATACAAAGTTCGGGCTAGATCAATTCAATTCCCAGGCTCACTTCATTTACAATGTTTAGGGTCAGCTCACTGTTCTCCCAAGGGTCACTCCCTGTTTCTCTCTCTCTGGATCACTGCCGGTGGAGAGGATCACCTACTTCCTCTTCCTAAGCTCACTGCTCCAGAAGGGAATCCACTCACAGTTTATAGACCTGTAGGTCTCTTCATTTGCATGAAATAATGAATCTTCAACTGTTGATAGATTCTCTGTTGAAGTTCAACTTTCATCCACTGATGAATAGAACTTTGCCTCTAACCACTGGGCAACTCCTTTTGGAAACACCTTTGCAAAGCACCCTACTTCACGAAGCTCCCAATTTTGCGAAGCTCAAACAAGCCTTCGCGAAGCTCCTGCCTTTTTGCGAAGCTCTCTCACGAAGCACTATCGCGAAGCACTCACCTGATGCTCAAGCCTCCACAAAGCAACGGCCCTCGCGAAGCTAAGTAAGCCAACGTGGAGATCGCAGGTTTCGCAGAGCTACAATAGCCGCCGCGAAGCACCACTTTCGCGAAAAAACACTGGCTCCGCGAACCACCTTCGCAAAAAGAGAGCAAATGATCTTCTCTGAAAATTCTCTCTACTTCTCTCGAGGGGGTTGGCCTCTATTTATAGGCTATTCCACAAACCCTCGTCCCTTCCGCGCGAAGTCAACTCCACATCATCTCAAATTGCGAAGCTCCAAAGTTTAAGCCGGAATTCAGTCCAAATCGCGAATCACCACGGCAATTTTCCATTCACGGAGCTTGACGTAGTCGCGAAGCATCACCGTCAACATTCCTTCGTGCCTTCGCCGTGAATCTCCCCTGCAAATCCCTTCACCGACGCGATGCGCTTCTGCCTCTGCCATTCGCGAAGCTTGACATAATCATGAAGACTCACCGCCTCCATTCTTCTGGTCTTCGTGAAATCCAATCCATACATCCTATCTTTTCGAAATTCATGCCTTTGCCATATTAAATTATACTCTTCATGGAAATCCTATTTTCGCGATGCTCACCAAATTCCAAATTTTGGTCCCCAAAAATTTGGCAAACACTAGGAAACGGCGCTACCTTCTACTGCTCTTTTGTACCACCTCCAGACCATCCTTTCCTTTGTCATCATTCTTTTTGAACAAGGATTGTAAAAAACTTCTTGGGAACTCAACAAATATCCATGAAAACCTACTTTGTCAACAAACACAATCAACCCAAAAATACTGCAAAGTTACCTTAAGGGATTTTTTCCCAACAATCTCCGCCTTTGGGTTTGTTGACAATTCTTCACAACTCATCTTAGAAAGATTTTCTACACTTTGATACCTCACTGAGTTGTTTTCCAGCCGCTACCACCATTCTCCTCTTGCGATTCTGATAGCGTTCAAGGATTCAATTAACACGTACTCAAAGCCCACATGATCAATGCTCGGCGTGAGAAATAAGAGTAGTATGAAAAGTTCATCAATGAATCACTTCATGTCAAACACCAATTTTCGATTCCAACCTGATACCAATTCTTAAATTGATACCAATTGTTGAACCACACTGTTACCAATTGGTGATAGCTGGAAACCTTCTCTCACCATTCCAACACCACTGTTCTGCTTTTATCACGATCCTCAGTCATCGTGATATCTATGCTTTGATCGATCACTTCTAGCATCGTCAGATTTAAAAATCTCCCCCTTTCTCATTTCTCCCCCTATCTGGCTGCTCCACTGGTCAGCTTCTCCCCATATCTGTCAAGATTTCTCATATAGCCACACTGTATCCCCCTTGAACAATCACTATTTTTCTCCCCCTTTGGCAACGAACCCAAAGGACACTCCTTTGTAGTCTGTAACATAGTAGAGAACACATATCATCACAACAAGGAAAACACATCATACCTCGGGGAGGGGGGGATGTGTCCATATCACACTATTTAATGTGTGAGGAGTCGATTGAACTCCCAGAGCTAGTCGATGTCTCTCAAATGCTTCCTTGGGTAAGGCCTTTGTCGGGATATCTGCAACCTATAGTTCTGTAGTCACATACTCCAACTTCACGATCCCCTGCTCAACTTTCTCCTTGAGAAAATGATACTTTATATCAATGTGCTTTTTCCTAGAGCGATGGACAAGATTTTTGCTGAGATTTATAGCACTTGAGTTATCACACTGGATTCTGTTTGGAGACTTCACTTTGACTCCCATATCTTCAAGCTGCTGCTTCATCCACAATAATTATGTGCATGCTTGAGTGGCCGCAATATACTCAGCTTCTGCGGTGCTCAATGAAATGAAATATTTCTTCTTTATAAGACAATAAATACACAATCCACCAAGATATAATGCACCACCTGACATTGATTTTCTATCATCTACTAAACCGGCCCAGTCTGCATCAGTATATACCAATAACTCTGTCTGAAATTTTTCAGTATATGTTATGCCGAAATCCACTGTTCCCTGGATATAATGAAGTATTCTTTTCACTACAAGAATGTGGATTTCCTTGAGTTTACTCTGATATCTCGCATATTAGAATGTGGTGAAAACAATATCAGGCCTTTTCGTGGTCAAGTACAATAAACTGCTGATAATCTGCCTGTTTTCAGTGAAATTAACTACCTTGCCGCTATCATCTTTTTGATGATTTCATCCGGGTAGAAAACGGAGTCTTCATATCCTTGGAATTTTCCATTCCAAATAATTCCATAACCTCCTTGGAATATTTGGATTGAGAAATGAATGTGTCATTACTGCCTTGTGTAACCTGTAAACCACGGAAAACCATCAGCTCACTTATCATAGACATTTCGAACTCATGTTTCTTGAATTCAAATGATTGTCTCCACTATGCTTCATATGATCTTCCAAATATTATGTCTTCTTCCTAGACCAGCCTCATAATCATTTGATTACTGTTGTTGTTGAAATAATTTTTGTAATCAAATCCCATACACGGATATCAAAGCTTCTTCAAATACTGATATAGACTTCAATACCATGCTCTTGATGCTTGTTTCATCCCATATAACAACTTCTTCATCCTGAAAACATTGTTCTCATCCTCATGAATGAGAAAACCATTTGGATGCCCAGTGTACACCTCTTCTTCTTGAAACCAATTTAGAAATGCAGTCTTGACATCCATCTGGAACTCTTTGATCTTTCTTTGGACTGCAATGTCTAGGAATAATCTGATAGTCTCCTGTGTTGCAATCAGTGCAAATGTCTCGTCAATATCTATTCCCTCTATCTGGGAGTCTCCTTTGCATTTCAGTCGTTCTTTTTTCCGAATCACTATGCCATATTCATTCATCTTGTCTTAATAGACCCATTTAGTCCTGATGACGTTTTTATCTTCTGGCCTCGAAACAATATCCCACGTCTGATTATTCTCAATTCTGATCAAGCTCTTCATTCATAGCCTGAACACAGTTTTCATCTTTATATTTTTCTTGTCTGAACTGTATCCGACTGATCCCCAGTGATATTATGTCTATCAATTTCAGCTCATCTCTTTAGATTCCTTGTAGACAGAGACTTGACACTTTCTTGTTCATCATTAGTGTCTTCTTCTGAATCAGTATGAGCCACTTCTGCTCTCCCTATGTTGCATACTTCCTCAAAACTTTTATCAGGATGTTGTTCACTGGATCATTTTTTAGTGGATTCATTTCTTTGAGCTACTTTTCTCTGTGTCACTGTTCACTGATGTCATTTATTTGAACTTATTCTCTCAGATTTTTGTTGACACGCCTTTGATTTTCCCTTGTAGCTTCTTGTTATCCTAAAAGCAGTCAGCTGATACCACATTGTCAGATTAAAAAAAAAGATAAGCATGAGATGCATGATTATTGTTGCTTTTCCATGTGTTTCTTTCTTCCCTCGATAAGGAATTACTGAGCTGAGTCATCCAATTTTTTCTTTTCTGGCTCTTGCTTCTGATTCTGTTATTGAATGCTCCCCCAATGTTATGAAACACTTCCTGGGGTTAGTCCCACTATTTAGACTCATAACCATTCTTCTCCTCCGGCATCTTCTATTCTCATCTTCAAGTTGGAATTGAGCCATTAACGAAATCTATAAGCCTACTGAGTTGGATCTCGGTGTAGGAAACAAGAGAAAAAGTTAACAACACAATCACATTCTATTATGCTATGTTTCTCCCTTTCTTCTTCAACTCTAGTACTTGATTTGAATCAATTGAAATTGTAGAGCATATCACATCTCCACTTCGCATCCTTAGATGCCACTTCCCCTTGGATCGTATCTCCCTAAAACCTGAAACACATGAATCATCAGTTAATAGAATTTATATTCATAGGGAGAGGGGTACTTCTCGAATCCTCAAGACGAGGGTATTGGTTGATCCTGATGGGTCAACCCTTTGATTCTTTCTTGGAGTGCAACACACTCTTTTCTTGCTTCCTCCAGCTGCCTGGCCAACTTCAACTGCTCTGCCCATATGACTAAGCATTCATTACCCACATGTTGAGACTTTTTCTGATATGAAGATTCTGTACGCCTGGCCTTTCTCACCGCATGGGGTATAAACCCACTAGTACACATTTCCTTATTTCAGGTTCTACCAAAATTCCAATTTCCTTGATTATTTCTCGGAGCAGGAATATCTTTGTTTGGCATCTTCCCTTTCTTCTTCTCCCATTTTAGGTGTCTTTCTCTTTCCTCCACTTCTTGATGAGAAATAAGACGTGTATATTTTTCAATGCATTCTTTATTTATCTTTCATTTATCAGATATCTGAGTCACCACAGTATTTTTCACCGGTGGTGAGTCTTCCATTGAATGTTTATTCTTCTTTATCAAATATGAAGTAGATATCCCCTTAATCATCCAGGTTTGTTCACATTCTATCCTTGGGAGTTGTTGTGAGTATGACAGAGGAGGTGACTTATACACCTTTTGTTCATATCCATGTGACTCACCTAAGGCTCTAAGACTATTCTTCGCCTTACCACATTGTCTCCCAGTGTAGAATTTCTCATTATGCATCACTGGAGTCGAGAAGCACTTTTCGAGTTCTTTTTTCATTCCTTGTGTTCTTCTTGCCGCAATTTCCTACCAAATGCCCATAATCTGAACATATGAAACATTCTCCATCAAAGGAATACGTCATTTCGTCATTTCTATGTCGAGATTCTGATACACCTTCAGTTCTTCTTCTGACATGGGGCTCTTGAGCTTCCTGACACATACTCATGGCATGTCCCGTTCTTCCACAGTAATAGCATCTAACAGATGATTTACTCTAAGAAACTATTCTCTATGATTTCTCATGATGCTTCTTCTTATTCTCAGATTTAGTAAGGTTTCTATTTTCACAGCCTGAAATGTATTCCAGATCCTCTGAACAGAAGCTTGACGTGTGACCATGAATCCCGCAGAAATAGCACATGTCGTAACTTCTTTTTGTAACTGACCTCTTTCGCCTATTTCCAGCACCTACAATGTTTTCTCCACTCCTGGAACTATTCACGACTCTCTTCTTATCATGCATGGGAGGTGATTCATCAAATCCAATACCAGATTTTCCGAAAGATGTTGGTCTTTGAGCTGAGAAAATATTCTGTTGTTTCTCTTCAGAAATAGCATATCTATTCTTCATTTGATCATCACTTGTCGAAGGATGATAAAATAGCAAGTGTAAGGCATCCTTCATTTTTGGCATTCCTTTTGCATTGGATTTCTCCACTTCATTCTTTACTGATTCTAGCTCTTCTTCCAACTTCTGAATCTTCATATCACTTGATTTAAGTTGGGCATTGAATTCCCTTCTGAGATTCTTTCCATGACTCATCTCATCTGACAATTCTTGTGTGATCTTTTCTACCATACCACTTTGCTCCTTTACTTTCAATTTTTCTTGAGAAACAGATTTAAAGATAGATATATTCTCTTGTTGGAGATTTTGATTCTTTTGAACTTGTTCAGACAACTGTGTAGCTAGATCATCATTTCTGGCTTTGAGATTCTGAATTTTATCTGTTTTCGGATTCTTTCCCTTGACATAAGCTATTGATTTTTCAACCATTACCGATCTCTTTCGCATTTATTTATCTTGATAATCATTTTTATCCCTCAGATTAGTAGCTATGTTAATAAGCCTATGATTTAAACATCTTAGCTTGTTGATCTCAGTTTCCAGTGCTTGGATCCGAATATCTTTAGATTTAATTTCATCAGTGTTTCTAACGTCACTTAAAATATCAGGTTCTTCGATACACTTGACTTGATCTTTCACTTTTCTATTCAAGCCATCAATCTCCCTTTTCTGTTCTTCAATATTAAGCTTATATTCACTAACTGATTCTGAGTTCTCTCGTGTTGATAACTTGAGTTTCTCAATTTCTTCCACCAACATAGACTTCTCTTCTTCCTGCTGCTGCATATAGAGTTTGGCATCATGAACAAGTTTCTTAGATTTCTTTGTTTTAGCACTCCAAACATCTATCTCTTCAAGAGCAGCCTCTAACCCAGCTCGCATATATATTCTTCCTTCAATTTCTTCTTCTGTTTTAGTATCACTCTGATGCTCATGTACTTCACTCATTCAAACATCATGATTGAGTGAATCAATCTTTTCCCTATTATATTCATCAAGACCTTCCTTCAGTAAGCTGTATGATTATTTTAGTTGAATCACACTTTTTACAAAAACACATCCACATTGAGGGAAATTACTAGACTTCTGATTCTTCATTGATGCTTTTACTTTTCCCCTGGAAGATTGTGATAAGAGAAAACTGTATCTTCAACCACACAGATCGACTACACCAAGTCGAAGCAAACAAATCTGATAAAAGAAACTTATCCCTCTAATACCAATTGTTAGGACCAATATGGGCCTATATACCCTGTGAGGGGGGGGGGGGGGTGAATCAGGGTATGGATATTCTTTTTCAATGTTCTTCCTGCCCCACTGGATCCTGACCTCTTTGTTACAAGGGTCACTTTGTTTGCACTTGTGTGAATGTTATGATCACTTACTTTCTTATTTATCTGATGATGATTCTTTAAATGAAATTCAGGAAAATTAGCAGGCAGACACAGAGATTTTTACTTGGTTCAACCTCACTGGGATACGTCCAAGGAGCATACGCCGACAAGTTGTCGGTCGTACCTAATTCTACTATTCTTCACTAGATGTGGATAAAATGTTCGGGCTAGATCACTTCTATTCCCAGGCTCACTGCCTTTACAATGTTTAGGGTCAACGCACTGCTTTCCCAAGGGTCACTCCTTATTTCTCTCTCTATGGCTCACTGCCGGTGGAGAGGATCACCTACTTCCTCTTCCTAAGCTCACTGCTCTAGAAGGGAATCCACTCACAGTTTATAGACCTGTAGGTCTCTTCATTTGCATGAAATATTGCATCTTCAACTGTTGATAGATGCTCTGTTGAAGTCCAACATTCATTCACTGAGGAATAGCTCTTTGCCTCTGACCATTGGGCACCTCTTTTTGGAAACACCTTCGCAAAGCACCCTACTTCGCAAAGCTCCCAATTTCGCGAAGCTCAAACAAGCCTTCGTGAAGCTCCTGCCATTTTGTGAAGATCTCTCGCGAAGTACTCTCGCGAAGCACTCTCGCGATGCTCAAGCCGCCGCAAAGCAATGGCCCTCGCGAAGCTTAGTAAGCCAACGCGGAGCTCGCAGGTTTCACGAAGCTACAATAGCCGCCGCAAAGAACCTCTTTCGCGAAGCACACTGGATCCGCGAACCACCTTCGCAAAACGAGAGAAAATGATCTTCTCTGAAAATTCTCTCTACTTCTATTGAGGGGGTCGGCCTCTATTTATAGGAAATTCCACCGACCCTCGTCCCTTCCGTGCGAAGTCAGCTCCACGTCATCTAAAATCGCGAAGCTCCAAAGTTTCAGCTGGAATTCTATCCAAATCGCGATGCACCCCGGAAATTTTCCATTCACGAAGCTTGATGTAGTCGCGAAGCATCACCATCAACATTCCTTCGCGCCTTCACCGCGAATCTCCCTCGCAAACCCCTTCACCGCCGCGATGCGCTTCAGCCTCTTCCGTTCGCGAAACTTGACGTAATCGTGAAGCCTCATCGCCTCCATTCTTTTGGTCTTCACGAAATCCAATCCATACATCCTATATTCACGAAATTCATGCCTTTTCCATATTAAATTATTCTCTTCATGGAAATCCTATTTTCGCGATGCACACCAAATTCCAAATTTTGGACCCCAAAAATCTGGCAAACACTGGGAAACGGCGCCACCTTCTGCTGCTCTTTTGTACCGCCTCCAGATTGTCCTTTCCTTTGCCATAGTTATTTGTCAACAAGGATTGTCAACAACTTCTTGGGAAATCCACAAATATCCATGAAAACCTGATTTTTCAACAAACACTATCAACCCAAAAATACTGCAAAGTTACCTTGAGGGATTTTTGACCAACACTAACATCCCAGTTATATAATGAATATGAAAATTTCATATTTTTTAATAATTAAGAATTTATTATTTATTTTTCTTTAAATGGGATGTGATGTCTGATAGCATAATCAACACGAAATAATGGGATTCATTGAAATATTCTATTGCACACAACTTTGAGTTATACCGAAAAATAATATAGTATTATTATTATTTTAAATGGTAGATAACGCATAGACATTATATTGGAGAGAATGAATAAAACTAACAACAAAATTATTAAACATGTTTATTAAATGTTTTTTCATTTATCCAATAAATGAGAGATGATTAAAATTTGAATGAATCCAATTTTAAGCATAAACATTCTTACATTAATTAAAAAGTCAATCTACTGCCTTTTGATGGTGACCCATTTCTAAATCTAGTTTTTGACTCTTTTATATGTTCTATTTTACAAAATAATATTTTTTCATTGGAATCCGAACATCAAAATTTACTTTTGATGAATTTTTTTATTTTTCTGATAATGTTCATTTTTTACTAAATAGATAAAAAATTGTATTTTAATTCAACACAACCTTTGAATATAATTTATTTATATAGATATATTGCTCTTTTAATTGGTTTTAAAGTGTATATTGATTATATTCTTACCATTTAATCCAATTTGGGTCATTGGATGTAATACTAATCTTAATTTGGACATAAAAAATGGTAAATCTTCAGATAGATATTATTTCTTAAAAACACGTTTTCTATTTTGACAACGTGAAATTATTTAAAATTATTTTCTTCCACTTTTGTGTTTTGAATTTAGAAAAATGGATTCCATATTTGGAATCTTTAGGATCAAATTGGTTATATCAGTAACTTTTATTTTTAGACATTATGAATATTTAGTTCAAAATATATTTCATTTACAATGTTTAAACGGTAAATCTCGTAAATAAGAGTAAATAAATATAATAATAAAAATATTAAATTACCCTAAATTGTTTCATATTGCTGTTGGATGATATATTCCCGACCATGGGCATTATTGGGTCGATTTTGGGACTCCATGAAGCCACTTGGGAGTGATAATTACACATTATATTAATTAATTAAAAGTAAGGACAAAAATGGCATAAACATATTTCTTTTAGTAAACCAATTTTTACATGGGGTTATATATGTTATTTATTAGACTATAAATATTCATTAGAAATATATAAATATTTCCAATATCAGGATATTTTATTTCTAATTTGTACACATTATATAAATAAAACTATTTTTGACACAATGATAATACAATGATTAACATATTAATAAATGATTTAAAAAAATGAGATTATAAAAATTAAAAAAAATATATAAATCCTGTACAAATATTATATTGTGATTTGATTTAGAAAATTAGTCATATTATCATTGAAATTAAAGATTTTTGGACCTTTTGAAACCAAAAATATGTTTATAATAAAAATATACTTTCAATCATTCCTAAAGAGTCTCTCCTCTCCCTTATAAAAGGATACTACCTCTTACCCATTACTCACACCTATCAAGACCTTTATCTCATTCAAACTATAACCAATTAAACTCCCTACATCCCTATCTTCTTCCTAGTATCCTTTCCTTATGCATAATGAAATTATAGTAAACCATTTGATTCAAACCAAAGGGAGATACCCAATTTGAAGGTAATGTCTTCTCTTAAATTCTTTTCTTTTAGTTCACTTATCCAACCCCCTAAAATCTATAAATTACTTTATTTTATAACTACACCAGTATCCAAAATATACTTGTTTTTTATGATAATTATTGTAAGTACACTTGCACACACCTCCATAAAATGGATATGAACATACTATTTCTGTGGATGACAAACTACAGCCTCACAAAACGATGATTGCTCAAATAACTCCAACCACCTCTCATAGTGGCCATTATAATGGAATTGTATTTAAATATGATATATATTATTTTTTATTTTTAGTCTATGCCTATGTATTTTTCGTTTATAGAATACCTTTATGGTTTCCATTATAGGTAAATACGATAATTTCATTTGAGGAAGTGCAGACTACTGCCCCCTCAAAGTGATATGACTCGTTCGTGGCATACATGGGACGTATGGTAGGATGCTGTTAATGAAAATTTGTAACATATATATAATATGATATTATAATGGAATTATTATATATCTATGTATAATTTAGTTTTCATTCCATTCAAAATGAAAATTAAATGAATGTAACATTCATGCGTGCGTACGGCTTACCGTCTCCATGAATGATGCATTTCATTTCTTATGTCTAAATTCTATGGTCTATTATAAATACATTTATACTAGATATATATTATATATATTATATATAAATCAGGAATATCATTCTGGAGATAATGTTCTTTTGACCACATGGACAATTTGTAATTATAACATGTTCTTTTGTGACTTAAGTTATGAACATCGAAAAAATTTCTGATATGAACTCAAATAATTAACTAATTGTTATTTTAATGTAATAAGTGATATAAAAGGAATAATAAACATGAATTTTTTTAATGAATTATAAATTATCTTATGTTTATTATTCAGGGAGAAAAAGGAAAAAATGAGTCAAGTCGGACACGAGGTAAGGAGTTTTCATCTCACTATTTATTCCCATGAGATTCATGCTATATTTTCCACTATTTCCTTTTGTGTGGTTTATGTACTACCCATGATTGTATTCATTTTGTAATATACCTTAATTTATGGGAATTTACATCTTCATTGTATGATCCTTCTTTCATGTGGTGTATGTTTCGTAAGTTACCAAATCGGCAAGGGAACCATTCAGTATACTCTAATAATCAAAGTCTTCTTTAATATTATATCTTTAAATTTCAATTTAAAAATGTTGGGATTTGTTCTTATATATCATTATTGCTGTAAATTTTATGTCCATGTGATGGGATATTTTTTTCTCTCTCATTAAATCATTTTATAAATTTTTATGTGACGCCATTAGGCTGCCAAATTTTTGTAAGGAATCATCTTAACCCAATTTCAATTAATAGGGTAAAATATTTACTTCTTGATTATGACATGCTATGAATATATGTGAATGTACTATGACTGGTTTACACTTAATATCATATAATATTGGGTGTATTTATTTGTGTAACACAAAATTATTTCATTGATTTATCCTTAATATAATGAGACAATCTTTTTACGGTACTTCATCTCAATCTCTTTTCCTTGAGGAATAAATTAATATATAACTAAATTTTATTTATATGATATATAAACCCATTTTAATTTTAATTTCATTCCAATGGAATCATTTTTTTCAACGAAGAATTTTAATAAACAACAAAATAAATGTTTTATATGTTTTGTGGCGACAATGACATCTCTACCACCATAAACATTATTTGGCATCCTCTATAAGCCATAATGTTTTTAAAAGGAAAATAAATACATTTTTTTTGAGTTTTTGTACTAAAAATTGTTTTTGAAATGGATTTATTATTTCAAAATATTGAAATTATTTTTTGAGATTGAAAATAAAATGTTATTAGTCAAATGTTTATATTTTCAATATTTATTGTGTTATGAATTATAATGGTACATGGAAATTTGACAGGTGGTTACGTGATAAACCAAATAATGGGTGGTGCCATGATAAACTAGGATGGGTGGTTACGTTATATCTTCCAATGCATTGGGTATGGAAGTTGTCCGTATGGATATTCCTTTTAAAGATATGTGTGAAGTCGATCGTATGGTTATTCCTTTTAAGTATGTTTATGTCCCAAGATACCTTTATATGTTATGTGTTCATTATATGGGTTTTATAATAATATTTTGGTTTGAAAGGGAATGAAATGATATTTTATTTAGTGAAGTGTATTTACTAATTCATACTGGTGAAATGTATTACTTATGGTTTATTATTGTTTCAAAAAACTAATAGTTTTCCTCTTTGTGTATCTCTTACTGAGATTTTTATGCTCATCCCATGTTTTAGAAATTTTTTTCACAGGACATAAAGAAAAATAGGGTCAAGGATGGGTTTAATGAAATGTCATTCTATCTAAAACATCGAACTATACATGTTTCTCTTTTAAAGAGTTTTTATTTTATGAAAAAAATGGAAACTGAGTAGAAGTGTCTACTTTGTATTTTTTGGAGCTGGAATTCATTAGTTATGGCCTAATTCTCCAAAACTCTAAACCTGAAAAGATCATCAATTTAAATTATTAACGTAATTCAAGATTATGAAATGTTAATGTTCGTGGCCTAATAGTTGGTATTAGAGGGAGGTTTAGTCAACTTTAGGGATTATGAGTTTCTTAGACACATGGTTAGACTCTATATATATTCTTTATGTTAAATCTTCATTTTATAACTTTTTCAGATCATGTAAAGTTTGTTAAAAATGGAAAAGGTTGAATCTCAAACAAAATTACTATCTCTTCCTGATGACTTTCATTCAACAATTATTTCAACGTTGTGTTCATATGAATCTGAAACATTTTCTAACATTCAACTCACTTGCAAATAATTGATTGAGATATCAAAAAACTCCACTATACATCGATTCCGTTGTGGATCATGGGTTGTATTTAATCAAATCTTATTTTCTCAATATTCTAATATATTCAATAATGATAAATATTATCAAGGAATTTTGAAGTATTCTACATTATCATAATATTTTTCATTATATTATGATTTTGAAAAAGGTGCTGACGAAAGAGACCCTTGCGCAACCTATTTATATTTGTATTTAAATTAAAGTCTTTCAACACAAAATTATTGTATTTTAAAAAGGACCATTGATTGAATGTTTCAACTCAAACTCAGATAGAAAATTTTATTGAAGGAATGTTTTCTTATATGTTTTGAAATTATATGGGATACATGATTATTTTCTGAAATTGTTTTCTGTGGAGACCCATATGACCAATGTTTTACTGGGTGTTTTTGATTATTGAACCAAATTATATTTGAATGATCTCAAAATCATTGTTGCATTTCAGGGATTTTCAACCTATGTGAATACGATGATGATGAAACTATATGGACACATTGATCATGGTACAATGTTCTTTCTATTAGGAATAGTTTTATTTTATCATAAGGAGGTGAAAATAATGACAATATATAAGATGTTGAGGTCTTAATGTGTTCGGATGAAAATGAAATGTATAATAAAACACTTGAAGTTAAAACATATTAGGGTTATTTTTTAGAATTATAATAATGACAACACATAAGATGGGTGAAAACACATCGCATCCGGAAAGTCTACATGAATCGAACCCACAACTGAAGGGAGATAAGGGTGCATCCCCTACCACTAGCCTATGTGATGTCCTTTTTTATTATGACTAATTATTTTTAGTTAGATGATTTTATAGATCAAGAAAATTTTGATTTTTTGAATGTATGTTTTATCAAATAGATAACCTTAGTATGGGAAATAATTTGGCAATTAAGGGATAATGATTATTTTGGAAGACGTTCTCTCTTTTGGTAACATTATATACTTAAGTGAAATATAATAATATGTGATTTTATTTGGGGTGTAATGGTGGAATTTTATTTTTGATGAATCTATATTTTAATTATGTACATATAGAAATTTGGGTTATTTATGAAAATGATTAACCATTAAAAGAGAATATGTGATTAGGATAATTACTCTTCAGTATGATACATTAAGAGTAGTTGATGTTATTTTAAAATAAATGATATAATTATTCTTAAAGACTATGTGATCAAATCCATTGGAGATTTGGGTTTCAATAATTTTGTGGATTAATTTAAAAAAAATTAAGGACATTTTTCTATTTAATGGTCTTTGTAGAGATTTGGGTATTGTTTATTTAATTTTGGAGATTAAGTGTAGTATTTATTTTATATAAATGATTATCCTTTTTGAGGATTAATCGACCTTTTAAAAACCATTTTAGTTCTAGTCAATTTCTACACACAGGGGAAATATATGGTTTATCATTTTTGGATTATGCGATTCTTGAAAAGCTCATTATAGAGCTTCAGGTTTGACAAAGTCATCTTGAATACTCATCATTTAGAGAAAATATGAGTTTTTGGTAGAAACATACTAAACAATGAAACTCTACATGAAAAGTAAGTATATTTCCTTATATCCTTAGTCAATAACATAAAATAATTTTCCATCATTATAAAATGGAACTTAAAAAAATGTTTTCTGTTTACTTTTCATACTGGGAACCCAAAGACCATTAAACCAATCACAATTTTGTGTTTTTCTTGTTGTTAAATTTTTCCTGGTCATGTTTTATATCACTCTACATGAGATCATAAGGGTTAGTTTTCTCTTCCATATCCATGTTTTCATGGAATCCTATTATGTTTTATCTCGATTGAAATTTTTATGTTTCATTATTTCTTTTAATTTGATATTTTTATTGACACTTTTTCCGATGTAGGACTTTAAATTAAATTTCAAAGTGCAATTTTAAAATTTTGGGGATAAAATTTCAAAAGGGAGGAAGGACGTAACATACCAGGTAAATAAAGAATATGAAATTTTAATATTTAATAATATTTTTGAATTAAATAATAATTTTATTTTAAAGGGGATTATATTTTTGATAGCTTACTGAACATGCAAAATGGGGTTTTTTTAAATCATATATTGCACACAACTTTGAGTTATACCAAAAAATAAAATTTTATTATTATTATTTAAAATTATAGTTAAAGCATAGACATTGTATAGGTGGGAATGAATAGAAATAACTACAATACGATACCACATTTTCATTAAATGTTTGTTACATTTATCAAATAAACATTAAAAGAATAAAATGTGAATGAATCCTATTTTAAGCATAAACACTCTAATATTCTTTAAAAATTCGATTTACCACCTTTTGATTGAGAACCCTTTTTAAATATAGTTTTTGTCACTATTTTTTATATTTAACATGGTAATATCCTTATTTAGAATATGGACATCAAAATTTACATTGGATGAAATTTTGGTATTTTTCTGATAATGTTCATTTTTTATTGAATAGTGAAAAATAATGAATTTTAATTCAAAAATACCTTTGTATATTGATATATTTTTATTTTAGTTAGTGTTAATGTGTATTTAGATTATATTTATACCATTTTATCCAATTTTGGTCATTGTAAGTAATTTCACTCTTAATTTGGACATAAACAAACGTAAATCCTTTGATAGTTATTATTTCTTAAAAACATGCTTTTTGTTTTGACAACTAGAATTAATTTTAAATTAATTTATGCGACATCTGTGTTTTTATTTTGGAAAAATGGATTCCATATTTGAAATTAGGATGTCCAAATTGTGTAAATAGGTAACATTTTTTTATACATTATGAATATTTATTTTAGTAGTTATTTTATTTACCATGGATAAATGGTAAATCCGGTAAGTAAGGGTAAACATTTTTTTTATGATGTGAAATTATATTACGGGTTGTGAAATACCCAAACATCGTTTTTTAAATAGGAAGATAGATTAATATATTTTCTTTAATCTTCTTTAGTGTTAACTCACATGAACCAATGCCTTTACCACGTGATCTTCAATCTCTTCAACCCTTCTAGATCTATTCATTAGGCATTTGATCATCATTGTTCTTGCGAGGTTATTCCTGAGTAAACCTTCTCCTATATTCTTCACCTTTCTCTTTTTCACCTCCTTTGGGATTTAAATAGATCATCTTGAAATTTATGGATCTACACTATATAATATTAGATCTCATTTCTAGGTTGAGTTTCAATGTCTTCTACACTTTCTTTCTTATTGATGGGTGTCGTTTTGAGTGTTGTGTTTTGGGATAAGGTTAGTGGTTCCCTCATGGTAAGCCAATTTTTTAACCTTAAATTTATTGATTTATTTCCGTTTTTGATTTTAATTCAATTACATAAACATTCATTAAAATGACTTAAAATAATCTCAATTCCATTAAATGGGGAGATTTGAAATGGTTTTGTCTTTTAACTTGGGAAAACCCCCCAATTCAATTGGAATGGGATTTTTTAAAAAAATTGTTTGATTTTAATTGATAGAAAAGATTTTATTTAAATATTTGAATTTAATTTTTCATATTAATTTTGAATAATGATGGAATAAGTTTCTAATGGATTTAAAACTAGTCAAAATGGAAGAAATCTTTTTTGATAGAAACTCAATGGTTTTATCTTGTAAAAGATGAATGCTTTTTTTATTAAGACGCCATTTTTAGTTTCAAAAGGAAAATTGGCATTTGAAATGTAAGGAATGTGATTTAGATATATTCTAAATAGTATTAAAATAATTTTCTCATTATTGACTGTGCAAGATAGCATGAAATCCTTAGGAAGGTGGTGAGTAATTTGTACATGCTCTACATTATTACAATGTTCTAAAACACACATGCAGTGGGTTGTATCCCTGAGGAAATTTTGGTGAGTTTACATTATCCAGTGTCAAGGGGACGTGTGTATACACGTATTACTAACATCACAGAGTGGGAGTGGATTATTGTATCGTGAAAAACTATCGTACATATATGCAAGATGACAATATGGATTACTTGTTCTATTTTCGAGATACAAATATATGCCAATGTTATTTGAACTGTTTTAATTTCCTTCTAATTTTATATAAACTATTTTATATATATGATTTATTTAGGCCATTGTTTTATAATATTTCCATCAATTTTAAATCATTTTATTAATATATTATACCATAATTTGAATTTTATGGAATTATTTAATGAAATATTCTTTCATATGTAAACACCTATTAATTTTAAAATTTAAATCATTCCCCATGTTAATCATTTGATGGAATATGTTATGGAATCCTTGGTGAGACCTGACTTGTATTTCTATCTCCCATAGTACTTTTTCCTTCATGTGGTTCTATAATTTCTTCTTCCTAGTTCGTGAAAGTGAATAGTCTCTCATAGAGGTTGATCCAACTATTGAACATTGTAATTTGTGAGTTGTTTCCTTAGGGAACTTGGGTTGTTTTCCAGTTTTGTTACTTGGGTTTTTGTAATTTGTGCTTTTATGATTTATTTAATTCTAGTACATTTCTCCCAATGGAACTTCCTTTGTTATTCATATTGTCTTGTTCATTTTCTTCTACTATATTTTATTGAAAATTCATCCCCACTTGCATGTTTTATGTTGCTAGGTGTTATTCTTCAACCTGTGGGGATTGGGAACACCCATCGGGATATGTTAGGGATGGCTCACTTATTGAGTTAATACGGTACCTAAGATGGTTTTTGAAAAAATGGTATCAAAGGAGGTTTATTAGATTTTGTCTTAATGTCAATATTCATTTTTTAAATCTCATCAGGACATAAGAGGTTGTTTCCCTTGAGTGTCTAGCTAAATCTCAATGTAATGAATCATAAGACACCAGGGGTGGTCACAGAAAGACTTATTATGGATTAGTTTGTGAATTTCCCATATTTTAATTTGAATAGAGGGAAATCGTATTCTAGTTTCGTTTAACAGTTAGGATCTTGTTTCCCTCATCACTCTATTTAAGTGTTAGTATAATGTACTCATTATTGTTTACTGATTTTGTGTAGCATAATTCCACCAAGAATACATTAAAATAAGATATAAGTGGAAGATGATGTTGAAGCCAAGTTATTGAATCATATAGTGGACCATAATCATATTGAGGTGATTGTGCACATTGTCCAAGCCTTAGGATGGGAATCACCTCCTATTCTAATTCATGATCTAACTGTGGATACTCATAGAGATGTTTTGTGAAATAATTCCCAAGAGTTCTTTCACCCAAATCGACATGTTATCAAAGGATACACTGATCTGTAACATTCTATAGAATGGTTAGGAAATATGTATTGTAACACCCCGAGATTTTATGAAAAATATTCTTTTTAATTTCATTAATGTCTTGTGTTATACGCTACACCAAAAGGAGCTTTCACAACACACATCTATGACCTGGGTTGAATTACACGCAATCGCGACCTTCCACGATAGCGTGTGTTGTACGCAACACCAAGTTTCGCTAAACAACATTATGCTATTAAAATATTATTAAAACTAGCCGTTATGAATAGTAATAACCACTTTTTGAAATTTTGTAAATATTATTTTTCAAAATGGACATCATTTTTGGATTCGGAATATCGAAATTAGCTTAGGGTGAAATTTTGGTGATTTTCGGATAACTTTCATATTTTGATGAATAGTGAAAATTACTAAATTTTAATTAAAAACAACTTTTTCAATTGAAATAATTAATAGTGATAAATTATTAATTTGAGTGGTTTTAAAGTATATTTAGAATATATTTTTACAATTTAATATAATGTTGGTCATTGGATGTAATTTCACATTTAAACCAGTTATAAACAAGTTTCAATCTTTTGATAGTTATTATCTCTTAAAAACACGCTATTTGTTTTGACGACAGGAATTAATTTTTATATTAGTTAATGCAACTGATATGTTTTGAATTTGGTAAAATAGACATCATTTTTGAGTTCATAATATCAAATATAGCTTAGGCCTAATTATTGGTATTTTTCTGAAAACATTCAATTTTTGATGAATAGTGAAACCACTAAGTGGTAGTTAAAAAACTGAATTGTTCATAAAACATAATTTTACCGCTTCTGTGAGTGTAATTTCAAAAATCCGAGAGACACGGTTGATGTTAGTAAGTAAAATGTGGTTTAATGAGATGAAAATAATTTTTTGGTGAATAGTAACTTTTTACTTTTTTTTACCACGGTTCAAAGTAAATAGGGTAATTAAGGGTAGAAATGATATTATTATTACCCTAACACATGTCCTAATTCTATTGGACAAGTTTAATTTGACCAAAAACAAACTTAGGAATAAAATATGATTATTTTGGCCCACATGAATTAGATTAGGACATTTATTATTATTTAATTTAAAGAAGAGTTAAAAGAGTTAAAATCAAAGTTTATTTACTAAAACATTTTTAATTTGGGGTTATACAAAAGATAAATTCGACTATAAATATTCATTAGAAAGATAAAAAGATTTCCTACATAATTTTATTTTATTTGTAATTTTTAGACATTAAATACTTTAATTTATTTATGATAGAAAGATGATGCAGTAATTATCTTATTAATGAAATATTGACATAATTAATATTATAAACACCAAAATAAATGTAATTTGAGACTTTTTATGAATTACAATAATTTTATAGGTTAATATGACATTTTAGAATTGATTTAATTAACTTTTTTATAACTTATCATTCTTTTATAATTTTCACAAAAATCAATTACTAAATAGTGTCAAAATTGACATAAAATAGTTTTTAAAACAAATATTATATTATTAATTGTTATTTTATTTCTAAAAATCTAAAGTTCAGACAAATGACTTAGATAAGGTTATATATATATTAATAATAAACAAATTGGGGTTCTTTTGGCTGCTTATAGTATGTTTATTAACCTTATAGTATAAGAACACAAGAAGACATGGTAAAAGTAAACTTATTTAACTTAATGTTAAATCTAAATGATAAGGTTAAAATAGGAACCTAAACTTGTCTAAATTCTATTGGATGAGAGGATTTCGACCCA
This sequence comes from Viscum album, assembly GCA_963277665.1. Classification (NCBI taxonomy): domain Eukaryota; kingdom Viridiplantae; phylum Streptophyta; class Magnoliopsida; order Santalales; family Viscaceae; genus Viscum; species Viscum album. The sequence goes on from OY728147.1 coordinate 162,913,826, forward strand.
TCCCCACCTTAGCTTTGAAATATATCAATTTGGAGCTATTTAAAACCGAACTTGACTTTATAATAAAATAATATGTTTAGTTATTCCAAAGGTGCCCCTCTCCTCCCTTATAAAAGGGCACCTCCTCCCTCTCTTCCTCGCACAACTTTGAGCTTTAAAGCTCGGAAAACCCCTGCCAAATTATCTTCTCCACTTCCCTAGAAACATCCTAGAGGTTCTGGACTTCCTCAAAGACCAATTTTAGTGCCCTAAGAGGATGTCTCAAAGAGGCGCTTCAAAGAAGAGGTAATTTTCGTTACCGATTCTTTCACCTTTATTTCTTCTTCAACTTATTCTTCTTAGGTTGTTTCATTATGAAGTAATAACATCAGTATCACTCATATACTGATATGTTATTATAAGTATGAAACAATCCTATTTAACCATATATCCATCCTACGGAAAACGAAATCACCGCGCGTGCGTACGTACGAAATACAGTCTCCACGCCGTGGTGAAATCTATTTTCCACCACCACTTTACTAGGATGGGTATAATGGTGTAAATAATAACTATATATTATTATTTTAAAGTGGTATTGATTCCGAAATAGTATACATACACTCCAATACAGTCCCACGATCATGAGAACGATATCATCGCTCGTGCGTACGTACGGACTACCCTCTCCACGACGCGATGAGATTCATTCTCCACTTTAAACCATTCATGAATGATTATAAAGTAAATATAATAATTAATCATGAAATATATGAAATAATAAACATAATAAATCATGTTTTATATTCTGGAATTCGGTAATCATGATCTATGTAATCATATGACTAATTACAAGTCAAAACACGGATGACAAATGAAACAATTTTACCCAGAACGCTCTTTAACATGGAATTTACAAAATAACGGGTAATATAAAGTCATAAGTGAACCATATATGATATCATAACAAGGAATATGATTCTGTAATAAGTCAATGACATTATTTAAATCATTATACATGAGGTTCAGACACTTACGAAGCAAATCGGACCTAAGGTAAGGGAAATATCACAATCTCATTTTTATCCGAGATTATTTATACTTTAGTATTTACTAGGCTGTATTTTATCATCCACGTCCATGTTTCCTAAATATGTAATATTATTTCCTTCCACCTAAAATTTTTTAAATCCAATTTTACCCTTTTGTGAGTTTTTAGTAAATGATATGAAAGGAATCTTTTGTAGTTTTTCGTACGAGGTACTTTTTGACTTTTCCGACAAAAGTGCGAAGAATGTTTTTTTTAACATACACGGCATGAATGGATTTTTAAAACATTATTTACAAGAAGCTTCCTTTACAAGTTTTCAAGTTTATTTTTAATCAAATTCTTTTAGTTATAATTTTATGACATGTTATGAAATTAAAAGTGTTTTTGAAGTAGAAAGGATATTTTCCTCAAGAATGGAGTTCAAGTGTTTTATCAAAATTAGTTTCCATATAAGATAATAAAGGGTTCTGTTTTTATCCCTATTATAACATTTATTTGATTATGTTGTGATGGAATTATATTTTTATGAATTCCTTTATCTTATATGAATTGTTTTATGATGTCATGTTGTTTAAGAACCCCCTTTTTACTACATGGGTTATGCAATGATGTATGATTTATGATATTGTGGAACACATAAGAATGGTATCATTATGAGATGGGTGGGACCTATATATCCCTCCAATTAATTGGGTAAAGATTTTATATCTAATGATATAGACATGGCTGGAATGCTAGGTTATACCGGTTCAGTGAAACAGGACTGAAACGAGGGTGACTCGGTTCAGAAAGAGACTTTGTCCACTAAGATAGTCTTGGCAATGAGTCTTGACTAATAAGATATGATTCTCTATGATTATGTCTATATGACACTAAGTTTCATGTTTTAAGTTATGATTATTGGGATTCCATTTCACTACTATTATTTAACCCATGTTATTAAATTATGCTCTTTTTTGCAGGTTAAGATTTCCAAAAGTTATGTTCTTATGTATATGATGTGATTGATATTTCATTTATTTACCCTTACTGAGAATTTGAGCTCACCATTTTATGTTTTCTTTTCCCCAGGATATAAAGAAATTTTTAGGTAAAAAAAGGGAAGATCTTTATGGGAGATGTCGATGATCTTTCACCACGATTAGAAGGTTTTATTCCGAGTTTCCAAAGACACAAAACTATGACGATCCTTGTGTGTCTTTTTTTGTTATGTACTAAGTATTCTGCAAAAATAATGTAATGTCCATGTACATTAAGCTTTGGGTCTCTACAGTTGGTATCAGAGGAATGGTTTAGTCAACCTTTGGAAACTAGGATGCGAAAAATTTAGTGTGATCCCTAGAGATATTTCTAAGGTATGTCTAGGGATGTCCCTAAGGATAAGTATACGTATAAGATATAGTACTAGAACTACAGTAACGATCATAGAATTTAAACTAAGATGTTAGATATTGAGGGTACTCCCCCTTCATTATGTTGTTCTCCCTAGCATGATTTTTGCCTCTCACACTATTCTTTTTGGGTTTTAGAAAATGGCTGGAAACAAGATGATTCACGATAATGGAGGATATTATGGACAATGGAATGATATTTTTCATGAGCAACCAAATGAAATGGGATTTGGAAGTCCAAACATCATTATTATGCCGAATCAGAAATCTCATAATATGGTCAATAAAGTAAAATTTGGTAAGTTTCCTGACTCGGCTAATAAGAGAAAGATGGAGTTTCATGATGATCATCGAGGAAAGAAAGTTCAATTTCCCCTATGTAAATCATGTGGGAAGAGGCATCGAGGAGAATGTTTCAAGGCAACTGGAAGATGCTTTGGGTGTTGAAAAGAAGGACACAAAGCCAGTAAGTGCAAAGGAAAAAGTTCAGTTAACACCATGGACAAGGATAATGGTATTGCTACGACATCAAAAATGGTTAAATGTTTTAAATGTGGAATGTATGGGCATTATGCAAACCAATTCCCTAAGGGAAAGTCTAATGAAGAGAATCAGTATGGCCGTATGAGTAGTATTTATGTTGATGTTGATGAAGAGACTACAAATGATATGTGAGATGAAATAATTGTTGAAGCCCGGTCAATGGTTTAAGAATGTAGTGGAATGATTACATGTTTGTCTTGTGTAATGTTGTATAAGTAATCTCATGGTACTATGGAATAAAGATACATCTAAGGATTGTTACACTGTTGTCTTTCCTTGATTTTTGAAGGTTTATGATTAATGGTACCAGTATCCATGAAAGGTTATTCAGATATTTTTGAAATGTAGATGATATGCGCATAATGAAGGGATAAGGATAAAATTAAATGTTTGACAGTATTAATGAGCTCATGATTGATATAAGGACTAAGTGATATCATGGTTTGAGTATATAGAATTTTGAGGATTTTGGTATGTGGAAAGTGTTAACTTTTAACTGCATTCATGTATTCACTATGGTTCAATGGGTATTCATTTTTTTCAAGAAAATACATGATTAAGGTATTCACATTATTGGAATGTAACCAACAATATATATATGGGGGATAAATGATGGTATTCACATGCTTGGTTGATGACATTTCAAGTAATCGTTTTCTTTATACTATGAGCTTGGACTAAAGTATTTTAGATAAGACTAAATATTGGAATGGATTATGTTGGATATAAGTTAGTATTGTTTAAGGATAAAACTTTTTTTGATATTATTGATGGGATGTTAAACTAATGTAGTTTTAGAAAAAGGACAACCTGCAGGACGGGCGACAACCCATCGCGTCGGACAAGGTCGTAGGAATCGAACCCACAACCGAAGTGCGACTGGCCTTTATCGCCTACCACTGGCCTATAGGAAGTCCCTATTTAGTAGAAACTAGTTTTATTATATTAAGCAGTATGATATATGAAGTATAAGTCTATTTTAGGAACCATATATGATTAATCTCACTATAGAATGACTTATATTTAATAACTTTTGCTAACCTTTTGTTTGAGACAGATGGAATGACCCGTCATTCTATCACATGATCTGCTAACACTTCACGAATAAAAAATTCAACTTCATTTATTTAAGAGATGAAGTGGAAATTGTTCAAGGCACAAACAACAGTGAGATTGTACCAAAATAAAGTAAGTATATATTCTAACTCAAATTATTCAACTTTAGGGAAACGATCTTGAAAACCAAAAATTTTGTCCTAGTGCTCTTATATCTGATTAATCAGATTGTACCTTAGATCGTCACAACTTTATGGATTTGTGATTGTTGGCTTTTCCATAGCCATGTTTTCTACCACTCTCTCAATCAGAACATGATGGTTAGATTTTTCTTCCATATCCATATTTTCACCTATGTGGAAACCCAGTGATTAGTTTATTTGGGTAACCGTTACGTTTCATACATTTGTTTTTAAAGATTGGTTTTGGTATTCCTTTTTACGATATGGGTTTCGATTAAAGAAAATTTCGAATAGTAAACCATTTATAACCCCGACGAATTTTGAGGGCGAAATTCATTTTAAGGGGGGTAGAATGTAACACCACCGAGATTTTATGAAAAATATTCTTTTTAATTTCATTAATGTCTTGTGTTATACGCTACACCAAAAGGAGCTTTCACAACACACATCTCTGACCTGGCTTTGATTACACGCAATCACGACCTTCCACGATAGCGTGTGTTGTACGCAACACCATGTTTTGCTAAACAACGATATGATATTAAAATAATATTAAAACTAGCCGTTATGAATAGTAATAACCACTTTTTGAAATTTTGTAAATTTTATTTTTCAAAATGGACTTCATTTTTGGATTCGGAATATCGAAATTAGATTAGGGTGAAATTTTGGTGATTTTCGGATAACTTTCATATTTTGATGAATAGTGAAAATTACTAAATTTTAATTAAAAACAACTTTTTAAATCGAAATAATTAATAGTGATAAATTATTAATTTGATTGGTTTTAAAGTATATTTAGAATATATTTTTAAAATTTAATAAAATGTTGGTCATTGGATGTAATTTCACATTTAAACCAGTTATAAACAAGTTTCAATCTTTTGATAGTTATTATCTCTTAAAAACACGCAATTTGTTTTGACGACGGGAATTAATTTTTAAATTAGTTAATGTAACTAATATGTTTTGAATTTGGTAAAATAGACATCATTTTTGAGTTCATTATATCAAATATAGATTAGGCCTAATTTTTTGTATTTTTCTGAAAACATTCAATTTTTGATGAATAGTGAAACCACTAAGTTGTAGTTAAAAAACTGAATTGTTCATAAAACATTATTTTACCACTTCTGTGAATGGAATTTAAAAAATCCGAGAGACACGGTCGATGTCAGTAAGTAAAATGTTGTTCAATGAGATGAAAATAATTTTTTGGTGAATAGTAACTTTTTACTTTTTTTACCACAGTTAAAAGTAAATAGGGTAATTAAGGGTAGAAATGATATTATTATTACCCTAAGACATGTCCTAATTCTATTGGACAAGTGTAATTTGACCAAAAACAAACTTAGGAATAAAATATGATTATTTAGGCCCACATGAATTATATTAGGACATTAATTATTATTTAATTCAAAGAAAAGTTAAAAGAGTTAAAATCAATGTTTATTTACTAAAACATTTTTAATATGGGGTTATACAGAAGATAAATTCGACTATAAATATTCATTAGAAAGATAAAAAGATTTCCTACATAATTGTATTTTATTTGTAATTTTTAGACATTAAATAATCTAATTTATTTATGACACAATGATGATGTAGTAATTATCTTATTAATGAAAGATTGACATAATTAATGTTATAAACACAACAATAAATGTAATTTGAGACTTTTTATGAATTCCAATAATTTTCTAGATTAATATGACATGTTATAATTGATTTAATTAACTTTTTTTGAACTTATCCTTCTGTTATGATTTTCACAAAAATCAATTACTAAATAGTGTCAAAATTGACATAAAATAGTTTTTAAAACAAATATTATATTATTAATTTTTATTTTATTCCTAAAAATCTAAGGTTAGGCCAAATGACTTAGATATGGTTATATATATTAATAATAAACAAATTGGGTTTCGTTTGGCTGCTTATAGTAAGTTTATTACCCTTATAGTATAAGAACACAAAAAGACATGGTAAAAGTAAACTTATTTAACTTAATGTTAAATCTAAATGATAAGGTTAAAATAGGAACCTAAACTTGTCTAAATTCTATTGGATGAGAGGATTTCGACCCATCCCCACCTTATCTTCTAAATATATCAATTTGGAGCTATTTAAAACTGACGATGACTTTTTAATAAAATAATATTTTTAGTTATTCCAAAGGTGCCCCTCTCCTCCCTTATAAAAGGGCACCTCCTCCCTCTCTTCCTCACACAACTTTGAGCCTTAAAGCTCGGCCAAAACCTTCCAAATTATCTTTTCCGCTTCCCTAGCAACATCCTAGAGGTTCTGGTCTTCCTCAAAGAACAATTTTAGTGCCCTAAGAGGAGGTCTCAAAGAGGCGCTTCAAAGAAGAGGTAATTTCCGTTACCGATTCTTTCCCCTTTATTTTTTCTTCCACTTATTCTTCTTAGGTTGTTTCATTATGAAGTAATAACATCAGTATCACTCATATAATGATATTTTATTATAAGTATGAAAAAAATACTATTTCACCATCTATCCATCCTACAGAAAATGAAATCACTGCGCGTGCGTACGTACGGAATACCGTCTCCACGCCGTGGTGAAATCTATTTTCCACCACCACTTTACTTGGATGGGTATAATGGTGTAAATAATAACTATATATTATTATTTTAAAGTGATATTTATTCTGAAATAGTATACATACACTCCAATACAGTCCCACGATCATGAGAACGACATCATCGCTCGTGCGTACGTACGGACTACCGTCTTCACGACGTGATGAGATTCATTCTCCACTTTAAACCATTAATGAATGATTATAAAGTATATATAACAAGTAATCATGAAATATATGACATAATAAACATAATAAATCATGTTTTATATTCTGGAATTATGTAATCATGATCTAGGTAATCATATGAATTATTACAAGTCAAAACACGGACGACAAATGAAACAATATTACCCAAAATGCTCTTTATCATGGAATTTACAAAAGAACGGGTAATATAAAGTCATAAGTGAACAATATATGATATCATAACAATGAATATGATTCTGTAATAAGTAAATGACATTATTTAAATAATTATACAGGAGGTTCGGACACTTACGAAGCAAATCGGACCTAATGTAAGGGAAATATCACAATCTCATTTTTATCCGAGATTGTTTATACTTTAGTATTTACTAGGGTGTATTTTATCATCCACATCAATGTTTCCTCAATATGTAATATTATTTCCATCCACCTACAATTTTTTAAATACAATTTTACCCTTTGGTGAGTTTTTAGTAAAAGATATGAAAGGAATCCTTTGTCGTTTTTCGTACGAGGTACTTTTCGACTTTTCTGACAAAAGTACGAAGAATGTTTTTTTAACTTACACGGCATGAATGGATTTTTAAAACATTATTTCCAAGAAGCTTCCTTTACAAGTTTTCAAGTTTATTTTTAATAAAATTATTTTAGTTATAATTTTATGACATGTTAAGAAATGAAAAGTGTTTTTGAAGTAGGAAGGATATTTTCCTCAAGAATGGAGTTCAAGTGTTTTATCAAAATTATTTTCCATATAAGATAATAAAGGGTTATGTTTTTATCCCTGTTATTACATTTATTTGATTATGTTGTGATGGAATTATATTTTTATGAATTCCTTTATCTTATATGAATTGTTTTATGATGTCATGTTGTTTAAGAATCCCATTTTTACTACATGGGTTATGCAATGATGTATGATTTATGATATTGTGGAACACATAAGAATGGTATCATTATGAGATGGGTGGGGCCTATATCTCCCTCCATTTCATTGGGTAAAGATTTTATATCTCATGAGATAGACATGGCTGCAATGGTAGGTTATACAGGTTCAGTGAAATAGGAATGAAACGAGGGTGACTCGGTTCAGAAAGGGACTTTGTCCACTAAGATAGTATTGGCAATGAGTCTTGACTAATAAGATATGATTCTCTATGATTATGTGTGTATTCCACTAAGTTTCGTGTTTTAATTTATGATTATTGGGATTCCATTTCACTACTATGATTTATCCCATGTTATTAAATTATGCTCTCTTTTGCAGGTTAAGATTTCCAAAAGTTATGTTCTTATGTATATGATGTGATTGATATTTCTTTTGTTTACCCTTACTGAGAATTTGAGCTCACCCTTTTATGTTTTCTTTTCCCCAGGATATAAATAAAGGATTTAGGTAAAAAAAGTGGAAGATCTTTATGGGAGATTTCGAAGATCTTTCACCACGATTAGAAGATTTTATTCTGAGTTTCCAAAGACACTAAACTATCACGATCCTTGTGTGTGTGTTTTTGTTATGTACTAAGTATTCCGCAAAAAAATGTAATTTCCATGTACGTTAAGCTTCGGGTCTCTACATGTATCATCTGTTTGAGTATATTGAGACCCCAGATGAGATCAAGGTAATGTTTTCTACCATTTTATTGGAAATACTGAGCATGATATTGGGGGACATGATGGTGACAATGATGAAACTTGAGGGATTAGAGTAGAATGACTTCAAGTTTTTTTTACCTAACATTTCTATCCAATATCATCACTATTGGACAAGGATATGTAATTTTCATTGTTTGATCATGCCGACAGAACAATGAATAAATATCCAGATCTCTTTTTTTAATTGGTGAAGTTTGTGCTTGAGATTTAATTTAATGAGAGGATTAAGGCTTGAAGGTTTTAGTTAGGACATCAATCAAATATTCATTATCAGGTTTTGTTTGTAAAGATACCAACATATGTAGATGTACTAGATCAGGTGGTGATGGTAGATATAGACCTGGCCCGAAAGTCAGGGTTATCAGGAGTTCCTTTTTCTCCTAGTGGCAGTGTTAGTTACTATAAGGGAAAAAGAAATCATGATGATTTTGGTGGAATTTATTGATAGATTGGAATTTCCCAACATCTTAAAATTCTAGGATGAAGTCATTTTATTTTCAATAAATGTGGAAGGAATTGAAATTCAAATAGGGGTTTCACTAAAGAACCCAAGAATGGTATCTCCTACAGATGTTCAGGGCACTTGCAGATATTATGTCATAACATTTCTACTCCATGTAATGGAACAGGATCACCAGCTCCTCCAAAAAATAAAGAGAAATTATATTCTTCATTATAAAAGGGTTCCACTCATTGGAATATGGAATGAATCTACTTCACATAGTGGAAGAGTGTCCGTAGGATGCATACATGAGTCCAAAAACTGTTAGAGGAACTATTAATAAAGCATCAACATTAGTGATTACACTATTTGATATGGGTTATTCTCATTCAATTATTTCAACCCATATTGAAAATTTTAATAATAATTTTATGTAGATTTTATAATTTACATTTGATATTAATAACCCCTTAGAATGAAGAGAGTGTAGGGTGTCTGTATTACTTCTTGTGTCTTCTCTCTATTAGATGTCTATCTTCCTTTGAGTTTTATTGATTCTCGACAATAAACCTCTTAATGTCAATATTAGAATGGATTGTCTCATTTAAAATAAAGCCTCGATTGATTGTTATCTTTATAGGGTCAACATTACTACACCTAGTGGTGTGCCTTTAGACTTTCAAGGATAATGGGATTGATTTCGAGAAGAGCTGGACATTTTTAACCCAATATAGGGAAATGTAATATTAGTGTTTGGTTTTGATATGGAGAAGGGATCGTAGAGTGCTAATATCCCTCCAGATTTCATTGAGTTTTACATTTTGTTTCCTTCTGAGATTTCTAGTTTCCCACTTCAAAGGGATGTAATGATTTCAATATACTCAATTCCTTGTAGCCAACTAGTTTCTTTTACCTATTACTGAATGAAACTAGGTAAATTGAAATAGATTATGTCCACATTAAAAGATATTCCTAAGAAATCCTATATATGCCTGAATGTATCACCTTTGGTGGCACTAGTTCTATTTACCAATAAGACAAGTTATTTCATTTTCATACGTGTTGATTACCAAAGTCTTTATCGAGTGGTGGTAATGAACTTGTATATGTTACCACCGATTGAGGATCTGTTTGATCAGTTTCAAGGGGAGAAGTGGTTTTCAATTATTATAAATCGATTCATTTACAATATTTTGAGAATAAAAGAATATGACCTTTAGAAAATTGCTTTTAATAGAAGTTATAACCATTATGAGTTCCTTTTTAGGTTTATTTATCTAAAAAATGCTCTAGGGTTTTCATGGATTTCATGAACATGATTTTTCACACAAATCTGGATACTTTTGTGTTAGTATCTATAGAGAGAATCCTCATTTAATCTAAATCCAAAGAGGATTATGTGAATCTACCGAGAATAGCTCTATGTCTACTGAGATTTCATAGACATTATAAAAATCATTCAATGATTGATTTCTTAATTTTGGAAGTGAAATTATTTGGATAAATGGTTTTTGAAGAGTTTATATCATTTGATCATAAAAAGGTTATGGAAGTTATGACTTGGTAGTGACAATGTAATTCTGTTGAAGTTTATATCTTCTTGGGAATAGCTGGATATTATCTCTGATTCATGAAGGAATTATCGATGTTGGATTCTATGATGACTGTTATGACATGGAATGGGGTGCAGTTTTTTTAATGGTAAATTTAAATTTTATTTTGTCAAACTAAAATTTCATTGGATAACTGCATCAGTGTTGAATCTTCTAAAGGTCAGTCTATGCTATGTGGTATTTTTTGATGCATCGGGATCAGAATTAGGATGTGTTATTATTCATTATGATCATTAATAGCTTATGGATCACGTCGGATTGGGACATAAGAGAACAAATTATTCAACCCATGACTTGGAACATGAAGATCTGAAGTATGCACTTAAAATTTTGAGGCACTAACCTTTCATAGAAAGGTTTTTTGAGTATTCTAACTATAGACTCTGGAGTTTTAACTTCTCTCAAGAAAGACTAGAATATTAATGAGAATCATTGGGTGGATTAACTACATTATTTCATCATTAACATCACCTATACCACAGAGAAATATAAGTTCATTGAAAATGTGTTAATTAGAAAAGTTCCAACCCAAGAAGTTAAAGAATCATTGAAAGAGTGAATCTTGACCGATCTCTTTGAAAAGTTGCATATTGGATTTTTAGAGAAAAGTTATGGAGTTTCTATAACTATCATTTAGTTGACATCCACTCTTCTCAAGTTGATTCACTAGGATCAATATCTTGTTGGTGATTTACATTGCATTAGAGACTCTCTTATGGTGTGGAGATAGTTTCCTTGTTGTCTTTCTCCAAAGGCGGTGTTATATGCTATCATATTCACTTCATTATACCATTAGTAGTAAGAAAATATGTGACAGGGAGTTTTCATAATTCCTAGTGGGTTTGGAATCGAAGAACCACAAAGATATTCTATGATATGTGGAGGAAAATACGTTGTTTAGGGATGAGATTTGGCATTGATGAGTTTGTTTCATGTTGATATAAATTTCAACAGGTGAAATTTGAGCATCAGAAACCTTCAGGTTTTCTTCACCCACATCCAATCCCTAATTTAATGTGATATGAATTATCTATGAAAATTATGCTAGATTTTCCTCATACCGAGAGGAAGTAGAATGTGATATGGGTTGTGATCAATAGTTAGACCATGTGGTATAAAATAATACATATCCATGATACATCCAAATATTAGAAGTTGAGAAATCTATATGTAGATAGATTGTTTTTATGTAGTTTCATATGTTATAGTCTTTTATAGGGATCCTTGGATCCCTTATTTCTTTTATATTGGTGATTAGGATGTACTAGGATCTCAGGTTCATTTTAGCACAACCTACCATCCATAGTCAAAAGGCCAGACATAGAGAGCTATACTGATTTTTGAGGATATTATTCGTGATTGTGCTTTTATTATCGTTGTGGATTGGGATGATCACTAAGGGATGGTTATGTTTTTCTATAACAATAGTTAACCATATCTGATCCAAATGGAACCTTTTGGGTCCTTGTATGTCTGTCCTAGAAAATCTCCATTATGTTTGTCGATGATTGTTGAATGTTTCTTGGTTGACCAATGTTTGGTTCAAGAGACAACATAAAATATATATTTAATCCTTCATATAATGTTGACATCATGGAGACAATAAAAGTCTTATGTTGATCAAAGTTATAGACCTTTGGAGTTTTCAATTGGTGACCATGTGTTTTTGAATGTTTCACCTGTTTTGGGTCATCAATGGCTTGGGAGGCAAGGGACAATTACTCATAGTTTTGTGGAACCTTTTTAGGTATTTGAACATGTGGGTAAATATGCGTACTATTTGTCACATCTACCATAATTAACATCAATACATAATTTATTCCATGTATCACATCTGAGAAAGTGTTTATCTTTTCTATCTCAAGTTTTTTGATTGAGTGATATTGAGATTGAACCTAATTTAACATTGACTAAGTATCCAGTAAAGATATTAAATTCTAATACCAAGGTACTTCTTGGGAGGATGGTACCTTTAGATTGTGTTCTATGGCAGCATGATTCGGATTATCACAATACATGTGAATGTGAGGCTCTAATGAGAGATAAGTGGACTCATAATTTTGGCATAAAAGCTTCTTCATAGTCTTTCTAGGGATAAAAAGATTTAATGTTGTGGAGTTTGTAATATCTTAATACCGATCTAATAGGTTTTTATTTAAATCTGTTCATGTTTTCCCTTTTAATTGATTGGGAAGGGTTTAGAATGAATGTGGGGGATACCTAAAATAAAAAATTCATAGATTTATTGAATTCTTTTCTTTTACAAACTTTTTCTGCAGGCTGTAGGAGGGTTAGACGCCATGTAACTATGTTACATGCCTATAAGTATCTCTTGAGGAATTTCTTGAGAACCTTGACACTATAAAGGTTAAAAATCATTACTAGACATTACGCATCACAATTTATATAATGGAAATGTTTTATTTCGAGGTGATGCATTTTTTGATTTTTTAAATTATTTACTATTTCCCAATGTGAAATGGTATTACATGTCATGAAATACCCCAAACCTATTTTCTTAAATGGTCAGTGTGACAGAGTTATTTTTATTCCACTCCAAATGTTTTAACTCCCTCATCCTAAATTCTTCCATAGGTAATCCTAAATATCTCTAACCCTTCCAGATCAATTTGTTATGTATTCAATTTTCTTTGTTCTAATAATGTTATTCTTGTATAATCCCTCTCCGACATTATTCACATTTATATTTTTATCCTCCTTTGGTATTTCAATATATAATCTGAAAATTGGTGGATATATTATCTATGATGTTGAATCTTATTTCTAGTATGAGTTTTTAGGTCTTCTATAGCTTCATTCCCATTGATGGCTGTCGTTCCGAGTATTGTGTTTTGGGAAAAGTTAGGAGGTTCCATCCCAATTAGAAATTTTTTTTAACCTTGAATTGATTGATTTATTTAAATTATTGATTAAAATTCAATTTATCATGTTTCATTTAATTGATTCTGTAAAACCCAATTTCTGTGAATTGGTAGATTTGAAACATATTTGGAATGGATCTTGGGAAAATCTACAATTCCATTAGATTGGTCTTTTTTGAAAATGGGTTGATTAAAATTGTTGTAAATGATTTCAATTATATTTTTGAATTTAATTATGGATGTGAATTTTGAGAACTTATTGAATTGTTTTTGAATGTATTCAAAACTTGTGAAAGTGGATTTAAAATGATTTGGTATTAACCTTGACGGCTTATCTGGTCAAAGAGACATATTGTTTTTTATTAAAACACCATTTTGATTTTTAAATTAAAAATTGGCATTTTAAATGTGAGAAGTGGGATTTCATTATATTTTAAACATTCATAAAATAAATATTTCATCATTGATTGTGTAAGATTACATGAATGCCTTAGTAGTTTGTGAGTTATTCAAACACACTCTATGCAATAATAATGTTCTAAAACATACATGTAGTGGGTTGGATCCCTAATAGGATGATAGCAATTTTCAATTCACTAGTGTAATGGGAATGTGTGTATAAAAATATTTTTTAGATCACTTATAGATTACATAATCTAATAGTAAGAAATATCATCGTACCTCTTTGGAATATGACTATATTTCTTGCTTGCTTTTTATTTGAGATATAAATGTATACAAATTTTATTAGAACAAATTTTATGCCTTTTTAATTTATATATCAATTATATATATATATATATATATTGAAGCCATTGTTTTAGAAATATTCCATCGCTTGTAAAGCATTTGATTAATGTATTATTCCATCATTTGAATTGTATAGCATGACTTGATTAAATATTATTTGAAATGAAAACACCCATTTATTATAAAATTGAATGCATTACCATAGTTAAAAATTTGTTGGAATTTTTTATGGTATCCTTGGTGGAACCCTACTCGGATCTTTAGGTCACACTAGACATTTTCCTTCAGGTGGCTATAGACTTTCCCCTTCTAGGTTAACGAATCGGAAATGGATCTCTTGGAGGTGCATCTGCCTATTTAAAATTGGACTTTCTGAGTTGTGTTCATAGTGACTTGGACTATTTTTCTATTTTGGTACATAGTTTTTAGTAATTTGGGATTTTATTCCTTGTTTTATTCTAGTAAATTACCCCAACTAACGAATCCTTTATTATGAATACTATTTTTTTTTGTTTTTCTTCTGCTATGTTTTGTGGAAAATTCATTTCCACTTGCATGTTCTATGATGTCAGGTTCCAGTCGTCGAACCATGGGGATCGATAACATCCTTCGAGATATGTCAGGGCCCATTCGGTTACTGTGTAACCATAAAATCTAGGATGGCTCTTGATAGAAAAGATAGTGGATTGAGTTCTATATTCATAACATTATTGTAGTCAAGGTTCATTCTCATGAGTATCATAGTGGAAAAATTAACAATCTGAACTATTTAAACTCCACATTGTAGCCCTATTTATATTATGAGATATAAATCATTACCCATTCATTGGACGGATATATAGTTCTATCCAATCAGATAATACAAAATATTTATGTGTGTGTATTTCTTATGGTCATAAAATATTCATCCCATCAAAAACCATGAATGAAATGGGTTTTATAACATTTTCATCATAAAAAAATCCATGGAAAAATTTGTTAATAAAAATTCCATCATTTAATCATAGAATTACCCATGATTAAATAATGAAGATCAAACACATATTTTAATTATAAATATAAAAAATGTAGATAGTTAATAATAATGTTATCCTTTAATCATATTCCTAGTAAAATATATGTGAAATTTAGTGGTTTTATCTTTGATGAATACAAATACCATTAAAATATCATTAAACATTCTTGAGTGTAATTTCATTTCCATTATGAAATCAATACATTGAAATAATAAAATATCTAAAACATTATGGGAAACATTTTCTGTTTAAAAACATGGATACTTGTAATGTATTCTTCAAATAATTGAGTGGTCATGATATCATGAAATTACATCCAAGAAATCTAAGATAAAAACATTCCTTTCAAATGATGAAAACATGATACAAAAGTTAATCATTTAGAAAATTACATATGATTTATTTTGATATTTTTTTTAAAAAAATTAGATAAAGTTTAAAATGAGATTAAACCCTCACATTAGAATAGTAAAAACCTTTTTTATAACATTATTAGAAAACCTATATATGAAATAAAAATGTATTTCGACAGAGAAGAGAAGTAATGTTAATTATCCCGAAAAAATAACTTTCCCCATGTGTACTTAATGTGAGAGAAATGAAATAAAAAACATATACTATTAAGAAAAAATATAGTAGAATAAAATTCATATTTTTAATAACTGGTAGATCATAGGGATTAGTCACCAGAAAAATATTCATAACCAATCCCGTTAAGTGATGTGATTATAACATAAAAACCATACC
Source organism: Viscum album (assembly GCA_963277665.1). Lineage (NCBI taxonomy): Eukaryota > Viridiplantae > Streptophyta > Magnoliopsida > Santalales > Viscaceae > Viscum > Viscum album. The sequence continues at coordinate 162,929,946 of OY728147.1, forward strand.
AATTTGGTAACATTTGAATCACAAAAACAGTGAAATAATGAAAATAATATGGCTATGTAAATCCCCAAAACATTAATAATAACAAACACAAAATACATTTAAGGGTAATATATACACTAAATAGAATAAACATGTGGTGAATATGGATTGTGCCCCATGGAAATAAATGATTGACGTAAATCCATTATATTTGGTGTGCATTCTTTAATACACATTTCTAAATATTGTATAATATATATATTTATTATAAATATATTATATGACCAAAAACACATATATAATACCATATATTATTTACTTACAACCTTTTATCACCTGTTTGTTTACAATTAATTACAAAAATTGCTATTCTGGGTGATATTAGGTTCACTTATGATTTATGTTTTGATTTGGTAGTCTTGGTCTATTAACTTTAATCATCTTTAAAAGATATCCAAAATGTTAATAAACATATAAATACAACATATATTAATTATATACATGTTTATATTCATTAATAAATGTAGATATAAGAAAATAAATTACACTACTGATGGAGATGGTAGGATATATGTACAAATAAACACAGTTTTCGTTTTTTGACAGATGGAATGAAGGACAGGAAAATAATAAATACAATTTAAAAAATCAATATTATATCCAATATATGATATATGGTCATTAAATCTATCATTTTTACCATCTATATAAAATGAAATGAAAATTAAATCACATCACTTCGGGGAGGTGGTAGTACAGATGTATGCATTAATGGCGTTATCATTTTCCAATAGTTATGGAGATAAGAATGTATATATGACACTATCATTAGAGAAGAATAATTGTATAAAAAATATCACATATAAAAATTAAACCCATCATAATAACAATCCACTAATAATATTGTTGTAAAATTGTTAGGACCAATAGGGGCCTATATACCCTGAGGGGGGTGGATCAGGGTATGGATATTCTTTTTCAAAATTCTTCCTGCCCGATTGGATCTTGACCTATTTATTACAAGGGTCACTTTTTTGAACTTGTTTGATTATTATGATCACCTATTTTCTTCTTTATCTTATGATAATGCTTTATATGCAGTGCAGGGATGTGAGCAGGAAAACACAATGATTTTAACTTGGTTCACCGTCACTGGGCTACGTCCAAGGAGAATCCACTGACAAGTTTCCGGTCGTACCAAATTCAATTATTCTTCACTATATGTGGATACCAAGGTTGGGAATAGTCACTCTGTCCCAGGCTCACTTCCTTTACAATGTTTAGGGTCAGCTCACTCCTTCCCCAAGGTTCACTCCCTATTTCTCTCTCTCTGGCTCACTGCCGGTGGAGAGGATCACCTTCTTCATCTTCTTTTTCTCACGAATATAGAAAGGATCCACTCATAGTTTATATACTTATAGGCCTCTTAATTATCACTAATGAATGCATCCTCTGTTGTATGTAGATACTCTGTTGAAGTCCAATTTTCACCCATAGATGAATTTCACTTTGCACTGAAGGTATCGGGAAACCTTCCAGCTTCCACGCAGCACTGAATCACTGCCGAGAATCAACCTCACATAGATCCCTTCTCTAATCCGGTGCACAAGTAAAAATTGGCGTGCAATTCCACCTAAAATACTTTCACTACACAATCCTCTGCTACTCCAAACTTGCACGACACACTTCCTTTCTTTCCCAAACATCCTTAGGCAAGAAACTATCACCTGGCGTGCAACTACTACTTGCGTGAACACACACCACTTGCGTGACCACCACACCTATGCGACGGGAGATCTAATTTTTTCTAAGTGTTGAACTCATGCAGAATAAGGAGGGGTTGACCTGTATTTTTTGGTATTTTGATATTCTGCGCGACGGCACCCAAATCTCCCCTCAGTGCGCAAGTCTCTGCGGGCAGGTCCAACTGCCCAAGCCTCTATCACGCTACTCACTTGCGCGGCCACACCAATACTTGCACGGCCCTCTTTCCTTTTCTATATTTTTATGTTCTGATCTTGAAAAACAATAGGTGCGCAAGCTTCCAATCCTCCTAGGAACCTGCACACAATTCCTTTCTCAGCGCGCAGGTCACTTGCGCGACTAACCCAAAACATGCGCGGCACTTATCCCTTTTCCATTTTTCCATGTTCTGATCTTGAAAAACACAATGCGCGCAAGTTTCCTATACTTCAAGTATATGGAATGAAATTCCCTTTTCCAAAAACACATTTCTCTTTTTGTCGATTTTTAGGCCCAAAAATTTGGCAAACACTGGAAAACAGGGCCACCTAGTATCTGCTCGTTTTTTACCGCCTCCAAACCATTCGTTCCATTGTGGAAATTCTTGAATCGAATATGGATCATTATCCATTGACCATGAACTTGACACACCAGTAAGAAATCCCCTTTTTCAACAAATGTGAATGTCATGGTTTGCTTTTTCAACAATCACAACACCGATGTTCACTTTGTCAATAGACACAATCACCTCAAAAATGCTTCAATGATACCTTGATGGATCTTTCCCCGACAAAAATAAATTACATAGCTATGTAGAGTCAGTAACTCATACATACACATGAGAGACACATTCACTTATATTTTTTTAAAATATGATGAATAAAGGTGGTTTCATGATCATAATTAAAATTTATTATATTGATCATCCGGAAGTAAGTTTTTTTAAAACATAATTGATCTATTGAAGGTTAAAGAATAATTAAAATAAAATTTACCTGTTATCATGATTACCTCTTCTTCGAAATGACTCATTTAGATATCCTAAAAAGGGATCTAGGGTTTTTATTTTAGAAGGGATGGTCAAGATAAAAAAATTAATTTTTTTTAGGAATAGAAAGGGTGGGTTTCATGTTATAATATAGGTGGGGGTGTACCTCATGGAATTTCTTAAATGATCAACACATATAAAATTAATTCTGATGACAAATAGTTCAAAATAGCCTATAAAAGGGAAACAGATAAAAATTCCAACCATATATTTTTTCCTATAGTATTATAATATTTTCATTATTTTTATTCTATATAATAAGATATAATTTTTAAAAAATATCATTATTTCCATTATGTACACTATCAATTAATTTTGACTTAAAATACATAAAAAACATTTTAATTCAAATATAATTCTTTAACACGACACTAATATTTCATATTCAGTTAAAAAATTCATAGAACACTTTAATTAAATCATATTTTATTATTTTTATAAATATACAAAATCATTTATTATATTTATTTATTTAATGATTAAATATTGGATTAGTGTTTCGTAAGAATTTCAGGAAACTGCTTAGTTAATAAAAATAAGAATTAAATTTCTATCATGAAAATAATTTTAATAATGTCAAAACAAATATTTAGATTCATTTAGAATATTATTTTTTCCAATGTGGATAGATAAGAAATATTTGAAACTAACTTAGTAAAATTTTATAGCATTCATTGATTTACATATTTTATAGGTTATTTTTATAGAAAATTTAACCTTGAAATTTAAATTTATAATCTAATGTGACATGGATATAGTTGAATTCATTCAACAAGAATTTTTATGAAATTTTACATTCTTATCAATTAGTTTAAACAAAGGATAAAAAGTTTTACCCTTTACCATGGTGATAAATTTTATTAAGGTTGATATTAATTTTAATAACAAATATATGGAGCGTATTAACAAAACTTAAACCTCATGATTAAAAATAAAGAATAATATTTATCAAAATTAATTTCTAAAAGTGGTATGAATAAATTTTAAAATGAGCACAACATAGTTGATGAATCCCACTTTTTTATAAGAATGAATTTTAAGCCTAAAACATCGTGTATTTCTATAGAATGACTGGAAAAATATTTAGTAAATGTTAAAAAACATGATGAACAATAATATATATATATATATATCAACAAAATCATTCAATTATAGTCAATTATTTAATTTATCAATATGAAAATATGTTGTTCATATAAAAATATTTTATAAGAAAAAGAAATACTTATAATGTTGAATTATTTTTATTTTAAATTATAATTAATTAATAAAATTAGAATTAATTTTAGTCACATGTAAAAAATATATTTTTCATAATTTAATTTATCTTATTGATACCCACCAATCCAATCATTTGAAAATTTCTATCACATACTTATATTTTAATGGTATATTGGGGTTCTATTAAACTCATTTTTCTATGTAACACTAAGAATAGAAGAAATCAAACTCATTTGAATAAAATATTTCATAGAATATTAGGGCATTATATTATACCCTTCTTAAAATAATTTTTTTTCCTTTGAAATTCATCATTCGCATAAAAAAATCAGCGCATATGTCACGACACGACCCATACTAGGGCTTGAGCCCAAACTACCCCAAGCCCGCCTCTATAGGCCAAGGGGTGGAATCTAGCACTGAAGGCACAAAAAATTGGGGGAGGCCTTTGCCTAAAAAACTACACACACACATGCATCCAACTAAATGCAAAATTACAGAGGGAAAGAAAGGAAGATTCAACATTACTATAAATGGGAAACCAAACATATATCTGTCGACCTCAAAACAATACAAGTATATGAAAAGTAAAGATGAAGGGGAAAGGGGAAAAAATACATACCCAACTAGAAAAGTGCCCCAACCCAGCAACAGTCAATAAAAATGTAAAACATATTGGAGAGTCCCACTTCTGAACCCCAGGCTAGGACAACCACATGCAATCCATGAACCCCTTGTCCCTAAGCTCATCTGATATCACGATCAATATGTCTATCATCTGCAAGGTAATACCAAATTAGGGCAAATCCCAAGTAGGTATGAGTATAACAATACCTAGTAATATTTCATAAAGGCTTGAGGGAGAAAAAATAGAGGTACTGAAGAGGGTATCAGTAAGAGAGAACAAGGTAAAAAAAGGGTGAATGATAATAGTACAACTCCATCCAATAATAGATATGCTCACTCAAAGAAACCCAAACAAGAGAGTAAGGGGATTTCCATCTAACAAGATGAGCCCAAGAAAGTGAGTAGACAATAGTTCTACGTTATGTCATCTTCAATTCCCAACACCACGTCACATATGCCTAGGATGCCCAAGTCAAAGGGGACAAAATCACCAAACCATTATACTATCCACTTTGGGAGGCACTGACTTTCCCAAACAGTTTTACGTCAAGTCACAAGGACGTTTCCTATTGTGGAATGTGCCCCCTCTTTCTTGTTCGTCCATAGGTAATTCAAACAATGCCTCTCCACTGTGTCTCATGATGTCAAATCTCTACTGAACCATTGAGAAATGCACTACCTGGCCTGACAGGATGGTTAGCCGGATATCTCCTCGTGGACTACAATGTGTGTTAGCCCTGTATCTCCTCGGGGACTACACTTTAGGTCAACCCAGTATCTTCTTGTGGACTACTCTCTAGGTCAGCACAATTTCTCATCATGGATTAGAAATCCACAATGAAATGTACTACATAGATTGGATATGTTGTCGTTGATAAAGGTCATGCTTACGCAACACTCAGAAGAGGTTGTTGTGTTTTTCATGCTTCATTTTTCCTGGATCCAGGGATTCCACATCATTCATCAATGGGTAGGAGAGGAGAGGGTTATTATTGTCATTTGTATAATAGGATTATATGAACAAGATCTCATAGCCCTGAATTTATAACATCAAATTAGATTAAAATAAACTAACCAAATAATTAAATAAACAATTATTGTATTAATTTATTAATGTTCCATGCATCCACATAATCCAACCTCCTAACACCGATAATGGTAATACCCTGATTAGGGTGAAACCCACATTCTGACTCAACGGTGGTCTAAAATTTCTCATTCGATTCCCCATCTATGAATTTTTTGGTTTTGAGCAATTAAATGAATAAATGAATAATTTATTTCATCCATTTAACAAACATTCAATGAGCGAGGGGTCCAAGAATCCCACGTCGACTCATTTTATTTTGCACCTAGGGGAAATAATGCATTATGAACCCAACTATGGTCTTCGACTTCCAATCTGATCAACTATTTAAGAGATCTCTTATTTCCTTTAGTTACCTTCGAGAGTGTAAATTAGAAAAGCTTAAAATTTTTAAAAAATTAATATCAGGAACACCATGCCTCGGAATTTCACACCGTCTCAGCGCCTAGATCTATGAATATTTATAGAAATATTTCATTGTATTATTAGGGAAAAAGGTCTCTACATTATTCCCTACTTCAAGCGTTTCATCTCCAAAAAGAAAAACATGGGAAAAAACATAGGATATCGAGCTCGTACTTAGCTCCCCCACTCCCAAGGAAACATGTACATTTATGTGCTGCAAAATAATGTTGACCAAAGGGATGGTCCACCCTCATAAAGCTTTATTCAGTTTAAGACGTGTGTAGGAACACGCATATATCTCCTCAATTGCGACACGTGGAATACATTGTGTACCCACTCCAACTATTTGGGATAAGGCAAGGTGGTATGCCAACCCACCATCTCTTTTCACTGCCGTGAATGACCTGATATAACTCGAGGGAAATTTTAACTCCTTTGCTGAACCATTACGTCCCATGACACAACTCGGATCATTGTTTTCCACTGGAATAAGGTCTCATGATTCATTACTTCAAAATATCAAAATGGTGAAACATCTAAAGATATCTGGTTACATAGGATTTCACTGTCAATGAATCACAACTGAGAATCTCTTACCTGCTCGAGAAGAGAAGGGGTCAACACCGTCGATTAATGAAATATTTTACCCTCCTGTTCCACCAGAGTTAGCTGTAGGGAAGTTAACTACTCAAAAACATCCCACACTAGGTGAGTCTGGGACGTCACACTCTTCCCTCTAGGGGAATCATCTACAAAACCTCACCTTGACTACACAAGTCAAAGGGACACTTCCATTGCACCACCCTAGGGACCACCATGATCATGGAATTGTCTCTACCATGGTGATCCACCTGTTTCCTACCTGAGATTTTCAGAATGCTTGGTCGAGTAGTCCTATTCCATGTGACCTCTCCCATCACAAGCATAGAATCATCCCTCTCCGGGATGTCTCTACACTTCTTTGGTCCCATATGACCACATGCCTCAGAATGATCATGAGAATATCTATTAAATTGATATCCCGTCGTCTAGCATCTTCTTGTTGCAACAAACATCTCAGCTTTATTGTGATTACTATCACAACGAGCTCTATGGCGTGACAGGAAGATATCAACCAATAGTGCCTACTCCAACACCTCAACATAGGTGGGGATTAACAAGGGAACTATGACAACACATCTCTATATAGAGTCCCTGCTCTAACTCCCATACTCAGAAGTAACCATTACATATCAAATTCAGAGAGTAGTGCGCAATGTATGCAAACCAACTTGCATACTCCATCATCTTCATCTGTCCCAGTCGTAACTAGAGGAGATCCTAAAGTAAAACAGAGTGCAAGAAAGAGGGGTTTAAATCCTCACGATACATCTACTATAAGTCTCCCCACAAGAGTTCCATCTCTTTGTGTATCTGAGAAACCATGATCCACCAACATCCCCCTACTCTGGGGAAAATGGTCAGTTTCCAAAGAGACAATCTGTTCTTTTAGTGTCTGTACAAGCATGAAGAGGCAGACCACCAACTCTATCCAAAACCCTGTTGTCCGAGGGACTGGCTCACTAAAAAACATCAGTGGTCTCTGGTGCCGAAACAACTGGAGTTCACTCAGCCTGTGCACATCCTCAGCCCGCTTTGATGGGGGTGTCTGCTTCTCAACATGTAGGGGTGCTGCTACCTACCCACCAGGATAAAGGGGATCAAATGATGGGTCTTTAATAGAGGCATCGTCGCTCAAAAGGCCTTTTTCATGAACCGTAGGTAGAGTCTTGGATGGATATCATCATAGAGACATCTTGAATGCTTTCAAGCAGTACCGTGGTTAGATGCGCATATATATATATATCAATGGATGTGGGTAGCTGACTCCAGAAGGATAGTAAGAGACTCCATCCTCTATGATGCATCTACCATTGTTCTAACAACAAGTGTCTTAGTTTTCTGAGTCACCAAGTGTGTAATCAGGTTCCGGGTGAATGGATACATCAGCCACCTATAAAATCACTAGACTCTCTAGCCTAAGAGCCACTCTCATTACACTCTGACACTATTTCCCAAAAACCAACAATACCCTTTTTGTAAAAAAACTGAACAACATCCCAAGGGATGAACCACCATTGATACCACATTGTCATGACCCGACCCATACCAAGGCTCGAGCGACAACTACCCCATGCATGATTCCATAGGCCAGGTGCTGGAGACTTTCTCCGAAGGCATAAAAACAAGGGGAGGAATTTTCCTAAGAAACTACACACACACATGCAACCAAATCAATACAAAAGATCCTAGGAATAGAAATAAAGATAAAACACTACTATAAAAGGAAAACTTAACATATATGAATTTACCTGTAAATAGTATATATACATGAAAAGTATAGATGAAAAGGAAAGGGGAAATATACACACCCAACAAAAATAGTGTCACAACTCGGAAACAGGTAATAAAAATGAAAATAACTGGGAGAGTACCACTCATAAATACAAAGCTACGACCACCACATGCGGTCCAAGCACCCCTTATCCCTATGCTCCTCTAGTATCATGATCAACCCGTCTGTCTTCTATAAGTGAAAAAAATGTGGGAAAATCCAGAGAAGGGGTGAGTATAAAAATACTCAGTAGGATGCCCCAAAGGATTGAGGGATAAAAAAGTGAGAACCTGAAGAGGGAAGCAGTAATATAGAACAAGGTACAAAAAATTTGAATGAAAAGAGTACATCTCCACCCAATAATAGATATGTTCACTCAATGAAACCCAAACAAGAGAGTAAGGGGATCACCATCTCACAAGCTTATCCATGGAATTTGTGTAGCCAAAAGTTCAAAGTAAAGAAATCTGTAATTCCCGACACCTTGTCAAATCTTCCTTGGAAGCCCATGTCAAGGTTTCCCAAATCTATCCACCAAGATACTATTCGCTTTGGGTGGCACTGACTCTCTCACACGGTTGCGTCACAAGGATGCATCTCATTGGGGGAATGTTGCCCTCTTCTTTGTGGTTCCTTAGTTATGTATAACCATGCCTCGCCACCATTTCAGATGGTGGAGGATCTTCCCTGAACCATCGGGTACTACCCAAACCGTCCTGGTGGGAGGGTCATTCTGATATCTCCTCAGGGACTACACTGTGGGTCAGCTCGGTATCACTATAGGGACTACAATATGGTTCAGCCTGATATCTCCTTGGGGACTATTCACTTGGTCATCCCGGTATCTCATCGGAGACTATAATTCCCCAAAGAAAATTTGTAACAGTATGGGATCTATTATTATTGTTGAAGATCATTCTTGTACAACGATTTGAAGCATTTGTTGTGTTGGTCGTGCATTAGTCTGCCTGGATCCAAGGGTTCATTATCATTTGTCAATGGGAAGGATATGAGAGGGTAGTTTTCATTATTGGAAACATAGGATTATGAGACCAAGATCTCATAACCATGAATTTATAACCTAAAATTAGGTTAAAATATATTAATCAAAAAATATAATATGAAATTATTTAATTATTTAATTAATCGTCAACGCTGGCACATATTCCATCCTCCTGACTTTGAAAAAGGTAATACCCTTTATAGGGTAAAACCTGCATTCTAAACTCAATGGTGGTATCAAAATTCTCATCTGATCCCCCGTCTATGAGTTATTTGGTTTTGATCCATTTAATGAATATATTAATAATTTATTTCATACATTTAACATAATTTTAACGAGCGAGGGGTCTAAATGTCCTTCCCCGACTCATTTTATTTTTTAAAAAGGGGAACACTACATTCCAGACAGAACCATGGTCTAAGAATTCTGATCTGATTAACTGTTTAATAGATATCTCATTTTCTTTAGTTTACTCTGTGCATATAATATAAAAACACTTAAATATTTTATAAAATAAATTTCAAGCACACTGGGCCTTGTAATTGCATGCCCTCTTAGTGCCCAACTCAGGAAATATTTGTATAAATATTTCAAGAACTTATTAGGAAAAAATATGGTCTCTATAGAATAGTGGTTTCATTACATCCTTTTGTTCCCATCTAGCTTCTTCGAATTTTTGATTTCTCCATAGAACATTTTTTCAGTGAGTTATCTTATTTCAAATCAAAAAATGTATTTGATAAAATATTTCTGCCAGTTATTCATTGTATGAACGATTATATTCTATTTTATGTTCACACTTTTTATTAAATTTTATAGATCATGACTGTAATTCATTAGGAGGGATACATTGAAAATGTCTTGAACATAAGACATATTCAATGGAAAGAAAAATACACAAGCTATTGTCCCTACTCTATCAAGAATCATAATAGACTAATATACATATGGATCAAAATTCCATTCTCACTGATTCTCATAATCCCCATCCATGGAAAAATTCACCAAAAAAACATTCTTAAGAACACTGAATTCTAGGTCATGCTGAAAATTTCCAACACAACTTTTCTATCGATTTTGAAATCCCTTGGTGTAATTGTAAATAGTTCTAACAATTTATTTATTTAATCAGTTAGATCAGGTCACAATACCTTTCCTTCTCTAATATCAACCTACTATTTTAATGTTATACAATTATTTTTATATAGGGATTTATAAGGAGCTTTACTAATGCTTGATTAAATGTTATTGTTATAAGAAAACTTGACTAGAGAAACATGATGATACGAATGACCTTTTAAATAAAAAAATTATCTCTAAATAAACTGAAGAGTTTGAATTGTTGTCTCATTCTAAGCATCATTATAAAGATGATATGTAGTACTCAAACTCATCTCTAAATCCAGATAAAACTAAAAAGTTCACCTGAAATTTGAGGTAAACATAAAATCCTAAAATCCTAATCATATAGAATAAAATGTGGTTATCTATGAACCATTTCCTCTTTATTAATGTATTTAAAAGAACATTTATTAATATTGAATTTTCCTCTAATAGAATTATGTTTGTTGACTTCGTAAGGTGATCATGTATATCCCATATAGAATTATTCATTTTAAATTATTTGTGTAGTCCAGTGAAAATATCTATGGTGATGATTTAGCATTTTACTTCTAGTATGGGTAATGGTTGTAACATTAACTAAGACTTATTTCACTCATCCTTCTCCTATTGAAATAACAAGCCCTAAGATACATACTCTATAATGTATATCTTCATAAGTTCCCCCTAATAACATTTTCCGATCTCTATACATCTGCAGTCTTCCTGGATAAATAGAGAAGTTAGAACTATGATCCTCATCCAACATCTCCACCTTTAAATCTAGAATATATGTACCCCATACAAAGTTATTTAACCTTATAATTACATGAAAATGAATGTAAAACTCTTTAATATTTCTCACATTCTTTTGTAACTCTACATATTCATTTTTCACCTCCTTAATTGTTACATGGGTTGATAGTTAAACACTTATTTTAGAAATAAATGGTTTCTCTCCTTCTATTAATATTTAAATATCCATACATTGAAAATATAGAAATATTGGATCTATTGTGATCATTATCAAAGAGGTGTTGGAATGATCCTTCAGACTCAAAAAATCATTCACCTTGTTCACCTTCACAGGGTGGTAATCTATTAAAAATTTATAATTATTAATCAAATCTACACATCCTCAATGTTTCATATTAATCTATTTTTTGGTGAATATATACATTACACATTTATAATCAGTATATAAATTACACTTCTCTCCATAAAGAAAATGCCTCTATGTTATTATTTAAAAATAACCTAAGATAACTCCCAATCATGATGTAGGTAATTTTTCTCAGGAACAATGAATTATCTGCAGTCATATACTATCACCATATCCGTCTCCATGAGAACCTATCCTTATCCCTTCGTGTTTGCATATATATATATATTACAAACCCTTATCCACTATAAGGATGTGTGAGGAAAGGTTTACATACCAACCTTCTCTTCATCTCATTGAAATTATACTCACATTCATCTTTTTAATGGAACATAAATCCTTTCTGAGTATTCATGGTGAGTTAAATATATATCCATGCGAAAATCAAAAAAATAACTGATATTATCTAGAAAAACCAAGAAAAAATGGATCTCATCCATAGTGGATGGTTTGGTCTATTTTTCAATAACTCGTATTCTTCAAGGATCTATAGATATATACTTACTTCAAATTATTTGAGAAAATTGTGAGTCAATGAAAATCTAGAATTCACACTTGGAAAAATTATCTTAAATATTATCATAACCTGCGGTCTTCAGAATAGTCATCAAAATGACCTTTATGATCTTTAATTTTCTTTTTGAATATAAGAACAATATCTTTACATACTACCAATAACCAATCCATGAAATCAATAAAGACTCTATTAATTAAATCAATGATGATAAAAGTGGGATTATACAAACCAAATAGTGTCACATTAAAATAATAATGTACATATGTTGTATGAAATTTCATATTGGTTATGAACTACTTCTTAACACTCAATTCATGTTATAAAAAATATCTAACCTAGAAATGTATTTATCACTATGAAATTATAAAAAAAAACCATTAATACAAGGAAGATGATACATTTTTATAGTGATATGATTAATTTCTATATAATCATTGAAATGTTTCAATGAACTATATTTATTCATAATAAAATAAACTGTACAAAAAATAGTGACATACTTCCTTAAATTAGTCCCTTATTTAGATTATCATGGATTTTTTTTTACTATTTTTGCAACTTTATTGGGTCCATTATATATATTGTCTTTGAAATAGTTGCAAAACTATGTATGAATATTATAAATAATTAAACATTAAAATTTTTTGGATCGCCATGATTTTCATTAGTAAATACGTAACAAATTAATAAAAATAAACCTATTTTTAATTATGACTTTGTTCCCAACCATCGTAGATAAATACCACATTTTTATGTGAACGAATATTGTTACAATTAGTGATATTTCCATTCGAAGTTCAAATTTATCATATCATTGATAGATGATCATTTGATAGCTTATAATTTAAAAAGTGCATTCAATTTTTTAAAAATTGATATTGGTTTTATTTATATAATGAATACAAATTCCCAAAATATCATCAAATTCAACTAGTGTTAGAATAAAATTATTTATCATAATCTCATTGCTACAAATTTTTAATAGAAAATAATAGTTGAATTGATATGAGATCATAATAAGATTAGGATTTATAAAAAATAATTCAACATCTAATCACTAATGGGGTATATTTATACCCGTACCAATTTATTTGGATATATAAAAGATGGTATATATAGAATAAAATAATGGATTATTAGTTATATATTGGAGAGTAAGGGTACCTTTTACCCCATTATATTCATACTACTAATTATTAATAGTGATCTAATGTGATTTCCTTTTTTCTTTGGGATTAAGTGGTTGTTGAAATTGATAGTAATTGTTAATATTTGTATTTGAGAATTGTTCCTGATAGTTTCCATACTCATTGTAATAAAAATAAAGGACTATGGGTGATGCATTATTCAGTGCATTCTCTCTATTATCATCATTATCAAACTTATTCAAAGAACTATGTAATCTAATTTCCTAGTGACCATAATTTCTATACATTAATCATATACAAGGTCCCTTATGAATTGTTTTCCATGTTTCCTTCTAGACATTTAGAATAATGGAAATATAATCTTATTCTCTCCTAGGTTTGTAAAATTTATTTTCATGTACATCTAAATTTTTTTATCATAACAATTACATTGATGGGTGACTCCAATATCCATCTACACTATGATAGAACATCTAATGACTTATTCATATATATACTAAATCCCATTATGGATAACATCATTCATACAATTAGATTTAATCTATTGAGGAATATATCGACCGTAATTTCATGTTTTATGACAATACAATAAGTGTATCTCACAGTTCCTGTAAAATTTTCCTTATGGGTGAAAATAGATTCATCATACTTTTGATTCAGCAAATGGACTTCCATCTCTATTATTCAAGGAAAAATATGAGGACATTAATTATTGATAAATAATCCTTTAAAGTCATCCCACTCCATCAAGTAAATTTCTTATTTCTTGTTTTTATTCTTGATAGAAGTTTGTCATTGATTTTCGTGGCCTTCAAAATGTTAAACATCAAGAATAAAAAAATAATATTTTGAACACTTGGTAAAGGATAATATCATTTCATTGTTATTGATCCATTTCTCAAAAACTGGTGCATTTGTATACTCATTAAATGAAGTTGGACTTTCCTTATGAAGAAATGAGTAGATATTTTTACCTCCTTTTATTATATATAATCCCTCTATGATTCATACAATTAAATAATTTTCTATGAATAGAAAAAATATTTTTCATTCCAGCACCCAAAATTTTTACATATCTGGAGGAAAATCATTCCATTTCCTAACAAATTTAGCATTAACATAACTATTTTAGGTTCCAGACGCTGAAAAAAACCAGAAATCATAGTTTGAGACACAATAATCATTGTAAAAGACCACATATTCATTAAAAACCATTTATAGGATATCTAAATAATGACCCCTTATTTAATGAAAACATAGTATAAATGAAGTCATTCATGGTCATTACAAATACATTAATATTTTACCTGATACGTAGAATTATCCCCAGGGTTCTCACTATTGTTTTTTCATATCAATTTCCAATGGTTTGCTAAAACATTCTATGATATGAACTATATCAACCTGTATTTATCATACATAAATATTACATCTTATTATGTGAATCTTTTTTATATATTATAATGAACCATGAAACCATATTATTGGTATTATATCCTTGGATTCATGGAATAATAAACTACTTGTTGATAAGATACTGCCATTAACATCTTCATAACTATAACCCTTCTTTTAGTTACCATATCTAATCCCTTCCTTTATAATATTGGGAAATAAACATAATAATGTTTGAGTATATATTCCCAGTATAGGTAATCATAGGAGATATCAATGATCCCATGCACATAACATTAGAATAATTTTTTGAGAACATGATAATAACATTTGAAAAAAATACACTACATATCTTAGATAATAATCTTGAGTAAGGGAATAGTGTTTATTATTTCATAAGACATGAATCATAAGGAAAAATAGAAACTGATCATTGAGAGAATAAAATAAGCATAAGACCAAAAAATGTTTTATGTATATAAATATTGAAAATCAGTTCCTTAGAAGTTGAGGCTTTACATCCATGTCTATCATAGTGGATTGGATTTACTCCACAAACCATAATAGTATTCATGGTTCACTCCCATGAGAATATTAAAATATATTGAAACTTACTGAATAAGTTTCACTACATATTAAGCTTTTATTTGTCTAAAGAGATATGTATCTTTACCAAATAAATTGGAGGGAGATATTGGCCCCAATCATCATATTATTAAATTCATACATATGTGTTCCACATTATCTTAAGACATTGATCACAAAAGAACCCATTAAATGAAATGGTTTCTAAAAACATTTTATTATTGTATAATCCATTTAATGAATTGGATTTCATAACCATTCCAAAATTCTACTATAGCATAACACATGAAAAAAAAGAAAATTTCATACAAAAAATTTCATCATAAACCGAATACATCGAGAGAATGAATATTTAATGTATCTTTATATTAGATTACTAGTACTGAATAATTGATACAAATTAATAATTTCATTTACTAATATAAAAATCATTAAAAATCATTAAGAATTTTTGAGAAAAATATTAATTCCAATTTTTGGACACTAATTTGAAATCAATTTTTTTGAAAATATTATTGAAAAAATATATATTTTAAAATAACATTGGAAACATGTAAAGATTATTTGATGTATAGAGTTTTCATGAGAGTAATAAATTTCATTCTTTTACGTTAAGAATCTTCTTTTATACTTTTATAAATAACCTATAATGTACCCCATTTAGACAAAATAAAAAAATGCATTTTAAAATGATTTTTTATTAAGTCAGACATGTGTAAAAGTGAATTAAATAAATCATAATATAATTGTAAAAACCATTTTTAAATATTTTAGAGAAAACATGTATATGTAATGATATTCTTTTCAAACGAAGATAGAAATAATGTAATTTTCCAATAATGAAATTATTTTCAAATGAGTACTTAAGGTTATTAAAAATTAAATGAAATCATGGATTGTTATTAAATAACCATTTAAAAATAAAATTAAGGAGTTTTTTAGAGATATAATATAGTATTGAATTATAAAATGTTTATTCAAAGTAAATCCTGAAAAACTATGAGATTGTAACATAATACACATACCACTATAGTAACTTTTCAATCCTAAACCCCAAGAAAGATTAAAAATTAAATGGAAATGTAAATCCAAATAAATTTAATATGATGAATCATATAATTTATTAATGGGATGTATATACACCACAAAAAATAATCATGTCATGAATATATATTTTTTCCTGTATAAATAAAAGTGAGGCATCAATCCTTTAGCTTAGGTCTATCATTATTTTTATCTGTTGGAAACTAATATAAACTAAATAATTATTTTCTCATACATCCATTATTGAAACCTAATTATATATATCATATCATATATTATTTAGTTATTACATTTTATTAAAAAAATTTAATAATTATTTATTAAAATCACTCTTCTAGATGATATCAACATCTCTTCTCATATATTATTTGGTTTGGTATTTTTTTCCTTATAAATCAATAATGGTCCCATAATATCCCAAAAATAAAATTATGATATAAATATAATAAATATAGATTATATACATGCATAAAATAATTCGTAAATGTATATAATGGAAAATTATTTACACACTTCAAAGACACGATAGGCCTCCGGTTTGCATGAATGCAGTTTTAATTTTTCATAAAATGTAATGAAAAATAGGTAAATAATAAATAACAATTAATGAATAATTATTTTATCATATTTTTCTTATAAGTTCATTAAATCCATATTTATTATTATACATTAAAAATTGAAATGATAAATGAATTTCAACACTTCATGGAGGTGGTAGTCCACACATATGCATGAACAATGTTATCGTTTTCTAATGGTATCGCTGTAAATAAGGATATGAAAAATAAACATTATATAATAATAATTTTTCTCAAATATTATATATATATATATATATATATATATATATATTACAACTATCATAATTACCATCTACAAAATATTGTGATGTAAATTTTTATGTATCGCTAAATGGAGGTAGTAAGCCATACATTTTCATGGGCGATACATTCATATCTCTTTTGTTGGAATGAAGGTTAATACAGATGGTTTGAAAATCATAATAAAATTTATATATAATTAATATACTAAATATATTTTTTCATGAATAATATAATAGGTTTATATAAATAAACAAAAAAATTAAAATGAATGTGATCTGTAATGATGATTACCACTTATTTTGAATTCCACATTTATGTATTCTCATAAGGGATGCTGGATAATATATTGGGAACAAAATACATCTAGAATGTGGATAGTGGTGTTGAAAATAATTTTTTTATGTGATGGTTGATCGAGGTGGCTCAATGTGGTGTGAGGAAGTGAATGGAGGGGTTCCATTTAATAATTAAGATAAGGGACACTTTTGGAATTTCATAATATATTAAAATATATTAATTTCATTCTCAAGTAAAATGTTTACAAATAGCCAATAAATATTAATGGGAATAAATTTTCATCCTCATATTATCCCCTTATTATATTTTCATATTTTTATTTTTTTTATGGAAATTATTAAAATATAACAATCATTAAATATTATTATTTAAAATTTAGAAACAATTCTTATAATTTCAATTATAATACATAAATTCCAAGAAGAAATTAAAATATTATTTTTTAACAAAGTGATAATATTTTAAATTAAAATAATAACTTTTTGGAACACATTTAATAATTCAAATTTTAATTACTAAAAATTATAAATAAACCATTATGATTAAAAAAATTCATTATTTTTAAAATTTAAACTAATACGCATTCATAACGTTCTTTCCCCCCTTTGTAGATACATAAGAGATACATAAAACTATGAGTGTGTCTATTTGTGACTTTCTTAGATTAAATTGTAAAATTGGATATTTTTGTGGACAAGTGTCTCATAAATAAATAAATTTGAAGACTAATGTGACAAGGGTATAATTAAATTCCTCCAATATTAATTAGTATTAATTTAATGGACTATTAACATAATTTTAACCTAGGTTAACACGAATTATCCTTTACCAGGGTGATAAACATTGTTATGTTTACTTTTCATATTCATCAAAAATAAATGGGGCTAATTTACCAAATATAAAAATCTTATTTAAAAATATTAAAAATATTTTATCAAATTTAATTTATAATATAGGTATAAATTTATTTTAAAAAAACACACAATAGGTTATGAAATTGACTTTTTTAAAGGAATACTTATTTAATAAAAAAGTTTTGTTTATTCTTATCCCATTCCTAGAAAAATAATAAATGAATTAAATTTTATACTAAGTATATAATATATATATATATAATTAAAATCATTGACCAAGAGTTAATATTTTAATTTAATGTTACATAAATAAATATTCATATAAAAATGGGGTTTCTGAAAAAATCTCCATTATTATCCAATGATTGTTATTTTCATTTCTAAATTGAAAAATTTCAAGACACCCCAATATGTAAATATTATAATGAACATAAATGAAAATATATTTGAATTAAAAGGAGTTGATACAAACTCCAGAGTGTGAAACACCCCAGATATCATCATCAAACATAGATGAAAAAAAGTCCAGAGAACTAAAAGACCACATATCGCTCGTCTCAATAGTCGTATTCTTTGAAAAAGCATATGCAATATAGTTGGATTCCCTATAGTCACGAGAGGCCCTCCTCCGGATTTTTTCTATTTCATTAATACAATAAATCCATTAAGTTAAAACACTATATGGATCATTTCTAGTACATTACAATAGTGCATCAACAACTTTCTGGGAGTCTCATTTAATCCATAAATGATTCCAATTCTGCTCGACAACATGCATTACCACATAAATCAAAGCCCATAACCAAGCCTCATACTACGTCTCAGAACCTATGTAATTATAAAAGCATCCTTTCACAAATATATGGTTGGAGTAGAAAACACCACCACAACCTAACTGACCTAGTGAGCTAAAGGCAGTTCCATCCACATTAATCTTAATTGATGGACTAATCAGAGTGACTCATCTGATAATTTTATAATCAATAGGTATTCTCATCCTAGCTTGGACACCCAAGATTCTATGAGTTAAAAGATAATACATACAATTATTAATAATTTCAGTTTCTATCTTGGATGCCACAAAAATTTCTCTATAAATAGAAGTCCTCCAAGCACAGACCGAGGATTCAAGGTTATCAAATAAGAAAAAATTCCTAGTTCCCCATGTGAAAGAGAATACTGAAGGGATAATAGAAAGCAATAGATTAGGTACCTACATATTACAACTACTATCCGTATTGATATTGGATAGTATCATCTCAACCATGATACTCATATCCACTTGTACGCCAAATAGATAATGAATATAATACCATAAAATAAAAATTAAAGGGTATCTAAAAAATCATGTTGGACGCACTCGGTTTCCCCTACATAATGGTGACATGCAGAATCCATGGAGATTCAAACCCTATATAATTGAACATTAGTGGGAAATTGTTTTCTGATAATTTCCAAATCATAATTTCTCTAACAGGTTGTATAAAAGGAATCTTGAATAGGGAAATCTAGACCGATACACTAAAACTTACATCATTATTCATCGTGAAAAAGTCTTTTACTATTGAACATTTCACTCCTATTCTTTATCCATACAATAATTTATCCATATGATAATAAATATCTCTCAAACTCATATGAAACATGGAAATGGAAATTTATGCCATGCACGTGCCTATTGTTGATAATATCAATAATGGAAAGATATATCCTATTGGGTTAGATAATCACAATATCCATGATGGGATTTTCATTCCAATGGGTTGTCTAGAAATTAAAGTTGGGCTATTTAGAAACAATCCAATTTTATTCCACCATTATCATATTGAATAATTTCATAACATCGGGTCATGTGGATGACACCATATAATATGAGTATCTGTTTATCAAATTTTAATTGAATCTATTAAACATAAAAACAATAGATGGTTTATTAAAGGATTTATAGGTTCTAAGTGAGTTTAAAAATTATGGAATCATTAAAAATATTGAGATACTTAATTCCAAGACCTCTACTATCTATAGATTGAGTATCTCCTTCCAAGAAATCTTGAAGTGATTTTATCGTAAACTGGACTAGTCTGAATAAAATTATTGATCCTAACATGAATCCTCTTAATAAGACTATGAGGTCATTTGTAGTAAAAAAATGCATAAACAAACATTATGGTGATCACCGAATTGACCTAGAACACCCTTCTAACATGAGACAGTTATTTCCCTTTCCACACCCTCAACTGGATAAGAATACTAGAAAAAGTATCATCAAGGTGATATCATCCAACCTACCCCAAAAATAATGGAATTACAATATAACTTTCATGATGATATCCCCTCCCGACACCAATAATTGTGGAAATTTTTTCATCATTGCCACCAAAATCCCCTTACTTAACAAAATTGAGGAATTCTTCCAAATTATTGATTTCCCCACCACCTCCTCCTCATAATGATAAAAAATAATCATGATGGAATTTAATGATTTATTAGATGCCTTTAGAATAATGATAATATCATCAGAATATAACATATGTGAATGAGTTTATATACCTCTTTCGGCCATGATATGTTCACAAAAATAAATATTGACCATGTAATTCATGAATCTGTTGAGGAAGACATCAGCCATGGAAAAGAGAATACCTATGAAAGGCGCAACATTCCTAACTCTCCTTGAGTATTTGAAGAATATTATTGGGGATCCAATAATAAGGATGCGATGATTCAGAGAGAATAAAATTGTGTTGATCATCCTTTTGAAGATCATGGAGTTACCATACTGTCTTAGAATGAAAAAATGAACTTCCATTTTGAAGTATCAAAATCATTCCAGATAACAATTTTTAATTAAAAATTTATATCTTTAGTCTTCCTATTCTTAAGATTCATCCTCCCATATGAGATAAAAAGGAAATTATGAATATTCCTACTAAGAACAACCCCATATTTATTCATAGTGATATTATATTTTTACACCTCTCCCAACCTGATTGAACTAATTTTTCTAGAGTGTTTTGATATTGTGTTCCCAATAGCAACATGTCGGAATTCTACGATGTCAACAACATTGCCTTTTTTGGGTATAAGTTCAGTGAATTTAGAGTTGAGACCATAATTCATATGAGCATGACTGATGAATTCTTTGACACCATCAACAACTTCCTTATGAATAATGTCCCTGTGAAAAAAAATTTGAGAATCCATTAGGAACCCAAAAATTATCAATATTAAGAGTAAATGTAGTTGTACGCACATCCTCATCATAGGGGACTAATGTGATCTCACTATTTTGTTTCTCAGCAATAGATTCAAGAATAGCATCAATCATATTTTAATTACTATTAAAACTATCATCAGTATAAATTTTTTGGAAATACTCTATCAATATAATAAATATTTAATTCTTAGCTGTAAAAAGGAAATAATTAAAATCAATGGGTCTAACCCCTCCACTAAATCTATTTTCCTTGTCCATTATCTAAAGCAGATTGGTATTCCTATCCACAATTTTCATCCACCTCACATTTAACTAATTTCCTCACAATCCTTTGTTGATAATTAATAAGCCATCCAACTCGGACAGAGAATTCATCTCATCTTTTGAAGGGGTTTCTTGATCTTGGTTTGGAATTGGACAACATGGAAGTCTATTTTTATCAAATTTGATGTCATCGTCAAGTAAATAATAGTTTTTCATGCTCCATTAATTTAATTTTCAATTGATTGATTTAATTTTTTTTGTCAACACATGCATCAATCAACCATTATAAATTGTTTCCAAGGCTTCCTAAACTATTTCCCAACACCCAAGGATGACAATACAACACTTACTCAATTTTATGGGAAGGGGGATTCTCTTACATTCTAGGTGAAAACATCAATGAATAGAAGATTGTGATCTAAGTGTGTTCATGGGAGAGTAAAGCTAGAAACACATACTGAATCACTTACATCATTAACCTGCACACATAAAATCTCATGTTTACTATCCTATCATCCATTGAGAGTGTTCATATTCCCTGTAAAATTATCTCCAGCTATTAGAACCTTAAAAATATACACTAATCAATACACATAGAGAAATCATGAGAATCAAATATATGGATGTTGGAACTAGTATTCCCTTTAGGTAACTGGAGAGTGTTAAAATTCCCAACAAGGATCAACCTCTTCCTCATTATTTTAGAAATTATGAATATGTCCCTCCATTGTTCCCTTCTTTTGATATTCGAAACTGAGGCATAAATGAATAAAATTTTGAATATTGATCCTTGACAAGAAAGAGACATTGTAATTCATTAGGTACCTCTATCACAAGAGAGAACCTTAATGTTGTTGTGTTTTAAAACCCATAAATGGTCAAGTTAGTGATGTGATAATTATGACCAACCATACAATATCCAAGAGTTTCCTAGATGAAAGACGTCTACTTTTGAAAAGGCATATTAGGATCATCAATACCAATTAGATGAGGATTTTGTGCCACAAATAGATGGATAAGGGCTATGACTAATAGTGTCTTCCCCAAACCATGGATGTTCTAGTTTAATTTCATCATTTTTAAGAGACATGGCTCATGTTTGAGGCCCTTCATTCTATGTTAACTCGTCATTAGCCTGCCCTGTAATTTTAATCTTTTTTTTTGTTTGAAGAATCTTCCTCTGGTTTAACCTTTTTATTGTTTATTTTTTACATCTAGTATAGAGATCATTCATATCCAGTATTCGCAATATTTCTTGCATGAGTCCCATGTTTTTTCCCTTTTCATGTTTTTTAATTTTAAAGTAACCATTCATTTTGTCAATTTTTTCATTATAAAATATTATGGAGGCCTACCAGTATTCCTCTTAGGTATTGGATCATATTACTTAACTTGGGAGTATTATCCTCTTTAGTAGAGGGGGTAGAATTATAAATTTAGGATTTGAAAAATATATGGGAATCTATATGCATTAATAAAATAAATGTACAAACGTCTTCCATAACATGTGACTCATTTTTAACTTTAACAAAAATCTACCTCATATTTTTTTCAATATAAGAAGATATAAATTGGTTATCAATATCACCTTGAATCTTAAAAACTAATTCATCTAAATCCTATGAACCTTATAATGCTAACAAGAGTTCATCTAAGGGTGTGACAGGATGCACATCATACCCATCTAGGTCTGAGGAGCCATGAGAAATGGTACATTCCTCCTCCACAGTGATATCAACCCATTTTTTCTTAATTAAGACAATAGGAAGGGAAGATAAAGATAAAGGGGATCTATTTTAGATTTTCATTCAACAAATTTTTGAATAAAAATATAAATTTTCTTTCAAAATTTTAACACTTACTTTGAATCATTGGCTTTTGGGGAATCCCTAAATTTCCACTGAATAATACTATAATTTTCAATAGAGTACCATATTATCTTTAATAGATCACATAAGTAAGTGATGTGCTCAAATTCATATTTTATATCAATTTTTTTAATCATTGATAATTAAAGTGATTTTATCAAGATGATCGAATGATATATTAACATCAACAAGAATTAAATAAAAACAACCATGATCACCTTCATGATTGGGTTGATCCATTCAATGTAGTGTACCAATACATGATTCCAAATCATTAAGGAAGTTTGGATGCCAATATACCCAATTCAAATCATGTGAGTAAATCCATACCTAAGAATTTGATTTCTTATAGTAAGGGGATTGAAATTTATATAATAATATGAGATGAAAAGGTTACTAGGATTGATCTACATGTTTCCTCTATTTATATCCCTTCAAAAATCCTCACCACATTGGAAGACAATGTTTAAATACCCACTTTTAATTTGGATGAGTATGAAGGGGATATTACTCCAATAATGGGTCACTGGATTTTTATAGTTTGGTTTAGACTAATCCTCGTCTCCACTTGAATAAATCACATGGACAAGAAGAGTGTATTTTTAAAGTTTGAATCTTTGTTGGAGTGAAACCTGATCTGCAACAACTAAGAATCCACCATCATCATGTTAGTTGATATTTGAGAGATATAGAAGACCCTCTATAATCAGATCTAGAAACCCTAAAATAAATATGAAAAAGATATGATTGATCACCACATATGAGAACAAGTGGGAACATACACACTATTATGAATTTTTTGCTCTTAAACATCCATTAAGGAAAAATTATAACTAGATTCAATGAATCCATCAACAAATGGAGGATAGAAGACCATCTTTATTGAAGATCTTAAAACCACCAAGTATCTCTCCTGAAGACATCCCCTATGTTTCAAAATGTGTTTAGGGTAATAGTTGACTCCCACTTGTCACAGAGATCCAATTTAAGGATCATTACATTAACATATATTCATGTGGTTAAATACTCTAGTAGCAATATTTTTAGTAGATTTGGAGAGCCGGATACATACATTACACACATTTTACAATGGGAATAAAATATAAAAAATGGTAATTTAAAAAATTTTGAAGCCTTGAACTCATACAAAGTATTATTCTTCAAATCCAAGGGAGAGGAATAAAATAATGGTGAGAAACAAATATCAGTAAAGATTTAGCATATTTTACTCTATCATGTGTAATAATACACAATAAATATAAAAAGTTTAATAACTTAAAACACATTCCATTTAATCAATAACTTAATCATGAAATCCATAAATAAATCATATAAATTAAACGATAATTTTTTTTAACAATAATTGAATTCTAATTGAAGGAAATTATTAAAATTATATTTCATGATTTAAAAAATCCAGATACATACACCTCAAAGACATTAAGTTGTGGATGTTTAAAACGTATGTTAGTAATACATTTAATTTTTAAAATCGGTTTTTATTGTGATACATATTGACGTATCAAGGGGATATAATATTATAGGTCCCACCATTCACTGCATGCCAATATAATTTTTCATCTATCAAATGATGATTTCATTAATTGACAAGATAAACTATCAATAACATAATTATTGATTAAAGAAATTGGTTTTTGAAAAATCTACCCAATCAATCAAATAATTATCATTGTAATACAATATATATATGATATATTTTTTAATAAATTATCTAGTAAATTATAATGAATATGGATATTTAAGGGAAATTCAATTTCCAAGGATAAAATGAATGTTTTCATTTTAAGATAAATTAAACAAATTCAAATGAAGAGGAAAATGAATTTTTTATAAAAGACTATTTACTTTGGAAGAATAAAGATAATAGAAGTGAAATATTAAAATAATTTATCATAAAGATGTTTTATTTGAAAACAGATTGAATAATATGTAGATGATGAAAAACTTATTATAATGGTTCCAGTGGTGGGGAATTCCATTATTTCCATAAACATAAAGAAATAAATTTTTGACTTTTGACAAATAAAGTGAAAACAACCTTTCATAAAATAGTGTAAATATTTCACTAAAACATTTTTAAAATGAAATGGTGATATAAAATTTACTTTATAAATCATATGATTAAATAAATGTTCTTTTTAAAAATAATTTTGCGGAACGTGGACATGGGAGAAAAATATATCCGAATAAATGAATTTTTTGGGGGGATTTTGTTATTAAAGTTATAAATTTGTGAATCAAGTACCAAAGAGTGGAAAATTTAGAATCAAATATTGGAACTCCATAAATATCCAATGGATAAGAAAATGGCTGTATCTTATGATATATAAATGATAACATTAATTAAATTAAAATAAAAGTATTCCCCATGTAATGTGGGACTATAAAATAGAATCTTACATATATTTTAACCTTTAAATTGTAACCAATTGAATGAAGAATTCTGAATTGGAACATTAACAATCCTAAATAAAAGGGTATTCTTTTTAAAGACAATAATAGTGTAGCATACACAACATATAAAAGGGATTATTTATAAAATAAAAAATACGACTCAATGAAATGTAAATTGAGAAAAAAAAATATAATAAACTAGGCAATGATATAACAAATCATTTTCATATCAGTTAATATTAATTAGACAGTTATATCATTTCTAAAATATTTTTTAAATTTGACATAAAAAAGAAAACAATTTAACTAAACTCTTTTGTTATAAGGTATTATTTAATAGATTAATTTTTAAATATAATATTTTGAATTTGATAAATTTATCTAATTTTATACAAAATCTTATAAAAATTTCCTTTGGGTGAAATTTTTGTATCTTTTAGAAAATAATGATTTTGCAGTGAATAGTGATGAATTCTGATTTTTTCTATAAACATTATTTTATTTTTAATAAATTAAGTAATTTAATTATTAAATATATGTTTTGAATATGATTTAAATTGACCTAAGTATTTTATATATTATATTAAATAAACTAAATTACATTTTAATAGAATTTTTGTTGGTTTAGTGAAGGCTTTTTTTTATGTAATATAGGTTTTTCTAAAAGCTGTTTGAAAATGAATATTTTTTCTCAATTTTAATGAATTAAAATAATCCAAATTGGGGAATTTTTGAACATAAATATATAGAATATATTTAAGTAAAAGTAAAAAAAATTATGAATTTTTTTTAGTCAAATATTTAATATAGATTCCTCTTTTTCAAAAAAATAAACTTCTAAAAAACATTTCTCTCACCGCTTCTATGGGATTAATATAAAATTTAATTTTTCAATTTTTTGTTTTAATTTTTATGAATAGTATTTGAAATTTTAGTTAGAATAATTAAAAATTTTAAAAGTTCTCATTTTATTTTTTAACAAAATGATTAGTGAAAATAATTAATGTTAATTATAGTGATTAAGGTAAAAAAGTTTACTTAGTAGTTAAACATTAATATTAATGGGCCAAGTGACCTAGAAATATATCCAAAACCAATTATATAGAATTATATTTACTTTAAAAATTCTATGATATATTGTTTTCATTACTAGGGCTTGGTGATAGGATAAAACAGGGGTGGAATTTTCACTTTCAAAAAATACTATAACTACGCCACTCACCTCACATATAAAAGGCTACCACTTGCAATTCTCCCCAAAAATAAAAAACTAATTTATCTGAGAATAAGTTCCAAAAAAAACATCTATAATTAGCTAATATATTCATTAAATCCTAAATTTGGGCATAAATCCAACCATATATGGAAATTGGAGCAAACCAAAAGGAGATACCTAAAGAAGACGTAATGGCCATCAATTAGAATTTTTATATTTTTCACAAACCCATCAATTATTATTATTACATGATGATATAATAACATAATTATATTCCATTTTATGGTAATTTTTTTATTATTGTCATGACCTACACCCACACAAACTTCAATCAAATGGGTTACAAAATCATTATTCATGTATATGGCTGACTACGACATCATGATACGATGTAATTCATTTATTCCATTACCATAAGCAATGATTGGTTATAATGATTGATATAAATTTTATATGCTATATTTATGACATAATTACACCTCTAGATAAATTATATCATATATACACTTTTTATATTCATTTTAATGGTATTTGATAACATCGCGTGTGTGTATGGAAGACTATCCCCTCACGAAGAGACGTGATTTGTTTTTTCACTAACATGTTCCATGTAGGTAAATAAGGGAAAATATATTTAATATATGTTATATAAATGAAATAGTAATTATATTAAGGGAATATTTATCATTATTTAATTATTATATATTAATTTTTTCATTCCTTTTCACTCATTGAAAATGTTAAAACGCTGTTCGTAGACGTGAGGAATATCACATACTCGAAGCGATGCAATTATTTTTTTCACCAAAACATGACAAGAATGCTATATGTAAGTGTGTATGATATAATAATATGGTTTTTATTATATAATTATCAGTATGTTAAAATAAAATAATACTTACCTTCTTCCGATAATGATCATCTTAAAATAGAAATGTTACTCATGCATATGTATGACATACCATATCTATGATCACAATTCTAGTTAATTTTATGTATTCATATTTAATGATTTGATAAAAATGTATAATTTTTTTATATATTTTATAATTAATAATTATTTTTAATCTAGATATGTTTTAATAATGACCTCTTTGACCAATGACAACCTATCAGTGTTGTTTTTAACTCATTGAAAAAAATGGTCAAAACTTATGACTTAAACATAAATGATTAAATAATTGTATATAAATTATTAATAAGGGAAGAAAATTTAAAAATAAACTCGAAAATGGTTCAAAATAAATTATGTAACTAACATTATTCTATTATTCATGATGATAAAGAAAAATCTGTTGAATCTTACTCAATGTAATGGACTTCATCTCCATCTCTATTTATTGATTCATATATTGATTTAATACACCAATATTCTGTTATGAGGTGTATAAAAATGTTATTTTATTTTTTATATCATGAATTTATTTATTATCATGGTATTTAATTTTTCTTAATACTTGGGATTATGATTGACGTTATTCCCAAAACATATGGGTTTTTTACCTAAAAAAATAATATCTTATTGTTTTACCATCAAAATCACTTTTCCTTCCAATTATAGGTCTTTTAAATTGATTTTATGAATGTTTTCATATCTACATAAAAGATTTATAATTTAGATTTTATAATTTATTTTCAATTTTTTTAAAATAATATTCATTACATGTTTAATATAGAATTTTTTTTCTCACAAAAAAAATGAATTCTAATATACACGAGCACAATGGTTTTTCAATCATCAGGACAATTATTTGAATCCTAGATTCCTTTGGAATCATTCAAGTTTTCCTATAATGAAAAATATTTTATCCATTAATTTATAATGTTTGGTAGTTGAAATTGGTTTTTAATATAAAATTATACATTGATAACTAAAATTGATTTTCTAATGAATATGGAATTTTGATATACAATGTGAATTATTAGTGAGTTTTAAGGATTTTTCACATGTTTTATGATGGAAAAGTGAAAGAATAAATTTGTTTTATTAATGATATTTTTCTTGATATTTATATTATGGTGTGACCATGATATCACATGGTGAGTCTATTATAGCTAACATGATGGGCGGCATTGATAGAACAAGGTAATCATGTTACAGCTTATACGTTGGGGTGGTATAGATAGAATTGGGTGAGAATAGAATAACATAAACAATGGGTGCTCCAAAATATCAATCCAATTTATTGGGTAATATTAATTATATTAATTTTAATGAAGGATGAATTTACAATAGGGGTGTATTTAATATTTATATGGGATACAGTTACCTCGAACATGGGTTTAAAATAGACAATGAATGTGATGATATAAGTTGCTGAGAAGGGGTTTTAGTTATTTTTATTGGTTTTAATTATTATTTTTTTTGAAAATGGGTTTTTGTGTTTTTCATTAAAATTTATTTTATTTAATATTCTCCAAAAACATTGAAGATAAAGGTAAATGATATATGCGATTCCATTTTTTCCTAGGGCTAATGGTTTTACTTCTTTGTGTATCCCTGAATAATATTATTATTCTTATCCCATGTTTTTAAATGTTTTTCATAAGATTTAAGGATTTTTAACGGAAATTAAGAACTCTATTTGAATGTTGTGAATATTTTCCATGAAAATAAATCATGATTTATTTAATAAAATTAATATCATGGGAAAATAGATTCTAATTAGAATTTTTTGCCT
Organism: Viscum album; assembly: GCA_963277665.1. Lineage (NCBI taxonomy): Eukaryota > Viridiplantae > Streptophyta > Magnoliopsida > Santalales > Viscaceae > Viscum > Viscum album. The sequence continues at coordinate 162,960,021 of OY728147.1, forward strand.
TGTATTATATGGTTTTTTAAAATATAGGTTATGGCCTAATTCTCTAAAACTATAAACCAAAAAGTATCATAAAATTATCTAAAATTATTTCTTCATATAAAATTCAATATTATTTAATTTTTAAGGGTGGGTACTTATAGTTGGTATCACCGGAAATGGTTCAAATAAATTTAGAGGTTTATATAATTTTAATAATAATCCACTGAAATAGTTTACCATATGGTTAAGTTTAAATGATATATTATTTAAATATTAACATTTTTCATAATCTGAAATACTTTTTTTCAACAAGGATTTCTATTGAAGATATAGGGAAGAAATTTTTGGAAGGCACCAAGAAGAAAATATCCTTCAAAATAAGCATCTTGATATTGTTTGACATAGAACAGAATAGTTTATTCCTGTGATTGATTAGTTGAAATAGAATATAAGTATTGGTGGTTTCTTTTTGAAGGTGAATATGTTTGATGGTGGAATCTAGTTCAGAATACCATATAAATAGATAATTTAGATTAGACAGAATGGGAAACATTCTGGCTTATATTCCTTGATGAATTTTTCTTAAGGTAGTTTCTCTTCATATAGAAAAAAAATTTCTATAATTAATGAATAAAGAAGTAGATTTATTAGCGGGGTAAGTGAAAAATTTCACTAGATTTTCCAGGTATGTGAAAAATTTTAATAAGAGAACTCATACAAAAATTAATCGATTTTACATATGGATGAAACCATATTTATGATAAGTATTGGTTTTATAAGAATTCAAAATTTATGAGAATGTTGAGATGTCATTTCCTTACACGTATTATCCATAAAATGAAAAGAGTATGAAAAGGAAAAGGTGAAAGTAAATGGGGAAGAAAACATTTATAAAGAAAGGATATAAGAAACCAAATTCTCCCAAGTGTTGGAAAATAAATTTCATGTTATGTTTTTATCCATCAAGGAAGTGTTTCTTGTGTGGTAATTTTGTCCACAATGCTCGTAATTATTAAGAAATGTATTCTAAAGCACCAAAAAATGATGTAACCAAAAGCCATCAAATGTTGATGTATTATACTTTCAATGATTTGGTTCATTATTCTCATTCATTTCCAATGTTATTAGTAGAGGATGGAAATCATCATTATTGGAAATAGAACAGTGTAGAAAATTTATTTTCTACTACTATAGATGTTGTTGGGCTATCAAATGAAGTGGTTATAAGTTTGTTACTTGATAAATAAAATTATTACAACACACTTTTGGACTCACGATCATCAAATTATTTCATTTTAGTTAAATATATGGTTAAATTTGAAATATCACCTTATGAAATTATGATATAACTATTGGTGAAAACTATAGGTAGAAATATTAAAGAAACCAAGATTCATATGAAAAATTATATTGTTATCATTGGTATGGTATTTCGTAAAAATAATTTTAAATTGTACATAGTGTATTTTGAAATAATTATTGGTTTGAATTAAATTTTAGTTTATCTTGTTAATATAAATTTCAATGATAATAAAGTTGTGTTCAATGAGTTCATGCATTTTATGACTTACCATGAAGATATGAAATTTATTATAGGTGGAAGTTAAAGATAACAAGATCATGTTATTAAAAATAATCAAAATTTTCAAATTAGTGATATTCTAGAAGTAAATTAATATGTGGATATACTCAATAATGAAATTCTAAGTGTTATTCTTGACCAGGAGGTTGATTTTACTGTTGAAATAGTATATTATGCTAAGCTTATTTATAAATACCCTTATATAATGGATCAAATTTTAATTTCATAATTTAAAAATAATTGAAAGAGTTATTGTATAAACATTTCATTTGTCCAAACACATCACCATATGGTGTACATATATTCATTGTTAAAAATTTCATTTCAATTAAAATTTTCATTGATTTTAGATCCTTGTATAACATCACTGATAAGAACATATATCATTTCCCTTATATCGATGATTTTTTATGTGCTCCAGTGATCATGGTATATTTTAATGGTTGACCTATGGTCGGGGTTCTATTAGTTGAAAGGGAAGGAATAATAAATTCTAAAGACGGAATATTAGACATGATATAGGTGCTGTGAATTTTTATTTAATCCATTTAGGATGTATAATCCACTTATTTTATTTATTGACATTATGAATATAATTTTTCATGAGTTCTTGAACAAGTTTTCTTTGTATTTTTTTAGTAAATATTAGTATATTCAAATGTCCATAGAAACATGATAGACACCTATTTGTTGTTTTTAAAATCTTAAATGTGAAGAAAAAGTATGAGAAATTTATGTTTGAGTTTCAGTTTCAAAAAATATCTTTCCTTGGAAATATTGTTTTGAAATATTGAATATCTATTTACCATAAATTTTTATTATGAATGGAAAAACCCACAAATATAAAACATATTATTAATTTTCTTGTATTAATATGTTACAATATTGGGTTTGTTGAATAATTTTCTCGATTTTATATCCCACTAAGTTAACTCGAAAAGGAGTTAAATTTATCTAGATAAAAGAATATTATGATTGTTTATATTAATTTAAATTAAAATTAGTTAATTCCCTAGTTGGACCTGTCATCTATATGGTGTATTTTTATTCTAAAGTAATTATTGATTAAAAAAATTTGGTTTTGTACTAATAGGGAATGATTAGGTAATTTCTTAGGCTTCATGTTTTTTGAAACCTCCTAAGTTAAATTACCCTATATATCATTGGGAATCACTTAAATTTTTTAATTTAAAAATTTCGAGGCATCATATGTATAGAGTAGAGTGTAAAATATATACTAATAAGAATATATTTATGTATATATTCACCAAGATATAATTGAACATGACCAAGAGAAAGTTTCCAGAACTAATAAGGGATTCTAATTTCAAGATTTATTAACATCCATGAAAACAAAAAAATGGTCTATTCATTGAGTAAAAAATGTAATTCCACATTTACCATATAACAATTATAACATAACCATTGGTTTATGATTTTCGGAATGTTTTCCTAGATGTTTTAGATTCATGGACATCCTCTTTTTTGTTTTAGGTTTCGATGATGTATATTTAATAAGAAATAATTAAGAAATATGAAACGAAGGATTAATCCTTATAGGAAAAGATATTATTTTTAATAAGGGTAGGTTAACTTATTTTAATAGTTATAAAGAATTTGACTTTATTTTTGGAAAATGAATATGTGTTCCTTGTTTTTCCCATTTTAGGAAATAGTTATTTATTAAATATTATAGGACTTTATTTTCCATTAATTCAGGAAAGACTAAGATGTACCATGAACATTGGGCGTATTACTGGTGGGATGGAATGAGAATTGATATTATAACATTTTCAAGAAGTTTTTACTTGTCAACTAGTTAAAAATTAAAAATTAATAAAGTTTATGCTTTAAATTTTTCCAATTATAGAGTGGAGATGGTAGAATATATAATTTTCGTTTTCAGATATCAATGGGCACCATGAGGTATAATTATAATTTGTGTTATAATTGATCGATTAAAAAACTCATCAAAATTTATTCCAATAAAAAATACAATGTGTTTATATTAGCTTTATTGAAATTATTTAATGGATATATTTAGGTCACATGGAGTGACTCTCTATATTTCCTCATACTTTTATCTCAAGTTCACATCTATTTTTTTGAAATGATTTCAGAAGTCATTGGGTTTTGAATTAAATTTCAAAAAAAAAATTCAACATCATTATAATAGAGAGTATAAGTGGACGATTCAAAACATAGAATATATGATTAATTTTTGTTCAATGGATTACTAAGTATTTTTGGGAAAATCATTATTATTTTGATGATTTTTCTTATAATAACATTTATTATTCCACTATAAAGGTGGAACCATTTGAGGAATTATATGAAAATCATTATTAGACACATGTATTTTGGAATGAAGTAGGATAAATTATATTTATGGGAAAAATTTTATGGATAAAAAGGATCTATTGATTCAGTGACATGTGAGAACAACTCAAAAATAACAGAAAGGTTGTGTGGATAACCAGAGGAAAAATCCTTCTTTTGAGGTTGGTGATCATGTATTTCTTAACATTTATCCATGGTAAAGCATGTTCCATTTGGATAAGAATTGGATTTTATGTCCTTAGTTCATCAGACCATATAAAATACTGGTGAATGTTGAATCTGTTTCCTACTAAGTATCCATACCTTCCTGTTTATCTCAATTAGACTACATATTCCATGTTTCATTGTTAACGAAATTATGCCAGAATCAATATATTTTTTGATCCTAAATGTTGTTCATTTGGAGGATAATTTTTATTATAATGAAAAAACTATTCAGTTTCTTGAACACAGATAAAATGTATTTCTAAATATGTTGATTCATCATGTTCAGGTTTTTTTGGAAAAAAGTTTTGGATGATGCATCATAGGAATCTGAAAATGCTATCAGGAAAAGATAACCATGATTTTTTGTCAATGGATAAAATTATTAGGAAACAATTTATAAAATAGTGGAAGGATGAAAAAACCTAGTTAATGATATAATAAATCATTTTCATATTTACTAAAAGGAAATAAATTGTTATATTATTTATAAAATATTTTGTAACTTTTAAAGCAAAACGCAAATAGTTTAACTAAATTATTTTTTAATAAAGTTTCATTTAAAGGATTAATTTCTATATTTTAGTTTTTGAATTTGTTAAAATAAATATTATTTTTGAAATAATCAAATAAAGATTTACTTTGGGTAAAATATAATGGATATATCAAATTATATTAATTTTTCTCTAAATAGTGAAAAATACAATTTTTTTATAAAAATTCGTTTATTTTCTAATAAATTAAGTAATATAAGAGGTAAATATTATATAATATTATTAAATGTAATATAATTATTATTTAGGTTATATTAAATATAATTAGTTTATTATGAATAATCATTATATGTATTTAGTATAAGTTTGTTTTTGGGTATAAAATTTGTTTTTAAAAAACATTTCTAAAATGACTAGTGTTGCGCCATTTTTATTAACTAATTAATAAATATCTATGAGTCATTTAAATAAATAATATATAATATATATAATTAAAAATTCATTTAGTTTTATACAATTAATTTTTTAGTCATGTAGTTAATATAGAATCATCATTTTATAAAAAAAATACTCTTAAAACCCCATTGTCTCACAAAATCTGTTGGATTATTTTTAAATATATTTTTTACACATATTTAATTTTAATTTTGAAAAATAGATTCCATATTATGAGTCCTCGATATTAATTAATTATAATAATTCTTTTTTTTTTGCTAATTTATTAGTGAAAAAATAATAATTACAACGATTAAGCTGAACATGAGTTTACTTAGAGGTTAAACATAAAAAAACGGGTAAAATGATATAGAAACTTGCAAAAACCCCATTTTATTTCCATATTTGGAACATATAATTTGTAGTTTATATTTATTAACATTTTTGGTAATGGGTATCATGAAATAAACATGGTGTAATTCACTCTTTAAAATAAATTACAAGCGTTAAAGTCACCTCACTTATAAAGGTCGTACAACTATCTTCTTTTATTCACACATTAAAATATACTTGGTTCAGAAAATAACTGAAAAATGACTTATATATTTCAAAAATATCATACTAGAATCATCACATAATTATGAATGAAACCAGCTATGTCATTTGGTTCAAACCAAAAAGAGATACCCAATGAAAAGGTAACGTTTATCAATGAGTTTTTTATATTTTATTTCTCAACCACTTCAATTCTATTTATTCCATGTTGATATAGTACCCAAATAATATAAAAAATATCAATATGTTTTTATGTCAATTTTATTAACTAAAATCACAAAAACATCTATAAAATGGTTCAAAAAATAATCATTCGTGTATATGACTGACTTCTACCTGATGTCGTTAATTTTTCAATTAACAAATCTCACAGTTGCGTATAATGATGGATATAAATTTTATATTTTATATATATAACATAATAATACATTTTTAGTTATTATATCATATTTACCACGTATATCTTAAATTCATTATGGGATATGATAATGTAGCACGTGTGTACGGAGGACTTTCACCTCACTAACTGATGTGGTTCATTTCCCCCTAACGCATTACATGGATGGTAATAAGTGTAAAAATAAAGAATATATGTGATATGAATGAATTATTTATGATATTAATGACATATTTATCATTATTTATTTATAATATATCATTCCATTTTTAATGTTTTACTCTTTGAAAAAGAGATAAAGTTGTTTGCAGACGCATGGAATACCGCCTCCTCAAAGTGATGCAATTCATTTTTTCACCACCACTACCCAATAATGACCTATATATATAAGATTTAATAATATGGTAATTTTTTTTATAATTATCATTATTGAAAGATAAAACATTATATCACCTGTTAATAATGAATTTTGAAAAATTGAAATGTTACCCATGTGTACGTATGACCTACCATCTACACGATCATAACATTAGTCAATTTTTCATAACCATATTAAATTATCTCATTAATAATTAGAAATGATGTATAAATTTAATTATAATTTCTGGATTATAATTCACGATATTTTTAAATAATAACCTATTTGACCATATTCAACACAGTAGATTTATTTTTTATACATAAACTGAATATAGTCAAAACATCGAACATAAACATAAATGATTAAGTAATTATATATAAATTTTTAATAATATTATTAAAATAAATAATAGTCATTTAAAATGTTCTCAATAATGTACATAATTTACAAAATTTTATCATTTAGGATAATAATGGCACACATGATGAATCTGACACACGGTAAAGAACTTTGTCTAAATATTCAGTCGTTAATGAATATCATGATTTTATAAACCATTATACTTTTAAAAAGTTTATATGATATTCATAATTTTCATACTGAATTTATATATATAAACTTTTTAAACATTTGAACATTTTCAATTTAAAACCCTACTTTCTCTTTTCCTCTATGGGATTAATTTTTAATTTAATACTTCCCCTTATGTGTTATGAAATTGGAAAATTGATTCCATAGTTGGAATAATAATAATTTATATTACTGTTTAAGTTAAAATTAAATTTTTATCATATTAATTAGTGAAAGAAATTTAAACTTAATTTACATGATTATGTTAAATATGATTTATTTCTCATTACCTTCCATTGTATGAAAAATAATTATACACAAACATTGGATTATTAATTAATAAATTATATTTCAGTTTTTCAATTAGTAATTATAAATTATATAAAAAACATTTTATTTATTCTTAATGGGTAAATTTCCTGGGAAAATATAAAGATACAATTATTCATGGGGAAAACTAAAATGGTAAAATTAAGTAAACTTAAAGAATATTGAATAAAGTGGTAAACAAAATTAGAGGTGTTTCTTGAAAAAATAATCCCTACTATATATTATTATTCAATTTTTAAGCCACGTGATCTAAGGAAGACCTATCAATAGTGAATACATTTGGGTATTTACAAGAAAGACACTCATCAATTAGAATATGGAACTAACTCCTCTCACTTATTGTAATGTCCGAAATTTTTTGTATATTTATTTAAATTGTATGGAATTATTTCGAGACCACGAATATAACGGCGCAAGATTCTGTGGTCCGGAGTGCCCGAAATGATCCATCGATGTTTTCTTAAGGATTAATTAGAGATCGTAAGTAGTTTTCCTATAAACGAGTAATAACTCTTAAATGGTTACATGGATCAGAAATTTGAGGGCACCGTTGTGCTCAGGATAGTGGGTTTACCCTAAAGCACAACTTATGTTTAGTCGGCGCATGCATCTAGTATGAAAAATAGAAAATGTCATAACATTAAATAAAATTATTAAATAATGTTATTTTATTTTTCAAATGCATAAAACTCACAAATGGTAACTCAGATTAAAAATCGGAGACAACCGCTGAACTTGTGAGGGTATGCTTTCTTTAGGAAGATACTAAAATTGGAAAGCGTGGGTAACTAGTGATTGTTAGTTTTTGGCTATAAATAAAATAATTAAATACCAATTATGTTATTGTGAATTCCATAACTACTAAAAATTAACTCAAATTGGAAATACAAGAGTATTGTTGGGTTTTTTAGGGCCTGTTTCACTTAGGCAGAACCTAACCTTGACCGACATGGGTTGAGGGTAATTGTTAATAATGTTATGATCTTTTTTTAAGGTATGTTCAGTAAACACATGAGTGAAATTTTCTAACTTTTGAACAGGTGCATGTAATAATAATCCTATAACACCATTGAATTTTCAAGGCCGGTATTCACTTAAGGGAGACTTCAATTTGACCACAAAAAGGTCTGGATAAAAAGTTATGTTTTGGGAATTTTTAAAAGAAATAAATAAAATAAATTTGTTATTTAATTGTCATTCCTTTCCCCTTATGGACAAGTGGTAATGTGAAATTGTTAATGTGTCAAGCCAGTAAATGACTTGACCATTCCATTCTATGTAACTGCATTATTGAGGAATTAGGAAGGTTCCGAATTAATGGGCCGCCATTAATCAAGAAAAACGTCACAAACCCTCCCCCTCTCCTGTTTATATAAAGCATGGGACAGGTGTCGGCCCTACATCACCAAACAACAAAGTGCTGACAAAGTGCAGTGATGGAAAACCCTTGGTGGACATAGCTGGTACCCGTGGGAGGGGACAAGTGACCCGGATACCCCGAACTAGAGATTGATGAATGAGTGAAGTCGTTGTAGGCTAGTTCTATAGGACGATAAACAATGACCCGCTTCCACAAACGCGTGATCACCATCGGTCTTGAGGTAGGGGTTTTATTTATGTTTGAATTTACTTTATTGATTCCTCATATCATAAATTCATGATGATGATGGCCAAATGAAAATGGCCATCATTCCACACATAAACCTTTCTCCTCTTTCATTTTATTCTTTGCAAGTTCATTGTGCATTCTTCAATGCCTAATATTTATTTATGCAAGAAAAATGGAGTTTGTTAAGCGCAATACTTGGTCATGGAGCCCTCGGTGAAATGATTGCAAATTTGCGAGCATTTAATTTTTCGAGATTGGAATGAAGCCGCAGTGGGTCGCGGAAGAAGGTGTTGGTCGTCACCTGGCCGACCACGAGGAATGAAGGGCGGTGTGCATCCGTGATTCCAGTTGATGAGGAGGTTGTGGTCCATCATCCGCGGAGGGGCAAGGTGGGGGTCAGACACCAGTTGGCCGCCAGACTGAGTGGCGGCGCACGTCTGCACCATCGGCAGATAAGTGGGTTGCGGCCGATTAGCTGCGGCGGAGGCCAAAGGGCGGCCGACATCAGGCCGGCCATGGTGGTGCAGGGAACCGTCACCATGCCGCTAGGAAGAAGTCCGACCGACGTTCCGACTGGCCTTGCCAGACCGGGCAGGACCCCACTGGCAGGTCATGTGCGCCACCCAGTTGAACGGTCCTATAGACTATTCAGGAAAACCGGAAGGGGGATTCTCCCTCTTCAGTGACATCTCGGGTGGACCACATGTCTTGAACACCGCACTACAACGGGCCTTGCCCAGTGGGCCGCACCAGAGTGGGTCGCACCCAGCGTGCTGCCCGGCAGCGGGCCGCGCCCAGTGTTGGCCAGACCACACCCAGCGGGCCAGGCCGGGCTTCCACCTATGTGTGTCACGCCATACCATGTCCTAGAAGGATGGTCTTGCCAAGGCCTAGGCCATACGAGCTGGACCTGGGTCGGGCCAGGTCGGGCCGTGTCGTTCTGACTGTGTCAGAATGGACATGGGCCCATCCAGACCTAATTTCTTGTTTTTCATCGTAACTTGAGAACTGGGCATTTGTTTGACAAACCGTCTGAGGAATTGGAATCCTTGGATCAAGAATGTTCATTTGGTATAGTCCACATGAGTTTTGGAGAATGATGGAGTATGGATGAGTTGGATCAAACCCTGAATCCAGCTGGGCCCTCAAAGCGGTAACACAAATAACTTAAATACCGGGCGTCCTTATTGACGTGCCTTCTGTTGCATCGGAACCCATATGAAATGAAGGACCTTTTGGATAGTTATTTTTAGGTATTTGGAGAGATTGATCCATTACCGATGGCTTGAGGAGCAGTTCTCCCAAGCGCGATATGTACGGAACCCTGCGACTGGCTCAGACTTGATGTGTACTGACCATTCGACTCGGAATGACTCGACAGGCACTATGGAGAGCACCTCCATGTGATGTGGGAGACCCACAGTGGGGAGAACCTCTGTGTGATACAAAAAAAACCCATGGTAGTCAACAAGATGAGTACCTCAACATGCCACGAGGGGGAGCACCTTTGTCTAACGCGGCAGACTATGGTGGGGAGCACCTCGGCGTGGCACGGGAGACACATGGTACTTGACAGGATGAGTACCTCAACAGTCCCAAGATAGTGGTAAGGGCCTCTTTGTGATGCAGCAAGACCACTGTACTCGATAGAGGAGGATATATCCAGTATCTGAGATGTTCAACATTGTGACTGGGGATGTTACTTGTTAGTACCCCTAGAATAAATCCTAGTGTGATCTGCCTTCACCTGGTTATTGTGATTGAGGTTATGCTATGTGTTAATTTACATGTATGGTAATCTACCTTCGTGGTATTACCTATTTGGTATTCTTCCCTCCTGTGTGAGGTGGGTATTTTCTGATAACTTAGGTATATGTATGGGCAAATATCTAACTAGGGTTGACAGTTGTTTTTATGTTTTGTGGGTTTTCCTTTGTAGATTTGATAGAACATTGTGGGTCTCAAGTTCCCTAATGAGTATTGTTATATTCACCCCTGCACAGGATACGCATGCACCATGTTGTGTCTAGTGGAGATGACAGATAGCGTTGACTAAGGATGAGGGTAACTAAACTAGAGACTACATAGTGGTGGACCTATGATGAGGTGATCCGCATAGACGATCATTCAAGAGATGTGCCTACATTTTTGGTATGATTCTTGGTAGGTGTTTAAAGGATCTGTACTCTATTTTACTTGTACTTCCCTGTTTTTCATGTACTTTCCAGTTGGGCTTGTATTAGGACCCCTTTACTTTCTGTATGCACCCTATTTACTATATAGTTTACATAGTGCTTTTATCTGGCTAGGCGATTGTTTTGTGTGAGTATACAATTTATAAAGGCAACACCTTCCCATTTTAGGGAATACAACTTTCAGTTCTTGTCGCTAGCCCCTAGCATATGGATGGCTGGTTTGGGGTAGTCAGGACACATGCTCCATGTGTTAGGTCGTGACACTTATTCACACCAGTCAAGAAATATTTTTCCTTTAATACCAACCAAAAAAAATTAAAGAAAACCTACCATCATCTTTGAAGGCTTAGTTTTGTCATAATGACAAATTTTATGGATTTAGTTCAAACATAATGAGGATACCCTATAGAGAAATGATGTTCATTAACAAGAGTTTCCATTTTTTCATTCTCAGCCTGCATAAATTATTTTCAAACCATGATGGTATGATAAAATGAGTAAAATAAATATAATTAAATTTATCTATGTTATTTTTACAACCTAAAACATGCACACTTCTATTCAATAGGCTACATAATCTTTATTCGAATGTACGACATACTACCACCTTGAGAACAGGTGTTGTTCTTTTTTTCATTACTGATTTTCATGGAATGGTATGATGATGAATCTAATTTATATATATGATACTAATAACATAATTTTATATTTTGAGTCACTTTATAATATTTATATTTTCACCAACAATTCTATAGATGATACTATAAAATCACTCATATGTAATACATAATACTACCTCACGAAGCGATGTGACTTTACTTTTACTAATTCTTGACATGGAAGGTGGTAAATATAAATTTAATTATTATATGAGATATTAATGAAATGATTATTATTATATTAATTCAAATTAATAATTGTTATGGTAAATATATATCATGTTATTTCTTTCCTTTAGATTAATGTAATGATGATAACATCGCTCAAGTAAGTGTGGACTACTGCCTTTGTGAAGCGATATAACACTCTTTTCATAACAAAATATAATATCCAAATCATTTCGAGAGATGTATCAAGTGATTTTATTGTTACTATATTTCCTTTATTTTGTTATATCTTTTTGGGGTTTTATTTTTGTGTGTTTTAGTGAAATTAGATAGCTTTATAAGTAAGAGGGGCAGTACATGGTTGGCACAAAGTTTTCCCAAACAGTCTGCCCATCCCAGAAAATCAATTAAACCGAAGAGAGGGGATTCACATAGTTTGAGAACTTTTTTCTCACCGTTTTCCATATTAGGATTAATAGTGAACCCCCAACCCCCTCCATAAGAGGTTCATGATTATAGTTCATGATTTGGAAAAGCGTGCACCCATGCCCAAGAAACCATTCGTGAATGTTTAATTAATCATAATTTTTTTTTTGATATACCGAAACCCCATAAATCCCAATAACTTGACCATATTCGAACCTAAATGAATTATATCATTTTTACGCTCTTTAATGGATTTAATAATCTTATAACATCCATTATATGTAAATTGATGCCTAGGTTGAATATTTTCACCTCTCCTAGTAAGTGACTGTCATCTCGTATGGTTTCCTTCAAATATCACATCTTTTTCCTAACCTCTAAAGGCATATTTTCATCATTGTATTGTGGATATTGATATAGGTTTTGTAGATCTAATCCTTTTTATATTGTATCGTGGTTCTGGATCTAGATCTCATTCTTCATTTTTATATTCAATGTTCTACCTCAATTGGGTATTTATATTAGTGATAATCCATAAAAACTATTGAGGTAGATAGACTAATTTAATATCTAATTGTATTGATTTAAAATTATGTGTATTTTTTGAGATTTCAACTATCATGTTTTTCAATTGAATCTTGATTTAAATAAATTAATTGATAAATTAATTTATGGAATGATGGAAATTGATTAATTTATTGGTGTATTAATTAATTTAATTTTGGGATTCTGTAATTGGATTAATTAATTGGTGAATTAATTAATGGGATATTGGGATTTAGTAATTGGATTATGTAATTGAAAATTATGTTAATGGGGTTTTCTTATTGTGGAATGGATTAGAAATTTGGATTATGCCACCCGTAAATTAAGGTGATTATGAATTTACTAAAAATGGAATTAAGAAATGGATCACTTGACCATTAATGGATTAATGGGTTATATGGTTAAATTTTTATAATTAGTATAATTTCAATATAGTTATATATTTTTTTATGGGTTACATTATGATGGTGCCATTATGTGAATTGTGGGATGATGTATTAATATTAATTATTATTTATTCATGTGATATCTTTGAATTGTTTTATTGGTAGATAAAAATGTTTGGGACACAGACTGATGCTTCAAAATCCCATAGTGATAAATTGATAAACATATATGGGACATGTACTGATACTTCCAAATCCAAATGTGAAAAAAAATTTAAATGATTATTGTGCTCGGACTATAGATTCAAAATCCCATAGTGGTAAATTAGGGTGGGACAGAAACTCTTGTTTCAAAATCACACCTATTTTATTGATTTGATAAATGAATTGTGGGTAATGGAATAATGGTTTAAATAACCATAGGTTATTATGCATAAGGATTTAGACCCAAAATTTTTCCATCAGAATATGGTACCAATTTTCTATAATATGAATTGAAATTAAATGATAATTTATATCATTTCTACTGAGATATTCAGTATCCTTTGGGGAAAGTTTAGACCAGGGAATGGATGAAGTAGGTATTATGTTTTGGATGTCCTCAGGAATCTGGGGGGTTTATGTGATTACATAAAGTATAATTGAATATGTGTCACCATTTTACAATATGTATTATTTTTTATTATTTATAAAACCACATACAATTTTATTTATTATAACTACTTTTAGACACCATTGGTGGTGGACTACTGAGTTTTACTCACACCTTACTTGAGCTTCTAGATTGATACCCAATTAGAATTCATGATTGTAGATCATGATAATGAAAAGAGTACTATGTTAGATGGATAATTTGGGATGGATCCTATATGGGGGATCCGGATGTGATTCAATACCCATTTGGTTGTTTTTAGTGTCTTTATATATTTCTGGTTTTTCATATTGACACATGACATGTATTTTTAATGTCATCTCTATTGTTTAGTTTGGATATTATATTTTTAGTTTTTATTGTCATGTGATACTAGTTTTGTTATTAGTTATATATTTTTGTTATTCTGGTTTCTTCTCCCTATTGTTCTACTTTAATAAAGATATAATTTTATAACCATGATCAATAGTAAACCCTCACTACTTGTCAACAACATTTGAGAAATGGGATGGCACTCCAGAGGTCATGTGGTCAAACGGTTGGGGGAACAGTGTGTGGAAACTATGTTAGGGCATTACAATTGGGTATTACATAATGTCTTATTTTTATTTTATATTGTATTACTATTAGGGAATTATATATAGGGGAATAGGATGATTTTGTACTTAGTTAAGAGTTCTTGAATGGGAGTAGTTTACCCTTGTACGAAGATTCAATCCATATACCCATGGCAGGATTGTTATTAGTTTTTTTTGTGTTTAATGTTATTTCACCAGAAGTGAGGCAATTTTTGTTTGATGTTATTATTTCAGTTATTTTCTGAGATTTGACATGTGGCCCAGAATGGAATTAGAGTTGACGGTGTATGCATCATTCTAGGAATTTATGATTATTATGTGACATGCACCGTATTTAGGAACACATGTGGAAAATTTTTTTTGGGAAAGCTATTGGTTTTGGAATGTTTTTCCTTCCTTGTGTAATTAATATTAAAATGTTGATTAATATTTATTTTAAGTCGAAATATGATGCAAGATTTGAATAAATTGATTTCCATTGAAAAAAATGAATAATTATAATATTTTTACCCTTGTTAACCATGACATGGATATATGATAGTCAAGGGTAGTGATAATGCCACACTTTTAAACATGTGGTGGGATTTGGGGGGAGTGACATGTAATTGATATATTTGAATCCCTTTAATTGTTAAAATGTTGTGAATATTTCCTAATACATGTGTTTGGAATGTTTGATATTTTCCGCCACAACAAATCTTATTGGGGGGAAAACATGAAGATATTGATGGAAATGATCCTACGTCAATGGAACATGATATACTAGATGTGTTAGGAGAGGAATCCAAAGTATTGTTCCAAGAGAACATTTCTATCTTCATGTGGTTGATGTAAAGATACCAATAGAGGGTTATAAAAAACATGTCATATTTGACATGGGAGTTTTAGATAAAGGAACCTATGATTATTACTAGAGTGGGTGGACCTAAGGTTGACGTGTTCTAGAATAAGTCTGTCCATATGATACATTACCACATGGAGACTCATGCTGATAAGAGAGTCAAAATTTCTGCTTAAATGTTATGTGATCAACAAAAGACTTTGTGGGACATCCATACTAGGAATGGATAATTTGGAAGTATGGAGTTGAAGGACTGTAAAGAGAAGTTATTGGTGCATGGTGTCCCTTAGACACTCAGGAAAGAGATTTCAGATGAGTTTAAGAGGTCAAATCTAGTCAGTATGTCCATAATAGACCATAATAGTCCCATTCACTATTTGTAGTGCTTCATTCCATCATTGGAAAGAGATGATGATACTATGGAAAAGTGGTTTCAAGATGATATTAAATGTGAAATTAAGTCCCACATGAATGTATTTAGGCTGATTATGTTTTCAGATATTGTGAATAAGACTCTCATTTATGAGGGTAACCAAGAGGATGCCTCTGGTGGAGGACATGTGGTTTTAGATGGAGAATCCAGAGGTATGTCTTCCAAAATTATGAAGTGTCACTATGAGACCTCCATCATGGGAAAGAGATGATGATACTATGGAAAAGTGGTATCAAGATGATATAAAATGTGAAATTAAGTCCCACATGAATGTATTTAGGCTGATTATGTTTTCAGATATTGTGAATAAGACTCTCATTTATGAGGGTAACCAAGAGGATGCCTCTGGTGGAGGACAGGTGGTTTTAGATGGAGAATCCAGAGGTATGTCTTCCAAAATTATGAAGTGTCACTATGAGACCTCCATCATGGGATATGGAAATATTAGTGGTTAGGGGAAATGTTCAATTATTAAAAGTCATCCATAAGTGAACTATCTACGTTATGAAAGTGTGGGTCAATTTCGTAGATAGTGTCCCCATCCACCGATTGAGTGTCGAGCATATAGCGGGATGGGAAATATAGAGAGGTTTTTTTGGAACCCATGACAGATGAGTAGTGATGGAAAATCTAGGTAGATCCATACTGTGGAAATTGGATCTTCAATACTATAGCAGTCTAGAAGACTGAGATCAATGGGTCATTGTAATAGAGGAAATAGAAATTGTGCTTTGGGGAAAGAGTTCTCATATCAAAAGGGTGGTGTAGCTCAAGGGACATATACTACATCATAGGGAATAGGGTAAAGATATCTTCATGTCATTATGACTACACTATTGGATATCCATGATAGACCATTAGGGGTTGCAGGTAAGATCCTTATATCTTCTAAGTGTTCTAGTACCAGTTTAAACACCAGTTACTCTCATTGATTTATTTGTTCACAAATTGTGAATGGTTTGAGTCTAATAGTGAAGTTTTTGAGTGGGGTTATGAAAATTGATAAACCATTAAGGGTATGGTCTATATACATATGTTTTTCCCGATGGGTTTTCTCTTGGGGTTGGGGAGTATCGTTTAAGATGTCATATTTTGATCATTGATATGTCAATATTTGACCAAATTTTGTGTATGGACTAGTTAGTAGCATGCCAAGACCAGATTGATTGCTACCAAAGGAGATTGAACATCATGTATTTTAATGGTTAAAATTATGTTCACCGTGGAGTGTGATACATCAACACAGGCTGTGATGGGGTAGTTTATTAGAAACTACATGAGGTCACCATAGGGGTTGTAAGTATTTCGTTGGATGATGGGTGTGTAAAACAAGATTTCCTTACACCCATAGTGGATAGGTTTTAGATGGTGTTTCAAGAAGTCTTAATAAGTCTTCCATGTAAGAGAGGTGTCAGATTTACAATTAATCTCATGCATGGGGTTGAGCTAATTTTTATTACAAAATATAGAATTAAACTTGAAAAACATATAGAGTCAAAGAATCAACTAGATAAGTTGACAGATATGGGGATTATCCATCTGAGTATGTCACATTAGGTTTCCCTAGTTTTTTTCAATGAAGTCTGATAGTACTCTACTCTTATGTGTTGGTTAACATAAGTTAAATCATATGATATTGAGGAATTGGTATCATCTTTCCAATATCAATGATATTTAAGAGATGATAATGAGAGAATTTTTCTCCTCCAAGATTTAATTGAGATTAGGTTATCCTCTATTTAGATTTTGACCTTATCATATATTGATAGTTTCATTCAGAAGTAGGTATAGAATTTATGGGCTCATCATAAAGCCGTTTGGGTTGAAAAACTCACCAGTATTTCTTATGTACTTAATGAAAAAAAATATTCCACCCGTACTTGGATCAGTTTGTGGATGAAATCATAGTGTACTTCAAGACATTTGCTGATCATTACAAATATCTAGGAATCATCTGATGTACATTGAGAGGGGATCATCTATATGCCAAATGATTTAAGTTAAAGCTTTTGATTTATTAGGTATATTTTTTTTGATCACATTATCTCATAGAAAGTTATTTCAATGGACCCATAGAGTGTACATGAAATAGTTTTTTGGAGTAGACCAAATACATTTTTTTTATCCACACTATTCATGGCATAATGGGTTTATATCCATGGTTTATCATGAAATTTTACCATTTTGTAGTAGCAGATTCATGATTGGACAAGAAGGATTTAATGCTTGAATAGTCCATGGAATGTGAGAATTCCTTCTAATAGATGAAGTAGTGCTTTAAAATAACACCAATATTGATCACACCTGAGCCATGTAAGGAATATATTGTTTTTTAGATGTTTATTTTATCGATCATGGAGTATTATTAATGTAGGGAGATACATACTTGGTGTATGGGTCATGGTATTTGAGGCCACATGAATGTTACTACCCAATAATGAACCAAAATTAGCTACAATGGTTTATTCTTTAGAGTATTTCAATAATTATCTGTTTGGTGAAAATTTCACTATGTATGTTGATCACAAGAGCTTAATTTATTTGTTTTCACAACAATTTTTGAGCATATGGATGAAGATATGGGATGATTTTATGATTTAATCTGTCATTGATATTGAATATATTCTCGGGAATTGAAATATTGTTGATGATTCTTCACAAAGAAAAACTCAAAATCTAGATTATTAGGTGTGTAGTATTGAGTGGAAGATGATGAAATTGATGGATGAGATGCATATTGTTTTTCGAGATGTTCAGGTGAAGATGAATATCTTATTAGTTTTAGTATACTCTAAACCTTTGATCTAGATTGGAGATAGTCCATATGAGGAGTTGGAATGTTTTTCCTTGAGGTAAATACGTGAAGGTTGGGAGTCACCTTCTGATTGAACCATATAAGATAATGATGTATTTTATTCGATGAATTGAGTTGATGTTCCAATGAGTACATGGTAAGAGGTAATCATGAATTTTAAGACATGAAGTGGGAGATATATGTAGGTTTAAAAAAATGTATCGTGACATATGAGGATAGTATTGGTGGATATGCATGGAAAAAAGATTTAGCATGGTTTAGGACATGATGAAACACCTACCCATAGGTGAAGACTAAGAATTAATGACCCATTGTTTTACCAATGTCTTTGACCATTTCAAAATGCATGTGGGATGAGGTAACAATAGAATTTCTGGTTACTATACTAGGTATTCCTTTGAAGAATTATTAAATTTGGGTGATTGGAGATCAACTGAAAAAAAAAGAATCACATTTCTTACTGCTGCAAGAGACTTTATCGGTGGATTACTTGGGAGACATGTGTGTTTAAGATATCGTTCATCAACAAGAAGTTACTTAGAGAATTGTATCATACTATGACTCATGATTTACATCACATTTCTAGAATTCCTTATATAAGGTTCTTTGAACACATGATTTTATGAGTACATCTTTTAACCCATAGATAGATGGAAAGGCCAAACATACTACACTAGTTCTTGAGGATATGCTTCAAGCATGTTCCCTCAACATTGGTGGGTCTTGGAAAAAGAACCTAGTTTTTTTATAATTCATCTATTAAAATAGTTTTCAAGCAAAAAAAATATATGGTACAATATGAGGAAATTTATGGTAGTCT
This sequence comes from Viscum album, assembly GCA_963277665.1. Lineage (NCBI taxonomy): Eukaryota > Viridiplantae > Streptophyta > Magnoliopsida > Santalales > Viscaceae > Viscum > Viscum album. The sequence goes on from OY728147.1 coordinate 162,979,396, forward strand.
GTATTGGTCAACTGCTTTTGGATAGAGGTAAGTGAGTAAGTGTTGTTTGGACCATGTCTCGTACAGGAGACATTAGAGCAAGGTCATCTAATTCTAAAATGTATAGATATAGATAAATGACGAAAAAGTCATATGTTGATAGAATTCAATGAACCCCTCAGTTTATAGTGTGGGATTTTGTGTTCCATCAGGTTTCACATAGTGCGGGTCACCACAAGAAACAATGATAGGGAAAGATGTTACCCAAGTTGGATGGACTATTTGATGTTGTTGAGAGAATTGGGAAGGTTCCATATTAATTGCCTCTTTAAAAGAGGTATGGTTTCATAGATTATTTTTCATGTGTCCCAAAATTAGTGGTATCACCTCTACTTATATCATTTTACTGATTTGGATGATGTTGATCTAGAGACTAATGCATTCTTTGATGAGTATCTGGTACATGTGTCAGATTACAATGAAAAATTGACTTGGAGAAAGATTATTATGATATTTTTTGTGTTGCGGAGGCATGACTGTGTTTGGGAGGAAACATGGGATTGATAAGAAGATATGCATGCTCAGTGTCCGAATATAATTGAATAGGAATCATAGATTTTCTTAGGCGAATATCTTGAGGATAAAATGTTATAAGGTGGGGTGATTGTAAGATCATGACCTTTTTTGGATATTTCACACCAATATTTATAGGTTCTATTTATCCTTTTTTTGAGAATATCTTGTTTGGGATTTACCATAAGAGTTTTCAAGTGAAATTGAATAATTGTTGAAGGAAGTGGGGAAATACACTTTTTCCGCATTATTCTCCCAAGCCATGCACCCAAAAAATAAACCTTTCTAACCTAGATAAATGATATTTGAACAGTGTTCACATAGTTTTTCAAAATGAAAACCCTCTTAGGAGTAATTTCTCACCCCATCCCCCTATAAGAGGAACACTATTATGGAATAGGGTTTGAAAACACAAGAACCCCTTTCTATGAAATTATTCATACTATTTTAATTATTCTGGAAAAATGTTTATAAAATCTAGACCCACCTATAATTCACCTGAACTCAACCCTATTCGACTTTGATTATTTATCATTTTATTTGAGGCTCACAGAAGGATTCCAAGACCTTATGACATTTTTTCATGGATAAATGAGTCATGTATTTAGGATATTAACCACTCACAATAAGATATTCTCATCCCATATTCCTTCCTACTGCTCTCAAATCTTTCTGTCATCCTTTGAATGGATATTTTCCTCTTTTTTGGATTGATATAGATCTTGGTATGGTATATCTAATGTATTTAATCACGGTTATTTGTTTTGGTTCAACATCTCATTATTCATTTCATAACTGAACATTCCACTTCAATTGGGGGTTTATGTTGGTGAGAATCTATCATCCATATTTAGTTAGGTGGTATAATTTTAAATCCCAATGTCTAGAATTCAAATTACATGTATTTTTTTATATTTAAATTGGATAATTTCACAATTGAATATTGAATTGAATATATTAGTTGGTTAAATAATTTATAAAAGTGAGGAATTTGATTATGCTTTTTTTGAATTATTAATGGAATATTTGAATTATGGAGTTGAATTAATCAGTTGGTGAATTAATAAATAAGATATTGTTATTGAGGAATTGTATTAATTAATAGATAAATTAATTAATAGGATATTGTGAATTTGGAAATAATTAGAAATTTTGATTGTGTAATTGGTCAATTAATGTGATTTTAAATTAAATGAAAATGGAATAATGAGATAGTAGGCTTGGCCCTTAATATATTAATGTATTATATTTCTAGATGTTTATGTAGGGATAAATGGAAATTTTTTCATATTTTTTCGTGTTTGTTGTGATAAATATTGATGGTACCATGTAGTGAATTATTGGAAAAGAAATTAATATTGATTAACCTTTACTGATGATATATATATTAATTATGTTACTGATTGATAAATGTGTGAGGGAAAATGAATGTTGCATTAAAATTAGATTAATATAAATTCATAAATGTGTTTGGGACATGGGCTGATTCTTCCAAGGGACATAGTGATAAATTGATAAATGAGTGTGGGATAAGGACTACTGCTAAAAAGTACCTTAGTGAAAAATGACTATGGGACAATGACTGATGCTTCAAAGTCTGAATTGTGTGATTGATTTTATAAATGGGTTGCGGGTCATGGTCTACTACCTTAAATTCCCACGGGGTTCTAGCAATCACGATCTAGGACCAAAATATGGAAAATAGACTATGGTACCATTTTACTGTAATATGAATTTAAATGAAATGATAATTGACAACCATTATACAATAATGTGTGATATCCTTTGGGGACAGTTCAGACATTGGTATGAGTCTAAATAGGTAATATGGTTTGGGTGCCGTTGGGAACCAAGGGGTTTAGGTTGCTAAATATAGAACACTTTAATATGTGTAAACAGTTTACTTTATTGCTTTTATTTTATTCTTATAATCAACTATATACATTACTACTCATTGGATAATATTTCAGATATCATTGTTGGTGTCCTACTATGTTTTCCTAACACCCTACTTACGATGCCTCAATAGTACACGAATAGGCCCCATGGTTGTAGGATATGTTAAGAGCAAGAGCGTTATGTTAGATTTCTGATTTGTGAAGGAGCATAGATAAGGGGAAAAAAGTAATTAAGGACCCTATATGAATTTATCATTGATTTTGTTTCATTTTTATATTAACAGCTCACACGTTTTTGACACGACATATCTACTATTTAGCTTGGATATTGTATTTTCTGTTTTGGTTATAATGTGATACTGGTTTTGCAATTGGTTATATATTTTGGTTATTATTATTTATTTACACTGGTGTTCTTCTTTAATAGAGGGTTTCTTGTATCTAGTTGATATACACTAGTCCATTTCTTCTATTCATCAAAATCTGAAATACGGGGAGGCGTGCCTAAGATCATGTGACTGACCGACTCAGGGAACCAGTGTATGGCACCTAGGTCAAAGTTTTACGCCAAACCCCATGGATGATATATATATAAGTATATAATATGGTATTAATTATTTTGTGATCACTCTTGAAAGGTAAAATGATACTGATCTCCTTTCCTTAATGATTGATGAAAAATAGTAAAGGTTACTCCTCGTACACATGACCAACTATCTTTGTGATTGTAACGTATTTCATTTTTCATATACAACATTAATGATAGGTTTTAAAATAATATTTTTTCTATAAAAATTATAATCTTTTCATTATTAAAATTTTGTACATTATAGGACTATATAACATGAACTTCAACATGAATATTAATTAAAAAACTAATGAAAAAGAGGAAATTAACACACACAAAAATTAAAATAAGGACATATTATTAACAAATGGGAAATAAAATGTTATAATAGGATCATATATTATATGATAAGTATGGGTACAGTTTTCTTATGTGTTAATAACATGTTTATAACTACTAAAAATGAGTTTAAATCATTTTAACCAGAATAAAATTTATGGTAATTGATTATTAACTCAATTTCTATTCATTGGATTAATATTCTAATTAATTGATTATGACATTATAAGATTATGCGTATAATGAATTTTTTAACTTATTTTTTATTAAAACTATTTAATTTTTTTTAATATTTATATGCATAATATGTACATTATTAATTCTCACCTTAATTTTATGACCGTTATAAAAGATTATTTCATAATATATATCTAATCGAGATTATTTAATGTTATATTTTTTGTTGAAGGGATGTATTTGTACACTTCCAAATAAATAGTTTTCATTTAATTACACATAGTTATTCATTATATTTTCTAGTAATAGTTTTATTTTTTCAATCTTTGATACTAAATAACATTTTGAAAATGTTTTTAATAAAATCCATCTTCATTTCTCTCTTTGGTCGGAAATAAGTTTTTTTAAAGTGTGTTTTCTAAAAATGTAAAAAACCCATTTTCTTAATTTTTAAAATTATTTATGAATGAAAATTTCATGAATTTTATATCATTAAATTAATTATAATAATCAGAGGTGATTTTTAAAATAATTCTATTTTGAATTTTATTAAAAATATGAAATGAATCTTCTTGTAGTTTTTTCAACAAGGCACTTCGCTAACAATTTTACATTAGAAAAGGAATGTAATTTTTAATCTTATAGAATTTATATAATTAACCATCATCATCAATATCACTTATTTGATGTTTCCTTTTTCATGTTTATAAGGATATTTAATATATTTTTTTAAAGTTATTCACAATGAAAGGGATTTGAAAAATGTTTTCAATATGAAAATGATATTTTCATTATGAATGTTTTTAATGATATTTTAATGGTATTTATATTAATAAACAACAAAAAATTATTATAACTCTAATTGGTATATTTTTATACCGTACTTATTATTCATCTTGACAATTGATGATTATTTCGACCAAGGATAGTATTTATATTCACTTCCTCATTTTTGTTTTATAGTACTTAACATCACTTTAGATATTTCACATTCATGTGATAATTGGTCATTAAATTTTCCATGAATACCCAAATTATTTACCATGAATATAGATATTTTCTAAATTGGATTTCATTTTTTCGAACAGTTTTTACTATGAAAGTTATTAGATTAATTGAGGAAATATTGATAAATTTTTATCCTTCACAAAATTTAGATATTTAATTAAAAGGAAACATTGTCTATGAATAAAATTGATTTATCAGTTTATATAGTATAATATTGAAATGAAATATATGGGTTTGGATGGTCAACTGAACCCCCTTGATGCTTCAATAGTATCATGAGACAAAATTAGTTGGCCCAAAACCCGTTACATTTGTAACCAAGTAGTTTTAAAATATATGGAGGACATATCTTGATAGAAACTATTTTGTGATAGGCATTGACACAAATAATATGGGTGTTTACCCTACATGTTTAACAAAAATTTGGATACATATTGATGGTAAAGATATCATGTTCCTCGGAAACATAACATCCAATAAAAAAGTATTTTATTCATTTAGAATTCAATTATTAATATTCAAGTGATTTTTATTATGATATAATATAGGGTTTCATATAATTCTCATCTTACTGATTAAATGGAATTTTTTCATAATTATTTACCATTCTATATTATTTCGACATTATCATTACAATATATTGATGTTATTTAAATGTCGTGTGTGTTCAGTTATATGCCATTCCATATTGGTTATTCATATTGATTCGTGGTATATTTCATTGTACTTAACCCTTACTAAGAATTTGAAATCACCCATATTTTTTCTCATTTACCTAGGATTCCATGAATAATACTATGTTTGATATGAATGTATATACTCGACGGATTAGTTTTATTCTCCAAAAATGTTGTAAATTTATTATTCAATAATAATAAAATACTCGTGTAGGTATCTAGTTCACCAAGTCTACTAAAGTATTCAATCCTTCGGGATAAGATTCCTTCTATCCTATGGTAATGTAATTTAGTATGAAATCATCTCTAGGTTATTATGTTTAGGGTCTCTATAGTTTTTTTCAAATTAATTTTAGTAGAAACCTTGGGAACTAGATTTATGAAATCATAGATTGCATGCCATAACCCGATGACAAAATTTGAGGATAATTACAGTAGGACATAGTAATGTTTTTTAAGGTATAGATTATGTGGTTTTTCCTATAAATACATCCCAACCCAGATACTATAAGTAGAAATAGATCTATTGTAGTGGTACCTAGAGTAATAAATCTGAAAAGGGTCAGTTTTTATTCTCTTGATCTTTTCTTGGTATACGAGAACAAGCATTACTGCAAACCTATATTAACAATCCTGGTAAATTATTATAAGATTATTCACATATTCACTAAAAATAATTATGATAGATTTTAATAAATAATGAAAATTAATGACCACGATTAAAACCTAGACCAAAGAAGGTCATATGTTTAAATAAAATTGATGGTTTATTTTTGTGATTATATATATAAATAAATTATAGAAGTTTTTCTTCAAATTTTATTTTTTTATAATAATAATGAATTGTGTAGGGATTGTGTTAAATTTTAAAATAAGATATTTCTTCTTTAACATAAGTGTTATGGATAACATCAGGGATCAATGAGTTTATGAATTCTCATAATTTTGATGTCTTTAGAATCCATTTTAAAATGTGTGAAGTAGGAATATAAAAAGATTAAGGATATTTTGGAATAAATTTATGGTAATAAAACCGATTGGTTTAGTATTTTTTTTATTGGAAAAAATATTTTAGGAATAATTTCTATTAATTTTATAGAAATAAAAATTTATGGTATTGATTGTATTTTGGGTTAATATGATCATTAATAATATTTTAATAATATTAAAATAAGATTATTAGACTGTCTGGAAAAATAATCTGTTTTGAAAACCATTATAAAGAGTTTATATAATTGTTAATTTTATATTAAAGATCCCCATAAGATTGTTTTTGTAAATTTAATAGGAATTATATTAATATAGTTTAGAAAATGGAAAACCCACATTCCATGTGAGAACCTATCATTTATAGTATGGTCGTTAGGATTTCACCCATGATCAAAGGAAGAGATGTTTTTAGAGCCTACTATTAGCCTATTTTGAGTCCTTGTTAATATGCAATTATTTTTTGTTAAATGATTTAAAAAATAAATATCAATGTGGAAACAATGATGTTAGTTTTCATGTTTAGAGAATAATTATATTAGATAAAATATGAAAACCATATTGGATTTGGAAAATAATTAGATTCATACAAACAGATTTGTCAATCTTTTATGGATCTGACTATTTTTTGAAAGGGAATTTTAGTGCTCCAAATAATAAAAAATTTATTTTTGGATATTTTTTCATGTGCTACGGGATGAAGTTGAAATTTATCTAAGAACAATAGAGGCAAGAAATTTTTATTTTCAAATATAAACATATGAAAAAAATTCTATTTTCTTATAATCTTAGACAGTAAAATAATTCCACAACATTACAAAAATGATATTGAAATAAAAAAATTATCATATTACTTTCACATTCTATAAATAAAATGGACATTAAAACATCATGGAATTACCGTTTTATAGACCATAATATTACATTTATCATTGATATTTGTGTGATAAATAACCTCAATCATTATCTATAATTATTTATTCTTTTCTTCCATGTACATATCGTCACATTACACTAATGTTATTCTATGTATAAGCCTAGTTATATTTTATTTTATATGACTCTAATTCCTTTTCTCTATAATAATAGGTGGATTTATAAACCTTTATTTGATGTGGGATTTTAGTAGAAGAATTCAAAATATAAAACAATTAATTTCTGAGATCATGTATAACTTGCGAGGTTGATTATATTTAAAGATGTGTAATGTCTCATAATTTTCTGTGTATTATTTTTAAATAATATATGGAATTATTTCATTACCATGTGCAGAGAAATAACAAAATTTGGTGGCCCAGTGAGCCCGAAATGGTGGTTTAAACTTTTTTAAGTTATGTGAGTTGGTGTGTGTGTGTAGTTGTGGCAGTTTCCAAATAGATGACCAGATTACAAATCTGAGCGTACTGTTGCGTCCGGGATGAAAACATAACCTATAAAAAAGCCTAACCATTACTGGAGGTGGTTGAGGGAGATGTAAAATTTAATTTTTTTTTAGTAAAATAAAATAATTTAATTCAATTTTAAAAGATTATTTCATTTAATGTGGAAATGTTTGATGCTACATAATGATTGGGCATCTGTTTCAATAATTAATGACATAAAATAATGACTTTTAAATATCAAAGATGACTCATCAATGTCGCATTATAATGTAATTTTGAAACCCATTACCTCTTTTTAATGGTTTAATCAAATATTGGTCATTGGCAGAAAATTGAGAGAATCCCTAGAGAATTTTTAGAGTATGGGAGAGAACTATCAACAAAGAAAAACATTTAATCAATAGGGTGATTCATTGCACCAATAGAGTTCAAGGATCATAGAAATTATAGAAGCACAATCCCTTCTTCACCAATTTATCCCTTCTCGAGGTAGGGGTTATGTTTTGAATTGTTTCTTCTTGGTTATTTAATTAAATGATGAACATGGATCAACCCAAAAACTGGTTGAACTACACATCCTAATTATTTTGGGAGGGATTATTTCTATCGGGTACATTCCCTGGGATTCTTTTTCCATTTTTGGATGTTTTTTACTTTCCCCATTTTAACCTTCTAACGGGAGCGGATTAACATCATGATGAATGGTGGATAAGTTTTGTTCCTCTTTTGTTGTTTTGTTTTTTTCCTCCATCTTCCCCGAGTTATTCATTTTCTTCTTGAGGATACAAAAAAGAAATCCGTTCAAGCCTATTTCTTGGCACAACGATCCCAAAACAGTGATATGTCATCATTATGACAAAGCGGAGGTGCAGTAGCGACAACAGTGGATGAGTCGACATGGTACGGGAGTTCTCTTTCTTCGAGCGTTCTTCGTGAGGGTGAATCAGAAAGAATTTTTGGGGTCGATTGGAGGTCTAAAACAAATAGAATCATCTTCATTGTGTTGGGGTCAGAAAATCCCTATAGTTTGATAGCGAACAGATAGTCGTATTGGTGAATGGTGCATCCCCCACAGCACAGGATGAAGAACTGTGTTTTCTAGAAAATCCCAAAGAACAAAACATATATTCCAAAGAACATTCCATGTAAGACTGGATTAGTGGTGGGTAGGGTTTTGGTGTGAATGAAGCAATGACACATCACGTCCTTTAATGAACATGGTTTGTGGGTCCTTATACAGGACTCGGTGTGTATCTCGTATGATACAAGGACATGGGGTGGAGTACACAACAGTGTACTCCACTACACAAAAAGACCAGGCTGGCTACATCAGTTACCCTGTGTACCAGTTACACAGGATGACACAGAAGGGTTGAATCAATGTACGGTAACAAAGCCACGTACTTGGAGGGAAACCGAGTTACTGAGACACAGCATATGGTCCATCCTACATGATTTTTTCTTACCTTTTTGCATGACAAGTTCCCTCGAACTCATGTAATTACCTACAGGCGGTACTCAGAGCACGGGACATGGCATGTGACCCCTTCTTCACACTATGTATATCCTGGAACAGGGCTAGATCGTCTTGTCCACCATACCTTGGAAAATTTTTGATTGGGTTTGTTCCCCTTTTTCTTGTTCCCTGAATATCACGTATCGTTTCTATCCACATGAATATGATCCCATTAGACGATCATTCTATGATAGAGTCAGGTATAACTCATAGAGGCCCGGAGTGAGATCCTCTATCCATTCTTGACCTCATGTAGAGTCATGTATCGATGTGTCTAATCAAATATGACATAGATCCTCTTCATAGCATATGAAACCTAATGAGTTTTGGTATCCTCCATGTTCCTGGTAGTGATCATCATTTATGGACCATGATATTTCCTCAATTAAAAGTTTGTTCTCACAGAATTAGTTTATTTATCATTCATGGATTTTCCCAAAAAAATGGTACATCACAGATGAACGTCACCAGAGCTATCTAACTCGTGGAGTGCGTTCTCTCATATGAGTGCTTTGTGGAACCTTCGAACAGAATCCCTTGCGTGGGTATGAGGTCATGTGATTTTTCTCTAGACTACATGTCTAGGTTTAGAGTATATTAGTATGTTCTTATCTTGTTATATGTTATGTAGAAATATACTATGTGCATATAAATATACCTTTACATTTCATATTGCATTGTAGTTTTTGGGTTCCACTACTGAGTATCGTCATACTCACCCATGAACGAACTTTTCCCATATGTGTCATGTATTTTGTAGATGAGAAACCTTTTGACAGAGTAAATGGAGGAGAAAAACCAGAACATGCTTTTAGAGTTCCCTCCAGGCTAAAGTGATTTTACAACTATGAGCATCAGTCCCAGTACCTCCTTCTTCATACAGTCCAGAGTTTATATTTGTAGACTCTTGTTTTTGGTGGGCTTGTATTCTAGCCCCGTTTTACTTTATTTACTTTACTTATGTTGTTCTCATTTGGTTGGGTTTAGTTGTATGCATGCATTTTGTTCCTTAGATGTTTTTTTGTAGCATCTTTTTTGGGCTTATAGATGTGTGCATGTGTACAGGTTCATAGGCAATGCCTCTCATGTTAGTGATATTCCTACTCGGTGTTGGTCACCAGCCCCTATCCTATTGGAGGCGGGCATGGGGAGTCACGACACGGGCCCCACTAGGACAATTCCTAAGTGAGTGGTATCATATGTGGTCGGTTCCACCTTATGACAATCAGTCTATGAGTTTTGGTTTCTGGAAATTGTGTTAAGTGTTTTGAGCTCAGATTTTAGTTTAGAGATTCCAGTGTTGGTGTGGGCGGCTGACGTATTCATACCAAAGAACTCTGATAACCAGCTTTTTAACATGGTACATGAAAACACTAGTTTCGGGGAAGTAAAATTATTGTACCTGAATCATATAATAATGAGTTGTGTTTTCCATGTCCATTGTGTCATCTATCCTGATATACTCATTTAACATGTTACATATTGTTTCCCAACATGATTCCTCTATGACGCATACCCTCTAGGATTCAGAAGCGCGCAATCATAAAGATAACCCCCTTAGTGTTGAGGCTTCGATACATAGACCATTCCCCGAGGCATTACCTCCAGGTGGTTCACCTACTATACCACCACCATTGGCGTAGCCCATGGAACATGAAATACTAACAGATGAGGGGAACAGGCTGAGAACACTCCATGAGTTCTAGAGATAGAGACCCCATATGTTTATAACAGAGGTCAACCATCATGCGGCTAAGGATTGGCTTGAGGCAGCGACACAATTTTTCATTCAAGTGAGGACAAAAGTGGACCAGATGGTTGTCATAGGAGAGAAACTTTTTTAGGGTTCCATAGGACGATGGTGGAGTATGACCACACAGACTCATGATGATGAGTGTATTTTGTGAAATGTGTTAGAATGAATATTTAGGGAGGAGTTATCTTTGGTTACGCTGATAGCAGTGTGTATCCATGAGCTTCTTCAACTCCAGTAGGGCAGTTTGATGGTGGATGACATTACATTGAGGATCATCAACCTCTAGAGGTACTTGAAGGATATGTTTAGGGATCCAAACATTAGAGCTCGGACCTTTGATAGGGGTCTAAAATCAAACATTCGAGCTAGTTTCGTGCCTATATCCATTTCCAGTTATGATGGAGTGCTCGAGCAGGCCTTGAAGATTGAGAGCTTCTTGGAAGAGCAGAGATAGCCCCACGCAGTCAGTAGTAGGTAGACGGGTGCAAAGACCTCGGTAGCAAAGACCCAACATTAGGCATAGTGTTCATGATTTGGGAGACTTCACAGGAGGACCCAAGACTTGGGATTGATATTCCATGGATCTCAAGATAGATCTAGTCAGCCTTGGGATAAGTGATTCTACTCATGTGATCGTAGGGTATATCTCTATAGAGACTCTCTGACATGTCGAGCTGCTAATAGAGAGGCTATGGATAGACCACTGAGGCAGAGGTAGAGAGTGGATCAGATAGACCCACCAGGTGGTAGAGAAGTTAGATTAGTATGGAGAGCTACTGGTGGTGGCAGACCGTTTGATCTACTTCCACCACCACCCCTAGGAGGTCTGCACCAGGCTCAGGTAGGTTTGGGAAAAGGGTGGGGACAACAACATGTGATTGAGTCGTATGACCTAGGGACATTAGGGATGATTCAATGTATGATAAGTGTATTCTCTACCTTAGTTTATGTACTTATTGACACAGGTTATAGTCGTTCCTTCCTCTCCACATGTCTTGTTCAAAACCACGAGATTCTGGTAGAGCTGTTGACTCGACCCTTTTGCTTAGAGACACATACGAGAGGGGACCCGATGATCATGCACCATTGTAGATAGTGTGATATTACCCTTTGAGGGGATAGTTTGAGTAGGAACCTATTGGTGGAAGCGTCGAGGCCTTACAACTTCATTCTTAGGAAGGATTTGTTATCTTTGGTTCATGCCCAGATTGACAACTTCAGGAGAAGAGTGCGGTGTGTCTAAAATTATGGGATGGGGATTTCCTTTGTTGGGGTAAAGGAGATACAGGAAGCATAGAATTTTATAATGCATAAGAGGGTGATACCGATCAATCATGAGTTGTCTAGCCTTACCCTTAGAGTAGAGGAGGTTCTGAGCTTCCAGTTCCCAGCTATTATGGAAGAGTACGAGGATGTAATTCCCAATAAAGTTTCAGTACTACCTCCTCGCCATTAGATAAATATCTGCATTGAGTTGAATCCATGGATGACACGGATATCCTCACTAGCATATCGAAATACTCCCACATAGCTACATGAGTTCTGGGTGAAGTTGGAGGATTTGTAGAGGAAGGGTTTTGTCAGACCCATCATTTTACCCCGGGAGACCCCAGTTTTGTTTTTCCAATAATGAATATGGGAGTATGAGGTTGTGGGTGGATTACCAATTCCTGAACTAGGTGACGAAAAAGAACAAGTATCCACTTTCGAGGATCGACGGCCTCTTTGATTAGCTAAATGGGTCAAAGTGTTTATCTATGATTGTCCTTTGATCAGGTTACCACCGGTTACGAGTATTGGATGAGGATATATCGAAGATGAAATTCTGATGCCGCTATAGTGACTATGAATACTTGGTGATGCCTTTCAGTGCGATGAACACCCCCGCAGTGTTCATGGGACTTATGAACACTATCTTATAGCCATATTTAGACTTTTTCTTAGTAGTCTTCATCGAATAAATCCTTGTGTACTTGGTGTTAGTTGAGGATCCTGTGAGACAATTGTTGATGGTTCTTGATGTACTCTGATAGAACCAACTTTATGGGAAGCTCTCAAAGTTCCAATTCTGGATTCATTAGGTCCACTTTCTGGGACACGTTTTCTAAGAAGATGGAGTATCTATGGACCCATCTAAGGTAGAGGTAGTGTTAGAATGGGAGACACATCAGAGATTAATGGAGGTGTGGATATTCCTTGGGATGGCAGGATATTACCGAATATTCATTCATGATTTCTCCCAGATATCAGTACCAATGAGAACTTGACCAGGAAGGGGAAACCCTTCATGTGTATGAATAAGTGGTAGTAGGATTTCTAGCAGTTGAGACAAACTTTGATGAGTGCCCCAATGTTCAGATTTTACAGAGGAGGGTGTCGAGTACATTTTATTCTACAAAACATCAAGGACCAGGCATGGTGGTGTCATAATGGTGGGACAAGCGATGATTTCTTATGGTTCGCGAAAGCGATGACAGCAAGAGTAAAACTAGTTGACCCATTATCTTGAGTTGGAAGAGGTGTTATTCAAATTGTATATGTGGAGACACTAACATATGGTTGAGTTGATTATCATCTACTATGACCACAAGAGAATCAAATGCATATTCTTACAGAAAGATCTGTGTTAGAGATAGTTTCATACCTAGAGTTCCAATAGGACAAAATTTTTGAGATAATTTATACTCGAGGGAATGAGAAGAAGGATGAAGATGCTCTTAACAGGAGATCAAGATCGCATATGTTGAGTGAGGAAACAAAGTAGTAGGCCTCATAATAGTTATCCTTTGTGGACAAAGAGGATGCATCATACCTTTAGTTGATGGTTTTCACCCCTCCACTCATACAGTGAGTTAGGGAGGCACAGTTTGGGGATGTCAACTGCGAGACCTTACGTGCTCAATTTTCCACAATACATTTTCCTGATGGATATTCGAAAGGTGGAGAGAATATTGTTCTTTTCAGTGGGCACACTATTGTATTAGTGGCATTGTGGGATGAGGTCTCGAGGGAGTTTCATACATATACCATAGAGGTACACCCTTGTGTGGAAAACTGTACTAGGATATATGGTCGATGTTCTGGTGGCCAGGCCTGGAGAAAGAAGTAGGATAGTTCATTTCTCGATGACTTAGATGCCAGAAGGTGAAGGCAGAGCACCTGGTTCTAGTTGTGTTAGCTCACTCCTTAGAGGTACCTGGCTGGAAGTGAAATGGGATATTATTGGATTTTTTGATGGGCCTAGCATGAACGTCCAAGGGGAAAAATTCTATCCAGGTGATCTTCAAACAACTCACAATGTTGTCCCACTTCCTAGCCATTTGGGAGAAGATCTCAGAGGAGGGTCTAGGCACCCCTATGTGCAGGACATAGTTCAGCCTCACAGAGTCCCATTGATGATAGTATCATATCGTGATGCTCGTTTCATATCCCGGTGTGGAAGGGATTGTAGGAGGATTTTTGGACCCAACTACTCTTGAGCACGTTGTTTCATACCAAGATAAATTGTCAGACGGAGAGGATCATTCAGGTTATGGAGGATATGTTGCAGTCATGTATCATGGACAATAGAAGTAGTTTAGAGGACCACCTACCAGTGGTGAAGTTTTCATAAAAAAACACCTATAACTCCAACATTGGTATGGAATAGTTCGAGTCTCTATATGGGAGACCCTGCTGGTCACCACATTGCTGGGCCAACTCTAGAGGGCCAGCACTCATGGTTTTAGAGTAGGGGTGAGCTACCACCGAGAAGGGGAAGATCATCTAGGAGCGGATGAAGACTACACAGAGCTGGAAGAAGTGTTATGTTGATAGGTGATGAATAGCTATGGATTTCCAGGAGGAAGACCACATCTTCCTTTGGGTCTCACCTTGATGAGGGTTATAGATATTTTGATTGGGTGGAAATAAATCTCTGAGGTTCATTGAATCCTTCCAGATACTACATAGGGTTGGTGAGGTGGTGTACCACATATCTATACTTCTGCAGTTGCACCGGGTAAATGATGTCAACTACACATCGTAGTTGAGGAGGTATGTGCATGGACCATCACATGTAATTCATTAGGGGGAGATAGAAATTGAAGAAGGAGTGACCTTTGTTGAGTACTTGGTGGAGATCGGGGATCGGATTGAGAGTATCCTTCGTGGGTGATTGATTCCTATAGTTTGTGTCCGGTGGCTGCATGTGAACCTTCAAGAGAACACGTGGGAAAGATAGGCCAATATTTGTTCCCAGTACCCACATCTTTCTGAGTTTCCCTTGTTTTCACTTTTTGGGGATGCAAATCCACAAGGGGGGATAATGCAATGTCTCATAATTTTTCATGTATTATTTGTAAATATTATGTGGAAGAATTTCGAAACCAAACGCGGAGAAGACACGTCATATGTAGGCCCAGTGAGCCCAGAATGACGGTTTCAATTTTTTTAAGATAAGTGAGTTGTTGTGTGGGAACGTTTGTAGATGCTTCCAAACTACAAACTAGACTGGAAATCAGATGGTACTGTTGCGTACAGGATGATGGCTTTACATAGAATGGGCCTAACCTCGACCGGCTTGGGTTGATGGAAAAAGTTAATTTTCATATGTTTTTGTTAATATAATATAAAATAAAATAATTTGAAATTGTTATTTTAATTTAATTGGAAGCATTATATTAAATGAAATGACAGAGAATCTGTTTCAATAATTAATAATATGGAATAATTACACTAAAACAATATCACTTACTCATTAATGCTTATGTGTAATGGAATGATGAATTGTATTTCTCTCATTTTAATTGGTTAATCAAATGTTGGTCTTTGGCAGAAAATTAAGGGAAACTATAGAGAATTATTGATTCTTGGGAGAGAACACTCGACAAAATGAAGATGAATTAAAAGTGTGAATCAATGTGCCAACGAATTTGAAGGATCTAGTCGATGATGGCTGAACAATACCTTAATAAATAATAAATCCCTTCTCAAGGATAGGTTTATGAATTGAATTATTTCTTCCATATTCTTTAATTAAACAAAAATCATGGATCAACCCACGAACTGGTTGACCTGCACATCATCATTCTTGTTTAAGGGATCTTCTATACCGGGTTTGTTCTTGGGGATTCATTTTTCATGTTTGGATGTTTTTTATTTTCCATCTTTAAACCTTCTAGAAGGATCTGATTAACTCTGTGAAGAATGATGGAAGATGATTTTTCTTCCTTTTTTTTTTGTTTTCTTCCACCCCCATCCCCGCATTTTTCACTTTTTTCATGGGGATATGAATGATGAATATTTTTGCACCCATTTCTTGGCGCAATGATCCCGAAATGGGGATCCTAAATTGTGATTACCCAGTGGAGGTGAGGATTTGATAGTAGTAGACGAATTGACATGGTTCGAGAGATCACGTTTTTAAAAGCCTTTTTCTGGCAGGTGAATCGAAATGTGTAATGATGGCCAATAGGGGACTCAATTTAACAGAATCATCTTTGTGGTAATGGGGAGACCAAAACCCTTGAGTTTCATGGTGAAAAGTCAACCAGATCAACGAATGGTGTATCCCCTGCATTGCTGAATGAAGAACATCATTTTCTAGAAAATCCCGAAGAACACGATTTGTATTCCAAAGAACACGCCAGGTGTGAAAGGCTTAGTGGTGGATATGGTTTTGCGGTGCATGAAGAGATGGCACAACATGTTCACCAAAGAACACAACATGTGGGTCCTTACGTGGGACTCAGTGAGTATCTCAGGTGAAACATGTATATGGGGTGGAGTACACGGTCATGTACTCCACCACATGGCCAGACCAGGCCAGCTGCATGGTTTACCCTTAGTACCGGTTAAATTGGATGGCACACATAGGTTGAATCCATGTATGGGCATAAGGCCTCCTACATGAAGGGAACCCTAGTTAATCAAAATGGCATGTGGTCTATCCTTCACGCCATGTACATAACTTTCTATATAATATTTTCTCTCTGGATTGGGTCGTCATATATGGGAAGTACCCAGAGTTTCGAGACACAGAATGTGACCCCTTCCACATTCCATGTATATCTTAGAACATGTATTGATCGTCTTGTCCACCATTCCATTGACATGTTTTATTTGGGTTAGTTACCCCTTTTCTCGGTCCCCAAATGGTCATGTATTGTTTCCATCAACACGAATAAGATCCCTTCAGCGGGACATTCTGAGATATAGTCAGGTATCACTCTGAGAGGCCCGAACCGAGAACCACAATCCATTCATGACTCTAAGTTTAGTCTATTATTAATGTTAATAATCCTACATGATTATGATCCTCTACTTAGAATGTGAATCTGTATGAATCATGCTCTCATCCATGTCCCTGATATTGATCATCATATGTGCATCATGATCATTCCCCACTTAAAAGTGTGTTCTCTTAGAATGAGTGTATCTATCAGTCATGGATTTTCATGAAAAATGTTACATCACCGATGGACATTATCAGAGCTATCAGACTCATGGGGTGAGTTCTTCCAGATGAGTTCTTTGTAGAACCTTCAATGTGATTCCCGAGCATGCGTATGAGGATGTGTGCTTTGTATCTGGACTACGAGTCTGCATTTCGTTAATAACTTGATGTGTTTCTCTTGTTATATGTTCAGTAGACAAATACTATGTAGAGATGATTATACCTTTAATTTGTGTATTCTTTTGTGTTTTTCAACGTCCTCTACTGAGTATTTATATAATCACCCTTGCACTAGATTTTCCTACCCATGTCGGGTCTTGTGTAGACGAGCGACCTTTTGACGGAGTCTGTGGAGAACTAGGACCGGGACAAGATTTCTAAGTTCCATCTAGCCGAGGTGTTTATAAAGCGATGATAAGTAGTCCTAGTACCTCCTTAAGCTTATAGGTTGGACTCTGTAGTTGCAGACACTTTTTTATGGGATTGTATTCTTGCCCAGTTTGACCTTTATCACTTAACTTCCATTATACTTTGTTGGTTTGGTTTAGTTGTATGCATGAATTTTATTCAATAGTGGTTTTTTTAATTCCATCATTTGTGGGATGGGATATTTTTGTGTGTGTACAAGTACTTCGTAAAATCCCCTCTTGTTAGTGATATTCCTACTCAATGCTAGTCAGCAGACCATGACCTATTGGAGGCGGGCTTGCGGAGTCGCAACACGGGCCCCCAAGGATGGGCCATGACAGGTTTGGATAATTCCACTCCCCATTATTAAAAAATAATTAAATTTTATTTTATATTGTAGGTTAAATGAAATACTTTTTTTATTTTCATTACCTTCAATAGTGAGGTACTTCAATAGCTTTCATCACACACAAGATAGTGTTTTATCAAACAACAATTTACTATTAATGTTATTATTTAATTTGATAGTTATCTGTTAGAATTTAGAATGAAATGAATGAATTTGATAAAATAACATATGAAATTGTATATTTTAAATGGAATTATTAATTATCTATTGATTATTAATAAAATAAATGTCATTTAAAATAAAATATGTTTTTGAAAAAAAAAATTTCTAAATGAAAAAATGGTGACTCATTGCACACATAAGTTAAAACATATTTAACCAATTTTGAAGAATTTAATAGAAAAAATAATCTTTATTTTTTAATGTATAATATTAAAAATATCTTAGGATGAATTTTTTTTATTTTTCAAATATGTTTAATTTTTTTGAATAGTGAAAAATACTATGTTTAATTTGAAAAATGCACTTTCATTAAAATTATATATATTTTTATTTTAATTGGATTTAGAGAAACACTGGTTCAATTTAATATAATATAATATAATCTAGGTCATTGTAGTCATTTTTATATTGATTTCAGATATAAAAACATCGTAAGATTTAAAACATTTTCACTTTAAAAACAATCTTTGTCATCACAACTACGAGATAAATTTGAAATTGATTTCTGAAAATTAATTGAGATTAATTTAGAAAAATGGATTCCATATTTTCAATCAGAATAATTTAAATGTTATAATAGTTACAAAATAAATTTTTAACATAATAATTTGTGAAAAAAATAAAAATGTATCATCATGATTATGGTTAAATTGAGGTTTTGTGCATTAAATGTGTTAGTATTAAAACTAATTTTATACAAACACTGTATTTATATTTAATAAATTTGATTTACTGTTTATAATTAATATTCCTAAGTAATATATTATAATGAAATATAATTTTTTTATTAAGGGATAAATTAACTAGGTAAATAAAATGATACAAGTTCTTGTGGTAATAACTAAAAGGGTAAATTTTAGTAACTTTAATAACTAAAGTGTAACAAGATAAAAGTATATTTATTTTTCTATGGTAGAGGATTTATATGACAAAATAAACTATCACATCAATTATTATTCAATTATGGATCCACATGAGGTACGCAAGATCTCCCAATGGTGAATACTTTCGGTAGTTACAAGAATGTCACTCCTCCTCAATTATAACAGAGAACTGAGTCCCGTAACTTCTTGAAGACTCTAAAACCATTTAGACCATAAAATAACTACCCAAATAATTTAAAAACAACACTAAAATTATATTATAAAAATTATTTTAGGAATAAATATAATATTTGGTTTATTTAGTTCAAACATAATGGGTAATTGAATGATAGGTAATTTTTACAAAATAAGAATCTTAATTTTATTTCATTCTCTTTGTCCATGAATTGTTTTTAAATAATGATTATAAGATAAAAAAAGTATATTGAATATAATTATATTTTTTATGTTAAGGTTACTAAATAAAAATAAACACACTTCCATAAAAATGGTTACAAAATCATAATTCATTTGTACAATAGAGTACCGCTTCATGAACCGGTGTAGTTCATTTTTTCATTACCACCTCTCTAGGTTGGGTATGATGATTGATATAAATTATATATTTGATATTTATAATATAATTATATCAATGTATTCGATATATCATATAAATATATATATATATTCACCGACCATTTTTTGAGATATGATAATGTTTCACTTGTGTATGATAGACTACTTCCTCATGGAGTGATGTGATTCGTTGTTCACTAACGCTTTACATAAAAGGTGATAAAGATAAATTTATTGATTGTATGCAATATAAATAGAATAATTATGATATTAATAGAATATTTATATTTTTTTAAATATAATACATATAATTGTTTTACTTCCTTTTCATTCACATAAATATGATAACACCATTCATGTATGTGTGGACTACAACATTCACGAAGGGATGTAACACTATTTTAATAACCACTCCACATGAATGATATATATATATAATTATATAATATTCTATTAATGATATTATTATAATTATTTAATGTTAAAATATTAGTTTCATTCTTTCCATAATGATTGGTGAAAAGTAGGACACATTACTCCCGTATACATCTGGGTTACCGTCTCTATGATCATAATGTACGTCATTTTTTAGAACCATATTTAATTATTTATTTTGAAAGAATAATTATAATAAAAATATGATAACTATTTCAGGATAATTTTTTTGGATATGATATAATTCTATAACAATCACAAGAACTGGAATATTCAAGAAAAATAATGAGTAGGAAAATAAGGAAATTAAGACCAAAAATAATGAAAAATAATGAAATTTTGTAAACAGTTGGGTGATAAAATGTTTTAAGAGGATAATATAAGATATGATAAATATGATTATTATTCTTTTATAAGATAATAATATGATTAAAACAACTATACATAAGTGTAAATCATGTTCAACCAAAATGAAGAGTAATGTAAGGGAATTATTTACTCAATTTATAGTCATTTGGTTAATCAACTAATTTTTTTAATATGTCTTTATAATAATATGGGTATAATGTATTTTTATTTCCTCATGTTATATTTTAACTTGTATTACGTTGATTTATTATTTATGTACATAATCTACTGATTGATTAGATTTAACTTCAACATTATAATCATTATAATGGTTTATTTCTTATTCTCATTCAAATCGAGACAGTCTACTCGTAAATTTTATTTGAAAGGGAATTATTTGAAAAATAATTAAAAACCTATTTAATTTATTTCCCATCTAGATATTCAGGATATTTTCAAGTAATACTACCATTTTCCCACTCATTTGTTCTTAAAATGATTTATAAAATGTCATTATGAAAATCTGAATTTATTTCTAATATTGGTTGGAAATACATATTATTTTGAAAGAATGTTTTTTAATATTTTTTTTTTAAATTAATCTTTTAAAAATAATTTATTGAAGTCATTTTTCTTCCATTTTTAAATTTTATAAAATTTTATCAGATGATTCTTTTTTTTCAAAATAATTAACATTTGGTTTTTACCAAAATAGTGAAAGGAAAATTAATATCATTTTCTAAATAATGAAATATCCGTACTTTTTAAAAGTGAAAAAAGTGTTTTCTTTTTAATTTTATGGAATATATGAAAATTTTCACTTTCATTAAAATCAATTATTTTGAATCATCTTATACATTTTTATAAGGATATTTTTGAATAAAAAGTTTTTAAAAGTAACTTTCCAAGAAATATGATTCCAAAATGTTCTTAAAATTAAAAGGATATTTTCCTCAATAATGTTTTTAAAGTTCTTATTTTTGTATTTATATTCATAAATGACAAAATTCCATTTATTATTACTTCAATGGGTATATGTTGAAAAAGTCCTAATTCTTTCTTTGGATGTTTTATGATATATTTAACCAAGGATAGTAATAACATTAATATACTAGTTTTTCTTTTGTATTAATTAATTAACATTGGACTATTAACATCTCTTTGATCACTGGTCATTATATTTCACCAAAATACCCAAATTATTTATCTCTATTATGATTATTTCATAAAACACATTCAATTTTTTCATATGATGTTTACTTTCAATGTTATTTGAATAACTTGGGAAATGATGATAAATATTTATCCTTTAATAAACACTAATATTTATGGATAAGGAACATTTTTTATGAATTAAATTTATTATTGGATATATAAAGAGTGCATTGAACATGATATTCAAGGGTTTATGATCTGGTAATGAAATACCTGTGATGCATCGGTAGTCTCATAAGGCAAAACAAGTTGGCCACAAACCCTTCTTATTAGTATCTAAGTAGACCTAAACTATATAGTTGATATGACTTGATAGTATGAGACCTTTTGAATGGTGTTGAACAAAATTATATGGATTTCTACCTAGTTTCTTTTAAGCATTATTGAAGATATTTATTGATGGTAACAATATCATGTTCCTATGAAAAATGATGTCCAATAATTCAAAATTTACTTCATTAAAAATTCATTTATTATAATCTATGATATTTAATCTATGTTATAATATGTGGATGCATTTTATTCCAAAATTATTAATTTAGTGGAATGTTTTTTTAGTTATTTACCTTGACATATTTATTCTTTTTTATCATTCCATAATCATTATTTTATTTAAATGGCATATATTTTTAGTTATTTACCTTTCTATATTGATTATTATTATTTATTCCTTCTATATTCCACTATACATAATAATTTGAGCTCACCCTTATTTTTTTCCTTTGGTAATGATTCATGTAAGAGTAAAACATTGGATACAAAAGGTTATTATAGAGGTAATAATGGTATTCTTTATAAAATATATACTGTAATTTGTGTTTTCAATTTCAATTCAAGTCTCACATATGTATCTAATTTACCAAAAAATATGTGGTTAGACCCTTTAGGATATGATTACCTATACATTATGAAAATTTAATGTAGTATGATACTGAATTTGTGATTCTTGGTTTTGGGTCACTAAATTAATAATTTTGATTTTATTTTAATGGAATTTTTTATATAAATTATTGGGTGAAATATTCTACCGCCTTAAAATAAATTTTCACATAAAATTGTTTTACTCTAAAAAAGAAGGGTACATTTGAAGAGTTACATGTTTGTGTTCCCGCATTTCATAATAAAAATTATGATTCCTTTATAGAACTTTATCCAGTTTAGTAGTGTTGTTTCACATTATTTTATCTATATTATCTATGATTTTTTATGTTTATTCCCCTGAAGATAGATCATGTACCTAATGTGCCCCATATGAGATCATCAAATGTTATGGATGAGGTATTTAGTTCCTATAAAGTTAATTAAATACAACATATTTCACTAGGTAATGGTTTGATGGTTGTGATAGAAGATTAGTTAAAATCCCCACATGATCTTGGATTTTAAAAATTGTAATGTGTAACACCCCATTTCACTATACTAGTTATAGTGTTAAATATATTTTTGGGTAATTTAAATATTTATATGTCTCAGAAATGATTTTTTTCTATAATTATTATTTTTATAATATGATATGTATGGTCAAAGTATGGTTACATTAAACCATGCATATAATCCTCATTTGTGATTATTTAGGCATGATGTTTTTGGTGGATAAGTTAGGATAAATCAAGAGTGTAACCATTATATTGGTAATTTAGGGTATATCTTCTAAATTTTACTATTAGTCTACAAAGGTACACCCATCTAGAAATAATTATGATGTGTTACTCTTTCATTGAAATTATTTGATGCATGGTTTTTTCATTGTTAAAATAATCCATGTGGAAACAATTGAAACTATTGAACATCTTTAAAAACCCATTATTTAGGGTAGGTATATGATTTTACGAACTATGTGGTACCAATTTTATCTACCTAGTTTTTAAAAAAAATATGAGGTTTTATTTTTTCACATGGTTGAATTTAAGAGAATTATACCCTGTTTTCTCTCCCTCTTGTTCAACATATCATAGGTGAATTATATGGGAGTTCGTACCCCCATCCTTGGTGATATCAAGACTCCAATACATTGATTACCAAGAGTAACCCCATGTTAATATTCTCAGTTATCCTTATCTCATCTCCAATTTCATTTCTCCATTTCTTTCCCCAATTATTTTAATGCTTTCTGGTAATTAGGGTTGAGATTTATTATATTGGACGGGTTTCAATTATTAGTTTTCATTATTAGTTCGTGTGGGGGACACCATGAATATTTTTTATATTTTGATACAAATAAAGAAAACATAGTGATTTATTTTTTTGAATCATGGAATGTTAAATTTTGAATTTTCTTTTAAATTCATTTCCTTGTGTTCTTAGTGAATTAAAATGTGTTATTTATCATATTTTTTTACTATATATTTTATATATATATATTAATTTTTTCAATTTATATCTTACTTGGAATAAATGACTATTTTAGTGGTGTTTATTTTTCAAATATATATTTAATCCATGTGTTTCTATGATTATTTTAATGGGTTATTGAAATTTTTTTTGGTATTTTAAATTATTTTCCCCTTATCTGGGATATAAACTAGGTGGAATAAAAGTTTTCATGAAAATTTCTCCAATGGGGAAAATGATTCATTTTAAATTATTTGTCTCTAATAAAGGAGACTTAAATTTTAATAGAATTATTGTGGTTTTATGAATGATTTAGTTTAATAGAATTTTTAAAATTGTATTTTAAAATGTGTAAATGACACTATATTTTGTGATAAGTTTTTATTAAAGGCCTATTTTTTTAAATAATATTATGGTTTTTATAATGAGACCCTATTAAAGAAATTTTTTATGTGTTCCATGTGGTTAATGGTCCAAGGGAATGAAATTAATTTTATTTTGATAAGAATTATAAATTTTTATGGATGTTTATTGTCATAGATTAAGAAGTGGGTGAGAATTATGTTTTGATTTTACAAATATAGGTTATTTAAATTCCCACCTCCATTTAATAATATCATGTGAATTATTAAAATCTTTTTGGTGTATTAAGAGATGGTTTCTATTTGATAAATATGAGATCTAAAATATCTATTATGTTTTTAATTTCTTTTTGGGATTTCCACCAGTGAGTCTAGGTTATAGAAAATGGTTGGTTATAAACTGAGAATGCATCACCATGCTGAAGGATAATTCCACTCGAGTACATCTAGGATCACCTCATTAGTTTTTTAGGAATTAACCATGAAAATATGTAATCATTTATAGGAGAAATATCATTTAGCATACCTAAATCTATTGACATTTATATTACAGTTACACCATTATTTATATTGTTTACTTTCCTTTCTAAATGAGATTATTCCTTGGGGTTTTATTTTGTTGTACATTTACATTCTCATATATGTAAAATAAATTATGATTGTGGTTTTTGATATTTTTGTTAGTTATTTATATGGTGTATTTTACATTTTTTGATAAATGATATTTACGATGAGGAAATGGAATTTTAAGTGATATAGTTCATTTAAATTATAATATAAACTATTTTTTTCATTTGAAAATAGATGTGATGTTGAATTATATGTATGTGTATATGAAAAATATGCTTCTACATTTTATTACAAACTCACATAAATGATATAGATATTATAAAGGAATTTCATGAACAACTCTATGGATCTTAATGTGATTGGTTTTACTCACACCCAATATAAACCAATCAATATAAGAAAATATTATGATTGTTTCACTAATTACCTAGCTTCAGACTTATAATTGGGATGTTTGGACTATTTGGGATGGTTATAATGTGATGTGGAGAGTGAATGAGGGTCACAGAGAGATTGATAGTAGTGTTCTGGTTTTGGGTTTCTTGTTTTTATATATGGATTCTCATGTATCATCTTATATAGTACAATTATTCTTTAGTTTATTCATTTGTTCTTTAGGTTATTTAATACAACATTTCATTATTATTTTTTGAATCTATTGTTTTAGTATTATTTATTTATCACCCTAATTCTAGTCATTTATTTTAATTACAATGTGAAATCATATTTAATGATTTTCTATCCAACCCTAGTACTATTTTTAACCCTGGGGTGATTGGGAATCATCTAGAGTATATCGTTGATCATCTTGGGAGCCTAGTCAAGGGGATTCATAATTTGGATCATGAAAAAATGTATTTAGGGGTGAACAATAAGTTCTTCCATATTTTCATAACCCTCTTCCATAGTGATATTTGAAGCTATACAATGTATCTGAATTTAATCACTAAATCTCATGGATTTCTATTAGTGTAGCTCTTCAATCAATTTTTTATTTTTTTTAATATGTCATTAAATGGTATAATTCTTATATAAAATATATTCAGAATGATATTGTATCTTAATTTTATGATTTGTAGCTTCATCCTAACATGTTAGAGTTATACAACTCTTCCCAAAAAAGCCTAATATGGTGTCTTCTCAATACGGAAATAAAAAATTTCAATATATAATAACTATACTGTAGGAAAGTGTTTATCCAAAACTCCTTTGAAATCCATTTAGTAAAATATTAATTTAAATTTTTGATTATGATTTATCTTTTCATATTTTCTATCAGTCTAATGATGATAAACATTTCTAAAGATCATCATCGTATTAAATTATTTTCATATAATTCTCTAGAACATCAATTGAAAACATAGTTCACATTCTAATAAATTGGAATGTCGTACCCCAGGACAATATAACACTTCATTAATGTATGTCTTATCTAGTCAATTGAGTAATAAATCTTATTTAATTGAAAATTATCTAGGTAATACTTGTGGTGATAATAGACAACCCAATTGGTATTATGACCTTTATATAATAAATGAATAATCATAACAATAACCTATGGTGATGTTTACCCCTTTCTATAGAGGTACGGGTAGTGGTTACAGGATATCCTTAGACTTATTTCATTATTCCATTACATTCATGGATATAATATATTGAGATATAAATTATAAAGTCACACTCTCCAAGTTATCCCTCTAAAAAATTTCCTTTAGTTCTATATACATTTTCTTTATCTTGGATGGATAGAGAATTATTATTTATATATATCATTTGGAAGTTTCTTCTTCGATTTTTATATTATAGGAAAATATAATTATATTTTGAATTCATATTCAATGTTGTGAATTGTAATATATTTTACCATATGTTATAGAACCCTTCCCTCCTTTTCTCTTCCTTGATCATTACTTGGATGTATAGTTGAGAAATCACAAAAAAAAAATACAACATTTCTCACCATCCATTTTGATTTCAAATTTTATCGTGTAATATTCATGATTATTAGATCCCTTTAAATCCTCATAATGGTAAAGTTAGCACCATCCTTTTTAATTAGAGAATCAACCACCATGTATATTCTCCCATGTTGGTAATGTATTAAGGAAAAATAATCCATTAATAACTTTATCCATATCGTTGGGAACATGTTCAAACCCTTTTGTGTGAATATTTATTTTATGATTTTTTCCTAGTATATATATCATATATATCCCAATTCACGTAATTATAGTAAATGATCAACTACAATATTATTACATATAGAACCAAATTTTGTATATGGTACGTTTACTCATTGAAATTTATTTTACATGAGGTGTATGCTACCACAATGGTATATTGCATGCTGACATATATCAATCCCTTCTTTAACACATAATTTCTTATCAATATCCTCTATCCATCATATGGCAGTTTCTGTAATGGTGTAGTTAAAAAATTTCATTTAATATACATGAATTTTTCCTTACATTTATCAATCTAAATAATCTTTACTCCAATTTATGTTAATTTTGTAAGTTCATTGAAAAGGCATGATATATTTCTGGAAAAAAACTATAGAATTCGTTAAATATTAGAAAACTGTGGATCATGGGCATATTATTTTTTAAAATATATCATTTTACTACCTATATCATTAAATAATCCATATAGAAACCCGAATTTGTGATTACATGAGAAAATAATGTTATATTCTAAATTTAAAATTTTGACTTACTATATTGGGTATACATTTTATCTTTTATCATGGACTTCACTAAAACCATAAACTTTTGTTTACAATATTCCATTATAATGGAATATATAAGAACACAATCTATAAATAATACCATATATTCATATATAAAGACTCTATTCATCATATCCGTGAAAGTTGTGGTGATAATTGTGTGTCTTGGTGGAATTACTTTGAATTTATTATGTTGTTGACATTTGTAAATGTATTCCTTGAATGTATTCCCTATTTTTTGTGTGAATTAAGGATATACATTTCAAAATCATATCTTTGATAATTATTAATATCCATATAGTTTATCAAAAAAGTAATAAATATAGTGTAGATGATTTTTTTTTCATGAGCGTGATCTTATTAAATTTACAAAAATCATTTCATAGTTGTATTGACAAGTTTTTCTTCCTAATAAAAAAGACTATTGTACCCTATTTTTTACAAAATGGGAATATAAAATACTTATCTATTTTTTTTATTAAAATTGAATATTAAACCCTTTTAATTCAACATAGGCCGTTCAATAAGTAGTCTTTGATATAGGAATAGTACTGGGTAACCGTACTATAGAAAAATCAACATGAAAATCTATGTAATGACCATGAAATATATCAAAAATTACCCTAAATATTCTTATACAAAAGAAATTTATTTTTGATGTAGAGTTTCTTAACCATTTTAGTTATTTAACCCATATTATTGGGTATTAAGACCCATATTAGGAAAGTAATTCCAATAGGATGTTTATTTTCATCCTTGCACATAGATATAATTATAGGTCTATAGGGATAGGAAATCTGATTTCCCTATCCCAAAATATGATATGGGGTCTATGTAGAGAGAACCAATCCATGCCCAAAATCACATAAAATTTGGCTAAATAGAGAATAATAAAATATAAAGATATATTTTTCCAACAAAATAATACATAGAGAAGATTAATATAGATGAACTATAATCAACTCACTATATGGTGTTTCCACAGATTATTTAATATAGCACCATTGGGGTGGTGATTTTATTATCATAGAAAAAAATAAATATAAAAATGAGTGGGTAAAACTAGTATCAAATAAGATAATTTTTAGTTATTTATTTGATAATTAGTATACCTTTTACAACTTTATTTTGGTGACCCACTTCCATAGTTTTGATTACATAAGCTCTCCCCATCATCAATGGATTTAGAGTTTCTGGAATTAGTTTTAATAATTGACCCTTAGATTGGTGTACTGATTGGAATAGTTTTTATACTTATAAACCTTGAATCTTTGATGTGTAGTGGATTATTAAGAATTCATTTATTTCCATCCATTTGATTATTTTTCAAATTAATATCTCTTTGTAATTCATTTTTTTATGTCTTTATCATCCAAAAAATGTAATTATTCCCTTGAGGTAATTTCCCATGTGTTTATTCCCACATTTTAAGTATGTAAGAAGATAAATTTTAATTCCTATAAATGTATTATCATTTGAATTTCCCCAAATAAATACATTCCTTTCACAAAACCACATAAATAATGGGAGTCTACAATTTCTATTTTTAATTTGAAAAAACATCATAATTAATATCCATTACTACAAAAATACCTTTGTATATATTGTTTTTATAGGATTGGATTTAAAACACAATATAAATATTAATTTTTTATTTAAGGGGTTATAATAAAAAATATTTTATATTTTATATCAATTAAATCATTATTCCTTGAAACCAATGGATATATCTTAATAGTATTTTAGCACCTAGAATTCCAATTCCATTTTAGTGAGACCTTTTTCTGGAAGATTAATATTTTAAGAAAAAATTAATATGATCCTTCCATTACATGGAGTTTATATCTTTCTATAGCCTCTTATTATTGATTAGTGTCCACTATAGACCTGCCTCACTATCCATATGATAATTTTTTATTCGAAAATTTTAATATATGGGAATTAAAGAATGTAAAATATATTTTTGTAGATCCACAATTGAGATATAAGTGGATTTAAAGAAACACTGAAAGATGTTAGGAATTGTAGCAGTGTTTTTCTATGGGAGATTTTTTCCTTATATGATGTGTTTGGTAGTCCAAAAACGTTAACATTATTATTGGTTTATTTATAATATTTGTTGTTGAATTTACATGATACCTTTTTCTCTATTACCCATCCCCTTTAGTTACCAACTGTGAATATCATTACAATTCTCATTATACTGATTGTTGTCTAAATTCTCATTGGTTCCAACCATAGAATTAAAATTGACTTTTTGAAATTTGTGACATGAAATAATAACCATAGTTTGAAATAAAATGATATTGAAAATACATCTTAATAAGTCTTAAATAAGACATATTAATTTCAACAAACGATATTTTTGTTAAATCCTACACCATCGTTGTTTTAAATTATATTATTTTAGGCTGCATTCTCTTTTGATTTAGTATATAATCCCTAAAATTAAAAAAAAAACCACCACTCTGGTACCAAATGAAGAAACCTAATCAAATTATACACCCATAATACATCATTTAACAAAAAATATTTGTTACAAATAATATTACAACACACCCCCAAACAAATTGGTTCAGCGTCTTGAAACACTAGATAAATAAGAAAAATATCATTAGAGACATTCATCAACATCTCCAACAGATAGTCTATAGACATTATTTACATTAATATATTTAATATACAATATTGTTCTTTATATCCCTGGTAAATGAACACATATGAAAGGGTGAGCCCGAACACTCTATAATGGGTGAACATAAGTGATAAAAATAGAATATCATATTTGGACATAAGATGATCATGTGGGTATGAAAACCTAATCATGGTTCATGAATACAAAATTTAAAAATCTTTCCCAACAACACACATAACAAAATTCATGATTCATGATATATGACTTGGGGTACTAAATATACATGAGACATTAGAATGTGGAAACATACGGAAATAACCATGAGCCATAAGAACAGACTGAAGGAACATTTATAAACATATATATTTATATTAACAATTTATTACATATATAATCATATATTATGATTTCATTTATCATGGTTTAATGAAAATACCATTATCCCACAGTGGGGAAATGTCACATATTTGAATAGGTTCACCCCTCATTCCCATAATCATAGTTAACATGGTCCCATACTAGGTTAGGATTACTACCCAATCAAAAATTTTACATTTAATTTAATATAATTATTTATCCAAGTAATTAGGGTCTATATAATTTTTCGACTACCCATCGCATAAGGAAAAACCCATATGTGTGTTAACTATATGAAAACATTAAATATTTAATCTTAGCTTAAATAGACATTTGGAAATAAAAGGATTTCCTAAAAACATAAATGGGGTAGAAACATGAGTGATTTTAATAGATATGGTCAGTTATATAATTAGATAATATCCTTAATGATTCCAAATAAATATTAAGGTATATTAAATAAAAAGAAAAAGTCATTATAATATGAATAGTAAAATAATTTTAAAAACAAAAAGCAATTCCCCTGACATTTTAAAATAGTTTATGTTTAAATGAAATAATTTATAATACATTTATAATGAATAATAATTTTCAAACCCATCAAACTATGGAGCAGATGATTTATAATGAAAACTAAATAATGATGAAGAAAGAAATGGTGAAAAAATGATAAAAAGATCCATATAACACTTATAAAGAAAATAAAAAAATAATAGAAAATGAAATTATGAAAACAAATAAGTATTAAAAAAATCATTAGATAATTTATATAAAATGAAAAATTTATTGATAAGATTATAGATATAAATAACATACAATTTCCCCATATTAAAATTTGATCATAATAAATCTCAATTATAAAGTGATATTTCCAAACAAACTCTCTCCTCAGGCTTATTCATGTCTGGTAATTATCAAATATCATGTATAATAACGTTAGTTATACTATTCTTATATATTAACCTTATTATAATTTTTTTATAATTCCCTTCATTCATAATTCATTTTTTTTAACATAATAATTTTTTATTGTTAAAATTTTTAATTGGGTGTTAACTATTACATCATCGATACATTTTTCTAATTGGTGGTCCCAATTAATAATCATTATAAACTATCCATATTGTATAAACTATCATGGGAATCAATTCACTATTCTAATTTTTATCTGGGTTAAACTGGTTTTCTTGGGAACAACATGGACAGTGCTAACCAACTATGAATTAAAAAATTTGTAAATGTTATTATCTAAAAAAAATTATCTAAATTCAGGTTTACTACCTCTATGATGGTGGCACTTATCCTCCATTAGTATCATCTTATAGGCCTAGAATACCCCTCGAAATAGATTTCATGTAGGAATATTTTGGTGATAATCCATGGTATGTCTCCAAAACCCCTCTCTATGGATAATTTTTTTCTTCTTAGAAGGAAATTAATGGGTTGTACATGGGATTTTTATGGGTTACTAGATATAATTAAATCAAATATTTCAATATATATGAGATATATAAATTTTAAATCCTAAGGAAGAGATTTAATTCCATATTCAGTTGTTTTTCAAGATATAAATATTAATTTATTTTCCCCACATCCAAAGCACAAATATTCTATGTACAAGGGTAAAATGGTCTTCTAAATCATATAGTAATTAATCAATTAAATTAAATGTTATTTATCCTTTCTAATTGATATCCTAATTTTCATTATTTTGCGAAATCACATATTCCATGGTATTTTCATTGGAAAAGTCTTCTCTTATATCCTATAATTCATATAGTACACCAAAAATATTCAATAATTTTAATACATTATTCATGGGAAATTGAAATATGTGAATG
Source organism: Viscum album (assembly GCA_963277665.1). Classification (NCBI taxonomy): domain Eukaryota; kingdom Viridiplantae; phylum Streptophyta; class Magnoliopsida; order Santalales; family Viscaceae; genus Viscum; species Viscum album. Next base: position 163,011,935 of record OY728147.1, read on the forward strand.
ATTACTTGAAGGGTGTTTTATAGATTTATTATTGTTTAAGTGCATCTTGTTGTCTTCATGATCGATCATAAGGGTTTATTTTTGCACATTGATGATTTTATTTTTGATATTTAGGAATAGTATTTGGAAAATAATTAGTGAATGGAATGTAATTGTTCTTCCTCCATGGTAATAATATAGAAGTTAGATATAAATATCAATCCCTCAACTCCTTCAAGAACATCATATAATATTATTTCTAAAAAAATATAGGATCTAATTTCTGATAGGACCACCACTACTGTGGTATTTAATTCTAGTACATGAAAAGATAAAAAATTGAGTGATTTACTACAATTATAATATCCCCATGATCACCTAAATAATAATAAAAATGTAAATAACTAATAGTGAAGGTAACATAAAACATCTCAATATAATGATTTTTTTTAGAATTGGTAGTGTTAAAAGAGTTGAGAGACTTCTTAATAAGCATATTCAATCATTCCCATCAAAACCTATCATATTAGTGAAATCATAATTATGAAAAAAAAAATTACATGGAAAATTTATTGAAGGTATTTCTATACATGGAAGTTGTTTTAAGCCATTTTTAAGTTTTATTAATTCTATATATAAATTTTCTCCCCTACCATCTTAATTGATTAACTAAATATAGAATAGAACAGTACGAAAATGTCATTAATTTCATTTTTCTTTGTATTCAAGGGTGATTTTGGACTTTATTTCTTAAATATAATCATAAATTATTTATTCTTAATTTTTGAATCTTATGACTGGATGGGTTGATCATTAATTATACATTTTAGATACATAGAATTGATTTCCTAATGTTTAACTTCTAATTCATTAGTACTAGGTTGATGAATCTCTAAACCACATCCTTTTATAATCACTTTTACACTTTGATTTTATTTCGGTATATTTGGTATTGATGTTTCCCTATATTTTATTATAATGACAATAAGACTTATGAACTAGTTTTTGTAGATTATCTATATAATATTCTAGTCTCAAAAACTTATACAATATAAATTGCCTATGATACAATGGTTCCACAATTCATTATTGTTATTAAGAATTTTTTAATGGAGGAGGTTGATAAACATGATACTATTATGGATATTTGAATGATTGTGATAAAGGTGATGTATTGAGGATATAGGGTGGGTATGGGGAATGATATGTGTATTATTTTTGATAAAATAGTCATGATTTAATTTATTGGGATCCAAATCCTAGTTAACCATGTGGTATTGCATTCAATGGATGATTATGTTGGATTTTTTTTGATTTAAATGATACCACACAACTATCCATCAATTATAATTTCATCACATTTACAGTTAATGTGTTTTGGAAATAAACATAAACCACATTTATTAGCTGGGGATTCATTCATACTCACATGTTTTATAGAAATCAGTATTACTAAACCTATTATTTCATTATCATTAGATTCATGTAATGATAATGATTTTAGGTTCATACCTCAAGAATACTCTTGAACCTTCCCCACATGTTCTAAATCTGTGTGATATTTTTTCTACTTCTTCAATCAAGCTCATAGAATTACTTGGTGAGTTTTCAGTCCAATAACTATCAAAGTATGAATTGATTTTGTATCAATAATTTTCTATATTTAATTGGTATAAGAGTATTAAAAGTTTATTTTATTAAAAATAATGAGAATGGAATATTGAACAACGATTCATGAATCATTCACAGTACTCTACGGTGTTTCTTTAGATAAATGACAGATGATGTAGGGATCTTTTCATATCGATGTGTTTCAGGAGATTGGGAAGAATTATTGATCGAATTTATTTTGAAGTTAATACCATAATTTGATATATCTAAGTTTTAAGATATACAACCAGTTCATAAAATATCGTTCATGTGAAAATGGGAATTACATCTACTTGAAATGATCTTCATCCACTTATCTTGTCCAACAACATAAATGAACAAAGATGAATTATTGAATATATTATCTTATATCATTACCTAAAAGACCATAGATTTTATTTATATGTATAATAATATTAAAAATTAATTCACAGTAATTTTGAAAATAAGGAATAAAACATATATTTAATTGATTAGTTAATTTTCAAGAAAAAGGTCCCATAAAGTTTAGTGCGGGTTTATTTCCAAGATTGTTGGCTCAAAGTGTATAATTGAAGTACCAAATGACTCTTAAAGATTAATTTCATTAAAATTACTATCTAAATTATGTTTTATATGTGTAGTTAGAGTATTTTCCCTATTATAGGATTAATTAAAAATAATTAAATATTTGAGTCTGCTGTCATGTAAAATATAACGTAGATTGGTACTCACAACCCAATAGAAGTGCCATGTATTGATGCACTCATATCATGTGGAGTCTAAAATAATAAATTATTTCCCTAAATGATGTAGTAAAATTAGATAAGTAAGTTCTATCCAAAGATAATTTCTCTATCCTAGTGTTACATTGGAAAAAGAAAATAAGTAAATTATGACTTCTAAAACCATTGAAAAAGGAAAAAAAATTCATAATAAAAATTTTATGTACAAGGTATTTTTCACGACCCTGCCTCGAGACCCATGTCGTGACAACCCCAAGCCTACATTCTATAGGCCAAGGGCTGGAAACTAGCACCAAAGGCATAAATCCTGATGTAAGGGAAGTCATTGCCTTTATGTAAATAAACAAACACCAAAGAGTATGCAAGCAGAAGTAAACACTAAGTAAACTGAGTACAATAGTAAGTGATGGAAAGTAAATGGGCCAGTATACAAACCCAACTGAATGTAAAGTACAACTAAAAAGAGAGTACAGCAGCAGAAAAGTAAAGCAGAAACACCAAGCCATCCTCTGGAAATCCCACCTGAAGGGTGGGTACAGATAGTCTCCTCATCTCCTCGGCTCTAGTCGTCCGATCCATGTACGTCTCATCCAGTGATCCACCTCCAGGTACCGTCCAGCTCAACGATCTTCTACCTCGATCATCGTTGTCTGTCGTCTACATCAAACAGAACGTAGAGTGGGAATAGCCCATGCAGGGGTGAGTATACGCTACTCAGTTGGCACCCCGAGACCCCCGAAGGTCTCCCAGAATCCACGAAGGATAAAACAAAAAGTAAAGATACAATCACGCAGTAACAACAATCTCTACTTAGGTATATGCCCATACATATACCTTAGTCATCAATTCTAGTTCAGCTCCAACATCCGAGCCCATGTTCGATCTAGTCCACATAGGATAGCATAATCAAATCCACACAGGATAACAAAACCCAATCCACACAGGATAGAAAAAAAATCATATTGAAGATAATGATTGAAAGTCAAGACTTAGCTCACAAAGGTATACTTCTTCGTAAGATGATAGAGATGATCAAATGTAGACACTGATTCATCTAAGCTATCAGACCCACAAAGGATACAAGACCAGCTAAGCCGTGAGACCCACAAAGGATACAAGACCAGCTACTCTGCCGGACCCACATAGGATACAAGTACAGATTCAAATACTGTCAGACCCACGTAGGATACAAGAACAGTAGTCAAGTACTACCAGACCCACATAGGATCAAGAATAGTAGTCATCATCGTTGAACCCATGGAGGATTCCAGTATGGTCTTCATCGCTGTCGAACCCACGGAGGATCCCAGTAATTCGTCATCGTCGTCGCAGTCGCAGCCATCCCTAGGGTTCCCGCACACATCATGCTCGATTCCGGGAGCGTCTACTCCACGAGCCAAGAGGGGTTCGATACATCAATTGACACGAAGTCCAGAGTTGATGTATCCCAAAGTTCTGTCACATCAAATGGAACTCAACGCCACAGACGGCGCGTCAATCGGACGTCTGGTCTGAGAGTTATTGTCATTTTCGTCCCAGGGGCTCGGTTGGTTTTTAAGTCAAAACCAACCCGACCGTACTCCAACTGCGTCCAAACCTCGAGCGTAGTAGTCCAAATGAACCATCTCACTATGGGGAATCCAAAAAAGTCAACGGCATGTCAATCGGACGTTCGGAGCTCAAGTTACAAGCGTTTCCGCTCCGAGGTCCCAGTTGGGTTCGTGTTCGAACCAAATCGGCCATACCCAAAGTTCACCGAAACCATGAGTATAGTATACCAAAATGACCATCTCGATCCAAGGATCACTATGAAACTAAAGGTGCGTTGATCGAAGGTCCATAGACCATGTTATGAGCATTTGAACGGATCTGTCTGAAATAGGGGGTTTTGGCCCGGTCTGACCCAGCCCAATATCCCCTGGGTCGGCCCGAACCGGGTCGGCCTGACCCGGGTCCGAGTCCAGCTCGTTAGGGAGCGGCTCGGCCCGGCTGGCATGACTCGGCCAAGCACGGGCGGTCCGGCACGGCGCGGGCGGTCCGACCCAGCATGGGATGCGGCTCCGCTCGAGGCCGAGCTGGACATGAAAGGGGGGGTGCGTTGCCCCCCTCATTTTGAAACGGCGGCCCCCACATTGGGGTGGGCGCGCCTCTGTCTGCCTCCGGGGGTTACAACACCCGAACTTCCTAACAACTGGCTGAGTTGGCTGACTGGTGTGCCATCGCGGGTCCTGCCATCCTGGAGCACCAGTGGTCGGCGGATCCAGCCGCCCTCCTCTACACCACCACGAACTTTGCCCGACCACCACGACACGACGACATCATGCCCCTCCATTGCGTCCCTCCATGATGCTCTGGAGCAGCGCAATGGCTCCATAGCCCTCCGTTGTGGCCGCAGCCCTCCATGATACTCCGGAGCAGCGCGACAGCACAGTGCCCCTCCATCGCGGCCCGTCTCTGGCCGCGTTGTCTTTCGGTCTCAACGTCGTGGCGCGACGGTGCCACACTCCTTTGTTGCGGCCTGCAATAGTCGTGGTTCCTTCATTTCCGCACAGTTCGATGGCACCGTGTGTTATCCGTTCCAATACATAACGAAGTACAACAACAATGGAGAGGAGGGTCGGACGTGTTTGTGTGGTCCAACCTCCTCCTGTTAATTCGGTAACAAGCGGCTATTTATTTAAAGATGAAGGCCATAATTAATCACAAACTTAAAAACAAATCCCTACCTCAAAGAGATTCTCGGAATCTAGCGTCGCGAAAAAATGGTGTAGCAGGGGTGTTTTCAATGATGGCGTTGCTGAGCGCCCAAGAAGAGGATGACGTCTCACACCGGCTGTAGGGAAGGGAAAAATCGGCACATCGTCTCTCTTTGGTGCTCTGGTGTTCATCACGTTTTTCAACGAGGAAGATGAATTTCTTCAAGATTTGAGCTTTCTTCCCCAATCCTCTCACAAAAAAACCTATCCCAAAAAAAATAAGGTTCATCCTTATTTTATTAACCCATTCCCTGAATTCCAAAAAATCAAAATTGAAACTCTTAATTAAATAAATTGAATAACTTAACTCAATTAATTTAATGTGAGAGTTGGCATGCAATTAATGAGGGAGAGAGGATGTGTTACAAAATAAATGAAAGAGGGGGGTTTAATGGAGTGTTAGGGAATTTGAAAAAGGTGGGGGATCATGTCAGCCCCACCCCAACTCCCTCACATGGAAATTAAATCACAAGGTAGAGAAGAATAAAGTTGTGACACAACTTTATTTTCGCTAACACTTAAACCACTAGCAGTGAAATAAAAATAAAATTGTAAAATAATTATATTTTTATTCTTCACATTTTTTTAACAACTCCTCCCGAGCAAACACACATTTGGGAAAGGTTATCCTAAGCAATTACTGGTGCTATGGTTTCATCGGTGCCCTCGGATTTTGATTCCTAGCACTGTTTCGAAAGTTATAAAAACCCGCTCATTCGTTCACTGAACATACCCGAGATAAGCTTCTGAAATTGATTCCGGGCACAATGGGCCTCACATTCAGGTTCCATCAAAAACTGCATACTCGTAAAACCCCAAAGAATTTAAGAAAAAAATTTCCTTGAAATTTACGGGTCTTTACATTACTCCCACCTCAGGGCTTTACGTCCCCGTAATGATACAACACAAACTAGGGGAACAAATGAGGGTACGAATCACTCATCTGAGCCTCCCGCTCCCAAGTTCTATCCTAGAGGTTCACGTGCTGCCACTTGATGCGCACTAGAGTAATCGGCCATACACGTAGGAACTGATCCTGTCGATCCTCGATCTCCATGGAGACCTCTACAAAAGTCACTCCGTCATCAATGTCCAGCCCCCCCCATGGTCGATGATATACGTCGGGTCGTGCACGTACCTCCTCAGCTGAGTTACGTGGAAGACGTTGTGCCCCCGGTGCCACTGAGGTGGTAGTGTAAGGCGATAATCCCCCTCGCCTATCCTGCTGAGAACCTAGAATGGTCCTATGAAGCACAGAGATAACTTTCCGCCCTGTCCAAATCTCGGAAATCCACGTCGCGGTGAGACCCGCAAGAAAACATGGTCTCCATCCTCGAACTCTAATGGTCTCCGCCTCCTGTCATCATAAGACTTCTATCGGCTCTGAGCTATCCTCATCTGCTAGAGGATGACCTGGACCTTCTCTGTCATGTCCTGGACCATCTCTGGTCCCACAAGTGCTGACTACCCAGGATCTGTTCAGCACAGAGGTGACCTGAAAGGTCGGCCATACAATGCTTCGTATGGTTCCATCCCGATGGTGGAGTGGAAGCTGTGTTGTTCGCAAACACCACCAAGGGTAGGTGATCCTCCCAGCTATGTCCAAAGTCGAGTACACATACACGGAGCATGTCTTCAAGAGTCCGAATGGTCCTCTCTGTCTGACCATCCGACTGAGGGTGAAAGGCGATGCTCAAACGTAGCTGCATCCCAAATGCCTCCCACAACCCCTTCCATAGCCAGGAAGTAAAGATATCATCTTGATCGGAGACGATAGATGATGGCACACCATGAATCCGTACAACCTCATGAACGTAGAGGCATCCCAAGCTCTCCATGGAGCCCTTCTCTCTAATAGGTAAGAAATGAGCCTACTTGGTGAGTCGGTCTACAATCACCCAAATGGAGTTGTGTCCTCTAGAAGTACGTGGAAGCCCAGTCACGAAATCCATCGATAACCCAACCCACTTCCACTCTGGGACCTCCAAGGGCTATACCAATCCTGCTGGTACGTGGTGCTCTGCCTTCACCTGCTGACAGGTGAGGCATCGAGAAATGAACTTTGCCACAACCTTCTTCATACCCAGCCACCAGTGCTGTCGTCTGAGATCCTGGTACATCTTCGCCACTCTTGGATGTACCGCTAAAGGGGAAGTGTGAAACTCTCTCAGAACCTCCTCCTATAAAGCATTTGGTAGCATGGTACGTCCTCTGAAAAGGACAATGTGCTCTCCACCTACAGAGAATCTATCAGGTAATTGTCCTAAGGATATGTGTGCATGCCACGTCTCACAGTCAACATCCCCATGTTGTGCCTCTCTGACCCACTGAAGAAGTGGAGGTGTGATTGTGAGAAAATGAAGAAAGGCTGATCTATCTCTCTCAATGAAGGATATCTGCAAAGCGGCTAGTTGCTATGTCGCCTATCCAAGTAGGTGAATTCCTGTCCTCCTGTTGAGAGAATCTGATACTACATTCCCATTTCCAAGATTATAGACTATCTCAAAGTCATAGTCCTGGGGGAACTCGAGCCATTGCCACTATCTCAGGTTCAGGTCCTTCTGCGAGAAGATGTACCTGAGACTTTGGTGGTCAGAATAGACTGTAAAGCGCTCTCCCATCAGATAGTGCTGCCACATCTTCAGAGCGAAGACCACTACTGATAACTCTAGTTCATGGGTAGCATAGTTCTTCTCATGCTGCCTCAGCTATCGTGATCCATAGGCGATCACTACCCACTCCTCCATCAGTATGCACCCGAGTCTGGTCCCTAATGCATCGTAGTAGACTACGTACCCTATTCCCTCCTCCGGTAGCCTCAAGATGGGTATCCTGATGTGTTTTACTCCCACCCTGCTCGAGCATCCATGGTACTTCGGTACCCTAGCAGATGCTACTTTTTTCTATCACATATTTAGTATAAGGACCTTGTTGTCGATTTGTACATGTGACGATGGGTTAGAGCATGCGATTTTAGGATTGGGTTGGTTTCAGAACCAGGATTAGGATCTCTTATAGTTTGGGTATCAAAGACTTTTCTTGAATTCCTGACTAATAGGTAGGGTATCCAACATATTTTTATAGCTTGTATTACGTGGTCACATGTTATATTTTTATTATACTATCAATTTAATTTTCTGATTTTTTATTAAATCAATTGTAAATATTTGTGTTTTGGTATTACTCTGATATGTGGGTATAGTCTCCCAAACATATATCTATGGACTGTTTCGTCTAGTCGGTAGCCTCTGGAAAATGGGGTTACGCACCAAAGGTCATGTGGGGACCTGCCTCATAGTAAAAAATGAACTAGATAATAGGACAGGGATACCATAAATTGGTATTAGTGTAGTCTCTTTTACCTTACTATTTTGGGAAAGGTATATAAGAGACTTGGATATTGTAGTTCCTTGGTAAATAGCTCAATCATGGGTGCATGTAACCTCACATATGAGAGAAAACCCATATTTTCTGGGGTTATAATTGATCTTCAATTTTGTGATTTTATGGTTGGTTGATCATAACAACATGAGTGGTTCACTTGGATGTGGTGTTATTTATTTTTGGGGTTTTATTTCTTGGATTATTATTTTTAGAGAGGGTGTGTGGGTATATGTATCATTCAAGGGACATAGGACAAAAATTCCTTCCATCTTTTTCATATGATTGATAGATCCTTGGGAATCATATTCTTAATGATTACATTGGTTTCCATTAATTATTCTCATTTATCTTTCTTTGATGTGGTGGTCAATCAAAAATGTTTTTTAATATTTAATCTGAATAAAGATTTTATTTTTTAAAATGTTTGGATAATACTTTTTTTAAGTGTGAAAATCCATGGGTTTTGAAAAGTAAATGTTTCTAAATGAGAAAAAATTGGTTTTAAATGTAAGATTTAATTAGGAATTTAATTTTTAACATAATTGGACCAGTAGCTGAGCTGTTGTGGGTATACCTTTTCCTCTTAATGGAACCTATGTATGTGTGGTTTAGGAAGTGTGGGTGTCCTAGTTTGGGACCTTGGTTTTGGGTCATGAAGGTTTTTGGGGTTTTTATTTTTGGTTAAAGAGGAGTTCAAAGTTGTACCTTCATTTTTTTGGGTAAATTATGGTTATAAATGGTCATTCATTAAAATGGATGGGGTTACCCTTGTGGGTTTATACCTACCAGGTTCCATTTTAGAGCCAATAGTTGGTGTTTTGATCACAATGTTGATTTATTTTTTTAGTATATTATGTGTGGGACATAGATTAAATGGTTTATTGGTGCATGAGATATAGTGTGATTATAATAGAAGTTTGATTTATTCTCATCATTAGTGATTTTTAATGATTAATGAGTATTTCACCGAGTCAGTGTTAGTGTCCTTTCTGGGAGTGACTCTATTTTAGGGTGTTGGTATTGTTCAACCTTCAAGGTGATCCATGAGAGGGGTATTTCAAGTTTTGATTTTCTTCATCTACTTGAGTAAATGGTGGATGTTTTGGACTCTGATTGTGGGTCATTGAGAGTGTTTCCCCGTACTGGTTGGTCATTCAGGGTATGAGGGAAAGTCAATTATTTAGGATATGAAACTGTGGTTGTGCTTATGAGATGATAATTTTTAAAATCGAGGGTAACATCGTGGGAGGTGGGACTAGTGATGCAGGTTCCTCATAATGTGAGGCACAAATGATTGCTTTGTAGGAGGAATATATGCATGGTAGCATCCATCGATTTTCTGTTTAGGTTAATGGCTATGACTTTGTACATTTTTTAGGAAGCACTTTTGTGCTTGTGGTTGGTTATAAGGTCATTTTTGGAAAAAGTTGTATCATTTTTGTGTCTGGCCCATCTATTTTGTTGATGAATAATAGAGTAATTTATATAAATTTTGGGTGAACAAGGCATGGGTGACCAATGAGTGGATTGGTGACTATGTCATAGGAATGAAACATGGGGTGATGAGTTATCACATGAATGGGGTTTTAGTTATAAATGATGGGTTGTTGGAAGGGAACATTGATAATTCCTTGAATTTTATGAGGTTGAAAAACTAAGAGGAATGATATGTTGGGTAAGCAGGTGTTTGGGAAAGGCTCTGGTGGTGTACGACTCATTTGATCAAGAGTCATGTTTAGTGTGTAGTTAAATTTAATTGAGATACCCTGAGGGATCTAATGAGTTCTAGATGTCACAACATGATAAGAAGTCCAAATGTCATTAGGTATGGGTGAATAGGTGGCTCAGGATAAGTGCATGTCATTTCTTATGAAGCCATTGTGGGTTGCGTGCTTATATGGAGGTTTGTTTGGTTTGGTATCAATGTAGTGGATCATTGTGTTTCTACTATGAGTCACTATGGTCATCCTAGAGGGACAATATGGTGTTTTTTTGGTAGTTCAATCGGAGGAATTGGTTGATGATAATTTGGTAGGGAGCCATGAAATCATAGTGAGTTTTTTTGGAAATCCCACATGTGTTTTGGTGGTCAGGTGTTAATGGGATGTTGGTAGGAAGGAAATCCAATGACATTTAGTAGTTCAAGTTGTTCCAGTCTTGGTAGGTGAATTTAGTGATAAAAAATTTTTTGTGGTGTTCTTAATGATTTAATAGGATTATTTCAACTAGTGTTGATACTTCCCAAAATATTGGCATCATCCCGGGTATGCTGATAGAGCTCTGGACTTAATCTTATCAACCTAAATGTGTTCATTTGGGATACATGACCTCATGTAGGTTATTCTCTTGGAGTGGTATAAGTATAGTAGAATGGCGGAATTCACACCATCCATCGTTTTTGGGTAAGGTCCTTGGGATGAATTAGATGTTGAAAATTTTCATTCTTACCATTAATGGATGTCAAGAATGAGAAGCGACTGATGTTGTTTTGTTTTTCAGGAATAGATGGATGGCCATGTCCAAGTCTTGGGGTTGAACTCATTTTTTATGTGTGGGTTGTGCTGGTTGGAATTACATATGAAAGTAGTGATGATGGAACTCCTATGGTGGGGAGTAGTATGTCAATCACTGATGTGAGGTGTTGACCATGGAAAGATCATGGTGTAACAGATATTCCAATAAGGAACTTTTGAGGTTCATGTTTGGGTTCCTCGGGGAAGACAAAGTGGGCATTAAACATGGTGGATAATGGATCAAATTATTCTATTTGGGATCATGGTGGATCTAAAGAAAATATTAGATTCATTAGTTACTATTGTTGATGGGTCTGATAGGGGATAAAAATGATTCATGGAAATTGAGGTTCATTGACGTAACATCATCAGACATCGTAAATGGACTTGGGTAGGTGTGTTTGGGTGACCTTGGAATGTATTTAATTGTGAAGGAATATTGGTCATGTGATTTAGTGATGTTCTAATAATGATGTTGGGTATTCTAGGTTGATTTGGTAGGGGACGACTGAACTCGGTTAGAAAAACGATAAGAAAGTGGTGGGCAGTAAAATAACATCACATGATGATTTGGAATGATAAATAAATTTTTATAATGGAACAGGATTTTAAGAAAGAAAGTGTTTACTTTAGAAAATATATGTAATTATTAGGTTATTGTGTTAGGAATTTTGATTGGTGCAGTGGAGCATGATGGTGTCATAGATAGTAGTGGATTCTTTGATGGTAATTTTTTTTTCAGAAGTCGTGGAATGAATCTAGTAGAGACATCATATAGGGATTTTCTAAAATGTTATTTTAAAATGAAATGCTGTGGAATGTTATAATCCACCTAGGGTTTGATGATTTAATTTAAATTTCATTATAGAAATGAAGGAGATCTAGAGAGAGGTCAAGATGTTCTATGTTCACAAGTGGATGGGGGAATTGATATCTTTTCTATATGGTTTCTATGAAAAGACTAGATTTCCGTATTGGATGGAGTTTGTAACACCCCGAGATTTTATGAAAAATGTTGTTTTAATTTCATTAAGGTCTTGTGTTGTATTCTACACCAAGATTACCTTTCACTATACACAACACCGTATTAGCTTGCAGTATACGCAACACTATTCTTGGATCGTGTTACACACAATTTTGATAATAGTTATTATATGCAACATTGAGTGTATATATATATATATAAATTCAATGTATGAATGAAATATGGTTGGATTCTGTTATACGAAACAATGAATGATTCTTTCACAACATGCAACCCTGACTTTGCTTTCATTACACGCAATCGTGACCTTCCTCGATAGCATGTGTTGTACCAATACCAGGTTTTACTAAACAACAATATATAATTATAATATTATTATGAACTAGCTGTTATGAATAGTATTAACTAAATTTTTAATTTTATAACATTATTATTCTTCTTACACATTTCCTAGAACATGGTATAAGAACAAAATAAATTTTTCGGGTAAAATAAGTATTTTTAAAAAAATGCAGTTTTGCCGCCTTTTGATGGTGCACCCACATTAAATCTAGTTTTTAGAATGTTTATAAGTTCAACTTGACAAACTAAAATTCTTCTTTGGAATCAAGAAATAAATATTTACTTTGGATAAATTTTTCGTATTATTCTGGTAACTTTCATATTTTGATGAATAGTAAAAACACGCTATATTTTAATGAAAAACAACTTTTTTCATCGTAATAATTTATATGGTTAAATTATAATATTTAATGGTTTTAAAATATAAATAGATTATATTTTTACCATTTAATATAATGTATGTCATTATCATTGATTTTACATTGAATTCGTAGGTTAAATCAATTCAATCTTTTGCAATGTTTTAAACAAAAACCCGTTTTCATTCGACAACGGGATTAATTTTAATTTAATATCTGCAACTTCTGTGTATTGAATTTGAAAAAATGTATTCCATATTTGGAATCAGTGGGTCCAAATTATGTTAATAGGCTATTTTTTATTTTTGGGCATTATGAATAGTAACTACGGTAAATTTTATTTACCCTAGTTAAAGGTAAATCAGGTAATTAAGGGTAAATATAATATTATAAAATTACCCTAACACATGCCAAAATACTATTGGATGGATAAAAGTAAACCCATATCAACTAAGGGTTGGATTAGATTCATTTTATGGACTTTTGACAATGAAAATAATTTAATTATTATTAAAACCCAAGAAAGTGACAACATGCCACTCTCTTAAATCTTATAAGTATAATAATTTTACTTTAGTGATAAACATCATAAAATGTCGAACATGAATAGTCTCCAGAAATATAATAAAATTATCTACATAATGATAATTTATTTAGAATTTTTAGGGATTAAATAATTGTTATTAATTGTGATACATTAATGATACAGAAATTATTTATTAAGTGGAAAATAAGTAATATAGTTTTTATAGAAATAATAATACCCATTAAAAGGCCCACAAACCTAACCAAAACTTATTGGTAGTGTATATATATACACATTAATCATCCAATTACTTAATATATAACCTTTTGGATCCTTATAAAAGTGATTATGACACTTATATTATTTTATTTTAAATGATGCAAAAGTTGTCACCTTCATAATTTAATAAATATAACAATTTAAATATTGTGATTTTAAGATGATAAATTTGAGTAAAAGTATTATTGTGAAAGTTAGTAGAATTATCTTCCTCATAGGATTTTATTTTAAATTTTTCTGCAACAAATCAGTATATTAAATAACTATATAAAAATGTTGTAGTGATAATTTATTAAGACATAAACCAAATAAATGGTTTAAAAAATAATAAAATAAATATTATATGAACTATTTAATGTGATCCACTAATTTTATAGATACATATGACCTTTTATGAATCTATTAAATATTTTAGTTCGAACATGCCTTTGTATATATTTTTATATAAATTCAAATAAATGAATAGTGTCAAAATTGACACTATTGTTATTTTATAAAAATAACATATTATAAAATTGTTTAAAAATCACAAAAATATTTAAAAATTATAAATTATAAATTTATATGGTCTATAATGTTATAAAGTAATCGATTATGGAAAATTCTCAACAAATAAGTAATTAATTGTTATAATTTAAAATTTAGAATTTTATTACCACAAATAAACTTAAATAGATTAAATAAGTATAAATCAAAATGATAAGGTTTAAAATAAGATCCAAACATGTCTAAATTTGATTGGTTGATGAGATTACAACCCTATCTCATCTAATCTTAGAATATGAGTCATTTTCGGAGGTTTTTAAGTGGGGTTATATTTATTATAAATTAATATTTTTAAGAATTCCAAAGGTGCCCCTCTCCTCCCTTATAAAAGAGAACCTCCTCCCTCTCCTCCTCACACCAATTTGAGCCTTCAAGCTCGGCCAAACCCTGCCAAAGTTTCTTCTCCACTTCCCTAGAAACATCCTAGAGGTTTAGGTCTACTTTAAGGGCCAATCTTAGTGCCCTAAGATGAGTTTTTAAAGAGGCGTATCGAAGAAGAGATAATTTCTTCTCCCGATTCTTTCAAGCTTCTTTCTTCTTAAACACCTTCTGCTTTAGTTGTATCATTATAAAGTAATAACATCAGTATCACTAATATAATTATTTGTTGTTATAAATATGAAACAACCCCATTTCACCTTCTATCCATCCTACGGAAAACAAAATCACCACACGTGCGTACGTACAGAATACCGTCTCCACGCTGTGGTGTAATATGTTTTTCCACCAACACCTTACATGGATGGGTATAATGCTGTAAAGAATAACTAAAAATAGTTATTATAACATCATACTGATTCTGATATATTGTATCATCCACTCCAATTCAATTCACTAATTATACAAACGATATCATCGCTCGTGCGTACGTACGGACTACCATCTCCACGACGTGATGAGATTCATTCTCCGTGTTAACCATTTAAGAATGATTATAAAGTATATATAAGCAATAATAATGAAATATATGACATTATAAAGCTACTTTATTTATGTATATATTTATTTCATCTACTTAATTCCATTCAACTCAATAAGGAAACGAAAACAGCGTTCATGCGTACGTACGGCCTACCGTCTCCATGAATAGTGTATTTCTTTCCATTTATCGATCTATTATATATATGTATATTCCGAATATATATTATATATAAATAATGTTTTATATTCTGGAATTATGTAATCGTGATCTAAGTAATCATATGAATAATTACAAGTCAAAACACGGACGACAAATGAAACGATTTTACCCAAAACACTCTTTAACATGGAATTTACAAAAGAACGGGTAATATAAAGTCATAAGTGAACCATATATGATATCATAAAAATGAATATGATTCTGTAATAAGTCAATGACATTATTTAAATCATTATACAGGAGTTTCGGATACATACGAAGCATATCAGACATAAGGTAAGGGATAATTTTGCAAATCTCATTTTTATCCGGATTGCATATTCGTAAGTATTTACTGGGGTTATTTCTATCATCCATGTACATGTTTTATAAAAGTGTTTTCATGTATGTTTAAAGTCCCTTTTACCCATTTTTGAATTTTACTACATGGTATGTATGGAATCATTCTTTTGTTTACATTACGAGGTACTTTCTCACTTTTCCGGCAAAAGTACAAAAAGAATTTTTTTTAACTTATATGGCACAAACAGATTTTTACGGTTTTATAATGCCATATTTTCATGAAGATTCCTCAGAAATATTTCATGACAATATTCAACAAAATCTCTTTCTTTTAAAATTGCATGACGTTTTGTGAAAAGAAATTTATTTTGAAGAAGATCAGAATATTTTACTCAAGAATTCATTTCAAGTGTTTTATCAAAACCATTTTCCATCTAAGATGGAATAATTTCATATGTGTATGTATCAAGTGTAATGTCTTTATTATTTACATGGTTTCACTTTTCTTATTATGAAATGATATCCATTTCTTTTATATGGATTATGTGATGATGGGATGATGTTTATGAAACCCATTTTATTCGTTGGGTTATTGTGAATGATGTATGTTTATTTTGTGGCACAAGTAAGAATGATTTCAATATGAGATGGATGGGACCTACATCACCCTCCAATGAATTGGGTAAAGATTTATATCTCCTGAGATAGACATGGCTGGAATGGCAGGTTAAACCAGTTCAGTAAAACGGGACTGAAACGAGGAGTGAACTCGATTCAGAAAGGGACTTTGTCCACTAAGATGGTCTTGGCAGCAATGTATTGGCTATTATGGAAATCATTACATGTTCTTAATGGATGCCACAATTACATGTTTTATTCCCATGCTATTTTATCATGGTTTATTTTCCATTATGATCTATGCCTTATGTACTTCCATGTTTTATGTCATTGCTCAAGATTTTAATGTTTAAACATTATGTTCATGTTTTTAAGTTCCAATATATATGGTATGTTTTATTTTATCCATGCTTACCCTTACTGAGAATTTGAGCTCACCCTTTTTATGGTTTATTTTCCCCCTGGATCAAAAGAAAGGTTTTAGGTCAGGAAACAAAAAAGTGGAAGATCTTTATGGGAGATGTTGATGATCTTTCACCACGATTAGAAGATTACGTTCCAAGTTTCCAAAGACACTAAACTATTATAGTACTTATGTGTCTGTTTTTGTAATGTATTAAGTATTCTGCAAAAGTAATGTAATGTCCATGTATGTCAAGCTCAGGGTATCTACAGTTGGTATCAGAGGAAAGGTTTAGTCAACGTTAGGAAACTAGGATGCGAAAACGTTAGTGAGATCCCTAGAGATATTTCTATGGTATGTCTAGGGATGTACCTAAGGATCAGAATATGTATAGGATATAGTCCTAGAACTACGGTAACGATCTTAGAATTTAACTTAAGATGTTAGATATTGAGGGTGATCCCCCATTAATATGTTGCTTTCCCTAGCATGATTTTTTCCTCTCACACTATTCTTTTTGGGTTTTAGAAAATGGCTAGAATCAAGAAGATTCATGATAATGGAGGATATGACGGACAATGGAATGATTTTCTTCATGAGAAACCAAATGAAACGGGATCTGGAAGTCCAAACATATTTATTATTCCTAATCATCAATCTCATAATATGATCAATAATCTCAGCTTTGGTATGTTTCCCGACCCAGATAATAAGAGAAAGATGGAGTTTCATGATGATAATAGAGGAAAGAAAGTTCAATTTCCCTCATGTAAATCATTCGGGTAGAGGCATCAGGGAGATTGTTTCAAAGGAACTGGAAGATGATTTGGGTGTGCAAAAGAAGGACACAATGCCAGTAAGTGCAAAGGAAAAGGTTCAGTTAACACCATGGACAAGGATAATGGTATTGCTACGACATCAACAACGATTAGATGTTTTAAATGTGAAATGTACGGGCATTATGCAAACCAATTCCCAAATGGAAAATCTCATGAAGAGAATCAGCATGGTCATATGGGTAGTATTTATGTGGATGATGATGATGAGACTACAAATGATATATGAGCTGAAAGAAGTGTTGAAGCTCAGTCTTTTGTTTTAGAAGGTAGTGGAATGATTGTATGTTTATTGAGAGTTATGTTTTATAGTTAATGGTACTATGGAATAAAGAATCATCTAAGGATTGTAACAATATTGTTTTTCCTAAAAGTATTTGAAAGTATATGTTTAATGGTACCAGTAGCCATGGAATGTTATTTAGATATTTTTTTAAAGTAGATGATATGCGCATAATGAAGCAATAAGAAGAAAATGAGATGTTTGATTGTATTCATGAGCTCATGATTGATATAAGGACTAAGTGATATCATGGTTTGAGTATATTGAATTTTGAGAATTTTGGTATGTGGAAAGTGTTAACTTTTAACTGCATTAATGTTTTCACTAAGGTTCAATGGGTATTCATTTTTCAAGAGAATACATGATTAAGGCCTTCGAACGTTTGTAATGTGACCAACAAGACATATCTTATGATATATGGGGATCAACGATGGTATTAACATGCTTCTTATATGAAATATCTGGTAATCGTTTTCACTATAATATGAAAATGGACTGCAATATTATGGACAAGCCTAAATATTGTAATTGATAATGTTGGACATAAGTTAATATTGTTTAAGGATAGAACGTTTATCGATATTATTGATGGGATGATATAGTAATGTAGTTTTAGAAAAAGGACAACCTGCAGGATGGGCAACAGCCCATCGCGTCAGACAAGGCTGTGGGAATCGAACCCACAACCGAAGTGCGACTCGCCTTTATCGCCTACCACTGGCCTACATGAAGTCCCTGGTTAGTAGAAACTAGTTTTATTTTATTAAGCGGTATGATATATGAGGTATAAGTTCATTTTTGAAATCATATACGATTAATCTAACCATAAGATGGACTTATAACTTTTCCTAACCTTTTGTTTGAAAGAGATGGAATGACCCATCATTCTATCACATGATCTGCTAACACATCACGAATAACAAATTCAACTACATTTCTTTAATGGGTGAAGTGGAAACTATTCAATTCATGAACAAAAGTGAGATTGTACCAAAATCATGCAAGTATTTCTTTTAATTCATCAACTTTAGGGAAATGATCTTGAAAACCAAAAATGTTGTCCTAGTTCCCTTATATCCGATGAATCAAATGGTACCTTAGATCATCACAAATCAATAGCTTTTTTATTGTTGGATTTTTCATAGCCATGTTCTCTACCACTCTCCATCAGAACTTGATGGTTATATTTTTCTTCCATATCCATATTTTCACCTATGTTCTCCTACTTGGGAACCCAGTGATGAGTTAATTTGGGTAACCGTTACATTTCATACTTTAGTTTTTAAAGCCATGTTTTGGTATTCCTTTTTACTATGTGGGTTTCTATTAAACAAAATTTCAAGTAGTAAACCATTTATAACCCCGACGAATTTCGAGGGAGAAATCCATTTTAATGGGGGTAGAATGTAACACCCTGAGATTTTATGAAAAATATTCTTTTAATTTCATTAATTTCTTGTGTTTTATGCTACACCAAGATTACCTTGAGCTATACACAACACCGTATTAGCTAGCAGTATACGCAACACTATTCTTGGATCATGTTACACACAATTTTGATAATAGTTATTCTACGCAACATTGAGTATATATATATATATATATATATATTCATTGTATAAATGAAATATGGTGGGATTATGTTATATGAAAAAATGAAGGATTCTTTCACAACACGCAACCCTGACTTGGCTTGCATTACACGCAATCGTGACCTTCCTCGATAGCGTGTGTTTTACGCAATACCAGGTCTTGCTAAACAACAATATATTATTATAATATTATTATGAACTAGCCGTTATGAATAGTATTAATTAAATTTTGAATTTTATAAAATTATTATTCATCTTACACATTTTCTAGAACATGGTATAAGAAGAAAATAAATTTTTCGGGTAAAATAAGTATTTTTCAAAAAATGCAGTCTTGCCGCCTTTTGATGACGCACCCACATTAAATCTATTTTTTGACATGTTTATAAGTTAAATTTGACAAAATAAAATTATTCTTTGTAATCAATAAATAAAAATTTACTTTGGATAAATTTTTCGTATTATTCTGGTAACTTTTATATTTTGATGAATAGTAAAAACACACTATATTTTAATGAAACACAACTTTTTTCATCGTAATAATTTATATGGTTAGATTATAATATTTAATGGTTATAAAGTATAAATAGAATATATTTTTACCATTTAATATAATGTATGTCATTATCATTGATTTTACATTGAATTCATAGGTTAAATCAATTCAATCTTTTGCAATGTTTTAAACAAAAACTCGTTATCATTCGACAACAAGAATAATTTTAAGATAATTTCTGAAACATATACGTATTGAATTTGGAAAAATGGATACCATATTTGGAATCAGTGGGTCCAAATTATGTTAATAGGCTACTTTTTATTTTTGGGCATTATGAATAGTAACTACGGTAAATTTTGTTTACCCTAGTTAAAGGTAAATCGGGTAATTAAGGATAAATATAATATTATAAAATTACCCTAACACATAACAAAATTCTATTAGATGGATAAAAGTAAACCCATATCAACTAAGGGTCGGATTAGATTCATTTTATGGACTTTTGACCATGAAAATAATTTAATTATTATTAAAACCAAAGAAAGTGACAACATGTCACTCTCTTAAATCTTATAAGTATAATAATTTTAATTTAGTGATAAACATCATAAAACTTCGAAAATGTATAGTCTCCAGAAATCTAATAAAAATATCTACATCATGATAATTTATTTGGAATTTTTAGGGATTAAATATTTGTCATTAATTGTGATACATTAATGATACAGAAATTATTTATTAAGTGGATAATAAGTAATATAGTTTTTATTGAAATAATAATACCCATTAAAAGGCCCAAAAACCTCACCAAAATTTAATGGTAGTGTATATATACACCTTAATCATCCAATGACTTAATATATAACCTTTTTTATCCTTATAAATGTGATTATGACACTTATATTATTTTATTTTAAATGATGACAAAGTTGTCACATTCATAATTTAATAAATCTAACAATTTAAATATTGTGATTTTAAGATGATAAATTAGAGTAAAATTATTATTGTGAAATTTAATATATTTATCTTCCACATAGGATTTTATTTTAAATTTTTATGCAAAAATCAGTATATTAAATAACTATACAAAATGTTGTAGTAATTATTTTATTAAGAGATAAACCAAATAAATGGTTTTAAAAATAATAAAATAAATATTATATGAACTATTTAATGTGATACACTAATTTTATAGATACATATGACATTATATGAGTCTATTAAAGCTTTTAGTTCGAACATATCTTCTGTATATATTTTATTTAAATTCAAATAAATGAATAGTGTCAAAATTGACACTATTGTTATTTTATAAAAATAACATATTATAAAATTGTTTAAAAATCACAAAAACATTGGAAAATTATAAATTTAAATTTATATGGTCTATAATGTTATATAGAAAACGATTATGGAAAATTCACAACAAATAAGTAATTATTTGAAATAATTTAAAATTTAGAATTTTATTACCACAAGTAAACTTAAATAGATTAAATAAGTATAAATCAAAATGATAAGGTTTAAAATAAGATCCAAACATGTCTAAATTTGATTTGTTGATGAGATTACAACCCTATATCATCTAATCTTCGAATAAGAGTCATTTTCGGAGGTTTTTAAGTGGGGTTAGATTTATTATAAATTAATATTTTTAAGAATTCCAAAGGTGCCCCTCTCCTCCCTTATAAAAGGGAACCTCCTCCCTCTCCTCCTCACACCAATTTTATCCTTCAATCTTGGCCAAACCCTGACAAATTTTCTTCTACACTTCCCTATAAACATCCTATAGGTTTTGGTCTACTTTAAAGACCAATCTTAGTGCCCTAGAGGAGGTTTCAAAGAGGCGTATCGAAGAAGAGATAATTTCTTCTCCTAATTCATTCAAGATTCTTTCTTCTTAAAATTCTTATTCATTAGTTATTTCATTATAAAGTAATAACATCAGTATAAATAATAGAATTATTTGTTATTATAAATATGAACTAACCCCATTTCACCTTCTATCCATCCTACGGAAAATAAAATCACCGCGTGTACGTACGTATGGAATACCGTCTCCACGCCGTGGTGTAATCTGTTTTTCTACCAACACCTTACATGGATGGGTATAATGATGTAATGAATAACTATAAATAGTTATGATAACATCATACTGATTCTGATATATTGTATCATCCACTCCAATTCAATTCAATAATTATGGAAACTATATCATCGATTGTGCGTACGTACGGACTACCGTCTCCACGACGTGATGAGATTCATTCTCCATGTTAACCATTTAAGAATGATTATAAAGTATATATAAGAAATAATAATAAAATATATGACATTATAAAGCTACTGGATTTATTTATATATGTATTTCATCTACTTAATTCCATTCAACTCAATAAGGAAACGAAAACAGCGTTCATGCGTACGTACGGCCTACCGTCTCCATGAACGGTGTATTTCATTCCATTTATCGATCTATTATATATATGTATATTATGAATATATATTATATATAAATCATGTTTTATATTCTGTAATTATTTAATAATGATCTAAGTAATCATATGAATAATTACAAGTCAAAACATGGACGACAATTGAAACGATTTAACCCAAAACACTCTTTAACATGGAATTTACAAAAGAACGGGTAATATAAAGTCATAAGTGAACCATATCTGATATCATAACAATGAATATGATTATTTAATAAGTCAATGACATTATTTAAATCATTATACTGGAGTTTTGGATACATACGAAGCATATCGGTCATAAGGTAAGGGATAATTTTGCAAATCTCATTTTCATCCGGATTGCATATTCGTAAGTATTTACTGGGGTTATTTCTATCATCCATGTCCATGTTTTATAAAAGTGTTTTCATGTATGTTTAAAGTCCTTTTTACCCATTTTTGACTTTTACTACATGGTATGTAAGGAATCATTCTTTTGTTCATGTTACAAGGTACTTTTTGACTTTTCTGGAAAAAGTACGAAAAGAATGTTTTTTTAACTTATACGGCACGAACAGATTTTTACAGTTTTATAAAGCCTTATTTTCATGAAGCTTCCTCCAAAATATTTCATGACTATTTTCAAAAAAATGTCTTTATTTTAAAATTGCATGACTTTTTGTGAAAAGAAATTGATTTTGAAGAAGAAAAGAATATTTTCCTCAAGAATTCATTTCAAGTGTTTTATCAAAACCATTTTCCATCTAAGATGAAATTATTTCATATGTGTATGTTTCAAGTGTAATGTCTTTATGATTTACATGGTTTCACTTTTCTTATTATGAAATGATATCCATTTCTTTTATATGGATTATGTGATTATGGGATGATGTTTATAAAACCCATTGTATTCTTTGGGTTATTATGAATGTTGTGTGTTTATTTTGTGGCAAAAGTAAGAATGATTTCATTATGTGATGGGTGGGACCTATATCTCCCTCCAATGAATTGGGTGAAGATTTATATCTCATGAGATAGACATGGCTGGAACGGCAGGTTAAAATGGTTCAGTAAAACAGGACTGAAACCAGGAGTGAACTCGATTCAGAAAGAGACTTTGTCCACTAAGATGGTCTTGGAAGCAATGCCTTGGCTAATATGGAAATCATTACTTGTGCTTAATGGATTCCATAATTACATGTTTTATTCCCATTATTTTTTATCATGGTTCATTTTCCATTATGATCTATGCCTTATGTACTTCCATGTTTTATGTCGTTGCTCAAGATTTTAATGTTTAAACATTATGTTCATGTTTTTAAGTTCCAATATATATGGTATGTTTTATTTTATCCATGCTTAACCTTACTGAGCATTTGAGCTCACCCTATTTATGATTTATTTTCCCCCAGGATCAAACGAAAGGATTTAGGTCAGGAAACAAAAAGTGTAAGATCTTTATGGGAGATGTTGAAGATCTTTCACCATGATTAGAACATTACGTTCCAAGTTCCCAAAGACACTAAACTATTACGGTCCTTGTGTGTCTGTTTTT
Source organism: Viscum album (assembly GCA_963277665.1). Taxonomy (NCBI): domain Eukaryota; kingdom Viridiplantae; phylum Streptophyta; class Magnoliopsida; order Santalales; family Viscaceae; genus Viscum; species Viscum album. The sequence goes on from OY728147.1 coordinate 163,035,647, forward strand.
GTTATGTATTAAGTATTCTGCAAAATTAATGCAATGTCCATATACGTCAAGATTAGGGTCTCTACAGTTGGTATCAGAGGAAAGGTTTAGTCAACCTTTGGAAACTGGGATGCGAAAACGTTAGTGAGATCCCTAGAGATATTTCTAAGGTATGTCTAGGGATGTACCTAAGGATAAGAATACGTATAGGATATAGTCCTAGAACCATGGTAACGATCTTAGAATTTAACCTATGATGTTAGATATTGAGGGTGATCCCCCTTTACTATGTTGTTTTCCCTAGCATGAGTTTTTCCTCTCACACTATTCTTTTTGGCTTTTAGAAAATGGCTGGAAACAGGAAGATTCATGATAATGGAGGATATGACGGACAATGGAATGATTTTATTCACAAGAAACCAAATGAAATGGGATCTGGAAGACCAAACATCGTTATTATGCCTAATCAGCAATCTCATAATATGATCAATAATCTCAACTTTGGTAAGTTTCACAACTCAGATAATAAGAGAAAGATGGAGTTTCATGATGATCATAGAGGAAATAAAGTTCAATTTCCCTCGTGTAAATCTTGTGGGAAGAGGCATCAGGGAGATTGTTTCAAAGGAACTGGAAGATGCTTTGGGTGTGGAAAAGAAGGACACAAAGCCAGTAAGTGCAAAGGAAAAGTTTCAGTTAACACCATGGACAAGGATAATGGTATTACTACGACATAAACAATGATTAGACGTTTTAAATGTGGAATATACGGGAATTATGCAAACCAATTCCCTAATGGAAAATCTCATGAAGAGAATCAGCATGGTCATATGGGTAGTATTTATGTGGATGATGATGAGGAGACTACAAATGATATATGAGCTGAAAGAAGTGTTGAAGCTCAGTCGTTTGTTTTAGAAGGTAGTGGAATGATTGTATGTTTATCGACAGTTATGTTGTATAGTTAATGGTACTATGGAATAAAGAATCATCTAAGGATTGTTACACTATTGTTTTTCCTAAAAGTATTTGAAAGTATATGTTGAATGGTACCAGTAACGATGGAATGTTATTCAGATATTTTTGTAAAGTAGATGATATGCGCATAATGAAGGAATAAGAAGAAAATGAGATGTTTGATTGTATTCATGAGCTCATGATTGATATAAGGACTAAGTGATATCATGGTTTGTGTATATAGAATTTTGAGGATTTTGGTATGTGGAAAGTGTTAACTTTTAACTGCATTCATGTTTTCACTAAGGTTCAATGGGTATTATTTTTCAAGAGAATACATGATTAAGGCCTTCGAACGTTTGTAATGTGACCAACAAGACATATCTTATGATATATGGGGATCAAAAATGGTATTAACATGCTTCTTTTTTGAAATATCTGGTAATCGTTTTCACTATAATATGACAATGGACTTCAATATTATGGATAAGCCTAAATATTGGAATGGATTATGTTGGACATAAGTTAGTATTGTTTAAGGATAGAACCTTTTTGGATATTATTGATAGGATGATATAGTAATGTAGTTTTAGAAAAAGGAAAACCGGCAGGACGGGTGACAGCCCATCACGTCGGACAAGGCTGTGGGAATCGAACCCACAACTGAAGTGCGACTGGCCTTTATCGCCTACCACTGGCCTACAGGAAGTCCCTGGTTAGTTGAAACTAGTTTTATTTCATTAAGCGGTATGATATATGAAGTATAAGTTCATTTTTGGAACCATATACGATTAATCTAACCATAAGATGGACTTATAACTTTTTCTAACCTTTTGTTTGAAAGACATGGAATGACCCATCATTATCTCACATGATCTGCTAACACATCATGAATAAAAAATTCAACTTCATTTCTTTAAGGGATGAAGTGGAAATTGTTAAATTCATGAACAATAGTGAGATTGTACCAATGTCATGCAAGTATTTATTTTAATTCATCAACATTAGGGAAATGATCACGAAAACCAAAAATGCTGTCCTAGTTCCCTTATATCCGATGAATCAGATGGTACCTTAGATCATCACAAATCAATAGCTTTGTGATTGTTGGATTTTTCATAGCCATGTTCTCTACCACTCTCCATCAGAACTTGATGGTTAGATTTTTCTTCCATATCCATATTTTCATCTATGTTCTCCTACGTGGAAACCCAGTGATGAGTTAATTTGGGTAACCGTTACATTTCATACTTTAGTTTTTAAAGCCATGTTTTGGTATTCCTTTTTACGATGTGGGTTTCTATTAAACAAAATTTCAAGTAGTAAACCATTTATAACCCCGACGAATTTCGAGGTAGAAATTCATTTTAAGGGGGGTAGAATGTAACATCATGAGATTTCATGAAAAATGTTTTTTTAATTTCATTAATGTCTTGTGTTGAATGCTACACCAAGATTACATTGCGCTATACACAACACGGTATTAGCTTGTAGTATACGCAACACTATTCTTGGATCGTGTTACACACAATTTTGATAATAGTTATTCTACGCAACATTGAGTATATATATATATATTCATTGTATAAATGAAATATGGTTGGATTCTGTTATACGAAACAATTAAGGATTCTTTCACAACACACAACCCTGACTTTTCTTGCATTACACACAGTCGCGCCTTCCTCGATAGCGTGTGTTGTACGCAATACCATGTTTTACTAAATAACGATACATTATTATAATATTATTATGAACTAACCGTTATGAATAGTATTAACTAAATTTTAAATTTTATAACATTATTATTCATCTTACACATTTTCTAGAACATGGTATAAGAACAAAATAAATTTTTCGGGTAAAATAAGTATTTTTCAAAAAATGCAGTTTTGCCGCCTTTTGATGGCGCACCCACATTAAATCTAGTTCTTGACATGTTTATAAGTTAAATTTGACAAAATAAAATTCTTCTTTGGAATCAAGAAATAAAAATTTACTTTGGATAAAATTTTCGTATTATTCTGGTAACTTTCATATTTTGATGAATAGTAAAAACACGATATATTTTAATGAAAAACAACTATTTTCATCGTAATAATTTATATGGTTAAATTATAATATTTAATGTTTTTAAAGTATAAATAGAATATATTTTTACCTTTTAATATAATTTATTTCATTATCATTGATTTTACATTGAATTCGTAGGTTAAATCAATTTAGTCTTTTGCAATGTTTTAAACAAAAACTCGTTTTCATTCGACAACGGGATTAATTTTAATTTAATTTCTGCAACTTCTGTGTATTGAATTTGAAAAAATGGATTCCATATTTGGAATCATTGGGTCCAAATTATGTTAATAGGCTACTTTTTATTTTTGGGCATTATGAATAGTAACTACGGTAAATTTTATTTACCCTAGTTAAAGGTAAATCAGGTAATTAAGGGTAAATATAATATTATAAAATTACACATACACATTACAAAATTCTATTGGATGGCTAAAAGTAAACCCATATCAACTAAGGGTCGTATTAGATTCATTTTATGGAATTTTGACCATGAAAATAATTTAATTATTATTAAAACCAAAGAAAGTGACAACATGTCACTCTCTTAAATCTTATAAGTATAATAGTTTTAATTTAGTGATAAACATCATAAAACTTCAAAAATGAATAGTCTCCAGAAAGATAATAAAATTATCTACATCATGATAATTTGTTTTGAATTTTTAGGGATTTAATAATTGTCATTAATTGTGATACATTAATGATACAGAAATTATTTATTAAATGGAAAATAAGTAATATAGTTTTTATTGAAATAATAATACCCATTAAAAGGCCCACAAACCTGACCATAACTTATTGGTAGTGTATATATACACCTTAATCATCCAATTACCTAATATATAACCTTTTAGATCCTTATAAAAGTGATCATGACACATATATTATTTTATTTTAAATGATGCCAAAGTTGTCACCTTCATAATTTAATAAATATAAAAATTTAAATATTGTGATTTTAAGATGATAAATTAGATGAAAAGTATTATTGTGAAAGTAAATAGATTTATATTCATCGTAGGATTTTATTTTAAATTTTTATGCAACAAATCAGTATATTAAATAATTATAAAAAAATGTTGTAGTAATTATTTTATTAAGAGATAAACCAAATAAATGGTTTTAAAAATAAGAAAATAAATATTATATGAACTATTTAATGTGATCCAGTAATTTTATAGATACATATGTCCTTTTATCAATCTATTAAAGCTTTTAGTTAGAACATATCTTCTGTATATATTTTATTTAAATTCAAATAAATGAATAGTGTCAAAATTGACACTATTGTTATTTTATAAAAATAACATATTATAAAATTGTTTAAAAATCACAAAAATATTTAAAAATTATAAATTTAAATTTATATGGTCTATAATATTATAAAGTAACAAATTATTGAAAATTCACAACAAATAAGTAATTATTTGTTATAATTTATAATTTATAATTTTATTACCACAAATAAACTTAAATAGATTAAATAAGGATAAATCAGAATGATAAGGTTTAAAATAAGATCCAAACATGTGTAAATTTTATTGGTTGATGCGATTACAAACCTATCTCATCTAATCTTCGAATATGAGTCATTTTTGGTGGTTTTTATGTGGGGTTATATTTATTATAAATTAATATTTTTAAAAATTCCAAAGGTGCCCCTCTCCCTTATAAAAGGGCACCTCCTCCCTCTCCTCCTCACACCAATTTGAGCCTTCATGCTCGGCCAACCCCTTCCAAATTATCTTATCCACTTCCCTAGAAATATCCTAGAGGTTCTGGTCTACTTTAAAGACCAATCTTAGTGCCCTAAGAGGAGGTTTCAAAGAGGCGTATCGAAGAAGAGGTAATTTCTTCTCCCGATTCTTTCAAGCTTCTTTCTTCTTCAAATTATTTTTATTTAGTTGTTTCATTATAAAGTAATAACATCAGTATGACTAATATACTTATTTGTTATTATAAATATGAAACAACCCCATTTCACCTTCTATCCATCCTACGGAAAACAAAATCACCGCGCGTGCGTACGTACGGAATACAGTCTCCACGCCGTGGTGTAATATGTTTTTCCACCAACACCTTAGATGGATGGGTATAATGGTGTAAATAATAACTATACATAGTTATTATAACATCATACTGATTCTGATATATTGTATCATCCACTCCAATTCAATTCAATAATTATGGAAAGGATATCATCGCTCGTGAGTACGTACGGACTACCGTCTCCACGACGCGACGAGATTCGTTCTCCATGTTAACCATTTAAAAATGATTATAAAGTATATATAAGCAATAATAATGAAATATTTGACATTATAAAGCTACTGGATTTCTGTATATATGAATTTCATCTACTTAATTCCATTCAACTCAATAAGGAAACGAAAACAGCATTCATGCGTACGTACGGCCTACCGTCTCCATGAACGGTGTATTTCTTTCCATTTATCGATCTATTATATATATGTATATTATGAATATATATTATATATAAATCATGTTCTATATTCTGGAATTATGTAATTGTGATCAAAGTAATCATATGAATAATTACAAGTCAAAACACGGACGACAAATGAAACGATTTTACCCAAAACACTCTTTAACATGGAATTTAAAAAAGAACGGGTAATATAAAGACATAAGTGAACCATATATGATATTATAACAATGAATATGATTCTGTAATAAGTCAATTACATTATTTAAATCATTATACAGGAGGTTCAGATACATACGAAGCATATCGGACATAAGGTAAGAGATAATTTTGCAAATCTCATTTTTATCCGAGATTACATATTCGTAAGTATTTACTAGGGTTATTTCTATCATCCATGTCCATGTTTTATAAAAGTGTTTTCATGTATTTTTTAAGTCCTTTTTCCCCATTTTTGACTTTTACTACTTGGTATGTATGGAATCTTTCTTTTTTTTACATTAGGAGGTACTTTTTGACTTTTCCGGCAAAAGTACGAAAAGAATGTTTTTTTAACTTATACGGTACGAACGGATTTTTACAGTTTTATAAAGCCTTATTTTCATGAAGCTTACTCCAAAATATTTCATGACTATATTCAACAAAATATCTTTCTTTTAAAATTGCATGACGTTTTGTGAAAAGAAATTGATTTTGAAGAAGAAAAGAATATTTTCCTCAAGAATTCATTTCAAGTGTTTTATCAAAACCATTTTCCATCTAAGATTAAATTATTTCATATGTGTATGTTTCAAGTGTAATGTCTTTATGATTTACATGGTTTCACTTTTCTTATTATGAAATGATATTCATTTCTTTTATATGGATTATGTGATGATGGGATGATGTTTATGAAACCCATTTTATTCGTTGGGTTATTATGAATGATGTATGTTTATTTTTTGGCACAAGTAAGAATGATTTCATTATGAGATGGTTGGGACCTATATCTCCCTCCAATGAATTGGGTAAATATTTATATCTCATGAGATATACATGGCTGAAACGGAAGGTTAAACCGGTTCAGTAAAACAGGACTGAAACGAGGAGTGAACTCGATTCAGAAAGGGACTTTGTCGACTAAGATGGTCTTGGAAGCAATGCCTTGGATACTATGGAAATCATTACATGTTCTTAATGGATTCCTCAATTACATGTTTTATTCCCATGCTATTTTATCATGGTTTATGTTCCATTATGATCTATTCTTTATGTACTTCCATGTCTTATGTCTTTGCTCAAGATTTTAATGTTTAAACATTATGTTCATGTTTTTTAAGTTCCAATGTATATGGTATGTTTTATTTTATCCATGATTACCCTTACTGAGCATTTGAGCTCACCCTTTTTATGTTTTATTTTCCCCCAGGATCAAAAGAATGGTTTTAGGCCAGGAAACAAAAAGTGGAAGATCATTATGGGAGATGTTGAAGATCTTTCACCACGATTAGAATATTACGTTCCAAGTTTCCAAAGACACTAAACTACTACCGTCCTTTTGTGTCTGTTTTTGTTATGTATTAAGTATTCCTAAAAAGTAATGTAATGTCCATGTACGTCAAGCTTAGGGTCTCTAAAGAGTTATTATTCATTATTGGGCATGGTGTGTGGGGAAATGTGTCAGATATATTTTACAAGTTTAGTTGGGGCTATGGTGGTCTTTTTTTGATGGTTGAATTTCCCAACCCCAAACGATGGAGGTTCTAAGATAAATCATGTGGTTGGGAGCCCCGTAGAGGTAATGTGGTCAGTTGATGACATGCCAGGGGTATCTGGTTTGATGGATTTGGATAAGATCCACATTGGTGTTTGGTTTTTGGGAAGGTTGTTTGATTAGTTTTTGATTGCTTGAGTGTCTTACAGTGAAGGTTGTACTCAGTTATGTTTTGGTAGATCAGATGTGTATGAGGTCATTGTGCCTTGAGTTACAGACTAATGTACATCAAGGAGTGTGGTAAGAATCTACGTGTTCCTTTAGGTGACATTGTTCTTGGGTTACTATTTGAATTTTAAGAAATGGGTGAGATGGATCCAAGATATTTGGGCCTTGAGTTGAAAAGGGGATCAGACAGAAGTTCTTCTTGATTTTCTCTCCAAAGGAAGTGTAGTGATATTTTGATTCAATTTTTTGTGGTTTTTAGTGATTTTACCTATGATTTTATATTGTGATGATTTTTGTAATGAATATTTGTGCTGGATTCATCTTTTAGGATCCTCAGGGATGTGACTTTGGGTCACGATGGAATAAATTTCATTATAATGGGATTGTTTATTGGTCTGAGTGATGTAACATCAAGGTTGTGTTCAGAGGAAATCTTGGGGGATTAAATTTGTAAGGTGGGCCCCATGTAATGAATGTTTTTTCTTTTCAAATATTGGATAGTCATGGGGTGACGGATCAAGGATGAGCAAATATATTATGGGGATGTTGTAAGATCCCATCCTTATATTGAGGCACAACATTGTTTAATTTTTGGTTTAAACTCACTTTGATTATTTTTATGGAAATGTTACCATGTACGTTATTTTTATAAAGGGTGTACTAAGGGTTACTAACAAAAAGGATAATGAAATAGGAAAAATAGTTCATAGTGTACAGTTGGTGTGTGGTTAGCATTAATCATGTGCCTTTCAAGGGAAACTATGTAGTCAAGCATCCTCTAGGATAATGGAGGGTGCTAAGAAAATACACAGTTTTCCAAAAAATGTGGGTACCCTTAAAAGACATTACAAACTATCCTCTCTTGGACTGAGGGTGACACACAATTCACGAACCGTTTGGACAACTATGTGACCATACCATGTGACCTATAAAATATTGGAATTTATGATTTTACCCTCCTAGGATTTAATGATACCCCCCAGATGTATCCCATATCTGACCCGTATATATTGGGTGATAACCAGAATCCCCTCCTCATACATGGGTGATATCCCTTTGATTATAAGGCTTTTAGAGTGTTGTTTAATGTTAATTGAATAACTCAGTAAGTCTTTGACGCTGTTTACATCCATTTTCTCGCCGAGGATTGTTATGTGGTTACTCCCTTTCAAAATATCTAAACCCTTGTTTTATTGTGTTCCTCAACATATTGTTTAAATAAATTTAATTCCGATCAAGGGTCCCGATTGGATTGGTGGCTGAAATTGAGCTTGAGTTTGGTGGTATTAAAGCTTATTCCCATATTCAGGATGTTTTATATGTATATGTAGTTGTTTTCATTCTATTCATTTTTTATAATGTTTTTTGTTGAAGAAAGTAATATTTTCCTTAGATTGAGCTGGTAGACCTTTCACAGACCCTCTTAGGTTAATTAACAATGTTAGACTCAACCTAGGGCTACCCGTGGGGTTTGCTGAACACATGAAAATGGTAAAAATAGTTGGCAAAAATTTGGGTAGGGTAACTATGGATGTGAATGGGAGTTGAATAGTATATTGGTATGTGGGTGTAATGGACCGAATCTGGAGCCCCTCCACTAGTGCCTCATACATGGTTCCCCACATGACCTCAAACGGGTTTCCCCAAATTCCATAGGCTTCCGACTAGCAGTGAGGGCCTTGGTAAGTTATTGGGGAAATTATGCCCTCATTCGGTAAGGTATACAAGGTAAGAAAAATAACAATTAACAGCGGGAGCCCTAAACAATACGCAACAACTAAAACTAAACTGCGGAAACAAGTAGATATATAGCAATGATGACAATGATGTAGCAGGTACAAGTATCTAAGGAAAGAAGCAAACAGAACAATGTGCTAAAATACAACTGAAAACAAGTGCAAAAGAAAAACAATGTAGGTTCATCAGCATCGCCAGCCACGGCTCGGTCCCATGCTCTCCAGCTCCAGTGCAATCAATAACCTGATGTAGAAGGGAACTTGCCCTTATCTATACCTGCAACAACATTGTCTGTTTGGGCCCAAAATCATGGCAAAGCAACCTGAGCACAAAATAAATTACTCTACTCACAAGAAATAACCTCTACTCAAGCAATCAAGCAATGTAGGAAAATGGCAAGGGAAAAATAGGAAACACGCAATACCTCGTTCAAGGGAATTGGTGGAATTTGAACATAATATTCAACAACATTCTATGGAAAGGCACCAACAACCTACCTTGATCCTATGAGATCGATATACATGAACCACGATGACAGATTCCCCTTAGAATGATGAAGATATGAGAAAACGCACAAAACGTTCATCCCACGTTAACTTGGAAGAAGGAGGAATCAAGAAACAAGACTCAAGCAGAAGGAAGAACTTACCATTGCGATTCCAACACAACTAATTGTGCCTGAATTGGAGAACAGACGGCGAGGCGGGAGTTTTTCGAAGGTTCGGCCGTACAGGTCACTCTCGGACGAACCCGACCTAGAAGAAGGAAAACATCACGATGAGGTGCGAACCTGGTCCCTTTAATGAAAAAAAGAAGGTACACAGCGTCTACTTCTTGAGTACACGGCATGTACTTTAGTTTTCCGTACTCCGAATTGACCGGACTCCACCCCACCCTTACACACCGTGTGTGTGACCCGGACATGGCCATCACACGGCTTCGAGTGAAAAAGGGAGTACACGGCATGTACTCATTAAGTACAAGGCATGAACTTCAAAAATTTCAAGAAAATTCATTTTGCTCAAAACTCCAGAAAAAGGAAAAACGTACCTGAAAAAAAGATCCAGGTTATTACAAACTTCCCCCCTTAAAGAAATTCGTCCCTGAATTTCCCTAACAAGGCGGAGAAGGAGAAACCCCAAACAGCTCTGGCCACTGTGATCGTACATCAGCCTCCCTCTCCGAGGTCTCATATTGTACTCGCCCGTGCTGCTATAGCACTCGTACCAGATGAACAGACCGCCCGTGGAGAACCATTGTAATGTGATCGACAATCTGATTAGGATGCTCCTTGAATGACACATCCTCTTCAAGCTCAACTTCCTTAGGCTGAAAGACATGAGACGAGTCCAAAAAGTAAATTCGGAGCTGATAGACATGGAAGATGTCGTGCATGGCCTGATACCTCTGAGGTAGCTGCAACCAATAGGCGACCGACCCCACTCTCTACAATACCTCAAACGACCCGACGTACCACGGTGAAAGCTTACCCTATCTCTGAATCCTTTTGTGTCCCAACCTCGGTGCGAAACATAGGAAAACTTGATCTCTGACCACGAACTCCAGAGGTCATCTTCACTGATCAGCATAAGACTTCTATCGAGACTATGTTGTAGCCATCCTCTTCTGAATCATCTCTATCTGCTATGAAGTCTCCTGTACAAGACGAGGTCCCAAGAAAGCTTCCTCTCCCACCATTATCTAGCATAAGGGTGATCGGCATGGCTTACCGTACAAAGCCTCATATGGTGCCATCTGAATGGTCTCCTAGAAACTATTGTTGTAGGAGAACTCCACCAGAGGAATATGCTTCTCCAATGAACCACCAAAGTCTAGAATGAAATCTCGGAGCATATCCTCAAGCACCTGGATCGTGCGCTCGGACTGGCCATCAGTCTAGGGATGGTATGTTGTACTCAAAAGTACCTGTGTACCCAAGGACTTCTGAAGTCCATGACAGAACCGAGAGGTAAAGCACACATCTCTGTCTGAAATAATAGAGTGTGGAACTCCATGCAGACGAACGATCTCTCTAATGTAATGTTGTCCTAGATCATCAACACTGAAGGTCTCCTTGATCAAAAAGAAGTGAGAAACCTTCGTAAGCCTGTCGACGACAACACAAACAACATCGTTTCCACAAGGCGATCTCAGCAACCTGGTCATGATGTCCATCAGAAAATCATTCCACTTCCACTCTGGAATGGGTAACTTCTATAAAAGCCCTGATTGTCGTTGATGCTCTTCTTTCACATACTGACAAGTAGAACATCTCATGACAAAACCAGCAACATCCTTCTTCATACCTGGCCACCAGTATTGGCGATGTATGTCCTGATACATTTTGGTAACGCCAAGATGAACTGCCAATACTGAGGAATGGAAATCACGCATCAGCTCCTTGCGTATGTCTTCTGGCACCCATACGCGTCCCTAAAAATGCCTGATTTCATCCTCGCCCATTGTCCATCCAGGAAGAGGGTCCTCTCCTGACAAACTCTCCCGCAGGACTAAGCCTTCTGAGTATGATAGATTCCTCATCCATACCCGATCAAGTAGTGTTGAGGTAATAGCTATAGAAGATCAAAAAGGTCTGTCCTTGTATTTCTTGCACCTCCAGATGCATCTCAGAGAACATAGCCATCAGCTGCCACTCACTACTGGCCTCTTGAACTGCATGAATATGAGTTCTCCAGCTCAACGCATCTTCCATGGTGTTGCCCTTTCCCAGCGTATAGGCAAGCTCAAAATAAAAATACTGTAGACACTCGACCCACCTGCACTGCATCAAATTTAGATCATGCTGAGTGAAGATATACTTGAGGATCTTGTGGTCGGTAAAGACCACAAAATGCTCTCCCATAATATAGTGTCTCCAACAGAATAAGGCATGAACAATAGCTGCAAACTCCAGATCGTGCTTAGGGTAGTTCCTCTCATGTGGCCTCAGCAACAGAGACCCATACGCAATGACTCCACCCCCCTTCATAAGCACATCTCCCAGCCTGATACTCGAAGAATCATAGTAAACATCGTAGCTCTTTCCTAGCTCTGGCAAGACTAGTATCGGTGCTGATGTCAACCTCCCTTTCAGCTCCTGAAAGGCTGACTCACAAGAATCTGACCATAAGAACATCACCCCCTTCTTGGTCAGACCTGTCAAAGGTGATGCTAGATGAGAAAAGTCCTGAATGAAGCGTCTGTAGTTTCCAGCAAGCCCTAGGAAGCTCCGTACCTCAAAGACGTTCTTTGGATGCTCCCAGGAAACTACAGCTCTCACTTTATCTGGGTCCACAGATACTCCTTGTAACGACCCAAAGTTTCATTAATGGAAAATCCTTCTTGATCTAGTTAAATGTTTCTTTATGAAAAATGTTTTTATAAGATGTCATCTTTTTTAGGTTTACGTTAAGATTTGTGACCATTACTTTTATAGCCGTTGAATAGTGATCATTTGAGTAGTATAAATATAAGGCTTTAACGAACCCATTTTTAATCAGTCAAAGGAAGCGATGGCCTCATCCAGTAGAATTTCCCCATAAGAAGCCCATTTGTCGGAGCTCGGAAAAGAGGTGGCATCTTTGGGCTTCACCCTTGACCAAGACCAAGTTTAGCTTCATTATGTCAAGCTTGAACAGGACCGTCTACGGGAAAAGTGGAAGTTGATAGTGATTACCACTTGAGCGATGTTATCCGAGCTGCCCCAAGAGTCTGTCACCATTGCACACCTTACCCTTAGGTCTTATGCGGCTATTTTAATGGGTTATGTAATAAATAAGTAGCACCATGTTTATGTACATTATTTTTTTTATATAATAATGAATATAATTTCTAGTCATTTTTGATACATTGTAATTAGTTTTTAAAGAACAAATGGTGTTTTTAGTTATTATTTAATTAAGAATTATATTTTATTAAATTACAGGATTTTTGAATTAAATAATATTTTAATAAAATATTATTATTAATATTAAATTAATTTTTAATAAATATAAATGATATTATAATTTTATGAATGCAATTAAAATTTTTATTAAGGTTTGAAAGCCATTTCTGTCAAAACCCGTCAATTTTTTATAAATGTCGGTTTTTATGTTAAAAGTGAAAATTCACATATTTAGAAAATTATTTACATAAAATAAATATTATTTTAGGAATTTGGACGTCGAAATTATCCAACAGTGAATTTTTCATAATTTTCTAAGACAATCAAATTTTTGGGTAAAAATTAAATACCATTTAAATATATAATGTGTTTTATGACATCATAATGACCCAATGGTGATGTAATAAAATACCATAATACTTATGTTCGGACAATATGTGTTTTATCATTAAAATAATGAGGTTTTGGGTTTGTTTGACTTACTTTTCAAAGAATTAATGGATCCCTCAAGACTTATTCAACACTTTGCCTTTTTAAATTAATTTCCATGGGAGTGTGACTCACCTCCACATAATCAACCCTAATTTTTTAATAAGTTCGGACCTTGTCCTTGTAAAATATTTTTTTCCTCTTTACTTTTCCAGAAACCATGGGAAAATACCATGGGATGGATTGTGGTTTGGATTATTTTAATATAAGGGGTCCCAAACCTTAATAATAAAGAATTCCCTCACCTTTCCTATATAAACCCACCCAAGCTCCCACTTCCTCCTCACTCAAAGCCCTTGGAGTTCGTCCAACCTCTTCCCTACTCTCTCTAGAATCCTCTCAAGGTGCCCCAAGCTCCCAAGATGCCTCTCACAAGCCTCTCCCTAGCCTTTGGAAGCACACTTCCAAGTAAGGGTTTTTTCTTCCTTTCTCATTTTTTTCATACTCCTGCCTCTGAGATGATGTGACCCAAGAAGTAAATCTGATCCATCCAGAAGTGGCACTTTGAGAGTTTAGCAAAAAGATGATGCTCTCTCAGTGTACTCATAATGATTTCAAGATGTGTGGCATGGTTGTGTTGAGTGTGAGAGTACACCAAGATATCATCCATGAAGACCACGATGAAGGAGTCCAAATAAGGATCGAACACTCGGTTCATCAGTTCCATGAAAACTGAAGGTGCGTTCGTGAGACCGAACAGCATGACTGTATACTTTTATAGACCATACCTGCTCTTGAAGGCTGTCATAGGTATATTTTGTGGTCTAACGGGCAACTGATGGTAACCGGACCTCATGTCGATCTTCGAGAACACCCGGGATCTTTGAAGCTGATTGAAAAGGTCATAGATCCTCGACAAAGGATATCGATTCTTGACCGTCAACTGGTTCAGCTTCCGATAATCTACACAAAACCGAAGGGTATCATCTGCCTTATTCGCAAACAGAACAGGCAAACCCAAACGATAAGTACTGGGTCGGATGAAACCCTTATCATGTAGCTCCTCCAACTGCTTCATGATCTCCGACAACTCATGTGTGGCCATCCTATAATGAGGAATGGACACCGGTGCCGCTCCTGGCACGAGCTCAATAGAGAAGTCTACCTCACTCTTCGGAGGAAAACTTGAAAAGTATTCTGGAAAGATGTCCCTGAAACAATCCACCAATGGAGGAAATTCCAACTATTGAGTCCCCTGATCATCCAGATAAAGGCTAAAAATATGAGTTGTCACCCCACCCAGCCCATGATGCTCGAGTCCCATCCGACTCGCCCGAACGTCCCATTCGCCTCTATGAAGAAAAGATTCACCCTCTGGTGAAATGAAACTGACTCTGTTGAGATAACATTTAATGACTGCCTGGAAGGGAATCAACCAGTCCATGTCGAGGATGACATCATAGCCTATCATCTCTAGGACATAGAGATACCATATGAAGTGATACCCTGAAACCTCGAGAGGGCACTCTCTACATGGGTGTACACTAGATTTCCTCATTCCCAATGTTGTTTCTAGTGTCAACGAGTCCGTAGAAGAAAATTCACAGAGCCCAAGGCTCTCCACAACAGCAATAGAGATAAATCTATGCATAGCACAATTATCGAAAAGGGGTGAAGATAAAACTAAGGATACTAAAATTGTACCTCCAATAGTTGAATGGTCGGGATCCTGCTCATGATAAGTCTGCTCCATGGCGAATGACCGGCCTGTAGTGCGGCCCTTTGCCCCTGGCTGACCACTCTGAGCTGAACCTCCCTGCTGGTGCTGAGGAACTTGTGGTTGACCACCACAGCCTCGACCTCCACCTCGGCTTGAACGGACGAAAGAACTCCAGTTTCCTGACAGGTGAGAAACTGGTGGGGCTACCCCTTAATGAGGAGTTATGGAAGAACCCTGGTCACCAGATGCTGGTGAAAAAACCTGGCAGAAACTCTAAATGTGACCCATCTTGCCGCAAGATCGGCACTCCACGGGGTCTCTCTGGCACTGCGGCCTCGTGTTCCCTAACCGTCCACACTAGTAGCATGTCTCCTGGCTACCTGATGATGCATCTCACTTCCTCGAATCACCGAGTGTAGGCTCCATAAGGAACTTATTGCTATCATCTGGGGGGAAACTAGCTCTGGAAGCAGAACCACCCTGACTTGCAGCTCCAGAGTCTCTCAGATTGTGCCCTGTAATTAGTGTCTGGTTGACGATGGAAGCAATGGAAGTCAACTGGAAGATTTTCACCTGTGAGCGAATCTCCCTCCTGAGACCATCCTCAAAATTCCATGATAAGATCACCACATTCTCATCCTGGAGGGGTGTGAAGCATTACAGATCGGTGAAACGAGCAGAATACGCCATGACAGAAAGAGTTCCCTGCTCTAAGATCAAGAACTCCCGGGCTCAGTCGGCCCTCAGGGTCTCCTAGTAGAAGTAGTCGTAGAACACGTGCTGGAACTCCTACCACGTCATAGCCTGCTGTTGACCCACCTGTGAGATCACATCCCACCACCTCTTGGTGGAGTCTCGGAGCATGTAGGTGGCGAGCTTGACCCGTCTCTCTGGAGGCGTCTCCATGTGCTCGAAGATTGTCAGTATGGCTTCCTGCCATGACTCTGCAGCCTGAGGTCCTCCGTCCCCTGAGAACGTGGAAGGATAATGCTATTGGATAATCCACGTTAGGTCTGCCGTAGACGTGGTAGTAGGTGGTTCTCCATGGAAGGCCAGCATCAACCTCATGAAACCTTCCAGGAACTACGCATCCGCGCTCAAAACTAGTACAACAACTCGTGTCAAGGTTGGCTCGGCTGGGGGATGAGCAAGATGTCACTGATCAACCGTATCTAGCGTCTAATCACTGCCTGACGACAGAACTATGGCCAGAGGATGTCTCGGAGGCATAGCTCTGAAAGATCAAAAGTACACCTTAGATCAGGAAAACAAGGACAAAGAACCGAAGACTACAAAACGGGAACAGGGGAAGAAAAACACAGAATATTGCAAAACACGACTACACAGAGTGTATAAAAACTACATGGCATGTCTTTTTATGCCACTAACATGGGCATGTACTCTCACTCTACAAGTTTTGTAACACCTCAACTACGTGGCGTGTTGACCCCAACACACGACGTGTACAAGAAAACTATCCCCTTCCCAAGTCTCTTTACACAGCTAACCCACACAGTCCGACTTAACCAGAGACTACACGGTGTGTTCTACACAAACACGGCATGTACTAGACAAGGCTTTGGAGGCCCATGTTGTTGAGTACACAGCTGTCTATATGGATGGACCTTACACAACATGCTCCGAACAAACACGGCGTGTATTGGAGAAGGCGACATTATCCTGTGTTGTTCGTGACATGGCTAGGTACCTAGGAAAGACTACACAGCGTGTTCCGAACAAACACGGTGTGTGGAAAGGAAGGTAACGCTGGCCCGTGTTGTTCGTGACAAGGCCTGGTACCTAGAAAGGACTACACGGCGTGTTCCCTATTGATACGGCGTGTTCTACCCTTGCTTCCCCGACCCGTGTTGTTAGTGACACGGTCGGGTACACGGCGTGTAACTACCGTAAACGGTGTGTTTCTGAAGTTACTTCCATGATATTGTGTTCTGCTCACATGGTCAGTGAAACGGCCTAAAAACTACATGGTGTGTATCTAAAAAGTACACGCCGTGTATTATAGGTTTTTCTGGGCAGTAGCTCAGAAACTACACAGAATTATAGAAACAATAAAACATGGAGAAAAGTGCCAAATTTTGATCCGTGAAGGCCCATAACACCTCAAGAAGCAAAATTTGGTGTTCACATTAAGAAAAGAACAAAACAAACAATTTTTTAACATAACATCAGAGAATCTATCAAGAAACTATCACAACCGAATGCATAATCTACACAAAGTCTATCACAACAGCATGCAATCACTAATGCACCCTAGATGGCATGGCAAGAATGCATGGCATGTGATTCCTACAAGTGTCTATGTGATGCATGAGACGGTATACCCTCATCTCATCAGTTTTCAATAGAAATAGAACCGAAATATCTAAACAGTAATAACACAAGCCATGTGAATCACTCTAGGTGAAATCAGATCAACTATAAAATCTCAAAACCAACAACTGTAATTAACAAGGTAGTATGACTTTTCCCTATACACGGGTAAGCTACTCCAAAGCACAGCTTAATACCAAGTACCAAATCTATCCTATCCCTGGATAAGGTCTCCAAACAGTAAATCAAGAGAAAGTAACCCCTCTGAAACCTCTTTGTAATGACCCGAATCCGGATCACCTCCACTGGTGCCCCGTACCCTCTTCGCCACATGACCTCAAGCGCGTTTCCCCAAACTCCAGAGGCTGCCGACTAGAAGAGAGGGCCTTGGTATGTTATTGGGGAAACTATGACCTCATTCAGTAAGGTATACAAGGTAAGAAAAACAACAAATGATAGAGGAAGTAGTAAACAATACGCAACAACTGAAACAAAATAGCAGAAAGAATTAGATATATAGCAATGATGACAGTGATGCAGTAGGTACAAGTATCTAAGGAAAGCATCAAACACAACGACGTGCTGAACTACAACTGAAAACACGTGCAAAAGAAAAACAAAGTAGGCTCCTCAGCATCATGAGCCACGGCACGGTCCCATGCTCTCCAGCTCCAGTGAAATCAAGAACCTGATGTAGAAGGGCGCTTTCCCTTATCTATACCTGCAACAACATAGTCTGCTTGGGCCCAAAACCATGGAAAATCAACCTGAGAACAAAATAAATTATTGTACTCACAAGAAATAACCTCTACTAAAGCAATCAAGCAAAGCAGGAAAACATCAAGGGAAAACAGGAAACATGTAATAACCCGTTCAAGGGTATTGGTGGAATTAGCACATAATATTCATCAACTTTCTACGGAAAGGCACAAACCACGTACCTCAATCCTAGGAGATCGATATACGTGATCCTCGATGACAGATTCCCCTTATAACGATGAAGATATGAGAAAATGCACAAAACATTCATCCCATGATTACTTGGAATGAGGAGGAATCATGAAACAAGACTCAAGAAGAAGGAAGAACTTACCGCTGCAATTCCAACACATCTAACCATGGTCGAATTGGAGGATGTACGGCGAGTCAGGAGTTCGATGAAGATTCGACCATATGGGTCACTCTCAGACTAACTAGACCTAGATGAAGGAAAATATCGTGATGAGGTGCAACCGTGGTCCATTTAAATAAATAAAAGAAAGTACATGGTGTGTACTTCTTGAGTACACGATGTGTACTTCAGTTTTATGTACTCCGAATTAACAAGCCTCCACCTCACCCTTACACACCCTGTGTGTGGCCCGGACATGGCCAACACACAGCTTCGAGCGATAAAGGGATTACATGACGTGTTTTTAAAAAATTTCCAGAAAATTCATTTTTCTCATAAACTCCAGAAAAAGGAAACATGTACCCAAAAAGAAGATATGGGTTCTTACTGTTGGCTTAGCTAAAGGGATTAATGAATTGGGTATATGTTGGATTTTCTGAAATGGCTAAGAGGATTTTAAAATGGTTTGAATGTTTTGAGTTGGATATTCACCATTTGTGGTTTTGGATTAATAATATGATATTTTTAATGTTTAAAATGTTATAAAAGGGGGGAATTTTTAATGATATTTTGATGGTGAAATTTCTTATAGAATAAAAATTATGATTATAAATTGGTTGTGGTTTTTCTTTTTTAGAAAATTCATTAATGTATACATTGAATGGTTGGATATAGAAACATACTCCGTGGGGAATTTTTTGTTTTTCAAAGAGGAAGTCCTGATTTTTTATGGGATATCTTCAAGATTATTTTAAATGAGTATTTTGAACTACTTCTTATCATAGATTCTTATATTACATTCATGTTAATTGTTTTTCCATATAATCATGTGGCACAAGGGGGTATCTGGTGTATGTGTTTAATGAGTTATGGTTTGTAAATGGTATAAAGTAAAAAATGGGATAAGTAATGTAAATGGTAAATATGTTGAATGGATTAAGAATAATGTGTACATCGAATTGTGGTATGTTGTATGGTGGCTTGTTGGACGGGGGATCTACTCTTATGGAACAGGATAGACCGATGTTGTAGACCCCATTGAGGTATTGATTGAGTGAGGATGTCAGACTGAGGCTATATGATAATAATATATAGACTATGGCTCCAAATTTAGGTGGGATGGATTGATACTCTAGGCCCCAAAAATGTTTTTTACATAGGTTGTCGGGCTAAGTCTATATGCTCCTAAGGATTCCACAGTTTTGGATGTCTGACCATGGCTCTATTATATTAATGTTGGTATCATTTGAGATGTTGTACTGATTCTATACGATATGAAACATATATAAATGGCTCGATCTTAAGACTGATTCTTTGAGGTAAGTTGATAAATTGATTTATTATTGAATTCCCCATTGTGATTAGTTGTAGGTAAACCCCTTGTTATATGGATTATTCTATTGGCATGACCACATCTAGTTTTGCTGGTTGATTGACCCTAGAGAACTGAATAGATAAAATGGTTCTATAATAATTTCATTAATGTGAGCATAATTATTTTATTTCCTTGATTATGTAATCCACTTTTATTATATGCATACTCTAGTATAAAAACTGGATATTTCTTTTGACACTAATGATGGTGTCTTTATGAGTTGCACTCACACTTTGATTAGGTCTCCAAGGAACTTGGGTACCCAAACATATGCTACTTGTTTTTTGGAACAAATTTAGAACATGTACATTGTAGTTGGTTTAGGCATGTGATGATGGGTTGGGGCATGGGATGTCAGGATTGGGTTAGGAATCAGAAATAAGTTCAAGATCTTATATAGTTTGGGTATTAGAGTCTTTTTATGTATGTTTTCCCTATAGATAGGGTATCAAACAAATTTTTATAGAACGTGATATTTGGTAACTTGTTATATTTTTCCATATGTTGTATGTTTATATTTTATACTAGTTATTATATACATTTTTATTATTTATGAAGTAGTATTACTCTGATAATCATGTATAGTCTCCCCAAAATATCTCTATGTACCCGCAATACCTGTCTGAAGCCTCAAGCCTAAGAGAGGTGCGACTGAGGTCAGGTGGAGACCTAGCTTGGGGCACCATATGTAGTGTCTATCATGTGGAGTATGTTATAGGGATGTAATAATATCATAATCATCTGAAAAATCAATAATAATAATTATCCAAAAACAAAAAATGTAAAAAATTGAATTTTAAAAATAAAATTCAAAAAAATCAAAAAAAATCTACTCATTCGAATTGAGCTCCTAGACTAAAAAAATTGAAATGGATCACCTCCACTTCGCTAGTAATGTATCAGTTTTTCGGCTCCACTATAGTTGAACCAATTTTTGGATGATTAGATGAAATATTAAAATAATGCTATAAAAAATGAACTAATAACAATCCTGTGAAACATGATATGTATTCTATGATCGACCTCTCTGTTAATTTATTTTTATCATTGATATCAATAAGAAATATATGATTCCAAATTCTTATATTTTAATCACAAAATATTCTCTTCGAATCCATATACTTTTCTCATTTTTTAATTTATTTAATTTTTCCTCCTATTAATCCACGCGAAGATCTCATTTTGAATTCACCAATTAAAGAGATAGAGAGTATGAAACTTTGAATTACATTATTTCTGTATCACTAAAATACATCTACACCTATAATCAAATATTCTTTCAACCTTATTTTAAAATAAAACCAGTTTTCTATGTGTTATCCAGATTAATCTCATTTTCATTTAATATCCACTGGGAAATTGTTTTTTTTCTTCTAATCAAGATCACATGCCTGAAAGTGGGTTCGTGGTCTGATTCCTCCTCTATTCATATGCTAGATAATATTGAATTACCTTTTTAAAAAATATATATATTTCATGATGAAGGCATCCACATTTCCTTCTTCATCTTGTAAATTACTGAATGTGAAGCACAATGAACATATTATTGCACAGAAAACACATTTTATCTCTCAAGGGAATTATTTTTGCAACATGTATTAATCCATGTCTTCATTCATTATTTCATTAAAAACATTAATACCTTTCTTTATTGTGATAAGATTATTTATATTTTTAATGAAGAATTCCATCCAGTTAAGGCATCTCATCAAAATATCGTATAGAATTGAAAATGATGACATCATATTCTTCTAGTCTTGTGGTACATCGTGAAGAGAATGGGGAATTTTGGAAAAAATAATTAAAATAATTACCCACACATAGCTATTATAAATTGCATAAGAATAATTGTGTCCTACCATATTTAAACTAGAAATATCTAAAAAGGATTTCGAAAATACAAGGTACCCTTATAGTAGTTAATTCCATGGAGGAATATTCATAGATAGATTATCATGGTTGCAGGATAATAGATGAATAGTTGGGGAAACAATAGAATCTGGACATAGGCGGTCATGTAGGTAGCATGGCTGATGGTGGATGTAAGAGGTGAAGGAAGGAGGTGATGTAGCATTGGAACAAATATGGTGGCATATGATTGTTGGTGGTATTATAACACTGATACTCTGAATAATAGCTATATAAAATGTGGCATAGGGAAGAGGAAGATAGATGCTGCTGATGGATTATGATAGTAGCATAAAGATATAGTAGTAGTGGGAAACAATTATGTGAAATAGTCAAAGGGGGAGTAATTGCAACAACAATTGGAGTTGGAACATCATAGAGTTATGCTGATAATGGAATGCATTGCAGGCCACCCAAAATTGATGATTTTTGATACACACATACCCAATCTATCATGTGGTATAAAATTAATTTTTTTAGTTTTTTTTCAAACAATACATCATTACAATGGAAAATGGGTTACACATTTGACTCTCATTATATAAAATGACATCCATTTTGATATCAGGACTTAGAGTTCCAAATTGGATCGAACCAGCAATTCAATACCAGTGTTAATGATATTCTCTAGTGAGATCAAATAGATGCTTGGTGATTACAAGGGGGATGCCAATGGCTACGATGTTAATGGATATGCCTGATAGGGTGTCTTGTGATGATTAGAAAAGAAAACATCATATTTATTTAATGAGGAACATCACCCATATATGAAGTGATCCCATATCATAGATGTGTGTGGATAAGAACCTCCATTAATTACATCACATTACTTCCTCTACTCAAAAGACTATTTTGGGCATGGGATTCTGCTGAACTCACCAATGTTTCATTTTCACGGGACCTTGCTGTCACATATTGTCCTAAAGGGATTTGGGCCCCACATTACAATCTTTATTAATCACTAGTGTGGAGGGATTTGTGATTATTTCTACCCACCATGCAGTCTCTCCACTTGGGAATGATTAGATAGATGACCCTCTTAGGTTGTCTATGTGGATTGTACCCTATCGTTTGAGGAAAAGTAGGGATTCAATATTTTAAGCATAAAATGTTTCGACTCTTAGTAAAAATTTATAAATGATTCATTGTCACAATCAATAATCTAATTTAACAATTTTTTCGTTCTTTCAAAATTAACTCTTTAAATGTAAATTATACACAATTCAATAGAACAATTAATTTTTTAGAATAAAAAAAACAAAATTATTAATATTCAATAACAAAATAGACTTTTCCATGTAAAATTTAGTATCATCAATGGGTGAGTAACGAATGTGTGCATGTGGTCCAATTTATAAGAAATGAGAAGGGTATTTTTTTTTAAAATACCTTATCATATTAAATTATTTCATGGAATTATTCATTATAGAATGCATGCATATTGCATGGATATGGAGTATATTTCATGAAATGACCAAAGTACATCATATAACCAAAATTTCAGTTTATCATTGCATGATTTAGAGGGTTGTACATTCAATTTTTTAGTTTACCTGTGGGGTTTATTCCTAGGTAACTCTTAATTTCACAAATTTTAATTAAATAAAATGTTAGGAATTAATATTGATCTTATAAAATAGTTTTAGTATGATAATAATTTACAAGATACTAATTTTTTCAATTATAATTACTATGATAACCAAAAGGTTAATTTTAATATGAATTCTCTATGAACATAATAAATTCTTGAAGATACTAATGTTATTAATAAATTTTTTTTGGTTATAGCAAAAAATATTAATTTCTGAAACTCTTATGTGATAATATAAATTATTATAAATAAAATTTTGTTTATGTGATATTAAAATTAAGCAAATATGTAATCTTGAAAAATACTAATTCATTGAAATAGAAAACATAAAACTATTTTCTTAATTAAATTATACTTTTACTTTTGTTTTAAACAATTTGGTTATTGGTTTTATAAGATCAATTTAAATTTTAAATAGAATAATTGTATTCTTTAATTTCATAGTCGATAAATTATATTTTTTATTAATCGTCTCGGTATTTCTTATAATTTAATAAATTTTTTAAAATTGAAATATTCACAAAGAAATATTTTTTATTATAAATCATTATTTTTACACAATTCTCATAATACAAAAAAATAGATTTTTTTACTAAATTTAAATATTAATTTAATTTTATGTAACTATATTAATAAAAAAATATATTATAATTATTATAATAATATAAAACATAAATATAAACTACTTTTTTTAAATGTACATATTATACATTAAGTGTTTTTAATGTTATTTCAGAAAAATTTTAAAATTAAAATATTATATATCAGATATATATATATATATATTAATAAATATATTTTAATGACACGTAATTATATCTACTAATTATGAAGAGTGGGTACTCAAATTATGGAGTAGGTATCCCCTATGATGGATGAAAATTACCTACAATGAGGATTGAGTCCTTTGAAGGGGTTTATACTCACCAAACCAATGTAAAAGGTCACCATTATTGTTGTTATAGAGGTATGATGTGTAAGTATCAAATGTGATGTAGTTTGAGTTTATTAGATTTTGTGGTACTCTATGTATTTCAGTATTCTTTTGAAGTCAATGTTATATGGATCTGAGTTGTATTGAATGATGTCCAATATCACATTTTGTTTATATTTCCGTAAATCATATATGGGGTTATTCTATTGAGCATAACATTTTTCATATTTTATATGTTTTTCTACACTATTTTTTTATAATAAAATTTGAATATTCCTTGTACCCACATATGTTTTTGTGTATATATGACACATAGTTCACTCGTGATCTTAGAGGAAATAGAGTGGGTTGATCTAACACTTATTGGATCTTGGTTCATTCAATTGATGGTGGTTCTCAATTTGGAGTTGATGTATAGTGGATTCCTTCTGCATTTGTCATTCAAAGCTGGTCTTTATCATCGGTTGTGGCCCCTACACTATTTATTTTTTACTAACTATTGTATTATGTATTATTGTTATAATATTTCTCATTCTCACATGCACATTATACATAAGTTTTTATATTTATGCATATGTTTATATTTATATATCAATTTTCCTAGATATTTCTATAATTGTGAATATTATTTGGAAAATGCTTCATGTTTTGTGATATTTCTTCTTATTGATTTTCACTAGCCACTAGATTATTTTAGGTGGTATTTGGGTTCCATTATTCAATAAAATTCACCTTAGTAAAGGATGGCTTAGGTCATTTCATGAAAGACATGAATACAATTTTAATTTATATATTTTAAAAATAATTCCCCAAATATATTACATTGAAGAATGATATAGGAAAAAAATATAATAAAACTAAAATCAATGAAAACAATTGTAGGAGGATAAAAAATAGATTTGGAATTGTATGTTTGATGATTCAGGGATAATGAATTATTATTTCAATGATGACATATTCATATAAATTTGTGAAATTGACAGTAAGAAATAATATTTTATTAAAATTATTAAATAATTCATGGTTTTTAAGAATTAGTCAGCAAACCCCCTAAATATATTTTGCTACAATGTTTATAATCTAGAATTGATGGATTTTAATCATCATCCTATTAATGAGTTATAAAACATACTAATTATATGTGATATGAGAAATGATTATATATTGATAAAATAAAATAATAAAATGAGATTGATTCTGACACTTTTTCTTATGTCTATGCACAGATCACACACTTTGGTTTCTCACATACACTTTTTACCATAGAGATAAACATCGACAAATATCATAGGTGATGTATTCACTTTGATCGTAATGGCATGATGGGATGCCGATAACTCATTCTATTGATTCTTATATTGATCTCATTACCAAGTAAGAATCTCCATCAATGGTTTAATTTATATTCATGGAACTCATTATTAGTGTAATCTCTTGTGTATTCTAGTTTTTGACATTGATTCAATATTAATAGGGTAGCAACCTTCGGTATTGTGGGTTTTAAAACCTGGTATCTCTATGAAGGTCTAGACATTTGGAATATGGGGAACTTTTAAATTCTTCCTCCATAAAGGGAATATCATATGAAGAATCATAATATTGGTACCCAAGGAATCCCATGATGTTCTTGTGGTATTTCATGATATGTGCATAAATATTTCATGGATTTTTACCTCAGGAATCCCATTTTTATGGGACAGGGTAGGTATTCTAGGACAATTTACAAGTTCTACCTTCTATGGACATGAATCAGAACTTCTAGTTGAGATGAATTATCGAAAAAGTTTAAAATAATGTGGAGACATATTAAAATATCTTCCTGAGATGGATAAAGACATGAGTCTAACATCTTTTGGGGATGGGGTGGTAGATCAAAACGTCCTATGGCGGTAGATATGTGATCTGTTTCTAGAGAAGGGATGATAATACACCAAGATAGTTATCCATTTTCGACCGACCATTTGGTGAGTTTGATCAGATATGTGTCTGTAAGAAGTAAGATTTCAACTCTATATAATTTATCGATGGACGATAACATCCCAAGGAGGCAGATTCGGTAGGTAGGACCGAAGGAGGGGATATGTCACACCTAATACTACCTTTTGGGATTAAAAAACTTATAAGTTGGATCCACATTTGGATCCCTTTGAGGGAAGTTGTCACACATGAGTTTACTATTTTGGATTGATTTCCCTGTGATGGGGATCCATAGAATCCACCTAGGGAGGAATGATTTCAAGCATGCATTTACCATTTGGGATCAACTTCCCTAAGAGGTGGATATTGAGGTGCATCCCTGGGAGAGAAGATGTCACATCTCAGTTTACCATTTGGGACTGAACAAATTGTGAACTGGATATGGTGGATTTTATATGTATGGATGATTCCACACTAGATTTTACCATTTGGGATTAGAAGTCCGGTGAGGTGGATTCAGAGGTTCAACCATATGAGGGGAGATTTCACAACTAATTTTACCAACTAGGATCAAACACCCCGTGAGGTGTACCTGGTGGTTCATCCCAAAGAAGGAATAATTGACATCAATGTTTACGATTTGGGATCAAATTCCCTTTAAACCAGATCTACAGGTGCATCCGTAGTAGAGAGGATTTCAAACCTCAGTTTATGATTGTTGGGATTGAACCACAGGGAGGCATCCTATGTACCCTATTTATTAGATATGGTTAAAACCCCACATAGTTTGATTCCATGGTTTATGTTCATGCTCTGGAACTTATTCATTTATTTTATCATTGTGTGTTATAGACACACATGCCATCAATAGAGCGTCAATTAGGGATGGTGTGGTGCTTAATCCTATAATCTTCCATTTCAAAGAGTATTAATCTTTCGAGAATGGTATAATGATTATATAAGGAAGATACCCTTTGTGGGTGCCTCATCCAGAAGTGGTGAAGTATTGTGTGATTCATAAACATGGATGTTTCCTAGGTGTGGAACTTTTATCCCCAGGAGTGGAGTTTCAACCCATGGTTGGGATAAAGGTGTCATCCCCTAATGCTTGTACGTGGGGCATATAGGGTTAATCACACAGGGCTAGTGGTGTGTAGTTCATCCATGTTAATCATACAAGGGGAATACTATGTTTATCACTTAAAGAAAGGATATTATTATATGTATTATGATAAAGATGATGTTTAGTAGTTTAATTTTATACAAGTAGGAAATAGATCTATAAAAATTTACATCATGTAGAACAAACATGGTGGGAATTACACCTCTCCATTAGGACTTATGTGACCAATTATCATGTGTATTTGGGTGGGGCATGGCAATGGAACTATTATAGAGGAGTGTTCATAAAATGTTTAATGTTAGGGTCCCTATTATTATAAGAAATGGGCATTATTGTACATATTCTTAGAATAAAAAGATATTTTAATGGATACACTAGGTGGACAACGTGCACCGATTAGGGGACTAGGAATTTGTTTCATGAAACCAAGTTAGGTTGTATAAAAACATTTATATAGAAGGGTTTTTCAGTAAAATGGAAAATATTGGTGTTATGATTCATTATTACACACATTTTTTGAAGTACCAAGAAGATTAGAATTTATTATAAGGATATTCTCTTAATGCACACCCAACCAAAATTATTTGGATTTACATGAGGACCACTCCACCATTGTAAAATTCATGTTTGGGACCACATGGGGTTCTGTTGTGAAAATTATTTATACATTATAATCCATAATCAATGGTTATGTGTGTTTTATTTGAAGAAAGGGAGTTGCCTGAAATAAAGCATAACATTTCCTTCTAGAGATCCTCCATAAGTGTGGTGGCGATCATCCATTTATAGTTGAAATATTCATATATTGGTGAAAAACACCATTGGTGTTGGTATAATTTTTTTAACAAAAAACACAAAATTTGAGGTCCAAGATGAGACTTTGGCACCAAAAAATTCCCCCTCAGAATCTGAGGTGAAGGGGGGCCAAATGGTCAGGTTCCAAGGGTAAATCATAAGTTGGTGGATCATTTCTATTTTAGTGCTTAAAATTTACTTATAGTCTTTCAACAGGAATTATGATCTATATGCATCCCAGAGACTAGAACCCATAAATATTAGTGGGTCCCCCTTGTACAATATTTGAATTCTCCCACAATAAGAACATTCTCTTGTTCATGGAACTCCCCCTTTTCATGAAATAAAAATATTCATTCTTCATCTATCATTAATGTAATCATTTTACAATAATACATCCATGAATAATGATACCTTTTTAATAAACATGTACAAATTTTTGGGCCAACTCTCCCTTTTCAGATCAAACACCTAACTTTTCATGCATTGACCTCTGAACTTCCAAAATCATTTGAAATGGATGAACAACCAAACTGAGAAAATACAGAATCTTTTTTCACCACACGAAGGACAAAAAATAGTGGAAAATAAGAGATTACTCATTAAAGGAGAATCATTTCAAACAATTAGACTCTTTTGGGCCTTCTCATTATATCCAAAATAATATACCCATCGAGAAACATTATCCAATTATACAATTTTGAGTTAATGGATGATGTGAACATCCTAAGAATAATTGTGAACAAATCTCACTACTCTTTCAGGAGTGAGAATGAGGTTGAATGATTAAACATCCATGACAATGGTTACCTACCTAATAACACATGTAAATAACTATCTACATGGTGAGTGGATAGATGAGGACAATTATAAAGAGAAACTATATGCTGAATAATTCCCAGACCAGTATGCCATCATCATCTAGAGTTGTATGAAAGAAAAAAAAGAGATGAAATAAATACAAGGACATTGGAGTAAGAGGAAACATTATTATTGGGTGGGTCTGTATGTAATAAGTAGACTACAACTATTATGATTCTAGGATTGAGATGTGAAATATCCTATTTTTTGAGGTATTATATATGTCCCAATTCCACACATACCGCTAATAGAATCTATTGCAAGAGCTTCTCAGATATTGGTATCTAGAAAATGAAAATTCCAACTTCACCATGGTGGTGTGTTAATTAGTATTTCAGATGTGAATTTAATTTGTGGAATCCCACTAGAATGGTTTCAATAAGATAAACTAAAATTGGTTACAAATGTTTGGTCAGACAGGAATAAGACACCTCTCATGATGGAGCTTGTGTAAGATGTATTGACTTGTTTCCTGATGAATCATCCATCCTTTAATAAAAATACTACATTAAATAGATTTATATGAATGTGTTTGAGGAGGGAACCCATTATAAAGCTGTTTGGATTTCTAAATTAGTGTATGATAACACTATGAAGGAGGATTTCAAGATCATAATGGTTGATTCTAGAGGAAGTAGAGTATGAAGAGTGGGACTAAAATATGGTTGAAGACCAGAAGAATCTTATTTTATAAATCATATTCCATGATAAATTCGTCACATATTGGTTAATTCCATGAATAGACACATGGATAGGCCCATTTCCAGGGATTCTGGTGATGGAATCCATTTCAGTATCACACAATAGGGTAAATATAGGAGTTTTATTTCTAGCCTCGTTCTGTAGCTAACTAGGACATGTGTCATGGGAAGAGAGTAACTGGAGGATCTATATCCCATTTTAGATTCGATATGGATGGATCCTAACACACATACGAGGGTATTAATTTTCAAATTCTATGATCCCACCAAATTTCAGTCTGCGAACCTCTATGATCAACCTAACCAGGGTCTGGCCAATAACGCTCAATGAGACCTAGGTTATTATTGAAATTGAGAATTATGAAAAATTCATATTTCACCCATTTTCAACCCTATTTAGTGTTGTTGTAGATATCATAAAAAGGGATATAGGAGTAGAGGGGGTACCTACAGTATTTCAAGGGTGAATTGATGGTGGCCAGAATTGATGGAAACACCTATTTTGAGGCATATTGGCCATCCCTGTTTGACATGAAATTTAGATGCATATAAAAGATGACTTGGGAAGTCAACATGGGGGTATGGGAAGATCAAAATATCTATATCATTTTTTATTTATTGTGGTTCCTAACAAGATTGGTCCGAAGAGATAAAATCTTGATGAAACCATCCAACATGATCACCGACCTATTCCAAGATTATTCCAACAACTAAGAGGATGAATACAATAACACTGTATAGGGGAGTCCAAGTTTGAGTGGTGTGATCATCACATCAAACATCTTTGACCTTGTAAACTTCTTCTTTGGAATCTTGTTTACTTTCATGTCCATTTCAATCCCTACCAATTTTTATATAAGATTTAACAAAAATTTATCTTGTGAAATATAAATATTAAAATGGGAATAATGTACATACTAGATGGGGTGAGAGTTATCTATAGGGTGCAGAAGATCGCTCTCTATAAACAACACATGAGGTCACCGAAACATGAGGGGATAATAAAGATGTTTATGTAGATTCTTCCGAGCCTTCTGACATCCCAGTTATCTATGGGGGTATACACCTGGGAATCTAAACATCTACTTCCAATGATAGAAAGGAGGTTATCCTAGGGCAGATCATAATTAATGACCCATGGCCTAAGGGTTAACTAAATATAAATATACCTGACCCCTTTTTAGACATTCATAGCTCCTATTCTACAACATTTTCACTTGTTCTTATGTATCTTCTTCTCAACCAATGTTAGGGGGACTAGAGACAGATTTTTGAAATATCGACAGACATTGATGGGTATATTTTTGTGGAAATCCTCTAATATACTTATGGAAAATGTATTCAGATGGTTCACCTCTATAGCTTTTACTTCTCACATGGTCAATTTTTTCTAACTTGTCAGTAATGATTATGTTAACTGAAGTGCACATATTTCAATCCGTGCTTGAAAGGGTGTGATCAAAGAATGTGTATAAATCTTGAGTATCCATAGATACTTCCTTGATATCCACACATTCCCTTGAGGATCTAGTCCCTTCTATTGAACTATTATTTGTCATAGGAAAATAGCATACAGTGGACAATGATGATCTCATTGGTAGGGCAGAGCTCAATATTGGAGGAGGTGATGATATAGAGGGAGGGTATGATGAAGATGAACAACCACATAACATGGATCATTACTTGTCTAAGAGGATCTTTGTGGAGGAACCAATTACTTATGTAATTGAATATTTCCCTAAATATGGGCCTATACAAGATGAGAAGAAATAAGACTATGGTTCTAATGTTTCTAAAGAGAGCCACATAGTTTTGCAAAGGGAATGCTGGATCAAGTAGCATTTCTTCACACAGAAACTAGAGTTTTACCTAATGAGCTAGATAATGTCTATTAACTATTGGTTGGGAAACCATTGGACTAGTGTGGGGGATGATAATTCTCTCCATATGATGGTCCACTACTACCTCACCGAGTAGGATCGCGTGGAATTAGACATCGGGATTTCTTTTGGAATATAGAAATATTTGAATTCACTTAGAAGACTTAATTGGATAACCATGAAATTATACTTTCAGGGGAGTAGGATAATGAGAATGTTAATATAACTAATGTTCAAGCTGATTTTAGCATTTATTTTAGAGCTCTGTTGATGGCGGCTAAGGATTTAGCAAGGCAAGCGATATCGTAGATATCCAAGTTCCAAGATGAGTGTGACCGGGTATTGTTCAGCGACAATGGGATACTTCATGTCACTGAAGAGTAGGTAGAATATCTTTGGAGGTGAATGTAGTTCCTTGAATCTGTACTCTAGAGGATTCCACTACTGGATCACTCAATTGGTGAAGTAGAGCCAAAGGGTAATTAAGTTGGTACATAAGGGAGGCTCGAGTATGTGGATGACCCTTCCTAGCCAAGAAATTTTTCTTATTCAAAGCATTCCTATATCCATGGAAATATTTCATTTTTTTTATTTTATTATCAAACGTTTATCATACTTCTAAGAAAAATAATGTTGTATCCTTAATCCCACGTTAGACATTCTCCATGTGGGAAACAAGGGGTCACTATTTGATCGCCTATATATATTAGAGTGTCAGAAAATAATCTATCCCGAGAGGTCTTCCATTGTAGACTAACCACCAGTAGTGTCAGATGAGGGACACTATAAATTGAATGTGAGGGCTCCCTAAATAGATAAATTTTATTTCCATAGTATGGTATAACAAAAAATGGGTAAACACTAGGGGTGTTGAATTTTACCCGAACAAAGGGGAATGAAGAAAATGAATCAAAATTCTCATTATCTAAAACATTATGGGTACAGAATGATGATATAGGATAATTACATACCATGTTCAAAACATATATTCCATACTAGTAAACCATGAATGTGTACAAACACACAAGGGTTGACTATTTAACATGATTAAAACACGATATTGACCTTATGATGTAATTTAAATCCATCTAGGGATTCAACCCAAGATGGTAGGTGGGCCATTTTATCCAAACAATATTGTTTTTACGGAGACTATTCAGAATTAGAGGAGGATTGTGATCTAAATTAGGGGCATCGGAATCATGGATATGATGTTATGGACTTTTAAATGGATTCAAACACTCCCATAATCAGACCCCCCATGAAATTGGGGACATTATATTGGTTTATCTGTTTTAACAATGGTAAAACTAATCTTCATTGAGATTTTTATTATCATATGTCAAGAAATTTTTAAGGAACATGGATTATATGGTATATTATTTGTACCATATGAATGGGTCTCTCAGGAATGGTCCTAAGAAACATTATAATTTTATGTCATGAAATAGGGTTGATAGACACAATTTAATTTCCTATTTTGATGAATTTGGACACACAGTGTAACATCATATAGTGAGGATGATGTATCATGTACTTTAGTCTCATGTGATCATGAATGGTGTATGGGTATTATGCATTGATCTTATGAATATTTTTTCCTCCTGTGTAATCAAGAGGGAATCCCATGTCCATTTCATGGGGTAGGGTTACATTTTTACATCATGATAAAGAGCTTGTTAATTGATGTGAATAATACCCACATAGATGTAGTGGAGGAGGAATTGGAGGGTAACATGATTGGAGTTCTCCTTGGAAAGTATCATAAGGATAGGGGATCTTGGAAGACCCCTCACAAAGAAATAGATTTTCTAGAGAGTCTTAGAAATCTTAGGATCATGAAACATAGACTAATTGGTTGTCCCACTAGGGTTACGTGTGTCATAAGGGAGAGGTATCTTTATGGTAATGTAGGGGTGATGGTGGACACTTGATACATAGAAGATATCATAGAGATTTTTTCCCACACATTTTATGTTCATGAGGCTTGGACCATGTATCTTAGGTTATGTTCATAGATTTTAGACAATATAATGATTGTTATAAGATTATATTTGTAGTGTGGTGGATTAAAAACATGACATAAAAGGGTGTACAAGAGGACTAAACAACACACGACACATTTTCAATAGGAATTCCACACTATGTAATGAAATGATTCTTGGCCCCAGGCCTGGATCCTAGTATAAGGTCATACAGTTCAGACCGTGAACACCGTTAAGTGTTTGTTGTTGCACAAAAGTGCAGTAAACCCACATGAATGGATCCAACAAGACTTATTGTTCCACAAGATACATGATAAGTAGGTTCCACATAGATTACAGTCATGTTTTTTTAGACCATAGATCTTAGTTTAATACCATGGATTTTGGAATGTATAGGGATGTTTCTTGAAAGAACATGTGCATCATTGAAGGAAGGTAACTTGAAAAGAATGGAGGGGCCTAGAAGGCTACTCAATGCTACAAAAATGTAACAAAAAAATCTCAAATAATTTAAGGTATTGATTATGGACCATGGTTTTTATTTGATACTAATGATTATTGTATTGTAGTCCCCTAGTTTATGTTCATAGAGTTAAACTTATGTGGAACATCTCAATAATATATGTATAGGGATGCAAAGTAACAACGTTGATGTGAAAAGAGGGACAAAAGGGTCCCAACTACACAAAACACATTTTAATGGATTATTAAATAAATTTTAAGGCCACGATTCATAGATATAAGAAACTAGATTAAGATTGTATATTTCAATACATTATGTGCTTGTGTGTCAAAGTCTTTCTTGAGGATGGACCCTCCTGAATCCAAATCACGTGTGACCCATGCTCTGTGTGAGAAACAATGAGTGATATGTAATGACTTTTTCTTGTAAGGCATAACACAGTGAGGGGGAATAAGTGGTTGAAAAATCCCCCAAGGGAGATTACACCTTACAAGACCTTGATAGTGATAGTGGAATAACCGAAGGATAGGGGTAAATTTCTTACCATATTCATGACATTGGTTCTATACACACATCATCTAAATATGGTGTGATAAAATGTAGGATTTCCCACTGATCGAGTTCAAACACCAGATACACTATCTATTACCATTAATACATTGATGAACAAGTCCATTATGGTCATTTATATAGTGTGGAATGGTAACATTTTTAGGGAGCGTATTCGGATTATAAGGGTAATGGTTTTCCAATCAAGGAAAGTGTGATGTACAAATGTTGATTTGGGGAATATCCCATAAATAAGTTGATGGAATGGATGGGATTGAGGTAGAACATCCAGGATTTAAAAGTAATCATATAAGAATTGGAATAAATTCATATTTAGTTATATTTTACAACATAAAAATAGACCAATGCTTGTAGGGTGACCCTCTTTGACAAGGATATCAACATATCACACATGATAAGGAATCCCAGGGGTAATGTGTGGTTCATAACATACTTTTCATTGGATTATTCACATGTTTGTACAGTAAAATTATTAACATCACATACTTATCATAAATGGAATCTCCAATATATACGTGGGTATTTCCAAACAACCCATACTCATCATGTGGGGCACACCAATTTTACATGGGGTAATGTTGTCGTTTTATGTCATGAACGAAATATGTTGGGAATTGTGGTTTAATGTATCAAAACTCAGACTAAGGTCCAAACTATTTTAAATTCCTAAATATCATACTATAGGTATGATTTTTCGTTTATGGTCACAATGATTTGGCCATAGGGTACGATTGTCCCAAGGGGTTGTTCATGAAAAGAAAGACTTATAATATTGACATGAAAAGAGGTTTAAAGGGACACTATATCACAAAAAAATCCTGACAAACAATTCCCCATATAATTATAGTGACAATAGGGATAAAATGAACCTATAACTTTTTTGTTAAAGGTCCTAGGATTGGGATGAGATATCCTATCATTACTATGTATCTCATGAGGATGGGAATCAAGAAACTTGTTTTTCAACAATGTGGTTTGGAATGAGACCGACCATGTATAGGGGATACCTCTCGAATGATGATATGTAATCTTATCATACTTGGATATGAGGCATTGATATTCCACACAGTGTTTGATTGTGGTTTAATATTATGTGATGAGGAAGTTGATAGGTCTTTCACATTGAGATACCTACTATTTAAATCATCATATTAGGCTATGAGGGAACCTCATATTGTTAATGGGTCAAGGTATATAAATGGTGTTTATATCTAAAAGGAGGCCCTCGAGATATTTTTGGTTGATAACACCAAATGTAAAATATATTTTTGAATTGAATCAAAGGTTGTTCCTAACGATATAAAATATAGGTGCCGCTACATATCCCCTGATGATGTGAATTAATCCACATATAGTTCTATAAAGTGTGAAGATGAACAAGATTTCTCCAATGTAGACCATGGATAATATGGATTAACAAAAAACAATTGAGTCATAGTTCATAGACTAGGAATCCTAGTTTGAGGTCATAGATCTTAGACCTACATAAAATAGTTTAAGGTCATAATGCATTCACCATGGTGAATAGTTTAAATTCATGACAATTAGACTATGGGAAATCAGTTTATTATATTGATTGTTATACAATAGTGGAATTTTTTAACAAGATGGGGAACGAATCCCCATTTATTAAATATAAAAAAGACATCATTTAAAACATATGAAAAGTGGGAACCCATTAAATTTTTTTTGGAGAAAATACTAATGAAAACAAAAACCCAACATACCAAAAGGTCTTGAGTGACTAAAGGGTGAAACATAAAAATTAAAAAATAATAGGTTTTATCCCCCACCCCCATAATGAAAATGCAGCAGTTGATTCCATCACTTTTGATGTGTCATCTCCCTACCCACATGTTGGGCCACAACGGATTAACGCAAAAAGAATGATAACACCTCTAATACACACAAACTTGTTGATGAGTGACTAGATTATATGTTCTAGAACTACAATGTATCCTTCAATCTAGCCACCAGACAATTCTTGTGAAAAAAGAACTTCATTTTCAACCAAATGTAATTCCTAAAATAGAAAAAATTCAAAGTGGAAATTCTAGGGCATAGAACCCATACATCTAACGAAACTAGAATATATGGGTGGATGATGTGTGTCAGAACACCAATCCCTCAATTGAGGCTTCTCACCTAGAGAAACCAATATGTAGTTGCGCCACACTAAATTAAACAAGACAAAATCCAAAAAACATAAAGTTATAAAAAAACAAATAAAAAAACAAATAAAAAAGAGACCCATAAAATAGAAAAATATCACTAACATGATGAATGAAATATGAAAAATAGAACTAACCATAGATAAAACTATAATAATGAAAAAACAGAACCCACCATTAATAAGAAGCCACCAACACCCCCAATCCTCAACTTTTTTCTACATGAACCATCGTATAAATCATGATGCTCACCCCAAAAACTTTTCATCTGATGTCACCTAAAATACATCCATCTCTAGACCGCCAACATTTCTTTATGAAGTCATTATATCCACCACCTGAAAAGATGTTTCCTGAGAAGGCCACCGGCCAACAAGACTACAACCTAGCCATTGATCCATGTAGTTATGTCTTAGATCTACCACATATCTAGGGATGAATGTAACTGACACAAGTGAAAAGTAATATCAAATTTTAGGACTCCCCTGAATGTTCTAGGTAGTAGAAGGAAGTAGCAAAAAATAAAACTCTATTATAACAAAAATGATCTCAAACAGTATCACAACATTAATAATAAGACCAAATCAACCCCATCAATAGAGATCCAATACAAGAGAATCATATACCAATGTAATAGGGGAGGGAATGAACCTACCTGATGAACATTGGAAAATAAGAGGAAACTATTGAGAAAAACCTGTTCTTTAATGAGTAACTGATGAGAGGGTGAGGGTGCTGCTAAAAGGTGCCATCCCTGATCATATTATAGATGAATTTGTTTTAAGGGTAATCATGTGGATCAAAATAGGTAGAACTTGACATTAATGGAGGGTATACATTCCCATTTACACCAAAAATATCAGGGAGGAAATGGTATTGAATTTAATGTCATAAATCATTGGATGAGGTAAAGGTATAAAATAGTTTAACATCTTGTTTCCTAGTGTAGGAAGAGGATTGTATCACGTTATTGCTATGTAATCGAAGAGGTAAAACCCAATAGGAATGGAGACTAGGAATACCATGCACCAAATTCACACCTTGTGATGAACTGAACTTAGTTTACGGCCACTATACTTAAAATGTGAACAGGTTCAAGGTGTGGAAGTGTTGATAAATTTACAAGTGGGCCTGAATACCATTATTTCTATAATCCATACATCTTACATTTTTATGGGAATCAATCTGCACATTTTTCTGGTAAATGGAATGGTAGAATACCAATTTCAATTGGGGAAATCCACTCTATTGAGGAAATTGAGTCATCCCATGGTTGTCATGGTAAATCCCATGTCCAGGGAAAGGATAAGTATTTTTAGGCTATCCCATACTTATTGTACAAAAAATCCTTGTTTTATGGGGTAAAATAATATATCATTAAGAGGAATACTAATGTGATATGTGTTAATATTGAAGTTTAACATCATGCACTAAGGATGTAATGAATCATAGTTTACGTTATTACAACTCAGACTATGGTGGCTGCAAATTTATTAAGGTCATCATTCATGGACCCTTGAAAATTGTTTATTATCATGTTACATGGACCATGAGGCTTCAATTAGTTCATGGTATTATTGTTTAAACTTTTCGTGTAGTTTAACATCATGTGATCAAAACATGGCTCACTTCATTCATGAAGCACTTATTGAGGAACCTAGCATTATTTGGTGGCATGATATACTACCTATCCGTGGTGATTAGAGAGTATTCTTTACTGTAATAGTCAATATGTATGATGTAATATCCCATCCACTTGGGTTCATATTTTGGGTTTTTCTTGTCATGTATCATCATAATTTTGAGATCCAGCATGAGGTGAGCCTAGAAGTAGGAATAAGGTGAACCTTCTACGTCAATTCCCTCACTATCCTAGTTTCTTTCATCACTAGACTATGCAAGGACTAGAGATTGTTTTTTCATGGGATTATATCTCTCTGATATGGACTTACATCATTTTTTGATACAAATTCTGGTCATAGATTTCGGTTCGGAGTGATGGAATCAAAATACCAATTTTAAAGGCTACCATAGTTTCATATACTATGGAATAAGGTGTTATTTAGAAGGAATTTAGAGTTTATGTTTGATAGGCCTCGAGGGAATTGGGGAGTTTTTCTAGCCATCTCTTCTTGTTTTGGACCACAATATTTGGAAAACTATTGGGGTGGGTCTTGTTAAAAACCTCAATATGACCATTCTCCATCACATGGAAGTGAGAATTATGGTTATACCAGATTATGTACATAGAGTATATCATCTTCAACCTAGTATCCCATTAGTAGGTTCTATTTTCAGTGATAATCTCTTGAGTAACTCTATATCATTGGATGATGTGGAAGCTGAAGATATTGATTATTGATCAATTGTTAACCTATTTTAGGGTAATTTCTTCTAACCATTTGTAAAATAATCATTTTATAGTAAAGATGTACCCATACTGGTGAGAAGTTATAGGATAATATGGCCCTACAATTTTGATTCCGCATACTAAAAAGGGACTAGAAATTTTTATGTTGTGGATAGGCTCTAGTGATCGATAAAGAATATTGGAATGGATTTAACAAGCACGAAACCTTCAAGAGAACATGATGTAGTCATGAACCATAGTCTGTCTGAAGTATCCCAACCACTAAATCTGCATGGATAACATCAATCACGCATGATGGGATCTATATGATCTAGTATTTAATTTCTTCATAACATGAGAAATCACATCTCTTTGACAGGATGAGGGGTAATTCCATCAAACCAACTTTTGTAGAGGGTCTCGACATGGTTATTTACACTCTAGAGAATAATGTATTATGAAAATAATGGATTCTATCATATGCATCTTGGTCTAGTGGTATAATTACACACTATTGGCAATCAAAACCCGGATCTTCCCAATTAGGAATTTCCTCTAATAGAGGGGAAACTGAGGGTGCTGTAATAGATGCACGAATAACCAGCTGGTTTACCTATTTCATGTTATCATTATCTTCAATGGTGGGGATTATGGCCCTCTGATATGTAGTCAATATTGATAAAATTGATGAATATATAGGTGTATCCACTCAAATAAATGATGGGTACATCAATCTTGAGATCCTACTTGAGACCAGTTATGGGAGCTTGATCCTCTACCACATTGTTGGTGAAACATTATTAAAATATGAATGGTTATGGAAGGATGAACAATGTAATAGTTGAAAAGATTATCCCCTTGTATTATCTTTTTGGCTTTAGATTAGTGATCCTCCTTCTTTATTATATCTAGGAGGGCCCATTGAAATTCATCGTCCAACATGGCGTTACCTAATCAATTTAAAGGATTAGATCATTTGGGAAATCAATATTTAGGGTAAGCTTTGTAGGGGCCAGATTGGCAGCCATGAAATCTTCCAATATCTTCCCATTGAAAGCTTTCTATATGATGAATAGAATGTAAAAATTATGGTGGATCACAAAATCACCTTGAGAAAGTTCTGATCATCATGGGTTTATTTATAATATACTTCAATGTGTCCATGTGGTACACCGACTATATCTCATTAGGCTACATAAAATTCTTAATCTTCTACACTGAAAACCCAGTTTCGAAAAACTCTTCTAAATTTTTCATTATCTAGTATCACTATTTAGGATCATGTGAATAAGATAATATAATAAATTTTCTCTACACTCATTGTTTTTGGGCTATAAGGGTATTGGGGGACCATTAATAGATGGTTACGTAGAAGAACATAGGCTTTCCAGAAACTACTGGCATCAGAGTTAAAGGTTTTAGTAGTTACAACACAATAACCTAAAAAAGGACTGTAA
Organism: Viscum album; assembly: GCA_963277665.1. Classification (NCBI taxonomy): domain Eukaryota; kingdom Viridiplantae; phylum Streptophyta; class Magnoliopsida; order Santalales; family Viscaceae; genus Viscum; species Viscum album. Next base: position 163,076,321 of record OY728147.1, read on the forward strand.
TTTCTCATCTCACTCGTATATGGTACATTTAATTATTATCCTTGTGAAGATCTTACAGTTCTTGGAAATATATGTGATAAAGTCTCCAATATAGTTCATGTGGCCTTGGAGACCCAACAACTCATAGAGTTTTCTCGGGGAGGCATCAAGTTGAGAGACTTGATATTATCTGGACATATCAAAACTCATCTGTATATGATATGTAAGACAATTAATTTTCCATAAGTAACCCCGAACACAAATCTAATTTTTTTCTTCATCAAACTATAGGATGAATGGAATTTGAACACTTTTTCATAGTATTTAATATGGTGTTGATGTTGGTATAATATGCCCTCCAATTGGTTGACATAGAATCCAACCATGATCTCGATAATTATCTTGAAGATGTGATGCAATTATTTCTTATATGCGGATCCCATATTCTTCTAGAGAATTGGTATCCAGTGATAGCTGAAAGCTCTTTTTGGCATCTTGAAGGTGGTATACCCCTCATCCTTAGGGGTTATACGGATATGGTTGTACATGAAATATCCATTGATAAAGGAGAAGTCGAAGAACCCTTCTATGGAACTAATCAATAAACCCTTATTTTTAATGGTAATTTTTTCCATTAGACAATTGATGTTGTGGTCACAGAAGGATTTATAGACTATGATAATCCCATTCTTCTTTTTACCCAAAATGATGTTGGCCAGCCATTTGGGGTATTGGACTTCCATGACGATGTTTTATTTTATGATCTTTTAATCTTCATCCTCTAACACAACATAGTGAGAAGGGTGCATCTTTCTAGGATCTTTCTTGAGCTGTGATCACTCCCTGAGGTTCCAAGATTATGAACAGAAACTTGAGTTTCCATTCTAGTTATCACATCATATCTCAAAGAAAAAATTCACAATTCTTTTTCAGGAAGCCCAACTACTAAAAAATCCCTTCTAGAGATATGGTTACATTGATCAGTGTGTTCTATATATCATACTCGGTACCAAGGTTTGACATGGATTTCTTATCAACGGTGGTGGAGACACCCTCTCCAAATGGAGGATTCATAACATCTAAATCTTATTCATTATCTAAGTTAGTAGAATTAATGGGAGGATTAAAATATACCAAGACTACTTATCATAGGGAATCACGAGTGCTTTCTTAGGAGAATACAGAATCATTACTGAGTGGTTTGTGCTCTACTAATACTATGGAGACATATTGAGTAAAGAAAATTCCATCTAGAATCTGACCTCAAGGTCCATTAATGATGTAGAAAAGTGGAGGGGAGTAGGATTTGTTGGTTTATTTCCACATTGAAGAACATGTTGGAATTATAAGAAGTGTTTTCCATAGATTGAACTTCTCGATGCCACATAGGTGTAGGGAATTCATGTATCATCTAGTCCAGCCCATTATAAGTGGATGTGGAAATATATTGTCTCTCATTTTTTGTTAGGATCTTGAAACCCTTTTATTAGATAAAAAACATCACATAATTATGGTATTATTGCTTCAACCTAATGAATTGGTATAATGAAACTAATATCCATGTCATCCCATTGACTTTCAGTGGTGGATACTAGATCATTGGGTGAATTGAAATGCTCAAACTGATTAGTCTGAACCGTCTTCCCATATCTTTTGTAGTAGTCAACATTTATATTCTAGTATCCATAGATGATTAATGGGGATGAATCACCATAGAGTACCCCTACTCAACCATTGAAAAAGTATTTTTGGAACTTGTTATACGAGGATGGTATTTTTTTGTGTTAATGAAGCAAGGGCCTACCCAAAAGAAAATTGTAAGTTGGGTCCTACAATAATACCATTAATTTGGTACTTTCTATCAGGAAACCATGATGGCTGTTCAGTAAAACATTTCCATGTGCTTTATACTAAACCATTTCATAACCATTACATTCAATGTTAGAGATACTCATATCTACATGGGTGAGTACTAGCATGGGGATCATCATGGACAGAATGATATTTATAAAAGAACTAGTGTCCACTAGGAAGTAGAATATATACATACCATTAAACATAACTATGATTTATAGTGGTTGCCTTTTCCTCTTCATTAGGACTCCCTCATCTTCCCCACATAATGTGATGATATATTAGAATAACCATTTTTCATACTCTTCTTACATTGTAGGCCTCTATGATAGCTACATATGCATCAAAATAGAGAGGTATTTTCAATGTTTCATCCAGCAACTCATGAATCTCCTTATATAGGCTAATGACCTTGAGAATCAAAAGCATCCTAGTAATATATGTGAGGTGATTCAATATGATTTACATCAATAGAAAACATGTATTTTTTCCTTTAGGGGGTCGATCCTTGGAAGGGGGAACAACATATAGTGCTAGATGAATCACTAGGGTCAGGCTAGTTATGGCAGTATCCTTATAGTAAATAAATTACATGATCAGAACTATTAAATAGGCTTCGTCTCTATCAAAAAATTATGATTGTGGTTCATTTTTGGATGAGGTTTCTGGTCAAATTAAATTGTCATCAATGTAGTTGAATGTGGAGGCATACATGATGGAGTAGTTTGGGAGAAATTTGCTTATTAATCTCTATAAAAGATATGTTTCTTGGAATTGATAGCATGAATAGCTTTATATGATGCATCACCCTAATAATTTTGGTGGCTCACATGTACTTGGTCTTTCCATCAACTGCATCAACAATAGGAACCTTAGGGGTTTGAATTGAATTCCTCACTGTTGGTCATCATGAAGTTGTCTACCAATTCGATGGAATTCATAGAGGAATACATATGATCATCATTATTGGATACATCTAGTGTTGGGAGAACCCTAGGAATGTCATCTAATACATGAGTCCTTAAATTTACATGTTTTAAAAATGAATTTGGAATCAGTGGTGGAATATATTTTATTTTTCACTACTAGAGACTACTTTTCTCAAACATAGATGAAGGTGATGTGGACATGGAGGTAAAATATATTGGAGGTTCTGAAACCATAGATGGTTTTTTCTTTCTCAAACAACAATTGATGATGCCTTGAGTATCCTAAATTTAATTATTACCCCACCAATCAACATATTTCCACGACCAATTTCTATGACCTCACTGTAATTCTATAGAGAATTTAATTTAATTGTTTGTGTATGTATAGATGTGAATCTATTTTCCCAAAACATCCCTCAACATGAAAAAATTGGGATTCAAATGGTCTTAGATCGAATGTTTGATCACATAAAATTCCATGATGGTGTGTCCAATGATTTTGTTGTATGTTTAATGATCAGGTTTTCTCGTGAATCTAGCATAATGGGGACTTATGCAATCTAGAAACATCAGATTACCATTTACCAAGGAAAAAATACAGTATCCCAAAACCTATAAATCATTGAATGAATATTCATTTCTTTTTCATAATAATATTGGTACTCATGGAGAATATCTGTGATGAGGTACATGGTCCACATTTTCTCATCTAGTTGGTTATGCATGATGAGGTGCTTCTTGACAGTTCTATGTTTCTAGAGGATATACTTGATAGGGATTTACAAAGTATAGAAACACATGAAAAGGCTCCAAAAACACCACTAGCTCGGTAGAGTTAGCATGAACAATGTTATTTATCTATTATATTCCAATCCTTCCTACATGATCGAGACGATTTAATGGGTGTGATAATTTTGTGGAATGAATCAATGCTTCCTCTATATGATGGACCTTCTCAGAGAAATCCCAAAATCCACATAAAAATTTATAGTTGGTGATTTTATTTACCAGCTCCAAATTAATGTTCCCATTGAACATTTTTAGAAACTTCTCTTGTGAAAGTGAAATTTTTATTGAATACATAAGGCTCATCCATTGGGTGAAAAAAGCCTTATCTCTCTTAGTAGGCCATTGATTTCACATAAAGAGGTCTCGAATACCTTTCTTGTCCATGGAGGAGAAAATTTTTTATAGTAACTATCATAAAATATCATCCTAACTATAAATAGACCATATGGGAAGCTAGTTGTACCAGATAAACAAGGGTCCATCTAGTGTCTAAAAAACGACAAAGTTTGGTGGAATGCTTCTATTCTGGGGTCCCCAATAGCGGTCCACACCATGAAGTAAATTTGGAAAAGTGTAGAAGCGACCCAACCAGCCCATTTAATAGGGTGAGATATGGTTTCCAAACTCACTGGGTGCTTGATATCTATACACCCATAAGGAGTATGACGTTTTATTAGTTGGGATTGCCTCCTGTCGTGTCTCCCGAGCCACGAGGTTAGTGGTGGGAGTTGATATCAAGTCATATTGGTAAGTATATCTATCCAATAATTCATAGGTAGTTTTATCAGCTCAGATAATAGGCTCATAAACTCGAGGAGTAACACGACCTAGATCCCAAGGTGGATAATCACACTAGATGGGTGAATTCGATGACCCGTACCTTGTTCACCTACCAAATACTCTAGCCTATATCCTAAATAGTTTTTGTGGGCCACCCTAGTCAAACATGGGAATCTAGACAAGTTGGACTAGTTTCCCCATTGGAGGAGATCTAGGGTCCTTGAGAGTATAACAGTAATCCGGGCGCCAACTAGTAATGATATTTTCATTTTTTTCTATTTTGTTATTTGAGATATTGAAAAAATGTGGTATCATGTGTTGTGTATATTCATTATAAGGAACCTTGAATATGTCATAAGGATCAAAATTTTCCTTGACCTTGTTGAGATACCAATATATAGTTAGAAATCCATCCTTTAAGGGATCTCAGAGGCCAAGTGCCTATCTATGCTAATGATGTTGGACCCTTTTTGGGATATCTATCTGGTACAATGCTACCCCTTGAGGTGGGTATTCCATATCAAACTATGTGTTCTCACTCCCCCTCTGTTGATAATTGTGAAACACATTTAAAATCATATTAACAATGGAAATATATGGATGGGAACCATCATTGTAGGCGGATACGACAAACATTCGATAGATATGGATAACATGGTGATCTTTATGATTTCCCCATCCTCTAATCTTAACATGTGGAAACACTTCTTCCAAGACATGATTATCCACTCTGAGCCTCTTGATGTAGTTATGTTAATGGTTCTAGTTGTATCCCTACAAAACAAGGTGATGAGCTACTTGGATCATTGCAATATCGACCCTCGAGCACTTTTGATTGATATCTTCATAGTGATCCATGATTCTAGAGTAGTACAATGACCAACACAGAGGAATGGGAACTTCACATATATGATTTGGTTGAAAAACAAGTCTTGGAAGTTTGTATGGGATGACATCATTTCAATGTTTGGAGTTTCAGGTATAAAAAAAACACAAATAGTTTGTTGGTTGAAAGAACCTAACACGTGACCTCTAACCTTGAGGTAGGGTCCTATTTTGTGTTGTATAAATATCTGATCAGCATAGGAAGATATATTGGTAGAGAAAAAAATGCAGACACATTATGTAGCGGATTGACTAGGATAGTAGTCACTACAAGAGTTAAATTTTCACTTCATATTGGTACATCTATTGGTGACAGTGCCAACTACATTATCATATTCTTATTGGATGGTTTATTCACCACTACATCATATGTGATGGTTGAAAAGTCCATATATGTATCTTTTAAAGGATCACGGACTAAATATGTCAGTACAGATCCAAACAACTCACCACCATCTTGGTAGAGGTAGAAGGGAATGGAAACTAGTTGTGATGGGGATGGTTGCACTGTGAGGTAATGAAATGGGGCCTGAACATCCTCCACCTATCATTACATTCAGAGGGATGAAAGGATCCTGTAAAGGATGGATTACAGTATTGAATATATCAATTTTCATAATTTTACCTAAAATCAGAAAGCCATGGTGATAGATCCAACGATGATTCATCCATTACCTTGGATTCTGAGAGGTCAACAAGGTCATCGATGACTTGGTGTTTCCCCAAATTCTACCTTGGATAGTGATTACTTTCCGTTCTTCCTATAGACAGTTTTATAATGTATGGAATGTCTTCGTCATATGAACTAAATTCATCCTGGTTGATTTTAATGTAGGGAGGACCTCCACTTTGTCAGTTTGGGATACATGCAGGACCACTATCCTAACAATAATTGAGTTGAGAGGTCATTTGATTTAACTAGTGAAGGTGTGCAGAGGACCTCCACTCTGGTTTTAAGGAACACAAGGAGGTACTATATATAGGGTTTTGAGGAGGTGGGGTGGACCCTCACATAGGATGGTATTATAAAGGGGGACACATGCTTTGGTTGGCCACATCAAGGAGAGGTCCTCCATACAAGATTGTTGAAACACATAGAGAACCAATTTTTTTGGATAGGGGGAAGAGAGAGGACCTCCGTACTAGTTGGATTTTTCTTAGGGAGGACCTACACATTTACTATCATCATTACGGGATGGTGTGTAATAGTTTTCATTTTTTGGTGATTAAAAAAGTCAACTCGGCCAACATGTAAGGTGGCTAGGGTCTTAATCCTAGTCGGGTAATGAAATATCCATATTCACCATTATAGGGATCTAGCACGATGTGTCGATGGTGGAAGGGATCAGAAGAGCCCTAAAATATTCCCCTTATCTCAGATTATCTAGGTTCTTCACCTAACCTTGATGAAGGGTACATTAGTTAATGGTTTATTGAGTAGGGGTATTGTACACCGATATTTTAGCTTGTGGGACTATTCGCTAATGAATCTGATGAGGCATGGTGTAAGTCCTTCTTGGTTTTCCATAGAAGGCATTCACTTCAGACGCATCTCGATCATCCACTACCTCATCGTGAAATGGATGCGAGTAATGGGATTTCTTTGTGGAGAGACTCCTCAAGATGTTTTCTATTGAATTGAGGGGTGGTTTCCACCAGTATGGACCTTGAGGAAGACATTATTGAGGAGGTGCGGTTGCCTTTAGGTCCTAACAAGAAATTTCATAATTAGGAATGAAACATTCCCACTAATTCTGGAAAATTAGGGCATAAATAAACTTCTTCTAGATGATTTTAGTGGGTGAGATTGGGTCCAGTCACATGGTAGTTATATTCATGGTAAAATTTATTGCAGAAGAGATGTTGTGCTGGATTGTGTAACAGTTTTTTTACAACCCCAAACACCTGTGGTTGCTGGATTTCAAATTTACATCAGCATGAGTTTTATAATGAATGTGGATTCATAATTCATTACTAGTCCCAGAAATGATATTCCCAATTCCCCAACATTGTATAATCCGTTGAGGGATAAAATGATCCATATTGACAATGGATCGTACTATGGATTCCCAATTGTAACATTCCCAATCCATTGTTGGGTTCCATGCATATCCCATCATTTTCATATTGGGGTGTGGAATTGAATTTATAAATTTGGTGACATGAAACTTTTATTATTTTTCAAACTCTTATAATACCAATTTTGAAGAAAATAATTTCAAATCTGGTTCAACATTTATATTTCCTTTGCTTTAATCAGAGCCCACACATAGTTCACATGATCCTTTACCCCACATCCACACATTCCAAATATGATGGAAATTCATCCCTTCCATCGAAGATGTAACTCCTTGATTGAAATGTGTTGAAGGTATGTCAGTTCATCTTTCCGAGGATTCTCCCTTGGATATTGTTTCCCAATCATGGTCTCCCTCAAATATTCAAGTCATGTTTTTAGAACTCATTTACATTTTCATTTATTTATGGACACTGATTAATCATGATGCTTCTATATCAATAGGGTTGTGACCTTAAGTTAATAAATTATTGATGATATGAATCTCTAGTTATGTATAGTTGTTGGATATATTATGAACTAATAAATTATTCCTCCTTGATGGGAATGTCAAATGAGTAATCCTTGGATGGGAACCTAAGTTATCTGGTGTGGATCACGAGGTATTGAATTCAATAAGGTTAGTTATTCCACATATTTTATACTGAATCATCCCATTTTTATTACATGGGGTAGGTATTATATGTGAGGTCATTAGTTTCAAATCCTATGGTGATGGATCAGATTGTATGATTGATATGGATTGAGGCATGAGTTTAACATCATGTAGAGATAGATCAAAACATCTTATTGATATGGTTCAAGACACACATTTATCATCTTTTGGAGACATGGTGGAAGATTAAAATTCACCATGGAGGATGGTGTAAGAGGTGAGCCCCTAGGATGGATGGTCTCATAGTTAGATAGTTTACCATTTTAGATCAAACAACATATGTGGTGGATCCTAATGTGCGTCACTCGGAGGGATGTTTTCACGCCATAATGGTATATAGATGGATCTAAACACCCCATTGAGGTGGAGCCGAGATGTTCACCTCTAGGTGGGTTGATATCACACATGATTTTACCATATGGGATTGTTGGGAAAAACTCTTTCAAGGTATCATTGAATCATTTTTGATGTGATTGTGTTTGTGGACAAAGTGGACATATGAGTGGTGATTATGGTGAAATAAAACAATGACATAAAAATTTATGGAAAAAGGGGATTGTATGGTGGAATATCGAGTTCAAAACTTATGGTTAACGATCCATGTTTGATTCCAAAATGTCAACAAAGAGATGGATGATATGGAGGTGGTACAAAAATAACAGATACAAGGTGGTGCCGTTTTCCAGTGTTTGCCAAATTTTTGGGCTAGAAAATAGTCAAATGTAGAAAAGTTTTTTTTGGAAAAGGGACTTGCGTGACATGTACTTGATGGCTTGGAAACTTTCGTGCCATATGTTTTTCAAGATCAGATCATCAAAATATGGAAAAGGGATAAGAGTCGCGTAGGTAATGGTGGTGTCGCGCAGGTGACTTGCACGTTGTGAAGATACTTGCACGCCGATGGCTTGAAAGCTTGAGAGCTTGCACGCCTATTTTTTTGAAGACCAGAACTTCAAAATATGGAAAATTAAAGAGGTTCGTGCAAGTTTGGAATTGGGTCACGCAAGTAACTTGTAGGGGAAGAGACCTGCGTGCCGAGAAATGTGTACCGAGGAGAGACTTGCACACCATCGTGCATGGTGTTCCAAATGCCTATAAATACTGGAACATCCCTCTTCATTTTCACCGGAGTTCAACACTTTGAAGAATCAGAGATCCCGTCACGCATTTGTGGTGGTCACACAAGGGTGTTTGGTCAAGTAGGTGATGTTGCACGCTTGTGTTAGAAGCTGTGCGCTGGTAGGTAGTTGCGCGCCACTATTCGTTTGGGCATAAAATGATGATAGTCACGCAAGATTGGAGTTGGAGAAGCTTGTGTAGTGCAAGTGTATGAGGAGGACTTGCACGCCAGTTTTGACTTGTGCTCCGATACTTGCACGTTGAGGTAGACTTGCGCGCAAAGTAAGGTTAATTCCCCAGCCATATTTTCGGGCCGTGTGGAAGCTGGAAGATTGACCGATACCTTCGGTGCAAAGTGAGATTCATCTATGGGTGAAAGTTGGGCTTCAACAGATCATCTACATATAAAAAATGATACTTTCCTTCATGAAAATGGAGATACCTACAGGTCTATAAATTGTGAGTGGATACTTTCCGGCGTAGTGAGAAAAGGAAGAGGAATAAGGTGATCCTCTCCACCGGTAGTGAGCCAGAGAGATAGAAACCGGGAGTGACCCTTGGGAATGCAGGGAGATGACCCTAAACCTTGTAATGGAAGTGAGCCTAGGACAGAGTGACTATTCCCGAACCTTGTAATCCACATCTAGTGAAGTTTAGTGGAATTTGGTATGACTGGAAACTTGTCGGTGTAGGCTCCTTGGACGTAGCCCAGTGAGGGTGAACCAAGTAAAAATCGATGTGTCCCATGAATGCTTTACTTTCTGTTTATATTGTGCAACAAAAAAAAGAGAGAATAGTGTTTTTCTTATCAGTGAAACAAGATCATAACTGGATTTAATTTTAAATTAGTCATACCCTGATTCACCCCCCCTCTCAGGGTATTTAGCCTTTTTGACCTAACAATTGGTATCAAAGGGAAAGGTTGACAGTTGTTCTTCTCTCAATGGAGGTTACTAATCATAAAGGGATTTCAATCATCGACAAATATAATTTTCAGATATATAAGAATCGAATGCAACAATACTTTCGATCCTTGGGAATGGATGTGTTTTCAGCAACTATGCATGGTATCAAAGCTGATATTAATAGTGGTGCTTTATCATAAGCTGAGCATAGAGAGTTGGATGCTGATTCCAAAGCGATCAATGCCTTAGGGGGATAACTTTCCAATCTCATCTATACAAATGTGATGTCATGAAAAACACCACATGCCATGTGGGAAAATCTTTTTAATATATATGAAGGGGATACAAAGGTCAGAGAGGAGAAGCTGCAAGTGTTGTGGAACAAGTATGAAGATCTGAGAATGAACCCGAATGAGTTTGTTGATGCAGTATTTGACAGGGTGAATGTTTTGGTCGAAGACATGCGAGGTCATGGTGAAATTATCGATGAAATAAATATTGTGAAGAACATCTTTAGAAAAGTTCCACCTCGGTTCGATCCGAAAGATTCTATTTTGGAAGATAAAGACCCAAAATAATTGACATTGGATAACCTGCACAAAACCCTTGTTTCATATTAAATGAGAAATGATGATAACGATGTTGTGGAAAAGGGGAAATCCAAAGAGGATGAATTTAAGGCCATAAAGAATCTAACCATTGAAGATTCCTAGGAGGAAGAAGAGACAGATGAGGTAATGTCATTACTCTCCTCAAACCATCAAAGAGGAAAAGGAAGGTTCAAAGGGAATCTTCCTCTTGCATGATTTATATGTGGAATGGTTGGAAATATCGCAGCAAGAGGCCCTAAAATGTTTCAAGAAGAAAATGATGAAGACGATGTTGAAATTCCCAAGAAGATATCTTCTGCCTATGTGAAAGGGAAGAAGCAGTTCAAGATAAATTTCTTCAAGAAAGTTATTCTACTTTCAGAAGAAATAGATAGTTCAGATGAGTCTGAAGTTGAAGAGGTTGAGTAGATTGAAAACTACAAAGATCATGGAGAAAATGCTATGGAGGCGGTCCTCAGTAATTATCATGAAAAGGAAGAAACTGATGCTTGAGAAGAAGAAGATAAATTTGAAGGAAGAGTTGATATTGAAGACGAATTGGAAGTAGCTCTTGAGGATATAGAGGTTTGGAGAGCCAAAACAAATAAATCTAGTAAAGTGGTTCGTGATGCCAAACTCTATATGAAACAACCAGATGAAGAAAATTTTGAGCTGTTAGAGTAAATTGAAAGAATAAAATCCTCAACACCAGAGAGCTCGTAAAATATTGCTGAGCATAAGCATGAAATTGAGGAACAATGGAAGGAAATTGATTGTTTGACTAACATAGGAAAGGAGAAGGTCAGACATATCAAAGAGCTTGAAGAAGAAGTGGTCTATTTGTGATGAAAGTTGAAGGATCAAGAAAAAATCTTGACCCCCAATGTGATATCAGAAAATAAGTCCATTCAAGAAGACAGAGAAGATGAAAGAGGATGCTTGTAGTTCAACAAGAGTGAAGCAGCAAGAAAGCTCAAATGCTAAGGCTGATTTTGGGATTCATAAGAAACAGAAATCTGTGGCAGTTGATGTCAGACCGCAAGCACCCATCCTGAAATTGAAGGTTGATTTGGGCACAAAGCAAAATCAGAATATTCAGAGATCCCAAAAGTAAAATTGTAGTGATGAAGTAACATAGAGGAATGAACCTTATATCAGGTGTTATTGTTGTGGGAATATGGGAAATTGAAATTATATGGCTTCCATAGCCAAGAGATGTAGAAGGGAACAACAACAGAGGTGGAAGCCAAATAGAGAATGGTTTCCCAGAACATATTTTGAAGGACACTATTTTTGGTGCGAAGGATTTGGACACATGCCTAGGTACTGCACTTCCACCATTCAGAGAAATGTGCCAATGAAAAATCAAAATATTTGCAAGAAGCGGATCAATAAACCGAAAGGTGAGTTAAAAATGAAGAATAGATTTGCGACTTTGCAAGAGTAATTTGGTCCATCATACTCTGAGAAATAACAAAAGCCTCAATCCATGCTGAGTGTGAATGAAAAATTATGGACCAAGAAGATGAAAAATGAGAAGGCTGTAGTGGCAGAGATTTCCCTTAAAGCATCAGATTGATCTGGTGTGTGGATCCTGGGTAGTGGTTGCACATCTCACAAGACGGGTAATAAGGATCTTGATACAGGCATAAAATATGACAAAGAAGGAGTTGTCAAATTTGGAAATGATGAAGGCCTAAAAATTTTGAGCTCAGGGAAATCCTAGTTTGGGGGAAAAGAAATGAGACGTACTGATGTCCGGGTACTATAGGGTCTTAGTCATAACTTGCTCAGTGTAAGTCAACTATGTGACTCTGGGCACTCTCCTTGGTTTACCAAGAAGATGTTTGCTGTGAAAGGAAAAGATGGAGCAGTTGTTCTGCAGGGAAAACGGACAAATGAAAATGTTTACCTTTTATGTGGGGATGAATATACTTGCATTTTATCTAGAGAGGAAGAAAACCAGCTATGGCATAAGCGACTTGTTCATCTATTTCATCCATCTATGGAAGATATGGTAATGTGCGATACTGCTAGAGACCTTCCCAAACTATCACGTGATCGCACTCATATGTGTGATACTTACCAACGAGGGAAGATCATCAGAAATACAGATAGACCAAAGGAACAGAAATCAACTAGAGTGCTAGAATTGGTTCATACTGATGTTTGAGGAGCTATCACTCAACGAGCTATAAATGGGAAAAAGTACTATGTTCTTTTCATTGAGGATTATAGAAGAATGTCTAGGATATTTTTCATTACCCATATGGCAGAGGTGTTTAGTTTCATAAAGCAGTATAGGAGGGAATCAAAAAAGATGCATGGGCAGAAAATTCTGAAATTTTGTACTGATAACAGTACGGAATTCACAAACAATCAAGTCAAAGACTCTCTCGAGAAACATGGGATAAGGCATAAAGATTCAGCAGTGAGAACTCCCCAATAGAATGGAGTATTTGAGAGGAGAAATCGGATCATCAAAAACATGGCCAGAACGATGGTTATTGAAAAGGACCTACCAGAGAAATTTTGTAAGGAAGAAGTTTTGACATCTGTCTATATGTCGAACATGTCTTTGTTATATTGGAAGGAAGGGAAGACTCTGTATGAAATGTGGTACGGAAAGAAGCCAACTCTTAAATAATTTTGAATCTTTGGGAGTCATTGATTCATTCTCAACAAGGAAAATCACAGGAAGTTTGAGTCACAAGGAGATGAGGGGATATTCCATGGCTACTTAGGGAAAAGAAAATCCTATAAATTTTTCAACAAAATGATGGGAAAATTGTTGAGAGAAATGATGTCACTATAGTTGAAAATGAAAATAATACTACGCGACCTAGTGAAAAGTGTTTGGATGAAAGTGATGATGAGGTATACAACACGGGGGGAGTAGAAGTGGCAGAGGCTGACTCAGAAGAAGGTACTGATTATGAACAAAAAAGTTTAACATCTGTGTCTACAAGGAAGCCAAAGAGTCGATCTGAATTTGATAGGCAGAATATCATTAGTGATCAGACAGCTCTAGTTCAGACTCGAAGAATGAATTTATTACAGAAAACATCATTTTTATCTGAGGTGGAGCCAAAAAAAATTTTCGATGCAACTGAATATGAAAACTGGGTTCAGGCTATGAATGAAGAGCATGAAGAACCAGACATGGGAGATTTTTTCGAGGCCAGCAGACAAAAATTTCATCGGGGCTAAATGGGTCTATTGCAACAAGATGAATGAACATGGAACTGTGATTTGAAACAAAGCACAGCTAGTGGGCAAGGGATTCTCCCAGATAGAGGGAATAGATGTTGATGAGACATTTGCAACGGTTTCAAGGCTGGAGACAATGAGATTATTTTTGGCCATAGAAGTGCAAAGAAAGTTCAGAGTGTTCCAGATGGATGTCAAATCTGCATTATTTAATGGAGTTCTCGAAGAAGATGTGTACATTGAGTAGCCATATGGTTTTCTCATTCATGAGGATGAAAACAAAGTTTTCAGGGTGAAGAAGGTGTTGAATGGGTTGAAACAAGCACCAAGGGCATGATACTCAAGGCTTGATCAGTACATTAAGAATCTTGGTTTCTAGCATGGGGGAGTTGATTAAAATATCTATTTCAACAAAAATATTAATCAAGGGATGATGGTGCTGGTTTATGTCGATGACATAATATTTGGTGGATCAGATGAAGCTCACTGCAGAGAGTTTTCCGAATTCATGAAAAAAGAGTTTGAAATGTCAATGATTGGAGAGATAACGTTTTTCCATGGCCTTCAGGTTACACAAGGAAGGAATGGAACATTAATTTCTCATTTAAAATATGTTAAGGGGGTTCTGAGAAGATTTCTAATGGAAAATTCCAAGGATATGAAGACTTTGGTTGCTACCCAGATGAAATTATCAAAATATGAGGATGGAAAGGCAGTTAATATCACAAAATAAAGGCAAATAATTTGAATTTTGTTGTACTTGACCACAACAAGATGTGATATTGTTTTCGCCACAAGACAAGCAGTGAGATATCCGTGTAATCCCATGGAAAGTCACATGATTGCTGTGAAAAGAATACTTCAGTATATCAAAGGCACGGTGGACTTTAGACTGATGTATAATGACAAATCTCAATTAGTATTATTGGGTTACACAGATGCAGATTGGGTCGGATCAACAATTGATAGAAAATCAACATCTGGAGGAGTATTTTATCTTGGTGGATTGTTTATTTCTTGGCTAAGAAAGAAGCAAGATTGCATCTCATTGAGCACTGTAGAGGCAGAGTATATTACGGTCACTCAAGCAAGAACAAATCTATTGTGGATGAAGTAGTAGCTTGAAGATATGGTAGTTTAAGTGAAGTTTCCGATCGGAATCCAGTGTGATAACTCAAGTGCTATAAATCTTAGAAAAAATCCTGTCCATCTTTCAAGGACAATGCACATTGAGTTAAAGTATCATTTTATTAAGGAGAAGGTTGAGCAGGGAATCGTGAAGTTGGAATATGTGCCTATGGAACTACAGGTTGTAGACATTCTGACAAATGCCTTACCCAAGGAAGCATATGAAAGCCATCGACTAACTCTAGGAGTTCAGTTGAATCCCCGCACATGAAAGAGTGTGGATTTCGACCACCCCCTCTGCCCGAGGTATGATGTTTTTTTCCCTAATGTGCTGATATGTGTTCTCTACTCTGTTACAGACTACAAAGGAGTAAACATTGGGTTTGTTGACAAAGGGGGAGAAAATATTGATTTTTCAGAGGGGAGACAGTGTTGCTTTTTGAGAAATCATGATATATACGGGGAGAAGCTAGCCAGAGAAGTAGCGAGATAGGGGGAGCAATGAGAAAGGGGGAGAGTATTAAATCTGACGATTCTATAAGTGATCATTCAAAGAATAGATATCACGACAGTTGAGGATCGTGATAAAAAAAAGATGATTGGTGTTGGAGAGTGGTAATAATATTTCCAAAAATTGTTATCAGTTTGGAAACAATTGGTATTAGTTAGGCGTCAATATACGGTGTCATAGTTGAATTGATTCATTGATGAACTTTTCATTTACTCTTGTTTCTCACACAGATCATTTCTCATGTGGTGTTGGAGAATGTGTTGAGTAAATCCTTGATCGCTATCATAATTGAGATAGGAGAATGGTGGTTGAAGAAGTAATGATATATATTTTTATGGAAGAGTTGTCAACAAACCCAAAGGGGGAGATTGTTGGGAAAAAATACCTCAAGGTATCATTGAATCATTTTTGAGGTGATTGTGTTTGTTGACAAAGTGGACATCTGAGTGGTGATTGTTGACAAAGAAAAACAACGACATATTAATTGATTGAAAAAGGGGATTTGATGGAGTAATGTCAAGTTTAAGTGTTGATGTTAACAATCCATTTTTGATTCAATAACGTAGACAATGAGATGGATGATCTGGAGGTGGTACAAAAAGGACAGATACAAGGTGGCATCGTTTTCAATCATTTGCCAAATTTTTGGGCCTGAAAATCGTCAAATGAAGAAAAGTGTTTTTGGAAAAGGGACATGCGTGCTGTGTAATTGATGGCTTGGAAACTTGTGTGCCATATGTTTTTCAAGATTAGATCATCAAAATATGGAAAAGGGATAAGATTCGCAAAGGTATTGGTGGCGTCGCGCAGGTGACTTGTGCGCCGTGAAGAAACTTGCACGCCAAAGCCTTGCATGCTTGAGAGCTTGCACGCCTGCTATTTTTCAAGACCAGAACGTCAAAATATGGCAATGTAAAGAGGTTCGCGCAAGTTTGGAATTGGGTCGCACAAGTATCTTGTAGGGGAAGAGACCTGCGCACCGAGAATGGTGTGCCGAGGAGAGACTTATGTGCCGTCACGCAGGGTGTTCCATATGCATATAAATACTGGACCATCCCTCTTCATTTTCACCGGAGTTCAATACATTGAAGAGTCAGAGCTCCCGTCGCACATGTGTGGTGGTCACACATGTGGTGTGTGGTCGCGCAGGTGAAGTTGCACGACGGTGTTAGAAGCTGCGCGCCGGTAGGTAGTTGCACGCCACTATTGGTTAAGGAGTAAAAGGAAGATAGTCGCACATGTTTGGAGTTGGAGAAGCTTGGGTCGTGCATGTGTCTGAGGAAGACTTACGTGCCAGTTGTGACTTGCACGCTGATACATGGCGCTGAGGTAGACTTGCGCGCCAAGTAAGGTGGATTATCCACCCATATTTTCGAGCCGCGTGGAATTTGGTATATTTCCAGATACCTTCGGTGAAAAGTGAGATTCATCTACAGGTGAAAGTTAGGCTTCAACAGAGCATCTACAAAAATATAAATATGCATTCTTTCATGGAAATGAAGAGACATAAATGAATATAAACTGTGAGTGGATCCTCTCCGACACAGTGAGAAAACGAAGAGGAAGAAGGTGATCCTCTCCACCGGCAGTGAGCTAGAGAGCGAAAAAAGGATTAACCTTTGGGAAAGTAGTGAGCTGACCCTAATCCTTGTAAAGGCAGTGAGCTCGGGACAGAGTGACTGTACCCGAACCTTGTTATCCACAACTAGTGAAGTTTAGTGGAATTTGGTATGACCGATATCTTGTCGGCGTATGATCCTTGGACGTAGCCCAGTGAGGGTAAACCAAGTAAAAATTGATGTGTCTTGTACAAGCTTTAATTTCTATTTATATTGTGAAATAGAAAAGAGAGAGAAGATTTTTTTGCTTAATAGAAAAACAAGATCAGAATGTGCTTTAATTTTAAATTAGTCATACCCTAATTCACCCCCCTCTCAGTGTATTCAGCCTTGTGGAACTAACAATTGGTATCAAAGGGAAAGGTTAACAGTTGTTGTTCTCTCAATGGAGGTCACTATTCATAAAGGGATTCTGATATTTGACGGATGTAATTTTCAGATATGGAATAATATAATGCAACACTATTTTCGATCATTAGGAATGGATGTGTTTTCAGTAGCAATGCATGGTATCACAGCTAATATTAATAGTGGTTCTTTTTCAGAAGCTGAGCATAAAGAGTTGGATGCTAATTCCAAAGAGATCAATGCCTTAGGGGGAGCCCTTTCCAATCCCATCTATACAACAGTGATTTCATGCAAAACGTCACATGACATGTGGGAAATTCTTTTGAATATATATTAAGGGGATACAAAGGTCAGAGAGGAAAAGTTTCATGTGTTGTGAAACAAGTATGAAGATCTGAGAATAAACCTGAATGAGTCTGTTGATGCATTCTTTGACAGGGTGAATACTGTGGTCGAAGACATGTGAGGTCTTGGTGAAATTTCTGAAGACATAAAGATTGTGAAGCGCATCTTGAGAAAACATCCACCTAGGTGCAATCCGAAAGTTTATGTTTTGGAACATAAAAACCCGAAATAATTGACATTGGATAACCTGAATAGAACCCTTGTTTCATATGAAATTAGAAATGATGATAATGACGCTGTGGAAAAGTGGAAATCCAATGAGGTGGAAGTTGAGTCCATGAAAAATCTCACCATTGAAGATTCTCAGGAGGAAGAAGAGACAGATGAGGTAATGTCATTCCTCTCCTCAAACCATTAAAGAGGAAACTAAATGTTCAAAGGGAAACTTCCTCTTGCATTCTTTAGATGTGGAAAGGTTGTAAATCTCGTAGCATGATTCCCAAAAATGTTTCATGAAAAAAATGATGAAGATGACGGTGAAATTCCCAAGAATAAATCCTATGCCTGTGTAAAAGGGAATAAGTAGTTCCAGAGAAATTTCATCATGAAGAAGAATATTATTTCACAAAAAATAGATAGTTAATATGAGTCCGAGGTTGAAGAGGTCAGGGAGATTGAAAACTACAAGGATTGTGGAGAAAATGTTATGGTGGTGGTCATAAGTAGTTCTCATGAAAAGGAAGAAACTGACTTTGGAGAGGAAGAAGAAGAAGTTGAAGGAAGAGTTGATATGGAAGCTGAATTGGAAGCAGCTCTTGAGGAGATAGACATTTGGAGAACCAAAACGAAGGAATACATTAACATGATTCAGGATGGAAAACTCTATATGCAACAACCAGATTAAGAAAAGTCTGAGCTTTTAGAGGAAATTGAAAGAATAAAATCATCAACACCAAAGAGCTCAAAACATATTGTTGAAAATAAGGTTAAAATTGAGGTACAAAAGGAGGAAATTGATTTTTTGACTAACATAGGAAAGGAGTAGGTTAGACGTATCAAAGAGCTTGAAGAGGAATTGGTCTGTCTGCGATGAAAAATGAAGGATCAAGAAAAACTCTTGACCCGCAATATGATATCAGAAAAGAAGTCCATTCAGAAGACAGAGAAGATGAAAGAGGAGGCTCGTAGTTCAGTAGGAGTGAAGCAGCACGAAAGCTCAGATGCTAAGGCTGATTCAGGGCTTGATAAGAAACAAAAATATGTGGCAGTTCATGTCAGACCGCAAGCACCCGTCCCGAAATTGAAGGTTGATTTGGGCACAAAGAAAAATCAGAATATTCAGAGATCACGAAGGGAAAATCGTAGTGCTGAAGTAACATGAAGGAATGCACCTTATATCAGGTGTTATTGTTGTGGGAATATGGGACATTCACAGTACGTGTGTTCCATAGCAAAGAGATATAGAAGGGAACAATAATACAGGTGGCAGCCAAACATAGAATAGTTTTCCACAACATATGTCGAAGCTCACTGTTTTTTGGTGTGAAGGATTTGGGCACATGGCTAGGTACTGCACTTTTAACATTCATTGAAATGTTCCAAAGAAAAATCAAAACATTCTCAAGCAGCTGACCAATAAACTGAAGGGTTAGTTAAAATGCAGAATATATTTTCAGCTTTGCAAGATGAAGCTGGTCCATCATACTATGAGAAAGAACATAAGCCTCAATCCATGACGAGTGTGAAAGAAAAAGTATGGACCCAGAAGAAGAAAAATGATAAGGTTGTAGTGTAATAGATTGAACTTAAAGTATCAGATCACTCTGGTGTGTGGATCCTGGATAGTGGTTGTACATATCACACGATGGGTAATAAGGATCATGTTACTGGCATAAAATATGACAAAGAAGGAGTTGTCAAATTTGGAAATGATGAAGGCCTGGAGATTGTTGGCTCAGGGAAATCCATGTTTGGGGGAAAAGAAATGAGACGTGCTGATGTCCTGGTAGTAGAGGGTCTTAGTCATAACTTTCTCAGTGTCAGTCAACTATGTGACTCTGGGCACTCTATCTGGTTTACCATGAAGATGTGTGTTGTGAAAAGAAAATATGGAGCTGTTTTTCTGTAGGGAAAAAGGAAAAAGGACATCATTACATTGTAGGTGGGGAAGAAGATACATGCCTTTTATCCAGAGAGGAAGAAAACCAGCTATGTCATAAGTAACTTGGTCATCTATTCCAACCATCTATGTAAGATCTAGTAAAGTGTGATACTGCTAGAGACCTTCCCAAACTACAACGTGATCGCACTCATACGTGTGATGCTTTCCAACAATGGAAGATCATCAGAAAGACAGACAGGCCAATGGAACAGAAATCAACTAGAGTGCTCGAATTGGTGCATGCTGATGCATGTGGGCCTATCTCTCCACGAGCTATAAATTGGAACAGTCACTATGTTCTTTTAATTGATGATTATAACATAATGGCTTGGATATTTGTCATTACCCATAAGAAAAAGGTGTTCAGTTGCATAAAGCAGTATAGGAGGGAATCAGAAAAGATTCCTGGGTAGAAAATTTTACAATTTCGTACTAATAACGGTAGATAATTTACAAATAATCAAGTCAAATACTATCTTGGGAAACACGGGATAAGTCATCATGTTTCATTAGTGAGGACTCCCCAACAAAATGGAGTGGTTGAGAGGAGAGATCAGATCATCAACAACATGGACAGACCGATGCTTATTGAAAAGGACCTACCAGAGAAATTTTGGAAGGAAGCAGTTTTGACATCGGTCTATATCTCGAATAGGTCTCTGTTTTGTCCGAAGGAAGGGAAGACTCTGTATGAAATGTGGTACGGAAATAATCCAACCCTGAAATACTTTCAAATCTTTGGGAGTCAGTTCTTCATTATCAATAAGGAAAATCAAAGGAAGTACGAGTCATGAAGAGATGAAGGGATATTCCTTGGATACTCTGGAAAAAGAAAAGCATATAAATGTTTCAACAAAAGGCTGGGAAAAATTGTTGAGGGCAATGACGTCACTATAGTTGAAAATGAACAGAATACTCAGCGACTTAAGAAACAGTGTTTGGATGAATGTAATGATGAGGTAAGCAACACAGGGGAAGCAGAAGTGGCAGAGGATGACTCGGAATATGGTACTAATGATTAACAATGTAACACCCCAAGCTTCCTCGGTATGTTTCCTTTCGAATAATGCAATGGCGCGCATTGTATGCAACTTCGAGATTTTAACACACCATAACCAATCAAACTAGCCGTTATGAATAGTAATACCTACTTTTTGAAATTTTATAAATTCTATCTCTCAAAATGGACTTCATTTTTGGATTCGGAATATCGAAATTATCCTAGAGTAAAATTTTGGTACTTTTCGGATAACTTTCATATTTTGATGAATAGTGAAAATTACGAAATTTTAATAAAAAACAACTTTTTTAATCAAAATAATTAATAGTGATAAATTATGAATTTGAGTGGTTTTAAAGTATATTTAGAATTTATTTTTACCATTTAATACAATGTGGGTCATTGAACATAATTTCACATTTAAACCAGACATAAACAAGTGACAATCTATTGATAGTTATTATTTCTAAAAAACACGTTTTTTGTTTTAACAACGGGAATTAATTTTAAATTAATTTAAGCCACTTCTGTGTATTTAATTTGGAAAAATGGATTCCATATTTGGAATCAGGATGTTAAAATTGTGTAAATAGGTAACTATTATTTTGAAACATTTTGGATAATTACTTCGGTAAATATATTATTTACCATGGTTAAAAGGTAAATCCGGTAAACAAGGGTTAAAAAATAATATTATAATAATACTAAATTACCCTAAAACGTGTCTTAACTCTATTGGTTGATACATGGTCGACCATGGGCATCATTGGGTCGATTTTGGGACCCCATGGATCCACTTGTAAGTGATAATGACACTTTATTTTAATTAAGTTAAAATAAATACAAAAATGACACAAGCATATATCTTTTAGAAAAACAATTTTTACATAGGGTTATATATGTTGGATTTTAGATTATAAATATTCATTATAAAGATAAAAATACTTCCTACATAATTATATTTTATTTATAATTTTTATACATTATGTGATTTAATTTATTTATGACACAATGATGATAAAGTAATTACTATAATAGTAAAAAATTAAAATAATTGATATTATAAATACCCAAATAAATATAATATGACACTTTTAATGAATTAAACTAATTTTCTAGGATAATATGATATATTAGGATTGATTTAATTGACTTTGTTTGAAGTAATCAATCTGTTATCAGTTTCACAAAAATCAACTATTGAATAGTGTCAAAATTGACATAAAATAGTTCTTAAAACAAATATTATATTATTAATTAATATTAAAATCCTAAAAATCTAAGGATCGTCCAATAGACATATATCATGATAGTTTCATCATTAATGGACCACTTGGGGGTCTCTTGGATGTATATAGTATGTTTATTAACCATATAATATAAAAATACAAAGAAAAATTGTAAAAGTGAAACTAATTAACTAAGAGTTAATACTTAAAGATAAGGTTAATATAATGACCCAAAACTATCTAAATTATATTGGTTGAGTTTTTTTCGACCCATACCCACCGTAAAATTTAAATAATAAACTTTGAAGCCATTATAAACCGAATATTAATTTATTATAAATTAATATTTCTAGCTTTTCCAAAGGTACCCCTCACCCCTCTTATAAAAGGGCACTCCTCCTTCTCATTTCATCACACCATCAAAGCCCTTTGGTTCGGCCAACCCCTGTCCAAATAATATCTAAACATCCCTCACTACAACCTAGAGGCCTTAGTTTGATCAGAAAGCCAACCTAAGGATCCCTTTTGATCAAATTAAAAGGAAGAACCCGAAGAAGAGGTAATGTTTTCACCACCCCTTTTCAAGTTCCTTTCTTCTTCCACTTCATATTTCTTTGTTATTACCATTATAAAATAATAACTCCAGTATCATATATATACTGTGATGTTATTATAAATATGGTACAACCATATTCAGTATTCTATCCATCCTTTGAATAACATGTCACCATATGTGCGTACATACGGCTTACCGTCTCCACGTCGTGGTGTAATTGTTATTCAATATATTATTATTTGGATGGGTATAATAATGATGTGTAACTCATGTAAATAATAAATATAACATGATAATTATTTTTTATATATGATATAACATCCAATTATATATTATTTTAATATCAAAAGAATGATATTGTCGCTCGTGCGTATGTACGGACTACCGTCTCCACGAACACGATGAGATTCATTCTCCATCATATCCATTCAAGTATAATTATAATTTGTTGATTTAAAAATATTATCTAAGGACTTGATATAATTCTGGATATGAATAATATACAACCCATTAATAACAAATATGGCTCACATAACAAAGAATATAAAGTAAAATGAACCCGTTAACACACGAAATGATGATAATTCTAAGATATTTTTAACAAATAAATTTTAAAAGATCATATATGATATCATATTAAAGTAAATGATTCTTTTATAATTAAATAACAATTATTTCACCATTATACAGGAGGTAAACCTACCTTCGACCATGGAAAAAGTACAATGTAAGGGATTTTCTTATCTCACTTTCAATTCCGTGAGACTTCCATTGTTCGCCACTAAATTATTGAAAGTGGTGTATTGTGTACTGCCATTTGATATATATTATCATGATTCTCTTTATATTCATGTTATTCTGTAAATCATTTGGTGTTTATTAACTTTTGGACATACAACTCAGTTGATTAATGTGGTAAGGAGTTTCTTATCTCACTCTTAATTTCGTGAGAATTCCATTGTTCACCACTTATTTATTACATGTGGTGTGTGTGATTCCCATGTTTGTATTCATTGTGTAATAATTTAATTCATGTATATTTACATCATCATTGTTTTATCCTTCTTTCATGGGTTCATGTTTCATAAGTTACCAAATCGATAAGGGAATTTGAAATTCCAATTTCCATTTATTCGGCTTTACGCAAACTCCATTGATTATTTTACTCCGAGATTATGTGAGGAATCTCTATTCATTTGCTTATGTCATGATTTCCACTCCCCTTCCCTATGGATATACTTTTGATACACAAAATCACTCCATTGATAATTCTCAACTCATTGATATGAATTTGATAAGAGTAATTTTAACTCATTCTACATTTGTTGAGTTAAACATCCAATTCGTTGGTGTTCATTTTACAAGAATATGTGTGAATGTCCTTTGACTGTTTGACACTGAATATCCAATCATATTTAGTGTATTTATATTTGTCACACATAATTATGTCATTTATTTATCCTTAACCTAAGGATACGGCCTTTATGATAGATTTCATCTCAATTTACATTCCATTGAGACTTCTTTGTTGATATACACCAAATCACTTTTAGGTGGTGTATATAATGTACACTGACAAAGTATATCATGAATCCATTTATTCTCATGATATTACAAAGTTTTTATTACCTCAATTATTTGTATTCAAGTGTCTCTCTTTTGGTTAGAAACTCTAACTAAAATACCATTTTTTAATGTTTTATATACTTATTCATCTAAATCATTCTCATTAATGTCCAGGTTTTAAAAATGGTTTTAAGGATTTATTTATATGGACATTAATTTTTAGAAATTAAAACTCCTTTTAATAAGTTTCAAAGTGGTATGGGACACTTTGATTCAAAAACCTATCTTTAAATGTCTTCTGGACAAATAGTGTGACTTTTAAATGATTTCAAGAAAAAGGGAGATATTTATCTCAAATAGTTTTGATGATTATTTTAATCTATGTCAAAATCCTTCTTTATTCTTGATTGAGGTTAATGTGATACAATAAAATCTTCCATATTGTATCGAATGAGTTATTTTTTACTGTGGATGTTCTATTTTTATACCATTCATGGTTTGTGGTAAAAGTATTGACATTTCGTATGGTAGTTTTAATAAGAATGTTTATGTTATGTTTAAACCTATTCATATGAGGAATTAATTGGACTTAATAAGTGACGGGTGGAGCCTGCTATAGCTCCTCGATGCATCGGTAGGTCTCATGAGATAAAATATTGTCTTGGCATAAGGCCTTGGAAAAATCATATTTGTAGTCTTGGCACGAGGCCTTGGATATGTGGTTATGATAGTCTGAAATTATGCATTCCATCATTATGAAAGTGGTTATTGATAATTCATTAGATTGTTCGACTAGTAGAATATCCATGTTAGTAAGTAAATGGCATTATCTTATTTTATCTTTGCCATTTTATGCTGAAGTTCAAGTTTAAAAGGCTTTTGTTTTAGTTATAAACTGCCTTAAGTGTTTATGCTTATCTATGATAGCTTCTGCTATAATGTTATCCTTACTGAGCATCTGAGCTCACCCCTTTCAATGTTTTATTTTTCCCAGGATTATGAAGATGTAATTTATTAATGACCTACAGGGATAGTATGAGGGGATATGAAGACAAGATGTTTTTTTATGATGTAATGTAAAAATTTATGGAGGTATCTAGTTATTCCAAGGCTACTAAACCAATCGGTGTTTCGAGACTTGATCTTTCTTGTGATTATGCCAATGTTATGTAATAGTGCACCGACTCTAGGTAACTGGGGCCGGGGAAATACAGTTGGTATCAGAGGAAGTTTAGTACAAAACTTGGAAGCTAGATTTAGATAAACTCTTATTAGAGCACGTAGACCTAAGATGAACTTTGAGTATTAATATAAAATAACTTCCTAGAATTATGGTATTATAGAGATTTTGTGAGTTTTCTGAGCAATACATACCTGTCTGGATACGAGCAGGTAGAGGCGGCTCTGGAACAGATGTACCTAGGGGTAAAACCCGAAAACACCGCTTTGAGCTAGACTCGAACGAGAACTGGTGCATGACAACGGGCCTTGCTGAACTCTTGGTTACGACACTCCCGGGGGATATCCTTAGGATAATTTACATTTTCTTTACAAACCTATTTAAGTAATATATATATAAGATGAGAGTAAATGACCATGGTTAATCCTAATTTGTTTCAAATTGAGAATATGGTGTCATTTTAATCTCTAAATGATTTTACGACTACTGTTACTCACACAATGCTTTCTGGTTTTAGTCAATGGCTGGATTCCAAGGAAGTCATAGTGACTTTGAGAATGATGTACAAGGTGGGAACGGTGGTGGCAATGAGCAACAAAATGGAATGTTGATAGGCATAAAAGATATCGTCTTTATGCCAAATCAGTTTTCCAAAAATATGATCAACAACATATATATTAACCAACTCCCAGACTCAACAAGGAAGAGAAAGGTGATAAACGATAAGAGCTCCAGCAATGGAGACCATAGAGAAAAGAACCCTCAATTTTCATCATGCAGGAAATGTGGAAGGAGACACCCAGGAAAGTGTCTCAATGGGACAAAAGAATGTTTTACGCGCGGGAAGGAAGGACATAAAGTGAAGAATTGCCGAAGAAAAATGAAGAGTACTATGGAAGTAGATAAAAATGGTCCCAAGAGTCCATTTACAGTCATTTGCCGTAAATGTAGGGGACCTGTCCATTACCCGAGTGAATGTCCTATTCTATAGGATAATTTTTTGGTCAAAGAAGATGCTATGTGGAAATAAATGGTTGGAGAAAAATTTAAAAAGTATTAGCACTCCTTGTTGATGGGTTTACTTTGGAATAATTTTCTCTTGTATTTGTAACCCCACAGTATGCCATGTGAGAATGATATTTGAGGAAGAATTGTCTCTTCTATTGTGGATATAAGTATAAATAACCATTTGGTTTTATATGATCATTGGGGTTTTAGAAAATTATAAGTTATTATAATTTGGGATGAAAATTCAAGGTATGATATAACATTTTGTGGTTAAATTATGTTATTTGGAGGAATTTATCTCATTTTGGTAATATTATAAAATATAGTTTTTGAAAAAGGACAACACGTAGACCGTGTGATGGTAGATTTTTATCTACATTTTGGAAGATGTTCGCTTTTTTGGGAACACTATATGCCCAAGGAAAATAGAATACAATGGGGTTTCATTTGTAGAGTAATGGTAGATTTTTATCTACATTTTTATTGTGGATTTATAGTGATTTGGGTTATTTATGGAAATGATTAACCAATAACAGAGAATATTTGATGATGTTAATTCCTTTTAAGTATGTGACTTTAAGAGTATTTGATGTCATTTAGAGATACAATTTAACATGGGAGACTACATAATCAAATTCGTCTATGTTTTGGGTTTCAATATTAGTATGGGGTATATTGAAGTATTTTAAGGACAATTGATTATTGAATGGTATTTATTTAACTTTGGGGTATTGTTGGTTTAATTTTAGAAATTAAGATTAGTGCATATTTATCTCAAGGAATATCCTTTTGGGGGATCATTAGATCATTCACTAACCATTTTGGTTTTGATTAATCTTCAATGACAATGTAAATATATAGTTTATCCTGCATGGATCATGTGATTCTATAGAAGTTTATTCTAGCTCTTCCAGTGTGACCAAGTCTTCTTGAATACTCATCATTTAAAAAAAATTGAGTTAGTGGTTGAAATTTATTAAAGAATGAAACTCTACTTAAAAAGTAAGTATATCTCTTAATGTTCTTTGTCAATATCATAAATGAATTCCTCGTCCTTATGTAATGTAACTTAAAACAAAAAAAAAATGTTGTCCGTTTACTTTCCTACTAGGAGACTAATGGTCGTTTTTCCCAACACAAGTTTGTGGTTTTATTATTGTTAACTTTCTCATGATCATGATTTCTATCCCTCTCCATCAGAACTTGACACTTAGTTTATCATCCATATCCATGTTTTCCTACATGGAATCCGAGTATGGGTTATCTTGGATGACCCTTATACCTCTCTTTCTTTCTTTTAAAGTGATAGTTTTATTGACTCTTTTTCCGATGTGAGACTTTCCATTATATTCCCAACCATAATTTTAAAAATTGAGAGGACGCAATTTATTTAAGGAGGGGAGAATGTAATACCCCAAGCTTCCTCGGTATGTTTCCTTTCGAATAATGCAATGGCGTGCATTGTACGCAACTTCGAGATTTTAACACACCATAACCAATCAAACTAGCCGTTATGAATAGTAATACCTACTTTTTGAAATTTTATAAATTCTATCTCTCAAAATTGACTTCATTTTTTTATTCGGAATATCGAAATTAGCCTAGGGTGAAATTTTGGTACTTTTCGGATAACTTTCATATTTTGATGAATATTGTAAATTACTAAATTTTAATTAAAAACAACTTTTTTAATCAAAATAATTAATTGTGATAAATTATGAATTTTAGTTGTTTAAAATTATATTTAGAATATATTTTTACCATGTAATACAATTTGGGTCATTGAACATAATTTCACATTTAAACCAGACATAAACAAGTGACAATCTTTTGATAATTATTATCTCTAAAAAACACGCTTTTTGTTTTCACAACGGGAATTAATTTTAAATTAATTTCTGCCACTTCTCTGTTTTGAATTTGGAAAAATGGATTCCATATTTGGAATCATTATGTTTAAATCGTGTAAATAGTTAACTTTTATTTTTAAACATTTTGGATAATTACTTAGGTAAATATTTTATTTACCATGGTTAAATGGTAAATCCGGTAAACAAGGGTTAAAAAATAATATTATAATAATCCTAAATTACCCTAAAACGTGTCTTAACTGTATTGGTTGATACATGGTCGACCATGGGAATCTTTTGGTAGATTTTGGGACACCATGGATCCACTTGTAAGTGATAATGACACTTTATTTTTATTAAGTAAAAATAAATACAAAAATGACACAAGCATATATCTTTTAGAAAAACAATTTTTACATAGGGTTATATATGTTGTATTTTAGATTATAAATATTAATTAGAAAGCTAAAAAGAGTTCCTACATAATGATATTTTATTTATAATTTTTAGACATTAAATAATTTAATTTATTTATGACATAATGATGATAAAGTAATTACTATAATAGTGAAAAATTACAACAATTGATATTATAAATACCCAAATAAGTTTAATATGAAACTTTTAATGAATTAAACTAAATTTATAGGATACTATTATATATTAGTATTGATTTAATTTACTTTTTTCTAAGTAATCAATCTTTTATGAGTTTCACAAAAATCAACTATTGAATAGTGTCAAAATTGACATAAAAGAGTTCTTAAAACAAATATTATATTATTAATTGATATTAAATTCCTCAAAATCTAAGGTTCAGCCAAGATACTTATATAATGATATTTTCATCATTAATGGACCACTTGGGTGTCTATTGGATGTATATAGTAAGTTTACTAACCATATAATATAAAAATACAAAGAGACATTGTAAAAGTGAAACTAATTAACTAAGAGTTAATACTTAATGATAAGGTTAATATAATGACCCAAACCTGTATAAATTCTATTGGTTGAGTTGTTTTCGACCCATACCCACCATAAAATTTAAATAATAAACTTTGGAGCCATTATAAACCGAATATGAATTTATTATAAATTAATATTTCTAGCTTTTCCAAAGGTGCCCCTCACCCCTCTTATAAAAGGGCACTCCTCCTTCTCATTTCTTCACACCTTCAAAGCCCTTTTGTTCGGCCAACCCCTTCCCAAATACTATCTAAACTTCCCTCAATACAACCTATAGGCCTTATTTTGATCAGAAAGCCAACCTAAGGAGCCCTTTTGATCAAATGAAAAGGAAGAACCTGAAGAAGAGGTAATGTTTTCACCACCCCTTTTCAAGTTCCTTTTTTCTTCCACTTCCTCTTTCTTTGTTATTACCATTATAAAATAATAACTCCAGTATCATATATATACTGTGATTTTATTATAAATATGGTACAACCATATTCAGTATTGTATCCATCCTTTGAATAACATGTCACCATACGTGCGTACATACGACTTACCGTCTCCACGTCGTGGTGTAATTGTTATTCAATATATTATTATTTGCATCGGTATAATAATGATGTGTAACTCATGTAAATAATAAATATAACATGATAATAATTTTTTATATATGATATAACATGCAATTATATATTATTTTAATATCAAAAGAATGATATTGTCGCTCGTGCGTATGTACGGACTACCATCTCCACGAACACGATGAGATTCATTCTCCATCATATCCATTCAAGTATAATTATAATTTGATGATTTAAAAATAGCATCTAAGGACTTGATATCATTCTGGATATGAATAATATACATACCATTAATAACGAATATGGCTCACATTACAAAGAATATAAAGTAAAATGAACTCGTTAACACCCGAAATGACGATAATTCTAAGATATTATTAACAAATCAATGTTAAAAGATCATATATGATATCATATTAAATTAAATGATTCTTTTATAATTAAATAAAAATTATTTCACCATTATACAGGAGGTAACCCTACCGTCGACCAAGGAAAAAGTACAAAGTAAGGGATTTTCTTATCTCACTTTCAATTCCGTGAGACTTCAATTGTTCGCCACTAAATTATTGAAAGTGGTGTATTGTGTACTGCCATTTGATATATATTATCATAATTCTCTTTATATTCATGTTATTCTATAAATCATTTGGTGGTTATTAACTTTTGTCCATACGACTCATTTGATTAACGTGGTAAGGAGTTTCTTATCTCACTCTTAATTTCATGAGAATTCCATTGTTCACCACTTATTTATTACATGTGGTGTGTGCGCTGCCCATGTTTGTATTCATTATGTAATAATTTAATTCATTTATATTTACATCATCATTGTGTTATCCTTCTTTCATGGGTTCATGTTTCATAAGTTACCAAATCAATAAGGGAATTTGAAATTCCAATTTCTATTTATTCGGCTTTACGCAAACTCCATTGATTATTTTACTCCGAGATTATGTGTGGAATATCTATTCATTTTCTTATGTCGTGATTTCCACTCCCCTTTCCTATGGATATACTTTTGATACACATAATCACTCCCTTTATAATTCTCAAGTCATTGATATGAATTTGATAAGAGTAATTTTAACTCATTCTCCATTTGTTGAGTTAAACATCCAATTCGTTGGTGTTGATTTTACAAGAATATGTGTGAATGTCCTTTGATTTTTATACACTGAATATCAAATCATATTTAGTGTATTTATATTTGTCACACATAATTATGTCGTTGATTTATCATTAACCTAAGGATACGACCTTTATGATAGATTTCATCTCAATTTACATTCCATTGACACTTCTTTGTTGATATACACCAAATCACTTTTAGGTGGTGTATATAATGTACTTTGACATAGTATATCATGAATCCCTTTATTCTCATGATATTAAAAAGTTTTGATTACCTCAATTATTTGTATTCAAGTGTCTCTCTTTTGGTTAGAAACTCTAACTAAAATACCATTTTTAAATGTTTTATAGACTTATTCATCTAAATCATTCTCATTAATGTCCAGGTTTTAAAAATGGTTTTAAGGATTTATTTATATGGAAATTAATGTTTAGAAATTAAAACTCCTTTTAAAATGTTTCAAAGTGGTATGGGACACTTTGATTCAAAAACCTATCTTTAAATGTCTTCTGGACAAATAGTGTGACTTTTAAATGATTTCAAGAAAAAGGGAGATATTTCTCTCAAATAGTTTTGATGATTATTATAATCTATGTCAACATCCTTCATTATTCTTTATTGAGGTTAATGTGATACAATAAAATCTTCCATATTGTATCGAATGAGTTATTTTTGACTGTGGATGTGTTATTTTTATACCATTCATGGTTTGTGGTAAAAGTATTGACATTTCGTATGCTAGTTTTAATACGAATGTTTATGTTATGCTTAAACCTGTTCATATGAGAAATGCATTGGACTTAATAAGTGACGGGTGGAGACCGCTATAGCTCCTTGATGCATCGGTAGGTCTCATTAGACAAACTAGTGTCTTGGCACAAGGCCTTGGCAAAATTTTATTTGTAGTCTTGGCACGAGGCCTTGGCTATGTGGTTATGATAGTTTGGAATTATGCATTCCATCATTATGAAAGTGGTTATTGATAATTCATGAGATTGTTCGACTAGTAGAATATCCATGTGAGTATGTAAATGGCATTATTTTATTTTATCTTTTCCATTTTATGCTGAAGTTCAAGTTTAAAAGGCTTTTGTTTTAGTTATAAACTGCCTTAAGTGTTTATGCTTATCTATGAAAGATTATGCTATAATGTTATCCTTACTGAGCATCTAAGCTCACCCCTTTCAATGTTTTATTTTTCTCAGGATTATGAAGAAGTAATTTATGAATGACCTACAGGGATAGTATGAGGGGATATGAAGACAAGATGTTTTTTTATGATGTAATGTAAAAATTTATGAATGTATCTAGTTATTCCAAGGCTACTAAACCAATCGGTCTTTCGAGACTTGATATTTCTTGTGATTATGCCAATGTTATGTATTAATTCACCGACTCTTGGTAACTGGGGCCAGGGAATTACAGTTGGTATCAGAGGATGTTTAGTACAAACCTTGGAAGCTAGATTTAGATAAAATATGATTAGAGAATGTAGACCTAAGATGAACATTGAGGATTAATATAAAATAACTTCCTAGAATTTTGGTATTATAGAGATTTTGTGAGTTTTTCGAGCAATACATCCCTGTCTGGATACGAGAAGGTAGAGGCGGCTCTGGCACAGATGTACCTAGGGGTAAAACCCGAAAACACCTCTTTGAGCTAGACTTGAACGAGAACTGGTGCACGACAACGGGACTTGCTGCACTCTTGGTTACGACACTTCCGGGGGATATGCTTAGGAAAATTTACATTTTCTTTACAAACCAATTTAAGTAATATATATATAAGATGAGAGTAAATGACCTTGGTTAATCCTAATATGTTTCAAATTGATAATATGGTGACATTTTAATCTCTAAATGATTTTACGACTACTGTTACTCACACAATGCATTATGGTTTTAGTCAATGGCTGGATTCCAAAGAATTCATAGTGACTTTGAGAATGATGTACAAGGTGGGAACGGTGGTGGAAATGAGCAACAAAATGGAATGATGATAGGCATAAAAGATATCGTCTTTATTCCAAATCTGTTTTCCAAAAATATGATCAACAACATATATATTAACCAACTCCCAGACTCAACAAGGAAGAGAAAGGTGATAAATGATAAGAGCTCCAGCAATGGAGACCATAGAGAAGAGAACCCTCAATTTTCATCATGCAGGAAATGTGGAAGGAGACACCCATGAAAGTGTCTCAATGGGACAACGAAATGTTTTACGTGCGGGAAGGAAGGACAGAAATTGAAGAATTTCCAAAGAAAAATTAAGATACTATGGAAGAAGATAAAATTTTCCCAAGAGTCCATTTACAGTCATTTTCTGTAAATGTAGGGGACCTGGCCATTACCCGAGTGAATGTCCTAATCTATAGGATATTTTCTTGGTCAAAGAAGAAGCTATGTGGAAATAAATGGTTGGAGAAAAATTTAAAAATTATTAGCACTCATTGTTGATGGGTTTACTTTGGAATAATATTCTCTTGTGTTTGTAGCACCGCAGTATGCCATGTGAGAATGATATTTGAGGAAGAATTGTCTCTTTTCTTGTGGATATAGGTATAAATAACCATTTGGTTTTATATGATCATTGGGGTTTGATAAAATTATAAGTTATTATAATTTGGGATGAAAATGCAAGGTATGATATAACATTTTGTGGTTAAATTGTGTTATTTTGAGGAATTTATCTCATTTTGGTAATATTATAAAATATAGTTTTTGAAAAAGGACAACACGTAGACCGTGTGACAATCTGTCGCGTCGGACAAAGCTATGGGAATCGAACCCACAACCAAAGTGCGATTGGGATTTATCGCCTACCAATGGACTACGTGAAGTCCCTGGTTACTGTGACTATTTTTTTAGTTAAATGATTTTATTGATCAATAATAAGTTGATTTGGGTTCTTATGTCTTATCAAATGAATACACTTGGTATAAGAAAATTATTTGGTGATTAAGTGATAAATGTTATTTTGGAAGATGTTCGCTTTGTTGGGAACACTATATGCCCAAGGAAAATATAATAAAATGGGGTTTTATTTGTAGAGTAATGGTAGATTTTTTATCTACATTTTTATTGTGGATTTATAGTGATTTGGGTTATTTATGGAAATGATTAACCTATAATAGAGAATATGTGATGATGTTAATTTCTTTTAAGTATGTGACTTTAAGAGTATTTGATGTCATTTGGAGATACAATTTAACATGGGAGACTACATAATCAAATTCTTCTATGTTTTGGGTTTCAATATTAGATTGGATTATATTGAAGTATTTTAAGCACAATTGATTATTGAATGGTATTTATTTAACTTTGGGGTATTGTTGGTTTAATTTTAGAAATTAAGATTAGTGCATATTTATCTCAATCAATATCCTTTTGGGGTATCATTAGATCATTCACTAACCATTTTGGTTTTGATTAATCTTCAAAGAAAATGTAACTATATAGTTTATCCTGCATGGATCATGTGATTCTATAGAAGTTTATTCTAGCTCTTCCAGTGTGACCAAGTCTTCTTGAATACTCATCGTTTAAAAAAAATAGAGTTAGTGGTGGAAATTTATTAAAGAATGAATCTCTACGTAAAAATTAAGTATATCTCTAAATGTTCTTAGTCAATATCATAAATGAATTCCTCTTCCTTATGTAATGTAACTTAAAACAAAAAAAATGTTGTCCCTTTACTTTCCTACTAGGAGACTAATGGTCATTTGTCCCAACACCAGTTTGTGGTTTTCTTATTGTTAACTTTCTCCTGATCATGATTTCTATCCCTATCCATCAGAACTTGACACTTAGTTTATCATCCATATCCATGTTTTCCTACATGGAATCCGAGTATGGGTTATCTTGGATGACCCTTATACCTCTCTTTCTTTCTTTTAAAGTGATAGTTTTATTGAATCTTTTTCCGATGTGGGACTTTCCATTATATTCCCAAGAATAATTTTAAAAATTGCGAGGACGCAATTTATTGAAGGAGGGTAGAATGTAACACCCCAAGCTTCCTTGGTATGTTTCCTTTCGAATAATGCAATGGCGTGCATTGTACGCAACTTCGAGATTTTAACACACCATAACAAATCAAACTAGCCGTTATGAATAGTAATACATACTTTTTGAAATTTTATAAATTCTATCTCTCAAAATGGACTTCATTTTTGGATTCGGAATATCGAAATTAGCCTAGGGTGAAATTTTGGTACTTTTCGGATAACTTTCATATTTTGATGAATAGTGAAAATTACTAAATTTTAGTTCAAAACAACTTTTTTAATAAAAATAATTTATAGTGATAAATTATGAATTTTAGTGGTTTTAAAGTATATTTATAATATATTTTTACCATGTAATACAATGTGGGTCATTGAACATAATTTCATATTTAAACCAGACATAAACAAGTGACAATCTTTTGATAGTTATTATCTCTAAAAAACACGCTTATTGTTTTAACAACGGGAATTAATTTTAAATTAATTTCTGCCACTTCTGTGTTTTGAATTTGGAAAAATGTATTCCATATTTGGAATCAGGATGTTCAAATTGTGTAAATAGTTAACTTTTATTTTTAAACATTTTGGATAATTACTTCGGTAAATATTTTATTTTCCATGGTTAAAGGGTAAATCCGGTAAACAAGGGTTAAAAAATAATATTATAATAATACTAAATTACCCTAAAACGTGTCTTAACCATATTGGTTGATACATGGTCGACCATGGGCATCTTTGGGTCCATTTTGGGACACCATGGATCCACTTGTAAG
The DNA here is from genome assembly GCA_963277665.1 of Viscum album. Taxonomy (NCBI): domain Eukaryota; kingdom Viridiplantae; phylum Streptophyta; class Magnoliopsida; order Santalales; family Viscaceae; genus Viscum; species Viscum album. Next base: position 163,112,049 of record OY728147.1, read on the forward strand.
TGATAATGACACTTTATTTTAATTAAGTTAAAATAAATACAAAAATGACACAAGCATATATCTTTTAGAAAACAATTTTTTACATAGGGTTATATATGTTGGATTTTAGATTATAAATATTCATTAGAAATATAAAACGATTTCCTACATAATGATATTTTATTTATAATTTTAATACATTAAATAATTTAATTTATTTATGACACAATGATGATAAAGTAATTACTATAATAGTGAAAAATTAAACTAATTGATATTATAAATACCCAAATAAATATACTATGAAACTTTTAATGAATTAAACTAATTTTCTAGGATAATATGATATATTAGGATTGATTTAATTTACTTTGTTCGAAGTAATCAATCTTTTATGAGTTTCAAAAAAATCAACTATTGAATAGTGTCAAAATTGACATAAAATAGTTCTTAAAACAAATATTATATTATTAATTGATATTAAATTTCTAAAAATCTAAGGTTCGGCCAAGAAACTAATTTAATTATAGGTTCATCATTAATGGACCATTTGGGGGTCGCTTGGATGTATATAGTAAGTTTATTAACCATATAATATAAAAATACAAAGAGACATTGTAAAACTGAAACTAATTAACTAAGAGTTAATACTTAAAGATAAGGTTAATATAATGACCCAAACCTGTCTAAATTCTATTGGTTGAGTTGTTTTCGACCCATACCAACCTTTAAATTTAAATAATAAACTTTGGAGCCATTATAAACCGAATATAAATTTATTATAAATTAATATTTCTAGCTTTTCCAAAGGTGCCCCTCACCCCTCTTATAAAAGGGCACTCCTCCTTCTCATTTCTTCACACCTTCAAAGCCCTTTGGTTCGGCCAACACCTACCCAAATACTATCTAAACTTCCCTAAATACAACCTATAGGCCTTAGTTTGATCATAAAGCCAGCCTAAGGAGCCCTTTTGATCAAATGAAAAGGAAGAACCCGAAGAAGAGGTAATGTTTTCACCACCCCTTTTCAAGTTCCTTTTTTCTTCCACTTCCTATTTCTTTGTTATTACCATTATAAAATAATAACTCCAGTATCATATATATACTGTGATGTTATTATAAATATGGTACAACCATATTCAGTATTCTATCCATCCTTTGAATAACATGTCACCATACGTGCGTACATACGGCTTACCGTCTCCACGTCGTGGTGTAATTGTTATTCAATATATTATTATTTTGATGGGTATAATAATGATGTGTAAATCATGTAAATAATAAATATAACATTATAATGATTCTTTATATATGATATAACATCCAATTATATATTAATTTAATATCAAAATAATGATATTGTCGCTCGTGCGTATGTACGGACTACCGTCTCCACGAACGCGATGAGATTCATTCTCCATCATATCCATTCAAGTATAATTATAATTTTATGATTTAAAAATAGTATCTAAGGACTTGATATGATTCTGGATATGAATAATATACATCCCATTAATAACGAATATGGCTCACATAACAAAGAATATAAAGTAAAATGAACTCGTTAACACCCGAAATGACGATAATTCTAAGATATTATTAACAAATCAATGTTAAAAGATCATATATGATATCATATTAAAGTAAATGATTCTTTTATAATTAAATAACAATTATTTCACCATTATACAGGAGGTAAACCTACCGTCGACCAAGGAAAAAGTACAAAGTAAGGGATTTTCTTATCTCACTTTCAATTCCGTGAGACTTCCATTGTTCGCCACTAAATTATTGAAAGTGGTGTATTGTGTACTGCCATTTGATATATATTATCATTATTATCTTTATATTCATGTTATTATGTAAATAATTTGTTGGCTATTAACTTTTGGCCATACGACTCAGTTGATTAACGTGGTAAGGAGTTTCTTATCTCACTCTTAATTTCGTGAGAATTCCATTATTCACCACTTAATTATTACATGTGGTGTGTGTGATGCCCATGTTTGTATTCATTGTGTAATACTTTAATTCATGTATATTTACATCATCATTTTGTTATCCTTATTTCATGGGTTCATGTTTCATAAGTTACCAAATCGATTTTGAAATTCCAATTTCCATTTATTCAGCTTTACGCAAACTCTATTGATTATTTTACTCTGAGATTATGTGTGAAATATCTATTCATTTGCTTATGTCATGATTTCCACTCCCCTTTCCTATGGATATAATTTTTATACACATAATCACTCCATTTATAATTCTCAAGTCATTGATATGAATTTGATAAGAGTAATTTTAACTCATTCTCCATTTGTTGAGTTAATCATCCAATTCGTTGGTGTTGATTTTACAAGAATATGTGTGAATGTCCTTTGATTGTTTTACACTGAATATCCAATCATATTTAGTGTATTTATATTTTTCACACATAATTATGTCGTTGATTTATCCTTAACCTAAGGATACAGCCTTTATGATAGATTTCATCTCAATTTACATTCCATTGAGACTTCTTTGTTGATATACACCAAATCACTTTTAGGTGGTGTATATAATGTACTTTGACATAGTATGTCATGAATACCTTTATTCTCATGATATTACAAAGTTTTGATTACCTCAATTATTTGTATTCAGGTGTCTCTCTTTTGGTTAGAAACTCTAACTAAAATAGCTTTTTTAAATGTTTTATAGACTTATTCATCTAAATCATTCTCATTAATGTACAGGTTTTAAAAATGGTTTTAAGGATTTATTTATATGGACATTAATGTTTAGAAATTAAAACTCCTTTTAAAAAGTTTCGAAGTGGTATGCGACACTTTGATTCAAAAATCTATCTTTAAATGGCTTCTGGACAAATAGTGTGACTTTTAAATGATTTCAAGAAAAAGGGAGATATTTCTCTCAAATCGTTTTGATGATTATTTTAATCTATGTCAAAATCCTTCATTATTCTTGATTGAGGTTAATGTGATATAATAAAATCTTCCATATTGTATCGAATGAGGTATTTTTGACTGTGGATGTTCTATTTTTATACCCTTCATGGTTTGTGGTAAAAGTATTGACATTTCGTATGCTAGTTTTAATAAGAATGTTTATGTTATGTTTAAACCTATTAATATGAGGAATGCATTGGACTTAATAAGTGACGGGTGGAGCCCTCTATAGCTCCTAGATGCATTGGTAGGTCTCTTGAGACAAACTAGTGTCTTGGAACAAGGCCTTGGCAAAATCTTATTTGTAGTCTTGGCACGAGGCCTTGGCTATGTGGTTATGATAGTCTGGCATTATGCATTCCATCATTATGAAAGTGGTTATTGATAATGAATGGGATTGTTCTACTAGTAGAATATCCATGTGAGTAAGTAAATGGCATTATATTATTTTATCTTTTCCATTTTATGCTGAAGTTCAAGTTTAAAAGGCTTTTGTTTTAGTTATAAACTGCCTTAAGTGTTTATGCTTATCTATGAATGCTTCTGCTATAATGTTATCCTTACTGAGCATATGAGCTCACCCCTTTCAATGTTTTATTTTTCCCAGGATTATGAAGAATTAATTTATGAATGACCTGTAGGGATAGTATGAGGGGATATGAAGACAAGATGTTTTTTTTATGATGTAATGTAAAAATTTATGGATGTATCTATTTATTCCAAGGCTACTAAACCAATCGGTCTTTCGAGACTTGATCTTTCTTGTGATCATGACAATGTTATGTAATAATGCACCGACTCTAGGTAACTGGGGACAAGGCATTACAAACAAGAAAGTGTTAAGTCTGTGTCTCCAAGGAAGCCAAAGATTCGATCTGAAATTGATAGGCATAATATCATTTGTGATCAGACAACTCCTGTTCAGACACGAAGAATGAAGTCATTACAAAAAAATTGTTTTATCTCAGGTGGAACCAAAATGTTTTTCTGATGCAGCTGAAAATAATACCTGGGTTCAGCCTATGAATTAAGATCTTGATCAGATTCAGAAGAACCAAACAGGGGAGATTGTTTCAAGGCCAGCAGACAAGAATGTCATTGAGACAAAATGGGTCTATCACAACAAGATAAATGAAGATGACACTGTGATTCGAAACAAAGCACGACTAGTTTGCAAGGGATACACCTAGATAGAGGGAATAGATGTTGATGAGACATTTGCACCAATTGCAAGGCTAGAGACAATCATATTATTTTTTTCCATATCAATACAAAGAAAGTTCAAAGTGTTCTAGATGGATTTCAAATCCACATTCTTGAATGAGGTTCTGGATGAAGAGGTGTACATTGAGAAGCCAGATGGTTTTCTCATTCATGAGGATGACAACATTGTTTTCAGGCTAAATAAGGTATTTTATGGGCTAAAAAAAGCACCAATAGCATGGTACTCGAGGCTTGATCAGTATTTGAAGAAGCTTGGGTTCCAGCGTGGGGGAGTTGATTAAAATATATATTTCATCAAAAATAGTAATCAAATGATTATGGATCTGGTTTATGTCGATGACATAATATTTGGTGGATCAGATGAAGCTCAGTGCAGACAGTTTTTCGAATTCATGGAAAAAGAGTTTGAAATGTCAATGATTGGAGAGATAACATTTCTACTTGGTCTTCAGGTGACACAAGGAAGGAATGGAACATTAATTTCTCAATCAAAATATGCCAAGGAGGTTCTGAGAAGATTTAGAATGGAAAATTCCATGGAGATAAAGTCTCCAGTTGCTACTTGAATGAAATTATCAATAAATGAGGATGGCGAGGCAGTTAATATCACGAAATACAGGCAAATCATTGGAAGTTTGTTGTACTTGACCGCAACAAGGCCTGATATTGTTTTCTCCACATTCCATGTAGCGATATATCAGATTAATCCCAAGGAAAGCCACATGGTTGTAGTGAAAAGAATACTTCAGTATATCAAAGGCATGGTGGACTTCAGACTGATGTATAATGACAAATCTCAATCAGTATTATTGGGTTACACAGAAGTTGATTGGGCCGGATCAGCATATGACATAAAATCAACATCAGGAGGTGCATTCTATCTCGGTGGATTGTATATTTCTTGGCTAAGAAAGAAGCAAGATTACATATCATTGAGAACTGTAGAGACTGAGTATAATGCGGCCACTCAAGCATGAACACAGCTATTGTGGATGAAGCAGCAGCTTGAAGATATGTGAGTTGAAGTGAAGTCTCCGATCAGAATCCAGTGTGATAACTCAAGTGTAATAAATCTCAGAAAAAATAATGTTCATCATTCAAGGAAAAAGAAAATTGAGTTAAAGTATCATTTTATCAAGGAGAAGGTTGAACAGGGAATCGTGAAGTTGGAATATGTGCCTACAGAACTACAGGTTGTAGACATTCTGACAAAGGCCCTACCCAAGTAAGCGTTTGAAAGGCATAGACTGGCTCTGGATGTTCAGTCGACTCCCCGCATTTGAAAGAGTGTGGATGTGGACCACCCCCTCTCCCCGAGATATGATGTGTTTTTCCCTAATGTGCTGATATGTGTTCTCTACTCTGTTACAGACTACAAAGGAGTGTCCTTTGGGTACGTTGACAAAGGGGGAGAAAATAGTGATTGTTCAGAGAGAAGACAATGTGGATTTTTGAGAAATCATGATAGATACGTGGAGAAGCTGGAAAGAGAAGCAGCAAGATATAGGGAGCAATGTGAAAGGGGGAGAGTATTAAATCTGACAATGCTAGAAGTGATCGATCAAAGAATAGATATCACGACAGCTGAGGATCGTGATAAAATCAGAAGTGTATTGTTGGAGAGTGGTAAGAATATTTCCAAAAATTGGTATCAGTTTGGAAATAATTGGTATAATTTAGTTGTCAAAAGAGGGTGTCAGGGTTGAAGTGATTCATTGATGAACATTTCATTTACTATCGTTTCTCACGCTGAGCATTGCTAATGTGGGCTTAGAGTATGTGTTGAGTAAATACTTGATTGCTATCAGAATTGCGATAGGAAAATGGTGGCTGAATAAGTAATGATATATCTTTTTATGGAAGAGTTGTCAAAAAACAAAAAGGGGGAGATTGTTGGGGAAAAATCCCTCAAGGTATCATTGAAGCATTTTTTAGGTGATTGTGTTTGTTGACAAAGTGGACATCTGAGTGGTTATTGTTGACAAAGCAATACAATGACATAATAATTTGTTGGAAAAGGGTATTTCATGGTGTAATGTCGAGTTCAAGAGTTGTGGTTAACAATCCTTGTTTGATTCAAGAAAGTCGACAATGAGATGGATGATCTGGAGGTGGTACAAAATAAACAGATACAAGGTGGCATCATTTTCAAGTGTTTTCCAAATTTTTGGGCCTAAAAATCATCAAATGAAGAAAAGTGTATTTGGTATAGGGACTTGCGTGCCATGTAATTTATGTCTTGGAAACTTGCGCGCCATATGTTTTTCAAGATCAGATCATCAAAATATGGCTAAAGGATAATATTCGCGCAAGTATTGGTGGTGTCACGCAGGTGACATGCACGCTGTGAAGATACTTGCGCGCCGATGCCTTGGATGCTTGAGAGCATGCATGCCTATTGTTTTTCAAGACCAGAACATCAAAATATGGAAAAGTAAAGAGGTTCATGCATGTTTGGAATTGGGTCGTGCAAGAAACTTGCAGGGGAAGAGACCTTCACGCCAAGGAGAGACTTGCGCGCCATCGCACAAGGTGTTCCAAATGCCTATAAACAATGGACCATCCCTCTTAATTTTCACCGAAGTTCAATACTTTGAAGAATCAGATCTCTCTTCACGCATGTGTGGTGGTCGCACAAGTGGTGTGTGGTCACGCATGTGAAGTTGCGTGCCAGCGTTAGAAGCTGCGCGTCAGTTGGTAGTTGCATGCCACTTTTGGATTGGGCATAAAAGGAAGATAGTCGCGCATGTTTGGAGTTGGAGAAGCTTGTGTCACGCAAGTTTTTGAGGAGGACTTGTATTCCAGTTGTGACATGCACGCCGATAATTGCACGCTGAGGTAGACTTGCGAGCCATGTATGGTTGACTTTTTGACCATATTATCTGGCCACGTGGATGTTGGAAGATTTCCAGATACCATTGGTGCAAAGTGAGATTCATCTACGGGTGAAATTTGGGCTTCAACCGAGCGTCTACATAAATATAAAGATGCATTCCTTCATGGAAATGAAGAGACCTACAGGTCTATAAACTGTGAGTGGATCCTTTCCTACACAGTGAGCAAAGGAAGAGGAAGAAGGTGATACTCCCCACCGGCAGTGATCCAGAGAGAGAGAAACAGTGAGTGACCCTTGGGAAAGCAGTGAGTAGACCCTAATCCTTGTAAAGGCAGTGAGCATGGGACAGAGTGATTGTGCCCAAACCTTGTTATCCATAGCTAGTGAAGTTTAGGGGAATTTGGTACGACCGACAACTTGTCGGTGTATGCTCCTTTTACGTAGCCCAGTGAGGGTGACCCAAGTAAAAATCGATGTGTCTTGTGAATGCTTTACTTTCGGCTTATATTGTGCAACAGAACAGAGAGAGAAGAGTTTTTTTCTTATCAATGAAACAAGATAATAACAAGATTTGATTTTTAATTAGTCATACCCTGATTCACCCCCCTCTCAAGGTATTCAGCCTTGTGGACGTAACAATTGGTATTAAAGGGAAAGGTTGATAGTTGTTCTTCTCTCAATGGAGGTCACTATTAATATAGGGATTCCAATCATCGACGGATGTAATTTTTAGATATGGAAGAATTGAATGAAACACTATTTCTGATCCTTGGGAATGGATCTGTTTTCAGCAGCTATGCATGGTATCACAGCTGATATTAATAGTGGTGCTTTATCAGAAGCTGAGCATAGAGAGTTGTATGCTGATTCCAAAGCGATCAATTCCTTAGGGGAGCCATTTCCAATACCATATATATAAAGGTGATGTCATGAAAACGTCACATGCCATGTGGGAAAGGCTTTTGAATATATATGAAGGGGATCAAAATGTCAGAGAGGCGAAGCTGCAAGTGTTGTGGAACACGTATGAAGATCTGAGAATGAACCCGAATGAGTCTGTTGATGTATTCTTTGACAGGGTTAATGTTGTGGTCAAATACATGCGAGTACTTGGTGATATTATCGAAGATATAAATATTGTAAAGTGCATATTGAGAAAACTTCCACCTCAGTTCAATCTGAATGTTTCTGTTTTCAAAGATAAAGACCCGAAAGAATTGACATCGGATAACCTTCACAGCACCCTTGTTGCATATGAAATGAGAAATGATGATAACGACGCTGTAGAAAAGGGGAAATCTTGAGAGGTGGTATTTAAGTCCATGAATAAGCTCACCATTGAAGGTTCCCCGGAGGAAGAAGATACAGATGAGGTAATGTCATTCCTCTCCTCAAATCTTAAAAGAGGAAAAAGAATTTTCAAAGGGAAACTTCCTCTTGAATGCTTTAGATTTGGAAAGGTTGGAAATCTCATAGCAATATTCCCTAAATAGTTTCAAGAAGAAAATGATGAAGTTGATGTTAAAATTCCCATGATGAAATCTTCTTCCTATGAGAAAGAGAAGAAGAAATTCAAGTGAAATTTCTTCAAGAAGAAGAATCTTCTTTCCCAAGAAATAGATAGTTCAGATGAGTATGAGGTTGAAGAGGTTGAGGAGATTGAAAATTGCAAAGATCGTGGAGAAAATGCTACGGTGGCGGTCGTCGGTAGTTCTCCTGAAAAGGAAGAAACTGACGCTAGAGAAGAAGAAGAATAAGTTGAACGAAGAGTTGATATGGAAGCCAAATTGGAAGCATCTCTTGAGGAGATAGATGTTTGGAGAGCCAATATGAAGAAAGCCAATATTGTGGTTCATGATGCCAAACTCTATATGCAACAACAGGATGAAGAAAATTCTGAGCTATTAGAGGAAATTGAAAGACTAAAATCCTCAACACTAGATAGCTCAAAAAATGTTGTTGAGCATAAGCTTAAAATTGAGGAACTAAAGAAGGTAATTGACTGTTTCACTAACATAGAAAAAGAGTAGGTCGGATGTATCAAAGAGCTTGAAGAAGAATTGGTCTGTCTGTGACGAAAAATGAAGGATCAAGAAAAACACATGACCCCAAATGTGATATCAGAAAATAAGGCCATTCAGAATATAGAGAAGATGAAAGAGGAGGCTCGTAGTTCAACAGGAGTGAAGCAGCAAGAAAGCTCAAATGCTAAGGCTGATTCAGGGCTTGATAAGAAACAAAAATCTGTGGCAATTGATGTCAGACCGCAAGCACATGTCCCGAAATTGAAGGTTGATTTGGGCACAAAAAAATCAGAATATTCAGAGATCCCAAAGGGAAAATCGTAGTTCTTAAGTAACACAAAGTAATGCACCTTATATCAGTTCTTATTGTTGTGGGAATATAAGACATTCACAGTATGTGTATTCCATATCCAAGAGATATAGAAGGGAACAAGAGCAGAGTTGGCAGCCAAATAGATAATATTTTTCAGAACATATTTCGATGGACACTGTTTTTGGAGCATAGGATTTGGGAACATGTCTAGGTACTGCACATCGACCATTCAGAGAAATGTGCCAAAGAAAAATCAAAACATTCCCAAGTAGCAGATCAATAAACCAACATGTGAGTAAAAAATGAAGCACAAATTTTCTGCTTTTTAAGATGAAGCTGGTCCATCATACTCTGAGAAAGAACAGAAGCCTCAATCCATGCTGAGTGTAAAAGAAAATGTATAGACCAAGAAGAAGAAAAATGAGAAGGTTGTAGTGGCGAAGATTTCCCTTAAAGCATCAAATCGCTCTGGTGTGTGGATCGTGGATAGTGGTTTCACATCTCACATGACGGGTAATAAGGATCTTGTTACAGGCAGAAAATATGAAAAAGAAAGAGTTTTCAAATTTTGAAATGATGCAGTCCTGAAGATTGTTGGCTCAGGGAAAGCCATGTTTGGGGGCAAATAAATGAGTCATGCTGATGTCCTGGTAGTAGAGGGTCTTAGTCATAACTTGGTCAGTGTCAGTCAACTATGTGACTCTAGGAACACTATCCAGTTTACCAAGAAGATGTGTGTTGTGAAAGGAAAAGATGGAGCAGTTGTTCTGCAGGGAAAAAGGAGAAAGGGAAATCTTTACCTTGTAGGTGGGGAAGAAGACACGAGTCTTTTATCCAGAGAGGAAGAAAACTAGCTGTGGAATAAGCGACTTGGTCATCTATGCCAACCATCAATGGAAGATCTAGTAAAGTGTGATGCTGCTAGAGACCTTCCCAAACTATCACGTGATCACACTCATACGTGTGATGGTTTCCAACATGGGAATATAATCAGAAAGAAATACATTCCAAAGGAACAAAAATCAACTGAAGTGGTTGAATTGGTGCATGCTGATGTATGTGGACCTATCTCTCCACGTTCTTTAAATGGGAAAAGGTACTATGTTCTTTTCAATGATGATTATAGAAGAATGGCTTGGATATTTTTCATTACCTATAAGACAGAGGTGTTTAGTTTCATAAATCAGTATAGGAGGGAATCAGAAAAGATTATTGGGTAGAAAATTATGAAATTTCATTCTGATAATGGTACGGATTTCAAAAATAGTCAAGTCGAAGACTATCTCGAGAAACACATGATAATGCATCAAGTGTCATCAGTGAGAACTCCCCAACAGAATGGAGTGGTTGAGAGGAGAAATCGGATCATCAACAACATTGCCAGAATGATTCTTATTCAAAAGGCCCTACCAGAGAAATTTTGGAAGGAAGAGGTTTTGACATCGGTCTATATCTTGAACAAGTCTATGTTATGTCTGAAGGAAGGGAAGACTCCGTATGAAATGTGGTAAAGAAACAATCCAATGCTGAAATAATTTCGAATCATTGGGAGTAGGTGCTTCATTCTCAGCAAGGAAAATCATAGGAATTTTGAGTCCCGAGGAGATGAGGGGATATTCTTTGGCAACTCAGGAAATATCAAAGCATATAAATGTTTCAACAAAAGGCTGGGAAACATTGTTGAGAGAAATGATGTCACTATTGTTGAAAATGAACAGAATACTCAACGACCTATTGAATGGTGTTTGGATGAAAGTGATGATGAGGTAAGAAACACAGGGGGAGAAGAAGTGGTAGAGGCTGACTCAGAAGAAGGTACTAATGATGAACAAGAAAGGGTCAAGTCTGTGTCTACAAGGAAGCCATAGAGTCGATCTGAAAATGATATGCAGAATATCATTGGTGATCAGACACCTCTAGTTTAGACTCGAAGAATGAATTCATTATAGCAAACATCTTTTTTTCTCAGGTGGAGCCAAAAGCTTTCTCTGATACAGCTGAAGATGAAAACTAGGTACAAGCTATGAATGAAGAGCATGATCAGATTGAGAAGAACCAGACAAGGGATATTGTTTCGAGCCCAGTAGAAAATAATGTCATCGAGATTAAATGGGTCTATCACAACAAGATGAATGAAGATGGTAGTGTGATTCGAAACAAATCACGGCTAGTGTGCAAGGGATACTCCCAGATAGAGGGAATAGATGTTGATGAGACATTTTCACTGGTTTCAAGGCTGGAGACAATCAGATTTTTTTCTCCATAGCAGTGAAAAGAAAGTTCAAAGTGTTCCAGATGGATGTCAAATCCACATTCTTGAATGAGGTTCTAGAAGAAGAGGTGTTAATTGAGAAGCCAGATGGTTTTCTCATTCACGAGTATAAGAAAAATGTTTATAGGCTGAAGAAGGAATTGTATAGGCTGAAACAAGCACCAAGAGCATGGTGCTCAAGGATCGAGCAGTACCTGATGAAGCTTGGTTTCCACTGTGCGGGAGTTGATTACAGTCACTATTTCAACAACAATAGTAATCTAAGGATGATGGTGCTGGTTTATGACGATGACATAATATTTGGTGGATTAGATGAAGCTCAGTGCAGACAGTTTTTCGAATTCATGAAAAAAGAGTTTGAAATGCCAATGATTGGAGAGAAAACATTTCTCCTTGGTCTTCATGTGACAGAAAAAAGGAATGGAACATTAATTTCTCAATCAAAATATTCTATGGAGATTCTGAGAATATTTGGAATGGAAAATTCCAAGGATATGAAGACTTTGGTTGCTACCCGGATGAAAGTATCAAAATATGAGGATGGCAAGGCAGTTAATATCACAGAATACAGGAAAATCATTGGAAGTTTGTTTTACTTGACCGTAACAAGGCCTGATATTGTTTTCACCACATGCCAAGAAGAGAGATACCAGAGTAATCCCAAGGAAAGTCACATACTTGCAGTGAAAAGAATACATCGTTATATCAAAGGCACGGTGGAATTCGGACTGATGTATAATGAAAAATCTCAATCAGTATTATTGGGTTACATGGATGCAGATTGGGCCGGATCAGCAGATGATAGAAAATCAACATCAGGAGGTGCATTCTATCTCGGTGGATTGTGTATTTCGTGGCTAATAAAAAATAAATATTTCATCTCATTGAGCACTGTAGAGGCTTAGTATCTTGCGGCCACTCAAGCATGCACACATCTATTATGGATGAAGCAACACCTTGAAGATATGAGATTTGATCTGCATTGTCTTATCAGAATCCTGTGTGATAACTCAAGTGAAATAAATCTCAGAATAAATCATGTCCATCATTCAAGGAAAAAGAACATTGAGTTAAAGTATCATTTTATCAAGGATAAGGTTGCGGAGGGAATCGTGAAGTTGGAATATTTTCCTACGGAACTATAGGTTGTAGACATTCTGACAAAGGCCGTATATAAGGAAGTGTTTGAAAGGCATCGACTGGATCAGGGAGTTCAGTCGACTCCCCGCACTTGAAAGAGTGTTGATGTGGACCACCCCCTCTCCCCGAGGTATGATGTGTTTTTACCTAATGTGCTGATATGTGTTCTCTACTTTGTTACAGACTACAAAGGAGTGAACTTTGGGTTCATTGAGAAAGGAGGAGAAAATAGTGATTATTCAGAAGGGAGACAATGTGGCCTTTTGAGAAATCATGATAGATACGGGGAGAAGCTAGCAATAGAAGCATAGAGATAGGGGGAGAAATGAGAAAGGGGGAGAGTATTAAATCTGACGATGCTAGAAGTGATCGATCAAAGAATAGATATCACGATAGATGGGGATCGTGATAAAAGGTAAAGAGTGGTGTTGGAGAGTGGTGAGAATATTTCCAAAAATTGGTAGCAGTTTGGAAACAATTCGTATCAGTTAGGTGTCAACAGAGGGTTTCATAGGGGAAGTGATTCATCGATGAACTTTAATTTACTCTAGTTTCTGACGCCGAGCATTGCTCATATGGTCTTAGGGCATGTGTTGATTAAATCATTGATCGCTATCAGAATCGCGATAGGCTAATGGTGGCTGAAGAAGTAACAATATATCTTTTTATGGAAGAGTTGTCAACAAACCCAAAGGGTGATATTGTTGGGAAAAAATCCCTCAAGGTATCATTGAATCATTTTTGAGGTGATTGTGTTTTTTGAAAAAGTGGACATCTAATTGGTGATTGTTGACAAAGAAAAACAATGACATAATACATTTTTGGAAAAGGGGATTTTATGGAGTAATGTCTAGTTCAAGAGTTGTGGTTAATGATCCATGTTTGATTCAAGAACGTCGACTATGAGATGGATGATCTGGAGGTGGTAAAAAAATAACAGATACATGGTGGCATCATTTTAAAGTGTTTCCCAAATTTTTGGGCCTGAAAATCGTCAAATGAAGAATAGTGTTTTTGAAAAAGGGACTTGCGCTCCGTGTACTTGATGTTTTGGAAGCTTGCGCACCATATGTTTCTCAAGATCAGATCATCAAAATAAGGCAAAGGGATAAGAGTCGTGCATGTATTGGTGGTGTCGCGCAGGTGACTTGCGCTCTATGAAGATACTTGTGAATCGATGCCTTGGATGCTTGAGAACGTGTGCGCCTGTTGTTTTTCAAGACTATAACTTCAAAATATGAAAAATTAAAGAGGTTCACGCATGTTTGGAAGTGGTTCATGCAAGTAACTTGCAGGGTAAGAGACCTGCGCGCCGAGAATTGTGCGTCGAGGAGAGACTTGTGCGTCGTCACGCAGGGTGTTCCAAATGCCTAAAAAAACTAGACTATCCCTCTTAATTTTCACCGGATTTCAACACTTTGAAGAATTAGAGCTTATGTGACACATGTGTGGTGGTCTCACAAGTGGTGTGTGGTCACACATGTGAAGTTGTGCGCTGGTGTTAGACGCTGCGCGCCGGTTGGTAGTTACGTGCCACTATTGGTTTGGGCGTAAAAGGATGATAGTCGTGCATGTTTGGAGTTGGTGAAGCTTGTGTCAGGAAAGGGTCTGAGGAGGACTTGCGTTCCAGTTATGACTTGTGCACCAATACAACTGCACCAAGGTAGACTTGTGCGTCAAGTATGGTTGATTCCCCGACCATATTTTTGGGCTGTGTGGAAGTTGTAAGATTTCCCGACACCTTCAGTGCAAAGTGAGATTCATCTACGGGTGAAAGTAGGGCTTCAACAGATCATCTACATAAATAGAAAGATGCATTCCTTCATGAAAATGAAGAGACCTACAGGTCTTTAAACTGTGAGTGGATCCTTTCTGACGCAGTGAGCAAAGGAAGAGGGAGAAGGTGATCCTCTCCACTAGCAGTGAGCTAGAGAGAGAGAAATAGGGAGTGACCCTTGGGAAATAAGTGAGCTGACCCTAAACATTGTAAAGGTCATGAGCCTAGGACAGTGTGACTGTGCCCGAACCTTGTAATCCATAGCTAGTGAAGTTTAGTGGAATTTGGTATGACTAGAAACTTGTCGGCGTATGCTAATTGGACGTAGCCCAGTGAGGGTGAACCAAGTAAAAATCATTGTGTCATGTGCATGCATTACTTTCTGTTTATATTGTCCAACATGAAAGAGAGATAAGAGTGTTTTGCTTAAAAACGAAACAAGATCAGAACAGGATTTAATTTTAAATTAGTCATACCCTGACCCCCCCCCCCCCTCTCAGAGTATTCATCCTTGTGGACCTAATAGGGATCATAATCACTGTAAGGAATATCCATAGGTGCATCCATATGATGGAATATGTCACAAATAAGTTTACGATTTGGAATCAAACTCTCTATGTAGAGGACATTGAGGTGCATCCCTGGGAGGGAATATTTAACACCTGAGTTTACCATTTCAGGTCGAACAAACCGTGAGGTGGATCCAGAGGTTTGTCCCTACGAGGGAATATTTAATACCTATGTTTACCATTTGGGATAAAACTCTATTTAAGGGTGATCCATAGGTGCATCCCTATGACTGAATATGTCACACCTGAGATTACCATTTTTTATCAAATAACCTATGTTGATGATCCAGTACTTCACCCCAAGTAGTGAATATTTCACACCTCTGTTTACCATTTTGTTCAAACTCACAATTAGTGGGATCTATAGGTTCATACCTATGAGGGAAGATTCCACAACTAAGTTTACAATTTGGGATCGAATTCCCGGTAAGGAGGATCCTGAGACGCATCCTTACGAGGTAAAAGGTTGCAATATATTTTATTTTTATTTTGATTGACCCTCATAGAAAAATCCTATACACCCTATTTAAAAGGAAATGATCAGAAAACATTTAGATTGTTTCTGCAGTATATGTTTCTGTGACATGACTAATCATTGCAATTTAATGTCATGTGGTAAGGATGCTAATGTTATCAAAGGAAAATTTATGAGGGATTGTGTGAGGATTACACATATAATATTCTTTTTGAAATAGGATTAATATTTGGTTAATGTTATTGGGATTAAAAATGGATGTTTCCAATTATGAGTGCGTCATCCCCAGGTGTGGAAGTATGGTGGTAGTGCATCTTCATGGAATTAATCCATGTGTGGGAGTTTCATTCATGGGAGTAGATTTTCATCCCATGGTTGGGAAGAAGGTGTAATCCCATGATGATCATAAAAGGGTAATCCTTTGATTGTCACATATTTTAGGAGGTGTGGGGTCATAACATGTAAATAATACATAGAGAATCCTATGTTTATCTCCCAGGGAATGGAAATTGTTTTACAACATGTGCTATGGACATTGTGGTGTTGTTTAACATAATACAACTAGGAAATGAAGCTAGGTGGTATCAAGTCATGTAGATAGGACTTGGTTGGACATAATACTCGTCCCTAGGGACTCCATGACCACCACTCATGTGTCATTGGGTAGTTCATATTGTTGTAACTGCTATAGAGGAGTGTTTAATCATGAGGTTAACATTCATGTCCCTACGATTAGAAGAAAAATACAGTAGGTTAATTATTACTAGAATAAACATGTTGTGTATTGGATGCAACACGGGTATATGGAGTACTGGTTAGTGGAAAAATAAATTGTTGTGAATGACACTATTAGGTTTCATAGAAATGTTTCATGTTAAAAGGGATTAAGTATAATGTAAATTGATGAATTCTAGATGAAATTGTATACTAAACTTTTGATGTTTAACAATGAAAATGACAACACACCAGACCAAACGTAGGTTAAGTTGTTCAAGGAATACTCCACCTCATGAAAAGTCATGTTTGGTACATAAAAGATCTAAAATTCAAATTATCAACATTGTAGATTCAATAAATTTTGGTTTGGAATAACATTTCTAAAGAACATGATTTTCCAGTAGCAAAGAATTACATTCTATTATGGAGTTCCTATCTAAGGGTGGGGGTGACCAATCATTTATATCCAAAATCCTTCCCTAATAGTGAAAAACCAAGAGGGTGTAGAACTAGAGTGGTACATCTATCTAGAATTATCTGCTGGGGATTATCAATATAAAACATCTTGTTTGACAATTCATTCAGCGCATAAAAGGATGCATGGATAACGAGGTCACATGCATGTATTATTTTTTGATTGCACCACAATTTATTATTTCTATAGGACATTAGATATCCATCATTCATGGAAAATTACTTCAAGAACTTATTTTCACCCTTGGGATGATAATTATTTGTGCATAGGACTATATATTTTCACGCATGCATAGAACCTTGGGTGTAGCTTCTTCATTAACCCTGTAATGGTCATTATAGGTTGTTCATGAGTTTGGTTATCCCAAAAATATCTATGTATTTTCATGTATTGTATCTAATAACCAAACAATATTTCTGTTAAATACATAAATTATCTTCTGTTTATGAAAAAATAATATAACTATACCACTGAATCATAGGAATAAAATAAAACTATGAAAAAAATTATTTATTTAATAAATTGATATCTAAAATGATGAGGTCGAAAATGAATAGTTTAAGAACATTGAAATAGTATACATGTGGTTATAAATGAAATTATTTTAATGATTTCTCAAACAAAGGTAAGAGGGAATTTTATTACAACCTAGGTTCTTGAGTGGTATGAAATTACCCAACTTGTTTTATTTTTTTGTTTGGTGAAGATTCCAACCTTCCTTTTATCATTAGAATATTTTTGTGGGTTTTATGGACCCAATGAGTATTTTAGATGGTTTTTAGGATAACCTATAGCCTCATGGTTGTGGGTGAGTTCCTGGTATTGTTGGGCTCATAAACTTAATTTCATGAAGCACAGATAGAGGCACACAATTTGGAAAAACTATGTGGCCTCCCCAGAGTAACTATGTCTCTATCCAAGAATCACCGAACATAGTTTTTTCAAAATATCCTAGTTGGGAAGAATGGTTGTAAGATAAAATTATAGTTTTTAATGAATTTTATTCTCCTGATTTTCACATGGTTTAGAGATCCCTGTGTCGGGACCTTGTGTGCGTGTTGCATAGGTAGATATCACCGCACTGTTTGTGCATAGTTATCCAAACCATGTAGCCAAACCCGGTGAATCATTTATTTGTTAGAATAAATAAAATTACCCTACCTTATTTTTTTCATTTCCCCCTATTTTATCTTCTTCCACTATTCGCATCAGGTAGATCCTCTATTTTCTATTCTTCTTAGGCTCTAAACTATATTATTCATCCGAACTCTTATCATTGATCCATTCGAGGATATAGATTAATCTCATTAAGAACTTATGGTTGACTAAGAATTAATTTTCTATAGATAAATGAAATTTCATCATATATGACACCTCACTCAAGGGGTTCGGAAATCATGAAATCCTAGTACATCAATTATTGATGTGAGCAAACAATTATTAAGTAATGACCCCAAACTAATGTACAATGTCAGATGCTCACTTGGAATCTATTTTTTGGAAAGAGGATCAACTACATAGTTATCTCCCCATAAATTTTAATGAATTGAAACTCCTTGATTGATAAAAATACTCATCTTCTAATTAAATAAATCATATCCCATGGAATAATGTTCTGATTTTGTAGAAGTTGAATAAGAAAATCTGAATATGACTTAATTTTAGTAATCTTAATGTTGAGATCTTTGTAGAGATTGATACTTGTGTATATGGATCTATCCTTGGATCATGAAGACATGTCTGGACCATAAAAGGAACTGATTCCAATGATAAAAGATCTCCTCATGTCCCTTAAGATAAGACCTCATCTCATTAGTCTGTCACTATAGGATCCATCCACATTCAATTTAATCCCTCATGTAGGGGGTTTCCATCAAATCCAACATCCTTGATTACCTATTATGTTACACCAACTAAATAAATACACTACATTAATACTTTGAATGGTGATTTAATCCATCACACCTTTGATCATCACCCCCATTTCAGTTTCAAAATCCTTCACAATCACCTATATAAAAATGAGAAATAGCTTAATACCTTCCCTTTTTTTATTTATTGCTTCCCAAAGAACCTAACCGATCACCTGAAAACTCAATAATTGATCCCATAGTTCTTACCATATTATCCATGTTCTCTTGAACCAAGCTTCCATAATTCCTTGAACCAAACCCCCCGCACCATGGATAATTATTTCTTTTCACATGTAGCCCCACATTTTATTCCCCCAGTCTTTATGGATGAAAGTGTGCCAAACCATTTTACATTGAGACGTCGCAAAACAATAGCTATGTGAATCATGTAAAACTTCCTTCTTTAGATATTCATTATCATGGGAAGTTAATGATTTTTCAATCTCTAAATAATAAAGTTCATCTTAAAAATAATTTCCCTATACAAACGTTTGCATGCCCATTCCCCAATATTTCCTCTGATATGAATGAGTTTCTTATAATCCCAACGACAATAATTTTGAATATCTGGACATGTAATAACAAATTTGATCCATTTATCAATCAAGCTATGGGAATAAATTTTTTTCATCTGACTATGATTCAAAAAAAAACATTTAGAAAATATAGAAAAGAGATATCCTTAGTGACGGAAATATCTAGTGTTGGGAACCGTAGATTATACAAAAGATCCCATGCCCATTTTTATGTCCATAAATTGATGTATCCATGTCCAACTATCTAATGAGTATGACCATGTTAAACCTAAAAATGATCATACATGCATCAGGTATGGCTAGTAAATCTATAGATAAATTATCCCCAATTCATCTAGTCCTCCCCCATTCCTATTTGTCCAAACTTTTTCACATAAATAACTCTCATTAACCATATCCCACACAAATCGTGTTTTCATGACCTACATGGTTTGAAACACATTTGGGATACTAATACCACCATCTTCAATTGGCTTGGAAATGCCTTTCCAGGAAGCCCAATGGTAGGGAAAAACCAGATTGGAATACTATAGAATGGAATTCATTATATTCCCAAATTTTGTGATTGTACCATTTGGAATCTAGAGTATGGAGAACTCATTCATAGGAATAACATAATAATGTTATTGATAAGTGTGATCCTCACTCCAATGAATGTAAATTTAATCAAACAACTGCATATTCACTACATGATTTGATTTATGATTCCATAAAAAACATTCTTGATTTTACCATTTGATATAGGTGCACCATGGTAGATTTATGGAAATTGATGTTATTGCATACCCAATTTATTTTTGAATTTCATTACACCACCTATGAGAGAATTTGTAGGAAATAAAAAAAATTCTTCTTTTACTAAAATTTACCTTTATGACACCCAATTCCCAATAGTTTTACATGGTCTTGAGGAGTCAATTTATGTATCTTTTCAACCATTAATAATGAATAGAATGTCGTAAAAAAATGAGATAAGAAACCAAGCTTTTTCCAGGCCTATTTCTAAATGGAATTATCCTCTCATCCTATAGGACTTTTTGAATATTCCATTAGAGTGATCCTAATTTATAATGTAATAATTACTTATTTTTAATACATTTCATTGGAAATAATTTTCATGTATTTAATATAATTCTTTACACAAAACTGCAAGTCTAAATAAACTATAATATAGTAAATCGTTATAACTTGCCATAAAATTGGTCGGTATGTAGAGTAATAGAAAAATTATTAAAAATATGTAAACAATTTATTTTTTAGTAATGTAAATTTTCTTATTAATTCATATTAAATAATTACACAAATTTTTGTAATTTTATTTTATTCTTCAAATGTATGTTTTTAAAAATGTTTTTTATCACCTTTCTGGCATGTTCCATTTATAACTAAATTATACAATTTTAGAAATTTATTTTTATGATATTAATACTATTTTTGAAATAATTATTTCTATAATATATTTTGGTGAATTTAATGTTTTATTTAAATAGTATTAATTTTTTAATGAATATTGAAAATTACACATTTATTAAAAAATTATCATGTCATTACATGTGAACATATAATTATTTTTTGGAGGATTTTAAATTATCCTAATATTATTTTTAATTTAAAAAAAACTTAATTTAATATGAATCATCATTATAAATGATTTTGATATAAGTTAATTTTTTGGAATAAAATATCATTTTTCTTAAACATTTTTATGCTTTCAAGGGTTTTTATCATAATAAATTAAGTTTATATCTGTTTATTAATGGTTACTATTAAAAATAGTGTTTATAAATTAAATAATGTATTATTATTTCATTTTATGTTATTTAAAATGAAATTAATGTATGAAAATTATGTTTTCTACTTGAGGATTAATTATTCTAAAATGTGTTTTTTGTTTAGGGTTCAAATCTTATTTCAAATTAAATAATAACACTAACAGAAATTGGAACATGTAAAATGTATTCCATTTTTGGAATTAAAAAAAATAATATAATTTAATAGGTCTATGTAAATTTTTTGTCATAGTGATTGGTAAAAATAGTAAATTTGTGTTAGTACCGTTAAGGTTAGAACGAGACTATCTGGGGGTTAAACCATGTGATATGGGTATTATTTCCACCAAATACAATAAAATTCTTAATATTTAATGTTATTTAAACCATACATTATCCTAAATTGAAAATTATAAACATTTGGGGAAACATTCAATTGAAACTGACCATAAATCATTGAAATCATTTAGTAGATTTCTCGTTAATCAGTTACCTAAATTATGAAAGGAAACCTCTTCTCCTACCTAATGTGAAAAAATTGGTCCTTATATATTTATAAATAGCTACTCAAAAATCAGTATATAACCTTTATTTTTATTCAAGATCTTATTTTTATTTCATAAGAAAAATCCTTAAATCCTGAAAGAGTAACCCAAATGAGGTATCTCAATGAAGATGTATAGATCTTAACATATATATTTCAATTTTATTTCTACATATTCATATTATAAACATGTTGTATCCCTAAAAAATGTTGAATATCATAAAATAAAAAACTAGATATATAATTTTTAGGATGGTATAATCATTTAAAACTTCTTCTCGACCCAATAGGATATAGAACTATCGCTAGTGCATTCGTGTGGACTACTGCCTCCACTTAGTGATGTGACTCATTTCCCATGACCATCATTAATATTTTATTATTATTAACAATTTTTTATTTATTATATTTATGTTATAATATTGATTCTGTAATTGGGATTTAATATTCACATATCTTTTGTTCCTTCTAATGAAAAATGGAAACGTCAATCACGTGTATGTACAAACTACCATCTCCACATTGTGATGTAATAAATTGTTCATAAAAACATATTATAAAATTTTAAAATATGTATGTAATAAATAAATATTACATCTATATCATGATTTAAATTATGGTGATTAAGGAACTATTACCAATCTACATTGAAAATAACCATTGAATAAAAATATACATGTATATTCATGCAATTAGCACTAGAAATCATGATGGTAATTAATGATTTTTAGTGAATGGTTGAAAGGATAATATAAGTGAATCATATATTATTTTATTTATATTATTATAGTTATTTTTTTTAATTACATTAAATTTGAATTTATTATTCATGTGGTTATAATGCTTATGATGAAATATGAACATGAGGTAGTGGTTATTATTCTATATTTCACTGCATTATGATATTTTTTAATTATATCACCATGTTTATATAAATAAAACAAATATACTACCCAAGATATCATTTTAGTAAAATAAATCAGTAATATCATGTTAATTATAGATCCATATCATTTTAATGCATTAAATTACTTTTAATTCCAATGTTACAAAGTAGTAAGGGTTTTATGTTGTATTCCAAATTTTACATGGATTGTTTATGATTAATGTTTTCATGATGAAAGTATATGATCTTTGTCTCGAAAAATAAAAAATATTTTTTAAAACTCAATTTATTTCTTAATATTTCATTTTATCTTTTCATTTTCTTGTATTATGTACTCTAGTCACTGGAAGAATTTTTTATTTGAAAACTAGAATTCTTATATCTCTTCTATAGGGAACAATTTCCTTTATATATATTATCTTTAAAATGTTTTCATATTTTAACTATCCACTAAATATTAACTAATTTAATCTGTAAATATTATTGAACTTTTGTAATTTTTTTAAAAAAAAGTTTAACCCATTTTCCAAACTAGTTACTTGTGGCTTTTTGAAGAATTTTTGAATGAATTTTTGTTTTAACATACACTGCATTAACATATTTCCATTATATCATGAAAATTAAATTCTATAAATCTTTATTTATTTGTGTCCTTTATTATTTTTAGAGAAATTATTTGTTTAATATTTTGGAAACATTTATAATCTAAATTTGTGTTTAAAATTTATTTGTTCTCCGAAAAAGATCTAGTGATTTTGAAAGGAATTTTCATCTGTAACAACATCCTTTGATGTTTCCTATGTTATACTAGGGACATGATATAATGTTACCATATTCATTTTTTTACGAAGGTCTATTATTTTTTTTATTCTAAAATGTTTCTAAAACTCATATCTTTTCCATTGGTAATGGTGTGATGATATGATGAATGTTTAATGGTCTTAAAAAACACATATGTACTCTTTGAAATATATTATGGGTGGTTATATAATATAAAATTTAACAATGTTCAGATTATAAACCATGTTTGTGTTGGTATGTTATACCCTTCCAAATCATTTCAAAAAGATGGATACCTTATGTGAAAATATAGATTGTAATGCGACGTGAAAACAATTAAGTATGGTACTTTTTCCAATAATATAGTACTAGGTGTGATCCAAGACTATTGAAATTATTGAAGGGGTGTGAACTAAATCCAATACTATAGTCTTGGTAGCGATCCTTGATATAACAAATAATTTTATATACTATTGTGTATATTAAAATATATTTTATTTTGCTAAAAAACATGTTTTCATTGATCATGGTTGACTATTGTTGATTCCATATTTTTATGTATTTTGTTTTCAATGGATAATAATTTTCCTTATTCCATGATTATAATATTTTAATTAATGGGTATGAATCTCTAATGTTTCTATCCTATTCAAATTCATTTATATTTTTCTCATTCTAACATATGATCATTTATTAATATCCCTTATATTGACCCTTACTAATAATGTGATCACCCACAATCCAATATTTACCATCATATGGAAATGGATAGTGGTTAAGGTATGTTATTACTCACAAGGGTGATAAATCAAATGATATAAATATTAAATGATTTTTTAGGTAACACATTTTTACAGATCCATTTTACTAAAGAAAAAAAACATCTATGTACCTTAGGAACGTATTATCATGAAATGTATTGAATATTCTTATAAAATTATGTGATTATTATGTTCTATTTTATAGATATATATAAATAGTCTTTTTAATATCTTACATCATTTAAAATATTATATAATTTGATCAATATACATCATTATAATTAATGTGTTAGTATTGTTTTCATTGACTTGGATTTTATTATCTATAATAAATCCCTTAAATCTTTTTCTCTTAGGAAATGATCTAGTTTGGAAAACAATTATTTGAAACATGATTAATCTGATAGAGTTCTTTCTTTAACAAACAAAATCAATTATCATCACCATCACATATAAATTCTTCGAGATATTTAAATTATATATCTTTAATAAAATCCTCAAGAAATAATACATACATCCCATAAATAAGGAATAATATTAAAATTTTTGATAATATATTAAAATAAATAATATTTTCATTTAAATACTTATATAGGGAGAAAAATGACACCCAAAATCACATCCCATAATTTGAAAATATATATTGCAAACAAAGTGGTTCTTGTTTTCATTCTTCTTCTCATTTGTCATTAATTTCTACCCTAACAATCCATTATTTTTTGTGATATAATTCTCATTGGGTTATGATACCTACTCTTCTGTTTCGTTCTATTTGTTTGATTCAACACTTCCCCTACAATATATTTTCAATCATTATATATTAAGTATTTATTATCATTTTTCAATTAAATTTATTATAGTTAGGTTTTGTGATTAAAACTAATCAGAGTCAAAAAAATTTAAACAGCATCATTATTATCTATATAAATGTTTTCAGTATCCACATTCATTTTAATCCATTAAAATAACTATACAATTTTTTTTATTCCATCCTTATTATGAAAAATATAATAATCTACATGGGAATTATTCAAATATATTAAATTAAATTTAGTAGTTCTACACAGATTTGTGTTCTACATACGATCATATTTAATAATGTTATAAAAAAATAATGTTCTCCTAGTAAAATATCATTTCATGATAACAAGTAAAATGTTATTTGTTTTGGAAAGTGTGTTGTAATTTCTTAATAGAATTGTATAAAGAAATTTATATTTATAATGAATTACAACCTACCTATATAAAACCATGATATGGTAGGCATTTTTATGTCAGAACATACCATAAAAATACCATATTTTATCATATTACTATATTAATAGAGGCTCAATATTCATATATTTTGAAACATATATAGGATTAATCCCTTTAAATACTCGGGATTTAATGAATAATTCTTTCTCTAAAGAGTAATTATCAGGTGATGTATGGAAATACGTGTTTTTTTAAGGATGATGCGGCTGATAATCCATTAAATGTTTTTTTACCGGTAGACAATAACCCAGAATTGTCGATTATTTATTATACATTAATTCATC
Source organism: Viscum album (assembly GCA_963277665.1). Taxonomy (NCBI): domain Eukaryota; kingdom Viridiplantae; phylum Streptophyta; class Magnoliopsida; order Santalales; family Viscaceae; genus Viscum; species Viscum album. The sequence goes on from OY728147.1 coordinate 163,137,528, forward strand.
TGTAATATTAATGTCACACACAATAAAATTTTATTGGGGTTCTATTTCACCATGTATCGAATTCCCAAACATTAAAGGTAATATATAAATATTAATTGGAAAATTATACATTTTGGAATACTAATTCAAAGTGACAGTACCATGAAATTTTATTATGTAATACCACATTGAGGGAAAGTGTTGATACATGTTTAATGATCCAAAAGGGTGAAAATATTTCATTTAGTGTGAAAATATGTTCCAAAAAGCAAATTTATTTTTTGGAAAATATTTGGTAAAAATCTTCATTTAGGATGGTTGTAGGTATTAAATCCCATATATATGTGTGCAATTAAGTAGATATTATGATTAATCCACTCCATAAGCCATATTGTTAGCCTCTATAATTTTTGAAATGACAAAAACTGTAACACCCCAAGATTTCATAGTGTGTTATTTCTTCAAAATAATTGAATAACTTGCACTACACGCAACACCGAGTTCAAGCGCACCATGACTTACCAAACAAGCCGTTCAAAAAAAGGTTATGAATAGTATTAACTAAATTTTAAACTTTATATAATCCTTATAATTTTAGAATCCATATTATGAGTTTCTTAGACATAATGTAAGAACAAATTCATCTTCAGTATTGTAGTTTTACCAACTTTTAATAGTGAACCCTTTTTAAATAAAATATTTTAAACTTTTTGACTAAATGGGGACATCAAAAAATTTAAAATAAAACATCCCAAGCTTCCACGGTACGCTTTCCCTTGAATAAAACAGTAGCGTGTGTTGTACGCAACTTCGAGTTTTAACACACACCACAACAGATCAAACTAGCCGTTATGAATAGTAATACTTAATTTTTTGAAATTATATATATTTTATATTTCAAAATGGACTTCATTTTTGGATTCGGAATATCAAATTAGCCTAGGCTGAAATTTTGGTACTTTTCGGATAACTTTTATAGTTTTATGAATAGTGAAAATTACTAAATTTTAATTAAAACAACTTTTTTAATCAAAATAACTAATAGTGATAAATTGTGAATTTGAGTGGTTTTAAAGTATATTTAGAATATATTTTTACCATTTAATATAATGTTGATCATTGGGCATAATTTTACAATTAAACCGAACATAAACAAGTGTCAATCTTTTGATAGTTATTACCTCTTAAAAACACGCTTTTTGTTTTGACAGCGGGAATTAATTTTAAATTAATTTCTGCCACTTCTGTGTTTTGAATTTAGAAAAATGGATTCCATATTTGGAATCAGGATGTCCAAATTGTGTAAATAGGTAACTTTTATTTTTAGATATTTTGAATAATTACTGTGGTAAATATTTTATTTACCATGGTTAAGGGTAAATCCGGTAAATAAGGGTTAAAAAATAATATTATAATAATACAAAATTACCCTAAAACGTGTCCTAAACTTATTGGTGGACACATACCCGACCATGAGCATCCTTGGGTCAATTTGGGGACCCCTTGGAGCCACTTGTATGTGGTAGGGACACTTTATATTAATAAAGTTAAAATAAAAATAAAAATGGCATAAGCTTACATCTTTTAGAAGAACAATTTTTACATAGGGTTATACATGTTGGATTTTTGATTATAAATATTCATTAGAAATTTAAAAAGATTTCCTACATAATGATATTTTATTTATAATTTTTATACATCAAAGAATTTAAATTATTAATGACACAATAATGATGCAATGTTTACCTCATTAATAAATCATTTAAATAAATAAGATTATAATGATTAAAATATTATCTAAAACCTGTCAAATTCTTAATGGTTGTTGTTATTTTGAATATTAGTCATCTTATCTTCGACCTCAATGATTTTTGGACCATTATAAACCGAATATAATATATTATAAAGTAATACTTTCACTCTTTCCTAAAGAGCCCCTCCTCTCCCTTATAAAAGGAGACCACTTCTACTCATTCCTCACACCTCTCAAGCCACTTGGCTCGTCCAAACTCTGCCCAAATAAGCTACCCACATCCCTCTCCTCCTCCTTGAAGCTTCCCCTTAGGCAGAAAGCATTTCAAGAAGTCCTTTGGTTCCAACCAAAGTGAGTTACCTAAATTAAAGGTAACGATTTCTCTTAAATTATTTTCATTTATTTTTCTTCTCCAACCCCCAAAGTCTTTTTATTTCCTTTCTTTTGTAACAACACCAGTATCCACAATATACTAGGATGTTGTTATAAGGAGGATTCAAACTACACATACACACAACTTCATCTAATGGATGATGAACATAATGTTTCTGTGGATGGCAAACTAACGCCTCACGAAACTATGATTGTTCAAATACATCTTACAGCCTCTCATGGTGGCCATTATGATGGCACTGTAATTAAATATGATATTAATGATATATATTTTATATATAAGCTTCTGTAATTCCATTTTATTTCATATCCTCATTCGTTTCATGTTGTATATACATACGATAATTTCATTTGAGGAAGTGCGGACTACCGCCCCCTTAAAATGATATGACTCGTTCATACCACACATAGAACGTATAAAGGATGGTGTTAATGAACTTAAGTAACATATATAAAATATTATATTATAATGGAATAATAATATACTTATGTATCATTTGGTTTCAATTCTTTTAAAATGAAAAATTAAATGGAAGTAGCGTTCGTGCGTACGTGCGGACTACCGTCTCCACGAACGCGATGAGATTCATTGTCCATCATATCCATTCAAGTATAATTATAATTTGATGGTTTAAAAATAGTATCTAAGGACTTTATATCATTCTGGATATGAATAATATACATCCCATTAATAACGAATATGGCTCACATAACAAAGAATATAAAGTAAAATGAACTCGTTAACACCCGAAATGACGATAATTCTAAGATATTATTAACAAATCAATGTTAAAAGATCATATATGATATCATATTAAAGTAAATGATTCTTGTATTATTCAATAAAAATTATTTCACCATTATACAGGAGGTAAACCTACCATCAACCAAGGAAAAATTACAAAGGGATTTTCTTATCTCACTTTCAATTCCGTGAGATTTCCATTGTCCACCACTTAATTATTGCATGTGGTGTACTGCCCATGATTGTATTAATTGTGTAATATACTTTAATTTATGGGTATTTACATAATCATGTTATGATACTTCTTTCATGGGTGTATGTTTCGTAAGTTACCTAATCGATAAGGGAATTTGAGATTTCAATTTCCACTCATTTGGCTTTACACATATTTCATTGATTATATTACTCCAAGATTATGTGTGGAATCTCTATTCATTTGATTGTGCCTTAATTTCCACTCCCCATTCTGTGGATATACTTTTGATACACATAATCACTCCATTGATAAATTCTCAAGTGATCGGTATGAACTTGATAAGAGTAATTTTAACTCAATCTCCATTTGTTGAGTTAAATATCCAATTCGTTGGTGTTGTTTCTACAAGAATATGTGTGAATATCCTTTGATTGTTTTACACTGAATATTCAATAATATTTAGTGTATTTATATTTTTCACAGATAATTATGTCGTTGATTTATCCTTAACCTAAGGATACGGCCTTTATGAGAGATTTCATCTCAATTTACATTGAACTGAGACTTCTTTGTTGATATACACCAAATCACTTTTATGCGGTGTATATAATGTACTTGACATAGTATATCATGAATCCCTTTATTCTCATGATATTACAAAGTTTTTATTACCTCAATTATTTTTATTCAAGTGTCTCTCTTTTGGTTAGAACCTCTAACCAAAATACCATTTTAAAATGTTTTAAAGACTTATTATTCTATATCTTTCTCATTAATGTCCATGTTTTAAAAATGGTTTTAAGGATTTATTTATATGGACATTAAAGTTTAGAAATTAAAAATCCTTTTAAAAGGTTTCAAAGTGGTATGGGACACTTTGATTCAAAAATCTATTTTTAAATGGCTTCTTGACAAATAGTGTGACTTTTAAATGTTTTCAAGAAAAGGGGGATATTTCTCTCAAATAGTTTTGATGATTATTTTCATCTATGTCAACATCCTTCATTATTCATGATTTAGGTTAATGTGATACAATACAATCATCCATATTGTATCAAATGAGTTATGTTTGACTGTGGATGTTCTATTTTTATACCATTCATGGTTTGTGGTTAAAGTATTGACATTTCGTATGCTAGTTTTAATACGAATATTTATTTTATGCTTAAACCTATTCATATGAGGAATGCATTGGACTTAATAAGTGACGGGTGGAGCCCGCTATAGCTCCTCGATGCATCGGTAGGTCACATGAGACAAACTAGTGTCTTGGCACAAGGCCTTGACAAAATCTTACTTGTAGTCTTGGCACGAGGCCTTGGCTAAGTGGTTATGATAGTCTGGCATTATGCATTCCAACATTATGAAAGTGGATATTGATATTGCATGTGATCATTCGACTAGTAGAATATCCATGTGAGTATGTAAATGGCATTATTTCATTTTACCTTTGCCATTTTATGCTGAAGTTCAAGTTTAAAAGGATTTTGTTTTAGTTATAAATTGCCTTAAGTGTCTATGCTTATTTATGAAATCTTATGCTATAATGTTATCCTTACTGAGAATCTGAGCTCACCCCTTTCAATGTTTTATTTTTCCCAGGATTATGAAGAAGTAATTTATGAATGACCTGCAGGGATAGTATGAGGGGATATGAAGACAAGATTTTTTTTTATGATGTAATGTAAAAATTTATGGATGTATCTAGTTATTCCAAGGCTACTAAACTAATCGGTCTTTCGAGTCTTGATCTTTCTCGTGATCATGACAATGTTATGTAATAATGCACCGACTCTAGGTAACTAGGGTCGGGGTGTTACAGTTGGTATCAAAGGAAGTTTAGTACAAACCTTGGAAGCTAGATTTAGATAAACTCTGATTAGAGCACGTAAACCTAAGATGAACTTTGAGGATTAGTATAGAAGAACTTTCTAGAATTTTGGTATTGTAGATATTTTGTGAGTTTTTTGAGCAATACATCCCTGTCTGGATACGAGCAGGTAGAGGCGGCTCTGGCACAGATGTACCTAGGGGTAAAACCCGAAAACACCGCTTTGAGCTAGACTCGAACGGGAACTGGTGCACGACAACGGGCCTTGCTGCACTCTTGGTTATGACACTCCCGGGGGATATGCTTTGGTAAATTCACAAGATTAGTATAAACCATTATTAAGGGAATACAAAAAAAAATGCCCCTAAGAATATATGTCGGCAAAGAGATAGTGGATAACCTAGATTTTAACATAGGGTACCCCAAGTTAGGATATATTGTTCAATTACAAGATTATCCTATTATGTCTATTTTTTTTTACATTGTTATTAGATAAGTATTCAAAAACCCTAATTGTATTTTCTTTTGTTAGTTGAAACATGGAGGGATCAAGATCACGAACAACTCTTCTCTCTCTTCCTGAAGAACTACTTACAATTATTATCCAGAAGTCATGCGCAGATGATGTTGAAACTTTTTCAAATGTCCAAGTTACATGCAAACAACTTTATGAGACATCCAATACCTCTAGCATTTCACGATTCTTTCATGGATCAAGTACCGACTATGAGATTATGCTGCGCTCTAAACTTTCTTACCACGCTAAGCGTGGGAAGTACCATCAGGGTCTTTTCAAATTATTCACTTTATCTCAAAATTACGATGCACTAAATGATTTTCTAGATGCTACAGAAGAGGGAGACCTTCGAGCAACCTATATGTATCAAATTATATATTTATGTCTTTTGGGATATACGAAAACTGATTTACTAAAACCTTATTTTGAAATATTTGAAGATGAATCAGTGAGAATTTTTCTAAAAAAACATGTTAAAGACGATGTCTCAAAATTATATATAAGAAATACCTATTTTTTTATGATGCATCGATGCTTCCATCGATATAATCCAAAATGGATGAGGAGTTTCTGGGTAAAGGAAGTAGATGATTTTGAAAAATTCCTGAGGTACCATTGTGACACATGAACGCATTCTACCAAAAGTCAAATCTGCCTAGTCTCTCCAGAGTTCATGTTGTGATCTACATACCTCTAGTGACAAAATACATGCCTGACCCAATGCATGTACTCACCTATGAAGAATTATAACTGGAACTCGATCTATCTTATTGTGAAGAGCCTATCAGAATTCTTCATACCAAAGATCAAGTGTTGAGAAACCAGATGACTTGTCTGGTAAAAGATCTATGGAGAAATCATAAGATGGAAGAGGCAATGTGGGAACCCGAGGAACATATGATGAAGAACCTATGTGGAAATAAATGGATGGTGAAATGTTTAAAAGTGTTAGTGCTCTTTATTGATGGGATTACTTTGGAATAATTTTCTCTTGTATGTGTAAACCTGCAATTTATCATGTGAAAATGATATCTGAGGAAGAATTATCTTTTCTGTTTCGGATATAGTTATAAATAACCATTTGGTCTTATATGATCATTGGGTTTGAGGAAATTATAAGTGATTGTAATTTGGGATGAAAATGCAAGGTATGATATAATATTTGTGGTTAAATTATGTTATTTTGAGGAATTTATCTCATTTTGGTAATATTATAAAATATAGTTTTTAAAAAAGGACAACACGTAGACCGTGTGACAACCCGTCGCGTCGGATAAAGTTGTGGGAATCGAACCCACAACCAAAGTGCGATTGGGATTTATCGCCTACCACTGGACTACGTGAAGTCCCTGGTTAGTGTGACTATTTTTTTTTTGTAAAATGATTTTATTGATCAATAATAAGATGATTTGGGTTCTTATGTCTTATCAAATGAATACCCTTGGTATAGGAAAATGATTTGGTGATTAAGTGATAAATGTTATTTTGGAAGATGTTCGCTTTGTTGGGAACACTATATGCCCAAGGAAAATAGATTACAATGGGGTTTCATTTGTAGAGTAATGGTGGATTTTTATCTACATTTTTATTGTTGATTTATAGTGATTTGGGTTATTTATGGAAATGATTAACCTATAACAGAGAATATGTGATGATGTTAATTACTTTTAAGTATGTGATTTTAAGAGTATTTGATGTCATTTGGAGATACAATGTAACATGGGAGACTACATAATCAAATTCTTATATGTTTTGGGTTTCAATATAAGTTTGGATTATATTAAAGGATTTTAAGGACAATTGGTTATTGAATGGTATCTATTTAACTTTGGGGTATTGTTGGTTTAATTTTAGAAATTAAGATTAGTGCATATTTATCTCAATGAATATCCTTTTGGGGGATCATTAGATCATTCACTAACCATTTTGGTTTTGATTAATCTTCAAAGACAATGTAAATATATGGTTTATCCCGCATGGATCATGTGATTCTGTAGAAGTTTATTCTAGCTCTTCCAGTGTGACCAAGTCTTCTTGAATACTCATCGTTTAAAAAAAATTGAGTTAGTGGTGGAAATTTATCAAAGAATGAAAATCTACTTAAAATTTAAGTATATCTCATAATGTTCTTAGTCAATATCATAAATGAATTCCTCTTCCTTATGTAATGTAACTTTAAAAAAAAATGTTGTCCTAGATGGTACCTTAAATCATCACTAATTTATGGATTTGGGATTGTTGGCCTTTTCATAGCCATGTTCTCTACCACTCTCCATCAGATAATTGATGGTTAGATTTCTCCTCCATATCCATATTTTCCTACATGGAACCCTAGTATGTGTTATTTTCGGTAATCTTCATACTTTCCACTCTTTATTTTAAATAGAGGCCTCATTAATTCATTTTTCGATGTGGGATTTCAACTAAGATATTTTGAAATGTCAAAAATGTGTGATCCCAATACCCTATATTTTGTTGAACCGATGGTACTTCAAATCATCATAGATTGATGAGTTTAAGGACCTCAATTTTATACTTGTTTGTGATTGATGACCTCAACCACTACCTATAAATATTTACATTTTTCCTCCAATTATATGTCTCTAATTGCCACCAATGTTCTCCTAATCGAGATCATAATTTGGTGGTGACCCTTTCATTTCTCTTTTCCTCATATTAAGACTAAATTTTAGTAAACCAATTTCCGATGTGGGTTTTCCCACAAATATATTATCTATTTTCAACCTTTTATTTTCGAAGAACAATTTCAAATTGCGAGGATGCAATTTAATGAAGGAGGGGAGAATGTAACACCCCAAGATTTCATAGTGTGTTATTTCTTCAAAATAATTCAATAACTTGCACTACACGCAACACCGAGTTCAAGCGCACCATGACTTACCAAACAAGCCGTTCAAAAAAAGGTTATGAATAGTATTAACTAAATTTTAAACTTTATATAATCCTTATAATTTTAGAATCCATATTATGAGTTTCTTAGACATAATGTAAGAACAAATTCATCTTCAGTATTGTAGTTTTACCAACTTTTAATAGTGAACCCTTTTTAAATAAAATATTTTAAACTTTTTGACTAAATGGGGACATCAAAAAATTTAAAATAAAACATCCCAAGCTTCCACGGTACGTTTTCCTTTGAATAAAACAGTAGCGTGTGTTGTACGCAACTTCGAGTTTTAACACACACCACAACCGATCAAACTAGCCGTTATGAATAGTAATACTTAATTTTTTGAAATTATATATATTTTATATTTCAAAATGGACTTCATTTTTGGATTCTAAATATCAAATTAGCCTAGGCTGAAATTTTGGTACTTTTCGGATAACTTTTATATTTTGATGAATAGTGAAAATTACTAAATTTTAATTAAAAACAACTTTTTTAATCAAAATAATTAATAGTGATAAATTGTGAATTTGAGTGGTTTTAAAGTATATTTAGAATATATTTTTACCATTTAACATAATGTTGATCATTGGTAATAATTTTACAATTAAACCGAACATAAACAAGTGTCAATCTTTTGATAGTTATTACCTCTTAAAAACACGCTTTTTGTTTTGACAGCGGGAATTAGTTTTAAATTAATTTCTTCCACTTCTGTGTTTTGAATTTAGAAAAATGGATTCCATATTTGGAATCAGGATGTCCAAATTGTGTAAATAGGTAACTTTTTATTTTTAGACATTTTGAATAATTAATGTGGTAAATATTTTATTTACCATGGTTAAGGGTAAATCCGGTAAATAAGGGTTAAACAATAATATTATAATAATACAAAATTACCCTAAAACGTGTCCTAAACTTATTGGTGGACACATAGCCGACCATGAGCATCCTTGGGTCAATTTGGGGACCCTTTGGAGCCACTTGTATGTGGTAGGGACACTTTATATTAATAAAGTTAAAATAAAAATAAAAATGGCATAAGCTTACATCTTTTAGAAGAACAATTTTTACATATGGTTATACATGTTGGATTTTCGATTATAAATATTCATTAGAAATCTAAAACGATTTCATACATAATGATATTTTATTTATAATTTTTAGACATCAAATAATTTAAATTATTAATGACACAATAATGATGCAATGTTTACCTCATTAATAAATCATTTAAATAAATAAGATTATAATGATTAAAATATTATCTAAAACCTGTAAAATTCTTATTGGTTGATGTTATTTAGAATATGAGTCATCTTATCTTCGACGTCAATGATTTTTGGACCATTATAAACCGAAAAAAATTATATTATAAAGTAATACTTTCACTCTTTCCTAAAGAGCCCCTCCTCTCCCTTATAAAAGGAGACCACTTCTACTCATTCCTCACACCTCTCAAGCCACTTGGATCGTCCAAACTCTGCCCAACTAAGCTCCCCACATCCCTCTCCTCCTCCTTGAAGCTTCCCCTTAGGCAGAAAGCATTTCAAGAAGTCCTTTGGTTCCAACCAAAGTGAGTTACCTAAATTAAAGGTAACGATTTCTCTTAAATTATTTTCATTTATTTTGCTTCTCCAACCCCCAAACTCTTTTTATTTACTTTCTTTTGTAACAACAACAGTATCAAAAATATACTAGTATGTTGTTATAAGAAGGATTCAAACTACACATACACACAACTCCATCTAATGGATGATGAACATAATGTTTCTGTGGGTGGAAAACTAACACCTCACGAAACGATGATTGTTCAAATACATCTTACCGCCTCTCATGGTGGCCATTATGATGGCACTGTAATTAAATATGATATTAATGATATATATTTTATATATAAGCTTCTGTAATTCCATTTTATTTCATATCCTTATTCGTTTCATGTTGTATATACATACGATAATTTCATTTGAGAATGTGCAGACTACCGCCCCCTTAAAATGATATGACTCGTTCATACCACACATGGAACGTATAAAGGATGGTGTTAATGAACTTAAGTAACATATATAAAATATTATATTATACTGGAATAATAATATACCTATGTATCATTTGGATTCAATTCATTTAAAATGAAAAATTAAATGGAAGTAGCATTCGTGCGTACGTGCGGACTACCGTCTCCACGAACGCGATGAGATTCATTGTCCATCATATCCATTCAAGTATAATTATAATTTGATGATTTAAAAATAGTATCTAAGGAATTTATATCATTCTGGATATGAATAATATACATCCCATTAATAACGAATATGGCTCACATAACAAAGAATATAAAGTAAAATGAACCCGTTAACACCCGAAATGACGATAATTCTAAGATATTATTAACAAATCAATGTTAAAAGATCATATATGATATCATATTAAAGTAAATGATTCTTGTATTATTAAATAACAATTATTTCACCATTATACAGGAGGTAAACCTACCATCAACCAAGGAAAAATTACAAAGTAAGGGATTTTTCTTATCTCACTTTCAATTCCGTGAGATTTCCATTGTTCACCACTTAATTATTGCATGTGGTGTACTGCCCATGATTGTATTCATTGTGTAATATACTTTAATTTATGGGTATTTACATCATCATGTTATGATACTTCTTTCATGGGTGTATGTTTCGTAAGTTACCTAATCGATAAGGGAATTTGAGATTTCAATTTCCACTCATTTGGCTTTACACATATTTCATTGATTATATTACTCCAAGATTATGTGTGGAATCGCTATTCATTTGATTATGACTTAATTTCCACTCCCCTTTCTGTGGATATACTTTTGATACACATAATCACTCCATTGATAAATTCTCAAGTGATCGGTATGAACTTGATAAGAGTAATTTTAACTCAATCTCCATTTGTTGAGTTAAATATCCAATTCGTTGGTGTTGTTTCTACAAGAATATGTGTGAATATACATTGATTGTTTTACACTGAATATTAAATCATATTTAGTGTATTTATATTTTTCACACATAATTATGTCGTTGATTTATCCTTAACCTAAGGATACAGCCTTTATGAGAGATTTCATCTCAATTTACATTGAACTGAGACTTCTTTGTTGATATACACCAAATCACTTTTATGCGGTGTATATAATGTACTTGACATAGTATATCATGAATCCGTTTATTCTCATGATATTACAATGTTTTTATTACCTCAATTATTTGTATTCAAGTGTCTCTCTTTTGGTTAGAACCTCTAACAAAAATACCATTTTAAAATGTTTTAAAGACTTATTCTTCTATATCTTTCTCATTAATGTCCATGTTTTAAAAATGGTTTTAAGGATTTATTTATATGGACATTAAAGTTTAGAAATTAAAAATCCTTTTAAAATGTTTCAAAGTGGTATGGGACACTTTGATTCAAAAATCTATTTTTAAATGGCTTCTTGACAAATAGTGTGACTTTTAAATGTTTTCAAGAAAAGGGGGATATTTCTCTCAAATAGTTTTGATGATTATTTTCATCTATTTCAACATCCTTCATTATTCATGATTGAGGTTAATGTGATACAATACACTCTTCCATATTGTATCAAATGAGTTATGTTTGACTGTGGATGTTCTATTTTTATACCATTCATGGTTTGTGGTTAAAGTATTGACATTTCGTATGCTAGTTTTAATACGAATGTTTATTTTATGCTTAAACCTATTCATATGAGGAATTCATTGGACTTAATAAGTGACGGGTGGAGCCCGCTATAGCTCCTCGATGCATCGGTAGGTCTCATGAGACAAACTAGTGTCTTGGCACAAGGCCTTGACAAAATCTAATTTGTAGTCTTGGCACGAGGCCTTGGCTAAGTGGTTATGATAGTCTGGCATTATGCATTCCAACATTATGAAAGTGGATATTGATATTGCATGTGATCATTCGACTAGTAGAATATCCATGTGAGTATGTAAATGGCATTATTTCATTTTACCTTTGCCATTTTATGCTGAAGTTCAAGTTTAAAAGGCTTTTGTTTTAGTTATAAATTGCCTTAAGTGTTTATGCTTATTTATGAAATCTTATGCTATAATGTTATCCTTACTGAGCATCTGAGCTCACCCCTTTCAATGTTTTATTTTTCCCAGGATTATGAAGAAGTAATTTATGAATGACCTGCAGGGATAGTATGAGGGGATATGAAGACAAGATGTTTTTTTTATGATGTAATGTAAAAATTTATGGATGTATCTAGTTATTCCAAGGCTACTAAACTAATCGGTCTTTCGAGACTTGATCTTTATCGTGATCATTCCAATGTTATGTAATAATGCACCGACTCTAGGTAACTAGGGTCGGGGTGTTACAAAAACATATCATAATGTTCGTGTTCCTCTTAATTAAGAATGAATACAGTAGTTGTTCATATAGAAGGTATCGTATAGTAAGGCCATGATGGATTATATGAAGGTAACTGTGAAATTAATTTTTGTTTGGGATGAATCAAATAACAATTTTCTTATTTTAATGAAATTGTATATCTTAATATTCAATTGGTTTACCATCTAAACAATGTTGAGTACATCTCAAATATTAATCAAGTCGAATTATTAATGGTAATACACCATCTGATATTATAGGCATTCAAACCATGTATTTTAATGCATTTTTATTGAAAATAATTAGATAATGTGAATTTTACCTCTCATTACGGAATGTATATAGGTTTTTGACTAACATTTTCCTTACAAGATAGTAATAATTATCATGAACTATTTGTTCACTCAATTTTTAACAAGGATAATTTTGAATCATTTTCATTGTTCTAGATATGCATAAAAAATATATTGTACAAAGATGACGAGTTTTTCTATTATCATATTATCATAAAATTATTACATAGGCTTTCACAAATTTTAAAATTTCATAGTGAGATAATAATCCTTATCCTATTTATTAGATCATACATATTTCATTTAATATCCAAATCTATTTTGAGAATTATTCAATAAAAAATTTTATTATCATATTGGGTCTGTTTCAATGTAATTATTTATTACAAATTATTTTTTACAATGCTTTTATTATACAAGACTAAATAAATAAAATTCAATGAGTGGATAAAAGGAATTTGGTGGTTCAACCAAGAGGTGTATGATTATATCTTGTTTATTTAAAAAGATAAATAGTAATTTACAATATATGGTGGTATGAGATGTGAAAAAATAACTAAAAATAATATGGAGTGAATAAATTGGTCCATAAATGTTGTTTCAAAACTACTAATCATAAGTTTATTATTTGAAAAATTTTTTAAGTTTAATATACCTAGTTAAATTATCCTAACTAGATCATTAGAGGATAAAACATGGGATCCACTTTGGTGAAAAATTATTTGAATTCATTGAAAATATTTTTCCTCAAGAGTAATCTTTTAATGGAAGAATATTTTATAGGATATGGATCCAATTTGAGGTAATAAAGTTGAAGATACCATGATTGATGATTGTATTTTTTTCAACAAGTATGGTTGTAATTGTGATAATAATGATGTCAATATATGGGAATGAAAATGATGGATAAAGAACCCGTGTTTGTTGAGTATATGATAACACATGTATTTGGTACCAAATATGTCTAAATTTTGTTAATTTTATAGATTAACTTCATAGATAATAAGTAAATGTAATATTTAATGTTATAGATAATTTTTAGTAATTTGTTTCATGTTTTAAAGTTATTATCTAAACTAAAAAATTATAAACCGGTAATTTTAAGAGAACAATCCATAAAAAGAAATAAATTGTCCAACAAAAGGATATTAAAGGATTTCAAATTTGTTGAATAATTGAAAATTAATTTTTATGATGTTTGTAAATAATTTAATGTGATTCAAATGGCTAGTAATTATTTATATTGTTATTCTATCATATGACACAATCTATAGATTTGGTTTATAATTATATATAGTAAAAAACTTGTATTTTTGAAATGGGATTATGAGTGAATCTATGCCATAGTTATGGTTATAATTCATGTAAAATGGGATGTACATTTTCACTATGTCATGTTGACAATATTTTCATGTATAATGTATTAATTAAACTCATCTTAGTAGGTGTGTTTGTAAAATAAAGATTAATATACAATCATTCTATATGATTTATAATTTAATGTAACATATAAGATAAAAAAACTAGTTTTTATAGTGGGAAAAAATTGGGGAACGAGGATCCTTTAGTTTTTTTTGAATTTTATATAAGAGGTACACAGATAAGTAACAATGACTTATAACGCTCTATGGATTTTAGTTAATGAACATTTTGAAATATCCATCAAACAATCATTTGATTGATAATTATATAGAATGAATCGTTTTATTATCAATTAAAGAATCAACAATGGAACAATATTAGTGGGGTTCATTATGATAATGGTAAAATCAATTAACAGAATGGTTATTTTCTTACCATTAAATAGTGAGTTATTTTTTATAGGTTATATGTCGTATATAACTATTTCATGTTGTAATAGTTATACATAATCATATTCTGATATTTAATACTTGCAAAAATAATATTTTAGGGAATTTTATTATAGTGGTAAAATAGAGAATATTAAACTAAAATAAAACGATTCTTGTGATCTAATGTAAGAAATTAGTTTCTATCAATTTATTTTTATAAGAGAATCATTAGTAAGTTATTTTTCATAAACATGAATTGTATATAAAAAAACGTTTTCTGCTTATTTATTATTTTCAATGGATACAGAGTAGAAATAATATAGATATAGTTTATAAGAAGATATAAATCACAAATATTTGGAAGGGATGAGATAAATTTATTCACACACAACTGTTAATATATATACAAATATATATGCTATCTGGAAGGAAAAGAGGTGTGTGCTACTCAATTATTGTCTTTTTCACTTTATGTAATTAGAACAATAATAAGTTTTTATTCCAAACATAAATTATTATTACATATTAATAAGGTAGAATAAGAATAATATGGATATTACAATACTAGTGTCTTCATATTTGAATAAATGAATTGGTTTTGGGGGGAAAGGGATCTTTCAATATTAGTCATACTATAAAGAAACAAAGGTCTATAAATGAATTGATAATGATGATTTAGTTTGACATGGGGCCGATTCTATACATTATTATTATCACTGGATGTCCATTGCATTGAATATTGAAAAACCACAATCATTAGATATCATAGTCTGGCAAAGTGTAGAATAAAGCCAACTGATATATGTGTTCATTGATCATTCCTTGGTCACTCAAGACTAGTTTATTGGTTTATCAGGGAATTTTAATGAACTAGTGGAACAACTATAAATTATTATTTCACTCATTATAGTGGGGGAAAAGGAAAAAATAAAGCATTTTTTATAAGACTCATCGAATAACAGATCCCCTATCATTGATGAGATTTTTTGTAATATTGTGTAGGAATCCTTTTAGGATTTGAGGATAAACACTACTCTCATTCTATTAAAATATATCTCCCATAATCTAGTGATTACTCTAGGTCTCTAAACTCAAAATATAATTGTAATGTTTTTGGAATTCAAGGATTAACCTTGTACCACCTTCAAATTTTAGTTTAAAAAATTATAATCTTTCTAGCTTTATTAATAAGCAACACCGCGGTTGATCTGAATTTTGATATACTGTATAAATATTATTAATTTAATTTGACCATTACAACATAGTAATTGAATTGGAAGGAATGAATATGAGAAATAATATTATTAAATATATGTATAATTTCCCACTCAATACAGATGAATTGATTAAATATTAAGAAAAAAATTAATTTTTAGTAAATTCATTTTGTGCATTAAAATATTTTTTTCCAATAATTTAATTTATTTATGTATAGGAATTAATATTATAATCAAATGAAAAAAAGTTTAGGAATAAATATCATATAAATTATATCATTTTTGAATTCATCATATCAAAATTATTTTATTGTCAAATTTTTGTAATTTCTAGAAACTATTAATTTTATAATGAATAGTGAAAATATAATGATTTTATAGAATAAGTCCTTTTACATTGAAAAATATTTAAGAAGTCATGATTTTTTTATAAAGTGAAATTATAATTTCATTTTTTAATTTATTAATTAAAACAATACAATTAATATCATTATAAGGGACATTAGGCATAATTTTGGTATAATTTTTCTTATATTTAACAATTCATTAATTTAGAAAAGTATTTTCGTCACATTTTTGAGTTTATTGTTAATTTAATTTATTCCACATAGATTTAATTAATTTTAAAAAATTGGATCCATGTTTTCAATCATAATGTTTTAATTTTTGTAAATAAGTCATTTCATTTTTGTTCATTATTAATAGTAATAATGTTATGAATTTGTCACCTTAATATGGGTAAAATATCTAAAACTTTTATAAAAAGTTGATAATCGTTTAAAATAACCCTATCACTTAAAATTAATATATTTATTTATTATGGATTGAAAATACTCAATCAAAATTAAATTCTATATTGATTTATTGTAATTCTTATTCTATGATGAATTATATATATTACTTTACCTAATGAAAAATTAAAAAAAATCAGATTCTTTTCTTTTAAAAACTATAACATTTTTTCATGTGGATAAATCGAAGTTATTATATTTGATAATTGTTTATTTTTCAAAATAATAATTTTTTTACTAATTTAATTTATTTATAATATTTATTGATGGTATAGTTACATTATATTCTTACGCAACACCAACACGGTGCTTGTAAAAATAAAAATAAAATTATCAAATATATGTAAAATAATCAATTACATATGATTGTCAAGAATTTGTTAGTTAAATGAATTTAATGAGGTATAAAAGTTAATATGTTTTGGTTAAAGGGTCAATTTTTTATATAAATTTATGTCAAATTATCTTCAACGTAAAATTAAATAAATTGTCAAAAAACTAACATTAATGATATTTTATGTTATATAATATTTTATTAGATGATATTAAAATCCTAAAAAAATTCTAGAATTTGATGATATAGTGTCAATAATTTAATTAATTGGTTAAATGTGTTCTAATTGTTATCTTAGATGAAAATTTAAAACCCTTTAGTGTTGAAATGGTATTTACCATGGTAGAGGTTAAAATTGGTTAACGAATATTTGAACCAAAATTAAGAATAAAAATATGAAATAAATGCATTAAAATTTTCTTCTTTAAAGTTATTTCAAAAATTTCTTATATTATATTTTAACTTATTACCACATGGTCCACCTTCCCCATGAATCTGAATTTACTATATTTAAATATATATATTAAATCTATATGTATCCTTTCCTTAAATGAAAAACACCACCCCTCCTCTCACATCATTATAGCTTCTTGATAATACTAGATTGACCAAACACAATATAGTTATATTATATACATAATTATATGTTAAATAATTATGTTTACTTCTTAGATGATAACTACAAGGGTGCTAATAAGGGAAGTAAAGGATGAATTCCAAAGAATAGGTAATCATCTTTACCATCCTCCTACAATTTTATTTTGGAATATAAAATCACTAAATATATGTTATTAATCATAAAATAAGAACTTCATTGTCCTTAATATAGTAAAATTTTATTATTATCATGTATCGCTTATTATCTAAGCTACATTCCTTTAAATGATAAATTATATTATCTCTTCTGTATATGTGCGGTATACTGGCTCCATGTAGATATGTGATTCATTTTCCACCAGCACAACTCATGGTATATTGTTATAATAGATTAAATATTTATATAAATTATATTTATTATATAATTAATTTCTATAATTATTATTTTTTATCTACCTCATTATACCTCTATCTTTTTTAAAACAATTATGTTAGTTATGCATATGTGTTGACATCCACCTCTATGAAGTGATGTGATTCTACCTTAATTAACTCTTTACATGGATATTAATAGAGATATATTTAATCAATATATATTATATATATTATATATATAATAATTTTTATTGTTAATTCATTTTTTACCATTCTTTTTCTTTAACCATTGGAAAGTGGAAACATTGCACATGCTTTTGTAAATATTATCATCTCTATGAAGTGGTGTAATTCATTTTTCTGACCAATTTATATGAATAAATATTAATGTGTATATGATGAATAAATATGTTACCCTTTTCATGATTAATATTCTAGATATTATGAATGCACGACCAATATTTATTTATTAGAACAATAAAATAGAATCATGCAATGAAAACAGACTAGTTTTCACCCGTATGTTTATTTTAATGAAGAAATTTTTAATAAAATCATTAATTATAATTATAAAGGAATGATAAATTGTATTATATTTACTAATATTGTTCATAAATATATTTATAATTAATCAATAGTTATAATATTAGACATTTTAATGTCAATGAAGCAAGTAAAAACATGAGGTAAGGGGTCCTCATCCAACATTTTTTTTGTGTGATACATTCTCAATATTAAGTATTTATTTACATAATGTGGTTTATATACATATCATATCATTATATTATGATAAATTTTATGAAAACTATAGGGATTTAAAAATAATTATATGGATATTTATTTTAGATGGTTTTTATTACGATATTTTTCAAGTTGTAAGCGTTCATTATTTCAATTAATATACGTTGAAACTTTTATGATTTCAAGAACTAGTATGTTTTTAAACATAAAATATCATTATTGTCAATGATTTTTTATGCTTAAATTTTCATTGCTGAAAATATATGATTTATATCTAATAAATATTATAACATCTCTTCACATATATTTATTTATATAGATTGCATGTTTTAATTTAATTCTCCTCTATATATGTACTCAAGATACTAAAATAATTTTTTAATAATAGATAAAAATATTTTCCTCTTTGGTTGGGAATATTATTCTGAATTGTCCCCATTTTCATTATAATAACTTTGAGAATGTTTTTCATTTATAAAATGATCGTTCCACTTAATTATTTAACATTGTTTCACTAGATAATTATTTTTTAAAATAAAAATTGTTTATAATTTCCAAACCATGTAATTTTGACTTGTTACAGATAATGTGAAAAGAATATTTGTTTTAACATATATGAAATTAATTGAAATAGAACTTTTATAAACTTCTCAATGATTTCATTCATCCATCTCATGATTCCAATGTTATTTTCAAAAAAAAATATTTCCCTATGTGTTTAGAATTTTTTTAATTTTAAATAAGATATTTCAATATGATAATGGTAGTTTCTTAAGGGAATATTCTAATGTTATTTTAAAGAAATATTTAATATAGAAAAATACTTTGATATTAATTATTATTTAATGGGGATATAAAAAAAATTATACTTTCCTTTTTATTACTATAGATGAATTATCATTATGATGATGAAGTGTTTATAAATCCTGTTTATTTTTAATGGGTTGTGCTATCATGATATGGTGAATGATTAATTATATTATTGAATACATATGAATGTATTACTTATTATTTGACTAGTGACCCTAGAATTATATATACCATCAATTAATTGGATAAATATTAATTTTTTATAAGTGAACACGATACATTTGAGGTTATATAGAGCCCCAAAGAGTGTTCACAGGAGGTGATCACATTATGGAAAGAGGGTACAAGGGAGGTCACCCAAAAAATATATGGTACAAATATGGTTATACCAAACAGGATGCAATTACATGGGTTGTAATCTAAAAAATAATATGTTATGAACATGTTGTTGGATATCCTTGAAATAATATTTCAATTATTATTATTATGAAAAAATTTATGACAGTCTTTTATGAAATGTTCTTATGTCAAATTTATGATCTCAAGGCTCATATTCATTTATTCCATTAAAATATACCTATAATGATCTTCTAGGATTTAATCCAAATATCAAGATTATGTTCTATTAAATATTGGTTTTTGTTTTAAAAAGACAATAATTTATTCTAATACACTTATACACTTGCTCTACTTAAATGGTCATTGATATATATTTTATTTACACATAATATGAATCTATTCTCACAAATTAATATGTTTTCATTTCCCCATGATCTGAAGAGTTTTTTTGAAAATGTAGTTCCTAATAAGGGTAATATATGTGAAAATGTTAATGACAGAAGTTATTTATTTTTATTTACTAGTTGTTTATATATCTATGTTTCTTAAGACACTAAAATGATAAGGTTATAGAATGGGTAAAAAGGTTTTTAAATTAATATTCTTCTAAAGTGATTTAATATGATTATATGAAAAGATTGGGTTTCACTTGTTTGTATCTGAGGAAGGATTAGTTATTTTTGGAAATAAGGCTGATAAATCATTATTGAGAACCCTAAGGATAATCAGATGTATAATAGAACGTCCCAAATTTATTTCAATAAATGGAGTTTGGATTTCCTTGAAAATAAATCATTTTCTGATTACATGAAATTTGATGCATCTGTGTTGAAAATTCACCTAGGGTATCAATAATTCATTGTACAGATTGGGTATTAACATGGTCATCACTATTTCTCAATGAGTTAGAATAAAACTACACACCATCCATCTCATTCTCAAGGTATATATATGGGTTAATTCATATTTTATATATAAACCATTATAATAAATGAGATATTATAATCTATCGAAACCTATGATACTCTATAGTGTTGTTAGACAATCCTAATGTGCCTTATGTTGATAATTCTTTGGTTTAGCATAATCTAACATGCATAAATACACATTTTGATGTTTTATAGGATGTAATTTTAAGTTTATTAAGGATATATTGGGATGAATTTATAGGAATATAACCCTTTGGTTTATTATATGTTTTATTGATAAGGTTATTTGAGGAATAAATTTTTTTAATTTTGGGGACAAAAATTTTAATTTATTGATAATATTTACGGTTAATATGATAACTGATGTTGATTTTACTATGGTTGATTAGGATACTTGTGCGATTATATTTTTTGAATATATCATATAGATAACCATGGGATTAAATTGGGATTTAGTGAATGTCTTATTAATGTTATTTATACAATACTTGGAATATTATATGATTGAGTAAAAAATAATTTTTGGGATTAATATTGAATTAATTGATGGAAGCATATTTGATTTTATTGTGGATATATAACGATTTAGGATATTTAATTAAATTATTATAATATTTGGGGGAGTATATGACTAGGGTATATTCATTATGGGAGTATGAAATTATGGGTGATTTTTTTTATTTGTTGAAAATTGTAATTTCTGTATTAGAAAAAATATATGGTCATGAATTTTAGACATTTGGGTTTTAACTTTGGAATGTTATTTTGTGGAGTAGTTTTAAGTATAACTATTTATGGAATGGTTTAATTTGAAAATTTTGTATTATGTTTGAGGTTTTATAGATCAATTTTTTATTTCATCATATAAAAATTTATCCACATTGGAAAAAATTTTCTAACCATTTTGGATTCAGTAAATATCTATGTATTGAAGGAATTCTATTTTTATATTTTATAGATCATATGTCAAATTAAAATTTAATTTTAGTGATTCATGAATGAAATATTAATCTTGAATTTTATTTTCATGTTGTAGGATATGTTTGGAATTTGACGGAAGCACAAATAATTAATAAAATATTATTTATGAAATTTAATTAATTCATGTATGTAACTTTTATCATGGTATATGTCATGAAAAATGATGTATGCCTAAAATTTTAGAAAAACATCTTGAAATAAGAATTTTATTATTTTACTTTTATTTCAATTGAATTTTTAGTCTTTTCACACATTAATGATTTATGATATTGTTGTTATTATCATTCTCATGCCCATGTTTTCTATCAACCACCATAATTCCTTAGAGATTATTTTTTCTCCTCTATGTAAATATATTAATGTCCCACCAATGATAACCTTCTCTAAGAACATGATTAACTATTAATTCATGTGACTTTTTTTTTGTATGAATGGTTTTTTATCTCATTGTACAATACAAATAATAAGAGAATATTTTTTAAAAATATTTAATAAGTGATGACGAAGATAAAATTGTATAGAAAAAATTTATTAATGGGGTAAAAATGTACCAGCGTAAAATTTTAGATTATAATAATAATAAATTTGATATATTTCTTAACCAAAAAAATCAATATTAATGTGACTTGTGATATACTATAGAATTATTAATATTTATATGTGATGTTTATAAACTATCCATTTAATTATAGGGTATGAATATTATTAAATTAAATATGAAATATTTTTATATATGTCTTAATAAATAAATCTTTATTTATTAACTCTTATGAAATAAGTGCTTAATTTTTTGTAGTGTCATTTTATGCATAAAATATTTTTTTAAATGATGTTTACTTCTTTTGTGATAAAGTTCTATAATAAATGGTTGAATCATTTAAATATTATATTTTAGAAATTTTATATCATTTTATTGGATGGAAGATAAAACTAGCATATGTGGAGTAGTTTTTAAAATTCCTAAAATATTTTTTATTAAATAGTAAAAAATTTAGATTTTATATAAGATGGTTATATCCATATAATTATATTCAATGACCCATTTTTCAAGTGATTAAAAAATTTCATTGGTTTTTTATTATTATAAATAATCCAATTATTTTCTTTGTAATCGACATTATTCTTATCTTTTTTATAAAATATTTTGTATTTAAAAATACATTTTTAATGATAACAAATTTTCATTATATTTTTTCAAGATTATTCTAATATAAATTTTGTCACATATATGGATTTAAATTGATAAAATCTATTTTTTATTTGTAACAACCATTTTTAAATTTATTAAATATTTCAATATAAATTTGTTTCTATAATAATAGTAATGATGGAAAATATTTTTCACCTTGGTAAGGGTAAAATGGGTAAATATGGTTTCAACTAAGAGATAAGTCTTTAAAATAACACCAACACTTGTCTTTTGTATGTTAAAATAGTGGTTTTCAACTATCATAGTTTAATATTTATGTTATTGAACTTTTTGCATATTTTTCTTTCATAATGTCTTATATAATATTTTCTGTAACCAAAAACACAATATGTCACTCTCTATTCTTGTTTAAATTATTATAATTTGTAATTATGAGGAATAGAATTTATGGTCAATTATAAAATGGTTAATCTTAATAATAATAAATTATTTTTATGACTGTGATTTTTTTTAAAAAAATTAGCAATTTTATAATTATGTTAAATGTTTATGAAACCCCAACACAATTCATTTGTAAGTAGAAGAAAAATTTACGAAATTATTTTAAAAAGAATAATGAGAATATGATTTTTCTGAACTGTGGTGTTACATGACATTGATTTATCTTCATATTTTATTGTTGTTGACACTCATTTTTATGTGTGGCACACATTTCCTTAAATGAAACAATGTTGTGATAGATTAGGTGATCATAATGCAAGAACATGTGATAATAATTCTTAGGGTGTGAACATTGTTTTTTCAATTGAACAAGTCTTATTATTATTATTATTATTATTATTATTATTATTCTTATGTGTAATAAATAATTATTATTATAATAAATAAAATAAACTAAAAAATGGAAAATTTATTTTCTTAAAAAAGGAACATATCACATGAAGGATAGGCAATGCCACATGAGGAGTTCATCAATCTTACAGTGTTGGGATTCTGGTTTTCCTCCTGCGAATGGATTGGATTTCATATGTCATCTTTATTTAATGAGCTTGCTCGTGTTATAACTCATGCCTAGAAAACAATATGAGGCACTATCATATACTGAATTTTCACAATATATGATTTAAAATGAAGATATGAAGACCCTGCATATGATCATGCGAAGAACAATAGAATAATTCTTTCATACCAATGCATGACATGGCCTGTATCATGGGTATCTAGTTGAAGTAAAAATAGTCAATATATTATGGAATGACATGGGAGGTGCTGGGATCCTATAGTCTAGATTATTATTTAACCCAAATACCCCATTAGGGTATGAGATGTTGGGAAGATACTTTGTGGATGGGATAAAAGTGTGAAATAAAGTCTAGTACCATGATCTTGGATTTCCTACTCGCATTTACAATATAGTGCATGAAGCAGAGGGGATTTGTGAAGAAGGACATGTGAGACCAATTATTTCATTCACATAAAGGGGCTTATGCGAAAAGAAATTACATCATTATTAAAGATTAACAATCCACCAAATGGTTTTTTCACAACATAATTAATCATTAGTAGCACCACATATTTCATCGTGAAAAGGGTTTCAAAATTATGTGGACTTTATACTACTGAAAATCAAAGGATAATATATCACCTACATCATTAGATGAAGTTAGTTGATATTGGATATCATGATCTTTCCTCTACCATGAAAAATATTAAATAACCACATACTCGGTTTTATGAGGAATTGTGGATTGAAACACGCCATTTTTATATTATCAAATACTAAATAATTTATTTGATGCTCTATAAATAATGAGCATGAAATAAAATTCAAGACTTATTGCACCATATCGATTCAACGCAGGTGCATACTACACACATGAAATATTCCCATGTGCATGTGAAGCTCCATACTGTTCTTAATATATCCATGAGAAGAAAATAAATATTCAATGTTCTTGTGTGAGACACTATCCCTTGATCCCCTTTATGGGATTTCCTGAGTATTTGGACGTGCAATGTCCTTATAAAAACCTTCACCCTCACAACACATTCTACTGGATTGGGTTATGTAAAAACCCTATGAAATATGGAAACACATTCCATGCACTATTTGGAAAGCCTACCTTACATGAAAACATTTTTCCACATGCTATGGAAACATAAATCCATGGACACATTACATATTAAAGACGATCAAGTGATTATCATTGATAATGTTTGTAGGTCATCGCAAGATCCTTTGATGAACATGTTGTTTATCACTGTCAAGAAGAGAAACTATCCCTAATGAATTATTCATTTCATCGCAATATCCAACACGGATCATGTGACAAACAATAGGAAAACATGACGATTTGGAAAGATAAGTCATGCACACCATCACATGTTCTCATATTGGTCACATGATGAACTCTCGGTAAATCAGTGGATGATGTCCACAAAACACCTTGGAGAATAAAATGGGAGAATATCCAATCTAGGAGACCACTTTTGGTCACAAATAAAATGGTCTATATCATCATTGGGAAGAAAAAATTTCCTTGGTGATATCCAAGAAAAATTTCATGTCCCCCGAACCATTGTAAAATAAAATAATGGAGATAAAGGGGATAATGCGAGAGGTTCTTGTGGCTATCGAAGGATATGTGGTGCCCCTTCGATGATCTGCAAGGAATATGAGTCCCTAAATACATGGATGACCCATCCGGTGAAGTCCCATTAGCTTCTCAGCCGCAATACATGGAAATCCTTGGGTTTGTCGAAGAGAATATGTGCTCCACTTTTAACTCTCTAAGGGAAAATGGGTAGATTTGTCCACCCCATGTTTAAGCCTCCTCACATGACCCATATTTTTCAAATGAGGCATCATAAAAAATACGAGTAATTATATTTGACATTACTCATGAAAACTTTCTTAATACCTTATCATTGTAAAATAAAAAAATATGAAAATGAGGATGGAGGTGTGAGATCTCACGATTAATGAAAGACATAGAACACAAAAAAAGTCTTAATCACGGTCTTGTGAGACCCCTGGACCAACCAAACGTACATTATGAAATATCCATAAAAATAATTTACCTATCAGAAAATGCCTTAGGAATGTCCATAGGAAAATATTAAAAGTACATTTAAATTATTTCATGATCAAACGAGTCTTCATTAATTGGAAGTAATCCAACAATACAGGTGTCAATGAGAGGGACGTGCAGACCCAAAAAATATGGTGATGTACTTGGAACCATCTATGATTGAGACTCATGAAGTTTCATGGTGCCTGTGCCCTTCGTCCACTACATGATGGACCCAAGATAGATAGGCCATCCAACTATCTGAACAATTGTAGTGAAGATTCCAATAAATTCCCCACCAAAACAAGAAAAAGGGGTTGGACTCAGTTTTACATTTTGGACTCTGGACAATTTACCTCTGGATAATTCGACTCTCGAACTCTACAGACATCTCAGAGTAGTAGATATCATAACCGAAATGACTTACATTAGATAATTTACAAGAGAATAGATGGATACATCACACGTCATATATAACATACTTTCTATAATCATTCATAGATCTTATGAATGGATACTAGAAAGGTATGAAATGAACATAACTCATGTTTACCAGATCACACGAGACTCAAAATAAAATGATATTGAAATAGCTAAAGGAATTCAATATATAATGGATAGAGACATGATCAATAATGGTATACTGAAATGAAATAACTGCTCAATGGAGCTCATGGTCTTTGCGTATGTCATACAAGTCCCATGACAGAACCAGGAAATGTCACCTAGATCAAAAAACATTCATTCAACATATTATTTCAGACTCATGAAATCCTATGTAAATGTCAAAGAAAGTCAAAAGGTCCCTCTAGGCACACCACATGGGTCTCGCAAGACATTCTGGGTCAACCACATGAGCCCTGTGACATCCTTCATATACGTCACCTGAATCATATAATGATGTTCATTCATATTACACACGTCTCATTTTTGTATTGGGGCATGGCAACCATGCTACTATGACACTCTCTAGGAAAGATATTTGAGACCTATGATAACCTCCAAATATGTTAGAATGGTCTCGTGATGAACCTTATGGATGTAAAAAAAGAAACCAAACATCCTTTAAACCATGGTACACTGACTCTTGGGACACCCCCAGATGTTTCAAGAGAGGTCAAGTGATGGCTTCTAGGACAAGTCAACTGGGTCATATGATGTCCCTCATACATGTAAACTGGGTCATGCAACACCGTCTAAGAAATTTTTCTAGGTCACATTGGTATCCCACGATTTCATAGCTCTATCCATCCACCTTATAGAAGCCCCAATGACAAGGGAAACCTTATTGTGTAATCCCTAATGTAAAAGGAACTATGATTACATTGATTATTTCAATATTTAGAATACGTAGGCCACATTTACTTGATGGTCAAGATCCATATTGATCATCCAGGGTGATCATAGTATCCAAGCCCTTATCTAGATCAATGAAATTGATCAGTTTTCAACACTTGATTCTTACCAAGATGATGGATCACATGGGCTTATGGAGTTTCACCAATCATGTCTTCCTCACTTTACACCATTGGGTTACCCGAGAAACCTATGTGTGTAATCCCCAACTGTAGACATCATATGGTATTTCCACAATCAATAGGGAATCCATCTTGTTATTATCCCCTATAATTCCTTAAACCTCAAGGAAGTTCATAACAAATCAGAGTGTGATCATCCACCATAGCCTAACAGCAGGATACTGGACAAATAAACTATGAGAACTCTCATTTAGCACATAACAAGAATCTATAGGATGAATTTATAGGTGCTAAGCTATTATTAATATGCAATACAATGTAATCATAATATCAATGGCCTATGAACCTTGGAGACTCAATCTTTCCCATGAGATTATTACTCAACCTAATTTATTAGTGGATTGAGAAAAAAACCAAACTATGATGACTCTGATTACTATAATAACCATGTAATGTATACACCTTCTCATGGCCCGATCACTCTACTGAAAACCCCATGGATTGTCCCATAATACACATCTAATTTGTTTATGTCATGATAATGGTCACCTACTTGTGATTGTTTCTCACAATGATCATAGCTCATGTGGGAATATAGAGATTAAATCAAGACCCCATTGTACATCATGAATCTCCACCCACTAGGGAAATATGATTATGTAAGATCTAATGCATGTTATGCAATGGACACCCCTAATATGAGGAAATACACATTTCGGAAAGTCCCAAGGGTGTTATTGAACTATGATTACTCTACGTTCTTCCATAAACAGGATACGAAGGAAGTCTCCTTGAGACCCAAGATTAATCATTTTAGGTCTCATTACCCACACATATGTCATCTCCTCATGACACTAAATTTATTTATATAAAAAAACCACAGGTGTTTTTACTCCTATAACAACCAGGGTTAACCTGAATCCTCATAATGGCTCAATAACCTCAAAATTTTAACCACCTCCTCATGTGGAAGCACATTTTGAAGAATTTTTATACATATTCCACATATAAATCAGTTATTCACCATTAAATTAATGGATTATGAACCTCAGATACATATTGATTGATTCACTAATGTAATCGAACTCCCCTCAGTTCATCAATATGACTCCCTTTCATTATTTAATGTGATAATTAACTAATGAATAGTTTTTTCAGGGTAACATGTCTAGTATAGAGATTATAAAGAGATAAAAAAATATATCCTATATATATAATAGAATCTCAAAGTCTGTAAAATTCCCCCCAAATGGGTTTAAAGAGTCTAACCTCTAATCCAATTGACCAACATGAGTCCCTAAGACACTCTGAGCATTAAAAACTAGATGACCACTGGCCTTTGGAAAGCAGGTTTGTACCCAACGAAAAATGGGGGAACCATTAATAGATTCTTGAAAAAGTGACAATGGTATCCCCACAAGATATATCCATTTGACACCTAAAAATCCAACAAACAAATGGTGAACATGATGTTAATCACCCCAATGAAAAATGATCGGGGATTATCAGTCTTGACCTTTTATTTCCCTGTATATGCAAAAAAAATGGTGAACCTGACATGAATCTCACCAATAATTTTTTTTGGTCATTATATTTTGGGTCATCTCATTTACCCATATATGAAAACAAAATGGTAAAATGGATGTGAATCTATCCAATGAAGAAATGATCAGTTATTATCAATTAAGACATTTTGTTTTCCTATATTTGCTAACAATGTGGTAAAACAAATTTGAATCTCTATAAACAATGAATGATCATGTTATAATGCATCAAGACACTTTTTTTTCAAACCCAATACAAACAAAGTAGTAAAATAAGAATTCTATTATAAATGATTCTCTCTAACCAGGGTTCTCATAAAATAAGTCCGTCCTCATTTTGATATGTCCAAATGAGCAGAATGGTCTAATTAGGGAATATGAGGCCAATTGTGTTAATCATGCATATCTGGTTAAGCATATTTTTCCAATGATACTTCACTTTATGGTAACCTTGTTCTTTTTTGTCTACATTACTATATACATTGAAAAAAAAAATCATATTTGATAAAATGTATTCATCATCCAGCATTTGATCTAGAAAATAATCCATGACTGCGACTTATTTGGGTGGAAAAATGATTTCACTTGCTCGACAAATCCAATGACAGGTAGAAAACACGATGTTTTTGTAGTACCACTAACATGATACAATACCAAACATGGAATCTACTTATGAGGTTCTCCGAACATGATGACCAATGGGTCTGCATCACCCAAGAAGGGCTTCTGCAAAACCAATATATCTTGTCACCAGGAAAAATATCTTCGTGAGATTATCCCAAGGGTGAGACAACCTCTATATTTTATATATAACTAAGGTGGACTACAATTTCAAATATGTCTCTCTTTTGGTATATGTTCCACCAAGGAGGGAACCTAAAAACCGCTATCACCAACTCCTATCTCCAGTCACCCATTAGTTTCCACAGAGGTTACCATCCAATGAACAACCACATCTGATTCCCATGCATGGGATATAAGGAATACTCGTTGGAGGAGGAAGGAATTAGATATACAGGAGAGGTATCATACCTTTACAATTATCTAAAATTACTTCCAGAATATTCGGGAAGGATCCAACAAGAAGGATCATATCCCTTATCATTTAGAACATGTATGTGGGAATGTCCCCATCGTAGGTATGGAGAGGCTTGTACTCGTACCCCCATGCACGAATACCATCATAATATTCGTTGGTACATTGAGGATTGATGTGGGAATATATACCTTCTTCAATTGAATAAATCTACTAGTTTATCATGGGGATAGAAAATATGTAGGCACATATCCACACACACACATTACTAAAATTCCAATATATTTTAGAAAAAGTAGAAGAACTACACCAATATATCATAGACTTATTTTAGATGAAGGGATAATTCCATAATCCCACACCTACATCCAAGATAAATCCATAATCTAATCATTATGATGAATTTTTTATACGATAGAAATCACACATTCTTTCTCCCACCTAGGCGGATTATCAGAATATTCTGATGAAGGGGAGAGGCATCATAACAGAATCACATTCCCATTCCAAATGGGGATCAACAAGTGGGAGAAGTACATTCCTCAGGACATGGGGACATGAATTTCAATGTAGTCCATAGGAATATTCTAAAGTCCTAGGATCATGCTCATATCCCCGTTCTATTTGGGGATCACAAATAGTGATGGTAAATTCATGAAGACATGCTCATATTCTAGTTGATGAATTCTGGAGACATACTCAAATGGATCAAAATCTATAACATATCTATATTTTGGCTGGAGATAACCAATTGAGAATGAAATAATCCTCAGGATAGAATCACATTCATGTCAGTGAATCTACCTGGCATATGTTGGGAGATCATATAATCTACTTAAAATTTCATGCATTCACCAATGAACGAGTGTGCTAGCATAATTTCAAGGAAACACAGGTGGAGGTTCATATTCCTTCTCCGATTCTATTGGTCCATAAGAATATTATGACAAGGAATTTATATTTAGACTAGGATTTTATTCCAGATCCAACCGGGGCCCATAATGTGAGAGAGACCAACACCTCTAGGAAGGCTAAAATTTTTATCAAGAAAAACTAGCGACATACTCTAATGGATCCAAATCGTGTTCATATTCCCATAATGACTGAGGATCATCAAGTTAAAATTGAATATGACTCAATATAGGCTCACATTCATGTCAAAAATGAGATAGATCATTATCATATTCTGATAGATTCTCAGTAGTATTCTCATTATCCTGCTACATTATGCGGTTATATACATGTTCCTGCAACCATCATACAATTGGCTCATACCCCTGAACAATCCCAAAATGTAGGTGGGCATATTTCTACCATAATGCCGAACATGGTCCCTATTCCTAATCTGCCCAATGCCAATATCCTTGAGTTCATTAAAGGCACATTATCAACACCACATGGGTTCTTCTACTTGTCTATCAATGTGAAAGAAGAAAACGTTCATTACTTTGATAGTACTCCCCGTGGTACAGTGGAGATGGATTATAGAGACTCTACTCTAGAAATCCACTAAGATAAACCTCCCCACAATGATATATCTCATTGAAAAATAAATCCTCCCATTCCCAAGACACCTCATTATAGAGATGTGTTCAAAACTCCAAAACCATCATATATACAGGTCCTAAAATAATCAGTTTCAACTGTAAATAGTTCTCCATCAACCCTAGTAGCACCCCACTACCATTGGAAAACGACCATAAAATCCATATTTTATGGTTCGACTGAATGCATGCGTATAATTTTGATGAAGAGGAGGCTGACATTGACATTTGGTGAGAGTTATCAAGAAAAAACCACCCCATCATGTTATGGCCCTTCCCTAATCCTAAATATGAGATCCCATATGATCTAGAAATGGAGTACATGGCTTATCTATGCTAGATTATATAGGATACTCATCAGTGATTGAAGGTTCGACATTTCACTTATACAAGATACATGTTTCACCTTTATACAATCAATATATTCTGTTGTCGTCTGGATATAGCTTTTATCTCTATGGCCTAGGACCCAAAACTCAAAAAGAATAACCCAAATATACAACACCCTTGGTTACATTGCATCAAAACTCATTACCACCGGATCTCTGAATCCACATTATGAATGTTCTTTTAAATATGGGGATAGTATGAAGCATTACCCTTTTCCTCTCACCTAGAACAATAAATCCCATCATATTTGGAATCCTAAATATGTTATATCCTTTGATGAAATTAGGTGACTAGGTAACACTCGGACTAGTTGGCCACTACAGTAGAGTTCCCCCACATCAACAGTGCCAAGACACCATAGACAGGAGAGAGTATTGAAAAAAATAATTCAAATATGCTCCCTCAAGACAATATGTGGACATTCAAAACACAAATACCAGAGTTTCAATCATCTAAAAAACTTTTCATAAGGAATGGTTCTCAAATTGGGATTCCATCACACCCAACACCCATGCGAGGATAGATGTTCCGCATCCTGATGAATGTAGTAGCATTTTTCATCGCAGCCGTCCAAGAGAAGACACAACCCCATAGTCTAGAATAATATATACCACTTCATCCATCCATTAGATTTTGAATTCCAAAGGGAAAATAAGATATACCATCAGAATGCATAGATGGACCCCATCACACTAGACTGGGGGTATTTATAACTCAATCGTCTTCACAAAGTTCATTATCCCATCAGAGGACCCTAGATACCTCACTGGTGAACCTAGAACAACCCCAGCCATATAGGCTAGGGGAATTTATGTATTCATGTTTGTCCAGGGAATCATCAAGTCCCAAAAAGGTGCCATTGGATACTAAAAAACTAGACCAACCTATTCCAATTATGTCCCAAAAAGACCCCTTCCCCATAGGTCTAGGGGAATTTTCATCATCATCACCACCACACAGGGGAACAATATTTTCATAGTTGGAAGGAATAAATCAATGGTTAGCATGCCACCAACACCTACAATCACTAGAAAAACTCATTCTTGTTGGGGAACTTACAAAAACCACAACCAAAAACTCACTCTTAGTTAATTTTCATAGTCCTATGTTGTATGAATGTATGGAAGAGAAAATCATACCCCACTGGGGTCACATGCCAAAATGGACATATATGGAGAAGGGTTAAAATAATGAATCTAATAAAGAAATATTCGAAATAGTAGGTAGTGTCGAAGGGCATGGAAAAAACACCACTGACCAGTATGACTCTGTGAATATCGTCACTATCAACATGGATGATCTCAATCAAGAAACAAGATCAGAAGGCCGAAACAAAGAAAACAATCCTCTGGTGGAGGGTGACATGAATGTACCAAATGAGGCTACATTCCCAAGGAACGAGAGACGACTCCAAAACATGGAACTCCAGAATATGGAGTTTCCACCTTCAGGATGGAATATAATTAAGGGTATGGGTACAAACACAACATGTTCACATTCCAGAAAAAAGGGCTTCTATACAAAGTTAACAATTGTCAAAATATGGGACACAAAAAAACTCTCCAACAACATATTGAGGAGCTACTTTGAGGTAATATTCCTATTGGGTATCTTCTTCAGGAAGAGAAGAGTGTTATCCCTCCCATGGACGATCCTATAGAAACAGAAGCATCTGAGCTTCATGTTGGCTCCTAATCTAAATAGTGAGTCCACATAAATGAGTATTTTGAAAATGATTATGCCTTCCCTCCATTGTTTAAATTGTCTCCCACCCACTAGGATAACTATTCAATATTGGGTTGAATCAGAAATTGGTAGGAGATAAATTTTGGGAAACCACTTCAACCACCACCAACATCCTATGAAAGATATACAGAATAGGAAATAGTACCCTCATAGCATATTAACATCATTGAGTCCCTAGATACATGAAATGATGCCATGTAAGGGCGATGTGCCCCTATGCAGCTTCAGTTGATGCCATATCTGGATTAGGTGGATGAAACATTGTCTCCAACCAATTTTGACAATCCTACATTATCTAAATTATAATATGTGGGAGAAATTGAATAATATCTCTCACCCTTCATATCCTGATGTGGGATGATGATGGTACATCGAGATCAATAGGAGACAATAAAGCTGAGGTGTTTGGTACATAATCTGACATGACCATCCATTATTTGGTATAACTGTCTACCAGAAAGATATTTTTTTGGATGGGGTGACTTTTCTCATCAATTATATTATCAACTCAGTCATACACTGAGGAAGATTACAATCATCAACATGAAAAATATAACCAATGTGAAAACGCGAATTTGTAAGACTTGTTATCGAGGTGGAAGGGTTCAACCTACCCACTCAACATCCCTCTCTTATAAGAGGAACTGAGGGATCTCTGTGCTGAAAATATTTGGGATAAGTTGTAGGTTCTTATGATTCAAATGATATATCCATGTGGATTCATTGATTTTTCTAAACATCCCAATGTTTATAAGTATCCATACAGTAGACCCGATCCAAAACTCAACTCATGCCCGCAAAATAAATAAAATGTCCAGCCAAAGTAAAAGCTGTAATATTAATTCTCAAGCTAGTATTTGTGACTTTCCAATTACCTAAGAAGGCCAGAAACTGCCCATATTCTCCTATAGAGTGACAATAACCATAGAATCACCCTCAACCAGAATCACTGAAAAATGAAGTTCACCCGAGATTTGAAGAAAGGATAAATAATGAATTCTACCAATGAAAAGAGATTGTACCTAATTATTTCATAGAATCCATGGAAAATTACATTATTACATATATGTAACCCATGAATCCTGATAAGGTCGACCTCACCGACTATCCTGATTACTTCCCTTTCAGCAGATGGTTGTGTAACACTATCCAGAACTGCTTCATCATCAAATATGTCCTTCATGGAATGATTGATTCCAAACATGTGCATAAATATAACTTCCCAGAGTAGGTGGCCTTCATAAAATTCTTCAAAATTTGAGAATAGGGTTACTGGAAGAAGGTACTGGCCAAACATGCATGAAAATTTGACAACAATGATGACTTGAAAGGAAGTTGATCGTGCAACAATATATTGAAATCACAGCTATGCAGAACCACTATAGATCGACCACCCAAAGAGGGAACATATAATTTGAATAAAAAATGTTGGAGTGACTAGTTAATGTAGGAAGAAATAGAATAAGAAGTGTCATATACTCCTCCAAAGTGAGCCTTAACTCTTGCTGATTTATTCCCAATGACATCCTAGGAATAGGAACATCCCCACCATATAGAACCCTCATCAAAAAAAGAACTCATATTTGGTTATGTCAACATGATATAGATGTAAGAACCCTACTCCAATGATGAGTTTTAACTATATCATAAATTTACTACACATAATAAGGGAATAGGAATTTTTATGCCTCAGAGACGAGAATCATGGGAAAACATGGATGTTGTCAGACTCGATATTCTTATAATATCGCCATGAGGGAAATATTTACATCTGAGACACATTGGAAAAGAATATTTCAAGGTGAAAAGAGGAAAAGAGGTTCCATAGAGCCTTCCACCAGTCACCCTCCTCTGATTGTCTTTCATGACTACCCAGCGGGGGTTCAATCTGATCAACCCAGTAAATGGGGATGGCCAGAGTGACCTGCGCCACTGCCAGTAGATAATCCATCAACCTATACCCAAACACCAAGTACATCCTTCCCAAACTCTCGAATATTCATCCAAACATTTAGGATAAACCCAATTTTGTGATGTCTCAACCTCCCATACACAAAAATGACATTATGAATCAACTGGTGGCAGTCCCAGCCAAGCTCTCAGCCCTCAATATGGTTCAAATTTTAAAAGAACTTATAGATGCACTAATTTAATCCCTCCAAAGCCAACAAGAGTTCAAGAAATAAGATTCTACAATAGGGTTCTATGTAGCGGAGACCATGGAATCAAAAAGTTACATCACCATCTCGTACAATGATCATGATTACAAAGAATCCCTAATGGGTACATCAGACACCAATATTTCTTAGATAGACTTAATAATTTAAATTTCCAAATGGATATGATTGATAATTGGTCTAGGATAAATCTTATTCCACATAGGACCCTAAAACACTTGGAATATGGTGAATGGTTTTTGCTCACACTAATCGAACCATCCAAGTGTATGATAAGAATGAGTAAGAACACCTCTAAAAAATAAAGCACAATGCCTAGTCTATGGATGTTACCTCATATGATGAGATTATGGTAATCTAGAAAGAGACTACGTTTAATGTAATACATGGAAGGCCCTGGATACATAGACACCTAGCGATACCTTGAATATTTCACAAATTTCGGTGGTATCCCATTAACAAAAAGCCATCTACTAAATGGGGGTAATGCTCCCTTCAAGATTTGTGGGGGAAAATTTGATGAAGCATATTTTATTAAAAGGGAGGAAAACACCCAATAGTGGATTATGATAAACATGTTTCCGCTCCCAATGGATTGGGTATCACCCTTGTGAATCCCGAGAGTATGCTTGGCATCGACTATGTGCTCCTCATAAACCTGGTCGTGGTCACAGATATACTCTCATAGGTTTAACCCCATCCAATTCCTAGTGATAGTATCAAAGACTACAAACACTAACATATATCTTTAATGAATCAGTAAATTGTGGATGATATTATCTCCTCTCATGGCCTATATCTCCATGATGATGATAGTGGAGCCCCAGATTTCTAAATCTTTCGGAAAATTCATCCACCAAATTGGAGATAGAAGAAGATGAGGCCGACATAAATAAAACCACCTCCATCATTTTAGGATGGTGTGTCCACCACCATTGATGAAATTAGGAAGATAAATCATGTAACATATAAGTATGCACAACCTACACTGATTCGTGTCTTCAATCCCCTCTAAGAGAAAGATATGTATATCACATTTCTCAATAAGAACCAATATGTGTTAGCAAGGAACTACATAGAAATGATCAGAATAAACTGAGATGTTTCTATACACTATCTTGGACTAGATTATGAGCCTTGAGCCATCATATAGGTATCAAGGAGGATGAACCCCTCTCATACCCCTAATATAGAGGCAATGATCGACATGTTAATTGAATCCAACTTTTTTTAAGAAGTGAAACACCCAAGGTGTCTTGCCAAAATCATCCAAGTAATGAAGAATAATGGGATGATTATGGTGTGTATTGATTTCAGGGATCCTAATCATCATTTCCCAATGTACGATTTTTCATTTCTGATCAAAAAACATATCATCGATGCCTCTGTTGGTTTTGAAGCCTTTTATTTCATAGATTTATACTTGGGTAACAATTAGATAAATATTTCTCTTTTGGATGATGAGGCCACTCCCTTCAGAGTGCCACAAGGGATAATTTTCTATCAGGTCATTCCCTTTGGCTTGAAGAGTGTTGGCTCCACATATCAACATGTCATGCTCCATATCATTAAGCCATTATAAGGAATGATATACAAATGTCAGGTCGAAAACATGGTAATTAAATATCAATAGTTATATGTTCACTTCATGCAACTACAAATAAATTTTTACAAGACGCAAATACACATTCTAATTATGAATAAACTAAAATGAGCTTTCAGTTTAATCTTAGGGAAATTATTTTATTTGGTGGTATGCCTCTACATCATTGAGGTATACCAATAGAAGACTACTAATATATTTGTAATTTTACCCCCATAAATATCAATTAATTGAGTGGGATCCAAGGGAACATTGGTCACATTAAGAGGTTCATTTCCAACATGGATGGTGAAGCTCTCACCTTCAACAGGTTAATTAAGAAGGGGATCTCTTATCAATGGGATGATAATTTTCCAATAGCCTTTGAATGTCTTGTAAAATAACTATTGCACCCACTAGTAATGATGGCTCCGAATGAAGGGAGGCCACTCATCTTATATGTGTCTTCCATGGAACACTAATTGAGTGCCCCCATTGCAAAAAAATAATGATTTGGGAAGATAAAATAGTCTCTACTAACATATTAGAACTATGACAGGTATGGAGACCCAATACACTATTGTGAAGAAGAACTGCCTTGAACTAAAATTTGCAGTGATATTGAGACATTACATGATGAACTGAGAAGAAAAATTGGTCTCTCTAATTGATCAACTCAATTACATCCTCATACATCAGATTGTTAAGATATTCTTAGCCCGTTTGGTAGTCATACTTCTACAATATGACATTCAGTTTTTGTCACATCAGATATTAAAAGGACAAGCCCTAGCTTATTTTCTCACAACACATCCTACCCCAACAAATATAAAAGAAGAAATCAATTTTCAAGAGGACGAGGTCTCTTATGCCCATGACACTCCTCAAACAAGTGGGATGTATTTTTATGGTGTGAAATGAAGTCCCATTGGAGCAGGAATGGTAAACATGAAGCTCAACTGAGTTGGTATGAGGATTGTATTTGTCTCTCCTGATAATGCAGTTTTTTACTCATTCATACTATCAGAAGGCTTCATAAATAACATTGATTACTAAAATATCCCTCATCACTGTCAAGGAACTATACATACAACTATAAATATCATAGCTGAAAATCAAAGGTGATTTAGAGTTTGTTATAAAGTAGGTCAATAGTGAATACAAAAATAAAAAATAAAAAAACTATCCCACCTCAATTTCTTTGTCAATGGACTAATGACATAGTTCCCTATCAAACACACATTTCATCATGTTCCCCAATCATAGAATGATAATGCCGACACAATAGGCAATGTAGTGACCATATTGGTTGATCCTGGCCAGGAATAAACAATCTTACACATCAAAACATTAGAGAATGGTCTCTAAAATTGTCTTCGGTGATATGGAAGAAATCAATCGGGTCAACTTTTCTTGAGAGAATGATGCACCAATAATCCACTCAAGATGGATATAGCCTATAAACAACTTTCTGAAAAATTGGACTCTCCCAATGGATAATGATGAAAGATAATGATTTTGGAACCATGCAACGAACTTTACCCTATAAGATGACCCAAATGAATGGAAAACACTCTATAAGCATGGATATGAGATGATCATCCTCATATGCATTGTATAAGTAAGGTATTCTTCTATCAGTAAATATTTTCATGCATGATCATTCGGTTCAAATCAATCTAGGACCTAGCTCTCCCATCATATCACATAGTAATGATATTACTGTCAAACCATGATACAATACTTCATGGAATTAACTATGAAATGTCATGTATTCCAAATCCATGTGAACTTCATGCACCAATCCCCAAAATTACTGAACACAGCTAGATACTGATGGCCATTTTCTATTGTGGGGATAGATGTTGTGGGGCTATATCCCCACGACATAGATAATAAGATCAAGTAAATCCACATGTCTATGGAATTCTATTCCAAATGGGATAAGGTGATAACCCTCAAGGAAATTAGAATGAATAATGTCAATAACATTGTAAAGTCTCATATCATCACTATATTAGGGGTCCATCAACCAATTTTGATGGACATTGACACCAATTCATGTTCCATGGAGTTGAAGAAGTCGAAGGAGGAGTACAATATCGAGTCCAATCATTCATCTCTATATCTTACTGAAACAAATGGACAGATATAGGTCTGCATTAAGACTCTATCCAATATACTAGAGAAGATTGTGAAGAATGATAAGTTGTATTGTCCAGACAAAATACTCCATTATATATGGGCCTTCCATTCTAACACACGTACTACTACACAAGAAACGTGATACTCATGGGTTTAAAAGATTGAAGGAGTGTTACCCATGGAAGTCCTGCTTCCCTTTCTCTGAGTAGCCATCTTGGGGGAAATAACAGATGATGAGCAATCAAAAAAGTGACTAAATAAATTGGAATGGATTGATAAGAAACTTTTGTACGCACTGAAAAACATTGAGGTCCTCCAGAATAGGGTTTCATGAGCCATCAATAAAATATTTCACCTTCGCGCATTCCTTAATAGAGAATTTGTATTGGTCCTCAGAACTACCATGAAACCTAGAAAGAAGCCCTCATATCTATAGCCCAAATAGATGGTCCCTTACATCAAACATAAGGTCTACCACAACGGGGCTTACACATTTACCACAAAGGATGGGAGCTTGTCACACCCACAACCAAATCACGGTATCTAATGAAATACTTTTCATAGCTGTCAGTTCAAGGGAATACACATAATTGTAAGTCTCATCTCTCTTCCTAGTTACATAAAGTTAATTATAAAATTTTTTCCTAACCACATGCTATTAAATTGTACAGAAATGGTCCTGAACACATGATGTTAAGCTGTATGGAATTATCCTTAACAATAAAATGATAAAATTGACAACCAATGTCCATACCACATGACATAACAATGAAAGGATCCATGATATCTATATATATTCTCATCGATCCACCTTTGTCATTTCCACATGGTGTTAAATTGCCAAATTATTCTATAACTATGTATGTATTGATTCTCATACATGGAATATACGTTTAGATGCCTTGATCCTATATCATGGTCCAGACAATACATGGCACATAATTCCCTCATTGTTCCCACAAATGTCTCTGTATTGTACAAAAACCCTTCACATTCCCTGTTTCTAACACTGAGCATAGCTCACATGAGCTTAGGAACTATGGTAGAGGATTTAATTCAATAGGAAGGAATAAAATAACACAACAAGTTCATTATGGTTCTAAATGCATAACTATAAATGAAATACCATGAGTCCTCACCACAAGATGTTAAATTGCATGGTCAATGTACGTGTCTCATGATGTTAAACTATATGGTTCTTCACGAACTAAGTGTAGTTTGAATATTGTTCTCACGAGATACGTAGTGACTACCAAACATTCATCTTTGGGAATAACCAATAATTTTTCTTTTATTCACTTCATTTCACCTTCATCCTCACCGCATGACGTTAAATTAAATTGAACCAAAATAACAACTTGTCTCTTGATTCATATTATCACATGATAAGTAGTTATACCTGGATCCTTAATCTAGGGACAAGATGTATTTGTGAATGAAAATAATTCCCACCTCTACATATGGGTCAAACCATTATAGAGTACATCACATTCATGAAATATGTGTGACTTGATTCTTTCACTCGTAGGATACATAGTAAAGTATGAATTTCTAACTTCAAGATAGATCAAAAAATATTATCAATGTGAATATCCTTGTGCATGGTCGAGTACCATGCAAGTGATATCATTTAGAACTATTTGTGTCTT
This sequence comes from Viscum album, assembly GCA_963277665.1. NCBI lineage: Eukaryota > Viridiplantae > Streptophyta > Magnoliopsida > Santalales > Viscaceae > Viscum > Viscum album. The sequence goes on from OY728147.1 coordinate 163,178,963, forward strand.
GATTATCATCCTCATTAGATACGTATTGACTCCCATGCCTCCTTCTTTGGGCCCAACCACAATATTTCCTCATTTTTATGTCAGTTCCCACATCATTACTCTATGAAGATAAACTACATAGATGTATATCCTTATCATATGATGTTAAAATGCATAAATGTATTCCCTTACTGCATGACATTAAATTTCATGGAAGAAACACTATATAGAACGATGTTAAAACTACACAAAGAAAAGTATGTCCCCACTACATGATGATAATGTGGTAAAATAATCACCCAATTTTCATTAATTTTCAAAGGACAAGAGGCAACTTTCCTTTGACCACAATATTATGATATTCTTCAACTATATTTTAGACCACCACAATATATAATCCATAGTTCATTCCTCGGGACTCTCAAATCGCCGCAATATTCTATGGCCCTTAGAATGGATATCTAGCTTCAGGGACCCTTTTATTGACTATGCATGTATGCCTATGGATCATGAATTTTCAAATAAGGCCTTTAATAGAATGCGTCACTCTACAAAAAGTAAATTCCAATCATTTTTAGCCCTAACATTGCTACATAAGAAATAAATATCTTGGTGTATTTGTTCTACTCCCAGTATGACTATCCCATATCATCACTCATGACATGAGAACCATGATATGTGATTAATAAAACGTTCACCAATTTCTCGTATGGATGATAGATTACTCATGAACCTGTGTAACATAATTAGGATCTTTTTTAACACTTCCCATATTAGGTCCATGTGCATAATGATAATAAATTACCTACGTTTTCCTCAAATCTTTCGGACCATAAAATGTATCCCATAATTTTCAAAATTGAAAAACCTCAAACTAAAATAAAAGCGAGACAACAAATTTCAGGTTTAAAAGCCAAAAAGGGATGCATGAGAAAAAAGTCTATACACTTCCTGCAAAACACATCATTCTCACAGATTGAGAAAAAATTTGCGTGCAAAAATATAAGGTATAATGATCATAGGGTCTACTCTATAAACCTAGTAAAATCCAAGATATCCTCCCTAGACCCAATGGTCCTTGAAAATGTTATAGAAATGTTTTTCACATATCTTCTCCATAATAATATTATCGTTAGGTGGTGGAAAAACATTTTGGCTACTGCCACACTATATGTATTTTACCCTTTCCAGAAATCACACTTCATGAATTGGTGTCTTATATCATCATAAAATTTTATGTCGCTTGGAATGGATATTCAGCCTCTGGTGAACTTTTCTTGACTATTTATACAATCCCATGTCTCCCATATAAGCACATGTGGTCTTCAACCAAATGCGTCACTCTAAAAAAGGACAATCCAATCCTCATGAGCCCTAAAAACATTACAACATCACCCAAAAACACCTCATGTCTGAATAACCACCAGTATGACTAACCCATATCATTCTTTATACTAAAATTCTATAGGTCATTATTTACAATCACTAAACCAAACTATTTTGAATGATTTGATATCTTTGAGGCTACATCACCTTATTTCATTCCCTTTCCCAAGGACGGACTATGACACATCATTCCCTATCCTTCGTTATCCCACACCTCATGATTTAAAACCACAATGCATAGGATATTACTCTAATGAAAATTTTAATTCACGAGTTTATATTCTCTCACACAAGGATACAAAAATAAAATCAAAAAATTATAAATGGGAAATATTTTTTTAATCAATGAATTTAATGTGAGAAGTTTTGGAATATTCATGGTTTTTTCTTACGATAGAAACATGTAGCATACTATTTAATTTTTTTGATGTCTGTTTTGAGAGAAAGTGTGTTAATATTAGATATAATTCCAATAAAAAGTGATTTATAAATTATAATTTATTTTTTATTCAATATTATCTATGTAAATACATTGAATGAGTTGAGAATCAACTATAAATGGTTACTCATTCACTGATGAAAAATGAAGTTGAAGGAAATCAACTACTGTATGTAATAAAAGGGTGCATAACTTTAGGGTGAGATAGAATGAAGTGGATCTAAAAATCATTAAAATTTAGTAATTTTGAAATATATAAAACCCTTATATAATTGGAGAATGTGGTATTCCAATCACACATTCATACTTTTCAATGATTGTTTAGTGTATTTGGATTAAGGGAGACTGTTGGTTAATGGTATTGAAAATTAAGAAAGGTGGAGAAATACATTATGAAATTGAAAAAATTTATTGGGTTTGATGAAATGTGTGTATGTAGAAATCTTCTTCATAAATACTATATTACATCCCCTAAGGTGATGAATTGATACATGTATATCATATATTATTATATATATATATATATTAACTCCTTGATTACTCACTCTTTATTTCAACATAATTTCATCCCATGTAGAGAAAATTTGACTAAATAGAGGCTCATGGCTTGCCAAATATGTGGCCCCAAACATTCTTCAAATATTTTTTTGATAAATTGAAAATAATATGTGGAAAGAGGATTAATTTAACAAATATGTGATTTTATTAACCAAATAAAAAACATTTTATTGGTTATAAATAAGTGGGAGAAGAAAATGATAATATTAAAATATATAAACTTCAAGGTATAATGGGGTATTAACATCAATGAAAAAGGGGGACTGAAGATTCCATGCTTCATGTTTATAAATTTTTTTCACCATAGTTGGATTTCTTAGAGATAATGATGATGATTTAAATTTTTGAGAATGAAACGTTTCGATGAAGAACCCGTGATTTTTGAGAGTGATAGATCCCATGTGTTTTTTTTCTCTTTTTAGTAGGTTTAAATTTTTATGATTGTGGAGATGGAATTTAAGAGAAAAAATAATAGTATTTTTAGATTTAAATCATTGTATCAATCAATTTAGTTTTAGTTTTTATGTGGAGAGATAGAGGGGAGTATTTTAATATCATTGTTAAAATAAAGAAAACATGAATTATTAAAGTATCTGAACTATGTTAATAAATGATTAAATTATACTAGTAATTATTGATAAACTTTTTAAATGATGATCAGAGGAGATTTTAATTTATTAAGGACACCGAATAAATATTTCAAGAGGTTCTATTTATAATTGATGAAATATTTATATTTTTATTTGTCATTATAGACATTCCTATGGTTGATTATAGGATTACATAATCCTAAAATCTAAAATATTCACAAGTTTATGGTTACTTTTCATCTATGTAATGGTTAATTATATTCAATTTAAAAGGTGATTTAAATTATAGTGAGTTCCGTAAAAGTTAGTGACACACTATACAAATATAATCTGATATATAGATATTTAGAATACATATTATGAATAATTGAAGATTAAATTAATATTAGAATTTGATTATTCAATATGAAAATTTTTTATGTACTCAACATTTCAATGATAATGAAAATATCTTTGAGTCCGAATCAGTTATTGAATCAAGTTAAATGATAATTAAAGTACAATATTTTCATATCATACTATAGTGAATACCTAGAGATGTTAAAATTGGATAAGGACAGAAGCCATACCACAATAAATATCATGGTTCAGGTAAAAAATGAAGAAGATTCTCACCATGCCATGTTGATGGGAATATCACAAATAGATATATAAATAAAATAATTAGTGTGATTTTGTTTATATAATGGATTGATGAATATATCTATTCCATGATATTTTATGTTTTAAACGTTATATAATATAATCAATTTGGGTTTCTAAACTGGAAACATGAAACATAAAGAGCGTCTAGCTAGTTTATTGACATATTAATACGAGTGGTACACCAATACAAAGTGGTGTGTTGAAACAAACTCTTAATAATAATTTTTCAATACTTCCACATTTCAATTCTATAGTTGTATAATGGATCATTATTGATTAAGGTTCATCTAATGATCAATGTAAGTGTCATCTAGTTGAGCTATATAAGATTGGTTCACTGTGATGTAAGCATAAAATTTACTAATTCAAGTGTTACTCTGTTACCACTATGTTGTGAGTGTGTAGTTTTTAAACAAATATCATTCCATAAAATGTTTCTTAATATTCCAAGAATTTTAAATGATCAAATGTAAACATGAAATTATTTAAAATAATATATTAGAGTTAACTCAAATGTTTTTTCAAAATGGGGAAGAAAAATATGGTGCATTGGATTTTATTTATAAATGGAGTTCTTTCAAGGGACATTTATTAGGTAAATTTAAAAATAATATTTTTCCATAATCATGAAGAGTAAATAAATGAAAAATAATTGTATAGGTATACTGAATCGAAAGATGTATTTTTTTTCCGAATTACATAAACAATGAATATAAATTTTTTGAGGATTTATGCATCACAAAACATTTTAGAGACACAAAGAAATATATTCATGCATCACATTGAATATAATATGGTTGGTTAATAATTTCATGTAGTGATTGATATTCATTATATCTTATAAGTATCGAACCTGATATAATAATGATATAGAGATCCTCAAGAAGTAGTCCTACAAGGATGAAATCATCATTTTTATTACAATAGATAATAGAGGATGAGTATTAAAACATTGCAACCCTTAATTAAATAATTATCCCTTATAATAGAAACTCAAAAATATTTGATGAACCGAATTAATAAATATCATAATGTGTCTATGTGAAGAATAATTAAATCTCATATGTGTGTTCATTGATCCTTCATTATCAGATGAAGATAGATTCAATGGTTAATAGAGGAAATTTTATGAACCCTTGGTATTAGAATAAATAAATTTGGTCATACCAAGGTGTTGTTGAAGAGATAGAGAGAGGTAGTTTATATCTGAGGAAATATTGAATAATAATTCCCAAATATTGTTTTAAACATGTGTAATATTTTGTAGGAAGCCTTTCATGTTTCAAGGATAAACACATCCCACATTCTTTATTAATCACTATCCCATTATCCAGTGATTCATATAGGTCTCAAATATTTACTCGATCCTAGGATGGTGTAGGATTTTAATGCTAATCCATTTAAATATCAATGTGATTATTTTCTTATTATATCCTACACTATATACCCAAATATGTGGTGATGATTGATTCATTTTTCCAAACGTCTTAATTTAGAGTGTGTTTCAAGAGGTAACAAGGAATAATAAAACGAGAATGTTAACCACTGTGTAATTAGGGTATATGGATTCACCCCTCCCCCTCACAAATTCCCTGTATATCCATTGGCCACTATAGAAGTGTCCTAACTCACTCACATGAAACAATGGTCGATTATTATTGATATACCATGAAAATGGGAATTATCAATATTTTTATTTCATGTAATTGAAGTATAATTTTTCACTTTTCATAGATTTATATACAATGATTATCATTTTCTGGGAACTATATGTTTATATGTTATATTTCTCAAGAAAATCAGTTTATTTTTATAGTGTTGCAAGGATGGTTTTTAAAAGTTTCAATCATTTTACATTTCATGTTAATTAGATAACTATGGTCCGGGATATGAAATTTTTTCACCAATGGGGATGGACAAACCCTACAACTATTAAAAATAATATAGAATAACCAGATATTAGTGTGGTTATATAAAGAACAATATATTTTATAGAAGGTTATAATCATAAATATACATACTTGACATTCTATTAAAGGTATCAATCTATCATTAGTTTTGATTTTTATTTTATTTTATCCTGGTTATGTAACCATTTTAAAATATTTAATATGATTTCATTTTTTGTTTTCACATCTGATATGGTGATTATTGTATCTACCTATTCTTCATAAATTAAATGTTTTAGAAATTGAAATAAAATAATTTTTCATTTTAATGATCTTATTATACATTGATATGGATGAAGTCCCTTTTTCTCATGGATCAGGACAGTTAGGTTTATTTTTTTACTTAGGGGTCATTATATTCCACCTCTATGTATAAAAATGTTTCCAAAATACCATCACATTGATACCCATCCGAGAATTTTTCCCTTATTTAATGTCAAGGATTATATGGTGTAGTGGTTTTAAAATTCACCTTCATATATAATGATATCATTATATCTTTTTTATATAAATAGTGGTAAGATATAAAAATAGACTATCTCTTTATTGGAGTGATGACTGTCGCCCAAGAGGACATCTGGATTAGCCTAACACAACATATTATGTGTATGGATTTTTCAAGTTTCATTCATAATTATTTTTATTTTCTATTACAGGTAATACTTTTTATAGGGGATTATGATTAGGATTGTTATGTCTACTGTAATAAAAAATTCTTTAAATAGATTTAAAGGAACTCCACCCATCTATATGCCGATGTTTATGAGATTACAGTGTCACCAACTCAATGCTGAATGGGGATCAATAAGGGTGGTTCGATATGATAATGCTTAATGATGTGGAGAATGCTTGTACGTTTACTACATCCATTTATGGAAGTTTCTACATGAAGGACTTTTGACAGACTTTGGACCCTCAAGAGTAGTGGGATATTTGTAAATGTGCGTCCTGGTGTGGGAAATTTCCATCAATGCTCAATATTATAACTTGGAGGGTGAGAAACTATGTGCTCCCTAGGGATGAAAATGTGAAGAGTATCGGTGTCAACGTGGTCCCTAGATGCCACTAATGCAAGGTTCTCCTGTAGGAGTGTAACGACCCTAAATTTTGAATAAATTTTGTTTCCTAATTTTTTGTGTTATTTTATTTTTCATACTCAACAAAACATTTAATTTGGTAACATGAGTATATTAAAAATGGGACTGTTGGGTTTTGACTATTATATGACCATTAGTCAGTATGATCGTTGAAAACTAAATGTTGCGACTTTTGTCTCTAAATACAACTGACCTTGGTTAATTAATATATATAGGAGATTCGATGGCCTCATCCATTAGTCTCTGCCAATCGAAGCCCATCTAGCGAAACTTGGGAAGGAGGTAGCACCACTAGGCTTTGCTCTGGACCAAATGCAAGCCGAACTTCATTGTGTGAAGATATAATGGAATCGCCTTCATGAGAAGATCAAACTGATAGAAATTACTACTCGTGCGATGTTGGTCGAGCCTCCCTCAGATTCTCTCACCTTAGCACACCTTACACTTAGGTCCTATGCAGGTAGGATAAGGGGCTATGCAAGGAGGCCGTAACTGCCTTGTGTAATCCTTTGTTTTAAATAAAAATTTAGATTTATTCTTATGATGAATTTTATGAATTTTCAAATGTCTGGATAAATACAGTATGCATATTTTTGATTAATTTTAGAGAAAGGGTATTTTAAAAATGTTTATTTAAACCTCAAATAATTAAAATTGTGTAATGATTTTCAAAAAATGGTCTTCTACAATTATGTTCAGTACGAAATTTAGAGTCTAATAAGATCAACTTAATTTTTGATGAATAATAAATTAATAATATTTATTTTATTCTTAGGATTAGTAATGTGACTAAATGAATTTGTAATGTCACTTAAAGAAAGTATTAATATATTTTTGGCACCTTGAATAAGTAATGTGATTCAATAAAATGGTTAAATAACGGTTTCATAAATTATTAGTCAAGTATTATATTTCTAGGTGAATAGTGTTTTTTAATTAAAAATTAAATTAAAAATATTTAGAAAATTATTTTTATAAAATGGATTTCATTTTTGAACTCAGAGCATCGATATTATGTTAAGGTAATTTGTTTTGGCTTTTCTGAAAAAAATGAATTTTCGGTGAATAGTGTATTTATTTAAAGATTAAATTAAAAATATTTGGAAAATTATTTTTATAAAATGGACTTCATTTTTGAAATCAGAGCATCGATATTTGGTTATGGTGAAAATTTGGGATTTTTCTGAGAAAGTTGAATTTTCGATGAATAGTGAAAATACAGTTTTAAGGTTTCGTTATGTTTAATGACATCATAAGTGTGTCATGATGATTTCATGAGATATTTTAAGGGTTTTCAGACCAAATGTGATGAATTATTGTATGGGGGACCCATTTGGCCAATACCATGGTCAAATACAATGGGAAATCCCATGGTTTTCCCAAAACCACCAATGAGGTGTCCCTTGGCCCTTAATGCCTTGTCCCCTCACTTTCCCTATAAATACCAAGCCATCCCTTCATCCATTAGACTCCCAACTCTCCCCCAACGAAACTCTGGTGTCATTACCTCCCAAGGAGTCCTCTCACGGTGCCCTCAAGCCCTTAAGGTCCCAACCATTGAGTTTTAAGAGTTACGTTTTGAGGTAAGGGATCATACCTCCCACTTTCTTTTCAAGTAATCTTATTTAAGTCATTTCATTTATTCTCCATGTTCTTATGTTAGAGGATGTTATTTTATATTCCTATTACTTCCCTTTTCATGTTCATATGATGATAGATCCCTTATTTCTCTCATCAATTCATTTTAGTAATGTGTAATTGGTGACGTTAGGCTACCGAATTTTTAAGAGATTCTTTCACCATTCTCGTTTTCATGTTCTATTTTCTTGTTAAGTATTTCAAGTTCCTTTTTATTACGTTTGGGTAAGATCCATGTATCTATCATACTGAACTTTTATGTTCATAAGATTAGAGACCCTATTTGATCTCGTCAATTCATTTTTGTTGAAGTTTAACTGGCTCCATTAGGCTGCCGAATTTTTAAGGGATTCTTTCACCTTTTTCATTTTTTCACAGGTCTACTTTCATTTCAAGTATTTCAAGTTCTTTTTATTATGGTGTGGTATGATTTATATATCTATAATAATTATATTTTATGTTAATATGATTAGAGACCCTATTTTATCTCTTTAATTCATTTTTGATGATGTTTAAGTGGCACCGTTAGGCTGCCGAATTTTTAAGGGATTCTTTCACCTTTCTCATTTTTGAAAGTTCTACTTTCATGTCAAGTCATTAAAGTTCCTATTTATATGATTTGTTATTATCTATATATCTATCATACTTATATTTTATGTTCATATGATGAGAGACCCTATTTTATCTCTTCAATTCATTTTTGTTGAAGTTGAAGTGGCGCCGTTAGGCTGCCGAATTTTTAAGTGATTCTTTCACCTTTCTCATTTTTCAAAGTTATAATTTCATGTCAAGTCATTCAAGTTACTTTTTATTATGTTGGGGTATGATCTCTATATCTTTCATACTGATCTTCTATGTTCATATGATTAGAGACAATAATTTATCTTTTCAATTCAAGTTTAAGTGATGCCGTTAGGCCACCAAATTTTCATAAGAGAAATTTTATTTTTTTCTTCCCTCCATGTTTTTCATTTCATGTGGTATGTCTTTAAAATCTCATTACCATGTTCTTATATAAATTATATTCTGTACCTCAACTGTTTTATGGGTTATTTATGATTGGTTGACCCATGTCCCCTCTCTTTTCAATGTTTTCTAAAACCCCGAAACATAGCCGTTATGATTCAGAATTTCCGTCTCAAAATGTATCTCTCTTATTCTGAAATTCATTTATTTTATTTAGTTAATACTCAAAGATCATTCTTCTAAAGGGTTATTCACATATATAACAAAATTTTATATTTTAAATTCTTGGAATTACATATATGAGATCTGCTTTCCCTTTCCGTGGGTTTAAAGTGACATAAAGATCATGTCTTTAAAGAAGTTTTAAAACGTTATGATTATGAAATGAAACCCATTTCTTTTATGCTATATGTGTTTTTTATGAAATGATTGATTATGATATATGTGGCTCACATGATAATAAAATAAAATTTAACGGTGCGTCCTAATAGCGCTCCACTACATTGGGTAAAGACTTTATCTCTAGAGATGACCATTTTGACTGATACCTTGGTGAATAACCTTGGTAATTATATTGACACCTTGGGGATGGAACTTGGTGAAATGGAAATGATTGTCTTTGTTAAATGTTGTAGCCACATCTTCAAGTTATAAAATACATTATTTTTATTATGATATAACTCGTGATTTTATTCTCATGCCTTAAGGATCTTTTCATGACTTTATTGATGTATCTCAAGTTCAAATGTTAAATGTTTCCCTTGTTTCCCTTACTGGGCCTTCTGCTCACCCTTTCTTTTGATATATGTACCCAGGATATGAGATGCAGTAATGAACCTAGGATGAACATAAGGAGAAGCCTTTCAAGTGTTTAAGAAGAATGTTTTTTTTGTTTCATGTATTATGTTCCTGGTTTCTAAGACACTAAACCTTAAAGATCCTCAGTTTTGTATAATGTAATGAATGTTTATGTGACAAAAAGGTGGGATGCTATAAGGATATCATTGATCACCAATTTTTTATGATGAATGTGCTATGGATGTCTTGAATTTTTTTGGTGGTTCTAGGGGTCTTTTATCCTCTTATATATTAGTGGCCTCTTTTAGGGAAAAATGGCTTCATGGGTTCAATGTCTGAGGACCATAAAGGGAGTCTAGTGTGTTGACTCATAATACAGGGTGCCGGTACACATGGTTCACCATGAACAAGGATAGATTCGAAGAAGTGGTATCCATTGGCTGGTTGGTTATTGTGAGAGCTAAATCCCTTCCTATTAACATGATATGTGTGTTCTAATGCTTGATAGAGGCCCTATCATTGATGGATTTATAGATGAATGAGGTTCTAGTGGAGCTTTTTATTTCATGCCATATGGGTCACTAGATGCGATGGACTCCTCTAGCTACGAGTCTCATACTGAATTTTGAAGGCCCATGTCTTGTAGGCTTGATGTGCAGAAGTGGGGTTGTTCGGGATTATTAGGGTTGAATACTTGTTTATTTTACTACATTTTATTCCCAGTGAACCTCTAATGATTTTTTTATGGAGCGATGTATATAGGTCTGAGCTTATGTATCCAAAAATTATTCTCCATCAATCAGGTGGAAACTGAATCCATGATTGTGGATGATTTTGTGAACGACAAAGGATACACTCCTTGGTCGGTAACTAATAACATTCAGAGATGTAAATCCATCTTAAAAAAATATTCTAGTGTCACACAGGTGGTGTGATGGAAACAAAGTGGGTAATTATATATCCTCCATGGCAGTAGTGGATCAAGGTTCCAATATTTTTTTTTCTTTTGAATGCACTTTAGCTCAGTTCAAAAACTGTTAACAAACTTTTAAGGGTTAATCATGGTCTCCAATATTTTAGTCCGCCATAGATTTTCTCTCGAGGACTTGTTTTGGATCATTTACTACTATTTCTTCCTATTAATAAAAATCTAACATCTGATGATGATAGGATAATTCTATGAATTTGTTCCTTTTGAAATATTTGTATTTACATTGGGCCTTGACAAGGAATGATGATAAAATCGAGTGTAATATTTTCTTATATATATATATATATTATTCTATATATGATATTTATCTTTGAAAATATTTATTTTATATGATATATTATTCTTATTTTGATGTGGTTATTGAAGAACACCACTGTCACATCTGCTCATGTTTGCATTTTATTTCATATAGAGATTATGAAGGACTATATTCAAAATCATTTGTATCTTTATTCACTATTTTTATGTTGAATTCAGATTAGAAATTTATATTTATAAACTAATTTTGTAATTATACAATCTATAAGTGGGACATGAAAAATAACATTATGGTACTTCTAAATAAGATATCCACACATATAGACCAATGTCAGACTATCTTTGATGAGATGAGGATTGTTTTATTCAATTATTTATCTCAATTTTTATTTGTATAATGTTAATTCATAATTTTAAAAATTATAAATTCATTTTTAATATTTTGGGAATCATGGATACCATATTTTTTCGTGTTCTATAGAGTCTCTCAACTTACTACATGGTTATGCTTTTTTGGAGAACATTTTTTGTACATATTTTCCATTTAAAAATGGTTGTGTGAATCAAGGAAAATTTATTTATGAGGTAGTTTTGGTTCCAATTTCCTCATTACATAGCACCCAAATAGTTTGAATCACTATATTCCTTAATGATTTAAATGATGAAAAAAATAGAATAATGCAATTTTCATGCATGATACATTGAAAAATCAGTTATCTATAAAGATTTCAGATTAGTGGGGAAGCTATAGTTCACATGCATCTATAAGAGTAGATGTATTGTTAGACCAAGTGTCACATGGGTTATTTTCTATATTACATGAAATAGATGAGTTTACCATGACATGATAATAAATATTCTACCAATATAATTGAAATTTTATTCAATGAAAATTATTTCCTTTTTTAGAAGCTCTCATTACATGGATATTATTCACATTTAATCTTATAGATAGATTCCAATATGACTATGGAATTATTTCCCTTAAAATTGAATGTGTTATTTCATCCAAAAAATTTAGATTCACCTACGAAATTTCCTTGATATGTCATAGTATGTCGAGTCTTGGGAAATTGTTCCACATGTTGTTTAGCATAATGTAAATTTCACACATGGTGATGTGGAATATATAGAGGATTTATAACACTGTAATATATCTAATTCTCCAAATCATTCAATAGTTGAAACACATCCTCTCTATATTCCTCTTGCTGCATTTTATACTCATTATATAAACATTCTACTTTTAGCAGATAGGAAGTCAGTTTTGCTGAAATGAGGTCATAATGCTTCGACTAGTGACTATAATTTAAATTACATTACTTGTATATATTCTACTATGGTAATAAATAGTGACTAGGACCTATGGTATTCACCATATTCTATAAACAATCTGATTCCCACAGCATGGTAGATATTGTCTCCCCATGTTATAGAAGGTTTGAGCTAGTATCCATAATCAACACTTGTGGATTATTGTTCTATCCCACAATCATCTTCCATCTAGGTAGTGTATGGCAGATGATAGTGGATATTGGATCCATTTCCTATCACAGAAGATGATGCAGAGGTAGGTACAATAGAATCCACACTAGAGGAGAATATGCTGGAGCATGAAATTAACAATCAGAGTGCTGGATCATTATCTATATACCGAGATGTGAAATTGAGGAGAATATTGGATAGTCACATAGACTTCATAGAAACTATTTAATTCGATCATATATTTTTAACTCAAATATATGTGTTATAGTTTTTAATTTTGTAACATATATAATAATTTAAAACCATAATTTTATAATATATATACAAAATTAAGGATAAAATAATTAATTATTTGATCAAATAGCTACTTAATATTATTAATATATGATTTATTAATTAAAATAATTAATATCTACCAATATATCATATCTATAAATAATTTTAAAAATAATTTCTATATTGAGTGACTACTTGTTATAGTTAATAATGAATACTATTTATTAATATTTACAAACAAAATAATTTCAATTTAAAAATTTTTAATAACTGTAATTTATGGTTTTTATATAATTTAATTATTAATATAAATAATTATTGCAGTAAATAATATATTAAACAATATAATTATTAATTTAAAATATTTTTAATTTTTTACATTACGAATATTATTATATGGTAATATACTTAACATTTATTATAATTATTATTCAAATTAATTATATTATTAATAATTATTATTTAGCAACGTTAATATTATTAGTAATGATTATCATTGAGTATATTATTAGTAATTATGGGATTTAAGAGATCTTACCTATAGTGATTCCCTGGGGATGAGGAGGTGCATATTCATTTTTATGGTTTAGTGATAGTGTTCACTCATGATTCTGATTCTATTATTAATGATGTTCTCATCAATGGTGTTGGTCACCCGAATCATTCAGCTTAAGTTGACCAGTAAGGGAAGAAATTGGGGATGCAATATTTGGTCGAAGTTGGGTGTTCATTCGACTTATTCAATGATTTGACCACGTGAAGGTTTCTTAAGAAAGGCTCCACATTACTAACTATGAAAATTAAGTTTGATATTTATGTGAGGTTGGAATTATGTAATTTTTTTATTTGTTTCTAGAATTATCCTCCTATAATGTAAAAATCCACGATGTTTTGATGAATTATTTGTGATAATTTCTAATACATTGAAATTTACTTATTGGTAGTGTATCTCCCTTTGTCATGTTTTTTTTCAATACCTTATTACTTTGGATGATTTATAGTTAAAAAGAATGGATAAGTTTTTTCTATTTTTGAAACCAGACTCGCTCCAAATTCATGAATGGAAATTTTAGAATGATCCATATACCATTTAAACAATTTTTTTATATCTATAGATCAAAATTCATTCATTTAACTAGGCTCTATGGAACTATAAAATTTTTCTTGTCCTCACTGTTGTAGTTTGTGTTGCATTTTCAATGGAAAAATGAATAGGGTCTTCTAATTTGAGAACATTGATATGGTATTTTGATGTTTATTTAGGTGTAATTTGATTAAAAACCTTAATCTAACCACCACAATGTATGAAATTATTTTTATGATTGAATATGTGAGATCTCCCAATATATTTTATAATTGTATAGTAATTGGTCATTTCAAGGATCAGTGTTTAGAGAGAATTATTTGTGGGGATTTTTCGTATAGGGGGTGTTCTCACAGTAATATTAAGATGAATAAACCCACACACCATTTAATTAGTGGTTAATGAGATCACTATGCTTTGATTAAAGGGGAATAAGTAGGATCACACACTCTACTTTTATGAAGATCCTGATCTTCTTGGGGTTGTGGGGAATGTGGGGCATCCTATGGTGCATGGATATGGGGTGCATATGTTGATATAAGGGTCTATAGATTCTCTTAGTAGATACTATTTTCTATCGAGTGCAGGAAATCCAATTGAAATTAATCTTTTCATATAGTTTATCAAAGGTGTTGGGTAGGATCTTACACCATCAATAATTCAAATAACAACGATTAATCATGATGATTAGGCATTTCATGTATTCCATTGGGACATGAAAACCCATAGAGTAGGAACACTATTGAGGCTCAGACAAAATTTTGAAAATGAAAATTCTTAAGGATATCAAGAATAAATCAATCCAAATGAGGAGGATGGTGGGTAGTTGGGTTTTGGGAGATTTATTTTATGGATATACTATCAAAGGTTATAGTAGATGCGATTACTATTTTTTGATGTCCTGGTTATGGGGAGATAGTTATTCAAGATAAGGTTGACCTATAATTATTGTACGAGAAGACATTATCGTTTTCAATAGGTAAAGGAAATGAATAAATGGTTGGTTTTTTTCAATTAATATTAAATCTAATATGTCCTCTCACATTGGACCCACTCTAGTTAAAAATAACATAGACACTATTAGATCCCCCTGATTTAGGTCCCATAAGAAGATAAAATAATACAATCTATTAATCAAGGAACCCCTTCTATGAATGATGAATAACCGAGGGTTAGCAATCCATGTTTCAACCTTTAACACATTTTCTAGGATATATGATTCCACTGAGGTGGAGGTCTAGATAGCACATATATGGAAGGCATATTGGTTAGGGAATGCCTTCTATTTTTATCTGGATTCCCACAATATGAAATGATTTCCATTTAGCCAAATCTAACATATTTTAATGAAATATATTTCTGATTACACTATAAACGGAATAATTGAAGATTGTGAGGAGGAATAAGAGATCAACAAAAATTGTAAAATCCCCCTAAATGTTATATTGGTTTACTTTTGACCTCAATGTCTTAGTTAGGATATGTTTGAATGGATTTTGTTACATATAATTGTTATATTCAAGAAATTGAATCATTTTTTTCAGACTACTTGATTATCATAATGTCTTAGTGTATTTGTCCTACATCATTGAATATATAATTTTATCCAACCTTAAGATAGATATATATGTGACCTTTAATTTAATTATAGACCATGGATCAGGCATAAAGTGGGAAATGATGCGACATATATATTATCATTTGATGAGAAATAAGATCCATGATAGAGGTAAAATACACGGAGGTATGGTTTACATCAATGTGGTAGAGCCAATTGTTAAGGTCATAGCATTCAATGTTCACTATAGTAGTAGTCTATTATTGAATTCTATATTGAATTTTTTTCTCAATCAGTGTAGTCTCTAACATGTCTGACCTCATCTGTTATGTGGTGTATTATTTTCTATTTTTTAATAAATATTATGGGTCTTATAGTCTAATCAAATTTTTGTTAATATATCATTAATAATTACTAACTATTAATATTATTAGATTAAATGCTAAATATAATATTTATACTATTAATTACTAATTATTATATTATTTTTTAAATATAATTATAATTAATCAATAATTATTATTTATATAATGTGTTATTTATTTAATTTTAATATATTGAATATTTTAACTAATTATATTATTAAATTTTTCATCTAAAATAATTAATATCCTATTGTAAACTATATTATAAATTGGTAATCATATTAGTCATATTATTAATTATTGATATAATTAATTAATATATTAATAAATGGTTATTTTTAATAATTAATATTAATAATTTAGAATTATATTATATATTATTTAATTACGGTTTTAGATATTAATTATATTAATTAATTATATAAAATTTAATTAATAATATTAAGTATTTAATTTTGAATTCTAATATTAATTGGAAGATATATTATTTAATTTATTTATTATTTATTATATTTGTTTTATTATAACTATTGAATTTATTTATGGCCTAGAATGTTACATTTAACAAAATGACATAGTCATCTAGGATGGTAAGGACGGTTCACAACCCCATACCTATCAATATCCAAGGTTTGACAAAAATCATAGCTAGTTTAATGTTATATTAGTGCCAGAATGTTTATCTATTAATGAACCAAATACCCCTTGCCTAAAACACGTACTCCTATTGCATATACCTAGTTTTCACCCCAACATCCTTTATAATAATAACTTATAATAAAAGAAAACAGATTTAGATGAGTATATTGAACCATATAAATTGTTGGAGTATCATATATATTGGAGATAAACACAAAATCCTCCCCACATCAATTATATTTATTATCCAATATTGCACATATCTTTAGTAACCTTTTATCTCTCTCTCCCTCTCACTCCCACCCCTAGTAAATTTCTTATGCCCACCAATTCTCTACAGTTCTTCAACATCCCCACATCACTTAAGTCTGTTTTATATTAATTTTTTTTGTATATAAGAATCTATATGTATAGTATTGTATGATTGTTTTAATTATTACTATGTTCTAGAAGTATTCTCAATATGTTTTTTCTAGTCTCTTCTTTACGACTTCAAATTTATCATTTGTTAATTTTCCCCAATAATTAGTATCATAAAAATCAAATGATCATATTATGATACTTATATATGGATCATATAA
The DNA here is from genome assembly GCA_963277665.1 of Viscum album. Classification (NCBI taxonomy): domain Eukaryota; kingdom Viridiplantae; phylum Streptophyta; class Magnoliopsida; order Santalales; family Viscaceae; genus Viscum; species Viscum album. The sequence continues at coordinate 163,196,245 of OY728147.1, forward strand.
TCCTTATATAGCCACACAAACACCAAATATCAATAATTATGGAAGTGGTGGAAGTGGTGATGATCACAAACATTGAGGTTCCTCTGGCGGTGAATGATATAAGATAAATGATATTATAACCAATATTGAAATGAAAAATTATGTTCATTGGGATATTATAATAAGGATAAAATTACATGCTCAAGAAAATTGGGTTATGATCAACCCCATTCACACAAAATTAATGAATGAAAAAAATGGAATTATCTTCAATTAATCTAGTCATATCGTCTGTGAAAATGGAAAATATCACAATAAATTATATGGATTTGTAATAATAGAATTCTATAAAAAAAATATCACAGGTTTTTATTGCATGTGTGAGCAAATAACATAAAAAATATCATTAATTGTGAATCCATCTAACATAAATATGGGGACAACATAGTGATCTTGACCTGCACCTTAAGAGACTTATTGACAATATGAACATATAAGAAGAAAATATGAAGCATGGGAAAGTTGTAAAAAAATACATTCGTGATTTTTCTACCTGGTATACACTGGTATCAATTTACATAGATAACTCTTTGTTTTAAAGCCACAAACCATGGAAAAACTCATGAGTCAACTCAAAACCATGTAGGAGCAATACATGGTAAAAAACATTACTAAACTTAGAAAATGTGACATTCTCCTTAGTTGGGAGATTAGTCTTATAATATTGATTATGAGATTACATGGAAAGAGAATCTTTGATGTCAAGAAAGTAGATGAAAGCCATGATGAGAATGATTTCTCCCATTAAGAGGTAGCCAAGACATGACTAAGATGATGTTCTATAACTGCAATAATTATAAAAACTATGGGATGGAGTGATGAAAACCATGATGTAAATGATATAATTTAGCGAGTATGATGTTTCTATTAGATGAAAATAATATAAAAATAATGATTTTAAACTCTGATTATATCTAGGTGACTATAGAAATGATACAGATTTTGTTCCTCAATGGAATTAAATTTATCAAGATGAATATTTCAAAAAATAATAGGTATCATGAAAAATATTCCGATTACCACATAGCCATATTCAAGAAGTTTTTTTTATCACTGTATGATTTGCTGAATAGAATGTTTATGTTAAAGACACATCGTCTTTTTTGATTTATATAAAATGATAATTTATGTTTCAGTATTAGAATATGGATTTTATAGTGATTACATAAGTGTGTTATATACCTCTACTCCATAAAAACATTATATGTTTGAGATAACTTTAAAAGAGTGATTTAAATTTACTCATAAATGATATATAAATTTCTTATCTATAATCATAACCCAATGAATCTATATGTGACATGATATGTTGAGTTCTAGGAGAATTATAAATTGGATTGGGGTGGTAATTTTAAAAAATCATGTTCCTGGTGACATTAAAACCATTAACATGGAGTTCACTACAAATAAATCAAATGGTTAGTGGAAAAATGAACTCAAAACATCTCTCATAGTTACTACAGGATCTATGTCTCTAAAGTGGGTTGTATTGATAATTTCATTAGAACCTTTCTATAGAGGGTAAGGTTTGGGGTGTGTATCAACAATGCGATATTGTATGGTACATTAGTGTCAAATATGGATGGTAGTAGTGTTTTGATATAGATATTGTGCCTAAATTGTTATTATTGTTTGAAATTGTTCTGTGTTGGTCGAGCTAAGGAGATTCCCTACTATGATAGATGAATGAAAATAATTGATTATTGATTTTTGTAATGTTCGAGCTATGACACATTGTTGATGGTGGGGAAACATGATGATGGTTTAAAGAATGTGGTAGTGGACTGAGGTAATGAGGTGAAACTGGTGTTTAGGAGGTGAGGGGTACAATGATAGATTCCCCCCCTCAACATAGATAAAGGATGTGGTGGAAGTTTTAACTATTAGTTGTACATTTCTCATAGGATTTATCATAGAAAACATGTTTCCCTCTTTATTGTTACATACACATGAATATTGAGAATCAATGTATTAAATTTATGGAAATATTAAAATCTGAATTAATTTCCATGTTAATAATCATATTACATTTATTATTGTTACTATATATGTATGTATTTATAGTTTTGAAATGATATATGGGAGATTGAACGTATGCCTGGATGCATGAATTCATGAAAGGATTCAAGGATTTGAGTGTGTGTGTGGGTGTGTGCAAGTATATATATGAGTGTTTAAAAATTTAAAAAATATAACTATTCACCACGGTGTCTGAATTTGATAAAAGAATATTTAATATAGCCTTTTCTATTATATTTTAATGGTGATATATTGAAACATTGTAATGGTCATTTTGAATATATAATTAGCAATTTAATATATCTTACACTATGATTGACAATAATGTGACACTTGAAAATTCTAGAACTACACAGTTTGCTTATTGTTGTGAGTAGATCACAATGGTACCCTTTATTTGGAGTTGTGTATCTCTTATAAAACTAAAAATAATACAGGAATATTGGTACATGATTTTATCCCTCAGATGAATACTAATTAACACATTGATCATGATGCTCAATGAGACTCTGGTGGGACTAAAAATCAGGAGTAAAATTAACATTATTCATATCAGTTAATTTTTGAACATGATATGAGGGTTTTAAAATATTTACATTTTTGAAGTGGGAGAAAGAATATTTTCATGCATTTTTGTGGAAAAGAATGAATTTTTGGGAATTGAGATTAAATAAATAATGGTTTATAATTAAAACGGTGTTATACTACATTTATTCCCCATCATATTTTCATTTACAAATATTAAGTATATAGATTTATCCTGGAATAATTTAATGATTTTGACATCAACATATTGATTATTTGAGATTAATTGATGATATGTATTAGTGTTGAATATTTTCTACATAACTTGTCTATATTTTTATAGTGAACATAATAAAATTCATGATCTTTATTGTACAATAACTTAGTACGGTATTAAAATGATTAGAAATTATCCAATAATTTGATGTAAAACCATGAATGGATAACAAAAAATAAATGGATACTAGTTTTATATATCGTTTATTGACTTATTTGACTGTAGAAATATTCTAGTATAGTTTACCTATGGAGGAACTATTGTAGCATAGATTAGGGATACATACGATGATAGTGTATATATGATTCTACCTAGTGGTCCCTACTTAGGAGGAAAGTAAGATTGTGACACTGCTAGAAAATGTCTGTTTATTTGAAAATTTCAAACCGCCACTAAATTGGTTGTTTTTATTTTTTAACGGTCGTTAAAACCATTTCTAAATCTGAAATTTTAATTGTTTTAACTATATATTTCATTTTGGCGGTATTTTCTAAACAATACCTACAAATTTGTAGTGGTTTATAAAAACCTATTGAACAATTTAAAATAATAAATAAAAAATTAAAATTCTCATAACTTGTTTATAATTAATAATTAATAGTTATTATTTTTAATATATAAAAATTAGTACATAGTAATTTATTATTAGTTAAAATTTAATAATAATTATTTACTGTTTATAATCATTTATAATAAATTTTAAAAAATTTTAATTAATCATTAATTATTATTTATCAATATTTATTAGTTTTTATTTTTTGTAAACTATATAAATTATTTATTATTTATTAATTATTAAATATTTACTAATTTATTACTATTTTTGTAATTATTGTTATATTATTATTTATATATGTACATATTGACATATATACACACACATAGATATATATATATATATATTGAAATCATGGATAAAACATTCGCATGTTACAAATCTTCAATGAGAAGTTGACAAATTGAACTTCAAAATCAAATTACTATAACTTATGATCTAATTTTCTATTTATGATCTACTTTCTATGAAAGGGAGTATTATGAAATATAATATTATCATATTTGGAAAAAATTTATAATATATTGAGATCAAATTGTATCATGTTTCCACATAGATATGTGGGGTAAACCAATGTATGCTAATATAAAAAATTAATTCCCACATATATTTGTAATGCCTTTTGTAATTCAAACCACTTTGTACATTAGGATGATAGGATTTATTAATTATTGATCATAAACTTCCACTCCACACACAATGTAAAAAACTAAATATATCATAGGATACAATATTTCCAAGTCTCAGTCCAAATGTGGGTACATAATACTTGATGTTCCTAGTTATTATCTTGAGACACATATATTCACTCAATTATTTATGTGAAAATAATAGGATATTTCCAGAAAAGGATATCCTATCACCTGATATGTTTTTATAGTCTCCCAAAAATTAATTATAACACCCTAATACATTATAAAATATTGTTTTCTATAAATTTAATAACTTTGATAGATTTCGATTCACACAACTCCGTGTTTAATAGAATGGTAAAATATATTATCACTATAAATTTGACTTCAAATTGGAGGGTACGAATTTGATTATCAAATAATGAAAATATAATTTTATAGTTGTATAAAATAAATTCATTCATTATAAATTTGTTAATAAATAAAATAAAAATCATTTGAATGTATAAAAAATATTTTTATAAAAAACTATTTTTATGCATGCAGCTTTATTTTATTTTTATAAATTAAATTATTCATTATTGGTGAATTATATTAATGGAATTTAAATACTGTAACTTATATAAAAATTCTCATCATTCATTTAATAATAGTTCTAAGCATTGGATAAGAAAAAATAAATTTTAATGCTTAAAAACTATATTATTCTGAACGCGTTTTTGTCACATATTTGTTAATAATTTTATAATTAATTTATTAAAATTTTTAAATTCTTATTTGAATAATTAAAATGATTATTTTTTAATAATAATGTAATAATTATCTTAGGATGAATGTTTGGTAATTGTTTAAAAATAATAATTTTGCAGGTGAATACTGAAAAATACATATTAGTATTGGAAACAACCATTTTCATTTAAATATTTTAGAAATATAAATTTCTTTTAAAATATTTTTAAAATTAATTTTATTTAAATTCTTTTATAATTATTCCATTTCAGTTAATTGGAATAAATTTCATGTTTTTTTTGTATAAAATGTTTTTATACATAAGAAATCATTTTCTCGAGAACCTATAAATCCAATGCATTTATGGGTTTAATTTTAAATTATATTAGGAAAATTGTGTGACACTAATTTGGTTAAATGAATTGAATACTCAAAATAAGTATAATTAGCATTATGTAATAACTTCAAAATAATATTTTTTCTTCATTAATATTATAAATATTAAAACATAATTAATGTGGTCAAGGATAAAATTGTATTCTAGGGGTGTTAAGATAAAATGATAAGGGATTAAATGAAATAATAACTTTCCTAATTTCCATTTTATGGAAATAATTAGAACTTATATAATACAATGTTTATTTATGATCCATATCAGATATTTTTGGTGTCAGAAAATGTGGGTATTTGTTATTCTTTTCAATAATATGAAGTGTATTCTATCCCCCACTTATAATTGGTCACCTCATATCATCTACTTTTTCCACTTTATGTGCCCTTAGGTTAAATAAAAAAAAATAACTTACCTAAATAAATATGGAATAATTTGACGAATTTATTTATTATAAAAAGAATTAAGGAAGAATTTAATGATAAACCTAAAGAGGTTCTCTGAAGAATATTTATATTTCTTAAACAAGCATCTTCAATTTATTTCTTCCTCTACCTATTAAAAATATTTTCCATAATTCATAATATAAAAACACTCTTGTATTTAATATAATTATATTTTATTAGGTGAGAGTAATACTTATAATCATATCATATTGCATTAAATGGGAATTGAAACTATTGATCATGTTTACAATAGTCTAACGCCTCACAAACTGATGTCAAACCACCTATCATGGATGGACATAATGATGTAATTAATGTATATACATTATATTTATGAAAAATTTATACTTACAAAATTTTAATATCAATTATATATTATTAAATTATAGCATGTTTGAAAATGATAAAAAATATTATTCGTACGTGTGGCTTACTGCCCTCACAAAGTGATATAACTCATATTCCAATTTATCCCAATAAGGACTATTAGAAGAATTTTTTATATAAAAAAATACTATTTATATGATCAAATAATTACTCTATAAAGGCGAATTACTATTTATATTTTTATATCCATAAAATTATAATAACAAAATTTGTGCATACTAGTGACATACCGTCTCTATGAAACATGTAATTAATTTTTTTATATATATTATATTAAGTACTATATATTTATTTAATATATATGATATTTATATCCTTATGAATATTAAATATATTATTTAACCGTGATCATGGTAAAATGGTCAAAACAATTGAAAAAATATACAATAAAAATGATGCAGTTATCAATCAAAAGAGTGTTTTTAGCAAAAAATTATAAAAAATAAGTGATAAAAATATAAGGTAGTATATATAGGATTTTTATTCTCTAATATATGCGTAATAAATCTATATTTTTTTTATATTGGAGTTTCAGACATGTATAGAGGAAACCGTACTGTGGGTTAGGGTTTATATCACAATATCATCATTATAAGGGACAGATAATTAAGTTGGAAATAAATATTACAAACTATATCAATGCTTGTATTCCAAGTAGAGATTACCATAATGGGAATGAAAATTAAGTTGGAGATAAAGATAAATATGGAGATGAATAAATTGAGATTTATTGGGAATGTTGGCATAGGTAATAACCAAAATCCTAACTCATATAGAACATACTATAGGTCTAAACTATCATGTAAAAATGTTAGGATGCTTAATCTATTATAAACCTCTATCATTAAATGGGACTAAAAATATATTTATAGCTAAGAAATAGCTATGTTCCTTTGAGATGATATTTCTCAGATTAGAAAGTAATGAAGTTGATATTTTTTCCATAGATGCTCATCATATATCATAATATGTGGATCAAAGGTGTTCATTAATCAAAAAAATAAAGTTGATGTGGAAATAGGATATAATGAATTTAAGGATCTCAATGTACTCTTCTAGGAATCAAATTTCCCCTGTGACAAATGAGTGGATATAGAGAGACTATTTATTAGTCTAAGATAAATTGATAATGAGTTTTTTCTATTTTTGAAGCCAACATTATAATGATTCCATGAAATAATGTAGACATTGTACATAATAAAAAGGTAAATATAAACCAATTATTTGATGGGATTAATACAATCCTTTTATTAGAAATAATCACCCAAGAAATTTCATCATATGAGAATATAATATCATGTGATACTATGAAAGGGATAGAATATTATTCGTGTTATGAATTATAAGGAATCCATGATAAATCTAAGGTGAAGGAGAACATTATAAATGAAAATATAAAAAAAATAAAAAATAGATACTTTGAACATTCATATTATAAAAACTATGGAATGAAACACAATGTATAATTCATTCTTCGATTGTGAGATACGTAAATGTGTGGGAAAAAAGTCCACCATGCTCTTCATTAGATGATCAAGAATGAAGCTACCAATGTTATGTGGTTCAAATATAAATATATAGGTATTATTCAATTGATTTTCCTCAAAATGAATGGAATTTTTCCCAAAATAGTGAATTGGAAAAAGGATAATCTTATAAAATCACTACAATTATGGTTAAAGTCTCTAATTATGTTTTGGTAAGAACTTTAATCATATCAAAAAAAATGTAATTCATTATTTTATTATGTATAATCACACTAATTTATATCATACACATTTTCTATGAAAATTTCAAATATTCAAAGGAAAATAAGAATGGAGTCATTATTAAAGACTCAGATTGGATGTCTAACAATAACAAGGATATGTCATTTAGTTTGTATTATGACAGATTAAGGTGTTCAATTTTATGAATACATTATTATATCAATGTTTTAATCACATATAATCCTTGATATGGACTAGATTATTAAGTATGTTGCAAATAAATATTTAAAATAGAAAGAAGTTACGATTTTTGATAAGGATATTGAATTCGATATATTTATAGGGGATAATTAATTATCTAATTCATTTATAGACCCACCTCGTTATATTTTTTGAATAATAACCTTTTTAACGAAGAGAAAAAAAAATCTATAATTGGAAAATTTAATATTCATATTGAGGATGAAACTATTTTATAAAATACAATGATTTATTTCATGATGAATTACATGTACATCAACAAGATCAGGAAGATGAGTTCTAAAATAATTTAATCCATGAGAAAATAAATTTTTTTAAAAATCATTATATAATGGCTAATAATATATTAGTGGTGTTGAAGAATTAACTGGAGGAATCATACTAAAAGATATTTATATAACCCTGTGTTTTATCTTCTCGATCTGTTATTTTTTTTAAAAATAAAGATGAAACAATGAGGTTTTGGATTGATTATAGTAATATAAATTATATTATGATAATGAAAAATTATCCCTTACCTCACATTGATGACTTTTTCAATCACGTTCATGGTTCTTAATATTATTTAATGCTTTAGCTCCATTCTGGGTTTCATCAATTGTGAGTAAGGAAGGGATATATTATAATGATAGAATTTTGAATAAGGTATTTGAATTATGTGTTTACAATAATTCAATTTGAATTTTAAAAAATACCATTAATTTTTTATAGATGAAATGAATAGTGTCTATAAAGAACACCATGATAATTTTTTTAGTATTTATTGATGATACCACGATGTACTCTAATATTTAGTAGGACCATGATAATTATGAATTTATATAATTATAATAAATCTTATAAGAAAATGGTTATATGTTAATTATTTCTAGTGTGATTTATATCATTAAAATGGTTTTTACTGACCATTTGGTCTCTAAGGATGGAATCATAATAGATCATATAAAGAACAAAACCTATTTAAATAATGTACTACAACAATGAACAAATTTGAGGTATGTAGTATCATTAGATATTTGTTTTATATCAGTGATATATTCAAAACATTTCTTATTGGATAACCCATTAACCAATATTACTCATAATTTGGGTATAATGATGTGGAAAAAGGAATGTGATATTTTTATGAATTAAAAAATAGAATGGACAATTCACTAACATTGACACTACTATTGGGTAATCATGGATTTATAATATAAAATTATGTATTGATAAAATTACATGATTGTATCCTTATGTATAATGATTAATTTTTTACCAATGAATCATTCTTGTTAATGATTCTAGGAAAAAACTATTCAACCCATGATTTTGAGTTGGATACAATAATCTTTTCCTTGAATATATGGAAAAACAATCTCTATGTAAAAATATATTCTATTTTAATGTATAATTAGAGTTTGAAATAAATATTCTGAAAAAATGATCTCAACATGAGGAAAAGGTGATGGTTTAAGATAATAATGGACTATTATTTCACAATACACTAGTACCCCAGAATGGAAAATGATGTAGAAGATGCATTAAACAAAAATTATTACGGTTTCCTTACCAAAATGAGGATAAAATGGGATCTTATTTTCATGCATATAGTAATTATGGATATAATAATTTTTAAGGAAGGGTAAACATCACTTATTATTTAAATTATTTACAAGAAATCTCTATAAAAAAATATATGTAGTTATAAACACGATGACATGAATTTTTAATTGGCGATCAATGTCATGAATGGGGAAAAATTAGTAGATTTTTTAGTTAAGATGGTGTTATGATTTTTTGAAAAAAAAATATATATATTAAATAGACACATGAGTTAATGAGGAATTATTGGATGACACTCATATTTTGATTTTTTCTATAAATACTGGTAGAACAAAGATGTACAGATATAAGAAGGAATATTTTTTGGGGGAAAATATGAAGTATTAAATTGTTGATTATGCATCTAGATATCTGGTTTACTAATACGTTATGGATAATAGATAATATACTAGATTATTCATGAATCCTTTCCATATTATTATGTGGAAATGGATTGGATTTACTCTTGAATTTGTCTCTATATTAACAAATAATCATAGTAATACTGATACAATATGTGTTGTTACTAATATAATAAACAAGTCTATGCATTAATTTTCAATAATAGATGATTTAACTCTAGATATTCATGGAAGACTATTCATTAATGATAAGATAAGATCATAGGGAACAAAAGTGTTACTTCACGTCAGATTATGACCCATAATTCTAGAGGAACTTTTGTATTAATATTCACCAGGTTTTTGTTATTATACATGATTTGAGAAATTATTATAACCATAAAACTATGGAATAATTTAAACTATTCTTAAAATATTAAAATAAATCATGATGTTTTCATTCATGAATTTTAAACTATTTAGGATTAGTTTTTACCTTTGGTATATAACTCCTATAAAAAATCATCTATTCATGTATTAAATTTTTTTTATGAGGCATTATATGGGAAGATATGTCATACTCCAACTTTTTGGGATGGAATTAGTGAAAGGATAATTTTAGTTCCACTACCCACATTTGAGACAACAAAAAAGTTAAATACAATTAACACCCATATCAATTCATCTCAAAGTAGGTAAAAGAGATATGCCCATAGTCACATGAAAGATATGGAATTTATAGTATGAGAAAATAGTATCATAAAATTATCTTCATAGAACAGTTTTATTTGGATTGGTAAGAAAAGAAAATGATCCCAATGTACATTAATCCTTTTGAAATCTTGAATATAATAGGAGTTTTGGATTAGAGTTTGGAAATTCCACCATATCACTCTATAGCACATGATGCGTTCTATATATCCATAATATGAACATACATGCCAAAACAAAAATAAGATTCCAATTCCAATGAAATTAAATTGGAATATGTTATATCTTAATATGAATATCCTATTAATAATATGAATAGTAGATTAATTTTTTTGAGGAATTTGGAAACTCGACTGGAAAAGGAACATTGGAAAAATCATAATATTGATTAGGTATCATGGGAACCTAAAGCAATTATGATGAAGATATACCCAAATATGTTTATGAGCTGAAAATATAGATATTTCAAGTATTGATTTTTTTGAATGATGTAAAACTATAATTCCCTAAGACATTACAATATATTTATTTTTAAATTAGTTTTATCTGTTTAACATCTTTTGATACATGAAACCCTAGGTCTAGAAGAACTTTAAAATAGTATATCATTATATCCTATACATTAAATTGGTTAGAATGAATAGTAACAACTATATTATGAAAATTATTTGATTTAAATATGTATAAAAATAATAATTTAATTATCAATCAATGATGATTAAAAATAAAAAACATATGAATACAAATAATATATTTTTCTAAGAAAACTATTTTATATGAAAAGTGTGTATTTTTATTAATAAATAAAATTATCACTATTTAAGAATTATTTTAAAGAAATTTATAAATTATATATATAATCATATATTTTATAATTATATAATATTTTTCTATTAATAATATAACAATAAATCTTGATCTATTATTTAACACAACTTTTTTAAAATTGTTTCTACAATGCATTTTTTAAATTTATTTTAAAATTAATATTTACACCTTTTAGAAATTCTAAATGAAAAAATAATATTTTGTTATTAAATCACCATGTTAAAATTATTTTGGAGCTAATATTGAAGAATTTTCCAAAAATAGTAATTATATCCATGAATAATAGTTTTGTATTGAAAATATCATTTTCATTTAAGTAATTTGGGAAAATAATTTTTTTAAAATACTTAAAAAAATTGTTTTGTTAAATGAAATTATTTTTCTTCCAATTTAATCCATTTAATCGGTTTTATACTCATTTTTTATATGCAACCATTTTATACTTTGGAAAAATTTTCTTTTGGAATACTATTTTTTCAACACATTTGATGGTTTAATTATGAATTATATTCAAAAAATTAAATAAATTTAATTTGAAAATTTGGATTATATATCTTGAATGAAAATAATTAATATTAGTTATTATGTCAATATAGTGTGTTTTCGAAATGAAATGTAAAATAGTAAAAATGAATTACCACTCTTAATGTTAAAACTTGTTTACTAAGTTTCAATCTAGAATGATCAGTGATAAATAGTCATATTATTTATTATTTCATTTTTATAGACATATAGATACCTACAATATTATAAGGTTAACTAATGTTCCATTTGATATCCAGATGGGGCTAAACATTACGTGTATATCATATTCTTTTAAAAAATTATTGGTGTCTATTCTCCCCCACATATAAAGGGAGACCACTAATTATTTCTTTTTAACACATCCCAAGATTGTTTTCAAAAATAAACAACCATATACCTTTTTTACACTAATAAAGATGAATGTGAGACATTGTTTTGATCAAAACCCCAATCAAGGAATGCTTTAGGTATAACCCTAAATTTGTTCTCTGAGGAATAGGTATATCCATTAACCATGCTTCTAAATTTAATTTCTTCCTCTACCCAATAAATGAATTCTCTAAATTTACAAAAATAATAAAACATTTATATATAATATAATAATAAGTTATTATGTTAGTGTTATGACCTATATCATTCACCTCATTTATAAAATGAAAAATGAAACAGTCAATCGTGTATACAGCGAACTACCACCCCACAAACTAATGTAATTGTTTTCCATCACCACCACTCACATATAGTTTTAATAATAGATTTAATATATATATATATGATAATAATAAAATAATTATAATTAAATGATTATGAAATCACATCTATACTATTAGGTTCCAACCTATTATAAAATGATAATGTTGCTTGTGTATACGTGTGTAATGGTGCTTCTATGAAGCAGTATAATTTTTTTGTTTTTTTACATATATAGTAATAATGTTTGATATAATGAAGAAATAATATTTATATGATATAATTATTAGTATTTATATGTGAAATATTATTTAACATTTTCTTTCCCAATCTATAAAAACAGTGAAAAAATTGTTTATATGTACGTAAACCATGTAGTCTCAAAGAATAGTGTAATTAATATTTCTATATAGCATTGAAGGACTACTCAAAATACATAAAAAATGAATAATTATATTTTATATCATGATAAAAATCATATAGATCATGTATCAACAATCATTGTATAATGTCCAAAATTACTTCCCCAAAACATACATGAAAAATGAAGCAGTGATCACTCGAAAAAGTTTTTTTAATTAATAATTATTAATAATTGAGTGATGAAAATTTATGAATAAAAAATATATGGTATGATATATGTGATTATGTTTATGTAATATGTAACATCCCATGTATTTATTTAATAATACATTTTGATATTTATAAATATTTATGTATAATATATTAATACTACATTAAAGGGGATACTTAGTCTGATCGCATACATGAAACATACAATGGGTTTTTCCTAAATATTTTATTACACGCAAAACTAAGTTATACCAAATAATAATACAATAAAATTATTATTTTTTAAAAGGTTTTTAACGCCTAGAAATTGTATTGGAAATGACGAAAAAAATAAATAAAAGATTACTACACATTCCTATTAAATGTTTTTTCATTAATCTATTGAATTATAGAGGCCTAAAATGAGAAAAATATCCAATTTTAAGCATTAAAGCCTATAATATTTTAAGAAGGCCTTTTTTCGCCTTTTAATGGAGAACCATATTTAAATATAGTTTTTTCCATTTTTAAAAGTTATGTTGGAAAAATAAAACTATTTTTTGGAATAAGGACATCTAAATTTTCGTTGGTGATAATTTTGGTCTTTATCTGATAAAATTCATATTTTAATGAATTAGAAAAAAACTGCATTTTAATTAAAAACTACCATTTCATGTAATATATTTGTACTAATTTAATATATTTTGAATTGGTTTTTAATTATGTAAAGATTATGTTTTTATCATTTAGGACAATTTTTTTCATTGGAGGTAATTTCACATTGAAGTTTAATATAAATATCTGTCAATCTTTTGATTGTTTTTACATTAGTAAACATGTTTTCTCATTTTATTAACAAGAATTAATTATAATTAATTTATACAGCCTTTTTGTTATTAATTTGTTAAAATGGAATACATATTTAGATTCATGAGTCCCAAATAGTGTAAATAGGTACGTTTTATTTTTTTCCATTATGAATAATAACTTTTGTAATTTTTATTTACCACACCTAAAGGTAAATTAGGAAAATTAGGGTAACAAACAATATGATAAGGATAAAAAAATAAACCAAACACCTAAAAAAATACTATTGGATGAATTAAAGTATACCAATTCCATATGGGTGTTATAATTGATTATTTTAATAGAATTTTTCCATGAAAGTGATGTAATTATTATTAAAACAAAACAAAGCAATAACACGTCACTCTCTAGTAAGTTATAAGGATAATAATTTTAATGTAGTGATAAACATGATAAAAATTGGAAAATAAATATCATCCAAAAATATAATAAAATTTTACATATTATGTGAATTTATTTAGATTTTTTATCAATTAAATTGTGGAAAAAAATATTGACACAACTCTGATACAATAATTATATTATTAAGAGAAATATTAAATAAATTATTTTATAAATACTAAAATAAATTTTATATGAAATAATTTATTCCATACCCAATTTTTTTTGGATAATATGAAATTTTATAAAACTATATTATTCTATTTTTGAAGTTTTCTCTCTCTTTGGATTTTATTTAAATTTAGTGGAATGAATAGTATAAAAATTTAAATATTTAATGTTTTATAAAAATAGTAATTTCATTAATTATTTAAAAATAATAAAATACTATAAGATTAAAAAATAGATATTTTAAGGTCTAAAAGATAATTTAGTGTCCAATTATGTGAAATTTACCCCATATAAGTGAAATTAATAGCCTCTTAATAAATAAAATGGTCTTACCCTAATTAATATTAAATGATAGTCTGGTAAACTGAAAAGATAGAGTTTAAAAAAAATAAAAAAAATGTATAAAAATTATTGTAGTATATTAGATAGAACTATAATCATATTATATTTTAAATAAATGATTTTTGGAACATTTTTAATAAAAGTTGAATTTATAGTATTTCAACAGTTAAATACTTTCCACGGGTGCCCCTCCCATATCATATAAAAGGAACCCATTCCTCTCTTATCCATACAATATCAAATCATTTTGGTTCGGCCAATACCTAAAAAACACTTCCTAGAATCTCGGAACTCATCAAAAAATCCTCCATTATGGAAGAAATCCTCTAAAGTAATCCTTTTGGAATGAGCCAAAAGTGGTTAACCGATTAAGAGGTAACACCATCTATTATGTTTCTATTTTATCATTTCCATTATCCAATCCATATAAATTTATTATTCAATTATTATATAAAATATAGTGTCCATAATATATTTAGATGTTTTATGATAATTTTTCAACCTACACTTAAACACACCTCTATTTAATGGGTAACAAACAAACTATTTTTGTGTACGGTGAATTATTACCTCACGAAACAATGATTGTACAATTTTTACCTACCACCTCTCATTGTGTCCATTACGATAGAAAGTATATTCATATATGATATATATTATATTTATTTTGTTTATATTCATCTTTATTTTTTATTTAGAACATACCTTTATACTTTTCATGTTATGTAAATACAATAATTTCATTTACAGAACAGTGGACTACCACCCCCTCAATGTTATATGACTCATTCATCCCATACATAGAACATATAAATGATATTATTAATGAACAAACGTACCATATATAACATAAATATCATAATGGAATTATATTACAGATATGTAACATTTAGTTTTAATTCTTTTAATGTGACAATGAAATAAAATTAGCAATCATATGTACGTATGGCCTACCATCTCCATGAACGATGCATTTCATTTATTATACCCAAACATTATGAATATTGTAAATACATGTTTAATTTATATATATGGTATAATAGTCTGGATACGATGGAAATTTTACTACATGGAAAATTTATATCAAAACAAGTTCATTTTCCACTCAAGTACCGAATGTCAACAAAACATCAGATATGAACATAAATAATTATGTGATTTTTTCACATTCTAATAAGTGATATAAAATGAATAATAAACTAAAAAAATATCTCAAATAATTATAAATTAAACTATATTTATTATTATGAATCATATTAATTTTACGTGACGAGTGTGGCTCATAGTAAAAGAATTCATCTCAATCTCCTTACATTAATGCATATTGTGATGTTATAAACCACCTTTATTTATAAAGTGTATAATAAAACACATTTAATTTTAATTTTATCCAAATTGAATATTTGATTAATTTTTTTTAATAAATTTTTAAAAAGGAATTTTTTTAACATGTGGGACTATAACGACTCCTCTAGCATTGTAAATATTATTATATTTTTTCTTCTTCCGCTATTTTCCTTAAGATATTTAAAAGAAAAAGGAATAACTTGTTCCCTTTTTGGGTGTTTTGGTATTGATAATGGTTTAGAAAGTGGATTTACTTTTTCAATATCTTCAAATGATATATTATCATTTCAATTAAATTTTATTGAGTTAAATGTTGATAATTGAAATCTTTTTTGTGTTATGATTGTATAATGGTACATGGAAATTTTTTGGCTGATTTTGTGATAAAAAAAATATGGTTGGTTATGTGATAAACCAAATATAGCTGGTTTTGTGATATACCACAGATGGTTGGTTGCGTTATATCCTCCAATCTATTGGGTGTGGAAGTATATCGTATGGCTATTCAATTTAGGGATATGTATGGAAGTCGAGCGTGTGGTTATTCCATTTATGATTTTTTATGTCCCATGTTAACATTATAATATATATGTTGCTTTCTATGGAATTTATGGTAACCATTTGGTTACAAAAAGGGTGTTAAATGAACTTATATTCAGTGATGTATATATATACTACTTCCTAATGATGAAAAGTATTACTTTATGATGAAGTATTCATGGTTTAAAAGTTTTCTCAAGACTAACAGTATTCATTATTTGTGTATCCCTTACTACATTTTTTAAACTCACCCCATGTTTTTAAATATTTTTCACTGGACTTAATGAAAAATAGAGTCAAGGAATGGATAGAGGAAAATACATGTTATTTTAACATGAAACTAACTATAATTATATTTGAAATAGTTTGTTTTATAAAAAAATAGATAGTGAGTAAAGGTGTCAAAATGTAATATTTATATTTTTATGTATGAGTTATGACCTATTTATCTAAAGCTCTAGACCTAAAATATCATTCATGTGAAATTATGTAATTTTTTTTTCTTATCTCAAGATTATATAATGTTTAAGGTTGGGGCCTTATAGTTGGAATTACAGGCCATTTTATATAACATAAGGAGTTAAATTACTGGTTAATAGAATATCCATAAATAAGTTAAATCATGATAAAATTAAAATGTTATATCATTTGAATATTAAAACGTTACATTATCTATGAAATGTTTTTTTAGAATGGTTTTCTATAGAGGAAACAAGGAAGTTGTTTTGGGAAATCATAAAAAAGGGAAATAACCATCCAAATCAACATCCTTAGATGGTCAGAATTGGAACTGAGTAATTATTTACTGTGATGGATTAGTTGAACCATGTGATAAATGGTGGAAGTGTCCATACATGAGATCAACCAGAATGACCGTGGAGAAATATGTCGACAGTGGATCATTTTATAGGTAAACATCCCACATAATTTAGAGGATCACATAAATATATGAAAGGTAAACGGTGGATTAAAGATCTAGAAAATATTTTTGAAATAATGTGGTGTTTAGACAATCAAAAGATTAGTCTTGTTTTTTATCATTTTGATGGTGAAACTGATCAGTGGTGGTCAATGATTAGAAATATATGAGGAAGTTAAGAGATTTACATTATTGAATGAGATGAATTTAAGAATATATACCTTGAGAAATATTTTACTAGGGTTGTTTGACTTTTGATGGAAAAGAAATTCATGTAATTGAGAAAAAATGATGATGATTTTGTAACTTTATTTGAAGAAAATTTCACCTATTCTTCAAGGTATGTACAAAATTTTATCCAGGATATTAATATTAAGATAAATGGGTTTCACCTAGAATTGATGCCAAAATATTGAAGGGAATATTCTTCTCATTAGTTCAAATTCTATGATAAACATGTCTTCTGGGCTAACAATATTGAATTAGTGTTTTTGATGATCATGTTCTCTATGAGAGCATTCATAATATGTGATTTATTCGGAATGAAATGGGAAATAATTCATCAAATGTGTCTGAAGGTAAGGAAACTAAATTTCCAACATCTGTGAAGTGTGGAAAAATGAATCATGACAAATGTATCTAAATGTCCGATAAGTGAATTTGATGTGGTAAGACAGGTCATATTTTTTCTACCAATAAGGTAGATGATCTGGTAGGTAATGAAAAACAAATAGTAAGGTGTTTTAGTTTTAATGAGATAGAAAATTATGCTAATTTTTGTCCAATGTTGACTACCCAGGGTGGTAGCTGATAAGATTGTAAGTATAAGGGCATGGAAAAGTCATTTCTTATACTATAGTTTATATTGGACTTTCAAATTAAGTGGTTATAGTTATGTTACAGGTTTTTTCAAAATATCCCAATGCTCTATTTGTCTCTGGATATTTACGTTCTCTCATTTATGAGATCTTCTCAAGTAAATTCAGAATATAACCTCATGGATTTGATATAAAACACTTAGTAAAGATCCTAGGTAGAAATATTAATGAAAACAAGATTTATAATATTAATTCTATTATCGTTTGTGGGATAGTATTTGCTACAAATATTTTTGAACTTCCCATAGTGGAATTTGAAATCATTTTGTGTGTGGATAGGAATTCAGTTTGTCATGCTAAAATATATTGAATTATAGGAATTTTTTTTCAATGATTTCATACCTTTCCTAAAATTCTTAGAATCTCAAATAATTATTAATTATGGTATTTAAAGTTATCTATATTATGTTGTTTAAAAGAAATAAATAGTCTTGATTAGTGATATTCTGTTAGTGACTGAATTTATGGATGTTTTTATGGATAAATTTCGGTTTGTTGTTCCTAATGAAGATGTTGAATTTAATATTAATTTATTTCCTAATGCATAGAATATTACTAAAACCCCTATCAAATTTCTCAAATTGAACGGGTGGAATTGAAAACATAGTTGCAAGAATTTCTTTATAAAGGATTCATTTGACATAGGACTTACCCATGTGGTGCCCGATTTTTATTTATGGAATATAATGATGGTTATATAAGACTCTGTATTGAATACAGAGACTTTAATAACATCACTATTATGCACTTTGGGTTATCAAATGTACATAATGTATTTATGAATTTCATGAATTGAGTCTCTCATCAGTTTTTGGATAGGTTTGTTGTTGTGTTCATATATGATAGTCTTCTATATTCTAAAATATTGGAGGAACATGAAAGTCACTTATAGATTTTTTTGTTAAACATTAAAAAAACTATACGGATGGTTCAGTAAGTGTGATTATTTGTTGCAAATAATTTCATTCGTTGCACATATGGTTTCTAAATATCACATACTATTGTCCATTCTTAAACAAATTTTTTTGAAGAGTGGAAAAGACCAAGAAATATCACAAAGGTTCATAGTTTTCCTTGATTAGAGGGTTATTACGAAAGGTTTGTTGAAATATTTTCTCAGTTATCTATCCCACTAACTAAGTTAACACATAAGGGAATTAAGTTCATATGTATAAAATAATTTGAAGATTGTTTTAAAAAATAGAAAATAATATATTTAAATGCTATAGTATTGTCCCTACCTTCCAGGAAAGGTGAATTTGTTATCTATAGTGATGGATCATTGAAAGGACTTGGTGGTCGCCTGATTCATTAAGAAATATTTTTTCACTTGAAAAAAGATACTACAGGTATTGATTTGATGAATTTTGGAATGGAAGTTATTTCTATAATGAAATCCTCTGATTTTTTTAAGGTGGATGTGAAAAATACTCTATCAGACAGAATTATGCATGCACAGAAAGGAGACAGTGAGTTGGAGAAAAAGATTGAATTAGTATAGAATGGTATGTCACCTAAATTTAACATAGATAAAGATTATTTATTGAGGTTCTAAAAGAGATTATGGGTGCATTTTGATTCATATTTGTAGAAATATTTGATCTGTGAAGCCCATAGTTCTTCATTTCAATTCATCCTAGAAGTACTAATATGTAAAATGATATTTCGTAGTATTAATGGTGGGATGGAATGAAAAAAGATATTGTAGACATTACTATGAAGTATTTGACTTGTCAAAAGGGTAATGTAAAATGGTAGTTACTGAATGGAATGATTTTTACTATTCTTATGCCGAAGTGGAAATAGAAATATATATCATTGTATTTCATATTATGATTACCAAATAAATCTCAATGTAAAAATGCAATCTTCGTTATTATTGATCGATTGACAAAATCTTCTCATTTTCTTCCTATTCCTGATACTCTATCTCTATATCTTCTTTCTAGGTTGTATCATAAATATATATTCAGGTTATATTGAGGTCCTCTATCCATTATATCGGATCATGATCATAGGTTCACAAATTACCTTTAAAAAGGCCTTTAGAATTCACTAGGAACAAAATTAAATTTCAGTACATGTTTATCCTCAATTAGATGTGTAGTCAGAACGAACTATTCAAACATTGGAAGATATGCTAGATGGTAGTACAGTGGATTATGAGGGAAGTTGGGATTAATATATTTCCTTTTTTGTGTTTTCTTACAATAACAATTTTTATTCCAATATAATGATGACATGATTTGAAGCATTATATGGAAAGCAGTGTCGAACATCATCTTTTTGGGTTGATGTAGGTGAAATGAAGTTGATGGGACCCAAATTGGTAGAATAGACACTAGAAAATTTTCAGTTGATTCAGAATCACACAATGACTGCTCAGAGAAAATAGAAACGTTATGCAGATAAACATAGGAAGGATATTTATTTTGAGGTAGGTGATCATGTTTTTTTTTAAATTATCACCATAGAAATGTGTAATGCATTTTGGTGAGAAAGGGATGATGATTCAAAGGTTTATTGGACCCTATAAAATCATAGTGAAAGTTAGGTCTGTTTCCGACATAGTGGATTTACCTTTGATTTTATACTAGTTAATTTTTTTTCTTGTTTCAATATAAATAATGTATATGTGAAATCCATCTCAAGTTATGAGTCCAGAGGTAGTTCATATGGAAGAGAATCTTTCCAATGCGGAATTTCTAGTATAGATTCATGAACATAGAGGGAATTTTTTGCGAAATAAAGAGATTAATGAGGTAAAAGATTTGTGAAAAACCCATATGGGTCAAGAAGAAATGCTAGAATCTGAAAAAGTTATGAAGGATAAATACCCCCACTTATTTGAAAAGTAAATAAAATTGTGGGGTGACAATTTCTAATAGGGTGAAGGGTGTAACATCCCAAGTATTTATAGAATAATTCATTTTTCATGTCTATTAATATTATTGAATAAGATGTTAATTTTATGATAATGGGGATTCATTCCCTAATAGCATAATCAAGATGAAACCACAGGGTTTTCTAAAATCTTATATTTCACCCAACACTAAGTTATAATGAAAAATAATACAATAATATTATTATTAAATTAAATGTTAGTTAAAACCTAGTTTTTGTATTATATAAAATGAACATAACTAACTATAATATGATTACACATGTTTGTTAAATGTTTTTATGTCTATATAATTAATTTTAGAGGATTAAAATTAGAATAAATATATTTTTAAGCATTAAAAACACTAATATGTTTAAAAGATTGTTTTACCGCCTTTGGATGGAATATATTTTCAGATAATGATTTTGACCCTTTAATATTTTCTATATTAAAAAAAAAACATCCACTTTCGAATAATGAAATCCAAATTTATTTTGGTGGAAATTTTGGTATTTTTAGGGTAAAATTCCTATTTTAATGAATATTGAAAAATTCTTCATTTTAATTCAAAACCACCATTTCACCTAATTTTTTTATAGATTATATTTTTAATGGATTTTAAATTATATTTATATTATGTATTTATAATTTTCTCTAATTTTTCTTATTTGAGGTAATTTTAAATTGAAATTTGATATAAACACATATCAATCTTTTGATGGTTTTTACATTTAAAAAATCCATTTTTTGTATTTGAAAATAGGAATAAACATTATATTAATTACTACAAATTATCTATTTTAAATTTTAAAAAATAGATTCCATATTTGGGATATTATGTTATATATTTTGTAAGCAGCTCCGTTTTATTTTTGGACTGTATGAATAGTGTATTCGGTAATTTGTTATACCCTACTTAAAGATAAATAGGGTAAATTTAGATAATAAATAATATGACAAGGATAATAAAAATAACCTATCACCTACCAAAATCATATTGGATTAATTAAGTTCAAAACATATAACCTAAGGGTTGGAATTGATTGATTTAATGAATTGTTTTTACATGAATGTGATGTAATTATTATTATAACAAAAGAATGTGACAACATATCACTCTCTTATCTTCTTTAAGTATAATAATTTTAATGTACTAATAAATGTGACGAAACAGTAAAAATAAATATTATCCAGAATTATAATGAAATTATTTAAACAATTTTAATTTGTTAAGAATTTTTAGATATAAAATGATTACCATAAAATTTGACACATCAGCGATACAATAATTATTTTCTTAAGGGAAATATCAAACAAATGATATTATAAATACTAAAAAAATAATATATGAAATAATTTATTCCATACACAATTTTTATATATGATTATGACATGTTTTAATAATATTAAATTTTTTTGAATTTATCTCTATGTTTGGATTTTATTCAAATTCAATGAAATGAATAGTGTGAAAATTGACACAATTGAGGTTTTGTAAAAATTTTAAATTATTAATTTATTTACAAATCCTAAAAATAATTTAAAATTACAAAGTATCTATTTTAAAGTATAAAAGTTAATTATGTGTCCAATTATTTAATATTCACCCAATATTATTTAAAAAAATACTTTTAATAATTAAATATTTTTTACCTCAATTAAAATTAAAAGAGTTTAATTAAGGGTAAAATGAAAATATAAGGATTTAAATAAAATAAATACATGTATAAAAATAAATGTATGGTATTAATTAGAAATATCCTCATATAATATTTGAAATAAATTTATTTTGGTCCATTTGGAATAAAAATTTATTTTATAATAATTTTATAATTTATTACTTTCAAAGGGTGTCCCTCTCATCTCCTATAAAAAGCAACACATTCACCTATTTTCTGTACACTCTAAAATACTTTTGGATAGGGTAATAACTACCCACAACACTTCATTTAATTCTTTAACTCATCCTTGAATGCTCCCTTAGAGAAAAAAACCTATCAAGTAATCCTTTTTGAATAAAACAAAAAGGTTACCTGATTAAGAGGTAACACCTTATATTACGTTTTTTACATTCATTTCAGTTATCCACTCCCTATACATTATTATTATATTATTATATAACATCAAAAGTTTCATAAATATACTATTACGTTTTTATGATAATATTCCTACCATAACTTAAACACACCTCTATTTAATGGTTAACGAACATACTGTTTCTGTGTATGGTGAATTACTGCCTGACAAAATGATTACTGTTCAATATGTACCTACCAACTCTCATAGTACCACTTATAATGGACACTATATTTATATATCATATATATATAATATTTATTTTTCTATATTATTCGATATTTTTTATTTAGAACATACCTTTATACTTTTTATATTTTTAAAGAAGATAATTTCATTTGAAGAATTTGGACTACCGCCAACTCAAAGTGATATAACTCGTTTATTCCATAAAAGAAAGTATGAATTATGGTACTAATGATGATATGTAACTTATAATATATATATATATATTATACAATAATTTTAATATACATAAGTATCATTTAGATCTCATTCATTTATTTTTAAAATGAAATAAAAGTAGCGTTCATGGGTACTTACAACCTACCATCTCCATGAACGGTTCATTTCATTTCTTATCTCAAAATATTATGGATATTATAAATATATATAATATATATATATGGAATAATATTCTAGAGATTTTTTTCTTTTGACTACAAGGACAATTTACATCCAAACAAGTTCGTTTTCGACTCAAGTACCGAATATCAAAAAAACATACAATATGAAATTAAATAATTATGATATTTTTATAACACGGTAATAAGTGACAAAAAAAGCATAATAAACAAAATAATTGTTCTTAAGATAGTATAAATTTACTTTATTTTATTATATAAAAACATAATGATTGTACGTTATGAGTCAGACTCAAGGTAAGGGACTTTGTCTGAATCTCCTTTCATTTAGGCATATTTTTATGTTATACAACACATTCATTTATACGGTGTATAATAAACCACCTTTTCTTCTAATCAACATAAAATTTAATATTTTTTTCTATAAATGTTTTCAATATTATCATTTTATTTAAAAATAATTATTTTACACATGATTTCTATTTTAAAAAATGGTTTAAATTTAATATCCTTTCATTTTATGAATAAGTTTCATTTAATATTTTTTCAACAGGGAGAAATTCTTGCTTTTTAACAACATGTACATAATTAACCACGATTTTAAGGACCCAAATTTATAATACCAAAATGTGAAATATTAATAGATGAATATTCATTACATAACCACATTTTCAAATCTATTATTTTTTAGTTCTAATGCCTTTAGAAAATAATACACATAAACAATTGATCCATAAGTGAGATACATAATCACCCACTTTGTTCTATATATATAGAAACCATTTCATACATATCATACATAACACATTTTTTAATAACCAAGGAAATCAAAACATAATAATGTTTTATCTCTAATTCTCAGTAAGGGTAAAATAGAGAGGTATCACTACATCATAAGCCGAAGGGTATGTAAACATGAGAATAACATTTGAAAACCATACCATACATATCATATATCATAAACATGAGTCGTGGTATAAATTATTATGTTTTATAATACATGAATCATAATGGAATCAAATAACATGAGCCTCGAGAATAAAAAATATTCATATGATATAGATTTTTGAAAAAAAAATAAGAATAGAAAATCATATGCCACCCATGTACCTGCTTTTGGTGTGGGATATCATTCCATATACCCTCTTATTTGCTATGTATAACCTCTATTTTACCCAATATCAGTCATGGGATAACCTCTAATGTACCATCTTTCAAGCAAGGGATAAATACATGTGTACCCTATTTTAGGTTTGGGAAATCCTCTTGTGCACCCTCTTTTTTGAATGGGATAACATCTATTGAATACTTTGATATATTATTATACTAATTAATAACCAATTAATTATTGGGAGATATACATAACTACATTAACATAATGAAAACCATTAATTTGTGTGCCACATGATAAGAAAACATCCATATTATTAAACCCCATTGAAAAAAATGAGTTTCATAAAAATTTCATCATTATATTTCGTTATAAATTGGTTTCATAATAATTTCATCATTTAATCAATTCATAAACCATGTTAAAAGAAGGATATTTCATAATAATGTTATCAATTTACAAACCGTGGATGATAAATTGGATTCATAAACATCTTTTAATGATAAAAATAAACCATTCATTTAATGAATGAGAGTGATATCCATGGTACATATCCCTTTTAAAACAAAATAAGTAAATCATGAAATGTCATCATAGATGGAAAATTATTTTGGAATATCACATGGAACAATTCATGAGAAAAATAGCATTTATTTAAAAATTAATATTTAAAACATAACTTTATATAACATTTTGAAAAAATTTTATTTAAAAATATTTTTTGATATCATATAGTGGAACATTAAAAACTGTTGTAAACATTTCATAATGAAATTAAAATTTTATCGTTTAAAAAATAAAATATTTACATTAAAAAAACTAAAAATCATTTTACTTGAAAATAAATCCAAAAACATATAATAGAAGCTATGAATAAAATAATTGTTATGACAGAGATAAATTTTTATCATGTTGTACACGTTCCAACATTTTGTTCACATTTTTTAGTAATATCCATTTTGCACGTGTTTGTAAAATTAAAAAAAATTTCATTTTAAACATTATAATATAGTGAAAATGTAATAAAAAATAATTAAAAATATCTTAGAGGACCATCAAATATTATTAAGAAATATAAACATTGATGAGAAAGGAATTTCTACTAAATAGAAATATAAACTCATTTTTCATTAAGAAATTATTATTTGGAAATATTGAGTGTATATAGAGATAAAAATTATGGGAAAATATGAATTCTCTTAAAATAAATATAGGACGAGGAAATTAATGAGTTTCAGGCATTTCATGAAATCTGTATCAAAATATTTCATTATCAGAAGCATAACCATAATTAATCTTGATAAATGATGAGATTGTATTAAAAATCCATTACCCTTTTGGAAACATTGAATCATAGGACCCATTAATGAATAAAACTAAATGAAACATAAAATATCATTATAATAAATAAATTCATTATATTACAGCGGAAATAGGTTATATATTCACCTCATAAAATGTCATATGGTTATAAGAAAATATATATCTCAATGAATAAAAAATGATACAAAAATATTTTCTCAATTATTAACTTTTGACTCTCTAAACCCCATAAAAGTGATAAAATAAAATGGATATGTAAATCCCCATAAATTCATGGGATGAATTATAAAATAAATTTCTGGGTAGTATATAAACCTCATAAAAGAAAAAGATAGTGAATGTGGATTGTGTCTATGTGATGTAATAAGTTAGATGGAAATCCAATCCATTAATTAATTCAGAAGTTTGATCATAAACATTCTAACCACCATTATAATTAAGCTACATTTATTATATATTTATTAAATACATATACCCATAAGTAACGTTGGATATATTATTTACTTGTGACCCATTTTTATATTTTTATAAACAATTATTTTTAAAATTGCATTTTTGGTAATAACTACTTTGTTTTTCAGGTTACTTTTGATTTAATATTTTTATTACTCTTACTTTTATAATGGTTCCATCATATGAATAATTTTAACAAAAAAATAAATACATTATACATTATATATTTTTATTTATTGTAATCAATAAATTTTAGAGATAGAATGTGAAATGCACCATTCATGGTGACGGTAGGCCGTATGTACGGATGGACATTATTTCCATTTTCTCGACGAATTTAAAGAATAAAAGGAAAATTATATATTACCATTATAAAATATTTTTTATATAATTTAAATTATATATAATTTTTTTAACCCATCGTTATTACCAACCATGTAAAGTTTGTGTGAAGAATGAATCACATCTCTTCGCAAGGCGGCAATCCACTATAGAAATGAACAACTTTATCATATTTCAACAGAATGTTATGTATTACGTAATATGTGTTGTAATGATTACAAGTGAATATTAATATCATAAAAATATTTTATAAAAAATTAATCGAGCAATGTATCCACCCTTGATAGATGGGGATGGGATACAAATAACATTGGTTCATGAAGCGGTAGATCACCATACACATTAATGACGATTTAAAAACCCATTTGATGGAAGATTATAAGTATTGTTGTTTTCAGAATAAAATAATAACATATCATTACATTAAATATTTTTATATTAAAATTTAGTAACATTAAAACATGTATTGAAGTAGGTGGATGAAGAAATAAAATAAAGTTCTTGGTGAGGGACATTACCATCTCTTTAGACAACTTCTTTTGGTTTTCATCAAAAGGATTCATAGGATGAATTTATAAGAAAATATGTATTATAAGATGATATGATGGAACTAAAGAATTTATTTTCCATGGAATTATCCAAAATAATGAGTTTTGTATATGGGAATATGAGAGGAGAGTTGTTGGACATTTATAAGTGAGGAGAGTGACACACTAGTAATTCATCAAAAGAAAAATGAATACCATTTTTTCCACAATCAATGAAGACAAAAATGTTTTATTTGGAATTGATAATATATAAGGTATATTTATGTCATAAAATGTCTGTTGTACATTATTTTCGTCATTTTTATCCCATATCTCTTTAGTTTACCCCTAGTAAACAAATTTTTACCTTAATTGCAGTATTATTTCTACAATGTTTTATATTAATTGTTTAAATAAATTAAATTGAACCTATTATATAATATAATATATTTTGATTCCAAATATGTAATCCATTTTTTTAAATTCCATTCCGATAAGTGGAAATTTCAAATTTAAAAATAATTCCATGGAGGTGACGAGAATGTGGGTTTTTGGTGATAAAATATTCAAAATATTAGAACGTTTTTAGGTCAACATTATATATTAAAATGATTCCAATAAACTAAATTTGATTAATTCATATATAATTATAAATATTTTACTTGTAAAACTTCTAAATTATTTTTTTGTAATGGTCTTAAGGAAATGAAAATTCTTAATAATACCCATCATTTTTCACTCTCCATAAAAATTTATATTTTCATCAAATTATGAAAACATTATCAAAAAAATTTGACATATAGATTTCTTCACTTTTTCTGATAAATTGTTTTCAAGCGTCAAAAATATCATTAATTACTTGTCCAAAAAAGCATTAAAACATTTTTTTTCTGAAAATGGAATTTTAAACAAATATAATAACTTTTATAAAAGTTATTAACTTTTTTATCAATATATTTTGTTTATATAAAAAACAATAATTAATATTTAGAAATTATTTCTTAGTGTTCTTGTGTATATGTTTATAGGCTGGGTTATAATAGTTTACTTAAATATATAATATTACAATTTTTCATAGTTTTTTAAACCTAATAATCATGTTTAACACAATCTAAACATATAATTTCATATACATAATGTTTGACTCATTGTAGTGTCTAATACAAGATAACAAATAAAATTTATTTAGTCAAAAATAATAATTCACCAAAACATGTGGTCTGACATTGTACCTCACTTTAACTAATTTTTTCCTCGAAATTATTCACATCAATACAATAAAATGAGGACACTTACCCGTATAATTTACCCATGTTCCCATGTAGCTTCTTCAAACAGGTGGTTTTTTCAAAAAACACAAACTAGGCGAGTTTTATTGTTTCATAGAACTGTCCCTATAAAATAAAAAACCGAATTCTCTTCCCAATATGAAATACAATTCTATAAAGGTCCAAAAATTGAGTTCAGTATATGTCAATGATCCCATTTTAATTTTCTATGAAGTGGTTCATGGAACACATTTTGGATATGAGGGATGTAATATGAATGCATAATATGATAAGCTACAATTAAGATACAGTCAATAATATCAAAGGGACTAACATACATTGAAATAATTTTTCCCTTATTTATTCAACATAAATATTTCTATAAAAACCATAAAACCAACTTAAAAAATATATATATATCATTATTGATTACTAGTATAACTTTTTTATTAACATTGTTCTTCCTATACATAATGCGGAATGGGTCAAAACTACTCTTCTATTTCATCAACTAACTTAGGACCCAATTTCTTTCATTTTTAAACTTTACTCGAAGTGGATCGATTTCATCACTTACTTATCTAACGGTATTTGTATGGAGACTTGTGAATTTTTTATCAAAAGGTATTATTAGATGAATGTTCAACTAGAGGAATGTTTTTATCCCAACCACATTTGAAATCCATTAATTATGATCTTAACATATCATATAGTGTATAAATTTTTTTTTTATACCTATCAATTTTCTAAGAATCATATGATGTTTTGAATACCAACATCATGTCACGAGATTTATAAAAACATCACCAAAATGATAAGGTAAGATTTAGATCATTATAAGATATAACTTAATTTTGTATTCAATATAGGATTTACCCTTACTTAATGCATATTCTCAAAAGAATATTGAGAGATAAATCTTCTCTAATAATAAAAAAGTGTTATGAACTTGTATGGAGACCGAATACAACCCATAAGTACCTCAACATAAAATATAATACAAACTCAAAAGTCTACCAGTTATTTTACTGATATAACCAAAAAGTTTAAAGGCATTTCTTGTCATATAACATCATCACAAAAACATATACAAATCCAAAGAGATGAATTTCCATAAATTTCTCTTAAAATATCTTTAATCATGATAAAATATCATCACATAAAATATCCAATAGAGTATAAATGACATTAAACATATGATCATCCATATACTCATATATAAATTTTGGTATCCACAACTCTTAAGGTAGAATTTAATGGATACATATACACATAAAATAATTTAAATAACCCATTATTCCTTATAAAAGATCATATTTTATACAAATAAATTTTCATTGGATTCTTGAGATCTTATTTGTACCAATAAAATATCAAATTTTATTTAATTACTATATAATCCATTTTGGGGTATAAAAAATGTTCAAAATAACCTGAAATTTCCATGAATTGTGAGCAATATGTTTTTCATTGGGACCATTCATAAAAAACAAATCATCAAAATCTAAATCAAGGATGGGGGATAATGTTCTTTAATCATCATGATTCACTTCATCAATTATGATTTCATATTTTTTCCATTTTCAATTTTTCATAAGGGGTTCTTCTTGAATTTCGACTACATTGGTACTTGGATTATATAATTCATTAAGAAAATTCCAAAACTCCTTAAAGTTGAAATACTAGAGTGTGGGTGGTGCATTATGTTGAGATAACTCTTTATTCAATTCACTGACTAGCCTATTCAGATATATTTTACATTTTTTTTATAAATATCCTTTCATCCCACACTTGTATAACGTTATGGTTTCTCTCATAAATTCCACTGATTGCTTTATCCCATATTTACGGCATACTTGTGAATGGATTTTTTTTCAACCAGGCATTCTATTCGAGTTCTCGTGATAAAAAATCAATATTTTCCTATCATGATCATTGGAATGGACAGATTATCCAATTCCCATTTCTATCATTATTATACATTAAATTA
This sequence comes from Viscum album, assembly GCA_963277665.1. Taxonomy (NCBI): domain Eukaryota; kingdom Viridiplantae; phylum Streptophyta; class Magnoliopsida; order Santalales; family Viscaceae; genus Viscum; species Viscum album. The sequence goes on from OY728147.1 coordinate 163,227,450, forward strand.
ATTCTTCTTATCTAATATATTTCATTATAGTCAACACCAGTCAGAAATGTCGTCATAAGCCACCAAATAATCAATAATTTGTTCTATAGTAATCATGAAACTAGAATCATACAATGAAAGTCATGTAAAATTATCTTTTTATATACCAATTATTTCATTATCCATCTATGTAACAATCCCAATAGGGGAATAATGAAGAATATTCCTTTCTTTATTACATTATCATATATTCAATGGGTAGAATCACGAGGGACCGACCAGTTTAGTAGTTTTGGAAACTAGATACATACAAATACCTATTTTACATTGGGAAATGAAAATAAAGTATAAATAAATTAAAAACATACTATTATTTAAAATTATTCCAATAATTCATCTTCAAATCATTGGTAAACGGAAAAATAAGTGATAGATTGGAAAACCTATAAGGGGTAAGCATAATAGAAGATATCATGAATCATTAAGAATAAGTATCATGGAAAAGATGATAAATATACAAACATTACCTTTAAAAAATGAATATCCTGGTAAGATAAGGAAAAATCAAAATGTAATGGTAAAAATATGAAAATATATTCAATTTAATCAGTAAAATGATAATAAAATGAATCCATAGATAATCTCAAAGTAAAAATGTCATGGATATTAACAATATCTATAATAATAGAAATTCATAATTAACTAATGTTAGGATTCCCAGAAACATGGTACCATTAACATTGAGATCTTTCCTGAATAATTTTTCAAATATTAGCGTACATATTGATATATTTGGATTACTATATTTATATTAACATGATTAACCCTCAAGGAAGTATAAAACATCTTGGTACAAACTCAGAGTGCTTTGTCAACCAATTTTTTCTCATGAGACTACCGATACATCAAGAAGATTGTATTAATTATTCACCATAGTATTTATTTTACTTCCAAATAATTAGTTATATATCAAATAATTTTATATATCATAAATATTGTGTCATATCAAATATTTGTATTGGGTAAAATATACATATTTATTAATATTTTCAAAGATAATCAAATAACATCCAATAATAAACAACATGTAAACATGTCATACAGTTCAGAAAGTAATAATTTACTACACACAAGAATAATTATATTTATGTTAAATTTAATTTCAAATTAAATATTTATTAAACAGAAGTTATTGTTTCAGGAGAAAGTTCACAATGACTAAAGAATGTGAGATTGCACAATATCCCAAACCATTTGGTAATTTTCAATTCCAATTCCCTTGAATAAAATAATTAAAATTAAAACTTAAATTACTATTGATAATTAACTATTAATGATATTACATGTTAATGGGGTAATATATACACTAGATATAAGTGAATTGGTTCATAATTGAAAATAAGTCCCAATTAAATGTAAATTGAGATGAAACAACTAACATCATGCTTCTTTTTGGTTTAATGTTCATTGAAAACCAATATCTTTCTTTTCAACATGTTATTAACTTATAATAAAACCATATTAATATTTTAAATATCAAATATTTTTCTTTTATAAAACCTTATCTCTCATTCCTTAATATTATTTTATTATTTTCATTGATTGAGGTGGTAATTGTCTTGTTTTCTCATTTGGGTTTCATCATGAATGATCTAGTTCATATACATATTATATTTATCTATAATATCCAAAATAATATTAATGAAATATTATATATAATTTTACCTCAATTTTACTTTTAAAATAAGTCATTAATGATGGTTAGGAAAAATGAAGTATGTTATGATCATAAAGACGCTAGACCGTACGAACACATCAGTAACATTTCTATTTTTCACGGATCATTGTGAAAATTATATAATAATATTATAAATTTTAATATTGATTATAATATAATTAAAAAATATTATATACTTATATATTTCATCCATGGGGTGTGGTGATGAAAACAAAGTCACATAACTTCATAAAGGTGGCAATCCTCACATACAATAATGTTGTAATCATCTTTACATGAGTGAAATAGAATAAAATAAATGAGATATATTATATTTAAGAAATCAGAAATAAGAAATTAATATGATAATTATATCATTAACACCATATATAATCATATAATTTATCTTTATCCCCTCCATGGTGAAGCACTAGTGAGTGACGAATCACATCGCATCGCGAGGCGGTAGTCCACTATACACACAAGAGATATTGACGTTTCTACTACAGAATGTATGGTAATATATATATATATATATATATATATGATATACTGAGTAAAGATATATAAAATGTTATAATTATAATATTTATAAGCATATATTCACCATCATACCCAACCCTAAGAAATGGAAATTGAAAAAATGAATGACATCAGGTTGCGAGGGAGTATCCCACACAAAAACACGTACAATGATATCATAACCCATTTGATGGAACTAAAAGCTGTTTTATGTTATTAACTTATTATAAAAACATACTAGTTATGTCACGAACCGAATCAAGTCACAATCAAAACCGGCACCGACCCGGCCCACGACAAGGCCCGAAGGGCATTCCTGATCCCCACGGGTTGGCACAAGTGCCCGAGTATCATAAAATTATGTTTGGGAACGATTTACCTGATTTTATAAAAATTTAACAACAAACAAACTCAATAAAATGAATCTATATTTTCAACTAAAACTATATTTTAAAAAATTCAGAACTGAATTACATGTTTTAAAACAACTCAACAAGACAATAATAAAATGAAAAATAAAAATGAAAAATCCCAAAAACCCTAATGGTAATGGGAACCACCCTTAAGTCATCGTCACAATACTTCACCACCAAGGACCTTCTAAAAACCCAAACCACTAGAACTAAAAACTGTATCCAAACCAGAAACAAAAAAATAACCAAGTCTACTTACACCAAGGGTGTAAGTAGGGTGTGAGAAAATGCCCTGTAGGATACAACCACTAAGAGATTCCATGCGATAGTCATTCAAAGACAAAAAGCTTGCGAGTTTTCATAAAAAAAAATATCTAGTTACAATTTTTAAAAGATGAAACTAAGAAAAATGAAAACAGTTTTTAAGTGGGCTATCATTAGCAATAAAACATTTAAAAATAATTTCAACACTACTGAATTTTCCATCCAACCATATCATTTTCCGATGATAAGAACAATGTAACTAATGAGCACAAGAAATAGAAAATAACCTATAGGCACTAGCTCGTTGTGGGTCCCAAGTGCCTCGTATCTCGATGAGTGTAACCCTCATAATATCTGTCCTCATGCAGAATCCACCAGTAGGGAACATACACATTACCTAGTGGTCCCCAATCATCATCATCATAGTTTAGTTATAGTTTTAAGCGTCAATCTTGCTATGTGAAACTGAGACCAAACCCCACGGATTCACTAGCATACTAGTACACGTCTACCCACCTAGATACCCAGGTTCTCCCCTTGTTCTCAGACAAGTTCAAAAAGTCAATAAATATACCTTTCACATGAAAATATCATTTTCACATCAAAATTTCACAAAACATCCCACATGTATTCCACACTAGTCTTAAAAATCCACTTTTTCATTCAAGTGAATTTTGAAATCATACTCACACCAAAAATATCCCACAAAACGTTTTTCACATCTTTCACAATTCAACAAATCCGTTAATAATTTAAAAAAATTCCAAGATTCTAAAAATTACATAATATCCCACTCACATGGTACATAATACCCTTTTCATAAACAAATTCCATTTTGCACATCACACTCACACAAAAACATCCTGAAAACATGTTTTCCACCCACATCCCAATTTCATAAATCACCTTGACAACTTAAAAAACATTACCAAAATGTTTTACAACAAAAATTACAACTTTATATTTCAAAAAATCATTTTAGGAACATACTATAACCAAAACGGTACATAAGAAACCATTTCACACTTTGTGTAAGTCATTAAATCATTTACAATTTTCATAAAATCATCCCAAGAGGTGTAACCATGGTTTGCATACAAAACCCATTTCAAAACCCTAATTCAAGACCAAAACAGTACCAATAACATTCCAAATCAGAATTGGAAGCCCTAAAAACATTTATTAAACCACCACCATGTTTTATACAAATACGTCAAACAATACCACAAAAGTTACACATGAAAAACACATGTTTTCACAAATCACGTTCAATAAGTACAACATGGTTTCACACATTAAAACCATTCAAAAACCACATTAAATTTCTCACATGACATTAAGGAATTAACAAAAAAGAATTATCAGACCCTTTCAACACGAATAAATCAATTTCATATGTTATAAAATACACCAAAACATTTCCCCAAGAGCCATGCATGAAAAGCACCAAATTCCAAGCAAAAATGAAACTATAAAATTAAACATTTAACCAAATCCATCAAAAAATAGTTTTCAAACCTCACAAAATAGATTTCAAACATACTAAATTAATAAAACAAGCAATCTAAATCATCAAAAACTGGTTATACATGTAATCACCTACCTTTTATGTCGAAACAGCCAAAACAAGGTGTGAAATAAAAAACGCACCACCGCCACACCTCAAGGAAGTGAAATCCAACCTAAAACCAGAAGATTTCACCCAAAATATAAGAAATCAAACCCTAGGTTTGAACCCTAATTTCTGGACATTAGGAACCTTATGGATAAGGTAAGAAACCCTAATCACATTTAATGTGACCCTAAGATAATTTAAATAAGAATGAATAAGAACAACTTACTTGAGGGCTCTTGTAGAAATCGCCTCACAAACACCACTAGATGAATTTGAAAACAGCCAAAAATATAAGGGAGGCTTGAAAATTGATAAAGAGAACATTTATGATTTTGAATGGGAAAAAATAGTGATAATTGAGGGAGTTGTGAATGAATCAAATCACCTTTATAAATCTACCTGAATTGAGAATGCTTAAGAAGTTTCCCCATGTTCTGTAATGAAAACGAGCTCCAAAGAGGGGGAGAAGAGATTGGGGGAGTGCCTCTATTCAGTGGGGTCAGGTTAGAGGTAGAATCACCAAAAATTATTTAAATATGAATTATTAATTAAACAACCTATATGTATTTTTTATAATGGAAATGGTCTTTTGGGGTGGCCCAACTCCTTAAATAAAATTCCAAATCCACCATGATTATGGATTTCTAAAGGCTCCAAATTTATATTTTGGGGTTAATATGTTTGGGAATCCCAATTAGGAATTGTAATGGATGAAAAATGTTTAAAAATTAATGAGTATAAAAGAAACAAAATTTATTTTTAAATCTGGAATTGGGCTCACGGTTTGGGCTAATTCATAAAAACTCACCCATTCATCCATAAAAGTTTGGGAAACCCCCAAAACAAAGAATGAATGGAAAATAATTTAAAAACACTTTTAAATTATGTTATTTATGTGAATATTCTCCCCACCATGAAAACATTCCACCTTAGAAAGTCACAGCAAGGCTAAAACATCAACCAACCCCAATTGAGAAACCAAGAGGTACTCCCTTTCCAGGTTTCGCCCCCAGAGGCCCAAACACCTCCAATGATCAATGAAGGAAGTATTACTCTCACAACCAAAAATTACACCAATTTCATAAAATGATCAATCACATTCATACTTTTTCCCGAAAGAAAACTCTTCAAACACTATCTGAACAAGACTCAAGTAATTCACCCATACCAACAACAACTTCGAACAAGGTTACACTTACCATACTTTAACTAAACCATTGGGCGCTCTCCAATCCCAACGTTTACTCAAGGAAGATGTTAATAGATACATAATTCTGAATGAGACTACCTACTGCCAAGCCAAGACCATGGATAGATATGAATCATTTGTACAGGGGACACAAATACACTCCCCACTATAAGAGACAACCAACATTTTTTCGAAATAGAATGATGACACTAAAAGGGAAGGCTAAAACGTTCTGCCTAATACAAAGGGTAGACTTCCATTCAAAATTTATGAAGGAACATACATGAGAATCATAGTGGGTCTACCCACCATAACAACCAACCATCTTAACCGACCAGAATGGTTCGACACAGAAAGACCCAAAACAATTTAAAGATTTGGGAAGGGTGCATGGTTAGTCCTCACGGTCTGGGAAACCATGTACTAACTGTGTAGATCATTATTTCCGCATGGATTCCAGGAACATGGTCACTACTAAACATGCAAAAATTGCGTGCTCAACCTCTCTAGCCAAATTTCCTACCATTCTCCTATAAATCAATGGAAACCAAAGGGAGAGGGAAAGACATTAGCTGATGACATGGGTACAAGGACCTCAACCTATTTCCACCGAACGAGAAATTCAGAAGAAAGATGACGAAACCAGAGGTTTCAACTCATCATATCTTTCATACTAAGGATATAACAGTATACAAGGGTTTATTTAACCATGGGATTTCCCCTTACTATGAGCCACCTTCTCTCCGAGACCTATGGCTGGAGCACAAATGATTGAAGCATCTTCGGGCTCGCAGTTAGGCTTTGGAAACCCCCTGAACGAGAATTCTTCTTTTGGTGACACCAACAACTACACCACAATCCCTGATAATATTTCCATGACATAACACATTCCAAACTCACTTTACCCTAACCCGATATTTCACTAAAACAAGGGCGTAGAAGATGTAAACACATCACACCTTGTTTCTTCGGGTGAGAATCAATTGAAGTAAAGAACACCTATACTCACCTTCCTCTAAAATGGATGATTTCGAAGTTTTTTTGAGGGAGGAATTATCCCAACATAACAGAAACTCTCAGAGTATTGCACAACTTTCACCATTACGGTCAATCGAGAACATGACATTACAAGGCATCACCGAACATGACCATTGCGACTACTATAAACAATGAATGGAGAGGGACCTTATACAACAGCCCCAAACAACACACAATTCTAGAAAGTGGCCACAATATCCTATCGTCACCATATATCCCACACCCGTGGTTTAACATGAACTCCTGCTTCAATGAAACAATGAAGAACCTAGAGATCTTCTTAGACACCATCGAGACACTCATCCCCACTAACAACCCTAGACCACTTCCAACTTCGACGAATTAGGATACTTAAGAAACTAAGGTATCCTTCAACCTTCCAAAAGCACACTCCTACGGCAAGAGGATCTAAAAAAATAAAATAAAGCAATGGGTGTAGACTCAATAAAAAAATATCAACAAAATATTCCCTATATTGATCAATTGGAGTATTTTCCAATGGAAAAACAATCCGGGATGCACTTAAATTATGCATTAACCCTTAATGGGGGAGTACATTATCCAACAAGAGAACCCAAGGACCCAACCAAGCAAGTCCATTGGTCAAAAAGTTCCACAAACCATATACAAACACATGAAGAGAACCACCGTAAAGGTGTCCCGAAACATATCTCATAGGAGACTACTAACCGGTCCTTCTACCCAGCTTACCAACCAAACACAAACCCAAAACACAATTAAAATGGCAGGGATTCATGGACTCAAAACTTCCCACAACATCAAAATTTTCAAAAAACACATAATATAATCCATCCCAAACAATTAATCAGGACATCATGTTTTTCTTTAAAAACATTTCTTGAAAACAAATGGTTCAGTGGTTAGCGTTTCCACCAACGGTGCCCCATAGGCCTTACACATGCATGTTTCTGTGCCACACCGGGCACCCTCCTCATATCCATCCCGACACTCATTTAGTCATTCCATCAACCATCCATCATCCCATATAACACCATTCATGTGGTTTCTCATAGATATACCAATGGTTAAAACAATAAAAAAATCTTTCCACTTTTCAAAACCAGAACATTCAACCAACACATCCTTCTTCTCAAAACTGCTAACCACAAGATCAAAATCCCAATTCACATCTTACAAAACATTTAAGAAAGACCCAACCATTTAGAAAATAACTCACTTTCAATATATTCCCATCAATATCAAAACATCTCATACCATCAAAACACCCTTCGATTGTTTAGAAAAATCTATTGGAAAACCTTTTCAAAACCAACTGCAATATAGTTCTTGCATTCAAAAGAGGTGTAAGCACACCATTTTCCATTTCAAAACAATTCTGAAAATTCAGTTCCACCATTTCATAAATCAAATCATTCCCTCATTATTTGAAAATCATTTCACAAAAACAATACACTTCTTAAAACCAAAGTACAATGTTTTCAAAACTAAATCACAAAAAAATGATAGAGGAAACTTGTTTCAGTGGCTGACTTGGAAATATGGTTGGAGGCCATATTTCAATCACTTTACTATCACAGAAAGTGTTCTAGGTAATATCCTTGGCTCCACATGGATTTCCAGGCCCTGTGAGCTCAATAATACCATTAACCTAACCCTCTTTTCATTTCCCCTAATCATCATCGAACCAAGAAAATCAAAGGACTTAGATAAATCCAGACTTCTCTAGGAAACAAGAATTGCATCATCAGGTGTAGTGATCAGGAACACTACACATAACTGGAATTCCAAGTCCCAACAATCCTAACTCCTGACTATCCTGACTCTTCCCCAAATAACATAACCCAAAGAGTTAACCTAAACCTCCTATGATACCATTTTGTCACGAACTGAATCTTGTCCCAATCTAAACCGGTATCCGACCCGGCCCAAAACAAGGCCCGAAGGGATTTCCCGATCCCCTCTGGTTGGCACAAGTGCCCGAGTATAATAAAATTAAGTTTGGGAATGATTTACCCGATTTTATTAACATTTAGCAACAAACAAACTCAATAAAATGAATCTGGATTTTTCAACTAAATTCATCATTTGAAAAATTCAGAACTGAATTACTTGTTTAAAAACAACTCAATAAGACTATAAAAAAATACAAAATCAAAATGAAAAAGACCAAGAACCATAATGGCAAGGGGCACCGCCCTTAAGCCAGCTCTATAAGACTTCACCACCAAGGACCTGCTAGAAACCTGAACCACTGGAACTAAAAACTCTATCCAAACTTACATCAACAAAATAACCATTTCTATTTACACCCATGGGTGTAAGTAGGGTGTGAGACAATGCCCAGTAGGATACCACCACTAAGAGATTCCATGTGATAAACATTCAAATCCAAAAATCTTACAAGTTTTTATAAACAGAAAATGATTGTTACAATTTCTAAAAGATGAAACTAAAAAAATTAAAACAATTTTCAAGTGGGCTATCATTAAGAATTAGAACTTTTAAAAAATAATGCCAACACTACTGAATTTTCCAGCCAACCATATCATTTTCCAAATGTAAGAAAAATGTTACTAATGAGCACAAGAAATAAGAAATAACCCCTAGGCACTAGATTATTGTGGGTCCCTGGTACCTCGTATATCAATGAGAGTAACCATCACAATATCTGTTCTTGTGCATGAGCCAATAGTAGGGAACATAGCCATAACCTAGTGGTCCCCAATCATCATCATCGTAGTTTAGTAAGAGTTTTAAGCGTCAATACTGCTAAGTGAAACTGAGGACAAACCCCACAGATTCACTAGCATACTAGTACACGTCCACCCACCTAGATACCCTGGTTTTCCCCTTATGCTCAGAGAAGTTCAACAAGTAAGTAAATATACTTTTCACATGAAAATATCATTTTCACACCACAAGTTCACCAAACAGCCCACATGTATTCCACACTAGTCTTAAAAATCCACTTTCTCATTTATGTTAATTTTGAAATCATACTCACACCAAAAAAAGGCCACAACACGTTTTGCACATCTTTCACAATTCAACAAATCCGTTAACAATTTTTTTATAAAAAAATTCCCAGTAAGCTAAACATCACATCACATCCCACTAATATGTTACATAAAACCCTTTTCATAAAAAAGTCCATTTCTTCACATCACACTCATGAAAAACATCCTGAAAACACGTTTCACACCCACATCCCAATTTCATAAATCGCCTCGACAAATTAAAAAACATTACCAAAATGTTTTACAACATAACATAAAAATTTATATTTCAAAAACATATTTTAGGAACATACTATCACCAAAACAGTACATAAGAAACCGTTTCACAATTTCTGTAAGTCATTAAATCATTTAAAATTTTCATAAAACCAACCAAAGAGGTGCAACCATGGTATGCATACAAAACCCATTTCAAAACCCTAATTCAAGACCAAAACAGTACCAATAACAATACAAATCTGGATTGGAAGCCCTAAATACATTTATTAAACCAGCCCCAGGTTTTATACAAATACCTTAAACAATACCACAAAAGGTACACATGAAAAACACATTTTTTCACAAATCACATTCAAGAAGTACAACATGGTTTCCCACATTAAAACCATTCAAAAAACCCATTAAAATTCCCACATGACATGAAGGCATTAAACACCCAGAATTAACATCCCCTTTCAACAATAATAAATAACTTTCATTTGTTATAAAATACACCCAAAAATTCCCCCAAGAGCCACGCATGAAAAGAACCCAATTCCAAGAAAAAATGAAACTATAAAATTAAAAATTTAACCAAATCCATCAAAAAAATAGTTTTAACCCCACACAAAACGGATTTGAAACATACTAAATTATTAGACCAAGAAATCTTACTCATCAAAAAATGGTTATACATGGAATCACCTACCTTTTATGTCGAAACACTCAAAACATGGTGCGAAACAGAAACTGCAACACCACCGCACCTCAAGGAAGTGAAATCCAACCTAAAACCAGAAGATTTCATCCAAAATATAAATAATCAAACCCTTGGTTCGAACCCTAACTTCTGTACATTAGGAACCTTATAGATAAGGTAAGAGACCCTAATCACATTGAATGTAACCCTAAGCTAATTGAATGATGAATGAAGAAGACCAAATCACTAGAGGGATCTTGTAGAAATCGCCTCACATACACCAATAGATGATTTTTAAAACAACAAAAATTTTAAGGGAGGATCTAACAAGGATAAAGAGACAATTTAGGAATTTTAATGGGAAAAAAGAGTGAGAATTGAAGGTTTTATGAATGAAACAAATTACCTTTATAAATCTTCCCGAATTGACAGAGCTTCAGAAGTATCGACATGTTCTGAAATGAAAACGATCTCCAAAGAGGGGGAGAAGAAATTGGGGGGGGGTGCTTCGGTTCATTGGGATCAGGTTAGAGGTGGAATCACCGAAAAATATTTAAAATTGAATAAGTTATAAAAAAAAAATTAAATGGAAATGGGATTTTGGGGTGTCCCAACCCCTTAAATAAAAATCCAAACCCACCATGATTAAGGATTTATGAAGTCTCCAAATTTAAATTTTGGTGTTAATAGGTCAGGGAAGCCCAAGTAGGAATTGAAATGGATGAAAAATTCTGAAAAATGAAAGATTTATAAATGAAAAAAAAAAAATTTAAATATGGAATTGGGATCATGGTTTGGCCCAATTCATAAAAACTCATCAATTCATCCCTAAATGTTTGGGAAACCCCCAAAACAAAGCATGAATGGAAAATAAATTTAAAATACCTTTAAATTAAGTTATGTTTGTGACAAGTTAATGGTTATAACTATGGTTATTATACCATCATTTTTCATAAAAAAATTATGAGGTGGATAAAGAAGTCAAATAAAGTTGTTCATTGAAGAATATGACATCTTCATTGGGTATCTTCCACATGTTTGGACTACATCCTTCAAAAGCTAGATTTATTCCATAACTATGGATTATAGGATGATGGGATAGAATATGAAATTTTATATTGTCTGGTTTTGTGTGAACCAAATTTTTTTTGTTCTGTGAGGAAGAGAGGAGAAGGGTGGGCTTTTATAAGTTAGGGAGAAGATACAATTTTTATTTTTGAGATTAATTGACAACTACCACGTGTTCTAAGTGAAAAAGGGTAACAACTGACTATAATGAAACCATTAAGATTTAATGATATTAATATGGCCAAAAAATATTCTTTGGGAATGATTATTGTCTATTTTTACCATTGTCTTTTTAGTTTAACCCCCAAGTAACCAAATTTTTTCATTCACACCGATAATTAATTTTTCAATGCATTTACTATTCATTTGGGTCAAAAATTAAGTTAAACATATTATAAATTATAAATTAATATGATTCGAAATATGGACTTCATTAATCTAAATTTAATTCACAAAAGTGGAAATTTTTTATTTTAAAATTAATCTCGTAGAAGGGATGATAAAACAATATTTTAAAGTTAAAATGTTCAAAACGTTACAATGTTTTTATATCTAAATTCCAATATAAAAATAATTCCAAAAAACTAAATTTAATAAATTTATATAAAATGTAACTATTGTTACTTAAAACCAAATTAACAGTATAGTTTAACATTATAAATTATTTACAAAATGAGGTAGTTTTATATTAAAATCAATTATATTTCTTTACTAATCAAAAAATGAAATATTTCAGAAAAAAACCAAAAAATAACTGAAAAACAATTTAGGAACTCTATTTTTGAAAAAATAATTTTATTTTTAAAATTTAATTTTACAAAATAAAAGAAATTAATTTAAATTCATGTGTTAAAAGTGGGATTAATTAATTTATTATACAAATATAGTTTTTAAGCAAACAATTATGTTACTTTCAAATGATTATTATTTAATTTCCAATCAATAGATAACAATAATATTTATATGTTAGTTAGTAATATTCATACCCACCAACATAATTTCTATTACATTGGCCTAGTTTAATAAATATTTTAATATTGAATTTTCCTTTAGACCTAGTGGTGTGTGTATCACATTCAATTAATGAGATTAAGTTTTTCATAAAATAAATATACTGTAAAAATGGGTTGTTACATTCATACCTCCAAAAAAGAATTTTTCAAAAAAACTTCATTAATATCATCTTATATATAGATGATAGTATTTCTTCTATATTATATCGTTTGGTTTTCTTGTAGCTTTCTCTATTTTTTGATTTATCCATAGCATCTTTACCAAATGAGTCATCTGATTACCCAATACTTGCTCTTTAATATCCTGAATATGGATCTATTCTAAACAGTAAGTCAACTGAAAACATGAGTTATCCCAAAGATTCCAAACCATTAGGATATCCACAAAAACAAATGGGATAGGCAATCCAATTATGTCTTAGAATAGTTGGTTTGGTATTTTTTGTGATATCCCAATACCAATGGTTTCTAGTAAACTATTTTTATAGGGTTGGTAAAATTCCACATTCCCAACAGTTTAAGGTGATATTTTGGGATATGCCAATCCCAATGGATCAAAACCATTTCTAGGGGCCTATACTAATAGTACACCTTGATCAATGGGGAAATATTTATACTAATGGTTATAAATCAATTAGTATAGGACTACCTATTTCCACAAAACACCTACAATTCAACTGTGCACATGAAATAAACCTAGAATTGAAAAAAAGATACCAAATAGAACATCTTTCTCCAATGTACCTACGCCATAATCAAAAAAATACATACTCCAATTCAACTACACCTAATAACAGTTCAATGTAATGAACCTATAATCAAATCATCAAAACAAAATTCACCAATAACTAAATAAATAACAACTTTTAATGAAAAAAACATACTCAATAAATAGAACCTTAAATAAATGATAATAGATAAAATCAGAATTTATTAATTTAACCAATGATAAAAAACATTAAAAACATCACCCATATATTTAGTAAAAAATCATCAAACATAAGATGTCATTAATATCAGTCGAAAATATAAGAGATCAATATATTCCTCATCACCATTACTATCATCACCATCATCATCACCCTCATCCTCGACCTCATCCCTATCTCCATCCTTATCCTCATCCTCATACCATTCCTCTTCCTTGTTCTAATCCTTACCCTCTTCTTCCACTTCTGCCTCAACCCCATCCTCTGCCTCTACATCACCTTCATCCTCTCCATCACCATCTCTAGGAATAACATAATCTTTACTTCCCCATGTACAATTTATTGATGCACTATATAATGAAGTCATCGACTAAATATATTCATCCCAAGACATGTTAGTCTCTTGGGAAATTTATTGACATAAAACATTCATTAGTTTCATAAATTAATCCTTTAACCCAATCAATGCATTATTCCACCTTTCTGGCCCAATTTTCAACCTTTTTTTCATTAGACATAGATTTTTTCCAGATATTATCCTTTTCCAACTTGTTGGTACTAAAAATGGTACCTCAAGTGGGCCAATACCTCTTTTAGATTATACACGTCCTATGTCAATAACGTACTATGCCAGGATGCTCATCTCTAAAAGCATAATGTATGTGAACATTTTGACCAAAATGGATAGGTTCCTAGGCATCAAGGGGCTCAGAATCATCATGTTAATAATAAACATATATATTTAAATTTTATATCAGAAAACTAAAACATACAATATATTTTTGTGTCAATTCCTTAGATTCACTTCCATCTTCTTTCATTCTTCCCGTGCAAAAAAATATTTATCAAGGTACACACACATAAATATTCAATACCTCCGTATAAAATTAAATTGATTTTAGGAAACACTAATTCAAAATTGGTAACTAAAAATGAATTTTATTACATAAATTTAATGGATATTTATTTTAAATGTATATTAAAAGGAAAATATATAGTAGATCAATTCATGTTGGTCTAATTTTTTTTTATGATTTTTTTTACTATTGTTTAATTTAGTTTAGTTTATGATAGATCAATTTGTTTAAGATCTTGTTGAGTCTCTTTAGGCCTATTTTGTTCGATTTTAATCAATTAAATTCATATATATTTGGTTAGATTTGAGTAGTTTCAATTTAATTCTTCGAAAACCAAATTTATTTATTTATTTTTGAATAGTTTTATTAAATTATATTTAATTATGTTTAGTGTGGATTTTTTTAGTAATATTTACTTCTATTGAGTTTCCTTTTTATTTAATTTTTTAATTCAAATATATTTCTCTATAGTAAATTAAATTTCATTTACCTCTACTTTAATTACTATATACATGTTTTTTTCATTTATATTTATCTATTTCCGGGATATCTTATTTTAGATATTTTAAATTTTATTTGGTTTCATTTAATTGAATATTATTCCAGTCTAGTTTATTTGTTTTGATTCTATTTGATTTCATTCAGTTTTATTTATGTCATGTAATGTGAAATAAATTTGGTTAAAATATATTTCATTTAGTTATGTATGATACAATTCTATTTAAGTTATATTAATTTTTTTTACTGTGGTTTCAGTTGTTATTAAATATCCAATTCTTTACAAGGAATTTTGATATAGAATTAATTATACATAAAAAAATAGAAATTTAAAGTCATAAAGAAAAATTAAAAAAAACTATCATATGTGCTTCCTCTCATTGTCTAACATCGTACTCTTCCCCAAACTATATAGGTATTTATTATCATAATTTTTTTCATAACGATTATTTAAAAAAAACAAGTTATTAATGAATAATATGTATATTTTCATTTAAATCCTCAAATATTATCAATACCTTGGACGTGGTACTTTCATAACGAGTAATCATTTGCATAAAATTTTGTATCAGAATATAATATGTGAAAGGTATAACCTCTAAACCTATTCTAAATCTATAATTCCAACCAATATATTACTCTTTCATATAGGATCTCCAAAAATCACCATATTCTATTATTCATTCTGGCCACACACTCTCACCGTCAGGAAAATTTATATTAAGGTGGAATAAAAATATAAATTCATATAAATATAGAAAAAATGTAACATTAAATCCAGTAGAAGTTTTACTCATATTTTTTCCCAAGAATTCTTTTGAAATGAGTCTCTAAAATAATTGAATAACAAGAATAATGTCAGTGTATTCAGAAAGAATCGCAAAAAAGCCTACATTACCAAAATTTTCTTCGATCATTTGGTTTTATTTTTTGTAGTCCACCATCAGTTCCATGTGGTAGTTTCACACCATAGGCATGCATGTACAACCATGAAACCTGTCAACAGATCCAAAAAGTTTAGGTGAAAAACAAATAATATATCAATAAATATTATAATGAAAAGATAGGGAAAAAAATTATTATGCTTTGGTAAATATACCTATGACAGTCTAAATAATGGAAACCATTGGATTCAGATGCACTGAATGAACATCACCTTATACAAATGGAGTGGGACCCATTTTATGCTTCATAGGCTTAGAATGTGTTATAGGAGGAGTCAAAGAAAGAATAATATAGAATATAAGAGAGAAGGATGCAGAAGGGGAAAAAGATGGAATGAATTGCTGGCCAAATGCATGATATGGACGAGGAGTTGGAATCATCCTTAGATATGGGAATGATAGGTGAGAAGAATTCGATATATATGATAGTGATAACATGGGAGGCCTAGATATCCTTTATGTTCCTAATGACACTATGGGGTTAAAATGTGTTATAGATAGTATGTTAGCTAGAGGAACAAGGCCTATTCGGTTACACCGATTGGAGTGTCTAGCTCTAGTACCTCCCCCTCATACCACTGACCTGTGTACTAGGACCGGTAGGTTGGTCATCGAATAGTTGGCATCAATGTTTTAAATCCAATATAAAAGTATAAAAAAATTTATCACATGAAAATATATGTTGTTGATATATATATATATATATATAATTGAAATAAAATATTCACCACATGCCATAATGGAGGAACTCCCATCTCAATCAATAAGTTATTGTTTTCCATCATCAATTTTCTTTTCATGTAATCAATTTGTTTCATTTCCTACATTTTAATGATAATATGGAATTGGTCAAAAATTTATATCAAAATTGTATCCTAACCAACAAAAACGATGATACAATGCATAATTAAGGAATACCTCTTGTCAAAATAAATACAGGATACATAATGATATGACCAAAAACAATTTTAAATTTAGTGGAAACATTATCAAAATAGAATACATATCATAAAATAAATAATATGTTCAAATTCTCTTGTTTATCATAGATATGATATAGTTTTCTTCTATTTTTAACATGATCCAATTCATGTTTGGTTTTCTCATTTGTCGAATTTAATTTAGCTTTAGTTTGTTCATTCTCATCAATTGATTATGTCATTTTTTCATTTTCTTATCTTTGGTCATTTGGTTCATTTTTGTTAATTTATTAGGTAATTTTTCAAATTTAATTTCTCTTAGGTCACTTGGTTCATATTTTTGGTTTGGTATTTTTTCTATTTTTGGTTTTGGTCATTATTTCAAATTATTTTAGTTTACACATCAATAATTTTAATTTTTACAATTCACATTTACTAGTTTTTTGATCTAATTTAATTGTTTTATTTGTGTTTGTTTATTTAGGACGAAATATAGTTCAATTCAATAGTATAAAGTACATCTCAATGAAAATTGCACCCATTAAATATTAAAACATCATATGAAGGTCATGTCAGATAGTATGTTTTTAATCAATAATAAATTGAATTGAATTTTACAATCCTTAAAAACCCTAGTCGGGATAATCCAAAATAATTGAGAACAAAAATGAATGATTATATATAATTTTCACCACAACTTTAGGTTCAAAATCAACTCTGAAAATTGAGCTATTACAGTCAACATATGTAATAAATGGAATGGGGAAAATGGCCATAAATTTACTGTCAATTCCATGATCACCATCATAAAAAATAATCCATGGAATTACTTATATAATGACCCTAAAAGTTTCATTAAGTTGATATTTGACATAAAATACTTATCTCTCCATGGACGAAAATACATATGGTCAGTCAGTCAAATGAGTGATAGGAATTAAAATAACTTGAAATCCACACTCATTACTAAATGTGCCATGCCTCATCATCTATTCAAACCGGTGACATTTCATCATTGTTACTCACCCATGAGAGTGATTATAAACTATTTTTATTTTTCCAATAACTCCATAATAAGATAAATTTTCATGTTGAGATATACTATTTGATACACTGGCATAATAGTCTATTTAGGCTGTTATCATAATACTATCATGTTATGTTCTCGTGTTCATTGCTAATTCAGTGATAATGATTCTATTCACACCGATCAAAATTGATTTACATTCAGGAATCATGATTTTAGGACCAAAATATGAAGATCTTATTTAATCAGAGATAGTGTCAATAGTAAAACATGATACATAAAATATAAATGAATATTATTATCCTTTCCTTCAATTTCTACAAGGATGAAGACACGTTTCTATGAAAAGTACCTCTGATCATCATAGATAAATAATGATGCTTTATATTAATAATTTCATTATGTTTCTTGAAGATAAAAAATGAAATAGTTTCACAGATGTATAACATTTATTGAGATGAGTTATGATATACATGTTCAATTTACATGATATAGTCATCTAACAAATCACAGTTGAATTTTTTTTGTGATTTTCTATCTACCTCTCTTCAATGATTAATGTCATAAATGTTAGGGATCTATGAATTCCTATTATTTGAGGAAGTGATGGGAAACAGGGTTTAATTATCTCATATAGTTCTTCTTCATTTCCCATTGGTCTATTCATTCTCGTCATAAAATTTAAGAAATACATTAAGAATAAATCTATATTTCCAAAGCCCAATAACTATTCTAATAATACATTATGGATGATTCATTTTTTGGAAATAATACTTCAATTTGTAAATATTTATTTTAGTTGGATACACCCAAAAAAAAAAGAAACAAGTCCTCTAAGAACAATTTTGTTTGGAAGATGGACAATCAGTTGCAACATGCATGTGTAAAATGATGGGGGAAATATTTTCTCTAACTCACAAAAAATTAATGGAGGCTTTGTCAAATTTTTTTGGAAATTAATATTTGGAAAAATTATTAAAATAATGATCTATAATCAAATTGCATAACTAAATAGCTAAGAACCTTACATTATTGTACAATAGAAGATATATTTATATTGTTATCAACTAATGCAGATGGATGTGATAATCATGAGTCTTCAGTGATTTCAGCGTCAACTCTATTATATTGAACTGTATTTGTATATTTATTTGAATAGTATTTGGCAACCTTGATAATATCTAGTACTTCTATAAATTTATTTTTTATATATGTTTCATCACATAATAAACACATGGAACTATCCATTTGCTTTCACTGAATAGAACATGATGTAATTTTAGTATAATAACACAATCCATTAAGTCACACCATGATCATAAATCATCTTTTTTCTTACACATTCCATTTAGATGAATCTAAATCTAAATTTCACTTATATTCATTTAGATTTTCATTACTTCCATGAAATGACGTAATAAATTGGTTAATAATAAAGAAACTCAATGAAGATCCTCATTTTATTCCAATTATATTAGGTTTCATTGGAAAAAATATTTCTCCTCCAAGATTTCATTTGATGCATCCCAAATGAAAAAATGATATCTTCCAATTCATTAAGCACATCCATTCCAATCATAAAATGACGTGCATCACCAATCTCCATGGTATTATCAAATCATTGAAAATTATTTCAATATGGATGGTCCATTGGAATGTATTTTTGATGTCCCAATAAATAGAATCTATGATAATATTTGAGCCTTCTTGATCTTGATTTTTTATAAGAAAAAAATTGATAGTTTTCCCTTCTAACTCTATCTAGATATCATTTCATAAGTAGAAACATCATTGATCATCTAGATAAGGTCCTGAAAAATATGAAATATGTTTTTCGAATAATAAATACATATGCACACAGACACATCCCCATGAAGTTCCATGTATTTTATTAAAGGTTGAATTTATATGTCTATATTTTTATTGGGACCAGAAGGGAATAATATGAGTATACTCATAAAATTGAAAGGTTTTTTTCTACATAAACATGGGGAAGGTTATAAATGTGTATGAAAACAATCCATGTGTTGCGAAAAGTAATCATATTCCCTACCAGATTAAACATGTCACATGAAAGACCAAACCTCACATTACAAACATCATCTGAAAAATCCGAACATCGAGTGACAAATCTCTACCATGAAAAAACATATTTAGGGTGAACCAACTCATTAATAGTCTTAATTATCTTTGTATAATTCCATCACAATTTTTTTTATCTTTCACGATAAATGAAATGATTTTGGAGTATGTGGATTAATGGATAGTACCGCATTACTTTCTATGGATCATTGGATAGTGTTCCATTAGATTTTTACATCCATCAAAATGTGTCACATTTAATAAAACTAGGTCATTCAAAAGTTTACTCCATGAATAGGCTAAAATATTTGAGGAAAGCTTGAATTTTGTTTTTTGAACATCTATGTTTCTCAACTAACTACAATTCCATATACTTGTTTGAGGGAATATCTGCATCATCTTGAAGTCCTTAAAGAAGGTAATATTGTAATCGATGGTAGTATTAGAAATACCATACTTGTTTTTCCCATAAAAAAATAGATTAAAAAAATCAACCTTTACATTCTATCACATTGCCAAAATACTGGAGTCGTGGAAACATCATTCAATTTTTTTACCATATCAAAGTCATTATTTTCGTTAGATGCATCGTTTTTCCCATATAAAAGACTTCTTGGGTCTACATATTTTCTTTATCATGATGAAAAATTAATGGAAACCGTTCATGTAAAAATTTCTGTAACCCTGTCCTCTCATTTGGATCATCATAACTCTACGATTCCATTTCTCCCCATTGTGATACCACACATAGTAGTCTTTTTTTAAAATCATAATTAGTTATATGCAAGATAAATTCTTCACAGCTCAACCAAGGTCTTCCAAATTAATAATAACATGGAATGTGTATATGACCACCATATAAAGTATTTTCAAATAAAAAATCTAAAAAACACCAAAAAAATTTATGAAAATTCCTTGAGATCCAATCAGTTTCATACATCAAAATTCTATCCATTCTATTAAAAACATTATAACCCATTTCGCAATAAAAATCAATAAGATTTAATATTAATCAAAAATATATTTATGTAAATGATATTTTTTCACATTATATGAAACCATATCTCACACACTACTATATATGAGAATTATAATAAAAAAGGAAAAAAACACTACATATATAAATAATAATATAAATCTAAATAAATGATATTTAATTAACTTAAAATTATAATACCATGATATTGGTTGGGTTTGGTAATTTTTTGGATTGGGTTAGTGGATGCATATTAGGGTTTTATTAAATATTGTTCAACGAAGTTCAGTTTTTAACATTACCATAGAAATAATTTATGTTAGGTTCAATTTAGTTCAATAATTTTTATTCTAGATTACTTTTATGTATTTTACTGTTGTTCAGGTATACCCATGTATACTTGGGTCAAATAAAACTATTACAATTCATTTCATTTCATTTGGTAAAATTGGTGTTTTTATATAATAGATAAGATTTTTTATTTCTATTGGGTTTCAATCTTGTATAGGGTTGATAGGATCAGTTAAAATAGTTTCAAAACTAGTAAGGTCCATTTGGTAAAATTTACTATGCTCAGGGTCTAATCAAATCATTTCCAATTATTTTATTTTGTGACTCAAACTAACAAATTTATAAATAATTCATAAAAAATCATATATAGGTGGGTTTTATCTACTATAAAAAAAATACATTTCCATAATCTAAATATAATCATAAAAAAAGTGGTAACCATTCTTGATACATCATAATGGTTTTAGAATATGGAAATAATAAACCATCCTTAACATATTGATCATTATTTACACATATAAATACTATATTTCCATAAAATATATCATATCCTTTTAATGGGAAGATATTGTTCAATTTGAAACCAAGCATGAACTAACAAAAAAGCTATATGAAATGAAAACATTCAATATATACCTTAGAAGATAAAAATCAATGTCATAATGAGAAGAATTCAAAACACCTAAAAAATTTCATGATCCATTTTTTTTAAATGAAACTAGAAGAAAATGTCACCATTTTTGTTTTTATTCTTATCAAGACTAAAAACATAATTTTATTTACAATAAAACAACAAAATTTTGGAATTACATAATTAAAAATATGTACATTCCTATTTTTTAATGAAATTAGAAGGAAATATGTTGAAACTAATCATAAAAAGGTAAAATCTAGAGATTAAAAAATGAAAAATTATTTAGAACACACAAGTCCCAAAAATAAAATGCGAACAAATTTAAAAAAATAATTTACAACTAAAATAATTCATTTAGTATAATTTCTGGATCATATTCTGTAACAATTATATTTACGAAATTCACTCTCTTTATTTTGAATTCCTATAAAAAATATATAATTCATGTTTAAAAACCCATCAGAAAAGAAATATTTCTTATATAATATTGGTTTCCTGTAAAAATATATTACGAAAGTGAAAATAAACTGATAACATTTTTTCATTGAAAAAACATACAACAATTATAACTATTAAATGTCAAAAAACATACCACCAATGAATTTTAAATTTCAATCCATACGAAATTATAATTTTAAAATTTAACTACCCCCATTAAAACATTTTTTACATTTTAAAAAATCATTTAAAGGGAAACAATAATTTTCAAAACCCATATTTCTTTTTTATGAAGTTAAATTACAAAAACCTATCTCTAAGGGATATAACAAGTGATATAAAAACAAAAATAGTTAAATTATAAAATTTACCAAGAAAATCATGTTTATAAACCTTAAATTTAAATTAAAGCAAGTATAAAATTACTCATGATCATATTAATATCTTCAATATCAATCCAAATTATTCCCTAAATAAGAAAAATCACAACAAAACTACAACCTAAAATGATATATTATTTGTGTCTCTATTCTATATATCATGTACCCTTCCTATTCATATGATTGGTTCTTCATAAATATTTGTTCAAAGTGTAATTTTACACATAATGATTGACAAATAAAATCCTAGACTCTAATTACACATTCCCAAATTCTCATAGTAACTCATGGTTTGGTATAAAAGGTAGTGAGAAGGAAACAACTAGTAACATACCCCTATGTTTATGTGTATATATTTTTATGAATGGTGAGTTCAAAAAATCAATCACATAAGGGTATCATAATACAGAGTGGTTAGAAGAATCAAAATGGTTCATGTTTAACTTGAGGAGAAATCAATGAAGAATAATGAAAAAAATCCAAAATAAGTTAATCTATAAGATATAACTTAGGTAAAACATAATAATTTGAAGTTAAAGAAAACAAAGACTAGAATAAAGAAAGGATCTCAAGATGGTATGTCGTATTTTAATCATGGGATGAAAGGAGAGCTATCATTTTGAGAAAAATGTGGGATGATTGATTCTATAGTGAAGAGTATTGCCGCTAAGAATTTGGGGGTAGTCTATTGTAATGATTTTTATTGAATGAACTCTATCCCAACGTTAAAAGAAAAATATTGGGAAAACCATGTCTAGAAAACCCTATTTTTAGAGTTTTATGAAACCATTGGGGATAAGGGAGTTGTTATAGGCATTATTTCTAGAAGCATAAGATAGATCGGGTTGAACACTAGTTCATATATGGTTTTCACAATCATTGGTTCTAGAATGTACTTCTTTGACCAAGATATATAAAACACATCATGTACTTTTGATAATCCTAGTGGTATTTCCATTTTATAAGAAACAACTCTAATTATTTTTAGGATCTCAAATGGACTTCTCTAACTAGGGATTAGTTCCCCTTTCATTCCAAACTATAAAAAACCCTTCAATGGTGATATTTTTCAGAAAACATGATTTACCACTTGTAATTCCAAAAATTTTCACAAATTATTAGAATAATAGTGTTTCATACATTGATCTTCTTTAATGTCAGCCTGAATTTACAGTAGCATTGATGTTATATCATTAACATGTTTTGGGCATACAATTTTCCTTCAACAAACATCATCCCAAAAAATGAGTAAAATGTATCCTTGCATATAATTCTTTATACATCACTATTTGAATACATTAAGTGAAAATATTTTTTGGAAAACTATTAAAAAAGAATATTCTGGTCCCACTGATATGTTTATTTCATACATGTATTTTATGGAATTTTAATACACATATTTCATTGAATAATTGAAAAATATTTATAATTTTTGAATTTTTTAACTGGTTTAACAATTTATTGAAGGTTATGAACTATCCATGGAAAAAATATTTAAAATGAGATGAATATAGGAGAAAAATACACTTTTTATAGTAAATAAAAGATGTGTGACACTAAAAAATTTAAGATTCAATGAAGATTAAAAACTAGAAGGATCCAATTATTTATTGTATATTTCATTAAATGACGCCAGTTCATCAAAAGATTCCTGAAGTACCCATATCATAAGGTAAAAGATTTCACACTATGAAAATCCATTGAACGATATGTAAAAAATAAAATATTGAATATTTCATGATAGAGAATGTATTAGTATTCAGTTTTGACTCAGATTAAACATTTTGTATACTTACACATCATGAAAATAGTCAGACACTAAAAAATTAAATATTTGATTATCGCTGAGTGTATATAAATAACCTATGTACTCACTCCTCGGCTACATAACAAGATCATATGATCATGAGGATGAAACCCGACTTGAGCATGCGACCTGGAGCCCTACTTTACCACAATTATTCTCCTCCATAATTCTTTAGGTATTAATGTTGTATGTTTTCATCAAGCCTAGCATGAGAGGTTAATTTTCTTTATGCTGGGTTATAAGATTGTAATGAGAAATATTTCATAGGGATTATTTAAATTTAAATTCATGTTTTAGATTGTTTCAATTCCATTTATAAATACCATTTTTCTTTTTTTTTTTGTAAATTTCATTTCCTCTAATTGTGATCTTAGGAGGTTGTATAATTTAATCAGTTATTTTTTCTATTTTATCTGTGATAATATTGAAATATTGTTTAGATGTGTTTAAATAGGGAATTGTGTTTTTGACTAATATTATTGAACCTAGTAAATGACTGATGACGCTCCTTTTCGTCACATTGTCTAAACAAATGGAAAGGAAAATGAATGAGCACAAATTGATTCATCCTTTGAAGAAAACATCAAAAATCGACAAAGGCATGAACAAAGCTTCGAAAGAACATGTACCACACATGTTCCATCACTGTCGCGCAATTCCTCTTGCGTGACGCCTAATGGTCGCACAAGTGACTTGCGCGCCCTAAAGGATAGCCGCCTGGGGTCTTCTCCAGCCTATAAATAGACCCTATGGACCCCCGATTCGGGGAGGAATTTTTTCCTAAAACTCAGATTTGAGCTCCCGGAGCCCTAGTCTCTTCTCAAAGCTTCTGAAACACATCTAAGGTAATTTCATACCTTGAACGGAAGATGTAAAGAGGGGGAGGAAGGCCTAAGTGTTGAAACTCATCAAAACTTCCGCGCCTGAGTGGCCAGTCCTTAAGGGAAATGACCACACTTGCGCGCTGCCTAACACCTTCAATAGAACTTTCCTGCCACTCTTCTGGAAGAACCTCAAGATGATTCTAAAGGATTTAACCAAGATTCTCTCAAGTATTACCCGACTAGTCAACCGTCTCTCAAGTACACATGTGTCGCGCAGGTATACCTGCGCGACCAGGACTTGTGTGCCCATGCAGTACCTACGCGCCTGCTAGGACTTGCGCGCCCCTGCCTTTTTGGGTGCCATTCTTTCCCATTTCACACCTCTTAAGCCATTCCACCTCTCCTATTCAAGATTCAGTCTTCAAGACACTCTTCAAATCCATTTATGGCATGATTTCTTGATTTGACATCCTTATCTGAAAGGAATTCTGTGGAATATCTCCTAAAACCTAGTGATTTACACATCTTTATGTCACTAAAGATTGAGATTTCATTCATTCAGACTCATCCTTTAAGCTGAGAGAACTCATTAACCTGGGCCTTCTTTACAAGAGTAAGCCCCAGTCATAATTCATAATTTGGGCCTCCTTTTCAGGAGTAATCCCTAGTCATAATTCTTAATTTGGGCCTCCATTTCAGGAATAAGCCCCAATCATAATTCTTAACCTAGGCCTCTTTTTCAGGAGTAATCCCTAGTATCAAATATGGGCCTCCGTTTCAGGATTAATCCCCAGTCTGAAATATGGGCATCCTCTTCAGGAGTAATCCCCAAGTCCCATAATTTCTCAAGTCTCTTAACATGGGACTCCTTTTCAGAAGTAATCCCCACTCTTAATTTTTCTTGACCAGACCTAATTTACCATTGATCTGGGATTCCAACTTTGAGTAAAACCCAATCATAAGTCCTCTCCTAATTTGGACCTCCTTTTCAGGAGTAATCCCTAAGTTAGAGTTTTCAAATCTCCATGAAGCACATATACCATTATGGACCCTGTTCCTAGATTTCATCCCTGAAGTAAATACTAATCTTCATTTATCTGGGCAGCCATACATACATAAGTCCATCATTATTTCTTATGATTTCATATTTCATGGACCAATTTCTAATTTTTACCAATACATCTTGTTTCTCACACGGAGCAGGACTCGCGTGAGCTTAGAGTGTAAAAGTAATTATGACATCCTTCATTGAGACATCAATCATAAACATCATACTCTTTTACTCGAACTATGTGGGTTCAGATTCCTTTTCTAAACAAAGGATACGTAGGTAGCCCATCTACGGGTTCGATCCCAACTATAAAATAATCCCTGTCCTTCTGAATGACAATAAATTTCAAGTGCCCCACTAAGTGGCTTTAAAACCAGCATGGTCATCACAATGACCAAGAGACTTCTATATAAATATGTCGAAGGATACCATTGACCAAGAATCTCTAATAAATACAGATTATTCTCTATCGATGAAGAACATCGAATACATATAAAAGATTCTATAAATTTCCTATATATTTAATCATTGATTGTCTGATATGAAGAAAAGCTCATTTTATACTTGGTAATGTAATAAGGATTCATGAACATAACTTAAATCTATAAAGAGTGTCCTGGAGTAGACAATAATTCCCCTCAAAAAGGTGTGATGAGTCCGACCTCCCATTCTCTCGACCAATGAAAATTCCGAAGCCTCATCAGTACACAAACTAATGAGCACCTACCTTTAGAAAGTAGGTCCAAATGGATGTGGAATCGTTAGATTTTTCCGGTTCTACGAACAAACCCATTAGAAACCGATTAGAATGTTTTGACATTTAATCAAGGAGGTCATCCCCAAATTCTGAGGGAAACAAAAAATGGTGAACCCGACGTGAATCCTTAACCATGTTAAAATGATGGTTTACCTATTTGTTAGGCCCCTATTTAAAACACAATGAGAGGGCCATCAAAATCAATCATTGACATATGTGATCATCCAAAAGATGTAGTGGCTGAAATTATCTTGATTACGTCTGTTATATCAAACAGGAAATCTTTTCCAAGATCTTCTACATTTCCAAAATGGCCGCTCTCAAGTTCACACCTGTGAATATAGCTGTTGCGAATGCCACTGCTACTACTCCTACTGGATTTTCGTCCGCTCTGAGGATGACATCACCTACTCAACATCTTCAATGCTGGGTATCAAATGCACTGTTTTAGTAGTACCATCAACTCGGTACCATCCCAACTCTAGAGGCTGCCCGACAATCCCTCTAAGTGAACAACTCACACGGGTCGTCCGAACAACGACGACTAGTGGTCATGAAGCAGGCGGTGCTAACCACCGCCTCCAACTGTTTGGGGTCGTTATCCCCGGAACACAATCACCATTCACTACCATATTTTGGGTTGGCGAATGAGCAGGTCCCTCAGGGCCTTAATTCAACGAATCAGATGTCCTTCGTGAGGGATCCTATCAATAATCGTCACCAAACTCGTGCGGCAGTACACCCTCAAGATGATGAGGGTACTGAATCTAGGAGTTCGGCTCAGGTTCCTTGAACCCGAGCAGGCACGACGAATCGCCAGAAGCGGAATCCGGTCAGCAGTGGGCAGGTTCTCATCACTGCCATCTCTAGAGAAGTCCACCAACCTAACTTGGTGGAAAGCAACGACTGGGCACATACACCTGCCCGTTTTAATTCTGATGTCCAGCAGACTCGTCTGGCAGCATCACGTCAATCCCGCCAGTCAATTCCAGCGGAGTACTATAGGCATGAACATACACCTGTTTATACATCATTATCTAGTCAGAAGGCTTGTCTAACTACATATGATGGAGCTCGTCAACCACGTTCGGCGATGTTCAATCAGCAGGCACATACACCTGCTAATACTAATCAATCCTACAAATTGTTTCTCTAGGTAGAACACGAAGAAGTCAGTCGGAAAGCTCTAGCGACAAACAAGAGGCAGACTCAACTCTCTGCCCCCACACTTGAGTACTGTCAGGATTAACTGATAATAAAAGGAGGATAGGAGCAGGAACATACACCTACTCCAATCATGGAATGGACATATATCCCCGTTTCGGCAGCTGAAGTCACCAAGCATATTCTATCAATGGTGAAGGAGAAGAAGCAAATCCCTCCTCATATTCTAGATGCCTTCCAGGATATTATAACATCTTTAGCAGCATCTCAGAGAAGGACACATAAATATATCCCTACCAGTGGACTGACACAACAACAATTCACTCTATAACAGAAACACACATCTTTTCTAGTCCAAGAGGGTTGTGGGGCATACTCCCCCATATCATACGGACAACCAAGTCAGGCACATACACCTGATATGAGTGGGGATCGTCAGCCTAACCTGGTCATCTTTCCATATCAGGCACATACACCTTCTCAGAGCAGCCACTTTCATTAACAAGTTGTTTCTAAGGCGAGTAAGAAGGCTTCTAAGAAAAAGTCCCACCCAATACCGTCAGGAGATCAAGATCCAATCTATAACAAGGCCTTGCTCGATGCTGGAGTTCTTGAATCCCTCAGACAGTTATCTGTTGGAATTCAAGATTCTACTCCCTCATTTTTCAACAGTGGGAACATTAATTCCAAAGGTCTTCAACAGACACTTCCTCATGAAGGATTTCTTCATGAAAATTTTGTCGATCTCGAAGTTTCATCTTCAGATGAGAGCCACAGGAACCCTCTATGTGGTTAGAAGTCCAAGGAGAAAGAGATATCATCTTTTGTTGTAACCCATTATGGTCGTCCTCCCCATAATGATGAATTTCGCTGCAAAATTCCTCTCTGCAGTAGTGATGCACATTTCCCGGAGAAAGCTCTAGTGGAAAATGTAGTGCCGAGAAAGCCCTCTTAACTTGAGGAACATGCAAATGTGAAACCAGACATGAATGATGCTTCATCGCTAGCAGGTGAAATACTTTCTCAATCAGAAGATAGCCCAGGGTGTAGGTCATTCTCCGAACCACCCCTAAGTCATGCATCATCTAGTTTGATCAATGATTTCTCTACCAATCTTGTTGAATCCGATGAAGCAACAAGGAAACACCAACTCTGTTAAAATCAGGTAGAAGAATATTCATTGAATGATGAAGAGGAAATGTTGAACATGAGGAAACAACTGGAAAAAGGTGAAATACCAGTCATGTTTTGGCCTCTGGCTGACTCTCAATATGACATTCCAAATATGTTGACAGAAGATGAAATTCATGATATTCGTCTCAACATATGGAAAACTATTTGTCCGTTGAAGAAGAAAGTACTATCTTATGATGAATATGAAAACCATCTTAATATAATAGAAGGGTTACAACGTCAGATTGATTTGGAATCTCTATCAGTCTCTTGATATCCGAAGGCTGAAAAGCAGCAGAGAGCCCTTCAATGTTCATGCCAGGGCACACTAAGAAGATTGCGTCAGTTAATTGCCAATGCCCCATCTGGTATTCATGTCATAGGATGGGGTGTTCATGGAGCACTACATTTCATAGTGCTCTCCATTCAGAAAATCCTGCCGAAAATGGTCTCATGCAATGTTATTCCCCATGGCTGGCCATAGTCAATGGGCTTTGTTTGTAATCAAAATCTTGCCCAAGAACATGCTTCAACTAGTTCCTCTCAAAATCATGCATACAGAGAACAAGTTGTGGAATTACTCTTCCATCAAGAAAACGCGAATATTGAACATGCCTCTCAAATGGATCAAGCACATCATCAAGTGATAGAAGTTTCAGAAATCATCCAACGGTCTTTTGAACCAGGTGATAAATGTGGATATAGGTTAATGCATCCGGCTAATTTCTATACTAAGGTTCGCAAGATCAGAAGAGATTTTAAGAAATTCTCAGACATAACATGTCAAGATCCACCCCAGCTTGCCAAACTGGGGACTCTTTTAAAAAAACCGTCCGAATCAACATATAGGATTCGAGGAATTGAGCGGGAACAACAGTAACAACCCCAATCCACCAGACTGTGGACTTTTTCAAATCATCAATCCCCTCCTCAGAGAAACTCGGTCTTTTCTCTATTGGGGAAGAAGCCTCAAGAGGAACAAAGATCCAAATTATAAGGAGATTCCCTCCAAATTACGGTTCTTCAAGAAGTTCCTGAGGCATCGAATCAACAAAAGGAAATGTCTTATCAATTACATGGATGAAGACAATATCACAGAAATTCTAATAGAAGGGATGCGATGAGTTATGCATCAATCAATGTCATCAATTCCATTGTTGTTGATCCACCAAATGAGGCTCACTCCGGGGACTCAGATGAAGAGTTTCCTGCACAAGAAGATGTACGCACTGACACATATGAAGAAGGTGTGCATACACAGAATCAAAGGGTTACGCAGAACCTAGGTAATCCTTCGAGTAACCCATGTCCCCCTCTCTAATAAGGATCCAAAAAATGGAGGGGAAGGAATCAGGTTACATATCCTCCGTCTGGAGAAGGCCAATTGCTCTCACTAGAGAAAATGTTTTCACAACAGAAGGAAGAAATGAAGGAATTAAGGAGGTTTAATGCAAAACTACTTCATGGTAGTATTCTTCTTGAGCGTGCTGGAGTCAGTCAGCCAAGGGAATTTGTTTTAGCTACTGAGATGAGTCAAGAATATCCTCCCCAATCAGTACAACCTCACAGGTCTAATCCTACGAGTCAAGTGCAACAACAATTAGCAGTTCTACCATCAGTTGCAGGACCAACCACCACATCTGTCCAAGCTCTAGTCATTGCACCTACCCAAGTCCAAGTTCAACCGGATGTTTCTCAAAATTTAATAACTACCATTGAGTCGTTAACAGCTCGGTTAGAAACTATGGAAGGGAAACGTACGCAGGTTCAACCAGAAAAGAATGTTTACCCTAAATGGGTAGATTCAATCTATCCTCCATCCAGTTTTGGAAACCATGTATTCCATATTTTCAATGGATCAGGTGACCCTGAACAACATTTGATGCATTACGTGTCATATTGTGATCCTATGATGGGAACTCCGGAGCAGCAAGAAGCAGTAAAACTCAGATGATTCATACGGACCTTGCAAGGAATAGCCATTTTCTGGTATACAAGCTTCCAATCCCGGTCAATTACCGGATGTGAGGATCTCCATCAACAATTCCTTCTTCAGTTCAGCTCAACTTTGCCAAAGCCAACAGTTTTCGATCTTACAAACTGTATGCAAAGGGAGAATGAAAGGGTCTTAGATTTCATTGTTCAGTAGAAGGGATTAACATATTCCCAAAGATTAGCACTCCCTCAAGAATAATTGTTGCGAATATGTGCGGAAAATTTGTGTGATGAGTTACGAACGCCATTGATCCCTGTGAAATACACAGGAGGGTTTTGAGACCTTACTTTAATTGATCAGCAGATTGAAGATTCCCTTATACTGGCTAATGCTAAATGTCGTGTAATTCCATCAGCTCCAGGAAGGAGAATGTGTAAAGCATAAACTGCTACATTTATGCTTAAACAAGCACCTATACCTGTTTCTACTTCAAAACCTTCATCTTCTCGAAGGGCTCCACCTCCTGATTGCCAACAAAAAATGCCATTTCGTCTAAATGATCAAAGAGATCAAAGATGAAAACAATTTGAGGATCTAAAGAGTAAAACATACTATTTCTGAAATGGACAAGTTCCTGGTTACTTCATTTTAGCTATGGAAAATAATATGGTTCAATTGCCAAGGCCTAAGAGGACAAACAAGGATAGAGATGAAGACCGTCCCAATTATTTCCCCTTTCATCAAATGTTGGCGCATCCCATCCAAGAGTGTTTTGTCTTTAAAGACCTCCTGAAAAAGATGGTCGACTCAGGACATGTCAAATTGAAGGGCTCTTCATCCCAGGTAGCATGTGTCACTGCTATAGTTCCAGAGGAGGAAGGCGAATGGAAAGAAGTCAAAAGAAAAAATGCACAGAAGTATGATGATTGGATGGTCAGAAAGACAATCAACCGCACTCATGCTATTTTGTGAACACAATTAAAGAAACCGATTGTGTCTTCTTCCATGAATGTTTCGGAAAAGCCCTCTTCATCAGAGGGAAAGTCCTCAAAGAAACGACATGATTCAATGAAAGAAAAAGAATCAGAAGAAGTTAAGTATGTGTCAAAGCCTAAGTTTTCTTTGACTCTGGCAGACATCATGCCATCTACTTCAAATCCACGGGCACCACCCCACGAAACGGAACAACCTAAACAGGCTAATCAGGCAGAGTATTCATCAGACGAAGAGTTAATATTATGTTTTGTTAATATGATTCAATTAACAGATCCATATGCTAGTCGTAGTTTCAATTTCGATGAGCCTAAATTCCCCGTATCAAACAAGGGAATCAGAGGATGTTCTATAGGATCACGATACAGGGGAAGACATGGATCTTTCTGAAGCCACTATTCCAATTCTACCCCTGCTAGAACTGTTTACGTAGTAGAAACTCATGGTAGAGCCCTTCAGCGAGCTCAGCAAGAACAAGCAAGTTCTTCTACCAATAGCAAATTTAGTCCTAGAACAGTTATTTTGGAAGACCGGTTTAAGGTTCCATCTTCTTCCTCTTTGCAAGTAAATGGATCTAATTGGTCTAATATTCAAAAACTAGGGATATTTCCAACTCCTATCCCGATACAAGATGCATCAACTTCCAAAACATCTGCTTCCAAGGTACCTTCTAAACCACATATTCTTATTGGGAAACACAGACCTCTGGATCAAAAGTATGATGTATTGAAACACTTGACCCAAGTACCATCCAAGTTATCAATTCTAGATGCTTTGAATCTTTCAAAATATCTTTGGGAAGCACTCATCGTGGCTTTGTCATGTCCTCAGGAGTTTGAAACTGAAATTGCGGTAGCTGAAGTCTATCACATAGAGTATAATCCTGCAGAATTCCATGTAATAATATATTTTACTGATGAAGATGAAGATGATGTTGTGCATGAGCATATTAGACCTTTGTACTTATCTGCAAAGGTCAATTTTGTAGACGTTCGAAGAGCATTCATTGAAAATGGTTCATGAGCCAACCTCATGCCCATTCGTACACTTCGTCGATTGGGCCTCGCGAAATCTGATTTATCTCATTCTACCATTATGTTTCAAGGATATGATAAAAATGAACAAGAACCACTGGGAAAAGATACACTCAGAACTCAGTTTGGAGATCTTGTATCCACATCAGATTTCATGGTTGTTGATCAAGACTCAGCTTTCAACATCTTGCTTGGAAGACCCTGGTTACATCAAGATGCGACTATCCCTTCATCATACCATCAATGTCTTAAATATTGTTTCAATGGTCAATTTGGGACATTGTATGGTGATAAGGCCCCGTTCAAGACATGTGAGTCTCAATACATTGAGGCAGAATTCTATCACATGAAGGGAAGGGAGAAATCCACAACAAATGAGATTACCAAATTTAATGCTCCATATGGTTTGGAGAAGATTCCAATAAATCCATTTACACATGTGAGTACAGATTATGTCTTTCCTATCAGTCAAATTTACAAGATAGACCAAAATCAAAATACTCTTATAGAAAGATCCATAATGTCAATTACGACAATCGATCCCAAAAACATGGGAGAAGTTGGTAACCCATCAAGAAGTGATGAAAACACAAATGGTGATGTCTTCATTTCATATGCTGAAATCCAAAAAGTCTATACTTCGCCAATTAGGCTAGAAGAAGGTATAACAACATCGGCAGTGAACAATGATGTCGATTTTTAATCCATCGTCTCCTCTTTATTACCCAAAGAAGACCCTTCATCATCAATCAGGTCGGAAATGAAAGCATCTTCTTCAAGATGTGCAAATTTTTACATCTCAACTGATCATGAAAATTCTTATGTATCATCTACTATGCAAGTATAAATGGTAGTAATAACACATGATGAAGAAGAAGAGGATGATATCAGAGATTCTCCTCCAGCATTTGAAGAGGGTATCTCTACCACTGTGGATGAACTGAGAGAAATAAATCTAGGTACAAAAGAAGATCCACACCCCACTCTAATCAGTGCGGCCACGACTCTTGAAGAGCAAGATATGTATATTTCTTTTCTAATGAAAAATAAAGATATATTTTCTTAGAACTATACAGAAATTCCCGGGCTTGATCCTGATGTTTCTACTCATCATTTGGGTTTACCATAAGAACATCGAGGATTTAAGCAAGCCGCGAGAAGAACACACCCAACTTATGCTTCTAAAATTGAAGCTGAAGTGGATAAGCTTATCAAAGCTAACTTCGTTAGAGAAGTTCAGTATCCCAAGTGGTTGGCTAATATTGTCCCTATAAAGAAGATGAATGGAAAAATTAGAGTTTGCATCGATTTCAGAGATCTTAATCAGCATTCTCCTAAGGATGATTTCCCAGTTCCGATTACAGAACGTTTAATTGATGAAACAGCTAGCTATGAAGAACTTTCCTTCATGGATGTATATTACAGATATAATCAGATCCGAATGGCCCGAGAAGATGAGGAATCCACAGCCTTTAGAGCCCCATAGGGTGTGTTTTTCTACCGGGTAATGCCCTTTGGCTTAAAGAATGCAGGTGCAACATATTAGTGTGCCATGCATCGTATCTTCAAACCCTTCTTAGGGATGTTTTTTGAAAGATATGTAGACGATTTGTGGTTAAATCCAAACAATGTTCTAATCACTTGGATTATTTGGAAGTCATATTCTGCAAGCTTCGACAACATAATTTGAAGATGAACCCCTTAAAATGTGATTTTGGGGTAACCTCAGGAAAATATCTCGGCATTGTTGTATGCCATCGTGGTATTGATGTTGATACTGAGAAGACAAAGTCAATCCTTGGTATTCCACATCCTCAAAATTTGAATGAATTAAGAGGACTTCAAGGACACTTAGCCTATATTCGGCGTTTCATCGCCAATTTGGTAGGAAAAATTTTACCCTTCACCAAGAAGGGAGTCACATACCAGTGGACTGAATAATGTCAAGAAGAATTTGATATTCTCATGAAATAACTCTTGAGTCCACCGGTACTCATGCCACCTGTTGAAGGAAGACCACTTATCCTCTATGTGACAGCTCTAGAGCAATCATTGGGTTCTTTTCTTGCTCAAAAGAATGATGATGGGAATGAAAACAACCTCTATTATCTCAGGTGAACTATGATTGAAGCAGAAACCTAGTATTCATGTATTGAGAAGTGCTGCCTGACATTAATCATTGCAGTTCAGAAGTTGAGACACTACCTGCAACAACACAAGGTCCAGTTGGTATCTCGCAATAACCTCCTCAAAATTCATCCTTAGTCGTCCATTGCTTACAGGATGTCTGGCAAGGTGGGCAGTTATTTTGCAGCAATTCGACATTCAGTATGTGTCTCAAAAGGCGATAAAGGGCCATGCTCTGGCTGATTTCCTGGCTGAACACCCTTTAGTGGAAGACACATCTTCAGATAATGAACTTCTTGATGAGGAAGTCTTCTCTATTCAAGAAAGTCCTCATGCATGGGAAATGTATTTTGATGGTGCTTCCAGAATTCCAACAGGGAGGAAAATGGAAAATCCTAAATTCAACAAAGTTGGCTTAGGAATTGTGCTCATTTCCCTAGAAAAGGCAGTGTTACCTTATTCCTTCTTATTGTGGTACGGTGGTACTAATAATGAAGAAAAATACCAAGCTCTCATCGTAGACTTGTAATTAGCGCTATAAGCACAAGTGAATCACTTAAAAGTGAAATGTGATTCAGACCTGGTAATCATACAAGTCAATGGGGATTATGCCATCAGAAAATAAGAACTAATCCCTTTGTATGATTACGTTAGAGAGTTAATGGAAGAATTCCCTTCGGAACCGACATTTTCTTATGTCCCAAGATCACAAAATGCTCAAGCTGATGCATAGGTTAATATAGCCACAGCTCTGGAAGATCCAAATCAGGATGAGACAACCATCAATATTGCCCGCTGTCATGAAATTTCACCTTATTTTCGAATAAGAACAGAGGAAATTAATGAAATCAGTCCCATTTCTGAACCGTATAGTCATACTAAAGGATGGATGTCACCTATCAGGGAATACCTTCAAAATGAAACACTTCCACCTGATAGAGCCGAGAAAGAACAAATCTGGCGACGTGTGGTCAATGATAGTCATTATGATAGCCCAGATCACTTAGAGAAAATTCTCTAAAAACGTGGTTTTGATGGATTTATCTTCATATGCATTGATGGTGAAGAGATAATGGCGGTCATGAAAGAAGTGCATGCAGGAGTATTTGGTTCCCACAAGTTTGGACATAGAATGTCTGATCATAATCGAAGGCTTGGATACTTTTGGCCTTCAGTGATACAAGATTTTGTTGATTTCACAAAGAAGTGTCATTCATTCCATGTACATGCCAACTTCATTCATCAACCTCTAGAGTTTCTTCATACAGATAAATAATCATGTCCATTTTCCACATGGGGAATGGATGGGGTGGGACCTTACCCTTCGGCTAAGGCCAAGCAGTTTAAGTACATTCTTACTGCTACTAAATTCTTTTCCAAATGGGCAGAGGCAATAACTCTCAAGGAAGTCAGTTCTAAATGCATTGTAAGCTTCATCAAGTCTAACATAATTACTAGATTTGGTGTCCCTCGGACCATATTGACGGACAATGGAACCAACATCTGTTCATCTGAGGTGAAAAAATTGTATCAAGATTACAACATCAAATCCAACCATTCATCTCGGTATCATGCAGTGGCCAATGGCCAGATAGAATCTTTCAACAAGTCTCTGTAAAATATAATGAAAAAGATGGTGGATAAATATAAGAAGTCATGTCCTGATAAAATATTTCATGCTTTATGGGCTTATCGGTCTACCACCCGCACTGCAACTCAGTCAACTCCATATTCACTGGTATATGGAACAGAAGCAGTCTTGCCAATTGAAGTTCAACTACCCTCGCTCATAGTTTCCATTTCTGATCAATCATCTATAGATGAACTATCTCAAAAGTGATTGAATGAATTGGAACAGTTAAATGAGAAACGATTGTGCACTTTGCACCACTTGGAAGTCTATCAGAATCGAATAGCATGAGCTTTTATCAAAAACATTCATCTTCGTTCATTCACTCAGGGAGAATTGGTATTAGTTCTTAGAACTCTAATGATACTAGGAAGGAAACCTCCAATGCTTGAGACAAAATGGGAAGGGACTTACTCAATACATAAGGTCTACTTTAATGGAGCTTATTCATTATTCTCGATGTATGGAAAACTCATCACTACTCCAACTAATGCCATATTTTTTAAGAAGTATTTTGTATAAACACAAAATATATCATCTGTTGTCCGGTATAACCTTAAACTTCCCCACCATCCAGCAAGACGTTAAACTGCATCATCAACAGTCCATGCATATGACCTTAAACTGTTCTCACTTTCATCCAACATGACGTTAAACTATATCGTCCCTTTTTTGTCCAACATGAGTTTAAACTGTGAAAAAAAGTCCTCAATACGTCCAACATGACGTTAAATGGTGTACTCTTTTGTCCACACTGCATGACATTAAACTGCACAGTCCCCCATTCATCCAACATGACGTTAAACTATATTGTCCCCATCATCCAAACTACATGATTCTAAACTGTACATAAACTCCTTGATACGTCCTACATGACATTAAAAATTACTTTGTCTCTGCTACATGACATTAAACTGTGCAGCACCAATAGTCCTAACTACAAGACTTTAAACTGCATAGTCCCTTCATACGTCCTACATGACGTTAAACTTTGTATCGTTAAGGTTGTTGCTACCTCTTGTTTCTCACACTGAGTATGACTCACGTGAGCTTAGAGTAAACTTCAACCATAACACCCTCTCTAGGACGCTAAACATGTGTACGTCCCAACATCATTTTTAGGTCGTTGTCCCCAAAAACAACTTGATCACTAATTCATTCTTCAATTGAACTACGAGGACTTTGATCCTTGCCTTCCAGGCTGGGTACGTAGGCAACCTCCTATGGTTCAAGCCGAAAATCAATCTATTCACATTGGTTCACCTCCATCTCATTCGATGTTGATTCGTGAAACCGCCCCTAGAATCAATATATTTACATTGGTTCACTTTCATCCTTATTATACGACGTTAAACTATACAACACTTTTGTCCAGTATGAAAATAAACTAAAATATTCGTTGATACCCTCACTAAAGAGGGAACCATTATTTACATTGATTTTTCAATCATGTTTCATTTCAAAGACTACGTGCATACATGGAAATGTCCAAACCTTTTATATTGGGTTAAACCATCATTGTACTAAAGTCCCCTTTCACCATTCACATGTACGAACCAGATTTTAACATAGGGTATTTCTAGAACTATGTGGGCTTTATTACCATCCTTATGGGATACGTAGGAACATTTGAGTGTCCCTTGAATCCAGCCCCACGTCTTTTGGGCCTAACCCCAAATTCTATTTCCAGTCCCTTGGCTGAAAAGTCCCCATGAAAACACACACTGTGTATTTCTTACAATGGTCCCAGCTCTATGACCCAAAACAAAGATCTCTAATCCTTTTGTCCCACACGACATTAAACTTTAATTTAAGAACTACGTATGGCATGATTCCCATTCTTATGGGATATGTAGTAAAGTACAACATTTTTCAGGACCCATCCACAACATGATTATGGTTAGCATTGATCTGTGTATCTTTGTATACATTTGAAAATACCCATATTTATGTCTCATA
This sequence comes from Viscum album, assembly GCA_963277665.1. Classification (NCBI taxonomy): domain Eukaryota; kingdom Viridiplantae; phylum Streptophyta; class Magnoliopsida; order Santalales; family Viscaceae; genus Viscum; species Viscum album. The sequence continues at coordinate 163,266,596 of OY728147.1, forward strand.
ATCCTAACCTTAAATATTTTCAGATCTTCATAGCCCTTTTATTGACTTTTAGTCACAAAAATGTCAAATTTCTGAGAGTTCTTTTACCTGACTATGCAGCATGTGCCCTTAGGCGGCCTTGCATAAACAGTCTACATGATAGACTTGTCAGCCAGAAGATACTATTATTTGACTATACAGTCTATTCCCTTAGGTGGACATACCAAATTCAACCCCTAACGGGTTTGTTAAATAATGGTAACTTCATTCTTGAGAAAAAAGCCTCTTTTGTCCTTATTGGTCTTAAATTACAGTATGTAGGGATCCGAAAAAATAGTCATCCTTAACATATTTTTCTCATATCCTTTTTCATGATCTGAAAGTATTCACGTCTATGGTTTATATTCTCCTTCCCTATGTTTGGGGAAGACCTTCGTAGAAGTGATATCCATCCAGTTCTTCAATAATCTTGTTCAGAAATATCTTCTCCATACTCAAGTACCTCTTTCCATGCAACAAACCCTATACTTTGGAAAATTTGAATCTCCATAAACATTCATTGGCTTTTAGCAGTAGAAAGGTAAATTTCTGAGAGTTATTTTGCCTGACTATGCAGAACGTGCCCTTAGGCATCCTTGCATAAACAGTCTACATAACATACTTGTTAGCCAAAAGATGCTATTTATTTGAATATACAGCCAATGCCCTTAGGTGAACCTGCATAATTCAACCCCCTAATGGGTTTCGTTAAATAATAGTAACTTCATTATTGGAAACTACTTCTTCTGATGCCTTTTATCTATTTTTCATATCATTCCTCATATTCAAATATTCTTAAGCCATAGTTTATATTTTTCCCTCATACATGAGTATGGTAATATGTTTTCAGATAAATTATGAAAGAATTGAGTCAATTCTAATTCATTCAGTCAAACCTATTTCGACCATAAACATTAGCCTTCTTATGTCCGACGTGCATGACTTTAAACATCCCACAAAAGACAAAGGAACTCTGAATAAAAGTCAAGTTCCAGCTCACTAAACATAAATTTTGTATAATTTAGTTAATATTGATCAATTAAAAGATTCAAAGTTTTTAGGGTTATTTATAATAATCCTAGTAAAAATCAAACTATTCTTACTAGTCCCATTGGCTTCGGAAAAATTTAAATAAGGTAGAAGGAAAATAGGTGCACAAATGATTGAAGATGAATGTGTTTTTCATTGATACATAGTAGATAGAAGGACTTCAAAATACTGGAGTCTCTTCTCTTTTTCAAGAATTACAAGAGGCATTCAACATAACTCTTCATTTGATTTACGACATCCTGAGCTTCATCAACAACCACCTGGAAATCATTCATTCAACTGGATACAATAAGAGATGCAGTGATACCATCTCTTCTTGGAACAATTGTAAAAGGATGTTCCTGAGTGCGGTTTGAGAAAATTTTCTGCTGATCAAACAGTGACTCTGTTTCTGTCCAAGTGACATGGAAGATGGATACATGGATTTGAGAATGGAGAATTGGAAGTAAAGAGCTATTTGGAGGGTGTACTCTTTTCAGATATTTCTCTAATGCCATGTTTGTCTTGTCTCCACCAACCGGTAGTGGAAAACATTTCATCCAATGGGTTTTCCATTTTTACATCTGCAAAAAAATTTAATGGAAGGAAAATTAGAAAGTTCACACCATTGTTGTTGCTCTTAATGCACAACATAACCGAAATAGAGGAGTAGCGGTGAAACTACATTTTAGGCGTATAGTTCTTTTCATTTGGAACATTGACTCCTTGCAGATTACCATGACCATACATGGACAGGTAGATTCTCTGTGGGAAATGAAAATTATATTTCTTCAAGTACTTATCAAAATCTGGGAGAGTGTTGTCGCAGATATCATAGTAATCATGGCCAAAAATGTTCATCATGTCATCAATCCACTTGCTAGCCAGTTCATCAGTCATTCTGATTCTCTTGAGAGCCATTAAATTTTCACAAAAGTTAAATAAACAAACTCTAATGGATTTTTTTCACAAAATTTGTGAAGGAATTCAGAAAAATGGCTAAGGAATTAAGGCGCGCAAGTCTAAACATGGAGAGCAAGTATGGATGTGCTGCGCAAGTATTTGGCTCGCAAGTATCACCGTGTAGGTCTAGATACCTTGACAGCAGCGCGACATCAAGGAAACATCGGGAAACAAAGCAACTTGCGCGGAAAATACAACTTGTGCGGCGAGAGCTCGAGAGTTTCAAATACATATGATTGTATGGAAGTGAGGACCTCTATTTATAGACAAGTTCGTAACCCTGCGCGCCAAACCCTGCACGACCAATATCCATACCCTGCGCGCCAAATCCTGTGCGCCCGAAGCTCATTTGCGCGCCAGACCTTGCAGGCCCCAATTTCCTTTTGATTCTCATTTTCCTCAGAGTCAAATCCTCATTTCTTTCGGATCCAACTCTGTGGGGGGACTTTTGTTGATGCTCATTTTATTCACATTGTCTAAACGAATGGAAAGGAAAATGACTTAGCACAAATTGATTCGTCCTTTGACGAAAACATCAAAAATCGACAAAGGCATGAACAGAGCATCGAAAGCACATGTGCCGCGCATGATCCATCCCTGTCGTGCAAGTCCACTTGTGTGACGCCTAATGGTCACGCAAGTGACTTGTGCGCCCTAAAGGATAGCTGCACCGTGTCTTCTCCAGCCTATAAATAGACCCTGTGGGCCCCCCATTCGAGGAGGAGGTTTTTCCAAAAACTCAGATTTGAGCTCCCGGCGCCATAGTCTCTCCTCGAAGCTTCTGAAACACTTCTAAGGTAATTTCTTACCTAGAAAGGAAGATCTAAAAAGGGGGAGGAAGGCCTAAGTGTTGAAACTCATCATCACTTGCACACCTGAGTGGCCAGCCCTTAAGGGAAATGACCACACTTGTGCGCCTCCTAACTCATTCAATAGAACTTGCGTGCCACTCTTCTGGAAGAACGTCAAGATGATTCTAAAGGCTTTAACCAAGAGTTTCTCAAGTATTACCCTGCTGGTAAACCATCGCGCAAGTACACATGTGTCGGGTAGGTATACCTGCACGATCAGGACTTTCGCGCCCATGCAGTACCTGCACGCCTGCCCGGACTTGCACGCCCCTGCCTTTTTGGGTGACCTTCTTGCCCAATTAACCCCTCTTAAGCCATTCCACCTCTCCTATTCAAGATTCAGTCTTCAAGACAATCTTCATAGCCATTTATGGCATGATTTCTTTATTTCAATTCCTTAACTGAAAGGAATTATGTGGAATATCTCCCAAACCTAGTGATTTACACATCTTTATGTCAATAAAGATTGAGATTTCATTCATTTAACCTCATCCTTTAAGATGAGAGAACTCATTAACTTCGTCCTCCTTTTTAAGAGTAATCCCCAGTCATAATTCTTAATTTGGGCCTCCTTTTCAAGACTAATCCCCTGTCATAATTCATAATTTTGGGCCTCCTTTTCAAGAATAATCCCCAGTGAAAATTCTTAACCTGGGCCTCCTTTTCAGGAGTAAGCCCCAGTCTCAAATATGGGCCTCCTTTTCAGGGGTAATCCCCAGTCTCAAATATGGGCATCCTCTTCAAGAGTAATCCCCAAGTCCCATAATTTTTCAAGTCTCTTAACATGGGACTCCTTTTCAGGAGTAAGCCCCAGTCTTAATTTTTCTTAACCAGTCCTAATTTACCTTTGATCCGGGATTCCTTCTTAGGAGTAAAACCCAATCATATTTTCTCTCCTAATTTGGACCTCCTTTTCAAGATCACGCCCCATGTTAGAGTATTCAAATCTCCATGAAGCACATATACCTTTATGGACCTTGTTCCCAGATTTCTTCTCTGATGTAAATCCCAATCTTCATTTATCTGGGTAGTCATACATACATAAGTACCACATTATTTCTTATGATTGCATCTTTCATGGCCCAATTGTCTAATTTTTACCAATAACTCCTGTTTCTCACACCGAGCATGACTCACGTGAGCTTAGAGTGTAAAGTTAATTATGACATCCTTCTTTCAGCCATCAATCATAAACATCATACTCCCTTACTCAAACTACATGGGTTCTGATTCCTTTTCAAAACAAAGGATACGTAGGTAGTCCATCTACGGGTTCGATCCCAACTCTGAAATAGTCCATGTTTTTCTGAATGACAATAAACTTCATGTGCCTCACTGAGTGGCTTTAAAACCTGCATAGTCATCATAATGACAAAGAGACTTCTATATAAATATGTCGAAGGATACCATTGACTAAGAATCTCTAATAAATATAGATGATTTTCTATCGATGAAGAACCTCGAATACATCTAATATATTCTCTAAATTTCCTACATATTTAATCATTGATTGTCAGATCTGAAGGATAGCTCATTTTATACTTGGTAATGTAATAAGGATTCATGAACATAACTTAAATCCATAAAGCGAATCCCGGAGTAGACAATAATTCCCCTAAAAAAGGTGTGACGAGTCTGACATCCCATCCTCTCGACCAATGAAAATTCCTAAGCATCATCAGTTCAGAAACTAATGAGTGCCTACCTTTTTAATGTAGGTACAAATGGATGAGGAATCATTGGATGTTTCCGGTTCTACGAACAAACCCGTTAGAAACCGATTGGAATGTTTGAACCATCAATCAAGGAGGTCATCCCCATATTCCGAGGGAAACAATGATCATTCCAATGCTGAAATAATATTATTTGTGTTGGGTACCCAAAACAAGGATTATTAATGGCCCAATCCCGACCCTATAGATTAAAAAACCAAAACTAAATCGAATCCCTAGCCTAAAAACCATAAATTATTTAATCCAAGCATGACTCTAATATTGATTTTAACCGAATGATTGGTTATATTTTCCCTATATATATAATCAATCAATAAATTACAATTTCAATTTCATTAATTAATTTATAATATATGAGTCTTCCATATGGGTTTGTAATAATGTAGTTCAAGGTATTATATTTCTAGTCGAATCATCCGAGTTTTATAGAATTTTAAATTTCTATATCGCCATATGAATTTAATGAATCCATACCGGATGTAAATTTTTTTGGATTTGATCCATGGGATCTTTTCTGCAATGCTAAAATTAATTAGAAATATTGATAGTTTGTTTTTTAATTCATTGTCAAAATAATTATATTTTGATTATTTAGTTTCAGGTAATAATACATTGCAAAAATAATCCACTTATGGGAAGGAAAAAGTGGATGATCTTATATTATAGCAGTGGGTGTAGAAGGCTTAACTCATGTAAATAATGGAAAAGGAAGTGTCTATACAATAACATGACATCATGGAATGAAGGGGTCAATATCATGGAGTTGATCATTAGCTGGGTCAGATATTATGACCAAATCTCCAAGGAAGAAATTATTAGGGGAGTACTAATAAACTATAGAAGACCCTAAAACATGGGGGTAAATCAATATATTCTCATATACCCAACAACTTCTCAAATTTTGAGGTAAAGATAGAGACCATCAAAATGTGAATTCATTAACTCAAATATTAAAAGATACCACATGAAGACCCAAACTCACCCCTTGATAGTTTATTATAAATTTTTAACAAGTTAAAATTTTAGACAGTCAAAATTGATGTTGTAAGACTACAAAAATTAATATTCTAATTGAAGGATAATGTATGGGAGTTGATCTATTGTCTTCCTCTATATTCAATCAAAACAAATAAGGATCTAGAAAAAAGGTTTATAAATATTTTTTCCCACAATCAATGTAAAAAGATGTGTAGGTAAGTATATTTAATTTTTAGAAATGAAATGATTATTGATTATATAGGGAATTAGAGAGATTTAATGTTTTGATTAGAAAATTTCATCTTCATGGGATCAAAATTTTGTTATTAATTCAAATATTCTATAAATGATTATCGTTCTAAAATTTTGTAATCATAAATGTTGTTGTATGATGATCCCTTTTGTGAAAGTCACGAGAGGATAACTATGAATTATTTTATGAGTATCTAGTAATTGATTTTAGAGGCATCCCGGAGAAGGGAAATCACATTGAGTAAATATGGTATAAAATAAATTTATTGATTCTAAAATGTAGTGTATGACTAGGAAGATGGATTTGAGGATGGAAAAAAATCTCCTAGGTATGTAATGCGAAGATCTGAATTGTTTATTTCTATAATAATTATAATTATTTATATGGATGGATTCTACAATAACATCAACATCATATTCCGAACAAACTATAAGTATTTTTCACTTAGAAAACATTGTTTTCAACCTAAACATCGTGGAATGTCATTCAATGGTCTCGTTATTTCAATAGAGGAGACCCATGAATCCCCTATGACCACCAAAAGAGATACACTTTATGAGTTGATAACATAATTATTGGATCATGGTACTATGATTAGAGAATTGAAAATTAACTCATAAAACCCCTAATCTATAATTGGGAATATAAAATGTTTGGTCAGTGAGATTTCTAAGTATCTTATTGAAAGGAAAATCAGTTTACATATATGATTCCCAGAGTAGCATCCCCATGAATATTTGAATGATATATAACATCAATGTGAAAAAATACCAGTGTTATTTCTATAAAACATAAAATAAATAAAAATGAAAAATCAACTAGTTCAGGGAGATAAAATCACAAAGAAGATAAGGAACATAATGAAGAGGAATTACCACCAATGTAATGACCACAAATACAATATCTGGATTAGTTAAAGTATTAAATGAATTATTAAAGAAAAAAATCATAGATATATTTAGAAACATACATATAAAAAATCCATTTGTTGAGTAAAAAAATATTTTCCCTTCTAAAAAAATCACTACTAAGTAAGTGGTGAACAAAAGGAAAAATGACTAATTATCTGACATTCCACTAACTACAGAATTTTTAGAAGTAATTTCAAGAATCTTATAAAAGGATCTAAGATATCAAAGAAATTTTTCTTTTCCAATTAATATTAGAACTACTAATTTTGGTAGTGATTTGTGTTATTTAGGTGTCAGTTTAAATTGAATTTTATATGCAACATTTGATAGCTTGGTATTAAGAGATGGGTAACCAAACAGGGTTATTATTCTTCTATATTATATAACAATGATATTTCATCAAGGACTACTTGAATATTTAATTATAAAATAATACATGTTTTATTATCTATTAGATTTTGGGGTGATTGATATGGACAAAGATAAAGTTTCAATAATCATGGGATATCTATTTCTTACTATGGGATGGGCACTGATTGATGTTAAAATTGGCGAATTGGGTTCAAGATTCGGAGGACATTAGGTGAAGTTCATCATCCTCTTGGAAATGAAGAAATAATTTTATATAGTTGATGAATACTCAATATATAGTTTGATGGGCGGAACAAGATATTGTGTTCCATAGATGAAGAGATGAAGTAGGTGTTATGGAATTTTTAGAATAAAGTATGAATTTAGTTTCATATATTTATTTCCACTCAAACATTCGTTGAGGTGGTGAGCCAAAAGATTTCAGTCACTCCTCCTTGAAAGATAAAATCTTCTGAATGCAGTGACAACCTTAGGTGAATATGTGGGGAGACTAGTCCCTCAATGATTAGAGTATTGTGAAATAGTAAAAATGTAAGATACAATAGATGTAATGGTAATATCTAGATAGTAGAAAAGATAAATGAATAATCATGTGATATAATGAATTAAATTATGGAATCTCAATAAACAAGCAGAAGCATAGATGCTGATAGTATGTCATGTGTATAAACAAAAATGTCTTAATATATTGTATGGTATTAAATCATATAAAAAATGCTAAAAAATATCCATTTTATAAAAAATCATATTGAAATCATCTGAAGTATAGGCTCGGTGTTATATTCCTAACCCTATCCTAGAAATATAAATCAAGCATCAGAATTTGTTGATTCCCTTTGTCTACACTTGTAATCACTAAGGATACATGGGTACCAAAGGCAGCCAAGTTGGGTGTGTGGAATTATCTTAGTAAGTTCTCATGCACAATTTTTAGGCCAATTCATTTTTTGTGATATAAATATTAAATTATCCATTAATAATTTTAACATAATAAAAATTAAACAAATAAACTGATTGGACTAGATTCCACATATATAAACATCTAATCTACCAGATTTAGCCTAAGCATGTTTGTCTGTGTTGAGATAACCAAAAATACTAATGTGAGATGTATAAGGTAACTTATGATAAATTATCCCCAGGCGTGTGCTTAGGCTTGGAGGACATGTACCAACATTTCATTCAAAAAATGACCAATCTCATTTTAAAACCTATAATTACTTCTCAAAATATTTTGATGATTTTTAAAAAACATGTTGAGACACCTTGATCCCATCCATTAAAATCGGGAATGCCTTTCCAAGTATATCTCATATATCTCAGTAAAAGACTAATGTCAATGTTCCATTCTAAGGTGAACCATGTATGAAGTCCCATGTTTCAGTCTAGAATAGTTTGAAAACATCATGTGATTACCCCAAAGGTCTGTAACTAGTATCGTATGTAGGGGAACATATATCTCTAAGGGCATGGTATAACCAATCACACCATAAATACTGTAAAAGGGGTCTCCCCTAGGGAAATGGAATCACTCTTCTTGATGTAAAGAAAAATAATGCATGGTGAGACCATCTCGTCCGTAGTTAATTTGAATACTGTTGTATTGAATAAGCATTGAAAATGGTTAATAAAAGTCATGAGAGTATGCCCAAGGGTTCCTTATGTTGGAACCCCTTGGTTCACCCTAAGTATTAAGGTGAATAATTTTGGTATTAAATCAATTAATAATAAATCAAGAAGTAATTACTATTTCATATAATTAATTTAATTAGATCTAATTAGTTCCATTAGTAAAGGAATGTCATGGGTACTTCCACTTAAGGAATATAGAACTAGGAATTAACCCTTATCTAATTCATTTAATCTAATAAACCCACCCATTCCATGCATTATAGAGGCTTATGTACATAGCTTACCACCAAATAAATTGAACTAATCTACATAAGTAATTGGTTTCATGAAAACATGACACATGGGTGTTAAATGTTTATAGAATAAATTTAAAAAGGGCCTCTAAATTATTTCTCTCCTAGATTGGTGATATAAGATAAATTAATACACCAAGAAGGTGATTATCTTTCACATGAGATCATAGTAATGGTGCAAAAAATCATATAATGATTTAATTAAAATTTTGGAGGATTCACCTAAAATGAGGGAAGGAGTGGTATGAATTCTTATCTTGATGAGTGAGATGGTTTTATTGTTCTACGAGTAGCAAGATAATATAGGAGGAGAGTAAAAAGAAAAAGAAAATAACCTAAAACACTTATGAGGTAAAAATGGTAAATTTTCTCCAAAAAAACCACTATGCACGGTTTGGATGCATGGATGGAAAATGGTGATCCAACCGTCTTCCACTCACTAATACTAAGGTGAACCTCTAATGGTTTTCCACACGGTTTGACTATGCATTTTAAAATAATTACAAACCACACTCTCACAAAAACCCAAACAACTTATATGGACTTGCACTATGGCCCACACTGTTATAGACAACCCATGTGGCCCATTCTGTTCATCATGTTTTGGGGTTCTAGGATTTTAACAAGTTTAAGACGTACCTAATACATTTGTATCATAATTATGAATCATAATTTAGACCATTTAATGTAATTGGAACAAATATCTAATTTTCTATAACATACAGAAAATTCCGGATTCTGCAAACTCCACTCTTTAGGACAATTCATCTCTGAGTTTCCCATATGTGGGTTGAAAAATATCATCTTGAAATGTTTCATCCACTACCCACATACATTAGTTTTCTACTCCCACATCTCATCCTATACATGTACATGTTTTCATAGATCCCAGACCAGAGGAACAGGTCTACCTCTGATATCTTTCGTGATATGAACATTGATACATATTGGACGCTCATCAAAGGATGCACCTTCCTCCAGATCGATGTCATTAGGGTCTAATGAACGAGATGTGTGATATTGATAACATTAAATTTGAGATTAATTATACAATTCAAGCATGTCATAGTACTGCAGAGGTAATTGAAACAGATAGGCCACCACCCCTTCTCTATCTATAATCTCAAATTTCTCGACATATCTCAAAGATAGGGTTACCTATGTTTGGATTCATTGATGAACCAACATGGGTAATTAAAATAGAAAGAATCAATGTCCTACAATAAAGTCAAGAGGTCAATAAATACGATCGGTATAATTATCCTACCTAGACTCTACTGTAGTCGTATAGTTTTGAATTATCTAGAGTTTCTCTGATGTATCCTAAATGAGATGAGGACACAAAAGAGATGCCTCCCCTGTCTCAAGGCTACATATTGGTGAACTAAATCATCTACTATAGAGGGCCTCATATAGATCCATCTAAATAATTGACTGAATGATGTTATTGTAGGAGAACAAAACCAAAAGAATACAATTTTTCTAAGAACATACAAAATCTTGGATGCATTTTTATAGTATATCCTCTAAAACCTATATTGTTTTCTTGGAATTCCCATCGGTCTGTGGGTGATATTAAGTACTCACGGGAACTTTTGAACCCAGAGCATTCTGTAACTATTTATAGATGCATGGGGTAAATATAGAGTTTCAGTCCATAATGATTGAATGCGTTACACCTTGTAGTCACAATATCTTTTGGATGTAAATTCCTTTCACTCATCAGTATAGAAGGTCTCCAATATCGGTAGGAAATGCATGAATTTGGTCAACGTATCATTGATCACCCATAATATGTCGCATTCTCGAGGGGATATTGACAATTCTGTCATGAAATCCATGGTAAGTTCATTCCATTTCCATGTAGGAATGGAATGAATATGTGGAATAAAATTATGTCCCTGTGTATCTAATTTCACCTGCAAATAGGTGGTTACCCCGGTAATAGATCATTCTCTAGGCCTCTTTATACCTTCCAAAAAACACTTAGAGTGGATTTATCGATACATTTTTCTATGCCTTGGATGCAAATCCCAAATAGTGGCATGTTATTCCCTTATCATATCTTCCCACATATCTAAAGCTACAAATATATTCTGATAGAAGATTATATTCTCACTCACATAAAAAATAAATCAGGAGGTGGGTAATCTCATTTGACACTCTCCCTAATAACATTTCCTTCCGAATCTGAAATTTACCTCATCTAAACCCATTTTTATGGATATGATGTCACTTATTGTGTTGCTATAATATAATTCTCGTGTTGTTCTTGAACCTATATGTGCCTCTCAGTAAAAAAAACCCCCCAACTACTACTCTATGTTAGCCTCCTTGATGTCTTGAGTTTGATTATTCTAACTTACAGTGTCAACCATAGCATTAAACTTTTCATGTATGCAATCTAGATCAAATCTGGATGATTGACAGTATTTCATGAACTGGTGCTACACTAGGTTCATGTCTCACTATATGTAGATATATTTAAGATTTTTCGGTCCTTTTAAATAATGAACCACTCAACCAATATGTTTTTCCTCCAAAAAAAAGATCATGAACCCTGAATGTTATCTCAATGTCATGTGTAGGATAGTTTTTCTCATGAGGCCTCACCTGGAGGGATCCATATGCCACAATTTGACCACCTTTCATATAAACTACATCAGCATTGATACCTAAAACATCACAATAGAATACAAAACTTATTCATGGATCTATAAAAATTATTATTTATGGGAACATGAGCCATACTTTTAGCTCAGGAAAAACTATTTTGTAAGCATTATTCTAGTGTAATTTCACACACTTCATTGTCAAGATCATATGTGGTGCTTCTTGTAATGATAAGTCCTGGATGAATCACCAATAATAGCTTGCCAACCATAGGAATCTACTTATGGAAAAATCATTCTTCATCTCCTTCTAGGAATCCACAGTCACACCTTCTTAGGGTCAACTGATGCTCCTACATCAGATATGGTATGACCAAATAAGTGGAAATTTCTGATCCAAATGTGGAATTTATTGAGATTTTCATATATCTAGTTCTCTCTCACTGTATTTAGCATGATGTCAAGATAGTTCGAATGGTTGTGTATCGTGAATACCCAATGATTTCATCTATGAAGTCCTACATAATGGAATCAATATATAGTTGTAAAATTCAATTCATTGAGGCTATTAATACTACTGGCACATTTTTCAGACCAAATTTCATAACCAAATACTCACAAATATGTATGTACTCCAAAATTTTATATTTCTCCAGTATGATGGTATCATAGGAATATGATTGTATCCCAACCTCAAGTCAATCTTATAGAAAGTATTTTCTCCTAGAAAATTGTCAAAGAGGTTGCCTATATGGGGAAATGGATATAGGTTCTTCACTATAAGATAGTTGTTTCTACATTATTCTACAAAAGATTGAATGGTAACAACCACTATGTTGGTGAAAATGACTCGTGAACCCCATGAAGTTGTTATGGTTTGTATAAAAACCTAAGCCCTTTATTCCTTCATGTTGACTCTTGAGTTTTGGTATCTATGTGGGTGCCATCCAATATGGATGAATGGACACTCATGCCTCACCTAGAAAAAGATCAATAGTGACCTCGATCTCTCTATTAGAAGGTATGATGGGGAAATAATCAGTCGATACATCCTTAAAATGATCCAATATATGAGGGAATTTGACAAGAAGTATCCCCAAAACACTCATAAAGAGGCTGGTCATCTCGGCTCTCATAACTCCCAGTACAGTGCGGTTGAGTCCATCTCGATTGGTGTCAAGACCCCATTCTTCCTTTTGGATATATGGAGTTCCCTAAGGTGATGTGAATGAATGATGGTTTTGATATCATTCTAACAAAGGCTCTATAAACAATAAGTTAGTCCATATCAAAAATGAACTCGAATCCAGTAATCTCAAGGATGAATAGACACCACATAAGATGGTACCCACCTATTTCAAGGGAACTCCATGAAATGGAATGTACCCTAATATCCATTTCCTAAATGACATTTTGAGGTTCCTAAAAACAATTGATTATATTATTATTAATCCCATATATCCCATGGTTGCAACAGATTGAATGGAATGTGTTGCACATGTATCGAATAAGTAAGATACTAAAGTAAAGGATAATAGAATAAATCCTCTTACTATAAAAGGATCTTGACACATATCCTATGGAACATTATGAACCCAAAATATATAGAATGAACCACTAAACTGAGATGCTGCATTAGTAGCCGGAGTTGGTCCACTCTGCTGATGATGGAACTTTAAAGCCCCACTATCGTGGACATCACCACCTCCTCAGCCTGAACAACCTATAAAATACCAATTTTCTATCTAATAAGGATTCATTGATCCTACACCTGAAGGTGGTAATTAGTCTAAACCCATATCACATGAAATAAAATTAAAGGAATGATAGAAGCACTGGAGGTGACCAATCATACAGCAAACCTTGAGCTCGATTATGTTCCTCACACACTGAGGATTTTTGTGACCAGGCCTACCATGCTGGAGAAACAACACAAAGTTGTTGCCATGTGGATCCTATCTAGTACTTCCCCCCTATGTACCATTGAAGTATCACTTATTTCCACTATATAACCCACAAATATTCTATCTGGAAGTGTTACTTCCATGTTTCATGTTTTCTGATTCCCTCTAGTCCTACATAGTGATAAGGGACTTATTGACTATCTCAAAAATGGTGGTCAGCCAAAAGGGGTTCACCAATGATTTGATAGAATTCGAAATCCCATCATTAATGTTCCTATTAGTAGTTAGCTTATTAGCAACCTTGGATGGTGAAAAACCCTGCAGTTCCGTGAAGCTAGCTATGTATTCCATCATTAGCCTATCACCATGGTCCATGTGCATAAATTCTCAAACTCGGTTTGTTATCAATGTAAGAATAATGATATAGTTAAATAATGGTGACTGCAAATATACCCAGACCATACCCTGATGTCGAACAACTTAAGTTATAAGGTTTCACCAACACTAGGTAGAGTCACATAATAGATAGGTTATAAGATTGACCCCCTACTATGGAAGCATCTCCATTTGATCGAATATTGACACCATAGCCTCTTACAATGGTTTAGAGGCCTGAGGTCCGCCATCCCCCAAGAATGTGGGAGTATGAAAGTACTGAAACTACATGGTAATATCTTATATAGACTGGGCAGTTCAAGGAACACTCTGATATGATTGTATAAACTAGAGATGGGTATCCTAGAACTCGGAATTATACCCAATTTTAGCATCATTATAAGTTGAATTAGGTGTCACTATTGGTGGTATCTCAATTTTATTAAGGAACAAAAACTCAGGATTATTATCATATCCACTCTCCAAGTGTATTTCATGAGTTCTTCACTTTGTAATAACCCTAACAATTCAATGTGCATCCATCTGACAAGTTTTATAATAGATGGAGAAATATGTAATGGAGGAAAGACACAAATATATCCCACAAAAAAATCTTCCCTCTATCTACTGCAGGAGCCAGGTCTGGGTTATAAGAATCACTCATATATTCAAAGCATATGATACATGCCTACATCCCCCTACCTTGTCGGAATTGTTTCAAGGTATCATATTCAACATAGATGTTTTATTTAAGGAATTAAATTCATTTAAAAATATTTTGATTCATTCTAATATAATTAATCATTAAAAACATGATATCATTAATTGTGTACAATATTTCCAATTCTCAAGTGAACACACTTCTTATAAATTTAAATTGGAACATCAACTTACTACATCTTCACCCTCAAAAAAGTAAACCAGAATAACATGACATGGGTGGTATTTTAATTAGACGATCTTCAATTGGATCCCACAAATCTAAACAAATAATGTTGAATTATTGATTATTTATACCAATTATTTTATTATCGAGTGTACTGGAATACATCAAAGTATACAATCTGGTCATAAATAGATATCACAAGAAATATTAAAAAAGCACGTAAGAAAGCAGATATGGAAGGGTATAATGCATGAAATTTAAAATCGAATCATGCCTAGTATGATGTATTATTCTAATATTCCATCATTTAATCGAGATAATTTATTGATATATCATGGAAAAAACAACAATTCAAGGAAAGTGAAGCACCCAAATGTGAATTCATATGAAACCATAACATGTGCAAGAAATAACAACAATTTTAGATCCTAGGAATGTTTGGATTCCTTTGTACGTGGGGGAGATACTCAAGAAAAAATTATCATTACCAAATTACAATGTCCTAATCATCTGTCTAAAAATAAATAGTTATACAAAATGAAGAATACCCTCTAATACCATATTTTAGCATCCTACCCCAAGTGACAGTCAATAGTGCCCCAATGTGGTGATCCACAAGACCACAAGCACAACTCCCTGAATAGCAGTGGATGCCGATGAGCAACAGTTACATATGTATGTCCTTTGGGAGACTATTCCCTCATAGATCATACTACAGTTCATTTGTATAATATAAGGAACTACGTAAGGAATGATAATATCTTAATTGTAGTGGAAAACAAAACATAAACTTTTAATATAAAATAATAATCTGTGGAAGATGTATAAATAAATAAAATTATTAATGAGAATAGGATTTCTTGTGTCTACACAAAAATTACTATGCAAGGGGCATGGGAATCAATCATATACAACATTCCTAGAAAATATAAAAAAACAAAAAAATGTTGCAACTACAATCCGGAGCATAGCCTCGATCCTCTAGCCCCAACTCCATCTTATAAAAGTAATTAATGCATCAGAAGTTGGTTGATTACCTTTTTATACACTGACATTATTAAGGTCTTCTCAGGTACCAAATGTGCTCAAGGAGGGTGTGAGACATAATATCAGTAGGAAAGCACCTGTAGTGTCTTGTTTTATCATATGTGTTTCATCATGAAAGATACAGTTCATGAAAATATTATATAGTTTTATCTTTTATATAATAATAATCATGGAATATTTATTATATTTTATCATTTATTGTACTTGCAAAACCAACTGTGGAAGCTTTTTATCAAAATAAAGTACGTTATGATCATGGAAACGGTAGGCCCAACATATGCATGAGTAACATTTCCATTTTTACCGATCATTATATATATGAGTTAATTATTATTTTTACATTACATAATTATAATAATATCAATAATAACATATTATATACTTATTTAATTCATACATGTGTTGTGGTTGTCTGAAGAGAGTCACATTGCTTCGTCGAGGAGGTTGTCCAAACATACAAGAATGGTGTTATAATATTTACATGAGTGAAAAGGAAATAAGAAAATTTCAGATATTGTCTTTAAAAAATGATAAATATTTTATTTATATAAAAATAATTTCGTGTATATGACATATATTTTCAATATAATTATCTTTATCACCTTCCATGTGGAGAATTAGCGAAAGATGAATCACATCGCTTCGTGAGGCGCAGTCCACCGTTCACACGAGCGACGTTGTTAAATCTCATAAGGAATCGAAGAGAATAAAAATAAATGGTATATTGACTAGATTTGTATAAATATGTTACAAATATCATATATATATATATATATATTTGGGTGTGTGTTACTGCCATCACTATACCGATCTTAAAAAGGATGAAATTGAAAAAATAATGATATTGGTTTGCGATGTTGTTGTATGAAAAAGCACTGGAATGATTATTTTGTAACACATTTTATTAAAGATTATAAGGTTTTAGGTTATGAAATTTTTATAAAACATTCCCATTATAATGAAGAAAATGATAATTTTATACCATCATGGATTAAATAAATTTTATAGAGGTGAAAAAAGAATTAAATGAAAGATGCATGTTGAAGAATATTACTAATTCTTTAGGAATCCTCCTTAGGTTTACACAAAATCCTTAAAATGTTGTCTTTATTAACAAAAGAATAATTATAGGAGTAATGGATGGTTATTGGGAAGGGATCTAGTTAGTTATCAGCCGAACCAAATTTGTTTTGTTGTGTGATTAAAAGAGGATAGTTTCAGACCTTTTAAAAGTGTGTGAGAGGATACACTTTGTATTTTTGAAAGTAATAGAGTTATTGGACATATTTTATATTTAAAAAGAGTTGAAAAATAGAAATTTTAAGAACCTTATAATATCCATGGTATATATATATGGACATAAAATAGTATTTATAAAATTTTATAGGCCATTTTTACCCTTATCTTTTTAGTTTAACCCCTCAATAAACACATTTTTACATGTGCCGTGGTAATTAATTTTTTCCATATTCACTATTTATTTTTGTAAAAATGTTACTACAACATATTATAAATTATGAATTATTCAAAATCAAAATATTGAATTCATTATTCTTAATTCAATTCAATGAAGTTGAAAATTTTAATTTAGAACCCAACGAAGAGATTGGATGAGAAAGCACAGTTTTAATGTCAAACTGTTCGAATATTTTTAATGATTTAATATATAAATTCAATATAAATATTATTACAATGAAATTAATTGAATTAATTAATATAAATTTTTTTTAATTATGCTTTAAAAAAATTTAATCATAATTCAACAGTAAAATTCATTTATATGATTTTTTTCGAATTATAGTATAATATTTTTCACTCTTCATCAAAAAAATGAAACTTTTCAGAAAAATTCAAAAACACGACATTAAGGTAATTTTTTGTATTCCAATTTAGAAAAGGTTTTGGTTTTTTATAATTTATTTTATAAAATCTGCAAGAATAATTTTTAAAATATGTGTGCAATGCACGATTATTTTTTCATTCAGAGAAATAAATTTTTTTAGAAAACATTTATTTTAATTTCAAATTACTATTATTTTAATTCTAATAAATAGATAACCATATTTTTCATAATTTATCTAGTACTATTCATACACATAATCTTATAATCTAGTTTTATTGTCATTTCAATATAATATTTTTATAGATCATTTTCGTTTAAAACCGGTGTTGCATGAATCATAAAGTAATAATGAGAATCAAATTAATCAAAATGAAATACATCGTAAAACCTTATTCGATTAAATTTGGTTTGAGATAATGAACTCATTATCCATCTGTGCTCATAGAATAGGGGGAATTACAAAGCTAAACATATCCTCTTAAACTCATCAAATTTGATGGATTCACTTTCCTCCTATTAAATAATGTTCATAATAAGGATCCACCATTGATCTACTTCACCTTCCAAATTATATAAAACAAAAATTAATTTTTCATTAACTATACACTAGACAAAAGGAAATATATTTTTATTGGTAATGATACATGTTTTGCTTTCTATTTGATAAGGGGACATGATAATATATGGTGGATGATTCCTCAGGAAGGGCTCATCAAAACATTGTTCCCTATTTCCATCATTGGGATTTTCAACATGATTCATATATTGAGAATATTTCATGAGCATCACAACAAGTTATTTCATTTCATCTCCAATACAAATTGGCGATATCAGATGAAAATAACTTCCTCTTTCATCTCACTCAGCATTAACATGGTTCTTTTATGTTGCAACAATTTACTAAAACTAGACAAAATTGATTTATAAACACTATTATTAATGGAAACACACATAATCATGAAAAAAATTTAAAATTTATAAATTCTGACACTGTACATTAATTTTATGAAACCTTATCCTAATGAATAATAGGTTTTTTAGAATAATATTAACTATTTTTTAAAGATTTTAATTGGTTTTTATTGGATATTCCCTTATAATACATTGTTTTATTCAAAAGTGGGTATTTATAAATTACAATTAAAGGTAGGTTTATTTGTATTAAATAATGATATAATTTTCATTTTCATTTTATATTGATTATTGTTAAGTGTTTCAAAATTGTTATAAGTTGTCTATTTTTTTTACGTGTTTCCTTAAAAACACATGGAATCTAAGATAGCCCTTAACCAAGCTAGCACACTACATAGTCATCCCACCCATGGTGGGTAGTCCAGAAAAGCTAAAACATGGAAGGCCATCTCGAATTGGATTCCAAATAATGGATTAGGATGTGTTTCATATGTCCCAAGGGGAGGATCCCAAGGGAATTTTATAGTGCTAAAAATATCATGTAATCATGTATGTGGTCGTTAATCCCAAAAAATTATAGGAGGAATCCCTCACAAGAAATACATGATCCATGCCAGTGGTGGGGGTCCTCAGACCCCCTCCTAACTACAATTCCCCAATAAATATTAACATTTTTATTTATACACTTGTGGAGAATTATCTATTTTATGATGTGGGACACATTTCTTAGTTACTATGAATCCCTTTAAAAATTCATTGTTTTATTACAAATGTTTCCCGTGTAACTTGACTCTAAAACATGGCACCATTTCTCGAAGTCCACCACCACCTATTTCTTCAAAACCACCATCGTTAACCACAATTGATGCTCGAGGTCAATCCAATCACCCCTATCAATTTGCAGAAAACCCTAGATCACCTCTTCTACTGAGGATGATCCCAATGTTTCTATTTCAAAGAGGGAGGATTCTTTATAAGACCCAAGAGATCTCTCTGGGAATGTGAATGATAGAAGTGTTTGAAGAGAAAATTTTATCATCTATTAAGAAATCACCAATTTCACCACCATGCTTTCCCTAAAAATAACTAATAGAGCATGAACAATTAATATGTAAATCTTCTTTCCCCATTTTTTTTGTTCCACTTAATATTTTAACCACATTAAACATTTTAGTGCTTCCTTGTTAAAAACATCAGGTCTTGGTGGGGTTTAAATAATAATATTTTATCTTTTTTGAAAAAGGAAGAAAAAGATAGATGGACTCCACATCGATAAATAGAGGATTATTTTTCACTACAAAAGTTGGACACCCTTGACTATAGTGAGGCTAGGTCTGTGTTGGATAGAATTTTTTTATATTTACTTTTTTATTGTGGTTTTTTAGAAATTTTTTTTATTAAAATTCAAGTACTCATTTTTATTTAACTATAGACTTTCACCAATATTCTTTTTTATGTTATTAATTTATTATTCTTCATGTAATTGATTATTTCTTCAAATTTTTATTTTATCTTACTATTTTTTTGTTTTATTTTATTATTATTTCTATAACATTCTCTATATAATGTTGTAATATTTTTTGTGAGTTATATATTTCTTTATATTCTATTCCATTACATACTCTTTTTATTTTAATTATTATACCTTAATCACATTCTCAACATCGTGACCTATTAACCTTGAAAATGATGCGATACACAAGGGTGGGACCTGTGGTGGTACATGGTGTTTTCATTCATCATGTTCTTCAATTAATTTTTTTTATTTATATTTTTTTGTGAGGAATAGGGAAGGGTTGGATTGTAGAGATTTAACACTATGAAATTTAACTAAAAATCACTTCAATTATTTTGTAAAAAAAACCCCCCTTATACAAAAATCTTTCTCCTCATTTGATGAAAAGTTTCCTTTTAGTGAATAAAATAACATACGATGGACCAATACCCTTGGAGGTTTCACACTCTTGATTGATGTGTGATGTCAACCATGATTACAATAAGTATTAACATCTAATATTCAATAGAAATTAATGAATTTACATTCCAAAAATAAAATAATTGTTTTTTAATAGTTTTATTTAACAATTAAAATAAATAAAAAAGTAAACTAAAACATGAACAATGATGAAACCCCTAAACCATACCACTAACCACATGTTAATTATTATATAATTACATTATGTAATTACATGTTTCTATAATTTTTATAATTTAATTTATATTCCAAAAATACATTTTATTCATAAATAATAAAATAAGAAAATATTTATATTTTTTGGAATTATAATAATTAGGTGAACAAACTTTGTTGCTCCTCAAGTGAGACAACCCTAGTTAGCAACTGTGCTTCACTAGGATAAAATATAATTTTCTTCCATGAACCATGATAGGTGATATATCAAAAATATCACTACTAATTGGAATATTATAAGAGTATTTAATACATTTCTATTTTCAAACATAGTATAATTTTTTTATTACTTTAATTAAAAACCATAAAATTTTCATTTCATGATGTTTTCAAAGTATCAATTTTTTAATTCCTGTAAAAATTAATTGAGGGGTTAATGTTCAAAAACAAAATTCTATGAAATTATCAAAAGGATATCCTACAAAGGATAAATAAAGACACTAATGTAGCAAAAACAATTTACGAATGATTATGAAAATATTTTTTTTAGGAGATGGAAGATATGATTGATGACATCAAATATGATTATCAATGAATAAAGGCCAAATAAGAATTGTAATTAAATAATCAAAATTTTACTAAAGAAGTCCAAGAATATGATACCCAACTCAAATAAAATCAACAGAACAACTATTTGGGGAAATAGATAAATTATGACCGTTATTAGATTTAGTGGATTCAGGATGAGGAAGACTTCCCTGATGAGTTTCGTGTGGGATACCAACATGATCTAGAAGACTACTAGAATGAGGATAGTTATGATTTAATCTCTCTAATAATTATAATTTAGAAAATCATTCACTAGTATACTTGTATGTATCCATGTAAAAAAGATTAAACTAATTTTATTTAATTTGATGAATGTATGGAGGAACATGACTACCTACCTCCACATGTTACCATTAAACTCTAAGAGGCCCTCACCTTTAAAAGAAGATATTGATGCTAAACCAAATAAGGTAGATGATATTATTTCAAAATCTATTTCATTTGATTTTATTCAATCTAAAATGAGTATTAATTTCCACTACATTGAAATTTTAAATTTTAAGAATTTTTTTCTTGGTGGAATGTTGAGAAGAAGTACATTCACCTATTGAAGAACACATTGATCTCTATAATTTTAATTAAAAAGAATTTGAAGAATAAAATAAAGATATACAAGTAAATGAGTCTGATAAAATCAATACATAAGATACTCATTATGAAAGGGATGATATTTTTTTATTCATGTAGAAATTTTATTCAATTATAAATACATTCTTACTTGCCATTTGATCATTCAGTTCTTACAACCTCTACTGATAATGTGCTAAATAAGTAGAAGGATGTTTCAGAAGTAGTAAAACATTATTAGTATGATATATTATTCATCCTACCCCTTAAATGAAATATGAACATAATTGTGATGTGTGTGGATATGGTATAATCTAACCCTGTATATTTCCCCACTGACAAAGAGGAGGGGAAAGATGAAGAAAAACCACATATATTGGATCAAATCCATGAAGATTCACCAACCATTAGCCTATGTATTACATCCGGTAATACCCTATAAAGGTAGTAACAATCTAAGTCACACCTATAGTATAATATTAATATTTATCTTTAACCATTAATTCTAGTAACCTATATTTTAATTTCATATTTACGAATTAGAATGTATCCCCAAATCACTCTATCAGTTTGAGGTTTAATAAAAAAATACTCGTTCTTAATTGAATAATTTAAAATTTTAAAACCATGATATTACAAGGTATCCTCAATAAGTAATGAAGTTTATTAATATAATATTTTAAAAAGGGAGTTCACTGTTATGTTTATATCTAAAACTCCATTAATCATTTCCCTAAAACATATTTTTAGATTTAAAAATTAAACTTCATGCCCAGTATTGAATAATTTCATTACATGTATTTCTTAATAGAAATTAGTCTCTTAAGAATCTTGTAATTCCATGTTTTATATTAAAATGAAAAATATATTTAATTATTAAATTGGATAATTGAATATTAAATTAAAATAAAAATAATTAATTGGGGACTCGTGATTTTTGGGAATTAGTTAATTCATGTAAATGAAATTTTTTCATAATTTTTCACAAATATAATATCTAAAAATAAATTGAATTTATTTTTTTTATTATTTATTCCATTAGTTATTTTCTAGAATAAAAATCGATTTTTTTGCTTGAGCATTTTTATTGTTCTATATTGGGAAATGACAACTACTATAACATTCATTTTACCTTTTTAAATATTTGAATAAGAATAAAAACAATTATAATGATTGGGTAATCTATTGAAAATACCATATCCTTGAGACGACCTTTGACTCAATCCTAGAATAGCACATAGAATCCATAACTATTTTAGTTATGGATGATCCATGATTTATGCCATTATATTCAATTCCTACCCTCCTCTTTATATTTACATGATTTTTTTAAAATATGATTGTTGGGATAATGGGAGACATAGTGGGAGGGAAGAAATACATTGAATGAAAAAATTCAGGGGGTTGTTAATTATGTTAATTAAGAAATTTTTATGATTTATTAATTATACTTTAATGTTTACACCTATAAACAGAATTTTTAATGGGTTGTGACTTGTGTGAAATAAAAAATACTCATTACTAAACCATTTTTTTATTATATGGTATTTTTGTGTATCTGAGGATTATTTTAAGCATATATTTCAACGAAGAAATAAATATAAAAATAAATTGACAAAAAAGTATAAAAGTATAGAGAAATTCAATATGATGAAATTAATTCATTATGCTTTATTTAATAATGACCTTTATATTTTGTTTTAATAGAGTGGTAGTTATCCCAATTTAAAGGAAATAATGTTCTTAATATTTTATTATTTTCATATGAATTTGATTTTAGAGAGAAACCACTTATTTGTGATTTTATTTTTCACAAAACTTTCTACCAACCTTAAGAGTCAGTTTCATTAGAACCATTTTTGATAGTTCTCTTATTTTATTTTTCCAATTTTTTTACAAAATAGAGAAAGTAATTATTTTACAAGACATTGGGGGAGGATCATGTTCTCATGATTTTTGTTTAAGTATATTTTATATATACGATGTGTTATGACTAAAATGATATAAATGAGAGGTAAAGTATGATTTTGTATGTTTAATAATAATAATAATCAAAGAACCTTGAATGAATAAAATAAGAAGTCCCATTAATATCTAATTGTAAAAGTGTAAACTATATGGATTTTTTGTTTATTTTTAATGTTAATATTTTTTATTGATATTTTTTGTGGAAATTAAAATTTTGACATTACATTAAAAATTGTTTTATTTTATTCATACTGATTTGAATAATGTTAAGATTGGTTCCCTCTAATTTTTAATGTTGTGATTTTACGCTCGAGGAAATGAATAGATTATATGTGGGTGTATCTGAAACACTCATTTTAATGCATAACATATAATTTTCTAATGATTTAGTGATTGATATTAACATATATTCTGTTATAATACATTGTTCAATTCAAAATTGGGTAATTATAAACAATGTGTTAAAATTATTATATTGTATTCAACGAATATTTGATTTTGTATATTAATTTTATTTTATTGGTGTTATGTGTTTTAAAAATATTTTTTTATTATAATTTTTATGTGTTTACTAAGAAAACAAGGTCTGGCTACGCTATCCCTAAACCAGGCCAGCCTGTCACATTGCCAGCCCACACAAGGTGGGATAATGAGCCATGCAAGTACTGGGAAGGACAACTCGATTTTCAAGCCACAGAGGTGATCAATTCATGTGACATGATTCATTTAGGGGGGATACCTCAAGGATGTTACGGTTGTAAAAAGACCATGTACACAAGCATGTGGTTTCCAAGCTCCCACAACTATGAAAGGAAGGACTTTCAAGGGCATGTCATTCTATTATGGATGTGGGGAATCCCCTGAATGACTTACGATATCAATAAATTATTAATGAAATACATTTTCATATATATACTCATGGAGTGGTAGCCATTTTATGATATGGTACTCATGTTTATATTATTGTTAATACCTTTAATAATTTGGAGTCATCAGTCCAGATTTTCCCATGCCGCTCAACTCCATCGCAAGACATCATTGGTTAATGCCCACTACCGCCTACTATCCCCATAACCATAATGTATTATGATCAAGGAATCTTGGGCTTGATACCATCAACCATGTCAATTCCCCTGACCAAAATAGATCACCATTGGTTAGTCGAACGACCTTAGTGTTCCCACATAGAAGAGGTTTAATGCCATGTAAGCCACACAAGATCCTTACGCACACTATGAAGTCTAGAGGGGTTCAAGGAGATGGCACATAAATCCACTAAGACACAAACACTATCACCACCAGGAATTCCCCAACAAGAACCACTAGGGAATGTACCATGAACAAGAAAATCATCTATCCCCATGGATCACATTCCGCTATATATTTCATCACTTGAAATATTTTTTTGATTCTATGTTAAAAATAGTTGTTCTTATGGGTTATTAAAATAATAAGAATTGATCATCCTTGACAGAGGGAGAAGTAGATACATAGAATCTAAATTTAAAAATAGTGGAGGAATTTCCAATTCAAAAAAGTTTGATACCCACTTTTGAAGGTATTCTAAGACATTTCTTCTTCGTTCGATTTTTTTCTTTTTATTTTAATTTAAATATTTCATTCATGATGTTCCAAAGAAGCGACTAAAAACTAAGATGGGGGATTGGATTAGTTGTTCAATTTTTTTTGTTTCTATAATTTTTTAAACATATCCAATGTAACCTATAATGATTTATTTTCTAATATTTTTTTTTTACTAAATTCTAATGGATGAAAAATTAAGAAACCCAGTAAATAAAATAAGATTTACTAGGTTAGACCTAATTGTGAGAACCTATATCCATTCCATAGACAATCCCATTTGACTATGGAAATACCCTATTATAAATAAGTGAATACAACATGTGAGAAATCCCGTTATAAACCTTCTTATATCCCAATAAGAATGATTATACTGGATCTTTTTTGATACAAATTTGGATTACCAAAAAATTAACATGAAAAAATATAATAAAACATTTTTTGATTTAATCAAATAAATTTATATCATGATCCTCAGTCTGATTTGACTAGAAGTGATTCTTTGAATCTGATGAGGTCAATAAGATTCTCCATTATTCAATATACACTTCTCAAACTCCGCACAAACATTCAGTCTGAGCTTCCTCAGTCTGATGGACTTAATAGGATGGACACAATATAGTGAACCCGTTATAAAAATATAAAACTAAAACTATTCTCAAATGATCAATACAATCATCTGTAGTTTTTTGACATGATATGAGTCTTCTGTTCAATAAAAACAGTCTGATGTCTGATCTTCAGCAAATATATTTGTTCTGAATGAAATAATATTCAAATTATTCCATTTTCCACCTTTTTTACTTACGGGAAAGTTAAAATGATTGAATGATCTGATCAACTAATTATTGGTGACTCATAGAAATAAGAGAGGGAATCATTAAAACATTTCATACATCCTTAGTTTTAAAAACTCCATGAATCTCTCACATTTAAAGATCAACATTGACTTATTCAATACTCCTTAGATTTCATCGATATTTTTGAAAATTTGAATTTCATTTTTTACATATTCCACTATTTATAAAAAATATAGAATCTTATTTTTTTCATTTTGTTCATAATCAACCATCTCATACATTCTAAATTTATTCAATCGAATTTAAATTCCAATGATTCAATATGTTGTATCTTATTTAGGTTAATATGATCTACCATTATTTATTAGCTCATTATGATATATCCTTCATTATCAAATCATTATAATATTCTTTTCTATCTTATCTCTTTATGATCTATATTTCATTGTCTTATCATTACTATCTATATTTTATTATCTTATCATTACGATCTTACTTTCTTTCTCGCATAATTTGGTTATACTTATCTATATCACCTCATTATGGAATGAATTTCTTTCTTAGATCATTATTATCTGATTGACGATCATAATTATTTCCAGTCTAATTGAATTTTCATTATGATGGAATTTACCTTGACTATGGAAGTCCCATTATAATTAATTTCCCATAATGACAGAATGTATCCAATTACAACTCCACTCAGAATCATTGAAATTCTTCAAACATCATCATCTTTACAGTTTCTTTCACCAAAAAACTATTGAGTTTTCAAATCGTCGATCCAATATAATAAGTATGATTATTCAATTAATTCGAAAGAATTTATCATACTAGTTTTCATGATTTTAATTGAACACAAAAACCAGAAAATAATTGTACGATTTTGATTAAAAATTTTGAGATCTTTCAAACACCTGACATCACATTCTTGAACAAACATCCTCAGCATAATTATGACTTCATCACATAGAATATTTTTAATTTCTTACAAATTATGAGAATATTGGATCGTGAAATTCGTATTGATATATGAGAGATCAAATGTGAAATCGATCATCAACTTTATATTTCTTACTGCTTTTTTATTTTAAGCTCCTTGGACTGATACTATGCATATAGTTTTTATCGGTCCGATTCCCAAAATACAGAAACAATCATTCTTTAAAAAAACATTTCTCCCCATTTATTTTTGGGTTTAAACATTCAATAACTTTAGAATTTGTTACAGAACGCAATCTAATGGACTAGGTAAGAATCGTAAATAATAAAATCATTCTTATGCCAAGAGGATAGTTGTAAAAAATTATAAAAATATATTAAAATAATTTATCAAAATGAGTCTTCAATCTCCCCATTTGGATTTGTTGAAGACCCTTATTAATAACTTTTTAAACTAACATAATTTTTTTTACATCTCGTCATTTTTAAACGACTATTTTTTTTACCAAAACACATCATTTATAAAAATGATACAGTCTTAAGACCACACTACTGTATAATGTAATTTTTTTTGAACGAATTATCTCCCTTGGTGAGACGAATATTTTGCATCCATGAAAGGATAATCATTCCCCACTTTTAACTTCTCTCCTAAAAATTTTGTTTTTCTCTTACTTTTGTTTTTCTCTTCCCCATTTTATGAAAACCACAAAATCATATTTATAAAATATATGATAAGTAAAAACTTCAAACAAATGAAACTGTTTATTTTCTCTACCAGTTTTTCAATATAATCCATATCATATTGGGAGACCATTTATTATGAGGGTTTGGAATTCAAGGGAGGTGGCTCAACAAGATGTTTCCTCCTCAATCCAAGAAATCATTCATTCGGCATGGATTTTATAAAACTATCATTTATATGATTCTTTATTGATATGTATTATAACTTTTGATTTTATAAATTGAAACATTAGATCAATGTGATTTGATCTTGAATGTTCTACATGCTATTTAGAATGATCAATTGGTCTCAAATTATCATAGTGTATCATCAATGGTTTAGAAAATTTTACATCCAAATATTCCCATTGAACATTCATAGACAATATTTGAGCACAATATCAAGTATCACAAACATTTTTTCATTTATATTTGTTCATTATTAAAGAAATATTTTTTTACGATGCCATAAAACAAAACATTCACCCATGACAAAGGTTCCTCTATACATTTATTTTATATAAGGACCATATTAATCTTAATTAGTATGAATATAACTATGAAAAAACATCTCACCATTTCTTTTTTATAATAACCAATGTGATGTTACTCAATTGACATATCTCAAAATCCTTTATTTCTATAATATATCTGATTCATTCAAAATAATTTGATACATTGAAAAAAATTCAAAACATAAACAGTTTTAGCAATTTTTTTTGTAAGGTAATGTAGACTTCTAATTAGTATCCAAATTTATTTTTAATAACACATATTCCAAATTCATATATAATCAACACTGATCTCACTGAAATATTATTATTAACTTTTTTGGATTCTTCCATTCCAAAATTTCTATATAAATTCCATAGAATAATTTTCATGAGATTATAAAATGTATTTCTTTGAACGTGGAATAAAAAAATGAACGATAATTATCTTAAAATAGACATTTAAAAATTACTATTTATTTCCTCAGAAATTGTTTTAAAAACATATTCTCTATAACCAACTAAAATTATATCATCCCCATAAACAATTACAATTAAGGTTATGAATTCAACATATTTCACATATAATTTTCTATCCAAATTTCTTTTAGAAAAATTTAAAATTCATAAAAAATTGTCATGTTTATAATTCCATGTTTATGAAGGTTGTTTCAGACCGTTCAAATCATTATTAAATATAAAAACATTGTTTTTATCTTCATCAAGTAGAATCCAATAAGGTTATTCCTTGTAAACATCTTCCTCAATATCATCATATAAGAAAGTTTGATCTACATCTATGTCATATCCATTGTAGATATGATGTGAATCTAATAAAAAAACATTCTAATCATTTCTAATATTACAATTGTGGAAAACATTTCTTCAAAATCCACACCTTCCACTTATTAATAGATATTACAAAAAATCCTGGCATTGTTTTTTGAAACATCTCCATACACATTAAACTTTTTCCTCTAAACCCACTTTATTTTGATAACATTTTAATTTGTTTTATGTTGAATATGTTCCCATGATTTATTATTTTTAATATTTTCCATCACTTTATTCATAGAATCTAACAATTCTATATATTAAATAGGTTCTATAAATTATTATGGATAAAATCTTGAGATAAGTGATCTTCGATTTTTTAATCTTAAAATACAACTTTCTTAAACTCGAGCCTTATGATTTCTAAAAATGTTTTCAGAATCAACATGTTTTGTAAGGTAGGAAATTTAAATGATTCTTTTGCAACTGAAATTTCATGATCACCAAAATTTTTAGAATCTTGACAAAGATATATTGATATATATTCACTTTTTTTTGGAAATATCAAGTCTATCCCCCACATCATTCTCAACTAATTTTGTTATGGAATTTTTATTTTCAATTACCTTCACAAAATATGTGTCACTAACTTTTATAAATTTTTGTTCCAACATTTGTAAATTATTCCTTTTTTTGAATAATCAATAAAATTTCCTTCCTTGTCTTTCGCATTAAACATTCTCAAATATAAATTTCTGATTTTAGGAAAACATAGACTTCTAAAAAAATAAAGCACTACAATGAATTTTTTTGTAATACAAAATTTCTTAGGATGTTATATTGGATTTCGGTATCTACTAACATATGTTTTGAATATGTAATGAAGTAATAACAATTTTATTCTGGTAAAAAATTAAATGTTTTTATTCTACTAAAATAGTTCATTTAATTTCAACCGAGATTACATTTTTTATTTTTTCAACTAAATTTTTGATATGGAGTATAGGGAGAAATATAATGATGTTTGATACCATGTCTTATTAGATAATATTCAAATGCATTTCTGGTAAATTAGGTACCATTAACTGTTCTCAAATTTTTTATCTAAACCTCCATTTCATTCTCGATATGTTTTCAGAAAAACATGAACATTTCCACAACCTATTACTAGTGTTTCATAAACATGATGTTTGTAATCTAAGTGGAATCACCAACAAAAGATCTCACGTATAAATCTAACTTTTTTTAATTACGTATAATTGGACCATATAAATTGGAATGAATATGTTCAAGAGGTCTGGTATAATGAATCTCAACTATCATGTGAATTATATAAGTCATTCTACTTTCTGAAATGTAATAAAAATATCTTCTTCTCTTCTTTACAATTTTGGAATGATTCGAACAGAATCAATTTTACAAAGGTTGTTTTTGTTTTTCTATCGAATACGGCCTTGTATTGAGTACCATAATTTTTTTTCATCTTCATCATTTAAGTAATAAGAGTTGTTACATTATTATATTGGGAAAATATTCCCACTAGTTATTTCACCCTTTATAATCACTTTTTCATATTTCAATCTTTTGGTATCCAAAGAATATTTTGTGAAGATGAATTATTTTCAATCATCAAAAAAATGACTATCAATATGTATGTTATTATTTATCCCAGAAAAAACATCCATAGTTTTAAAAAAAAAAATCAATCTCATCCATTACAATACCTATGAATTTAAAGAATTATCATTAGCATAGGTAACTACTCCACCATCATGACATTCAATATGTTTGAAGATTTCATATCACTTTTCATGTGAAGGAAACAACCAAAATCATGTATCCATGGTTTGTTCCATTTAAATGCACTTAAATCTATATCATAAAAAATATATCATTCATTATTATTATTCTTTACAACTACATTTTCTTTTCCCCCATAAGAAGCTTGTCTCTTAAAGAATGTCATACATATATCAGCATGATGACCAGCCTCATAAAATCTTACACAAACCTCTTCCAAACATTCAAATTGAATTTTTTTTGTAACGTATCTCAAATCATTATATTTTTATTTTCTAACATCTCACGGATTAGGAATGTTATTGATTTATCATTCAACACAAATTACTTTGTGAAGAGATAGGTTATGACAAAAATTATAATCTCTATTGCCATAGATTCCACAATGTCAGAAATAGCAATAAATATTTATAATATATTGTAGTATGATCAATCTTTGCAGATTTTATAGGTTAATCACATCATTTTTCCACCATAGCTTTCCATATACATTTTTTTAAATATGAAATTTTAGAAAAATAAGATAAAACATTGTATTTTATGGGTGATAAGTTCATCTGATTATTTATTTGAATCTTCTCAAAAACATTATATGTCTCTTATTTTACATATATTGATTTATTGATGTTTTAAATCATATTTCTCAAGGAATTTTCCACTCAAGAAGTTTTGATTAAATCATGTTAACTTCTTACTTCATAACTTCTATCTTAATAATGATATCATCAAACATCTATCCATGTTCATAAATTCAATATTTGTAACCTAAAACCTCTTGAATATTTTCATCATCCTACTTGATGACATCATTTATTCCCTTAATAACGTCTTCACACTCTTTCTTTATCATTCTAATTTTTTCAGGAAAGATTTGTTTTTCTCAAGACATGCATGAAGATAAATTCTAATATGATATTCTGTATAAGATTATTCACATTTTTCTTCTTCACTATTTTAGGAGTCACCAAAATTGTCAACATTTTAAATGAAGGTTCTTATTATTTATGATAATTCATATTCTAATGAATTGATATCTATTGAGTCTGATTCATATTTCATACTCAACACACATTTGTTTCTCCTAGTAAACATATTTATGAATTTGTTTGATTAATTTTATTATTTATAATTTCTCTTACACGTTTTCTATCACGGTTTTTTATTAGAATAATTTCTAAATTATCTAACATTCATCTTAGGGAAATTAACATCAATGTTTCCAATTCATCAACACTCAAAAAAATAGAGGGGAAGTTAACTTCCATGAATTCCTATTCTTCTATTATTATTATTAGATATAAGATATATGATTTTACCATTCAACATATCATCATCTTTACCTTTGGAGTTAGAAGGATTAACATCTTCCACATCATGAATTGTCCATATTCTCATAACATCAACATATATTTCATAATTAATCTTTTTTAAACATTGGATAATTAATCATTTCATAAGCATCAAGAATGTTATAAAATTCATCAAGAGATAAATCATCCTTATATTCTAAAGAATAAATTTTAGAATCAAACATTCCTATGATATTTTAAATATTTTTCTTCACAATTGTATAATTTTACTAGATATCCGGGATTAATTTGATGATGTAAATTTTTTTTAATCTTTTAAAGCGTTAATCAATTTTTTCTTCATCACCCACTATGATTTCATCATACTTAGTTCACTATATTTTTATCTTTCATTCCTTCACTATAGTATTACCTAAAAAATATTTTCCATATTTTTTCACATAATTTATGATGTATTGAGACCCATTAACTTCTGTTAAACCTTCATAGATAAGGGCCTAAGTATTTTATTTCTAAACATTCCATAATCTTCCATATTTATCTTATCAGCAAACATCATATTATAATATTTCTCAATATGTGGGAAAAAATACTAGTATCATTAAAAACATCCATGGAATGGTATAAGAGATATGGGATTGTTATATTTTTTAATACATAAAAATGTTTTAATGAAAATGTAGGGATTAATCTACTATTGATAGAATTTATATTATACATGATTAGGATTCCACAATGGAACCTTATGATCTGATACAAATTGATGTTCCAAGTGATCTAATAACAACTATGAATGGGGGTGTGAATAAGTTGTTCACTTTTTATAGGCTTCAATGCTATTTAAAACATAACCCATGAATCATTTTATGATTTCTTTCCTTATCAAATTTATATTAAATAATAATGTATAAAATATTATGAATGAAATTAATTTAAAATAGATTTTCATGTTTCGAACACAATGTGAGTACCTGTATCCATTCCATAGACACTATAATTGGTCTAGGGAAATCTAATACTTTGAAGAAGTGTATACAAATTGTTATAACTCCCATTACACACCTTATATCCCCCAATAATCAATATTATACTCACACCCACCAGTATATAAAATTTTCATAAAAATGCTTTAATCAAAAAAAAATAAGTCTTTGTTTATATTTCTCCAAAAATGATTAGTCTATGTCCTCTGTCGGATTTGGTTGGGTCTGATTCTCTCAATCCAATGAGATCAATATGATTATAACTTAATCAATCTATAATTATCATACTCTTCTCAAAAATCCAGTCTTGTATTCCTGGATCTTTTTGACTCAATATGATGGAATCAACATGATGAACCCATTATCAATCAAAAAAATCCAAATTGTACTCAAATTCTCAATAAGATCATCCTTAGTCCAATTGACCAAATATGATTCTATTGTCTAGCAAAAAAAATATTCATGTGTTTGATATTATTTAGTGATCATATTCTTGAATAAAATTTCACATGAATTCTTTATTGATCTTTATTTTTCTCATTCATGAATGTTACAATAAATTAATGACTAAAGAGACTAATTATAAGTGACATAGAAAAACAAAAGTGGGAAGCATAAAAACTATCCCCACATCCTCAAATTTAAAAACTCTAATAATCTCTCGCATATTAAAA
The DNA here is from genome assembly GCA_963277665.1 of Viscum album. Taxonomy (NCBI): domain Eukaryota; kingdom Viridiplantae; phylum Streptophyta; class Magnoliopsida; order Santalales; family Viscaceae; genus Viscum; species Viscum album. The sequence continues at coordinate 163,300,561 of OY728147.1, forward strand.
TCATCTTTGACAAACTCATACTCCCTTGATTTCTATGAGATTTATGAAAAATTTAATTTCAAGTTTCAACTCTTTAGAACTTCATAAAACATGTGGAATCTTATTTTTTTTTTGTCAACTTTGTAATCAGCCATCATGTAAATTCTATCATTTCTTCTGTCCGATATAGATTCTAAAGATTCATAATGATGTATCTTTCTTAGGATATTATTATCATTCTTTATTTCTTATCATATTATTATATTCTGTTCTTTCTCAAATAAATACAATTATCTATTTTTTCTGAGCTCATTGCAATATGTCATTCTTTCTTGACTCATTATGATATTCCTTTATTACTTATCTCATTACAAAACTTCTTTCTTTCTCAGCATGTTTTGATATATCTCTCTATCTTATCTCATTATGGATTGAATTTCTTTCTTAGATAATAATGTCCTTTTGGACTTTCCTTCTTTGAGTTTGTTCGATGTAATCCATATTATGATATAATTTCAAAATATGAATAAAATCCCATTATTATTACTTTCCAATAAAGCTGGAAAGTATTTTATTTTGAATCTACTTATAAAAAATGAAATTATTTAATCTTCATCAGCTATATGCATTCTTCCTTATAAAAACATCTGAGATTTGTACTTCTGGATTCAATAAAATTATTACAATTCCATCATTTCATCAAAGATTTTATCATGATATTTTTCATGATTTGTGAGAACATAATGAAAATAAAATAACATTCTATTTTTTATTAGAAATTTTTAGAAAGTTCCAACTCCATAATTCACATTCATCAATAAACCTCTTCAGCATCATTAAAAATTATGCATTAAAAAAATATGAATTTCATAGAAATTCCTAGTCTAATGGACCTTCAACATCGTACTAAGGGATATGATACTGATGGTGACTTTGATCAACAATTTTATCATTCTAGAAACCTTTTTTCCTGATGCAGCTTCATCTGAAATTTTGCATCTAGTGCTTCTCATTCTGATCCTCTGATTTTGAAAAGAAAATTAATAAAAACAAACCTTTTCTTCATCTTCATGTTTGAGATTAACCGTTTATCAACAATTGAATTTATTACATAACTAATTACAATAGGCTAGGTAAAAATCCTAAACAACCAAACAGTTCTTATACAAAGAGATTAGTTGTCAAAAAATAAAAAAACATTATTAAAAAAATTTATCAAAAATTTTCTTCAATTCTGAATTTAATTTTTATTATGATCTTTTAATTGAAATACAAAAATATATGTTTTTATTTATTCAGGATAATCCTCCAAATTTCTTATTATTATTCTTTATATATGTTCTTCATTATGCCTCTTTTTATTTTTTTGTCTTATTTTACTTTATTTTATTTTTTTTATATTTATCTCTCTCTATATCTATATGTCTTCTATTTTTATTTTTATAATTTCAAGTGTTCTTCTACATATATTCCCTATATTATTATTTTTATTTTTATTCTCTTAAATACTTACCATTTTCACTGTAGCGACTTTATAAACTTGAAAATTTAGGGATAACCCAAATATTAGACCTGGGGGGGGGTTATTCGTGTTTCCATTGATTTTTCGATTAAATTCATATGTTTTATTTATATTTGTGATGAGAAAGATTGATTTGTATGAGTGTTTTGATCTCCCACCCTGAAAATGAACTAAAATTCAATTATATTATATTGTTTAGTAATTTCACCCCCTTATATTAATCATAATATATTCATGTGTTGTAGTATAGCCATTTATGGATGAAACGATATATAATGAAGCTATGTCCTAGATAGTGGCACTCTCTCAGTTGAACTGTTCTATAAAATATGATCACATGAGGAGGTGGAATCTAGTTTCCTTTTGGAATTCATGATTTAACAATCACTAATAAATTAATAGGATTATTCTATTATGATTTCATAATTAAAATATAAAACTAAATTTAAATAACAACATGAATAATGATGGAACCCGTAAAACAAACTACAGAGACCATGTTATTAATTTTATATGTGCATTATGTTAGTTCATGTTAGTTTAATTTTTATCATTCCATTTGTCTTCTCAAACTATTTTATTTTCATAAATAATAAGAACAAAAACATAAATTAGATTTAGGTGAATTAGAATAAGTAGGTTAACAAGAAGTGAAGCTCCTCAAGTGAGACGACCATGGTCATCTACCATATTGCATTAGAAAAACATTGAAATTTTATTTTTTTCATTCCCCATGAATGTAGTGTTGTCACTTATACAAGGTCATTCATATTCATTATTAAAATCTGTAATAATGGTTTATAAAGTGTTTTTTAATTTCCAAAGCATATTCCTTAAGATTTTCAAATGAGATGTTCATCAAGGTCTATTGTAAGGCACTAGGTGAGGATCATTTTATGATCAATGCATACATTTTTATTTTTTTACACCTAGATCCTTAGTTCTAGATCTCTATCAACTTTTAGTATATAGATAGTGATTTAATATCATTTAAACAACTCTTTATATCCACTTTAGAAATTCTATGATGCTTTCTTATACATTAAATCATCATAAGTATTATCATTAGAAATATCCTTAGGAATATATATAAATATTTTCTCATACTATTTTCTAAAGGATAAATTAATATTACTATGATACAATCTATAAGAACCCAAAATTCCCATATAAAAATATTTCTTCTTAATAGAAAGATAATCCTTATCTAATATAAAAAACCAAGTGAAAAGAAGTTTGGTATAGTGCCTTTGGAAACATAGACACATAATCAACTAATCCATAAGTGAGCTATGTTATCTCCTATTATATTCTACATCAATGGAACCCTTCTTAGTCATATCAAACATAATACATTTCAGAATAACTAAGGTATAGGAAAGCTACGGATAATTGATATCAGATTCTATGTAATATAAAACATGGGATATGTCAACATATCATGATCATAAGAGTATAATAACATGATAATAACATATAAAACTTTTTATCATGCATATCAAAATCAAAAAATTGAGTGATGGAAAAAATCATGTCATTTCATAAGACTTGAATCATAATGTAATTAAAGAATATGATCTATGATAAAATAACATTGACATAAGACATAGATTTTGGGGATACACATAAGTATGTATTGAAACTCCTTTTTGTCACATCGTCTAAACGAATCGAAAGGAAAATGACTATGAACAAATTGTTTCATCCTTTGAAGAAAACAGCAAAAATCGACAAAGTCATGAAAAAGGCTCCAAAAGCACATGTTTCGTGCAAGTTCCATCACTGTCGCACAAGTCCACTTGTGCGACGCCTAATGGTCGTGCATGTGACTTATGATCCCTAAAGGATAACCTCCCGGGTCTTCTTTAGCCTATAAATAGACCCTATGGGCCCCCCATTCGAGGAGGAATTTTTCCAGAAACTCAGATTTGAGCTCCCGACACCCTAGTCTCTTCTCAAAGCATCTGAAACACATCTAAGGTAATTTCTTACCTAGAACAGAAGATCTAAAGAGGGGGAGGAAGGCCTAAGTGTTGAAACTCATCAACACTTGCGCGCCTGAGTGGCCCACCGTTAAGGTAAATGACCACACTTGCGCGCCGCCTAACTCCTTCAATAGAACTTGCGCGCCACTCTTCTGGAAGAACCTCAAGATGATTCTGAAGGCTTTAACCATGAGTCGATCAAGTATTACCCTACTGGTTAACCGTCGCGCAAGTACACATGTGTCACACATGTATACCTATGCGACCAAACTTTCGCACCCATGCAGTACCTGTGCACCTTCCAAGGCTTGCACGCACCTTCCTTTTTGGGTGCCCTTCTTGCCCATTTCACCCCTCTAAAGCCATTCCACCTCTCCTATTCAAGATTCAGTCTTCAAGACACTCTTGAAATCCATTTATGGCATGGTTTCTTGATTTTACATCCTTATCTGAAAGGAATTCTGTGGAATATCTCTCAAAACCTAGTGTTTTACACATCATTATGTCACTAAAGATAGAGATTTCATTCATTCAACTGCATAGTTTAAGATGAGAGAACTCATTAACCTGGACCTCCTTTTCAAGAATAATCCCCAGTCATAATTCTTAACCTGGGCCGCCTTTTCAAGATTAAGCCCCAGTCTCAAATCTGGGCATCCTCCTTAGGAGTAAGCCCCAAGTCCTCATTAATCTGGGCCTTCTTTTCAGAAGTAAGCCCCAATCCAAGTCCTCATTAATTTGGGCATCCTTTTCAAGTGTAATCCCCAAATCCCCTAATCTGGGCATCCTTTTTAGGAGTAAGCGCCAGTCATAAATATGGGCATCCTCTTCAGGAGTAAGCCCCAAGTCCCTTAATTTTTCATGTCTCTTAACCTGGGCCTCCTTTTCAAGAGTAAGCCCCAGTCTTAATTTCTCTTAACCAGTCCTAATTTACCTTTGATCTGGGATTCCTTCTCAGGAGTAAAACCCAATCATAAGTCCTCTCTTAATTTGGGCCTCGTTTTCAGGAGTAAGAACCAAGTTGGATTATTCAAATTTCCTTGAAGCACATATACCTTTATGGACCATGTTCCTGGATTTCTTCCCTGAAAAAAATCCTAATCTTCATTTATCTGGGCATTCATACATACAGAATTCCCATATTATTTCATATGATTGCATATTTCATGCAACAATTGTCTAATTTTTACCAATACCTCTTGTTTCTTACACCGAGCATGACTCGCATGAGCTTAGAGTGTAAAAGTAATTATGACATCCTTCATTGAGCCATTAATCATAAACACCATACTCCCTTACTCGAACTACGTGGGTTCTGATTCCTTTTTTAAACAAAGGATACGTTAGTAGCCTATCTGCGGGTTTGATCCCAACTCTAAAATAATCCATGTCCTTATGAATGACAATAAACTTAAAGTGCCCCACTGAGTGGCTTTAAAACCAGCATGGTCATCATAATGACTAAGAGACTTCTATATAAATATGTCGAAGGATACCATTGACCATGAATATCTAATAAATACAGATGATTCTCTATCGATGAATAACCTCAAATTCATATAAAATATTCTTTAAATTTCCTACATATTTAATCATTGATTGTTAGATCTGAAAGAAATCTCATTTTATACTTGGTAATGTAATAAGGATTCACGACCATAACTTAAATCTATAAAGATAGTTCCGTAATAGATAATAATTTCCATCAAAATGGTGTGATGAGTCCAACCTCCCATCCTCTCGACCAATGAAAATTCCTAAGCCTCATCCGTCCACAAACTAATGAGCACCTACCTTGGGAAAGTAGGTCCAAATGGATGTGGAATCATTGGATGTTTTCGGTTCTACGAACAAACCTGTTAAAACCCGATTGGAATGTTTGAACCTTCAATCAAGGAGGTCATCAAAAAATTCTGAGGGAAAAAAAATGGTAAACCTGACGTGAATCCTTAACCAAGTTAAAATGATGTTTTACCTATTTGGGACCCTATTTAAAACTCAATGAGAGGGCCAAAAACAAAAAATAATGGACATATGTTCTCATCCAAAAGATGTAGTGGCTGAATTTATTTTGATTATGTCTGTTATATCAAACAGGCACTCTTTTCCATGATCTTCTACATTTCCAGAATGGCTGCTCTCAAGTTCACACCTATGAATACTGCTACTGTGAATTCCACTGCAGCTACTACTGTTGGATCGTCGTCCGCTCTGAGGATGAAATCACCTACTCAGTGTCTTCAACGCTGGGTATCAAATGCGCTGGTTAAGGAGTACCATCAACATGGTACCATCCCAACTCTGGAGGCTGCCCGACAAGCCCTACAAGTGAACAATTAACACCGATCGTCCGAACAACGACGACCAGTGATCAAGAAGCAGGTGGTGCTAACCACCGTCTCCAACGATTTTGGTTCGTTATCCCCGGAAAGCAATCACCATTCAGTCCCACATTCCGGGGAGGATAATGAGCAGGTCCCTCAGGGCCTTAATTCAAAGAAGCAGGAGTCCTTCCCGAGGGCTCCCATCAACAATCGCCGCCAGACTCGTGCTGCAGTGCACCCTCAACATGATGAGGGTACTGACTCCAGGTGTTTGGCTTAGGTTCCTCGAACCCGAGAAGGCAAGACGAATCACCAGAATAGGAATCCGGTCAACAATGAGAAGGTTCTCATCTCTTCCATCTCTGGAGAAGTCCACCAACCTAACTTGGTGGCAAGTAATGAGCGGGCACACACAGCTTCCCGTTTTAATTCCACTGTCCAGCAGACTCGTCTGGCAGCATCACGCCAATCCAGCTAGGAAATTCTGGCAGAGTACTATAGGTAGAAACAAACGCGTGTTTATACATCATCAGCTAGTCAGCAGGCTCGTCTGACTACATATGATGAAGCTCTCCAACTACGTTCGGCGAAGTTCAATCAGCAGGCACATACACCTGCTAATACTAATCAAGCCTACCCACAGTCCCGCTTTGTAGCACACGGAGAAGTCAGTCGGAAAGCTCTGATGACAAACAGGAGTCAGACCCATCTCTCTGCCCCCACACATGAGTACTCTCAGGATTCACTGACAGGAAAAGGAGGACAGGAGCAGGCACATACACCTCCTCCAATCACGGAATGGATGTATATCCCTGTTCCGGAAGCTGAAGTCACCAAGAATATTCTATCAATGGTGAAAGAGCATAAGAAACTCTATGCTCATATCTTGGATGCTTTCCAGGACATTATAACATCTTCGACGACATCTCAGGGAAGGACACATAAATCTATCCCTACCATTGGAGAGACACATCAACAATTCACTCCGGAACAGACACACACATATGTTCTAGTCCAAGAGGGTTTTGGGGCATACTCCCCGACATCATACGGACAACCAAGTCAGGCACATACACCTGATTTGAGTGGAGATCATCAGCCTAACCTGGCCATCATTCCTGATTAGGCACATACACCTACTCAGAGAAGCCACTTTCGTTAACAAGTGGTTTCTAAAGCGAGTAAGAATGTGTCTAAGAAAAAGACCCACCCAGCACAGTCAGGAGATCAAGAGCCTATCTATAACAAGGGATTGCTCGATGCTGGTGTTCTTGAAGCCCTCAGATAGTTATCTGTTGGAATTCAAGATTCTACTCCCTCATTTCCCAATAGTGGGTACATTAATTCTGAAGGTCTTCAACATACACTTCCTCATGAAGGATTGCTTCCTGACAATTCGGTCGATCTCAAAGTTTCATATTCATATGAGAGCCACATGAACCCTCTCTGTGGTCAGAAGACCAAGGAGCAAGAGATATCATGTTTTGTTGTAACCTATTATGGTGTTCCTCCCCATAATGATGAATTTCTCTACAAAATTCCTCTCCACAGTAGTGATGCACATTGCCTGGAAAATGCTCTAGTGGACAGTGTAGTCCCGAGAAATCCCTATTATCTAGAGGCACTTGCAAATGAGAAACAAGTCACGTCTGATGCTTCATCGCTAGCAGGTGAAATACTTTCTCAATCAGAAGATAACCCAGGGTGTAGGTCATTCTTCGAACCACCCCTAATTCATGCATCTTCTAGTTTGATCAATGATTTCTCTACCAATCTTGTTGAATATGATGAAGCAACGAGGAAACACCAACTCTGGTCAAATCAGGTAGAAGAATCTTCATTGAATGATAAAGAGTAAATTCTGAACATGAGAAATCAACTAGAAAAAGGGAAAGTACCTATCATGTTTTGGCCTCTGGATGACTCTCAATATGACATTCCAAATATGTTGACGGAAGATGGAATTCTTGATATTTGTCTCAACATATGGAAAACTATTTGTCAGTTGAAGAAGAAAGTATTATCTTATGATGAATATGAAAATAATCTTATGATTATAGACGTGTTACAATGTCAGATTGATTTGGAATCTCTATCAGTCACTCGATATCCGAAGGATGAAAAGCAGCAGAGAGCCCTTCAACGTTCATGCCTTGGCGCACTAAGAAGATTGCGTCAGTTAATTGCCAATACCTCATCTGGTATTCATGTCAGTGGATGGGGTGTTCATGGAGCACTACATTTCACAGTGCTCTCCAGTCAGCAAAGCCCGCCGAAAATGGTCTCATGCAATGTTATTGCACATGGCCGACCACTGTCAATGAGATTTTTTGTAATCAAAAGCTTTCCCAAGAACATGCTTCAAATAGTTTCTCTCAAAATCAAGCATACAAAGAACAAGTTGTTGAATTACTCCTGCATCAATCAAACGAGAATATTGAACAGGCCTCTCGTATGGAGAAAGCACATCATCAAGTGATAGAATGGTCGTAAATCATCCAATGGTCTTTTGAAACAGGTGATAAAAGTGGATATAGGTTAATGCATGCAGCTAATTTCCTAACTATGGTTCACAAGGTCAGAAGAGCTTTTAAGAAAGTCTCAGACATAGCATGTCAAGAACCATCCCAGCTTTCCAGACTAGGGACCCTTTTAAACCAACCCTCAGAATCAACAAATAGGATTCGAGGAATTGATCGGGAACAGCAGGAATAGCCGCAGTCCACCGGACTGGGGACTTTTTCAAATCATCAATCCCCTCCTTAGAGAAAGTCGGTCTTTTCTCGATTGGGGAAGAAGCCTCAAGAGGAACGAAGAGCCAAATTATCAAGAGATTCCCTCCAATTTATGGTTCGTCAAGAAGTTCCTGAGGGATCGAATCAACAAAAGGAAATGTCTTATCAAAGTCATGGAAGAAGACAATATCACCGAAATGATGATAGAAGGGATGCGATGCGTTATGCATCAATCAATGTCATCAATGTGGTTGTTGATGATCCACTAGATGAGGCTCACTCTTGGGACTCAGATGAAGAGGTTCCTGCTTAGGAAGATGTACGCACCGACACAAATGAAGAAGGTGTGCGTACACAAAATCAATGTGTTACTCAGAACATAGGTAATCCTTCGAGTAACCCACTTCCCCCTCTGTGAAAAGGATCCAACAAAGGGAGGGGAAAGAATCAGGTTACATATCCTCCCTCTGGAGAAGGAAAATCGCTCTCACTAGAGCAAAGGTTTTCACAATAGGTGGAAGAAATGAAGGAATTAAAGAGGTTGAATGCAAAACTACTTCAGGATAGTCTTCTTCATGAGTGTGCTGGAGTCAGTCAGCCAAGGGAATTTGTTCTAGCTACTAAGATGGAACAATAATATCCTCTTCTATCAGTACAACCTCACAGGTCTAATCCTACGGGTCAAGTGCAACAATAGTTGGAAGTGCTACCATAAGTTGCAGCAACAACCACCACATCTTTCCAGGTTCCAGTCATTGCACCTAACCAAGTCCAAGTTCAACCGGATTTTTTTCAAAAGCTAATAACTACCATTGAGTCATTAATAGCTCAGTTAGAAAATATGGAAGGGAAACATGTGCAGTTTCAACCAGAAAAGAAAGTGTACCCTAAATGGGTAGATTCAATATCTCCTCCATATAGTTTTGGAATCCCTGTATTCCCTATTTTCAATGATTCAGGTGACCCTGAACAACATTTGATGCATTACGTGTCTTGTTGTGATCCTATCATGGGAACTCCAGAGAAGCAAGAAGTAGTAAAAGTCAGATGCTTTGTATAGACCTTGCAAGGAACAGCCTTTGTTTGGTATACAAGATTTCAATCCTGGTCAATTACCTAATGGGAGGATCTCCGTCAACAATTACTTCTTCAGTTCAGGTCAACATTGCCAAAGACAACAGTTTTCGATCCTACAAACTGTAAGCAAAGGGAGAATGAAAGGGTCTCAAATTTCATTGCTCGCTGGAAGGGATTAACATATTCCATAATATTTGAACTCCCTCAAGAAGAATTTTTGCCAATCTGTGTGGAAAATTTTCATGACGAGTTACGCACGCCATTGATCCCTGTGAAATACAAAGGAGGGTTTCGAGACCTTACATCAATCGCTCAGCAGATTGAAGATTCCCTTATACAGGCTAAGGCTAAATCTGGTGTAATTCCATCATCTCTATGAAGGAGAATGGGTAATGCAGAAAGTGCAACAGTTATGCTTAAACAAGCACTTGTAGCAGTTTCTACTTCAAAACCTTCATCTTCTCGAAAGGCTCCACCTCCTGAGCACCAAAAACAAAGACCGTTTTGTCCTGATGATCAAAGAGATCAAAGACGAAAACAATTTGAGGATCTAAAGAGAAAAACATACTCTTTCTGAAATAAACAAGTTCCTGGTTACTTCATTTCGGCCCTGGAAAATAATTTGGTTTAGCTACCAAAGCCCAAGAGGCCAAACAAGAAAGGAGTTGAAGACCATCCCAATTATTTCCCCTTTCACAAAATGTTGGGGCATCCCATCCATGATTGTTTTGTCTTCAAAGACCTCCTACAAAAGATGTTCGACTCAGGACAATTCAAACTGAAAGGCTCTTAAGCCCAGGTAGCATGTGTCACTACTACAGTTCCAGAGGAGGAAGGAGAATGCCATGAAATCAAACGAAAAAATGCACAGAAGTATGATGATTGGATTGTCAGAAAGACATTCAACCAAAGTCATGCAATTTTGTGAACACAATTAAAGAAACTGATTGTGTCTTCTGCCATGAATGTTGCGGCAAAACCCTCTTCATCCGAGGAAATGTCCTCAAAGAAACGACATGATTCAAAGAATGAAAAAGAATCAAAAAAAGAGGAATATGTGTCAATGCCTAAGTTGTCTTTGACTCTGGAAGACTTCATGCCTTCTACTTCAAAGCCACGGGCACCACCCCACCAAACGGCAAAGCCTAAACAGGCTAATTAAGAAGATTCTTCATCAGACGAATAGTTAATCTTCAGTTATGTTAATATGATTCAATTAACATATCCATATTCTAGTCGTAGTTTTGATTTTGATGAGACTGAATTTCCTGTATCAATCAAGGATATTAGACAACGTTCTAGAGGATCAGGATACTGGGGAAGACGTGGATCTTTCAAAAGCCACTATTCCAATTCTACCCCTGCTAGAACTGTGCATGCAGCAGAAAATCGTGGTAGAATCCTTCAGCGATCTCAGTAAGAACAAGCAAGTTCTTCTACCAATAGAAAATTTAGTCCTGGCACAGTTATTTTGGTAGACCGGTTGAAGGTCCCATCTTCTTCCTCTCTGCAAGTAAATGGACTTAATCAGTCTAATCTTCCAAAAACAGGGATATTTCCAACTCCTATCCGGATACAAGATGCATCAACTTCCAAAACATTTTCTTCCATGGTACCTGCAAAACAACATATTCCTGTTGGGAAACGCAGACCTCTGGATCAAATGTATGATTTATTGAAACACTTGGCCCATGTACCAGCCACGTTATCAATTTTGGATGCTTTGAATCTTTTAAAAGATCATATGGAAGCACTCATCAAGGATTTGTCAAGTCCTCAGGAGTTTGAAATTGAAAGTGTTGCAACTGAAGTCTATCACATAGAGAATAATCCTGCATAATGCCATGCAATAATATAATTTACTGATGAAGATGAAGATGATGTTGTGCATGGGCATATGAGACATTTGTACTTATCTGGAAATGTCAATGGTGTAGACGCCTGAAGATATTTCATTGACAATGGATCAGGAGTCAACCTAATGCCCATTCATACACATTATCGATTGGGCCTCACGGAATCTGATTTATCTCCATCTACAATCATGTTACAAGGATATGATAAAAATGAACAAGAACCACTGGGTGATCTTTCACTCAGAACTCAGTTTAGAGATCTTCTATCCAATTCGGATTTCATGGTTGTTGATCAAGACTCAGCTTTCAACATCTTGCTTGGAAGACCCTGGCTACATCAACATACGTCTATCTCTTCATTATACCATCAATGTCTCAAATATTGTTTCGATGGTCAAGTTGGGACATTGTATGGTGATAAGGCCTCGTTCAAGACATGTGAGTCTCAATAAATTGAGGCGGAATTCTATCACATGAAGGGAAGAGAGAAATCCACAACAAAAGAGATTACCAAAATTAATGCTCCATATGGTTTTTAGAAGATTCCAGTAAATCCATTTACACATGTGAGTATAGATTATGTGTTTCCTATCAGTAAAATTGACAAGATAGACCCAAATCAAAATACTCTTATGTAAAGATCCACAAAGTCATTTACGACAATGGAGCTAGACAACATGGGAGAAATTGGTAACCCACCAAGCAGTGATGAAAGCACAAATGGTGACGTCTTCATTTCATCTGCCGAAATCCAACAAGTATATACTTCGCAAAATAGTTCAGAAGAAGTTATAGAAACATCGGAGGTGAAAAATGATGTCGATTTTCAATCCATCATCTCCTCTTTATTACCCAAAGAAGACCCTTCATCATCAATCGGGATGGAAATGGAAGCCTCTTCTTCAAGATGTGCAAATTTTGACATCTCTTCTGATCATGAAAATTCTGCTTTATCATCTACTATGAAAGTAGAAACAAAAAAACTAACACATGCTGAAGAAGAAGAGGAAGATCTCAGAGATGCTCCTCCAACATTTGAAGAGGGTATCTCTACCACTGTGGATGAACTCGGAGAAATAAATCTGGGTAAAAAAGAATATCCACACCCCACTTTAATCAGTGCGACCATGACCCTTGAAGAGAAAGAGATTTATATTTCTTTTCTAAACAAAAATAGATATATATTTTCTTGGAACTATGCATAAATTCCCGAGTTTGATCCTGATGTTTCTACTCATCATTTGGGTTTACCAGAAGAACATCGAGGATTTAAGAAACTCGCGAGAAGAACACACCCAACATATGCTTCAAAAATTGAATCTAAAGTGGATATGATTATCAAAGCTAACTTCATCAAAGAATTTTAGTATCCCAAGTAGTTGGCTAATATTGTCCCTGTAAAAAAGTAGAACAGAAAAATTAGAGTTTACATCGATTTCAGAGATCTTAATCGGCATAGTCCTATGTATGATTTCTCAGTTCCTATTACAAAATTTTTAATTGATGCAACAGCTGGCTATGAAGAACATCCTTCATGGATGGATATTCCGGATATAATTATATTCGAATGGCCCTATAAGACGAGGAATACATAGCCTTCAGAGCCCCTCTAGGTGTGTTTTGCTACCGGGTAATGCCCTTTGACTTAAAGAATGCAGGTGAAACATATCAGTGTGCCATGCATCGTATCTTCAAACCCTTCTTAGGGATGTTTGTTGAATGCTATGTAGATGATTTGGTTGTTAAATCCAAACATTGTTCTGATCACTTGGCTGATTTGGAAGACATATTCTACAAGCTTCGACAACATAATTTGAAGATGAACCCCTTAAAATGTGATTTTGGGGTAACCTCAGGAAAAATTTTCGGCTTTGTTGTATGCCATAGTGGTATTGAAGTTGATCCTGAGAAGACCAAGTCAATCCTTGGTATATCACCTCCTCGAAATTTGAAATAACTAAGAGGACTTCAAGGAAACTTAGCCTATATTCGACGTTTCATCGCCAATTTGGCAGGAAAAAGTTTACCATTCAACAAATTGATGAAGAAGGGACTCTCTTACCAGTGGACTGAAGAATGTCAGGAAGCATTTGATATTCTCAATAAATACCTCTTGAGTCCACCGGTACTCATGCCACCTGTTGAAGGAAGGCCAATTATCCTCTATGTGGCAGCTCTAGAGCGATCACTGGGTGTCTTTCTTGCTCAAAACAATGATGTTGGGAATGAAAAAAACCTCTATTATCTCAGTCGAACTATGCATGAAGCAGAAACCCGGTATTCAAGTATTGATAAGTTCTGCCTGGCATTAATCTTTGTAGTTCAGAAGTTGAGGCACTACCTAAAACATCACGAGGTCCAATTGGTACTCACAATAACCCACTCAAATTCATCCTTATTCGTCCAAAGCTTACATGACGTCTAGCAAGGTGGGAAGTTATTTTGCAGCAATTCGACATTCAGTATGTGTCTCAAAAGGCGATAAAGGGCCAAGCTATGGCTGATTTCCTGGCTGAACACCCTTCAGTGAAGACACTTCTTCAGATATTGAACTCCCTGATGAGTAATTCTTCTCTATTCAAGAATGTCCTCAAGCATGGGAAATGTATTTTGATGGTGCTTCCAGAAGTCCACCAAGGAGGAAAATGGAAAATCCTAAATTCAACAAAGTTGGATTAGGAATTGTTCTCATTTTTCCAGAAAAGGCAGTGTTACCTTAATCCTTCTTATTGTTGGAAGGTGGTACCAATAATGAAGAAAAATACCAAGCTCTTATCGTAGGCCTGGAATCAGCGCTTCAAGCACAAGTGAATCACTTAAAGGTGAAAGGTGATTCAGACCTGGTAATCAAACAAGTCAATGTGGATTATGCCATCATAAAAGAAGAACTAATCCCCTTGTATGATTACGTCAAAGAGTTAATGGCAGAATTCCCTTCGGAGCTGACATTTTATTATGTCCCAAGATCACAAAATGCTCAAGCCGATGAACTAGCTAATATAGCCACAGCTCTGGCAGATCCAAATCGGGACGAGACAACCATCAATCTTTCCCACCATCGTGAAATTTCACCTTATGTTCGAATCAGAACAGAGGAAATTAATGAAATTATTCCCATTCCTGAACCGTATGGTCATACTACAGGATGGATGTCACCTATCAGGTAATACCTTCAAAATGAAAAAATTCCACCTGATAGAGCCGAGAAAGAACAAATCTCGTGACATGTGGTCAATTTTACTCTTTATGATAGCCCAGATCACCTAGAGAAAATTCTCTACAAACGTGGTTTTGATGGAGTTCTCTTTAGATGCATTGATGGTTAAGAGACAATGGTTGTCATGAAAGAAGTGCATGTAGGAGTCTATGGTGCCCACCAGTCCGGAGATAGAATTTCTGATCAGATTCGAAGGCTTGGATACTTTTGGCCTTCAACGATACAAGATTGTGTCGATTTCACAAAGAAGTTTCATTCATTCCACGTACATGCCAGCTTCATTCATCAACCTCCAGAGTTGCTTCATTCAGCTAAATACTCATGGCCATTTGCCACATGGGGAATGGATGTGGTGGGACCTTACCCTTCGACTACGGCCAAGCAGTTTATGTACATTATTACTGCTACTGACTTCTTTTCCAAATGGGTTGAGGCAATACCTCTCAAGGAAGTCAGTTCTAAATGAATTTTTAGCTTCATCAAGTCTAACATCATTAGCAGATTTGGTGTCCCTCATACCATATTGACAGACAATGGCACCAACTTCTGTTCATCAGAGGTAAAGAAGTTGTATCAAGAATACAACATCAAATCCAACCATTCATCTGGGTATCATCCAGCGGCCAATGGAAATATAGAAGCTTTAAACAAGACTCTGTCAAATATATTGAAAACGATGGTGGATAAAGAAAATAAATCATGGCCTGATAAACTCTTTCATGCTTTATGGGATTATCGGACTACCACCCGCACTGCAAGTCGGTCAACTCCATATTCACTGGTATATGGAACGGAAGCTGTCTTGCCCATTGAAGTTCAATTTCACTCACTTAGATTTGCCATTTGTGATCAATAATCTACAGATGAACAATCTCAAAAGTGATTGAATGAATTGGAACGATTTGATGAGAAAATATTGTCCACTTTGCCCCACTTGGAAGTCTATCAGAATCGAATAGCATGAGATTTTAACAACATAGTTCGTCTTCATTCATTCACTCAGGGAGTATTGGTATTAGTTCTCAGAACTCCAATGATACCAGGAAAGAAACCTCCCAAGCTTAATCCAAAATGGGAATGACCTTACTCAATACATAGGGTATACTCTAATGGAGCTTATTCATTAATCTCGATGGATGGAGAATTCATCACTACTCCAACCAATGGAAAATATTTGAAGAAGTATTTTGTATAAACACAAAATATATCATAAATGGACTGGTATGACCATAAACTGCACCACCGTCCAGCAAGATGTTAAACTTCACCATCAATGGTGCATACATACGACCTTAAACTATTGGTACTTTCATCCCACACAACATTAAATTGTGAAAAATTTCCCTAAATAGTCCGGTATGACCTTATACTGCACCACTGTCCAACAAGACATTAAACTACATCATCATCAATGGTCCATGCAAATGACCCTAATCTATTTTCACATACGTCCAACATGACGTTAAACTGTGTCCCCTTCATCGTCCATGCTATATGACGTTAAACTATACAGCAGCGGTCTATACATAAGAAATTAAACTATTTGTGTTCCTTTCATGTCACATGACGTTAGACTGTGACATCCTAACTACATGAAGCTAAACTGTACAGAAGTCCGTTAAGTTCATCATGACATTAAACTGTGGAAAAAGTTCCCTAATTCATCCAACATGACGTTAAGTGGTGTACTCTTTTGTCCTTACTGCATGACATTAAATTGCACAGTCCCCCTTTCATCCAACACGACGTTAAACTATATTGTCCCCATCGTCCTAACTACATGGCGCTAAACTGTACAGAATTTCCTTTGATACGTCCTACATGACATTAAAATGTACTTTTTCCCTGCTACATGACACTAAACTGTGCAGCACCAAAAGTCCTAACTGCAGGACTTTAAACTGCATAGTCCCTTTATATGTCCTACATGACATTAAACTGTGTATCGTTAAGGTTGTTGCTGCCTCTTGTTTCTCACACCGAGTATGACTCATGTGAGCTTAGAGTAAACTTCAACCATAACACCCTCTCTGGGCCGCTAACCATGTGTAAGTCCCAACATCATTTTTTAGGTCGTTGTCCCCAAAAACAACTTGATCACTAATTCATTCTTCAATTGAACTACGCAGACTTTTATCCTTGCCTTCCAGGATGGGTACGTAGGCATCCTCCCAAGGTTAAAGCCCAAAAACAATCTCTTCACATCGGTTCACCTCCATCTCATGCGATGTTGATTCGTGAAACCGCCCCTAGAATCAATATCTCCACATTGGTTCACATTCGTCCTTGTTATACGATGTTAAACAATACAACACTTTTTTCCAGTATGACAATAAACTACAATATTCTTTGACACCCTCACCTGAGAGGGAACCATTATTTAAATTGATTTTTCAATCATGTTTCATTTCAAAGACTACGTGCATACATGGCAATGCCCAAACCTTTTATCTTGGGTTAAACCATCATTGTACTAAAGTCCCCATTCACCCTTCACATGTACGAACCAAATTTATACAGAGGGTATTTCTATAACATTGTGGGCTTGATTCCCATCCTTATGGGATACGTAGGAATGTTCGATTGTCCCTCGAATCTAGCCCCAAGTCTTTGGGGCCTAACCAAAAATTCCACTTTCAATCCCTTGGCTGAAAAGTCCCCATGAAAACACACATTTTGTATTTCTTATAATGGTCCAAACTCTATGAACCTAAACTAATATCTCTAATCCTTTTGTCCCACACAACGTTAAACTGTAGTTTAATAACTACATATGGCTTGATTCCCATCTTTATGGGATACATAGTGAAGTCCAACATTTCCAGTCAGGACCCAGCCACAACATGATTATGGTTAGCATTGATCTTTGTATCTCTGTATAAATTAAACAATACCCATCTTTATGTGTCATAATCCTAATCTTATATATTTTCAGATCTTCATAACCCTTTTCTTGACTTTTAGTCACAAAAATGTAAAATTTCTGAGAGTTCTTTTTCCTGAATATACAGGATGTGCCCTTATGCGGCCTTGAATAAACAGTCTCCATAACAGATTTGTCATCCAAAAGATACTATTATCTGACTATGAAGCCAATGCCCTTACGTGGCCCTGCATAATTCATCCCCCTAACAGGTTTGTCAGATATTGGTAACATCATTCTTAGGAAGAAAGCCTCTTTTGTACTTATTGGACTAAAATGACAGTATGTAGGGATTCACAAAAATAGCCATCCTTAACATATTTGTCCCATATCCTTTTTCATGATATGAAAGTATTCAAGTCTATGGTTTATATTCTTCTTCGCTACGTTTGGGTCAGACCTTCGTAGAAGTGATATCCATCCAGTTCTTCGGTAATCTTGTTCAGAAATATCTTCTCTATATTCAAGTACCTCATTCCATACAACAAACACTATACTTTAGAAATTTTGAATCTCCATAAACTCTCACTAGCCTTTAGCTGTAGAAAGGTAATTTTCTAATAACTCTTTTGTCTGACTATGCAGCACGTGCCCTTAGGCAGCCTTGCATAAACAGTCTACATACCAGACTTGTCAGCCAAAAATTTCTATTTATTTGACTAGGCAGCCAATGCCCTTAGGTGGCCCTGCATAATTCAACCCCCTAACGGGTTTGTTAAATAATAGTAACTTCATTCTTGGAAACTAATTCTTATGATTCCTTTTAACTCTTTTTCATATCATTCCTCATATTAAAATATTCTTAAGCCATAGTTTACATTTTTTCCCTCATACTTGACTATGGTAATATGTTTTCAGATAAATTGTCAAAGAATTGAGTCAATTATAATTCATTCGGTCAAAGCTATTTTGACATTAAACATTATCCTCTTTATGTCCGACGAGCATGACTTTAAACTGCCCACAAAAGAAAAAGGAACTCTGAATAAAGGTCAAGTTCCATCTCACTAAACATACATTTTGTATGATTAAGGTAATATTGAGAAATTAAAAGATACAATGTTTGTTGGGTTATTTATAATAATCCTAGTAAAAATCAAACTTTTCTTACTAGGCCCATTGGCTTTGGTAAAATTTGAAGCATGTTGCAGGAAAATAGGTGCAAAAATAATTGAAGATGAAAGTGTTTTTCATTGATACATTGGAGATAGAAGGACATCCATAGACTGGAGTCTCTTCTCTTTTTTCAAGAATTACAAGAGGCTTTCAAAATAACTCTTCATTTGATTTACAGCATCCCGAGCTTCATCAGCAACCACCAAGAATTCATTCATTCAACTGAATACAATAAGAGATGCATTGATACTAGCTCTTCGTAGAACAATTGTAAAAGGATGTTGTTGAGTGTGGTTTGAGAAAATTTTCTGCTTATCAAATATTTCCTCTGTTTATGTCCAAGAAACTTGGATGATGGATACATGGATTTGATAATGGAGCATTAGAAGTAAAAAAGACATTTGGAGAGAGTACTCTTTTCAGATATTGCTCTAATGCCATGCTTGTCTTCTCTCCACCAACCGACAGCGGAAAACATTTTAGCCCATTGGTTTTCCATTTTCATATGTGCAACGAAAATTACATGGAGGAAGAATTTGAAACTTCATGCCAATGTTCTTGCACTTAATGCACAACATAACCGAAATATAGGAGTAGCAGTGCATCTGCATTTCTGGTGTATAGTTCTTTTCATTTGGAACATTGACTCCTTGCAGATGGCCATGACCATACAGGGACATGTACATTCACTATGGGAAATTAAGATGGTATTTCCTCAAGTACATAGCCAAATCTGGGAGAGTGTTGTCACAGATATCATAGTAATCATGGCCAACAATGTTCATCATGTCATCAATCTTCTTGCTAGCCAGTTCATCAGCCGTTCCGATTCTCCTGAGATCCATTGAATATGTACAAAATTTGAATAAACTAACTCTTAAATGGGTTAATTTTTCATAAAATTTGTGAAGGAATGCAGAAAAATGGATAAGGAATTATGGCACAGAAGTCTAAACTTGGCGCGCAAGTATGGATGTGCCGCACATGTATTTGGCGTAAAATTATCACCGTGTAGGTCCAGATACCTTGACAGCAGCGCGACATCAAGGAAACAACGGGAAACAGAGCAACTTGTGTGGCAAATACAACTTTCACGACGAGAGCTCGAGAGATTCAAATCCATATGCTTGTACAGAAGTGAGGCCCTCTATTTATAGACAAGGTCGTAAGCCTGCGTGCCATACCCTGTGAGACCAAAGGCCATACCCAACGTGCCAAATCCTGGGTGCCCGAAGCTCATTTGCGCGCCAGACCTTGCACGCCCCAATTTCCTTTTTGATTCTCATTTTCCTCAGAGTCAAATCCTCATTTCTTTTGGATCCAACTCTGAGGGGGGACTTTTGTTGATGCTCATTTTCGTCACATTTTTTAAACAAATGGAAAGGAAAATGACATAGCACAAATTGATTCATCCATTGAAGAACACATTAAAAATCGACAAAGGCATGAACAAGGCTTCAAAAGCACATGTGCCGCGCAAGTTCTATCACTGTCACGCAAGTCCACTTGCGCAAAGCCTAATGGTCGCGCAAGTGACTTGCGCGCCCTAAAGGATAACTGCCCCGGTCTTCTTCAGCCTATAAATAGACCCTGTGGGCCCCCCATTCGAGGAGGAATTTTTCCAGAAACTCAGATGTGAGCTCCTAGTGCCCTATTCTCTTCTCAAAGCTTCCAAAACACTTCTAAGGTAATTTCATACATAGAACGGAAGATCTAAAGAGGGGGAGGAAGGATTATGTGTTGAAACTCATCAACAATTGTGCGCCTGAGTGTCCGTCCCTTAATGGAAATGACCACACTTGTGTGCTGCCTAACTCCTTCAATAGAACTTGTAGACAACTCTTTTGGAAGAACCTGAAGATGATTCTGAAGGCTTTAACCAAGTTTCACTCAAGTATTACACTGCTGGCTAACCGTCGCGCAAGTACACATGTGTCTTGCAGGTATACCTGCACGACCGAACTTGCATTCCCACAAAGTACCTACGCGCCTTCCAGGACGTGTGGGCCCCTGCCTTTTTGGGTTCCCTTCTTGCCCATTTCACCCCTCTTAAGCCATTACACCTCTCATATTCAAGATTCATTCTTCAAGACACTCTTCAAATCCATTTATGGCATGGTTTCTTGATTTGAATTCCTTATCTGAAAGGAATTATGTGAAATATATCTTAAAACCTAGTGATTAACACATCATTATTTCACTAAAGATTTAGATTTCATTCATTCAACCTCATCCTTTAAGATGAAAAAACTCATTAACCAGGGCCTCCCTTTCATGAATAATCCCATGTCATAATTCATAACCTGGGCCTCCTTTTCAGGAGTAAGCCCCAGTCTCAAATCTTGGCATCCTTCTTTAGAGTAAGCCTCAAGTCCTCATTAACCTGGGCCTTCTTTTCAGGAGTAATCCCCAGTCCAAGTCCTCATTATTTTGGGCATCCTTTTCAGGAGTTAGCCCCAAGTCCCCTAATCTAGGCATCCTTTTTAGGAGTAAGCCCCAGCCATAAATATGGGCATCCTCGTCAGGAGTAATCCCTAAGTCCCTTAATTTTTCAAGTCTCTTAACCTAGGCCTCCTTTTCAAGAGTAAGACAAATTCTTAATTTCTCTTAACCAGTCCTAATTTTCCTTTGATCTGGGATTCCTTCTCAGGAGTAAAACCCAATCATAAGTCCTCTCTTAATTTGGGCCTCCTTTTCAGGAGTAAGCCCCATGTTAGAGTATTCAAATCTCCATGAAGCACATATACCTTTATAGACCCTATTCCTGGATTTCTTCCCTAATGTAAATCCTAATCTTCATTTATCTGGGCAGTCATACATACATAATTCCCACACTATTTCTTATGATTGCATCTTTCATGGCACAATTGTCTAATTTTTACCAATACCTCTTCTTTCTCACACCGAGCATGACTCACGTGAGCTTCGAGTGTAAAAGTATTTATGAAATCCTTCTTTGAGCCATCAATCATAAACATCATACTCCCTTACTCGAACTATGTGGGTTCTGATTCCTTTTCTAAACAAAGGATACATAGGTAGCCCATCTGCGGGTTCGATCCCAACTCTAAAATAATCCATGTCTATCTGAATGAAAATAAACATTAAGTCCCCCACTTAGTGGCTTTAAAACCAGCATGGTCATCATAATGGCCATGATACTTCTATATAAATATTTCAAAGGATACCATTGACCAAGAATATCTAATAAATACAGATGATTCTCTATCGATGAAGAACCTCGAATACATATAAAATATTCTCTAAATTTCCTACATATTTAATCATTGATTGTCAGATCTGAAGGAATGCTCATTTTATACCTGGTAATGTAATAAGGATTCACTAACATAACTTAAATCTATAAAGAGAGTCCCGGAGTAGACAATAATTCCCCTAAAAAGGTGTGATGAGTCCGACCTCCCATCCTCTCGACCAATGAAAATTTCTAATCCTCATCAGTCCAAAAACTAATGAGCACCTAACTTTGGAAATTAGGTCCAAATGGATGTGGAATCATTACATGTTTCTGGTTCTATGATCAATCCCGTTAGAAACCGATTGGAATGTTTGAACCTTCAATCAAGGAGGTCATCCCCAAATTCCGAGGGAAACAGTATAGAAAATATTATGTCAAAAATTAAAAAATTAACTCATAGCATGTTAGTCTTTATAAAACCACCATTTTAACTACGTCATCCTTGGGATATCTTACCATATACCCTATTTTTCATCTGTGGATAAACTCTCAGGTTCTATATTTTAGGCTTGGGGTAACCCCTATTTTCCCACATTAGAGCATGGGATAATATCTTGTATACCATCATTTGGTTTGGTTATAACCACTTCTATACAATATTTAGGGTTTTGGAAAACCTCTTGTGTAACCGTTGATCCCATATAACATTAAAAATTAAACAATTTAGTGGATGGATACTTAGTTCCCGCCATTCACATAATGATAAACATATATATGTGTCCCTCAATATCATTAAACGTTCATCATCTAATAAACCGTGAAAAGAAATTGATTTTATAAACATTTCATTAGAACATAACACGTGGAAAAACATATAGGTTTTTTTAATCATTTCATCATGGTGTAACCCATGGAAAAGGAAACATGTCTCAAAATAATTTTATCCCTATATAACCTATTAAAGAGAAAAATGTTTCATAATCATCTTTTCAACGTAAATTATCTTATTAAAGAACTAGAATGGTGTATTTGGATCATATATTCAGTAAATCATTAGTAACATCAATGAATTGAATTGTATATTTGAAAAGATTTTTAAAGAACACATGGAACATGTCTAGAGGAAAATAATATTTAAATGAAAAAAATTTCTTGAAAAAATCATTATGAAATATTTATTAAATCATTTTCGTAGAAAATGATATTTGAAAACAAGTAATGGTAACATTGAATTTTGTTGGTAAAATAGAAAAAAAATTGAAAATAAATTTCATTGAAAATTATATATCTAACATATAAAGTAATAATTAATGAAAATAATGGTCATGAGGGTGGGAAATTTCAATCATTCCATTCATGTTGAAAATAATATTCCATTCACATTTCTATTATAAGAGAAATGGGCATTTTTTGGAAAATTATATAAAATTTAATTATAAATAATATTTATATTGATATTAAAGTATAAAAATGAATTTAAAAAATCATAGAGTAACATAAATACATTTATGAAACATTTTTAAAAAACATAGACATTGAAGAGAAATATATTTCAGAAAAGAGATATATAATACTGATTTTCATTAAAAATTTATTTGAAACTTCTAGGATGAGAAAAGAGTTAAATGAAGGGAAAGAAGTATTATTATGAAATAACCCTATTTGGTGAAACAAATTGAGATTCATGAGATAATGAATAAAATATTCCATTATTGGAAGAATTAACATTAACAATCCTGATAAACGGTGAAACTGCATTATAAAGTCATTAACCCTTTGGTAAACATAATTTATAATACCAAAAAAAGAATAACATTAAATGAAACTCAAAATATAAATGGAATCTATAAATTCCAGATATTACATGTAAAATGGGTTTTAATTTACCCTTATAAAATTATATAGGTATATTACATAACATATGCCTCAAATAAGGAAAATTGAGATAAAAAACCATACAGCTTTATTATATTTTGAACTGTATACCCAATGAATATAATTAGTATTTAAACCCAAATAATTTTCATAATAATAATAATAAAATAAATAAATTTTAAGTTTGGACACAACATGAAATAAATAGATGGTGAATATGGCATGTGTCTCACATAAGTAAAAATTGAGTCACAAATCCCTTACCTTAAGTCTCAACTTGTTTCCTACACATTAAAAATTAATTCATAATAAAAATAAGTTTATTATAAATACTTTACTACACAATAACCATATTTATAATTCTTTATGTTATTTACCTATCAACCTTTATTACATGTTAGTTAATAATTTGTTTTTAAAATTACGTTTGGGATAATAACAACTCTGTTTTTTGGGTAAAATATGATTTTGTATTTTCAGTCCTATTACTATTATCATGGTTTCATTATATCCATAGTGTTAAAATAGTGAGAAATAAAATATTACCATCATATAATAATTTTAATTTTTTATATATCAAATTTTATATTTAAATCTTTTCTTGTTACCTTATATGAAAAATGTATTTGAGGAACTAATCACATTGCTTCACGAGGTGATAGTCTTTGGTACACATAATCGATGGTATCACATTCCTATGGAAGGAAATACCCATGGAATATATTATATCATGATTCTTAAATAATATTAATATTTTAAATATCTTATATATATATATATATTATAAATAGAAATTAATATCTAGTCGTGAGAGGAGTTGATGGAAATCGAAGAATATCGGTTCATGAGGCGGTAGTTCACAACACACATGAATGATGATTTCATATCCCATTTGATGAAAGTGGATTTTGATTAAGGTTATTACATTAATATAATTACATCTTAGAATATATAATATTTTATAACTATTTTATTTAAATATTTTGTAATAGTAGTTTAAGGATGGAAAGGATTAAATTACATAAAATTCTCAATTAGGGATATTACCTCCTCTTCAGAATAATTCATTTGTTTTTTTAAAAAATATTATTAAGTATGATTATGGACCAAAATAATGAAAGTATGATTATAGTACTGAATTAAGGACGTTTTTTCTATGTATTAATTGAATTATTATTTTTTTATGTTTGGAGAGGAGAGCAGCATGGGTGGTCTTTTGTAAGTGAGGTGAGTGGAAAACATATATGTTTTAAAGAAAAAGTTATAACCACATTTTATAGATGAAATAATGATAAAAAATGGTTAATTATAGATAATATAAGTAATAATGTATAAATATTTCATTAAATTGGTTGTTGGAAAAGTTTTGGGTCATTTTAAACCTCATTTTCTTAGTTTGACATCCCATTGAACCCATTTTTACCTTAATCATGGTAAATAATTTCATACTATTTTTACTATTCGCTGTGGTAAAAAATTAATAATAACATATTAAATAAAATAAATTATTCTGATTATAAATATGAATCCATTTTTATAATTTCCATTCGTCTAATTAGAAAATATTAATTTAAAATTAATCCAGCTAATGCACTAGGAAAGCGGGGTTTCAAAGAAATTTTTTTCAAAATATATAATTTTTTATATGAAAATTAAATAGGAAAATGATTTAATTGAACTATATTATATTAATATTTATTTAATGGATCTATTTTGCTTTTAAAACCATATTAAATAATTTTTTATATTTCTAAATTCATTAATATAAATGAAATTCATAATAAAACTTATACATTTTATTCTTCGAAAAAAATACCTTTAAAAAAATGACAAAAATTAACTTTAAGATAATATTAGTATTATGATTAAAAATAATTAATTTTATTTTATCTAATTTATTATCTAAAATTTTCCAAAATTAATTTTATTATTTGTTCATAAAAAGTAATAAAAGTTATTATTTGGGAAAATAGTATTTTCTGAACATATATATGCTTTATAAATATTTATTATTTTTTTATGAATATTTTTTCATTATAAAATACCATTATTTAAAATATTAAAAAATTAATTATTACTATTATTTTTTCTATGTCTAATATATCGGTTATAACTCACACATTTAAATGATATTAATAATAATATATCATAGTTAGTGAAATATCATTGTCCAGTGTGAGGATTTCTAATCTCAAACATGCATGTATTGTAATTTCAACCCTATATTGAATGTAACAAAAGATATTAAATTAATTTAATTTAATCAAATAATAATAATTCATATGAACTTGTGGGGTCATGAAATATCATTTTTTTATTCTTATAAAAAATCACAAGATTCCTTTCAAATAATTTTTTCTTTATATTATAAATTTTATTGTTATGGAAAAGTGATTTTCAAAGTAAAATATGAATTTTCTTGAATAACGTTTTCAATGATATTTTTATGGTTTTCATATTTATCAAAAAAAAATAACCTTTATGTTCCATATTCTACATGGGGTATATATTATATTGATACCATCCTTATGATTTCAGCTATAGATTATGATCATTTTGAATAGGGATGTATTATTTTGATAACATTATCCATATAATTATGGATGGTGTAAGAATATTTTTATTGAATGGGGATATTATTAGTATTTCTTATTCTAGTATTTCAATAGATAATTTTACAATGATTTTGTTTTCCACTTCAATATGGGGAATGAATTAGACATATTAATTTATAGGTGGGGACCATTATAGCCCATCAATTCATTAGTAGGACTCATGAGAATATATAATATGGGTATTTGGATGAGACATTACCAATGAATGTAAGATTTATTTTAACCAGGACATGGTAGTTGTTTACAATGTTTGAATTTATACATTTCATCATAATGAGTTCAATTATTTTTTCCATGTGATTATTCAAGTAGTTATAATATTCACATATAATTTTAAAGATCAGCTCATGATTTATATGAAATTAGTATGTAATCATTTATTCCTTCCATATTATTCTTTATTCTCAATAAATTGAACTAATGGAATGTGTTTCTCTATATTTTTCTTTTAATATTGATTATGCCTTATTTATTCATCATATATTCTACTATATTCATACCATTACTGAGTATATGATCTCACCCATTTCTTTGGTTTCCCTTCCCTAGGATTCCATGAACTGTTTTATGATTGATGTGTAGGTATATGATAAAGAAAATGATTTTAATCTTAAAGGTACTTCTATGTTGTATTTTATTCTTTAAAATATTTTTTTATTTTTACAAATGAATATATTTTTAAAATATTAATTATATCTTCATTCATTTGTGATGTGATCAATTATACCACTATCCAATGAAATAATTTGACCTCAAACTCTAGGATACTAGATTTGGGTTCTCCATATTATTTATACTTGGTCATTCCAATTTAATGTGGGTCCTTCCTAACTCCTGAAGAAAAAAAAATTACTTTTCATCGTTGATTCCCCTGAGTAAACTATAAATCATATTCTTCAACACAAGTATTTTAAGTTAAATGATTAATTTCATCCAACTACACACATATTGTATATGTCTTCTAACTTATAGATTTAAAAATTCTTCAATCATATCAACATCTTCAACATTTCACACATATTTTGAATGTTAAACATTCACTATCTTGTAGTTTATTCATTTTTAGAAATATATTTATGATATTCCCATCATAATGATATAGATTTTCAATTCCATAGAAAAATTAATGATCATACAATACATACTAGTCATATTAACATTTTATAATCTCTCATCATTTCATTATTAACTATATTTAATTACACTTAAAGGGTTGAGGTTAGTCTCTATTTAGTTCTAAAATCATATAGACATGAAACGTTTTTCATCCTAAAAATCATTGTTGGCCACTCAATTCATTGGGATATCACCGAACATGAAATATCCTATTTTTGAACAACTATTTAAATGAATATGTACTTAACCACCTCTATAATATGTTCAATTATTTTCAAAGATACCGTAATTCTTAACTAGAAACATCATATCAACAAAGTTGATTTTTTTTATTTGAAAAACACCTCTACATCATCAAAATGAGTATAAAAAACATAAATTATATTTTATTTCTATGAAAATATTATTAAATAATGTAATCATGTTCATTATCTACATTATCATCATTTTACTCTAAATAATTTAATTTTTTAAAATATATACATCATATACCATTAGATTCTTATGTTCTATGATCTATTTCTCAAACATTTGTCTAAACTCAAGATTTTTTATATCAATTTATTATCTTCTAATTAGATTAACTACTGATAGTATTTATCTCAGGATCTTAATATCTTGATCAACTCAACATCGTCACATATGAGATTCCATAACATTCAAACTTCTTACCATATAATAAACTAGAAACAAAAAAATTGTTTATACCAACAACCTTCCGATAAAAACTCATAGACTATCTCATATGACTAAATATTTTCTAGATTTACTTTCTTATATAACTGAATCAACTAAAAATTAATCCTTGTCATGATCTCTTATAATATGGATAATTCAAACAAATTCCATTACTCATACACTTTCATATTTTCATATACCACAGTTATCTTTATAAGAGACTACCTTATCTTCTTAGGCACAAAATCCATTTTTTTTAATTTCTACACTATCAATTGTATAACATCATATTCATGATTTTTATATGGAATTTCATACAATATTTTCATTACAAAATGAATTAATTTCCTAAAAATACCAATGATTTAATATATGATTCACCAAAGATTAATGATTCATGAAAGTCCAAAACATAAATTGTTTTAAATCATTATTTTTTTATAAAAAATGTTACCCATTAGTGAATTCATCAATATATTTTTAAACACTCAAAATTCCTCAATCATTGAAATAGGTATTCCAAAAATTGTTTCTATTGCTAAAATTTCTGATTCTTAACTCCTCCCGTCATATATTACATTTCATTTTCTTCTATTAAATTTAGACCAATATGTATCAATGCATCCTCCTAAATAATTACGATGTTTTTAACAACGTGATCTATATAGAATCATATTACTTATCTTCCAAAAAAATTTGGATAGTCTAGTACTAATATTCCCTATAGCTTCCTTATCTTCTTATTATATTACAATTTTTCATTCACAATTCATCTTAATGTAGTAACTATATGAAATTGAAAAAAAAATTGGGCCATAAAATTCAATGATATATCTGGATTATATAAATATATATAATAATATGGGTAAAAATTTAATAGCCTATTATTGTATCCTATTATAGTGTACAGTGGGGTATTAATTCCTAATAATTAATTCTTTCATTTATTAAACATTCAATGTGATTTTGTTCTATTTCTTTTTCATGATGAATTGTTTATACAATGAATTACCATTCATTAAATGAGTTCAATGATTAAATAAATGATATATAAATAATTGGAAAGTTTTAATGGAAAAATTATATTTTTCATTTTACATTTATGTAGGACCATAAACAAGGCTACTGAAATGGAATTAGTTAACTCATTCTATAGTGTGTGGATCTTATCATCAATTTCATGCAAATCCTTTTACGATATTTATTCGTCTCAATTCATTGTTAGTCATTTCGTTGTAAAGGCCCTATCACCCTTCAGCAAATGGGTGTCCTAAAGCATTACCATGTTTCTAATAGACTATTCCCCCTTAATTTATTAGATATTATTTTTTTACTTCATAATCATCATCATGCACACTCTAACAAAGTTAGAGGACACTTATTTTAAAATAATATTTTTCCCTTATTTAGTGAGATTTATGTGTTTAATTTTGATAATATAGATTGGGAATTATAATGGATTTTTTTATTATTATAGGGATCATAAGATGATTTATAATAACAATTTATAGTATCAAATACTTGTAATTTAAGAATCAATAATATTTAATTAACTGGATTTTTTGAAATGAATTTCATAATTTTTATGTATTTTTCTCATATATAAATGTTGATGATTGTTTTTGTTTTATTCATCAATAATGTAGGATAGAATTATACTGTAATTTATGATAAAGAATAATCCTATTATTTGTTTTAATCAAAGGTTATGATATATTTATGATATATAAGAATAATGTTTTTTTTTGTTTTGTGACATAGGGTATGATATTTGATTTTGTATCACAAGATTAAAACTGGCGTTTTTGAATAATAGACTATTAATGAAGATCTTAAATACTCAATATATAGTATCAAGATATTCAAAATATATGTCATATCTAATCATAGTCTTTTATGTGATTCGTAATCTATGATATAATTCAAAATCATAGAATATGGTTGAGTAGTAGGTCTTACTCGCTCCACTATCTGTCATATTTTGTGACTATTAATACAATTATAATTTGAAAAAATAAAGCACGTATAAGTATTTTTTAAAATATATATTGTTTGTTAAATTTATCTAATGGATTATAAATGGTTAATAAATTAAAAAACATATCAAATTTAAAAATATTTTTTCATTCATAAATTAAGTATAAAAACAATAAATTAATTTCTCATTTTAAAATAAATAAATAAAATAGAGTATTTCTGGTATTATTTTAAGAATATCCATATTTAATTTTTTTAGAAATATAAATGTTATATTTTCTATAATTTATATGATAAATTACTTAATGGATATAGAGTCTCACATTACATGATATTTAAAACTTTGTTTGATTTAATTTTACTCATTTATGAACTCATTTTTTAATAGTCATAAACATGAGAATAGTTTCTAAATGTTGTTTTCAGACAATAGGTATTAAAATATCATGAATTGAATTCATTCTTGAGTGAAGAATCTATAGGTTGATAGATTGTGCTTTGAACTACTCATATAACTGGAGGATTATGATTTTTTATAAGAAAAGTGAGTAGTTACCTATTTATATCTTAAAAAATACTCACGTAGATATTGTTAATGTTATATACTATTATACATATAAAGGAAACATTAATGTTCCTTATGTATAAGATTAATTTGGATATGTATGAATATGGATGATTTCTATTTTTTATTAAATAATATAGTCTTATGGTTTGTATAATGTATTGCTTATAAATGTGGTGTGATCATATTAATTTTGGTTAGAATAGGGATCATAAAAATTAATTAGATGATTGCCTACACAAGGGAGTAAAACATGGGAATATAACGATTTAAAATAGTGTAATAGTTATGAATTAAATATTTATATAAATTATATTAAGATATTATGACTATTAAAATTAAATACCTTCAAATAATAAGTGTTATATTCCTTCAAGAGTTGTAATTGTAAAGTCAGTGATCATCAAATTGGGAAGATTCCCCCATAGAAGGTTCTTCTAGATTATAGTGTGCAATCCCATCATTAAATTGGAACAATGGATTATCCTTTTCTATGTTCTTCTATTTCATGATTCCCATATGTTTTATTTAGTTAGCATATTCATAAAATATTCTTAGGCCTACACAAAGCTGGGAATCCATAAGTGTCCTGAATCGAAAGGAAAAGATTTTATTTTTTACCATAAAATAGATCTGAAAAAAAATTCACTCACTAAATTACTCATAATCATTAATGTTATGATTGAGATGTTTCCCAACTGAAATAACAATTTTCTGAGGGAAATTAACTAGTAAAAATTCATGTTATAAAAATTTAAAAATAAGATCACTAAATAGATATTATGTATGAGTTCTTTAATTTACTAGAATACATTAAAATAACGTACATGATGAAAATAATAATATATGATAATCATTTTATATTATGTATTTGATGTAGATTATACCATAAAACATGATAATAATATTTATATTTATTATAAATATAAAATATAAAAATTGGTACGTTTTATAATTTATTGTTGATAACTGTTCTCAATGATATGAATTATTATCATTTGAATGTGAATGTAATAGATATCAATTCATCCATCACTAAATCATTCATATTAAATAAATAGTTAATATCATACATGTTTATTGTTAAACATTTACAAAATGATAGGAGGGTATTTTTTATAGATGAATTTTATCATAATGTTGGCAATAGAGAAAGAGTGGATGCAATACAATTTAGCCATAATGAACTAAATATACCAAGTGGTTAAGTTCTAGAATTGTAAATTGTAATTATATTCCCACTACAAAAGATCAATTTTCTATCATTTATAGATAAGAAGGGATTATCATTCACTATTAAGAATAAAATTTCTAATATATATACCAAAATTTAATTAAATATATTATATTATTTATGGTGTTTTGAAAATGAAAAAAATATAAATTATATAAATATAATAATCTTTAAATAATTAAAAATAAGTTGTTCACAGTTGATTATAGACCCATATACATTAGGAATTTTTACCTTAGGATTATAAATGAGAAGGAAAATCTAATGCTCTATCATGATGGATTATTAGACTCAATAATTACTTTTAAGAATTCAAAATTTTTTAGTAGGGAAAATAACCATTGAAACATTTACAAGAAAATGTTAATGTTGTAGTGTATTATTTGATATCAAGCATAGTGACATATGTGGATTAACAAGAACAAATATAAGTGGATTTTTTAGATAGTTTGTTACTTTTAATGATAAATATAGTTTGTATGGTTATATGATTCTGATATGAATCTTTTACTCAAATAAAATAGTTTTAGAACTAAATCAACTAGGATAAGTTATTAAGGACTTCTAATCAGATCAGGATGTTTGGTACTAGAGCTAGGAAATAATTGATTTTCTGAGGGTTTATGTAATTTTTTTACAACTCAATGCTCATGGAACACAAAAATGTAATTTTTTATTTGATATGAGAAATCATAATTTCTCTACATGGTTTAATTTTTTATTTTTCAATGTGAACTTCATATTACATTATTGGGTTATGCAATGAAAACTACTATATTTATATTAAACATTGTTACTTTAATAAATTCATAATGAAAACATATGAGAACTGAATTGGATGCCTATGTTTCTACCTATAGATCATTTTTGGTTGAAAAATGTTAAAAAAATTAATGGTATTGACTATTGGGATTGATTTTCACATATTCTGTTGATAATTTTATTTTTAATACTTCAATACATATCTATTTTATTATTATTATAATATAAAGAATGGATTTCTGAACCATATTATATAATGGTAATGGAATTGGAGATATTTTTATGATAATTCACGATGATAGTAAAGAACCAAAGGATTAAATTAGGTATTGAAATTTGAATCTATTCATTTATGGATGGATGTAAGCTTATCAGAGTTGGAATATATCGTTTTATGATGCAATCATAGAGTTTGGATTCTTCAAAAACATCGATGAATCTTGTTTATATAAGTTTATATGTGGTATAATAGTATTATATAGTATATTATACATGGATTACATAAAAAATTTTATAAATAATATCTGGAAACATCACATAATTAAAATGATTCTAGGTAATTTCATATCAATGATAGACTTGTGTGGAACTACCTGCATAATGGGTATAATGATCTATATTGGTTGATCTAAGAAGAAAGATTAATATTTTCTAGACATTTGCATTGGAAATGAAAAAAAATTTCATTAAATAAGTAAATATTAAACCATTTTAGTTTCACATTCAATTTATAACATAATTAGATTTGGAGCAGTGGTATCAATGAGATTTTGGGATGTGAGATTTGGTGAATGATGATGTTATATGAATGACTATAGATGTTTTATCCTATTATTTTGATCCAATACTCTTCCTTATAAATTTTTGTGACTTTCATATGTGGAAACTATAGTAATAATATTTATGTTTTTGGTTTTATGTATTTTTTTCGGTGTTCCCTCCAGAAATCAATTTTGAAGGTTTTTTAATTTTAATGTGTGTTCGATATATTCATTTCATTTTATTGAAGGGTTCATTTTTTGTATCTAGATATGGAATATCTCATTTCTAGTTAGGGTGGAGACATCAGTTTTGATAACTATGGTGTTTTATTGACAGTGTTTATGATTTCATGTGGCGCGCTCATTTGGATGTTTTGGTTGGATTCTTGGGTGAAAGATGGTCGATGGTATGCTATGTTTTGGTGTTTTATGATTGTGATGAAGGACACCATAGGTTTGTTACACTAGATAATGGTGTATTGATGGGTTTTAAATAACGATAGTGGTGACATAATGGCAATTATTATATTGGGTATCATGAAAATTATGGAAGGTGACGTCATGTGACTTGGCATGAATCAATATCCCATACATGGTTTTTCGGATATCGTTCAACCATAAAGAATCTATTTTTTAAAAGAATATAAATTTCAGTCAATATATAACATAATAACAGAGTAAATAATACGAAAAAGGTTTTGTGTCATTCAAGATAAGATACATATCCTATATCATAAATTATATTTAATATCTCCCAAAATAACTTAATATTAGTAATTGTATAGATGTATCGTACCAAGAATGTTCTATCAAAACCTATGGAATAAAAAAATAAGAAAGGGAGGGATAAATTTTTCATCATTGGTGAATATATGAGATATAAATCAATGATCAGACAAGAATATTATGTTTTGAGAAAATAATCATAATATAATAATGTAATACCCAATCTATCAAATTCTGTTAAACATGAGTCATAACATAAGGCACTATCATAAAAAAGGGAAAATCATAAGAGCATGGAGTAATAAATAACCAATCATGAACCAAGAGATCGTATCCTAAGCATTGAAATGTGGTGCAAAGAATAAGCTTGTAACATTTTTCAATTTCATAAATTGTAAAATGTTAATTAATTATGTTATGGACATGAAATCAGGTCCTGAGATAAAGTTATGGTAAAGAAACCTGATCCAAACATAACATTATGTATATGAAACTATGTCCGCACATAATTTGTGTGCCTGAAATCCAGTTTACTAATAAAATATTTATCACATGAGTTATACATCTATTAAAAATGAATTGGGAGTCCATAATGTCCCAACCCACTAGATTATTATAATACATCCCTATATATTCCATATGATCCTGAAAACATTTATAATTTCATCATAGACTAACACATGGAAATGAAAATTTGATTCATTAATAAATCATCATCAAAATAATAAACCATTTAATGAATGAATAAATATGGTTTTATTAAATTATATCCTCATTGATGTATAGGTAACATCAATGGACGTTGAAATTGATTAAAGAAATATTAGTTTATTAATTTGAAATATCCAACAAGAAACATAAGGATAACCTCAATATTAAAAATAATATTTTAATTAAATTATTCAATGGAAACATATAATGGAATCTTCAAATAAAATAGTAGTTTTAATGGAGGAAATAATAATTTATGAAGTATATATTAAAACATTCAATTCATTAACACCCTTGGTAAAAGGTATAATATTTAGAAAATGGAAAAATTGATATTTATAAGAATTTTATAAGAAGTAAAATATTTGTAAAAATTTCTTCAAATAATCAGCGTAGAATAGTTTAAAAATTCATAAAAAACAATTAACACAATATATATATTTTTTACCAAAATATATATTTTTTCCAATATAAAATAAAATTCGTGTTTCATAAAAACATTTTTTGGGTCATTATAATTACCTAGTAGACAAAATGGTATTTTCAATTTAATATTACCTAATTTTATAGAGTTGAAGAAAATATACTGTGTCTAAAGGATATAAATCATATAATTTCCCTTCTTGAAAATTTAGTACAGACAATCGATAAAATTAATGATATTATAATGAAATTCCTTACCTCGTGTCTCGTATTTCATCATATGTGTTATAAATGATTTAAAACAAATAAATATTTATAATATTTATATTAAAAATAATATTCATACATAGAATACTATGAAAAATTTTATTATAATCTTCAATTATCTTTTTATTAATAGTTTCTCTATAAAAAATATTCCGGTGAAACTAGTCTGTTTTCCACATATTTATCAGTTCAATGATCCAAGTTGTTGCACCATGATAATAATTTCATGATATCTATAATCTTAATAAGGAAATTGGTAAAATATGATCTCATTATTTAGACTTTTTAACATTTCGTATAATGTGGTGATGAAAAATTAATTACATCACTTTGTGGAGAATGTAGTTTGTATGTATATAGAAGTGATTTTTTACATGTACATTTATGGAAAGAATGAAAAGAAAACAAAAACAATATTTTTATAAAAATCAATGTAGATCATTAATTAATAACAAATCCCAATGCTTTATTGGGGTGTTATCTCACATGTACACATGAGTGTGTAAAGACTCAAAATTTCCATGTAATTTTTTTAATTAAATGTGAATTTTATGATTCTACAAAAAGATTGACGACGCATGATTCCAAGGCCCGGTGTGCCCATAATGAATTTATAATCTTTTTTTCACATACATTCAGTAAACATGCGAGCGGGTTTTTGTATCTTTTGAACCTGTTCTAGAAGTTGAAATCTGAGGGAACTGTTGAACTCACAACACCGGTATTCGCTAAATGGGACCTTCACCTCAACTGCAGTAGGTCGAGGGTGAATGATATAAATTTGGTTTTTCATGGAAATAAAAATAAAACAAAATAAACTTTTATTTGAATTTTCTTTTTTCTGAAACCTCCCATGTTCATGGTTTAAAGGTGGGGATCACCTGAACTAAAACCCCTCACATGGGTTATGGTGGTGGGGACCACATGATACCAACACCCCATTGAACTCCCTTTTTAATGGGTGAAACGCCTTGAACTCACCTCTTAAAGGTAGAAACCCCTTGAAATCCCACTTTAATGAAGAGTCAACCCATGTAATTCCTCCCATTAATTAATTATTCCTCGTCAATTGATTAATGTTTCCAACTTGTTTTGTGCCAACAATTTAAAATTGGACAAAGAATTTTTCTCTTGGTTTGCTATTCTTTTGAGATAATTCATTGGAAATGGTAGAAGATTGGTGAGAACATTGGAGAAACATTCTCCAATGAAGAACTCTTCTCCCTCGACGAATATTTCTACAATGAATAACACCGTCGAAGGATCTCCAATGACAAACAAACTGATGATTAGGGAAATGCCGACATTAATAACTTCACCCCTTCCAACATCAACATGAAATCATGATTAGGTGGTTGTTTGAATTTCTTCCCCTTACTCACTCTTGAAGATTCATCATAACTCAGGAAGATATTATAGTTGCACGCTACCGCTCTAACATGGATGGAGCGATCCAAACAAACATGGCCCAAACTCTCCGTAATTTTCTCATGATAAATTTTTGTATTATTTTTGATGGAGGAGGATGGAAACCAACCTCGGTGGGGCTCGAGAATGGTGGCCTAAACTATTTCTGTCCGCGACGAAGGAGACAAAAGGATGGGGCTGGTCATGCCGGCCGCCCGTGATGGTACGATGCGTGATTGCGCCCCCAGCCATCCATGGAGGATCGCCACCCTGTGACCTCTCCGTTCCACCCTGAGGCCTCACTGTCCTACCCCACTGCCTTGTTCTGCTGCCCTGTGGCCTTTCGCACCCCCTCGCTGCACTTCACGCCCCTCCGTGGCTCATATGCTGCCCGAGACCTCTGCGGCCCCCTCACGGCCTCTGCGGCCCTCACAGCGTCTGCACCCCCCGTGGTGCCTCATGCCGCACTGTGGCCACACCATGCCGCCCAAGCTGATCCGCCTAGCACGGGCCATGCCAAACCCAGTGGGTTGGGCTGGGTCGACCCAAACTAGTCGTCCTAGGTCGGGTCGGGTCGGGTCAGTCCGACCGGGTTAGACCAGACTCGGACCCACTTCGACCCCTTTGCGCTCTTTTGTCCATATCATTACCACCATGCATTTTTTAAAAAACCGTCAATATCAATATAAACCTTGGATTGATATGGTCCCTCTATTATACCCCACAAGAGTTTTGGATAATGTTGGTGAAAAATTGGGTTAGATCGAGCACGAATCCATTCTGGCGCTCGTTACTAAAATTGTAATAACTTACAGACCATGAGTATGATTGACGCACCGTCTATTGCATTGAGACCCCTATGGCATGGAGGTCCTTTGGGATGATTTTTCATGAGACTTTATGGAATTTGGAGTATCGACTTGTGGTTTAAGGAGCAGACCCTTCCAGAGATGAGAAAGCCTTATTGGGAACCCAATAGTTGGCTATGACGTGAAGAATGAAAATAGATCCAATGTGGGTTAACTCCTATCAATCAGGTGTGGGATAACACCAAGGGATTCTATGTGGGTCAGCAATGAGCGATCCTGTGTGGGTCAGAACCTAGTGATCCTGTGTGGGTCTGCACTAAGCGATTCTGTGTGGGTCAGCACTGAGCGATCTTGTGTGGGATAGCACATAGTTATCCTTCGTGGGTATGCTTCTTAATAGAGTATGATGAATTCTTAGTTATATGTAATCATCCCTAATAAATTACTTATGTTATACCGGTTGTGAGCTGAGTCCATACCTATGTGGTACTTTCTTTTGTGGTAATACGATGGTGTTATTCTTCTGTGTGGTGTACCTATGTGGTACTTACCTTCATGGTATTTCTTCTTTTGAGGAATTTTTGAGATTTGGGATTTGAGTTGTACTCTGTGTTTTAGTCAAGACTGAGATTGGTATACATAATAACTTGGGAATATGTATGGGCATATACCTATGTTGGGTTGACAATTGATTTCATGTGTAGTCGTTTATCCTCGATTGAATTTGTGTGAACTTGAGGGTCTTGGGGTCCCTAATGAGTATCGTCAAACTCACCCCTGTATGGGATATGCCTGCACCTTGTGGTGTTTGGTGTAGACGACAGACATCGCTGATCGAGGATGTGGGTACACGGGAAAGACGGAGCTCGGAGGTGAACCATACGGAGTGACAGTATACAAAGGAGACCGATGGAAGTGGAGTGCTGAAGAGATGATATGTACCTACCCTTCATGTAGGAACCTTGAAGGATGACTCTGTACCTACCTTTCTTCTTCATCAGTTGTATTGTATATCAGTTGTACATGAACTATTACTGTTGGGCTTGTATTGTGGCTTCTCTTTACATTCAACACTCTATTTTGAATACAATTGACTTGTGTTCGTATCTTGTTGTGTGCATGGTTGTGTGTGTTTACAGGTTATTAAGGAAATGCCTTTCCAGTTATAGGGAATATGCCATTCGGTGATAATCACAATCCTCTGGCCTATGGAATGTGGGATTGGTGTAGTCACTACACGTGCCCTGATAGACGGGTCGTGACAAATTGGTATCAGAGGAGTCGGTTCTACTGTAGAACATATGACTATGATATTTTTTTAATGTCAATAGTGTTTATTATAGTGAGTGTAGTTATCAGTTTAGGGTATCTAGTGTTGGTGTGGCGGCTGACGTATCCATACAGCAAGGCCCTGACTTCTGATTTCTAACTCAGTTCATGAAAACACTGATTGCATGTGTGTTTCGAAATGTTTTCTTTACGATCTCTTAGAGTCAGCTCACCAGGTATAACTTTTTAACCATGGTGCACCTGTTTTTTTTAAGATGCCTTAACGCAGACTGCCATCTAGGGTTCCAGTTATAGTAATCACTGATACCCCACCCAGCGACGAGGCCTCGGTGAAGGTCCCTCTCCTAGTAGAGGCCCCAGTGGAGGCACTAGCAGTACCATTACCCATTGGTCCATAGATGCCACCAGCTCCCACAATAGAGGTTGCACGCCACTTGAGAGCGTTGCACGAGTTCCAGCACCAGAGGCCCTCACGGTTCAGGGGAGAGTTGAATCCTTAGGCAAATGAGGATTGGAGAGAGGCTGTAGTGAGAGTCTTCCGAATGGTAGGGACACTAGCTGATCTCATGGTGATCCATGCCACCATCCTTCTGTAGGAAGCAACAGGAATATGGTGGAGATTGATTATCCAGGATCACGACGAGTGACACTTCTTTGGACAGGTATCGAGAGCCTATTTCTAGTAGAGATTTTCCCAGCGACTCATCACGCGGAGTACATCCATGAGCTACTTCATCTGCAGCTAGGCAACATGAATGTGGATTAGTACTCCGCGAGGTTCATTGACCTCTCATGCTACTCCATAGATATGTTTCGAGACCCATTCTTCAGGGCCCAGACCTTCGATCATGGACTCAACCGAGAGATCAGGGCTTCGATTAACTCACTCATCATCCAAATGTAGGAGGTGGTGTTAGAGTGTGCCATTTTAGTGGGGAGTTTCCTTGATGAGGTGTCACCGACAATGAGACCCACTACCAGTCATCAAGTAGTGTATTTTTCTGGAGCTAGTAGAAGATGGATGACTCAGTGGTGTAAAAGGACTATACCTATAGGTGGACGACCATAAGATTAAGGTTCGGTTGTGTGGGGAACCCGAGGCAGATCTATTCATGCCTGGGGCGGGTAGTGTTATGCATGCAGCGGGTAGGGTCACATGGCTCGTGATTGTCTGACCCGCCATAAAAATGATCAACAGATGGTCGATGGACTGCCCAATTAGAGAGAGATTCGACCGAGGAGGTCCGTAGGGAGTAGACAGATGAGATAGTGGAGCTGGTCATGCAGCTGGTGGTGGTCGATGATTCATGATGTTACTGCCACCACCACCAGGTGGTCCTCCCAGACCATAGGGAGTAGGAGGACATGTGCGAGCTCAGCTCCAGGCTACTGAGGCCTATTATCACGACACTCTGAAGATGATACGAGGTACGATCTGTGTCTACTCCACCTATGTAGTAGTACTTATAGACACATGTGGCAGTCATTATTTTATTTCCACTTTCATAATTCAGTGGACGAAGATTATGACAGAGTCTTTGGCTTGATCCTTATGGGTAAATACACTTACAGGATCGGATTCAACCATTATTCACTAGTTCTGGCACTGTGAACATACACTAAGAGCTGAGATCTTCTTTTGGGATCTCCTACTAGCAGCATGGAATACTAACAACATCATCGTGGAAACAGACTGGTTATCAATAGTCCATACTCAGATAGACTATATTTGGTGCAAAGTGCGTTGTGTTCGGATAGATGGGACCAGGTTTACCTTCACCTGTGAGAAGAGATCCTTCGCAACATAGAATGGACTTACCTAAAGGAGAGTGAAACCGATCACTCATCAGTTTTCTAGCCTTATCCTCAATGTAGTTTATGTGGTGAGTTTGAGTTAACATGTAGTGGTGGACTAGTATGTGGATGTCTTATCTGATTTTTTTCTGGGTCTACCTCCTCATAGAGAGGTGAACATTTACATTGACTTTTACCCTCGGATTGAAATGATATCTACAACAGTGTATCGGATGGCTCCTGCGGATCTTCGTGAGCTGCGGGTACATCTAGAGGACTTGTAGAGGAAAGGATTCACATGGCCCAATG
The DNA here is from genome assembly GCA_963277665.1 of Viscum album. Classification (NCBI taxonomy): domain Eukaryota; kingdom Viridiplantae; phylum Streptophyta; class Magnoliopsida; order Santalales; family Viscaceae; genus Viscum; species Viscum album. Next base: position 163,341,813 of record OY728147.1, read on the forward strand.
TTTCTCCTGGCACAGCCACGATTTTTTATGCCAAGAATGTGGATGGGGGATTGAGACTTTGTGTTGACTATAGATGCCTGAACCAGGTGACTGTGAAGAATAAGTACCCACTTCTGAGGATTGATGACCTCTTTGATCAGCTGAAGGGAGCATGGTGGTTCTCCGAGACAGACCTCAGATAAGGATATCACCAGCTCAGAGTACGGAATGAGGATGTGCAGAAGATGGATTTCGGATGTAGGTACGGCCACTATGAGTTCTTGGTTATTCCATTATGCATAACCAACTCTCTAGCGGTGTTCATTGGACTCATGAACATGAACTTTCATCCATGCCTTGATCTCTTTGTAGTGGTCTTCAATGAAGACATTCTGATCTACTCGGCTACTGAGGAAGAGCAAGCCTATCATTTGCAGGTAGTACTGGACACACTTCGATTGCACCAGCTTTAAGGTAAGCTCTCAATGTTCTAGTTTTGGATCCGAGATATTCACTTTATAGGAAACATCATCTCAGAGGCTAGACTTGTAGTGGATCCAGTGAAGATTGAGGTGGTACTTACTTGGGAGCCACCCAAGAGTGTGATGGAGATACGAAGTTTCCCAGGTTGGGCCGGATAATACCAGAGATTTGTTCTAGATTTATCCAGTGTTGCAGCACCTTTATCAACGTTTATGAAGAAGGGTAAACCCTTCATGTGGTTGGAGAGACGCTAGCAGAGTTTTCAGGAGCTGTGATAGAGGATGAATAGTTCCCCCATCTTGAGGCTTCCAAAGGAGGTCATAGGTTACATATTCTACCGCGATACATCTGGGACCAGACAGAGATGTGTACTGATGCAGGAGTGAGCAGTTATCGCATGTGGTTCTCGACAGTTGAGACAGCATGTGAAGAATTACTCTACCCATGACCTGGAGTTAGCAGTAGTGGTCTTCACTTTGATAATGTGGCAACATTACTTGATGTGAGAGCGTTTTATAGTCTACTCGGATCACAAGAGTCTCAGGTTTATCATCTTTCAGAAGGATGTGAACTTGAGACAACGATGTTGGCTTCAGTTCTTCCAGGACTATGTCTTCAATATAGTCTATACTCCCAGGAAAGGGTACATTTTAGAAGATGCACTCAGTCAGAGAACTGGTATACAGCTGCTAGTTGAGGTGACAGAGAAGTTTTCACTTTGCAGATATCCTTCATGGAACGTGATGGATCAGCTTTCCTTCAGTCTCTTATAGTCACTCCCTAACTTCTCCAGTGAGTCAATGATGCACAGGGTGGGGACGCTGACTCGGCAGCTCGACCTGCTCAGATATCCACAGGGTAGGCACCTGATATATTTTTTTTAGGTGGGGAGCACGTCATCCACTTCAAAGGACGTACCATGGTACTAGTATAACATCAGAAGGAAGTATTCATGGAGTTCCACACATCCCCTCTAGCGGTATATTCAAGAGTGGCGATGATGTACCAGGACCTCCGATGATAGAAATGGTGGCCGAGAATTAAGAATGCAGAAGCCGAGTTTCTCTCTCGATGCCTCACTTTCTAGCTATTGAAGGCAGAGCATCAGGTACCATCATGCTTAGTTCAGCCATTTGAGGTCCCAGAGTGGATGTGGGAAGAGAAATCCATGGACTTCATGATAGGAAATCCACGTACATCCATAGGTCATGACTCTATCTAGGTGATTGTCGAACAATTCACCAGGTCAGCCCACTTCCTACCAATCAGAGAGCAGGGTTCAGTAGAGAGATTATGACGTCTCTACGTGAAGAAGATTGTGTGGCCACATGGAGTACCCTCGATGATTGTCTCCAATCATGATACTCATTTTAATTCCTAGCTATGGAAGTGGTTGTATGAGGCTTTCAGGATGCAACATCATTTGAGCACCATCATCCATCCTCAGATGGTTGGCCAGACTGAGCGGACCATTAAGACCCTCGAAGAGATGTTGTGTGCTTGCGTCCTCGACTTCAGTCGTAGCTGGGAGGATCACTTGGCTTCGGTGGAGTTTTCATAAAATAACAGCTATCCCTCCACCATTGGGATGACACTTTTGGAAGTGTTGTACGGGCGACCTTCCAGATCACCTTTATGTCGGACTGACCCAGGGGAGTGAGCATTAGTGGAACAAGAGATGGTACAGGCTACCACAGAATAGGTGCAGATCTTCCAGGAGCAGATGAAGACTACACAGAGTAGGAAAAACTATTATTCCGACAAGAGATGGAGACCTATGGAGTTCCAGGATGGTGACCACGTCATTCTACGAGTCTCACCTCGACAATGTTTTAAAATATTTGGCTAAGGTGGAAAGTTATCTCCGAGGGTCATTGGACCCTTTTAGGTCCTCAGCAGAGTTGGCGAGGTCACTTAACTCTTAGCTCTTCCACGTCAGTTGCAATGGGTGCACAATGTATTTCACGTATCCTATCTAAAGAGATACGTGCATGACCTTTCTCACATCATCAACCATGGAGAGCTAGAGGTCGATGATGGGGAAACACTTATGGAGGTTACAGTATAGATTGAGGATCAAGATGAGTAGGTCCTTCGTGGGATGTCGATAACTCTACTACATGTTCGTTGGAAGCACGAGAACTTCCAGGAGAGAATATGGTAGCGGGGGGCTCAGATTCTTACTCAGCAGCCTCATTTGTTTACTTAGTTTGAGTTGTGGTTTATGGGGATGCAAAGCCCTGATGTGGGGAGAATGTAAAAAACCATAATTTCCATGTAATTTTTTTTAATTAAATGGGAATATTACGAGTCCACTAAAATTGACGGCGCATTATTTTGATGCCTAGTTTGGCTGGAATGAATTTCTGATCATTTTCTCTGGTACGTTCAGTAAATGTGTCAGGCAGTTTTTGTAACATTTGAACGGGTGCTCAAAATTAAAATCTGAGGGCACCGTTGAACTCACAGTGCTAGTATTTTCTTATGGGGTCCTTCACCTCCACCATAATAGGTCAAGGGTGAATGATTGAAATTGGGTTTTTTTTTCTGGAAATAGAAAAACAAAACTTTTTTTTTGAAATCACCCATGTGGATGGTTTAAAGGTGGGGACCACCTGAACTAAAACCTCACACATGGGTTATGGTGGAGGGGACCACCCGGGACAAAAAACACCCTTGAACTCCCCTCGTAATGGGAGTAACCCCATAAACTCCATACATAATGGGATAAACCCCTTGAACTCCCTCATTAATGAACATTTAACCCTTGGATTTCTTACCATTAATTAAATATGCCTCATCAATTGATTAATGTTTCCAACTTGCTTTGTGCCAACAATTTAAAAGTGGACAAGAAATTTTTATTTTGGTTGGATATTATTTTGAGAGAATTTGTTAGAATGGTGGAAGCTTGGGGGGAACTTTGGAGAAACATTCTCCAACAGAGAACTATTCTCCTTTGATAAATATTTCTCCAACGAAGAACACCGTCGAAGGATCTCCAACGATGAACGAACTGATGGGTGGGGAAGCACCGACATCACTGACATCACCCCTTCCAATGTCAACAAGCAATCAAGGTAGGGTTGTTGTTTGAATTTATTCCCCTTACCCATCCTTGACGATTCATCGTAAATCATGAAGAGATTATAGTTTCTTACTACCGCTCTAACGCGGAGGGTGTGGGCCAAACAAATATGGCCTGACCTATCCACAATGTTATTGTGATAAATTGGTATTTTTTTGTGATGGAGGTGGATAGAAACCATCCTCGAAGGGGCACAAGAATGGTGGCTGGAACCACCACCGACCGCGACGAAGGAGGCAAATGGAGGGAGGCTGGTCAAGCCGGCCGCCGGTGAAGGTATGGAGCATGACTGCTCCACACAGATAGCCACGACGTATCACCGCCTCACAGCCTCGTCACGCCGCCCACTGGCCTCACCGCCTGCGGCCACCGCCCCCTCATGGCCTCGCCACCCGTGGCCACTGCTGCCCCAAGGCCTTCTACTCCCCCACGCGGCCCACCACATCCCTCCATGCCTCAAGGCCACCATGACCTCCACGGACCCCTTCTGGCCCTCCACATCCCTCTGCAACCTCGTGGCCACCCGCGACCTCTACGGCCCCCTTGCGGCCCTCACGACATCCTCACCACCCCACGCCACCTTGTGCCGCCCCGAGACTACACAACGCCACCCTGGCTGGGCCGCCCAACGCGGGCCGGACTGTCCAGCACGGGCCAAGCCACCCAGCGCGGGTCGGGCCACCCCGCGGGCCGGGTCGACCCAATCCGGGTCGGCCCAGGTCGGGTCGGGATGGGTAAGTCCAACATGGTCTGATCAGACTTGGACCCACTTTGACCCATTTGCACTCATTTGACTATAAATTTTGAACCAGGTGTCTGTTTGACAAACCGTCAATGGCCTTGTAATCCTTGGAGTGAGACGGTCCCTTTAGTGTACCCCTCTAGAGTTTTGGATAATATTGGGGAAGGATCAGGTTGGATCAAGCACGAATCCAACTGGTCCCTCGAGACTTAAAGTATAATAACATAGAGATCAGGCGTCTGATTGACACACAGTCTATTGCATTGAGACCCCTATGGAGTGGCAGTCCTTTTTGATACCTTTTCATGAGACTTCATGGCAGTTGGAGTATCAACCAATGGGTTAAAGAGCAAACCCTTCCAGAGACGAGGAAACCTAGTGCAGGAATTCAGTAGCTAGTTGTGGCATGAATAATTTAGAATGGTCCAATGTGGGTCAGCACTGAGAGATCCTGTGTGGGTCAGCCCCGAGCGATCATGTGTGGGTCATCACCGAGCGATCCTATGTGGGTCACCACCAAGAGATCCTGTGTGGGTCACCACCAAGAGATCTTGTGTGGGTCAACACCGAGCAATCCTGTGTGGGTCACCACTGAGCGATACTGTGTGGGTCAGTACATTGTGATCCTTCTTGGGTATACTTATTAACATAGTAACATGAATTAGTAGTTATATCTAATCTTCTCTACTACTGTACTTAAGTTATACCTGGTATGAGCTGAGTCCGTACCTATGTGGTACATTTTTTATGGTAACACCATTTTGTTATTCTTAATGTGCGGTGTACATGTGTGGTACTTACCTTCGTGGTATTCCTTACTTAGAGGAATTGTTGAGCTTTGGGATTTGAGTTGGACTATGTGTTTTCCTCATGACTGATATGGGTATACATGATTACTTAGGTATATGTATGGGAATATAACTAAGTAGGGTTTTTTGTTGATTTCAAGCCTTGTGGTTTATCCATGGTGAATTTTATGAGACCATGAATGTCATGGGGTCCCTACTGAGTATCGTTATACACACTCTTGTACGGGATATGCCAGCACCTTTTAGTATTTAGTGCATATGACTGACAAACACTAATCAAGGCTGAGGATACCAAGGCTAGGTGAGTCCCAGAGGTGGACCATACGGTGTGACGGTACGCAGAGGGGACGCCGATACGTGGAGTGCAAAAGAGGTGATTGGTAACTACCCTTCAGGTAGTAACCTCGGAGGATATCCCAGTATCTTCCTTTGTTTTTATTCAATTGTATTGTATTTTTGTTGCACTTGTACTATTACTGTTTTGTATATATTTTGGACCCTTCTTACTTTCAACACTCTTTTTGATATACAGTTGACTTGTGTTCTTATCTTGTTGTGTGATGGGTTGTGTGCATTTACAGGTTATAAAGGAAATGTGTTCTTGGTTATAGGGAATACGCCTTCCGGTGCTAGTCGCCAGCCCCTGGCCTTTGGAAGGCGGGCTTAGGGTAGTCATAGTACGGGCCCTGAGGAACTGGTCATGATAGAGTTGCATTATCGTTTTTCAATGGAAGGGATGATAATAAGATAGATAAGATATTATAATTAATGAGGAATAATGTTTACAAAAATAATATCTATAGACATTAATTTCATCATTATAAAAAACCTAATGAGTAGGTGATGAGAAATGAAATACATCATTTGTTGAGGTGTAATTCTATTTGTATACATGAGAGATGTTTTTATTTTCTATTTAATTCATAAGCATTAAAAATTATAAAACAAAAATGTTAATCTTTTTGTTTATGGGTGATACTGATGCTATTTTATCACAAAGATTATGAGTATTTTTAAGTACATAATAGGAAAATAAAAAATAAATATATCTATTATGAACTATACCTCTTCTCAATACAATCTCTAGGGTTATATAAATAATGAATTATTATAGTGGTATTATTTTCCAAAAATACATAATGGCTATGGGGATAGAAATTATGATATTATTTCATTAGATATTGGATCATCTAACAAAATATTTATGTATGGGGAAGAGAGGAGGTGATTTTCCCTTTTATAAGTGAGGTAGAGGACATACATGGAATTTTTCAAATGGTTATAATTCATAATGAAATATTCATGCATAATGGCCCCAAAATTACTCATCATAGATGTTGAGATGATATAGGGTCAGAATATGACCATTAATTAGGGTCTATAAATGTTTTCTAGACACTATAACCCTTTCCCCTTTAATTTTATCTCTTATAACTAGTTTGAACTCTTATTATGGTAACCATATTTTAGTATCATAGTTACTATTAAGAATGTCCAAAAAATATTTTAACCATATTACATAATAATAATTATTTTCATTAAAAAAGGGATTAATTTCAAATGTCTCAATTTATATATGGAGAATAATTTAATTTTAAATTATTTTGAAAAAAGAAGTAAAACAATTTTTAACAAAATGAATTTTTGAGAATAAAAATGAGTTTACATTCCTTCCAACAATGATAGAAACTATCACATGTTTTTTAGAAAAATATGTCATTTAATTAATAATGTATAATTTTTTTGGAAATCATTCATATTTGGTGAATACTTAAAATTTTTCAATAAAACACACCCTACATTTATAAAAATCATTTAAAACATTTTTTTTCAATTTCAGATACTTTAATTTTGATGAACCTAATTTTTTTAATGAAATAATTTTCAACATGTATAAGAAAAAAATATCCATAATATACATATCCCTTTTCATTCCTCCAACTCAAATTTCTAGGATGTTAAATAATAAAAATTTAATAGTATATCATGGTTTATTTGATCTTGGTTTATTTGATCTTGGTGTTATTTATAAAGAATGATATCAATGAAATCAAATTTAATTAAAGATGAATATATAATAAAATATTGAGGTCTTACATTGTACCCACTTATATTAATTTCAATATTAATATTTTATCACATTGAATCAATCAACTGATGATATATTTGCCTCATCACTTCTTCTGATTCCCATGATCTTTTCATAAATGTATGATTTCACCAAAATACATTGATCGGGTTAGTTGTCTTATTTAAAATAACAATCACTCTTAGATTAACAATATTCACCTATTTTTCTTCATAAGAGAGATCATGAAAAAGTGGAATGACCTTTGAGTTCATTTTATGTGATTAATCTAGTATGTACTTCCTTGGGATAGATACAAGGAACAGATGTTGAAAATGATAGATAATTAGTGGAAGAACCAAACAATAAGAAACAATCAACTAATAATAAGGAATTTTGAAAGACCTGATATATATTTTTATATTTATTATTTTCATTATACATCACATGATCTTTTTAAGGATATATTTTTATGAATACCTAATCACCAACTTCATACTCTATATCCACTGATGATTGTTGTTATACATTTTTTTCATCTTTGAGATATCACAATGTGATTCTTAATAGATTTAAACTTCATTTCCATTTCCACAACATGCATGTGTCCCAATATTTTACTTTGTACAACTTCATTATTGTACATTGGATTTCTTAAATTCTTTCTTTATCGATCTTTACAAGGATCACTCAAATTTCTCAAGTGAATTCTATTATTATACAAAAAGAAAACCAATGAGAGGAGTTAATGTGTAAAACCTTTGAAATTAAATTTAAATCCATTCAGCAGAACCCCATGTGTTATAATAGTTCTCTTAGACTAATAATATGTACGCAAGAAATATTCAATGCTAGCGTTCAACTCTATATTTAAATATTTTTTTGATTATTCTAAAACATCATGGTAAATAATGGATCCTAATCATATTTTTTGAATTTATTACTACATGTAGCCTTATGAATTCCACAATATATACCATATAATGTTGATAAATAGAGAAATATTCACTTATAGTAATGAAATGTGTTTACTTTGTAAGGTGATTGTAAAAAACCTAAATTTTATTATTCCATATATATGATTTTGGAACCGCATTATCCAATATACAATAATGTTATCCCATTTTTATTATTGTATTCATAATGGTTTTAACATCAACAAAGACTTTTCTCATATAAAAATATCATACTAACATACTAGGCATCATGATACATGCTATGAAATACCCTATTCAAGTTATGTGACAAAAAACTCTTTTATATGACTATATATCCTCAAAAATAAATGATAAATAGAGAATAATGAAATAAAAATAGGATCCAACATGACGATATTCATGTATTGTATAAATGGGGAACATATTTAGTTCATGAATCTAAACATTCAATCATGATCATAGTTTAACTTTGTAATATTCCTCACCTTCTCCTATAGTTGTATATCTTCATTATATTCCTCATTAATCCTCTCATGCTTGGATGGATGAATATTAATAAGAGAAAGATGATATATATATAACATTTAATCATTAATTCATTATTTATCTTCATAAAATCCTTAAATATTATACCTAATTCAATACTCATCATTCCCAAAGTATCAATATACTTATGACGCATAGCATCGACTGCTTTATTATCATTCCCAATATGATAATGTATTATGTAGTTATAATCATCATTCAACTCAAGCCACATTATAAGGGTCATATTAAACTCTTTTTGGGTGAATATATTCATCAGGATTCTATTATCTATATAAATTTCATATACTTCACCATAATCAAAATTCCTCTATATCATCAATGAAAAAATTCCACAAGAAATTTTAAATAATGTGGTTAGTTTTTTATCTACTGAATATTTATTTGTAGCAATGAATCATCTATTACTATACCATTTTGTATGAGGATGCATCATACACCCTTCATTAACTCATTGGTATAGATAAGAAACCATATCCACTATAGAATAGTGTAATTATATATTTATTGACTGAACTTCTTTTCTACTCCGGGAACTTTTTCTACCATTATTTTATATAGAAAACATCCAATATTTTCTATGTCAAATTTTTATTGGATTATATAGATATAATAAATTTATGTTATAGTTATTTTAGTATCATACCATCCTAATAAAATTACATTATCTAATAATTATAGTTAGTTTGGGAAATTTTTCAACAACATTCATCTTTTAAAGAACTTTAAATATACCTTCACTTGATAATACATGACTCATGAATGAAACATTCTATAACTGTAACTCACATGTGATGAATTTTTCATATAGATTATATATCCTCATGGTATTTAATAGAATATTCAAATGGTATTCATGACCATCTATACTCTTTTAATATATATAAATATAATCTATAATGACTACCAAAAAAGGATCAAGGTAATTTATAAAGACTCTATTTGTTAAATCCTTGAATATAGCATGAGAATTGGAACATACAAATAGAGTTAAAATAAATAAATATTTATCATGCATCATAAAAAAGGCTATTTTGGGTATAAAATCTTAATTAATAATTATACTGGGTTATCCCTATTGATGATAAATCATGGAAAGATTTTGAGCTCCTCGTAATTGATCAAACATGTCATCAATATAGAGTAAATGTTATTTGATATTTGTAGTGATCATGATAAATTCTAAAAAATCAATTAAATGATGTGTTGTACATTATTTATTATTATAAAACTAAATATTATAACCCTATGTAGATGTACTATGATTAATTAATACCATAACCTATTCACATAGAGCCTTTTTTTACTTTTTATAACCGAATAAAGGCCATTCAATATGGAGTCTTTGAAAAAATGTGTATCTCTGATAATGTGCTATATTGAAACCACACATCACGATTCTAGTGAATACATGGAAAAAATATAGATATACATCATCATATTCCTATGAAATAAAAAAAAAATTAATTTTTTTTTCTCCAAAAAAATATAAGATACATACCCACAAGAATGTTTAATACAACACATATGGTTGAAGTAATTTCCATTAGGAATTTAAATTCACCCTCTCATTAATAGATTATCATGTGATTAATATAAAAAATGAATACTCCATCACATCCTTGATAATTGTTATAAGGTCTATATTCGGAAATCAAATCAATTCCCAAAATAAGAAAAAATTCTACTATAAGAAGAATAAGAATACATTCAAGAAGAAAACATTCATGATCTTATATCAGAGATGATCTATAGAAATTAGAAGTGATCACCATATAATTATGCCTTTTTATAGAAATATCATCATCTAAATATTGAGGTGTTGATACGATAACGATATAAATAATTTAGTTGTAAAAGAGTGTGTGGAACCTGAAACAGATAAAACATTATCAATTATATATTGGATTATAAGTGAATCCATCACCACATAATTATCATCAACAACATTAATAGTTTTTTTCACATAATATTTCCCCATGTCCTTTGAAATTATAGTATTTTTTGGATTATTATATTCATTAACCTTTTGAACTGGGAATTGATTCACATTACATTAAATCTCTTCACAACTAAAGCAATGAATTGCGGGTGGTGTGTTCAATTTATCTTTCTCTCCATTAATTTTATATACTAGACTCTTCATATCACATGAAAATTATATCCATCTATGGATAGAACAACTATAATTGAAACTTGTTATAGTTAATTTTTATATTTTATGGAAGAGAACACTCCCATAATTTTACTATTTTGGAGGTCGAATCAATTTTTACCTCACTGTCAAAAGCCACAATAGATTCAATGAAATGCTATCTTTCTTTTCAGGTAACCAGAACCATAAAATGTGGGTTTCCATTTACCACTAACTCTTTGACAGAAAATGAAACAATCCTTTTACAGCCTCTAAAGTATTGTATGGACAATTTCATTCCAATATTTTGGTTCAAACTACTAAAGAATAGATATATCATGTTTTTATGTCAATGATAGAACCATAAGTGTACCTCACAAGTGTTTTAATGTTTGCTTCTTAGGGTAACAACTATTTCTGAATCTCACACTTTATGTCTAGAAAGAAGCATAATATTTTAGTTTGAAGAGCACAATAAAATTAATTATTAAGAAATTACATCAAAAACTCCTCTCATTCCATGGATTTTATTTTATTCATTCCTTATTTTCATGGTATTATTAACCCATTGATTAGCTTCCCCTTTATATAGATGGACATCTGAGACATCTTTTTCATGATCTGAGCATTGATAAAATGAAAATATCATTTAGATTTTTTTGATGCATTTCGTGGAAACTAGTTGATCAAAACACCAATAGAAGGAGGGTGGAAGTTGGCACATAAAAACTCAATGGAGAGTTCATCCCTCTTTTCTGTAATCTTAGTCTCATCAAGGTTCATGATACAACTAAAAACATTGAGGGAGTTTATGGGGAATATTCACAAAAAAATTCATCCCTTCTGCCAAGCCATTTCGTTTATCCTAATGATGGTCATTATATTGTATGTAAAATTCAATTTTCACTATAATATTTTATGGTCTATCCATTTAATACAACCAAAAAAATATTATAATCTTAAATGTATAATAATTATTGTAAAAATTCATATATTTATGAAAATAATTCATATAATTCCCTATCTTATGACATGTTCTTATCAACCTATGACACTTTAGTATTAACCATGGTCATTGAATCCCATTATTTATTTATGTTAATAATAATAGTTTATAAATTTAATTTGAATTAATAAAACAATATCTCCTCAGATCTCTATCTAAGATATGCCTACTCATCAAGCATTGGTTATGATCAAGATGTTAATAATTCTTCATAATTAATATATTTTAAACCTAGGTTCATTTATTCCACATATCATCCACTATCCAATACAAAAATAGGGAAATAATTTCATAGAAAACAAAATATATATTTATTATGGAAATGTATAGATATAATATTTTTCATTGACTTATCCAGTGTTTTCATGATTATTTTATAATTATAATAATGATAAATAAGTAAACCATTCTCTGATTCCAACTAATGTTACACAATTATAATCTAAAAAAATATTACATTATTATAGATGAATATTTAATATAAAACACAATTATATATTCCCCAAAATGTTAAAGGATTATTATCTTTGAAGAATAAATATTTGAATATTATTTTTCATAATGTATATTCAAGAACTACAAGAAATATCTTCATTATTAACAAACTTATTAAATATATAATATTTAGAACCTTTCATCAGAACACCAAGATGGAAAACATAAGAAAGGGTAAGATCAAACGTTCAATGAGGGTAAAAAAATTCGATATCAATAAAATATCATACATGATTATTTTGGTTAAAGAACATGATCCTAAAAATATATAGTCATAGATAAAAAATATATTTAATCATGCGTAATTTCATAAGTTTTTTTTATATAGAAAAAATTAAATTCTATAAGGCTACAAAAACATCAAAAATAAATCATTATCTAAGTGATCATATCATTAATAAAGGAATGAATCTCAAACATAATCCGATAACATTCTATAAAATTATAAATATTAACAAGTTCACTCATTCCATTATGGAAATCAAGGGTATGAAATGTACAAGAATATTTGGATTATGTGATTTTTAAATCATTTCTCAGTATGATTGAATCAAGGATGATGATGTGGGAATTGTTTGTAAGTTATAGTAGTTAACCACATTCATACGATAGGTTCTAATATAATTGGTTTTGGGTGTATATATATTATAGGATACTCTGTTTATGATGAAGATGGATCTTGTTTACAATCCATATCGTTTCTCATATACATATCTATATATAGGGAATGATTGAATTTTTAAATAGAAGTGTCCATTTGATTAAAATATTCTCATAAATGATTTATGTGTATGGTTTATCTGGATTAAAGAACAAAAAAACTAGATTATGTTAATGATGAAAGGAATATCCATAAAGGGGTTTGATTTCCTAGAGGTTTCTATACAATATATGGAACATACACTTAGGGTAAAGATCTATGATGTGTTATTTCTCTATATTTTACATAACTAATGGGTTCATGGTTTATTGATAGTATTTTCCATGGTATTTATGATACTCCTAGATGATTTATTACTTTTCCATCTTTTCTTTTGTTTTTTATTATTACATAAATTTGGGAGGCTTAGTGACTAAGTACATGAATTTTACATAATATTCCTATTACAATTTTTATCCTAACATGATTTTTGTATATTTAACTCACTTTTTGGGGTTATTTGGTCTGGAACATTGTGGTATATAGTTTAGGGTCATATAAATCTAAAAAATAATCACTCATTTTATGGTCACATAGCTTTAGCTGACATGATTTTTTTTTATTGATATAAGGATTTGAGAAACAAGAATGTATATTATGGTCATACAGACTTTACTACAAAGACCAAAAATATTATATATAAACAATGATGAAAAATTTGGTTCCATAGTTTATCAACATCATTATTGAATGATGTCATTTTTTGGAAAACCCATGTGGGGATCAATGATAGAATAAATTTAAATTAATTTTTTATTAGAGTAGTAATGAATTCATAAATCATAACACAAGATTCGCAAATTAGAAGTACTGTTTTTGGACAAGTTTTCAAGGGATGATGTAAGAACCAGGATATTTGTTTCAGGTATGTCCTTCCTTTTTATAGAGTTTTTAAGAAAAAATGGAGTTTATGGAATGTTTTGAAGTACACACTGTTTACATTCTGAGTACATTCCGTGTAATCTTTTCCCGCTCGAAGTCGTGTGATGGCCGTGTTCGGGACACACACGGTGTGTAGGGGAGATGAGGAGTCCGGTTAAAGAAATGTACAGAAAAACCCGGTACACGTCGTGTACTATAAAATTACAGTCTATGTACTTTCTTTTTTTTTCATTAAAGAGAATGGGGTCACACCTAAATGATAGAAAGGTCATCTTCTCCAGGTTCTTTCTCCGAGAGCGCTGGGAATCTACGGATATTCGATGAGCCCTCATACCTCCTTCAGTTCTATGAATTGATCACTGTCGATTGTGTTGGAATTGTAGCGGTGATTTCTCCCTTCTCCTTGAGCCTTTTTTCCCAATTCCTCCTTTTTCTCAAGTTATCGTGGGTTTAGAATTTTTTACCTCTTTTCAGATCTTCATCATTCTATGGAGAATCTCTCATCGTGGTTCACATATATCGACATCCTAGGATCAAGGTATGTGGTTTGTGACTTTCTGTAGGAAGTTGTTGAATACTATGTGCAATTTCCACCAATACCCTTGAACGGGGTATTGCGTGTTTCTTGTTTTTCCCTTGTTGTTTTCTTGCCTTGATTATATTCCTATGTAGCCGTCACTGCTTGTGAATAGGGTAAATTTTGATGTGTTCTGCATGCTTTTCCATGCTTGTTTTCTTGTTCAGTGTTGCTAGTTGTCATGCCTAGTCATAGAATAGTGGAACTGTTTCTTTCTTATGCTGTTGAGCCTTAGAATGATAGCCATGTAGTTCGTTATATTTACTTGGATGATACATGTTCTCTATGCATGTTTATTTTACACAGGGCTGTGAGAACATAGTGTAGTGGACCATAGGGATAATGGACATAAGGGCTTCTCCAAAGTGTCTTTAGTTACGATATGAGAACAGGGGAATCGACGTTGAGTGCTTCCTCAGAGAGTATGTAGTTTGTCAACGTGGGCCACAAGGGGAATAGATGTTGAGTGCTTCCCCAGAGATCCTTTAGTAAGATATGAGACTATAGGGTGAATTGACGGTTAGTGCTTCCCCAGTGAGTCTACTCTTTAGCTTAACCAGAGGGGTGAGACTGTGTGTGCCTCCCAGAGGGTTGCTAGTACTTGTAGGTTGATCCTTAGGGGTTAGGCTGTGAGAACTACCAAGAGGTTACCTTATTGTTCTACTTTCTTGAGTGGCTGTTTCTTGTATGTAGATTATATGCTACAAACTATGGATTGTTACTGCTTTATATTATCCTGTTTACTACTAACTGTACTTTACCTGCCATTTATTCACTAACTGTTAGTCACAGATCTTTAGGTGGTTGCCTATTGGGACATTGTCTCACACCCTGTTTGGGTCATGCTTTTGGGCCCAAATAGATTATATTGTTGCAGGTATAGACAAGTTAAAGTTCCCTTCTACTTAAGATTCTTGATTGCGCTGTAGCTGGAGAGCATGTGACCAAACCGAGGCTTGCGATGCTGAGGAGTTGCTCATATTTTTTTATTTTGTACTATGGTTTCAGTTGTACTTCAGCATGTTGTTCTGTTTACTACTTTCCATAGACACATGTACCATGCTTCATCATTATTATATTATAATTTGCTTCGGCTGTTCAGTTCAGTTGTTTTATGTTATTTATTGTTTCTGTTATAGTGTTTGTTTGTTCTTCTGTTGTATACATACCAATTGATGGAATAGTTTTCCCACCGACTCACTATGTCCCTTGCTGCTAGTCGTCAACCAATAGTATTTGGGGAAACGCGCTTGAGGTCATGTGGCGAACTGGGTACGGGGCACTAGTTATGTGGCACTGGATCTGGGATGTTACAAAGTGGTATCAGTGGAGTTCTTTTCTCTTGCTTTACTATTTGGAGACTTTAACCAGGGATAGGACATATTCGGTAATTGGTATTAAGCTGTGCTCGGTAGTAGCTAACCTGTGTATAGGGAAAATCCATACTACCTCGTTAATTGCAGTTTACTGGTTTTTTAGATTTATGGTTGATATGATTTTACCTAGAGTGATTCAAATTCCTTGTGTTGTTGTTGTTGTTGATACTTTGTTTCTATTTTTGTCGCAACCCGATGATATGAGGGTATGCCATCTCATGCATCATATAGGAACTTTTTAGAAATCACATGTCATTCATTCTTTCCATGCCATCTAGGGTGACTTTGAGATTTCATGTTTTTGTGATAGACTCTGTGTAGATCATGCATGCTGTTGTGATATATACTTTGATAGAATCTATATAGTTTGATAGAAATGTTGTTTGTTTGTACCTTTCTTAAATAAACCCCAATTTTTTGGTTCATGAGGTGCTATAGGCCTTTTTGAATCGGAATATTGGTGAATCATTGACCTGTTTTCACTATATATGATTATATTGGATGCCAAGCTTTGATTTGTGGGGAGTATGGGCCCTCACAGATCGGAATTTGGCACCTTAATACTTTTTTTTTCAGTGTGTTCTGGGCGTCGGTGTAGTTTCAGAGCTACTGACCGGAAAAACCTATAATACATAGAGTGTACTTTATATATACACGCCGTGTAGTTTTAAACTGTTTCACAGACTATGTGAGAAGAAACACAGGTTGTGAAAATCGCTAGGAACACGCCGTGTACGGTTGGTACACGCCGTGTAGTAGTGATCATGTACATGGTCGTGTCGCTAAAAACACGGGTTGGGGAAGCTCGTGTTATACATACCATGTTTTGTATGAACACACCATGTATCCTTGTTCTCATTACCTGGCTGTGTCACTAACAACACGGACGGTGTTCTCTCCTTCTATACACGTCGTGTTTGTTCGGAACACGCCATGTAGAGGTCATCTGTGTACTTGGTCGTGTCGCCAACAACACGAGTCTATAAAATATTCAAGTACATGCCGTGTTTGTTTGGAACAAATTGTGTAGACTTAGTTAAGAATACCGTGTGGGTTAGCCATGCAAGGAGACACGGGCAGAGGAGTGGAGTTAAGTACACGACTTGTAGTAATGTTTTGTAAATCTTGTGTGTTTCTTTCTCCTATTTTCATTTTTTACTCCTTGGTTCTCTTTCCTTGTTTTCCTAATCTATGTTATGCTTTTGATCTTTCAAAGGTATGCCTCTAAGACTTCCTCCGGTTGTACATCAGTTGTCAGGCAGTGATCAGACGCCAGATTTGGCAGATTAGGGACTTCCGGCCGATCCTCTAGTCGAGCCAGCCTTGGCACAGGATGTCATACCAGTTGCAGGTGCTGATGCGCCATTCAGGGAGGGTTTTATGAGGATGATGCAGATCTTTTAGGGAGCACCACCTCCTACCACATCTATGGAAGACTTAACGCGGTTTTTCAAGCAGTATCATCCTCATACATTATCAGGGGAAGGTGGACCACAAGCTGCAGAGTCATGGATGGAAGCCATGCTGACTATCTTCGAGCATCTGGAGACACCTCCAGAAATGCAGTTCAAGCTCGCTACCTACATACTCCGAGACTCCGCCAAGAGGTGACGTGACATAATATCACAGGCGGTTCATCAGCAGGTTATGGTTTGGGAGGACTTCCAGTGCGTGTTCTACGACTACATTAACCCAGAGACCCTGAGGGACGATCGATACCGGGAGTTCATGAGTCTAGATCAGGGTACTCTTTCTATCATGTAGTATTCCTCTCGTTTCACCGAGCTGCAGCGTTTAACACCCCCCTGGGATGGAAGTGGGGTTTTCTTAGAAAGGAATTTTGAGGATGGTCTCAGGCGGAAGATCCGCTCGCAAGTGAATATCTTCTAGTTTACTTCCATAAAATCCATCATCAACTAGGAACTGATTGCAGAGCGCAATATGAAAGACTCTGGAGCTGCGAGCCAGGGCGATTTTGTTTCCAGAGCTAGTGTTCCTCCAGTTGATAGCAGGAAGTGCCGTAGGGAGCCTACGTGCGGTGATCCGAGGAGGTGAGATACATCTTCATGTAGCCAGGTCGTATGCTACAAGTGTGGAAGGGCAGGGCACACGAGGCCACAGTGCTAGAGAGACCCAGTGGAGTACCGATCATGCAGAAAGATGGTTCACCTTCACCGTTTCTTCCAAGTGATCTCACTAGTGGCTAGTGACGGGGGTCCTTCAATGACTCCTCATTCAGGAGAAACACCAAAAGTTTCACACTAGTCAGGGAACTGGAGTTCTTCCAAACGTTCGGGCCAAGGTGGAGGTCGAGGCCGTGGCATTCTATCACCAGTCCTTCAGCACCAGTAGGGAGGTTCAGCCAAAGTAGTCAGGCAGGGTTACAGGGCCGTGGGGCAGGCCAAACTTATGCGGTGGAGCAGGATCCCGGACCTTCTATAGTTCGAGGTATGATTTTAGTAGACTCAGTTTTTTCTTCATCCCTTTTCGATACTGGTGCTATGCATATCATTATCTCTGTTGCTATTCTGGAGAGCCTTGGACTCTGTGTCTTTTCTTCTACCGACTCATTGAAACTAGAAACACCTTTGGGAGTGAGAACATCTAGTGTACGTCAGTGCAGAGAGTGACCTCTTAGGGTTGCAGGGTATCGTTTCTTATGGGTTCTCTATGTCCTAGATATAACAGGCTATGATGTCATCCTCGGGATGGACTAGTTGGTTCCCTTCTAGAAAGTCGTCAACTTTTATCTCCACATAGAGAGTTTCGTTTCCCTAGAGGGTGAATCCTTTGTTCATAGAGGCGAATGGGATGTTCAGGCTCTTCGAGAAGGACTCGAGCAACATGGGCTTGGATGGGTGATAGTCCAGATTGCTATTCTTTATCTGGATGACTTGGGGACTTCATAGTTGGACTTTCCTCCAATGGTGGATCGCTTCTGGGATGTCTTTCTAGAGGAAATTTCTGGTTTACCTCTGGATCATGAGGTACACTTCTCTATTGAGCTCCTTCCAGGAGCGGCACCGGTGTCCATTCATCCCTATAGGATGGATACACCTGAATTGCAGGAGCTCAAGAATCAGTTGGAGGAGTTGCAGGCAAAGGGTTTCATCCAACCCAGTACTTCTCCTTGGGGTTTGTCTATCCTATTTGTGAAGAAGGAAGACGGTACCCTTTGGCTTTGTGTGGATTATCGGAAGATGAACCAGTTGACAGTCAAGAACCAATATCCCTTGCCGATGATCAATGACCTCTTCGATCATCTTCAAGAATCCCAGGTGTTCTCAAGATCGACTTGAGGTCCGGTTATCATTAGTTGCGTGTTAGACCATCAGATATACCGCTGACAACCTTCAAGAGCAGTTATGGTCTATATGAGTTTACAGTCATGCTGTTCGTTCTCATGAATGCGCCTGCAGTTTTCATGGCACTGATGAACCGAGTGTTCCATCCTTACTTGGACTCTGTGGTCGCAGTCATCAAGGATGATATCTTGGTGTACTCTCACACTCGACATGACCATTCCACTCATCTTGAGATCGTTTTGAGTACACTGAGAGAGCATCGACTTTATGCTAAACTCTCGAAGTGCCACTTTTGAATAGAATAGATTTACTTCTTGAATCACATCATCTCAGGGGAAGAAGTATCTGTGGACCCAGAGAAAGTGAGATCTGTAGTCTCTTGGGAGAATCCGAAGAACATTTTTGAGGTACGGAGTTTCCTATGGTTGTATGGATACTACAGACGCTTCATTCATAACTTTCCACACCTAGAAGCACCATTGACAGGTCTGACCATGAAGGGGGTGAAGTTCTCATGGTCGGATTCTTGTGAGTCAGCCTTTCAGGAGATGAAGGTAAGGTTGAGTTCGGCACCGATACTAGTCTTTCCAGAGCCAGGAAAGATCTATACAGTCTATTGTGATGCTTCAGGTATCGGGCTGGGCCCTGTGCTTATGCTGGGAGACGGAGTCGGTGCGTACGGGTCCTGACAGTTGAGGCCACATGAGAGGAACTACCTGACACACGATCTGGAGTTGGAAGCTATTGTTCATGCCTTACGCTGTTCGAGACACTATCTTATTGGGAGAGCACTTTGTGGTCTTCACCGACCACAATAGTCACAAGTATATCTTCACTCAGCATGATTTGAATTTGAGGTAGCGCAGGTGGGTCGAGTATCTTCAGTCTTTTGATTTCGAGCATGCCTATACGCTGGGAAAGGGAAATACAGTGGCCGATGCGTTGGGCAGGAGAACTCAGATTCTGGCAGTTCAGGAGGCTAGCAGTGAGTGGCATCTTATGGATTTGTTCTCTAAGACACATCTGGAGGTGCACAACAGATAGGGACATACTTTCTTATCTTCTATAGCTATTACCTCTACACTTATTGGACGGGTATGGATGATGCAGCTATCAGACATAGAAGGTTTAGTCCTGTGGGAGGGTTTGTCATGAGAGGAACCTCTTCATAGATGGAAAGTGGGCGAGGATGAGATCTTACGTTTCCAGGGACCAGTATGGGTGCCATCAGACATACGCGAGGAGCTGATGCAGGATTTTTATTCCTTAATTTGGGCATTTCATCCTAGCATCACCAAGATGTATCAGGATCTTCATCGCCAGTACTGGTGGCCAGTTTTGAAGAGGGATGTTGCTGGTTTCGTCTTGAGGTGTTCTACTTGTCAGCAGGTGAAGGCAGAACATCAACAACCAGCATGCCTTTTACAGCAGTTACCCATTCCGGAGGGGAAATGGAACGATGTCGCAATGGAATTCATGACTAGATTGCCGAGGTCGCCTCGAGGGAATGATGTTGTTTGGGTTTTTGTCGACAGGATTATGAATATTTCTCACTTCTTGTCGATCAAGGAGACCGTCAATGTTGATGATCTGGGATGACTTTATAACCGAGAGATTGTGCGTCTACATGGAGTTACACACTCCATTGTTTTAGACATGGATGCACGCATTACTTCTCAGTTCTAGAAGGGACTTCAGAAGGTTTTTTGTACCTAGGTACTTCTGAGTACGACATACCATCCCCAGACAGATGGCCAGTCCGAGCGTACGATCCAGGTGCTTGAGGATATGCTCCGAGCTTGCATTCTAGACTTTGGCGGTTCTTGGGAGAAGCATATTCCTCTGTTGGAGTTCACTTACAACAACAGTTTTCAGGAGACTATATAGATGGCACCTTATGAGGATTTTTACAGTAGACCATTCTGATCACCATTATTCTGGTAGGAGGCAGGAGAGGCATCTTTATTGGGACATCGCGTTGTTCAGGAGACTTTGGAGAAGATAGAGTTGATTCGGAAGAGGATGGCTACAGCACAGTCTTGGGAAAAGTCTTATGCTGATCAGCGGAGAACACCTCTGGGGTTGGAGGTTGGGGATTAGGTTTTCCTGCGTGTCGCACTAAGGTCAGGACACAAAAGGATTCAGAGACAGGGTAAGCTTTTACCGCAGTACGTCGGGCCGTTTGAGGTATTGGAGAGAGTTGGGCCGGTTGCCTATCTGTTGTAGTTATCTCAGAGGTACTACACCATGCACGACGACTTCCACATGTCTCACCTCCGACGTTACTTTTCAGAACCATCTCATGTCCTTCATCCCGATGAAGTTGAGCTCGAAGCAGATGCATCATTTCAAGATAATTTTATCCAGATTGTCGATCGCAGTACAAATGTTCTTTGTGGGCGGTCTGTTCCTCTAGTAAGGGTGCTATAGCTACACGAGTGAGTATAGGACGAGACCTGGGAATGGTAGCCCGATGTATGATCGTAGTGGTAGGATCTGTTTGGGGGTTTTCCTTCTCCGCCTCGTTAGGGAAATTCGGGGACGAATTTATTTAAGGGGGAAAGTTTTTAAGTACCCGGATCTTTGTTTCAGGTATGTCCATACTTTTTCTGGATTTTTTAAGATAAATGGAGTTTCTGAAATTTTTTGAAGTACACACCATGTACATTATGTGTACATGCCGTGTACTCTTTTCCCGCTCGAAGCCATGTGTTGGCTGTGTCCGGGCCACACACACGGTGTATAGGGGTGATGTGGAGGCTGGTTGAAGGGGAGTATGGAAAAAACTAGTACATGCAGTGTACTCTAAAAGTAAACTTCGTGTACTTTCTTTTTTCATTTAACGGACCAGGGTCACGCCTAATTGACAGAAAGGTCTTCTTCTCCAGCTTCTTCGTTCGAGAGCACCAAGAATATTCTGTTCTTCGATGAGACCATGTTCCTCTGTCTGTTCTCTGAATTGATCGCTGTCTATTGAATTGGAATTGAAGTGGTGAATTCTCCTATCTCCTTGAGCCTTGTTTTCCAATTCCCCCCTTTTTCTCAAGTTATCATGGGTTGAGTTTAATTTATGTTTTCTCAGATATTCGTCATTCTAAGGAGAATATGTTGTCGTGGCTCACATATATCGACTTCCTAGGATCAAGGTATGTGGTTTGTGTCTTTCTGTCGGATGTCATTGAATACTATGTGAAATTTCCACCAATACCCTTGAACGGGGTATTGCGTGTTTCCTGTTTTTCCCTTGTTGTTTTCTTGCATTGCTGATATAACTGTGTAGTGGTCACTGCTTGTGAATAGGGTAAATTGTGCTGTGTTATGGATTATTTTCCATGATTGTTTGATTTTTCGGTGTTTCCAGTTGTCATGCTTAGTTGTAGGATAGTGGAAATGTCGCTTTATTATGTTGTTGAACCTTAGATTGATAGCCAAGTAGTTCGTGATGTTTACTTGGACAATACACATGTGCTATGCATGTTTATTTTACACAGGGCTGCGAGAACCTAGTGTAGTGGACCATAGGGAGAATGGGCGTAAGGGCGTCTCGAGAGATTCTTTAATTACGACGTGAGACCACAAGGGGAATTGGCATTGAGTGCTTCCTCAGAGTGTCTGTAGTTCCTCGATGCATGACACATGGGAAATAGACGTTGAGTGCTTCCCCATATATCCTTTAGTACGATACGAGACTATAGGGGGAATTGACGGTGAGTGCTTCCCCAGAGAGTCTACTCTTTCGCTTAAACAGAGGGGTGAGAGTGTGTGTGCCTCCCAAAGGGTAACTAGTACTTGTAGGTTGAACCTTAGGGGTTATTCTCTGAGAACTACCCAGAGGTTACCTTTTTCTTCTAATTTCTTAAGTGGCTATTTCTTGTTTGTAGATTATATGCTCGAAACTGTGGATTGTTACTCCTATGTATTATCCTATTTACTACTTACTGTACTTTACCTTCCATTTATTCACTGACTGTTAGGCACAGATATTTGGGTGGTTCCCTATTGGGACTTCGTCTCACACCCTGTTTAGGTCATTCTTTTGGGCCCAAAGAGATTATATTTTTGTAGGTATAGACAAGGGAAAGTGCCCTTCTACTTTAGGTTCTTGATTGCACTGTAAATGGAGAGCATGGGACCACGCCGAGGCTTGAGGTACTGAGGAGTTGCTCATCTGTTTTTCTTTTGTACATTGGTTTCATCTATACTTGAGCACGTTGTTTTGTTTATTGCTTTCCATAGACACATGTACAATGCTGCATCATTAATATATTATACTTTGCTTCCGCTGTTCAGTTTAGTTATTGTATGCTGTTTATTGTTTCCATTAGTGTCTTTTTGTTCTTCCACTGTATACTTTACCAAATGAGGGCATAGTTTACCGACCGACTCACCAAGGCCCTCGCTTCTATTCAGCAGCCTCTAGCGTTTGGGGAAACGTGATTGAGGTCATGTGGTGAACCGATTATGGGGCACCTGTTATGTGGCTCTGAATCCGGGATGATACAGTTGACCACAAACAAATTTTTAATAACAATTGTTTACTTGATATTGTATATGTTTATGAATACTAGATGATCCTACTCTTAGGGTATACATGTCTATGGATGGTAAAGAAAATTGTGGGTTCACCTACAGATCTATATAGAGTGAATGAATGTATAATTCAACATAAGTATCCATTGATGTCTAATATAATCACTACCAATTTTCAGGATGATTTTTATAAATCCTAGATAGTGAAATCATAATGTTTAATTAATGAAAATAATGCTATAAAAGATTAAAAAATGTATTTTAAACATATAATTTGCATGAGTAGGTCAATATCCTTTAAAAAGATGAGTATCAGTATGAATCATGGTAGGGACCCAAATATGTTATTCATAAATCACTATGTATCCTAACATAACTAGAATAGATAATTATATAGATATTATATTGAATGTGAGGCTTTAAACATTGCAATATATAGTTGTGAAATATCAATTTTGTCTATAGATTATTTGATTACAACACTACATTGAGAACCAATACCTAGTTATATATATCATTAAAGGAAATTGAACTTTATAAAGAACAAATCTATATTGTTTAATGTCAATCTTGTTAGACAAAATATCATAAATTTTAACATATTTAAATAAGGACTCAAGTTCCATGTATTTTAAGATCATACAATGAGGTCCATTTTATAGTAGTTTTGCATAGATCTGGATCATTGTAAAATGAAATTAATTTTTCTCAGTGCTGAATGAGTGAATAGAAAATCTAATATGAATGAAAGTATCCAAAAATAATTCTAATGGGAGGATTTTTATTAATATTGATGTGTATTTCAAGAATATGATATTACTGTATCACGTTGAATCTAACCAAAATATTAATCAATACACATGTAGTTCATTAAATGGAATCTTTGTATAGATCAATCTCTTACATTAGAGAGATTATTTTATAGCGTAGGTTCAAAGATAAGGAAATCAATGTTTAAGTCCCCAATGTAAATATTTTTCCTATGTGGGAGTGGAAGAGTTTTTCATAATTGATATTAGAAAAAAATCGTGTATAATATCTATGTAAATATAGTTTGAATGTAAGATGAATCATTTTTATTGATCCACACACATTTATAATTATGATTTTTATGCACATAACAAATTCATGTTTATGTTTAGAAAATGAAGTATCCACTCAAAGTAGTTTCATAATCTATTGTGGATAATTGAATATTTTTTATTTTTAATAATATATGGGTTGAGGATATGAGATTTGGGAATCATATGACTTGATTAATAAATAGAAATAATGTTATAATTAAGTCATGAATATAAATTAAATTCATATATCATACTTATATGTAAGGATTTGATCTATTTAATATCATTTTTAGTTGTTCTTATCGAAGGAAAAGAGATACATTGATCATTTCATATATTTTAAGGAAATGGATCAAGCTAGACATAGTTGTTGAAGGGTCCCTTATACATATGAAACCCTTTTATAGGGGTGGTGGGTTTGATATCCTTTGGTATAAAAAAATTATTCCACGAAATACTAAAATATATGTCTTTTCTTTGGGGAAGTATGATATGAAGTATAAGACCCTCTATGTGGATTAACATCTTGTTGGGTGTAAAAAATCAGTCCATGTCATTAGTCATAGTGATTTAAATAATGACAAATGGACTGATTTACCCAAGCCTCTACAATCACATGATTCATGCTATATGCGATAAAGGATTGGCAATTGGAAGATTATTCACATTAAACTAAATCACATGATAGGGAAATATCAATCCCGTACCATGGGATTTAGATATCATCGTGAAATATTTTTCAATTATTTTAATATCATGTGTTTATTATGATGGTGTTATTTCGTTTGATGTTTTAGATATTGGTCTTGTATAATATAACTTAATGTTATGAAATATATAAATTTTCCATGCAGTATTCTAAAATGTAGAGAGGAGAATGTGACATAAAGTTTAACACCATGTGATAAGGAAGTTTTCTTACAGGTTTATATCCTCTGTTTAGGATGTTATTATATAAGTCTATATGTATTATATCTTTGACTATGGAAGAGTTCCATTATAATTCATTTAACAGAGACACCAACTAAGTAGTTTTAAATCATGTTATGTGGATGATATTCTTTATTTTTTATGTTCATACAACTATGAATTGGGAACTATAATGAAAGATTTGTAATGTACTTTTTTTAAAAAATCATTTATTTTAGGTGTGATTAATTCACCAAAAATTATGACCAAAGAATAAGATTTATTTAAGTAAACCTTGTATATGAATTAAGGTGCTTCCTAGTTTCGTTCAATTTATTTATGAATCCTACCATATACCAAACATGTTTTGTAAACCAATAAAATATATTCATGGAGGAAAAATTTAATGCACTCATTATTTTAAATGATCATGAAACTATGTTATTAGAGGTTTTCATGTTATACTATGATCACAATCTCTTATAATCAATTCATTCCAACACATGTAGTTTATTTATGAACAACTCAAATTAAAACAATTTGTTGTAAATTTTGATTTAGAGTGAAAAAGACTACATTTGAATAAATAGGGATCCTCTTTTTTATTAAATAAAATATATGGTTGGTCCAATAGTATTATAGTTCATTGTTAGAAAACTCCAAAAATCTGGGAGAAATTTTTCAGGATAAAAAATATTATTTTATCTTCATCGTTTGGAGTATGTTATATAGAGTTCTATTAGAAGCCTCAAATTGTCAAATTTTCACTACATTGTAGTGGTATGAGTTATTAGACTGAATTATATATTTCTGATAGAGTATTTTTAATTAAAATAGTAAAATTAGATTTCAATTTTAATTAATTTTTTACGAGGATAACAGAATATGTTTATTATATTGGACATCACGTTTTAGATAAAATACGTGAACCTAAAAAATTTTAGAGATATAAACATATCCTTTATAGAGAATATGTGGGTGAAAAATATTTTGTAGTTGAACAACCATTTTGTTATAGATGAAAATATCCCCATGTCATATATTTCCCAATTGTAAAATACCCTTGAAATTTTATTGATATACCATGACTATGGAGGTTGATGAATGAAATTATCATGTTTATTTATAGAATGAAATTTCATGATAAACATGATTCATTTAAGTGCCATAGAAAGAAAAACTTTTCTCATCCACCTTATCTAATATGAGATATTGGATTTTAATTGATGAGAACCATAGGTCCCCACATGGACTTCTTTTATTAATGATTTTTTCTCTCCTGAATCAATGTATTTGTTAGGGAATCCACCCAATGCTCATTTATAGAATGGTTTTTGAGAGTTCTGTATATCGTAAGTGATACAGATTTCTAGTTTTCAATTAATTTGGTCCATTATAGATCAATATAGTGTTAGAATTATGATTCATAGAACGAATAATGTTGGTGAAATCTATCCAATTGAATTATCAAGTGGCGAATATATATGTTAATCTTTTTAGGGATTTTTTTTCATTTAACTAATATCTTATATGTTTTTGTTGGTGAATGGTGACACCAAACAATAATGGTTGATGTTGATGACTACCTCAGATTATTTTGGTTTATCCTCGATTGTATTATTGTATTAGGTAATACATCTATATTGGTGTTTTATGAATGCATTAAAGGAAAAATTGTTAGATTATATGGTAATTATTCTATTAACCCTTAAAGATAATAGATTAGGGAAATTAGTATCTATTTATTAATATTATACTCTCAATTAAACAAATTGGTTACCAACTGTGAATTTCTCACGGTTGTTAGTTATGAAACATGTATTTATATATTAAATTCCAAGATGAAAATAGGATCATTGTATTTTTCTTCATTGATAGTGTATCATTATTAAAACATAATGGAATGTGATAAAATTGAAATTTCTGAGGAGATTAGAAAAATTCCTATGATAAATCTATTTATAATTTGGTTTTTTGTCATTCTTCTTATTGGAAACATTGATGTGCCATAAAAATTGATCTCTTACATTAAAGGAGAGTCACGAACATATAATAAAAATTCACTAGTAAATTATGTATCTATATGATTATTTTATTAGTTGGATCTATATCATGAATATTTTTTAATTGTTTCCCTTTTACTATCTTATATAGAATGAACAATTTATAAAACTATTATAGTGAGACCATATGTCATTCAAGTCATGGATTTTACATAGAATGATTGATGATATATTTCAGTGGGACAATACCAGTGACCAAATACACATTGTAATGATGCAAGTAGTGTATCAATTTCAAATCCATGAAGATTAATGCAGTAAAATTCTTCTTAATGTCAAAATATCAATTCTTTATGTTTATCATGGTTCTGATTAAATAGTGAAATCAATTCTACTTTTCCAAGAAATTTTTCTATGTGAGAAAGGAACTAAATGATCACTCCATGTCTTCCATATATAGAATTAGTGGATTTCCTCTGATTAGAGGCATTAGTATGAATGGGACTAAGATGTATTAATTGTTATTATAAAATGATTCATGGAAATCATCATTCCAAAAATCAGTTACTACCATCTTCAATATATTTTTGAAGGATATGAATGTTATTACAATGTTCACTATGACGTTTCTGAAGAATGTTATGTGTCCTTAAATAACTCTCAACACTTTGAGTTTTCTTGTTGTAACACCCCAACCCTAGTTACCCATAGTCAGAGCATTATTTTAATATATTGGCATGATACAATGAAATCATTCCATGATAGACTGATCAGTTAAGGAGTATTGGAAATAGATTACATAAATTAACTTCAAATTTCAATTTCAATCATAAAATAAATCATAGTTAGTTCTTTGAGAATTTCATTATTACCTTTTATCTTAACCCTGCATATCAATCATAATACACTTCTTGGAAATCCTAGGAAAGTAAAACATAAGAAGGGGGTGAGCTCAGATGCTCAGTAAGGGTAAACAATTTAGCAAAAGATAACATAAACAATAGGCATGGTGAATAATTGAAAACACACTCCTTTACAAATAATTAACATGATCACTTTATGGAAAAAATATGAGATGAGTAAATAATGGTATAATAAAACATAGTCATGAGTATTAAACTAGTCTAACAACCACATGACCCATGAATATTATTTTTAGTATGAGGGAATGAATAATGCCAGACATTATGAAACATTTTGTTAAGGCCTCGACAAAGACATCTAAAAATGATTAAGGACTTAGCCTAAACCATATATCAAATTGGGAAAGGCCTAATCCAATTCCACATCTACTTGTCTCATGACACCAACTGATGCATCGAAGAGCTATAGCGGGCTCCACTTGTCACTTAATATGTCCAATACATTTTTCTTAGGAAAATAATGAAACATAACATAATCATTTGTATTACAAATATCATATGAAATGTCAATACATTATCCATAAACCATGAATGGTATAAAAATAACACATCCATAGTAAAACATATCACAAAACCTTCAATACAATATGGAATATTTGAATAATAATAAATCAACTTAAAAAAAGTTTAAAATCCATCAAAATATTTTTACATAGATGAAATTTATTTATAAAACTCTTTGAGAGAAATATCCCTTTTTTATAAAAACATTTAAAAGCCACACAATTTAAAAAGTAATACATTTAAAGATGTTTTTGAATCAATGTGTCCCGTACCACATTGAAAATTTTGAATGGAATTATAATTTTAAAACATTCATGTCCATATAAATAATTCCTTAAAACCATTTTGAACACATGGACATTAATGAGAAATGTTTAGAAGAATAAATCATTAAAAAATATAAAATGATGTTTTAATAAAAGATTCCCTTAAATAGAATCCCTTTGAAAACACTTTCATGATACATGGACATGGATAATAAACATGTCTCAATAAAAACATAACCATAAGCAATCTCGAATAACAATGAGATTGAGGAATTAACCCTTACCATGCACTTTCCTTTGGTGGAGGGTATGATTTAACTTCTGTATAATGACCATAGTATGTGATTATAGTATACCTGAACCGGATTCATATTCATTATATCATACATGATTCATTTATTACTTTATACTACACATTTAACAATGATTTTCTTGTAAAATTAACAATTTGGGTAAAAATTGCTTTCTTTATCGTATGTGTTTTAACTGGTTATTCTCGATCATATCATTTAAATCGTGATTTAAATACATACAAAATATAAAAATTGATTTAAATATCATATATATTTAGAATATAAATATTTATAATAGATAGATATTTGAAATGGAAGGCACCGTTTATGGAGACGGTAGGCCGTACATATGCATAAATGATGTTTTTGTTTTCTTATCATAATGAATTGAAGTAAGAGAATAAAACATATGTAAGTACATACCTACATACATACATACATATATATATATATATATCTCATACCATTATTATGTCATGGATTATATAATTATTACTAATATATATTTTTATAGTCATCATTAAATGGTGAACGTCGGAATGATTCTCATTGCGTCGTGGAGACGGTAGTCCGTACGTACGCAAGAGCGACAATATCATTATATTGATAGTAAAATAATATGTAATTGGATGTTATATCATATATTCATAATCATTAACATGTTATATTTATTATTTACATTAGTTTTACTCATTATTATACCCAATCAAAAAATGATGTGTCTGAATAAAAAACTACACCACGACGTGGAGACGGTAAGTCATACGTACACACGTATGGTGACTTGGTCCTTCATATGATTGATAGAATATTTAATATGGTTGTACCATTTTTATAATAACATCACAGTATATAGAAGATACTGAAGTTATTATTTTACAATGGAAACAACAAAGGAAGAGGAAATGGAAGAAGAAAATAACATGAAAGAGGTGATGAAATATTTACCTCTTCTTCGGGTTCTACATTTGGATTTGATCAAAATGGCGCCTTATGATGGATTTCAAACTGAAGGAAGACTATAAAATGAAGATATAAAATTTGGGATGATATTTGGGTTGGGGTTGGCTGAGCAAATGGCTTTGGAGGTGTGAAATTAAGAGAAGGGGAAGTACCCTTTTATAAGAGAGGTGAAGGTCACTTTAGGAAAATCT
Source organism: Viscum album (assembly GCA_963277665.1). Classification (NCBI taxonomy): domain Eukaryota; kingdom Viridiplantae; phylum Streptophyta; class Magnoliopsida; order Santalales; family Viscaceae; genus Viscum; species Viscum album. The sequence goes on from OY728147.1 coordinate 163,372,587, forward strand.
TGAAATATTATTTTATAATAAAATCATTTTCGATTTATAATGTCTCAAAAATTATTTATTTAGAAGATTAGGTGGAAATGGGTCTCAAAAATTTCAACCAATAGGTATTAGACAGGTTTAGGTCACCATATTAACCTTATCTTTTAGATTTAACTCTTAGTAAAATTGTTTGACATTAACCATGTCTCTTTTATTTTTATGTTATATGATTAATAAATATATAATAATAAGCCAAGAGACCCCATGTGGTTCATTATTAATATACCTATCATAATACAATTTCTTTGAAAAAACCTTATATTTTTAAAACTATTATATAATTTAATAATATAATATTTTTTTTAAAAACTCAATTATGTAAATTTTGACACTATTTGGTATTTGGTTTTTTGTGAAAGTCATACCAATATGATTACTTCAAACCAAATACGTCGAATCAATACTAAAAGGTTATATTCAACTATAATAATTATGGATGGCATCAAAACATACATATTATATATATTTTAATATTTACAATACCATTTATTTGATTCATTCATAAATAAGGTAATTACTACATCATCATTGTGTCATAAATAATTTTAATTATTAAATGTATAAAAATTTTAAACAAAATATAATTATGTAGGAAATATTTTTATATTTCTAATGAGAATTTATAGTCAAATAAATAACTTATATAACCCCATGTAAAAATTGTTTTACTAAAAGATATAGGTTTATGTCATTTTTGTCTTCTCATTAAATTAATTAATATAATGTGTCATTATCACTCTCATGTGGCTACATGGGATCCCAAAATCGACCAGAGGATGAATACGGTATGAAATTTATCAACCAATAGTAATAGGACACATTTTATGGTAATTTGTTAATATTATAATATTAATCTTTATCCACATTTACCAGATTTACCCTTTGACCACGATAAATAAAATATTTATTGAACTAAATATTCACAACGTCTAAAACTAATATTTAACTGCTTAAAAATTATGGAGCTACAGATTCCAAATGTTATATCCATTTTTCCAAATTCAAAATACAAATGTGGAATAAATTAATTTAAAATTAGTTCCTCTTGTTAAAATAGAAATAGTGTTTAAAAAAAATTATTAACTATAAAAAGATTGACACTTATTTATGTCCAGTTTAAATGTGAAATTATATCCAATTACCTAAATAATATTAAATGATAAAAATATATTCTAATGTTAATTTAAACCAACTCAAATATATAATTTAACATTATAAATTGTTTTGACTAAAAAATTAGTTTTTAATTAAAATTTAGTATTTTTTCACTATTCATAAAGATATGAAAGTTATCAAAATAAAGTTCAAAAAAATTATCCAAATTTTTTTTTTATTTCCCTATTTTAAAGAAAATTTTAATTCCACTAAATTGAATATATAAATGTGTCAAATATTGTATTTAAAAATAGTTTTCCATTAAAAGGTGGAAAATGCATTTTTTGGAAAAATAACTCTTTTATTTAAAAAATGGAACATTAATTATATTCTGTCTAAGAAAGAAAAAAGATGAATATTGAAATTATATGGGATTTATTAATTTTAATATGTGGTTAGTATTATTAATAACCACCTTTTTGAACAGCTAGTTTGGTAAGTCATGGTGCACTCGAACATTGTGTCGTGTGTAGCGCAAGTTATTGAAATAATTTGAAGAGATAACATACTATAAAATCTAGGGGTGTTACATTCTCCCCTACTTCAGTAAATTGTTTCCTCCCAATTTGAAATTGTTCTTTGAAAATAAAAGCTTTAAAATATAAAAATACCTTGGTTGAGAACCCACATTGGAAATTGGGTTAATAATATTTAGTCCTAATAAGAGTGAAAGGGAAATAAAAAAAGTCACCACCAAATTATGATCTTGATTAGGAAAACATTTTTGGAAATTATAGACACATAATTGAAGAAAGACGTAAATATTTATAGGGAGTGTGTGAGGTCATCAATCATAAACAAGTGTAATATTGATGGCCTCAAAGCCATCCATCTAAGATGATTTAAAATATCACCGGTTTAATAAAAAATAAGGTATTAGGATAACACATATTTGGTTTTAAGATAATTTAACTAATGTTTAACAATTAATTTACTCAAAGAATAAGAGAGGAAAACATGCTTGAAAAGTAGAGTTCTATCATTTAACTGATTTCATCCACAAACTCATCTTTCATTCTAAAAGATAATAAAACATAAAATTATTCTATTTATCCTAATCGTATAGGTTTCTAAAAAATGAATTTATAATTAATCTATTAGACCTATTAAAAATACTAAACTATAAAATCCCAGAAAACATGTGTGCTAGTGGTAGGTGATTCACCCTTATTTCCCTTCGGTTGCGGGGTCACGTCACACGACCTTGCAAGACGTGACAGGTTCTCACCTGACCTCTGGGTTCTCCATTTTATGAAAATCCAAAAAGAATCTCAAGAAATGATTTAAATTTAACAATATTATTAAATTACAAACTTAATCGATTACAAATTTTATAATTATCTAAAATACTTCTGTCCAAAATCACAACCCAAAATTTATGAGGAAGGTAAAGATATTGAAGATCCCTTTTTCCACATAATAACATGTGAAAACCATCATCATGTATTCTTTTAAAAAACTTTAAAGCCCTGAATTACAATAAAACCTTATTAAATACATTCCTGCTCCCATATTCTTTATAGAATACTTGATATACTCTTTCTATCCAAAAATGTTGTAAACTCCAATAGAGATGGAATATAAAAATAATTATTCAGTTTCAAGGTAGTCAATAATATCCAATATAATTTATCCAAATCCATCATATATTATTCAAAAATCACTACCTAGGGATCAGAAACATATTATGGTTTCTCTTTCTCTCCACCATATATTTTCTGAAAAAAATTAAACCAACTATTGAGTTAATTTTCATGGTTCCACACAATCTCTAGTCCTTAGAGAAATTGTAATGTTGTACAATCATTATATACTCTATAATTCTTATAACATGTACATCATTAATATAATACTCAAACCACACAATACTTTAATAAAAATATAAGAACTCTAATCATTTCTCTTCATCTTCGGTAGTATCATAAAATGATTATGATCTAATAGCAGCATTTGGGGTATACTCTGATGATTTGGACATTGATTCGTGTAGTGTACCAAATCCTTGCATATGATGAATTGAACTTTTGAAACCATTTTATTATCCTTGGAATCACATACTTGGTGTCCTTTTTCTCCACACTTATAAAAAACTCGCATTCCATTCAACTATTTACCAAGGTGATTTTTTCTACAGTTATCACATATGTGAAAATCCTTCATTCCCCTCTTCCCTTTAACCATATTTTTCTCTTCCATCCTTTTCTTCTCTTGCTTACCATCAATTCCATAGGACTCCGGTAATTATTTTCATATCTTATTAACACATGATATTATCTTTTCATATGATGAGAATACATGGGAGAATATTTCCCTTTTAAATGTTGGATTAGTAAAATGAATGATATGATCCTTCTTAATGTTTAGATCATGTGTATTTCTAGAATTCTCATTCCTTCTACTAGGTGCCATTTTTTTAAAAATGGAATACACTAGGTTAGTTTATGAATCACAATGCATAATTCCAAATGCGTAAAATACCTAACGTAAATTTATAAGATTATGCATATAATCTATATTCATAAAATGATTTCATTGGGGAAGTATTTCCATCTCAATCCTTCATAATGGCGTGTAATGAAGATGTGAATTATCATAAGCATATCCCTAGGGAGTGTTGTAACCAAGAGTGCAACAAGACCCGTTGTCGTGTACCAGGATACCCCAGGTGAAGCCCGAAACTCCTTGTCAGTGTTTTTACTCCAAGGTACATCTATGCCAGAGCAGCCTCTACCTGCTCGTATCTAGACAGGGATGTATTTCTTGGAGAATACACAAAATCTTTCCATTACCACATTTCTAGGATGTTATTCTATACTAATCCTCAACGTATATCTTAGGGTAGTGTTCTATAATCAGAGTTTATCTAAATCTATTTCCAAGGTTGTTTCTAAACGTCCTTTGATACCCACTGTAATGCCCTGGCACCAGTGAGCCTTAGTTAGTGCATTATTTTAATTCATTTTCATGATACATAGTAATCATGTCCCAAAATACCGACCAATTTTGCAGTCTGAAAAATATATTACATACATTAATTTCACATTTAAATTTCAAACATAAAATACAGTATAGATAGTTCTTTGAGAACACAATTATTTCCTTTTAGAGTAACCCTACATATCAATCATAATACACGTCATAGAAAATCATGTGAAAATAAACCATAATAAAGGTGTGAGCTCAGGTGCTCGTTAAGGGTAAACAATTTAGCAGAACATAACATAAACAATAGTCATGATGTATAATTGAAAACACATTCCTCTACAAATAATAACCATCAAAAATTTATGAAAGAAATATGATCTATGGAAATAATTCTATAATAAAACATAGTCATGGGTATTATACTAGTCCAATAACCACATGAACGACCAATATTATTTTTATAATGATGGAATGTATAATGCTATACATTTTGAAACATTTTTTCAAGGCCTCATAAAAGACATCTAAAAATGATTAAGGCCTTGTCCAATACCATAAATCAAACTGGGAAAGGCATCGGAAAATTCCATGTCTAATTGTCTCATGAGACCTACTGATGAATCATGGAGCTATAGTGGGCTCCACCCGTCACGTACAATGTCCAATACATTCTTTATATGAAAAGGTTTAAACATTACATAAACATTCATATTAAGAATACGTTGGAAATGTCAATAATTTATCCATAAACCCTGAATCATATAAAAATAGCACATGACCAGTCAAACATATCAATAACCTTCAATAAAATATGAAAGATTTGTATAATAACAAATTGACTTAAAACAAATTTAAAATCCATCAAATTATGTTGACATAGATGAAACTAATTTGTAAAAATCTTTGAGAGAAATATCCATTTTTCATGAAATCATTAAAAAGTCAGACAATTTAGAAATGAATACGTTTATAGAAATTTTTTGTTAAATGTGTCCCATACCACTATGAAACTTTTAAAAATAATTAACATTTTAAAACATTCATGTCCATATAAATAAATCATTAAAACAATTTTGAACACATGGACATTAATGATAAAGGATTAGAAGAATAAATATTTAAAACATTTAAAATGACGTTTTAATAAAAAAAGCCCATTAAAAATACCTATTTGAAAACTATTTTATGAAACATGGACATGTATAATAAATATTTCCTAGTAAAAACATACCCATAAACAATCATGAATAATAATGAGATTGAGCAATTAACCCTTACCTTCAACTTTCCTTTCATCGAGGGTACGTTAATCATCTTGTATAATGATAATAGTATGTTATTAAATTATACCAGAATCTTATTCATATTAACTATATCATACATGATTAATTTATTTCTTTATACTTCCCATTTAATAATGATTACCATGTTAAATTAACATTTTGGACAATAATCGCTTTCTTTATCGTACGTGTTTTAACTTGTTATTTTCGATCGTAATATTTAGATCATGATATAAATACTTCCAGAATATAATACTTGATTTTTATATCATATATATATATATATATATTGAATATAAATATTTATAGTAGATAGATATTTGAAATGGAAGGCACCATTTATGGAGAGGGTAGGCCGTATGTAAGCATAAACGTGGTTTCCGTTTTCATATCGTATTGAATGAAAGTAAGTGAATAAGATATATGTAAGTACATAAATACATATATAGGTATTTCAGTAAAATTATTATGTCATATATTACCTACATATTAATAATATATATACTTATAATCATCGTTGAATGGTGAACGTGGGAATGAATCTCAACGCGTCGTGGAGATGGTAATCTGTACGTACACACAAGCGATAATATCATTATATTGATGGTGAAATTATATGTAATTGGATGGAATATCATATATACATAATCATTAACTTTTTATATTTATTATTTACATCAATTATTTTAGTTATTATACCCATCCAAATAATGATGTGTTTGAATAACAAACTACACCAGGACGTGGAGATGATAAGCCATATGTACGCACATATGGTGACTTTTCCATTCATATGATGGATAGAATTATGAATATGGTTATACCTTTTTTATTATAAAATCATAGTATATAGAAGATAATAGATTTATTATTTAAAATTGAATCATAAAAGATAGGGGAAGTGGAAGAAGAAAAGAACTTGAAAGTGGTGATGAAATATTTACCTCTTCTTCGGGTTCTTCCTTTTGATTTGATCAAATGGGCTCCATAGGTTGGAATTATGACCAAAGGAAGGCCTCTAAGATGAAGGAAGGAAATTTGGGATGGTATTTGGGTATGGTTTGGCCGAGAAAAATGGTTTTGAGTGTGTGAAATTAAAATGAGGGAAAGTACCCATTTATAAGAGGGGTGAGGTCCACTTTAGCAAAAACAAGAAATAATATTTTTTAATAAAATCATTTTCGGTTTATAATGGAACCAGAATTATTAATTTATAGGATAATGTTGAGATGGTTTGATAAAATCTCATCCAAATGGTTTTAGATAGGTTTAGGGCACCATATTAACCTTATCTTTTTTATTTAACTGTTGGTAAAATAGTTTGACATTTATCATGTCTCTTTGTTTTTTTTATATTATATGGTTACTAAACATACTATAACAAGCCAAGACAACCCCATGTGGTTCATTATTAATATACCTATAATTATATAAGTTTTTTTGATGAACCATATAATTTTAGGACTATTATATAATTTAATAATATAATATTTGTTTTAAAAATTCATTTTTGTCAATTTTGATACTATTTAGTATTTGGTTTTTTTTGAAAGTCATCATAAATTGATTTAATTGATCCAAATTCATTAAATAAACCCTAACATGTCATATACACCAATAATATTCATAGTTTACTTAAAAAAATTTAAATTATATTTATTCTTATATTTATAATACCATTTATTTGATTCCTTCATTTATAAGGTAATTACTGCATCATCATTATGTCATAAATAAATTTAATTATTTAATGGATAAAAATTATAAGAAAATATTATTATGTATGAATTATTTTTTTATTTATAAATATTATTTATAGTCAAAAATATAACTTATATAAACCCATGTGAAAATTGGTTTACTAAAAGATATTTTTTAAGGCCATTTGTATCTTTAATTTAAATTAGTTAACATAAAGTGTCATTATCACTCTAATGTGGATCCATGGGGTCCCAAAATAGACCCAAGTATGAAAATGGTTTAACATGTATCAACCAATAGTAATATGACACATTTTAGGGTAATTTAATGTTATTATAATATTATTTGTTTATCTTAATTTACCGGATTTACCTTTTAACCATGGTAAAAAAATATTTACTGAAGCTAATATTCAAAATGTATAACAATAAGAGTTACATATTTACAAAATTTTGAAATCTTTATTTTAAATATGGAATCCATTTTTCCATATTGAAAACATATATGTGGCAGAAATTAATTTAAAATTAATTTCTGTTGTTAAAACAGAAAGCTTGTTTTTAAGAAATAGAAAATATCAGAAGATTGACACATGTTTATGTATAGTTTAAATGTGATATTACATCCAATGATTTAAATTATATTAAATGATAAAAATATAGTTTAATGATACTTTGAAACCACTCAAATATATAATTTAACACAATAAGTTATTTCGATAAAAAAGTTGTTTTTAAATACAATTTAGTGTTTTTCACTGTTCATCAAAATATGAAAGTTATTAGAAAAGTACCAAAAATTTGTAAAAACTAAATTTTTATTTAGATATTCAAAAGAATAATTTAATTTCACTAAATTTAATACATTAAAGTGTCAAATATTTTTTTTAAATGTTTCTTCATTAAACAGTGGAAAAACTGCATTATTTTAAAAATATATCTTTTATCTTAAAAATAAAATTTTTATAATATTATGTCTTAGAAACACAATATATTAATGTTAAAATTTTATAGGATATATAAAATTTAATCTGTGGTTAATGCTATTAATAACCTCTTTTTAGAACGGCTAGTTTGGTAAGTCATGGTGCACACAAACACAGTGTTGTGTGTAGTGCAAGATATTGAAACTCATTGAAGAGATAACATACAATAAAATCATGGGGTGTTAAACATATTGGTGGATTTTGAATAAAACCCATTTAATTCTTGTTTTTCAATACAATCTTCTTATGGAATACCAAAATAACATGAAAAATTATAGATGTTTCCTATAATGAAATTTTTGAAGGGCCCATCATCCATTCATCATGATCATTAGGTAAACTCAAATGATGTATGGATACATCAGGATGATGTGTAAGAATTTATATATAATTTTAGGTTAATACATCATTGTTATTCTTTAAAAAATAGATGTGTATCTATTACTCTTTAGAGACATGGTGGAACTAATTACAGTATGTTTCAATTCTTCCACTATATATAGAATAACACTTGTATGTCCATTAATGGGGGATTAATACATCCCTATAAAATCATATAGGGTAATAAATAAGACTTATTCTTATTTTTATTCATTTTAATATTACATATATTCCATTTTTTCAATATGAATGGTTGATAAACGGATATTTTGAGCTCTGGAAGACGATACAGGTGATTTTTTTACCTAAAATGATTGATAAGGAGACATATATAGACTTTGAAGTATCAAATTCCTTAATATCCTAATATTTGGAGATATGGATATAATTTTCATCCTCCCTCCTATCATTGAGGTAATAATAGTTGTTTCAATCCAGAAATTTGGAAGAATAAATTGGGGTATATTCATTGTTTTAGTAATTTGGGTGAATTTTCTAATCCATGTGTGATCCAAGGATCTCCTTAAATATAACAGTGAATGTGGGATGATTATCATAATTGGAAGTTTTATACAAAATGTTATTGTAACAAATTTATTTCCAATGATAATTTTTCATTGTGATTAATATTATAAGAATACTGTATGACATGCCAGAATCATGTTCCATCCTCCATCTCCATGGATTTTACTGACTTGTTGACAAATTCATGGATGCATTGATTAGGGTTGATAGTAATTAGTGATGTACTTCCTATATAGATTCTCATGAGTGATATTGACATGTATGAATGGTATATTATTATTTCTCTCTGAACATGGTGGTAATTATGAGGGAACATTAGGCAAACAAGAGTCGATTTAAATTTGATCAAATGATTTACCATATGAAAATGGATTTAAAAAAATGGTTCCATTTTTTTTAATTTCGTCAATTAGATTAATTTGAAAAACATAATATTCACTATGTTTAGGTAATGGGTTGAAAATGATCATCATTAGAACATTTGGGGAATCCATTTGGTTAACATCACCTATCACATAAGGTTTTACCAACCATTGATGGAATCTGAACACACACACACACAAACATATTAATGGGAATCAAAATAGAAACAATATACATATAGAACAAAATCCTACTTATAAATAGATTACATCAAAAACTATTGGTACAATGTAGGAACAACTATATCTGAAACTAATTATAATCCTCTCTTAACGTATTGAAATCAATATATACGAACCTCTAATTATGAGTATGTTTGTTATTTAACATAAAAATGGGTAGATATTCCTAAGAAATGGTTACTAATCCCATGTAATGGTTGTAAAAACCTCCCATAGGGATTATGCCATGTATTTCAATTATTTTCAGCCAAAAGGGAATCAATATAAAAACAAATTTTAATGGTATTATCATCTTATGAATATGAATGATTGATGATTGTGGGTTTGATCATTTTTAGAGGAATCCAACATGTATTTTTTTAAATGAATCAAATATTATGTGTTCCACTATGTGAAGAATAGGTTCATTATATGGGACTATATCTTAGATTTTATCCTCATGTAGTAATGAATTTCTCAAGCAGTTTTATGTCATCTAGTGTGGTTCATTGAGATGTATTTTAATATACTTTTTTCAGGATATTTTTTGGGAGAAACGTGAGACAACAAATTATTGACTTTGAATTTTAAAAATAAGGAAACCACTTATGAAATATTATGTCTTTTTGTGTGTGATAAATAATCTATCACTGAGACAAAACCATTCACAATGTCATCCGTGTAATTATTTCCTCATTATCAATGGAATATATGATTAAAGGTATGAAATGTGGTGTTAATTCCCTAATCACGTCAATTCATTGTCTAGTAAATAGGGTTTATGTTGATAGTTTTGGGGTTTCGACCTTAGTGAGAGGAATGGACGGTGGAATGTTTTGTTTCCATATATGTATATGTGGATTGGAAAATGTTACTCACATAAGAAATGTTTTCTATCAAACTTATGAGGTATTCAATGGTCCAAATGAATATTTATTAGTCTTCACTACACACAAGAAGTCCCTAAAAATGTCCCAATAGAGAGTTTATCTGGGAACTTGGTTAATCCCACCTATTTCCAAACACTTATCTATATCACTGTGGCTAACCTAGTCCCATCATATTAGTTTTTTTCATCTGGCCATATAAGATTTATATATTTCACTAGGTCACATCTGCTTAAATCATTTCACCTGGTCTCATCCAGATAGTTTATTTGTAGTTGTCATGTGGCATGGAGAAAGATTTTACACTATCATGAGAGGAGATAGAATGGTTCATTGTCCACTCCAGGAACTATTTGTATGCGGTTGTTTTCAATGGAAGGTTAACATACTAGTATTCACATACCATCATTTTAAAGGTTTTTCTACATTAATCATTATAAATTATGTATATTTCCTTTGATTTTTTCATAAGGTATTGAATGAAATATTTTCACCATTTCATCAATTTTTTTTGGACTTAACCTTTTTTTTGATTCATATAATATTAATATTGGTATTTATAGTCATGTATTGTATATATACTCTACAAAGTTGACAGACATGCCAGGCATAAACTTATGGTCAGGTAAGACACCATCAAAACAACACTACTTATTAGTATCACGTGACTACCAAGATGATATTTCATTTGTTACACATGAAGGACCCATCAAAAACGTATAATGTAGAGTTTGAAAAGGTGTGATTCCGTGTATACATCAGGTAGGTGGTAAACTCTCTGCATGTAATGCATTATTTTGAAGGTACATGAGTCCCCTTGTGTAATAAAAGTGAGATGATAAATCTCCAACAATGATTATTCCATCATCATTATGATAACATCATCAAATTTTCAGGCATTACCATGAGATACCATATAATAAAATTAACATATGACAATGATTAAAAATTTATACTCTAACATGTGGTTCATTATTGATCACAAGATGGGTTTATAAAAATTTCATGTACCTTGATATGATCATGTACTATCCCAAAAATGGCTGTTTAGTGCCATTGTAATGTAATAAGGCACATGATATGGTTCCCTGCAGCATCGTTACATGGTGATAATGACATGGGAAATCAGGTATGGTGCATTTATACAAAATAGAGGCTATATAAAAATTTTATATTTCCTTTGATCTATAGGTTTTCATATCTACACAAGGATTCCAATAAAATATTACTAGAGGAACTACACTCTTGGCTCTAGGGTGAATACCTAGAAGGTATTTTTCATTTGAAAAAGCTTCCACAATACCATTAAATTGTTTTTTTGTGTTTGGGGTATTTTTTGTGAGAAATTAATGGAATACATAGAATATATTTTAAAGACCTTTAAATTTCAAGGAAATTTTTTTCTTAAATTCTTTGGGATTTTTATGAATATGCAGTTTCTGACGGCACCTGAATCCGAGACCCGGTGTGCCCAGAATCAATTTCCTAAGTTTAGCTCGGGTACGTTCAGGGAACGAACGAGCTGGTTTTTTATCTTTTGAACCGGTTCTCGGAATTGAAATCATAGGGAAAAACTGAAACCACAACATCGGCAATTTCTTAAGAGGACCTTTACTGAGGATGCCTTTAGTTGGGAGGAGTTGTTTAAAAATTTTGGATTAATAAAGAATTGAATAAAAAATGTGGAACAATTTTTATTCATTATTCTAAGAGGTTATATCCAAAGTGTGGGAGTTGGGGTGGGACCCACTAGTTACTAACTAACCATGTGAGGATATAGGTGAGGTGGGGCCCACACGATTCCCAACCCTTCACATTCCCTAACTCTCTAACTCCCCATTTAATTGGGTAACTCCCCACTCTCCCACTTTAATTCATGACAATAAAAACTATATTAATTGATTAAGCCTCTTGAATTAATTTATCTAAGTGTTTTAATTTTAAAGTTTGAATGCATGGAAAATTAATAAAATAAGGAGAGACCTTATTTTATTTTTTTAGTTTTGTTGTGTGAGGGAATTTTTGAGAGAGCTCTTTTATCTTTTGAGGAACTTCATTTTCAACGAAGAACGCCAATTCTCCGACGAAGAACGTCGACTCGGTGGTTCTGGTTTTTTCTATCCTCTTCTTCCTCCACCACAAGGGAGGATACACCGACGATGATGGAAATGATGCCATCGTCTGCGGAACTTGACAACCACGAACTTCTTTCAAGGTAGGGGTTAGATAAATTTTAATGAATTAAAATTGTTCTTGTTTTATCGTTGAGCATCCCGTAAACTTTGGCCGCTTGTTATGGAAATAACGGGAGAAGATAGGACAACAAAGAAACGATTGATACTCCTCCCTGCATTCTTGTTGATCAAAGTTGACATTTGAGGTGAAGGCGGTGTCGTGCCGTTGCACGACGCGGGAATAAAAAGGACCATGACCAAAGCGGGCAGCGACAATGGCATGTGGCGCCGGCGCGCTGCGCCGATTGGACAGGAGGCGCGACCTAAGGTCACGGCGGTCATCAAAGGGGCGGCTGGCAGAGCCGGCCGCAGACGCCACCTGGAGGCCGGACCCGAGGGGTCCCACGTTTTTACATCCGGTCGGCCATAAAGACCAGTCGTTCAAAGAAATCAGGGGGCCGTAACCCCTACAAAATCTTTAGGGCGGACCCCATAGGGTCCGCCGTTTCAGAGACAAGGGGGGCGCCCCCCATCGCACCCCACTCAGCCACGAGCTGAGCCGCGGCCGGCTTCTAAGCCGGGCCGGGTCATGCCAGCCAGGCCGGGCCACACCCAATTGGGCTGGACCCCGGACCCGGGTCGGGTCGACCCGGTTCGGCCCGACACAGGGGGTATTGGGCCCGACCCCCTGTTTTTGGACCGGGTTCGTTCGAATGCCCATATCATGGGCTACAGACATCCGATCGATGCACCGTCATTTGCATAGGGATTATTGGATCGAGAAGGTAATTTTAGTATATTAAACTCATGGTTTTGGCGAATTCTGCATATGACAAGGTTGGTTCGAACCCGAAACCACCCGGGCCATTGGAGCGGAAACGCTTATAACTTAACGATCGGACATCCGAATGACGTGCCGCCAATTTTTTTTAATTCCTCTTAGTGATACGGTTCATTTGGCATACTACACACAAGATTTGGATGCAATTGGAGTATAGATGGGTTGGTTTAGCTTAAAAACCAAACGGGCCCCTTGGACGGAAAAACCAATAACTCTCAGACCGTGCGTCCAATTGATGCGCCATTTGTCATGTTGAGTTCCTATTAATGAGACGGAACTTCAGGATACATCAACTCCAGACTTCTTGGTAGTTTATGTATCGACCCCCTTGGCCCGTGGAGTGGACCCTCCCAGAATCGTGTGTGCTATGTGTGGGAACCCAAGAGATGGCTGCGACTACAATGACGATGGTGACTGTACATGGATCCTACGTGGGTTCGACAACAAGAACGACTGTACATGGATCCTATGTGGGTTCAGATGCGAGGACAACTGTACTTGGATCCTCCGTGGGTTTGGCAGCGATGACGACTATACTTGGATCCAACGTGGGTTCGGCAGTGACGACTTCTGTACTTAGATCCTATTTGGGTTCGGCAGGGGAGATGATTCATAGGCTACATCTAATCATCTCCACCCCTCTTTGTGATTAGTATACCTGTTTGAGGTGAGTCTTGACTTTCAATCATTATCTTCGATATGATTATCTTGCTTTCCTGTGTGGACTGAGTTGTACTTTCCTGTGTGGACTGAGTTGAACATTCCTATGTGGACTGGGTTGAAGTTGGGCTCGAAAGTTCAAGTCGAACTAGAATTGAAGACATAGGTATATGTATGGGAATATACCTAAGTTGTGTTGGTTGATACTTCGTGTTTGTCTTATTCCATTGTGGATTATTCCTTTTTGGATTCTGGGAGACCTTCGGGAGTCTCGGGGTCCCTACTGAGTATCTTATACTCACCCCTGCATGAGACTTCCTGTACAATGTTGTGTTGGATGCAGATGATGAACAACGCTGATCTTGGTTGAGGCTTGTGGAGTGGGACGGTATCTGGAGGTGGACTATCAGTCGGGACGTGCACAATGCGGATGGACAGATTCAAGGACTGGAGGAGACCATATGTACCCACCATTCAGGTGGGGTTTTCGGAGGATGACTTGGTGGTTTCTTCTTTACTTTTATATTGTTTTAATTTCTTTTCTCAGTTTTATTGTACTATAAATTGGGTTTGTATAATGGCCCATTTACTTTCCAGCACATACTTTTGTACTCAGTTTACATGGTGTTTATTTCATCTTGAATACTCTATGGTGTTTGATTTCTTATATAAAGACAATGCCTTCCATTTTATCCGGATTTATGCCTTTGGTGCTAGTCGCCAGCCCCTGGCCTATGGAAGGCCGGCTTGGGGTAGTCACGGCATGGGCCCCAAGGATAGGTCGTGAAAAGTTTGTATCAGAGGAGTCGGTTCTACCGTTGAACTCAGGACTCTGATAATTTCTTCTATGTGAAGCAATAGTGTTTGGGGTATTGAGTTTGGTTATCAGTCTAGGGAGTCCAGTGTTGGTGTGGTGGCCGGCATATCCATAAAACAGGACCCTGACTTATGATATCCGACTCAGTTCAAGAAAACATTGATTACGAGTGTGTTTTAAATGTTTTCTTTGTGATTACTTTGTGTCAGCTCACCGGGTATACTGTATTAACCATGGCGCACCTGTATCTTTTCAGGATGGCCACACGACGGTAGCCAGCTAGGGTTCCAACCCTTGTGCAGGATGGCAGCCCACCGAATGATGAGGCCTCGGTGTAGGGCCCCATTACAGCGGAGGCACCGGCGATACCTTTACCCGTCGAGCCACTGATGCCACTAGCCCCAGAAGTTGAGAGTGCACGTCGCCTGAGTGCACTGCACGAGTTCCAGCGTCAGAGACCACCCAGGGCCAACTGGGAGACAGACCAATATGCAGCCAAGGATTGGCTGGAGGCTGTTGTCCGAGTCTTCAAGTTGTTAGGGACACCAACATATCTTATGGTGATCCTTGCTGCGAGTCTCCTGCATGCAGGAGCAGGTAGATAGTGGAGCCTGATTTTCCAGGTGCACGATGATACATAACTGCTTTGGACAGACTTTGAGAGCCTCTTCTGCTCGGTGTTCTTTCCAGCCACCCTCCATGCGGTGCGCATCCAGGAGTTACTACTGCTGCGGCACGGCAACATGTCAGTAGCCCAGTCCTCTACGAGATTTAATGATCTCTTGTGCTACTCCACAGACATGGTATGAGACCCATTCTTTCAGGCCCAGACCTTCGAGCTGGGACTCAAGCATGAGATCAGGGCTTCGATGATCTCCCCTAGCATTTCAACATAGGGAAGAGTACTGAAGGGTGCCCGTCTTGTGGAGAATTTTATTGCTGAGCCTACACCAGCAGCAAGACCTACCGTAGGGCGACACGTAGTGGAGTCTTCTACAGTCGGCAGTAGACAGATGTTGCAGAGGTCCAAGAAGACAAGACCTTCTGGTGGGTGACCTCAGGATACTAGTTTGGAGGTGCGGGGCAAACGTAGCAGATCCAGTCATACGAGAGGCAGACAGTGTTATGCATGTGGCGGGCAGGGACACAATGGCTTCTGAATGGCCGACCCACCATATAGAGGAGCAATAGACAGTTGAGGGACCACCCCAGCAGAGGGAGAGGTTCGATCGTGGCGGTCCGTAAGGAGAAGGCGGACGAGGTAGAGGAGCTGCCGTATCAGCAGGTGTTGGATGACATATCAGGGCTCTACCACCACCACCACCAGGAGGTCCACCCCAACCACATGGAGCTGGCGGGCAGAGGCAAGCTCAGCTTTAGGGAGTGGATTCTTACGACCACAACACACATGAGATGATTTGAGGTACTATATGTGTCTACTCCACCCTTGCTATAGTTTTTATAGACACAGGAGAGAGTCATTATATCATTGCCACTGCCCTTTTTCGGAGCTCAGAGATTCCGACGGAGCCGTTGGCTCGATCCTTATGTCTAGAGACTCCTACGGGAGCAGACTCGATGATTACAGACTGGTGCCAGTAGTGTGAGCTAACTTTATGAGGCGAGAGCTTCGGATGGGATCTTCTTGTAGAGGCGTCGAGGCCTTATGGTGTCATCTTTGGCATGGATTGGTTATCTACCATCCATGCTCAGATTGACTGTATGAGGCGCAAGGTGCAGTGTGTCCGCACCGATGGGCGCAGGTTCACCTTCACTGGCGAGAAGGGAGACTTTGCAGTGCTGGTTGGACTCACACAGAGGAGAAGACTGTCGATCACCCATCAGTTGGCTAGTCTCATCCTAGGAGAAGTAGATGTGTGGAGTCCGAGTTTTCCAATTGTGGTGGATCAGTATGCGGACATTTTTCCTGAAAATGTTCCAAGACTTCCTTCATGAAGACAAGTAGACTTATATATTGACATGTACCCTGGGACAACACCGATATCTACTCCAGCGTATCGGATGGCTCCCCATAAGCTTCGAGAGCTGTGGGGAATATCTGTAGGAATTGCAGGGAAAGGGATTAATTTGACCCAGTGTTTCACCCTGGGCTTCCCCGATGTTGTTCGCCAAGAAGATGGATGAGAGCTTGTGACTGTGTGTCGACTACCATCTCCTGAATCAGGTGACTGTGAAGAACAAGTATCCACATTTGAGGATTGACGACCTCTTCAATCAGCTCAAGGGAGCATGATGGTTCTCGAAGATAGACCTCAGGTCAGGCTATCATCGGCTCACAGTTCGAGACGAGGATGTGCAGAAGATGACCTTTATGTTTCAGTGTGGTCACTATGAGTTCTTGGTTATGCCTTTTGGTGTAACCAACTCTCTATTAGTGTTCAAGAGTCTCATGAATAGTATCTTCCAGCCTTACATCTATTTATTTGTCATAGTCTTCATCGATGACATATTGATTTACTCTACTACTGAGGAGGAGCACCCCTACCTCTTGCACACTGTACTGGATACACTCTCAGAGCACCAGCATTATGGTAAGATCTCAAAGTGTCAGTTCTGGATTCAAGAGGTCCACTTCATGGGGCACGTTATCTCAGAGGCGGGTGTTGTGGTAGATCCTACAATGATCGAGGCAGTGCTAGCTTGGGAGCCACCCAGGAGCGTGACAGAGGTGTAGAGTTTCCTAGGTCTAGCTGGGTACTATCGGAGATTTCTTCCAGACTTCTCCAGAGTTGCAACACCGCTTTCATCTTTGACAATGAAGGGGAAACCCTTCTTGTGGTCAGATAGATATCAGCAGAGCTTCCCGGAGCTGAGATAGAGATTGAACAGTGCACCCATATTGAGGCTACCAGAGGAGGGCGTAGGGTACGTAGTTTACTACGATGCATCTGGGACCGGACTCAGGTGTGTCCTAATGCAGGAGCGAGTATTGATCGCTTACGGTTCACGACATTTGAGGCAGCACGAGAAGAACTACGCTACCTATTACCCGGAGTTAGCAACAATGGTCTTCGCCTTGAAGATGTGGCTGCACTATCTTATGGGCAAACGCTTTACAGTCTACTCTGACCCCTAGAGTCTCAGGTACATCTTCTCGAAGAAGGACCTGAACATGAGACAGTGGAGATGGCTCGAGTTCCTCCAGGACTATGACTTTGATATTGATTATACTTCTTGAAAGGGGAACATAGTAGTTGATTCTCTCAACAGGAGGATAGACATTCAGCTACTTGGAGAGGCGACAGAGCAGTTAGCTTCTTTACAGACATCCTTCGTGTATAGAGATGGGGAAGCCTTCCTATAGTCCCCCACTGTCACTCCTCCACTACATCAGTGGCTCAGAGAGGCACAGCATGGGGACGTTGACTGTGAGACGCGACGTGCACATATATCCATAAGACAGGCACCTGATGGATTTTCTATAGGAGGAGAGCACATCATCTTTTTCAGAGGACGTACCATGGTACCAGTTGAATTACAAGAGGAGGTGTTGAGAGAGTTTCACACTTCCCCATTGGCAGTACATCCATGAGTAGAGAAGAAGTACCAAGACCTCAGATGATAGCACTGGTGGATGGGTATGAAGAAGGCTATGGCAGAGTTCGTTTCACGATGCCTCACATGCCAGCAGGTGAAGGCGGAGCACCAGGTACTAGCAGGTTTGGTGTATCCCTTAGAGGTCCCGGAGTGGAAGTGGGATAGGATATATTTGTATTTCATGATGGTACTTCCACGTACTTACATAGGACATGACTCCATCTTGGGTGATTATATACCGAATCACGAAGTCGGCCCACTTCTTACCTATCAGAGAGCAGGGCACAATGGAGAGCTTAGGACGCCTTTATGTTCAGGAGATCGTACAGCTTCATGGTGTGACATTGTCTATCCTCTCCGATCGAGATGATTGCTATACTTATCATCTTTGGAAAGGGTTTCAGGAGGCATTTGGGATGCAGCAACGCCTGAGCACCGCCTTTCACCCTGAGACGGATGGTCAGACGGAGAAGACCATTCATGCACTCGAGGACATGCTCTGTGAATGTGTCCTCGACTTTGGTCGCCGCAGGGAGGATCACCTACCCTTGGTGGAGTTTGTATACAACAACATCTACCACTCCACCATCAGGATGGCACCATATGAGGCATTGTACGAACAACCTTTCATATCACCTCTATGCTGAACAGACCCTGGGGAGTCGGCACTTGTAGGAACATAGATGGTCCAGGCCATGACGAAGAAGGTGCAAAGCGGATGAGGATTGCACATAGCCGACAGAAGTCCTATACTGATCGGAGGCGGAGACCACTGGAGTTCGAGGATGGTGACCACGTTTTATTACGGGTCTCACCTCAACATGGATTACTGATATTTGGACGAGGCGGCAAGTTATCTTTGTGCTTCATCAGACCATTCCAGATTCTCAGTAGGATAGGTGAGGTGGCTTATCTCCTGGATCTTCCACCTATGTTGCTCCAGTTGCATGACGTCTTCCACGTATCTTAATAGAGGAGACACGCGCAAGACCCGACGCATATCACTAATCACGAGGAGCTGGACATCGATGACGGGGAGACATTTGAAGAGGTTCTGGTAGAGATCAAAGATCGACAAGAGTGGGTTGTATGTGGATGGTAGATTCCTATAGTGAGAATCAGGTGGCAGTACGGGAACCTCCAGGAGAGCACATGGGAGCGGGAGGCTCAGATCCATTCACAATACCCTCATTTGTTTTCCTAGTTTATGATGTAGCTTTTTGGGGATGTAAATCCCTAAGGTGGAGTAAAGTAAAGACCCGTACATTTCAAGGATATTTTTTTCATAAATATTTTGGGAAATTTACGAGTACGAAGTTTCTAGCGGCACCTAATTCCAAGGCTCGGTGTGCCCGGAATCAATTTCAGAAGTTTTGCTCGGGTACATTCAGTGAACGAACGATCCGGTTTTTCAATCTTTTGAACCACTGCTCGAAATTGAAATGTGAGGGCACCGATGAAACCACACCATCCTTAATTGCTTAAGAGGACCTTTACCAAGGATTTGTTTTCTTGGGAGGAGTTGCATAAAAATATTGGATTAATAAATAATTGAATAAAAATTGTGGAATAATTTTTATTCTTTATTATAAGTGGTTATATCCTAAGTGTGGGAGTTGGCATGGGACCCACTAGTAACTTACTACCCATTTGAGGATAAAGGTGAGGTGGGGCACACACGAGCCCCAACCCTTCACATTCCCTAACTCCCAAACGCCCCCTTTAATTGGGTAACTCCCCACTCTCCCACTTTAATTCATGACACCACACATTAAATTAATTGATTAAGACTCTTCAATTAA
The DNA here is from genome assembly GCA_963277665.1 of Viscum album. Lineage (NCBI taxonomy): Eukaryota > Viridiplantae > Streptophyta > Magnoliopsida > Santalales > Viscaceae > Viscum > Viscum album. Next base: position 163,392,904 of record OY728147.1, read on the forward strand.
TTTAACTATGTGTTTTATTTTAAATGTTTAAATGCATTGAAAAATAATAAAAAAGGAGGGACCTTATTTAATTTTGTTAGTTTTGTTTTGTGAGGGAATTTGGGAGAGAGCTCTTTTCAATTTTGAAGAACATCATCTTCAACGATGAATGCCAATTCTCTGATGAAGAACGTCGACTCAGTGCATCTAGTTTTCTCCATCCTCTTCTTCCTCCGCGACATGGGAGGAGACACCGACGATGACGAAAATGACGCCATCGTCCGCGGTGCTTGACAACCGCGAACTTCCTTCGAAGTAGGGGTTATGTTCAATTTTAATGATTTAAAATTGTGCTTTTTTTATTGTTGGGAATCCCGTACACTTTGGCCGCTTGTTATTAAAATAACGGGAGAAGATCGGATCGCACAAACACATCTGATCCTCTTCCCCTCTTTCTTGTTGATCAACGTTGACATTTTAGGAGAAGGAGGCGCGGTGCCGTTGCACCGCACGGGAACGAAAAGGACCGCGGTCGAAGCGGGCTGCGACAATGGTGTGCAGCGTCATTGCGCTGCACCAGGGAGGCCATGGCCATTAGTGGGCCGTAGCGGAGGGGAGTGGCATCTTCGTGCTGCACCGGTCGGATTGGAGCCATGGCCTAAGGCCATGACGGTCTTCAAAGGGGCGGCTGGTAGAGCCTCCCGCCGTGTCCACCTAGAGGCCGGACCTGAGGGGTCCCGCAGTTACAGAGCCGGCCGGTCGTTCGAAGAAACCGGGGTGTCCTAACCCCCTGACAAATGTTTAGGGAGGACTCCACATGGTCCGCCGTTTCAGAGACAAGGGGTGGCACCCCCCTTCGCACCCCGCTCAGCCGCAAGCCTAGCCGGGGACGACTTCCGAGCCGGGCCGCAGGCCGCACCAGCCGCTGGCCGGGTCGCGCCCCGCCGGGCCACACCCAATTTGGCTAGACCCGGACCCATGTTGGGTTGAACCAGTTCGGACCGACCTAGGGAATATTGGCCCAGGTCGGACTGGGCCCAGACTCCCTATTTTCAGACTGGGTTCGTTCGAACACCCATATCATGAGATACAGACCTCCAATCGATGCACCGTCAGTTTCATAGGGATACCTAGATTAAGAAGGTCGTTTAGGTATATTTCACTGAGTTTTCGAAGAATTTTGTGTATGGCCGTGTTGGTTCGAACTCGAAACCAACAGGTCCATTGGAGCAGAAACGCTTATAACATAATGACCAGACGTTCGAATGATGTGATGTCAATTTCGTTGAATTCCTCTTAGTGAGATAGTTATTTTGGCTTACTCCACACGAGGTTTGGATGTAGCTGGATTACGGTCAGGTAGGATTAGCTTAAAACCCAACCGGGCCCCTGGGACGGAAAAACCAATAAATGTCAGACCGGGCGTCCGATTGACGCGCCGTCTGCCGCGTTGAGTTCCTATTGACGAGGCGGAACGTTGGGATATATCAAATCTGGACTTCGTGACAGTTGATGTATCGAACCCCTTGGCTTGTGAAGCGGACCCTCCCGGAATCGAGCGTGCAGTGTGTGGGAACCCTAGAGCTGGCTGCTTCTGCAATGACGATGTCGACTGCACTTGGATTCTATGTGGGTTCGGTAGCAAGGACGACTGTACTTGGATCCCACGTGGGTTCAACAGTGAGGACGACTGTACATGGATCCTCTGTGGGTTCGGTAGTGATGAATTCTGTACTTGGATCCAACATGGGATCGGCAGGGGAGATGATTCTGAGGATACATCTAATTGTCTCCACCCCTCTTCGTGAGTAGTATACCTTTGTGAGATGAGTCTTGACTTTCAATCATTATCTTCTATTTTATTGTTTTGATTTCTTATGTGGACAGAGCTGTACTTTCCTATGTGGACTGAGTTGAACATTCCTGTGTCGACTGGGTTGAACTTTGGCTCGGAATATGGGGTCGAACTGGAATTGAAGCCTCATGTATATGTATGGGTATATACCAAAGATGTGTTGGTTGATACTTCGTGTTTGTCTTGTTCCTTTGTGGATTATTCCTTTGTGGATTCTAGGAGACCTTTGGGAGTCTCGAAGTCCCTACTGAGTATCGATACTCACCCCTGCATGGGCTTTGCCCGCACTATGTTGTGTTGGATGCAGACGGCGGACAACGCTGATCGTGGTTGAGACTTGTGGAGCGTGACGGTATCCGAAGGATGACTATCAGGCAGGACGTACATGGTGCGGACGAACGGATTCAAGGAGTAGAGGAGACCATATGTACCCACCCTTCAGGTGGGGTTTCCAGAGGACGACATGGTGGTTGCTACTTTACTTTTCAGCTATTGTACTTTATTTTCTAAGTTGTACTGTACTTTATGTTGGGTTTGTATACTGGCCCATTTACTTTCCAGTACATAATTTTTTACTCAATTTACTTGGTGTTAACTTCATCTTGTGTACTCTATGGTGTTTGTTTTCTTATATAATGGATATGCCTTCCCTTTTATCGGGATTTACGCCTTTGGTGCTAGTCGCCAGCCCCTGGCCTATAGAAGGCGGGCATGGGGTAGTCACAGCACGGGCCCTGAGGACGGTTCGTGATATATTTATAATATAATATTCTCACCTACATTGCACCATATCAAAAAAATTTCTTTTCAGGAATCAATATCCCAGAGTGTGTAATAAATCATACAGAACATTTAGAACCAATTTTCACATTCTTTTGGAATAGAGATACTCTATTACTAAAAATATATTTCTATTTTTTCAAGTGATGTTAATTTTATTATATTTTTGTGACATTCCTTACTCAGTGAGAAATAAATCCAACTCAATACCTTTTATATTCACTTGTTTATCTCATTATTCACAAATATAAAATTTTCACCCCATTTAATAATCATGTTCTAAACATTTTCCTCAAGAAACATACTAAATGATTTTAAGTATTTTTCATTTTTTTAATTATTATAATTGATTTCCAGATGTCACTTATTGATATAATTGTTTTAATTTTTTATATCCTCATGTAATTTGACATTTTTCTTAACTTATTTAAAAAAGTAATAATAAATTGCACTCCTTTGGATTTCTTTTTTTGTTGTGGAAATTTTTTCATTTCAAATTTCAATATATTTTTCTATGATTTCAATTATTTTATTGAGAATTTTAAAATTGTGTAATTTATTATCCAATACTTTCCCCATTTCATTTACTTCTTATCCAATCTATGTTTTCCATCATGAATGTTTTATACAAACTCAAAAATATATATGGGATCATTCAAAGAAAAAAATTAGAGTTCATATTTTAAAAATTTTATTTCTATAAAACAAATTTAACATTCCAAAATTTCTCATACTCTTCATAAAATTAACATAATTCTTCTAGAGGACCATGTACTCCAAATTAACATATATGCAATTTAAGTGTTGGTTACCTTCAAAGTGTGATTTTTCCTCCTCTAATTACATCAATGAAAATTACGTCCATAAATTCTTAGTAACATTATTCTACTTAGTTTTTATTTTTCTAGCCAAAAACTATTTGGAGGGGCTGATATGGGTATCTTAAATTTTCTACAACTGAGGACACCCTGTTACTTCTGAAAATATACACTACATAATCTATAATTATAAAAACTAGGAAAACAATTTGATCCAATTAGAGGAAACCTGAATTAGATCACCATCAATTATTGTACCTAGTTGATTATTAAACCATATTAAGATAGGGGTTAATTAGTTTGGACCAAATTTAATTTCGCACTAACTTATTTCATCTTCCAACTAACTCTATGATATTATAATGATATTTGTATCATACATTGTTGAAGCGGTCATAAATCTAATTAAAAAATAGTATCTCAAAATATTAAATATTTTATCCATAAAATCCATCTCAAATCCATCATAATGATTATGAAATCAAAAAATGATATCTTAAATATCTCAACATATTCTAGTAATCTATCTTTTTGGTAATTTATTTATTGGTTTTACCTTTCACTCCATACCATTTTATTCTTAATGTTAACCCCTTGAAAGATACTAATATTCCTAATGATCAAAATTTTATTTCACCAAAACAAATATTCAAATTCTTGATTTTCAAAGTTAACATATTATCGTCTATTTATCTTTACTCTTTTATTTCATTAATTTATAATCTTCAAATCTTTTTCCACTCAATTCAAAAAACATCTATGTTTCCTCTTCATTTTCCAATTTTACCATATTCTCTACTAGATATTGGAAAATCATTAACTAAAGATGTATTAGAGTATAAAATCATAGTATATATTCCTTGGATCTATATTTTCCATTATTCTTCTCGCACATAATTAAACCAACCTAACTACACATCCACTCACATTCTTCTCTAGCATCAAGATAAGTCAAAATAAATTTTCATTGAACTAACACTTTTCCATTTACATCAACCTCATTTTTAAATAGAACAAAAAAAATTTACATATGGTTATCATCATCGTATTCCTTAATTTTATATTCTTATTGGGTTAAAATTATTGTTAATGATGATAGGGGGAATTATTAACAATTTTTTATTTATCCACTAGCTTCATTTTATTGATCCATCATGGATTGACCTACAAATTCACTTAACATTTTCAGCATGTGGTATCGTTAAAATTTATATATTTTTAATAATTTTTATTAGTAAAAATAATGAAATCAATTATATTATTTTTCAATAGAGTTTCTGAAATAAAATATTTTAGGAAGTTCACCAGTGGGTGATCCTAGGGATATTTTTGTTAATAAAAATTTGAATATGATATGAAACCATCAAATATTCCCTTTTAACTTCCCTAGACGTATATAATGCAGACCAAATAAAAAAATATCCTTATGCATCAATATGATTCTTCTTGTATGAAAGAATGGCACAATATTATTAGGATTATCTTTTGAAGCCTTCATATAGTTTTTCCTCACAACCCTTAGATATTCTTTTATCTTCCAATTGAATAATATCCCAGTTTTCCAACCTCATCTTCTAATAGTTACTAATAATGGATTCTAAAAATACAACCCATGATAGTTATGGGTTAAAAGACTAAATGTTACTTCCCCCAACAATATGGTTGAATATTATTTTTAGAGCCTACCTGAATAGAATTTATGAAACACCACGACCCTACCACATTGGAATTTGAAGGTGGTGAGGGTTACTTGGCCTTATGCGACGTTGCCAAGGTGCCAAAGGCTAGCAATAAATGTCGAGGGCTTCAAGGAACAGTGAGGAACAATTTTCCCTTAAAGAGATCACCCAACTCAACCAATCAACAACGAAAGATTCATGTACTATCAACCCAACTATATGATACTAACAATGCCATCACATACCCCAAAACCGTTCAAATAGACATGTCCACAAAACATCAGTGTATAAAGCAGAATCTAAGTAGAAAGAAAACACGATCCATGACACCACCACAACTCCACACCAAGCTATAAGCTCTAAGATCCACCAACACATCAAAATTATCACCACGAACCACTAGCAATTAGATGCCTTACCTTTACCTGTATCCTAGTACACGACATCTGCAAAGACACAAAAGTGGAAAAGTAGGGGGTGAGTACAACTACTCCGTATGTTTTTCCTAAATGAAATCCCTACACCCGCCACTAGGATAAAACCGTTAGCACATTTATATAAAACAATTTATATAAAATAATCACATGTTTATCCATTACCAAAATCCAAACACACCCTTACCAAGACATTTCACCCAAACTAAGTAATCCCAGGGAAATCCAAACAATCATGCCATGAGCCAAACATGCCACCCAAGGAAGCCCAATCAACCATGCCATGCAAGGAATCCAATTCAACCATTTCACATTTCCCCAACAAATTACATTTATGAAAAGAAATACAAAACACAGAAACCATAACGCTTGGACTTCCCACCCAACTCGTTCACCCCATCTTCAGCTAGCAGGACATCCCACCCACTACCTTACAACCCAAAAATATAGGATTTCCCGACCATCCCATTCAAATTTTATAGTGAGACTTCCCAACCACATCCGCACAACAAAAATAATCCAGTACCAAGCATGTAACCCATCAAGGCCACAACAACACGCAATTCACCATTTTCATTACATGTCAATCCACTTCAATAAATTGAACATTTAATGAAAACACCCTTAATTAATTTTCCATACCAAACCACATTTCAATAAAACAACCATTTTTAATGAAATTTTTTTTCTCAAATCATCTTAATCAAACCAACAAAACAACTAATTTTAAAATCCCATTTTAAAATCACATTCTAGGCATTTCACCACAAGCCCTTTTCCCCCAAAATCCCCAAACCATCCCCAAAGGAATTTCCATCGAATTTCTCACATCAACAACACAATTAATTTTAAGAAACAGAATCTAATTGCCACCAAAAAAACTAGTTCTAACCAATTTGAGTCGAGAGAGAAGCCACCTAACTTTAAAGTTTCAGTGAAATCGACCCACAAGCAATTACTCTTCAAAAATGGCGAACACACCACTAAAACCTCTTTATATCCCCTTACCTAATATCCAGATCCCATAAAATTAGCATCCTAGGTAAACAAAACCCTAGATCTACAAACAACGGGTGTAGATATAGAAAACCGAGAGACAAGGAGTTGTAGATCTTGAGGAAAAAACAAACAAACCATGGGAGTGACTTACCCGGGAGAAACCACCTTCATACCACTACAAAACCCCATTGAATTGCTTCCAAAATCAGTGGGAGATCACCGTCAACCCCTGAGAACCCCAAATCATGAGTGAGGCTTGAGCTGGAGAGGATTTAGAGAGGATTGAAGAAAGATCGTGTGAAACCATGTTTCAAAACCCTATTTTTATGTGGCTGCACAGTTAGCCCACACATTTTTTCAAACCGTGCGCTAACAGTGTGCATGTTACTCTCTCAAGATAAGGGGTCCGCACGGTTGACTTGCATGGTTTGGTAAACCGTGTGCAGGCCGTGCAATGCCTACTTTCTCCTCTTGCATTGTTTCCTAGAGAACCCGCACGGTTTCCCCTAACCATGCTCAAACTATTCTCCCTGAGAAAAGCATCCTAACTTATCCAAAATCATTCCAAACTCTCCAAAGAACTTTTCAAATCATTCCATGAACATTAAACACATAAAGAATCATAAAAATTCCACATACCTCAAACCGGGGGTGCTGTATTCTCCCCACCATTGGACTTTCTGTCATCAAAAAGTAGTGAACCCACCCTTTACTGAAAGAGTTTGGGCCATTGCTAAACCATCTCTTTCTCCCGCTCCCAAGTCTCCTCTTGGATCTGGCCATGCTTCCACAAAACCCGAACCGGATTAATGATTTTAACTTGTAAGTCATTATATTGCCTATCCACAACCTACACTGGCACATGCATCAATGAATCATCCAGATCTAACTCAACATGATCCCATCGAATAACATGGCCTGAATCTGGATGATACTTTTTCAACTGCGACACATGAAACACATTGTGCACCGCACTAATCCTAGGTGGGAAATCCAAATGATAAACAACCTCACTAACCCGATCAAGAATCTCAAAAAGTCCAATATACCTCAGAGATAACATTCCTTGCTTCCCAAACCGACGATGTCCCAACCTAGGAGAGATCCTCAAGAAAACATGATCCCTCACTTCGAATGACAAAGACCATCGACGATGATCTGCATACGGTTTCTGACGTCTCCGAGCCATCTACATTCTCTTCCTGATTAATTTGATCTTCTCCGTAGTCTCCTGGACAAGGCTCAGTCCTACCATCGAGGACTCACCCGTTTCCACCCAGTATAGTGGAGAACGACACGACCACCCATAAAATGCTTCAAACTGAGCCATATGTCTGAATGTATGATAATTTTTATTATACAATAATTCAACCGACGACATGTGATCCTACCATGAGCCACCAAAATTCCTAACACAAGCCCACAAAATATCTTCCAATGTTTGTATCATCCTCACGTATTTACCATCCATCTAAGGGTGATACGTTGTGCTCACAGTCCACTGTGTCCCAAGGGCATGCTACAAGGATTTCCAAAAACGATATGTAAACCTCATATCTCTATCTGATACAATTGAAACTGTAACACCATGCCTCTTTTCCATTTCCCGGATATAGATTTTGTGCAGATCCTCCAATGTATGAGATTCATGAATTAGGATGAAATGGGACAACTTCATTAGTTGATCCACTACCACGCAAATGGCATCGTGCTTCCTTCCCATTCTTTGGAGACCAATGACATAATCCATCGCTATTTTCGCCCACTTCCAAATTGGGATTGTTAAATACTAAAACATTCATGTCGGCCTCTGATGCTCTGCCTTGACCTGATGGAAAGTCAATCATCTCAAAACAAACTCAGCCACTATTATTTGCATACCGGCCCACCTGAACTATGATTTCAACGATTTATACATTTTTTGAATTCCAGGATGATCATCCCACATGGAATGATGATATGCCATGAGAAGATCCCCCGGACAAGCGACTAGTAGAACCATCTGATTCCAAAAACCCAAAAATGAATCTTCATTCAGTTTCCAGCACTCAATGGTCTCCCCGCCATTGAGTGTTGACCTCATTGTCAGACACATACAATAAGATATCTTCCCCTCTTTAACCAGTGCAACCATGTCAGAAATCCACAAGACATGATTGAAGATATCTCTATCACCATGGTCCCCACATTCCAACCGCATGTCAGCTATAACCGACATCAAATTCCACTGGTCTGATGCCCGTTTCACCACCTAAGCATATGATTTTCTACATAATGCATCCGCCACCAAATTTCCCTTACCCGATGTACACATCAAGTCAAAATAAAACATCTGAAGATATTACATCCATCGCCTTTTACTCAAAATCAAATCCCATTTCAAGAAAATGTGGTTCAAGCTCTTATGATCTGTATATACCGTGAATTCCTCATCGAAGAGATAATTATTACACACATTCAAAGCATGGACCACTACTGCAAATTCCAAATCATGAGTTGGGTAGTTCTTCTCCAAAACCCTCAACTGATGTGAGCCATATGCAACAACATGATTCCCTTGCATGAGAACTCACCCCAACCCTGATCCTGTTGCATCGCAATACACCACGTACCCTTTTCCCAGTTCTGGAAAAACCAATATTGGTGTTGATGTAAGGCGACACTTTAGCTCTTTGAAACACTGCTAACAATGTTCATTCCACTGGAATGGAACATTCATTCTTGTCAAAGATATAATCGGTGAATCCATACATGAAAAATCACGAACAAAAACGCTGATAATACCCAGCTGGACTGTGGAAACTCCATACCTCAAATACATTCTTTGGCGGTTGCAACGATATAACAACCTCTATCTTTTCCAGATCCATTGAAACACCCCTATCAGAAATCACATGGCCAAGAGAATGGAATTCTTGTATCCCAAAGTCACACATTGGCAATTTGGCATAAAACTGATTAACCCTCAAGATCCCCAACAATGTTGCCAAGTGCTGCTCATGCTCCGCCCTTGTCGTTGAATACACCAGAATATCATCTACAAACACCACAACAAATGAATCCAGATATATCTGAAATATATGATTCATCAATTCCATGAATACCACTGGCACATTCATTAGACCAGAGGGAATAACCACAAATTCATAATGACCGTATCTACTTCTAAAAGATTTTTAGGAATATCATCCTTCCTCACCCACAATTGATGATCTCCCGACCTCAGGTCGATCTTGGAGAACCACTCGGCTCCCCTCAACTGCTCAAACAAAACATAAATTCATGGAAGTGGATATCTTTTCTTTATGATAACTTGGTTAAGGCGACGATAATAAACACAGAGCCTCAATGTTTCATCTACCTTTTTACAATCAACACTGACGCAGACTACAGAGATGTGCTAGGCTAGAAAAAGCCTTTTTTTCTAACTCTTCCAAATGGTCCTTAAATTCCTGCAATTCAGTAGGTTCCATCTGGTAAGACAGAAGTGAGATAGTATTGGTCCTCGGAAAGAGATAAATCGTAAATTTCACTTTTCTTACGGGAGGTAACCCAGAGAATTATTTGAGAAAACATCCATGAACTGATCCACCATTTCCAGAAGAACATTCTTCTCAACACCCTCTACTGATTACAATGACAAAACCACTAAATAATACAATAATGTGACCACTACTGGTTCCAATAGACCCGTTGCGGCCTGCCTTTCATGCCTCTCTCCCCTAAAAGGTTGTCTAATGCCATCGTGTGTCGTAAAAGCAATTGTCCGCGCATTACTGTCGATGTGGGCCTTAAACGTCACTAGCCAATCCATTCCCAGGATTACATCATACCCATCAATCTCAAGCACTGGGAAATTCTCCATTCAATCAACCACACCCAAAACGAGACAACATGCTCTACACAAGAAGGCTCGACACTCTCTTCAACCCATTAGAGTTTGATGTTACAAAATCAAAGGCAATATTTCTACACTTAAACCTAGAAACTCAACCACATGCGAAACAATAGAGTTCCCACCCTTGGAATAAGTGTTCCGCCTCTTCTTGAACCCAGTGTTAGAGTTCCCACTATTCCCCATGGGTACCACCATGATTCCTCTGTCCGATTCTCCCAACAGATCTCGCTCAGCCCCTGATGTTCAATTCACCATCTCTATGTAATCATTGATACCCAAAACTAATATTTCTGAATAGATCTCTTGCCATAACCCCACTTCAAAGATACTTTCCATCAACTACGTGCTTCTCTCCACCTCGGGTGCAAACTGCACTAGGCTCGTATACATAGCTACATACTCCGTCAAAGACATATACTCTTTCTTCTGACTGAAGAAATCAGTTCTACACTAAATTATGAACGTATCCGGGTAGAAATGTTTATTAAAGTATTACTCAAAGCCTTCCCACATAAATCACTGGACCATTCCCACTTGGGCTACTAACTCCCAGGACAGAAGAGAAAGATCCTCTAGATTATCCGTTGCTAGCTTTACATTCAACTCTACCGGTGTCCCTAAGAATTCGAAAATTCTATTCATTCTAGAAATCCACGGCTTAGCACTTTCTGAGACTGAATCACCCTAAAGACAGGTGGGTCCTTCTTTTGAATCTGAGATACATAATCAACATTGATTGTCTCTTATGCTCTATTAAAACATCCCACAGCTTTGAAAGCTTACACTATGCTCTGGACTAACTGCTGGTTCACCTGGGGATTAGGTGAAACCAAGTTCTCATTAGCCACATCTGGTTGGTCTCTATGACGCCTACCCAGTTCCATTTCTATAAACAAAAAACAAACAACCATGAGTCTCACTTCAATAGACATAAACAAATCCCATTTCAAATCGCATTACACAACACTATCACAACATGGTTTTCCACCTTTCCAAATTTGTGATGTTTCACAATTTTTGAAAATCCATCCATTTACAAAATAAAAAATTTAATCACATTATAATTTCACACGTTTGATAAACCATTTCTCAATTCAGCCCATAAATCCTTATGCCCAATGAAATTTGTATCCTAGAGGGAAGTCATTTCTTCCATATATGCCATGCAAATCTCAATGGATTCACCCACTACAATGAGAATCCAATGCCTACAAGTGTCTCCAAAACACTCATGTACCCAACTTCCAGGTAACTTGATGTTCAGAATAAATGGGTTAGGTAGGTCCATTAATTCTATACATTCCACATTCTAACATTCCTACGCCTTGATACCATCCCAACTCAAAGAATATACCACAAAAAATGTCAACTCCAAATTCGAGAATCAACTCCAATAGACCGAACAAGCTGATACAATTTGTAACACTCTACCCCCACCTCATTGTCTTGGGGAGGCGGTGAGGGTTACTTGGACTTATGTGACGTTACCAAGTCTCCAAAGGCTGGAAATAAATGCCAAGGGCTTCAAAGAATAGTGGGGACTGATTTTCCCTTAAAGAGATCACCCAAATCAACCTACCAATAACAAAAGATTCATGCACTGTCAATCCCAACCATATGATACTAACAATGCCATCACATACCCCAAAACAGTTCAACTGGACATGTCCACAAATCATTAGAGTACAAAGCAGAAAGTAAAAAGAAAAACACCACGAGCCATGACACCACCATAGCTCCACACCAAGCTCCAAGCTCTATGCTCGACCAACACATCACAAGAATCACCACGAACAACTAGCAATGTGATTCCTTACCTTTACATATATCCCGATACACGACATCTGTAAAGACACCAATGTGCCAAAGCAGGGGATGAGTACAACTACTCAGTAGTTTTTCCCCAAATGAATTCCCTACAGTCGCCACAAGGATACAAACATTAGCACATTAATACAAAACAATTTATATAAAATAATCACGAGTGCATTCATTACCATAATCAAAACACACCCTTACTAAGACATTTCACCCAAACCAAGTAAACCCAGGGAAAGAAAAACAATCATGCCATGAGCCAAACATGCCACACAAGAAGGCCCAATCAACTATTCCACACAATGAATACCATTCAACCATTTCACATTTCCACAAAAAATTCAATCTATGCAAAGAAACACACAACAAAGCGACCATAATGGTGGGACTTCCCGCCCAAGTCATTCACCCCATCTTCAGCTAGCCATACTTCCCACCGACTACCTGACAACCCAAAACAGTTGGACTTCCCACCCATCCAGTTCTCTTTTTATAGTGTGACTTCTTGCCCACTTTTAAACAACCAACACAAGCCATACCCAAGCATGTAACCCACTAAGTCCACAAAAATACGCAATTCACCTTTTCCATTACTTGTCAATCCAATTCAATAAATCAAACATTTAAAGAACACACCATTCAATCAATGTCCATGCCTAACAATATTTCAATAAAACAAACCATTTTGTTGAAAACTATTTTCTTAAAATCATCTTAATCAAACCCAACAAAACAACTCATTTTGAAATCCCATTTTAAAATCACATCAATAGCATTTCGCCACAAGACCTTTATCCCAAATATCCCCAAACCATCCCCAAAGTGATTTCCATCCAATTTCACACATCAGTAACACAATTAATTTTAAGAAACAAAAATTAATTACAATAAAAACCACTAGTTCTAACCAAGTAGAGTCGAGAGAAAAGCCACCTACCTTTAGGGTTCCGGTGAAATCAACCCACAAACAATTACCCTACAAAACCATCAAACGCACCACCGAAACCTCTCCAGATGCCATTCCATCACATCCAAAAGCCTTAAAATTAACATTCAAGGAAACCAAAAACCTAGATCTACACACAACAGGTGTAGATATAGAAAACTGAGATATAGGGAGATGTAGATTTTGAGGAAAACACAAAGAAAACAAGAGGAGAGACTTACCCAAGAAAAAACACTTTTAGACTACCACAAAACCGCTTTGAATTGCTTCCAAAATCAGTGGTAGATCACCTTCAACACCTGAAAAACCAAAATACCATGTGAGGCTCAAGTGGGAGATGATTTGGAGTGGAATGAGGCATGCCTGAGTGAAACCTAGTTTTAAAACCCTATTTTAAGTGGCCGCATGGTTAGCCCACAATGTTTCGCAAACCATGCGCTAACCGTACTCATTCTACTATGTCGATAGAAGGGGTCTGCAAGGTTGACTCACATGGTCTGGAAAACTGTTTGTAGGCCATGCGAAGCTATCTATCTCCCCCTGCATTGCTTCCTAGAGAACCCACATAGTTTACCCTAACCATGCTCAAACTGTTCTCCCTATGAAAATCCTCTAAACTTATCTAATACCATTCTAAACACTCTCAACCTATTCTAAAATCATTTCATTCACATTAAAAACCTGAAGAATCATAATAAAATGGATAAATACCTCAAACCGAGGGTTCCACAATGTAAAATTATGTGAGCTGGTCCCAGAGTGGTGTCATGATGTGTGACCTCCTGGGATGTTTCCTTCATTGTGTTTTTGTGAGGAAAAATCACATTACTAGAAAAAGTGTTGGAATATAGAGATATTAATTATTTTAATGATACATTCAATAACATGTTTCATACCCTTGTATGGGATCACACATGTTTGTGGAACAACTAGTTGAACCTTTTATTCCATGCTAGAAAAGTTATATAAAAAGGTGAGGTGTTTGTGTAGTCAGTGGGGTCCATTGTTTTAGTGATATTAGATGTTGTACCCAACTCTGAGTGTGGTGGCACTATATGTGGTGAAATATAGTTTATATAATGATGATTTTTTTATATAATTGTTTTTAAATATAATATCCTTGAATGTAAAATGGTTAGAAGACTAAATGTCACTACCCTAGTAAACAAGGTGCACCATTCTTTTCAGGATCCTACCATATTATAACTCCAATGTTATAAAAAACATGTCAAGGGGTAGTTTCTGGATCAGTGAACTTTTGAGAAGTTTTGATGGTTCTGTGTGAGTAACAAATATATATAATGAAAAGAAATATGTTGGAATCTTGGGATGGACATTGGTTGGATAATACATTTATGTTTATGTGTGGGCCCTAGGGATAGGACAAGAGATGTCTGCAGGACCAAAAGTAAAAGCTGATTGGCCAGGTCCTCATTGAAATATTAATAGGAAAGGTACCTTTGTTGTTAGTGGGTAAAATGTTTTGTACCACAACCCCAAAATTCAGCTAAATAAAAAAAATTATGTTCAAAAAAATTCATACATATCCCTTCAATGGTCTAAAAAAGCTCATTAAACATGTTATTTGTTTTCCATTGCACGATTTTTTTATTAATACACCCATATAAGTGTAACTGGATTAATGTTTAATAAAAAATTGAATAGATATTCTTATTAAACCTTAATAAATGTTCATTCCTTTCCAATTTTAGATATATAATTCTCTTGAAGGATTCATTTCTATGGAAAAATATCTTTTTTTTTGAAAAATATTCATTCCATTAAACCTTTTATAAAGAACCTAAAAATTCATCACTCTTTATAACACCGTATATTTTGGAAGGCTGATGTATTTTTTTTTCATAAACTTTCAAATAGTCATTTTAAACTTTCATTGTTCATCTACCATAAGAGTGTATTACATGTGTCACACCATCTAGTAGTACACATTCCATGTCTAAATTTTATAGTTGACTTATTATCTTGTAGTGTATCTTACATGCGATCATCTTATAAAATTTGAAAAAACATTATCTTCAATAGATAAATTCATAAACACATCAAATCAGGGTAGTATAAATAAATTTCATCAACCACTAGTCCTTTTCAAATATTCAAACATAAGACCAGAACAAAAATCATTAGATATACACACACCACTTCATAATAATAAAGCATATTGTTCTTATATCATATGGAGAAACCATATAGCCTTCATAAAAGTAATACTTCAGTTTTATAAAATTCATCTACATGTTTTTATCTACAAATTTAATATTTTTTTTGTTTTAACATCCATATAAACATTAGGAATCACTTATTTCTTCTTCACTTAAAATTGTTACCATAATTGTATATTTAAATTATATCTCATTGATAATAGATAAAATACACTTCATCACAATATATTATATGATGTCCATTCAATAAAAAAAAATTATTAATTTTCCAAGAGTGGTTGTAAAATTGAAAATAACTTCTAGGGATCACAACATTTGATTTATATAACAACTCACGATTTTGTGAAATATGTTGTCCATAATCAATTTAATATTTTTGTTATTTTTCATCTCTTGAAACGCTGAAAAGAGTATATTTTATTAAATATATATGTTTGGAGTTGGTTATATGTGACACCAATTTAATCTTTCACCACACACAGCATAAATTTTGGCATGTTTTACATGGAATATCAATATGGAATACATTACAAAAAACACCGATATGGCAAATGCTACACACAAAAGTGGGTTTCTAAAAATAATAATTTTATTATTATAATTAATTAAACAAGATAATTATAACCCAGTACTCAAACATATTAATAATAATATTAATAACTACTTTTCAAATATTTTTTATAATGGTGTTATATAAATACAACATATTGATAATGAAATATATAATTTATTTTAATGTCTTTATATGTTTTAAAATAA
This sequence comes from Viscum album, assembly GCA_963277665.1. Lineage (NCBI taxonomy): Eukaryota > Viridiplantae > Streptophyta > Magnoliopsida > Santalales > Viscaceae > Viscum > Viscum album. The sequence goes on from OY728147.1 coordinate 163,409,049, forward strand.
TTTTAAATGAAGAGGTTTTCGAACTGTTTTCAGTAATTATTTATATTTTTTGAAATTATTTTTCTAGGAATGTGTTTTTTCAAATGCTTTTAACGATTCCTATATAATTTTTCAAAGAATTTGTTTCAAAATTTTTTCAATCTACTTTTACAATTTTTCAATGAAAGTTGTTTATAAAATTGTATTAAATAATTCATTATATTTTTTTAAGGAAAATAGTTTTCAAAATATCTTCATGATTCTGTTATAAGTATTTATGGAAAACAACTTTCAAAATTATTTCAGGCCTTATTTTTATGTTTTCATTGTAGTTTCATAGAAATGGTTTTTAATATATTGACAATCTCTATTTATAAGGTTTCATGGAAAATGGTTTTCAAAATGTTTTCAAAATCGCTTTATATGGTTTCAGAGAAAATGGTCTCTAAATTTTTTCAAAGAATTCATCATAATACATCATGTGTATTTTTAATAAAATGGTTTTACAAAGTATTATATGTTTTGAAGATCATTTTTAATGAATAATGAAATTTTCCTTGAGAAATGTTTTCTGAATATCTTTCAATGTTATTTCCCATAAATGATGAAATATGTTGATGTTACTCATTCCTTTCTAGGAAATGATCCAAATCTCCTATTAATATTCATTCTTGAATGGATTATGTTTTGATTGGATAATTCTTATAACACATGTTTCTCTTCAATGAGTTATATTATTTTTAAACTCGCCCCCTTTCATAGCTAATGATTTGGTGAAATGATTATGAAACATGTGTTTCCACAGGTTATGATAATTTTACATGTTTATGAAACATGTTTCATTTCTTGGGTTATGATATGATTATTAATGAATTTTTGGAACTTGTTTGTATGAGTTCATTATGATATTAGGGGACCTATATCTCCCTATAATTCCTTGGGTGAAGATTTATATATCATGGGATTGACGTAGATGAAACAAAAAATGAACAAGGATTTAATGGGGAGTGAAATCAGTTTAGTAATAAAGTTCTAGAATGGGTTGTAAACATGGTTCAATAAAAGAAATTATCCCATACCATGGAATTAGAATTGATGCCTTGACTACTACAGATGTCATTATATATTCTTATATTTCTACCACAATTCCATGTTTTATTCCTATGTTCTGCTTTCATGGATTATGTATATTTATTTCAATATGATTTATGTATTATGAACTGACATGATTTACAAAATTCGTTATGTTTAGGATCATTTAGATGCTTGGTATGATATTTTATTTTCATAATCACGTTCTCATGACATTATTCTCATGATTATGCTCACATATATCCCCCCTTACAGATCATCTGGGCTCAAAAATTTTACAGTTACTTCACCCATGATATGAAGATATGTGTTATGTTTGATTAATTTAAGAGATGTTCTAGTTAAGAAGAACCTTGTGAGAGATGATGTAACTCATTTATAACCCAGTTTTTATGTTTCTATATTTCTAAAGGCACTCCACTATTATGGTATTTTGGAATCTATTTGTTTAATGTGTTAAGTATTCTGAAAAAGTTATGAAATGTTAATGTATTTAATGTGAGGGTAATTATAGTTTTTATTAGAGTATAGTTTTATTTCTCCATTTTAATATAGGATGGAAAACCATAGTGAGAATCTGAAAGACATGCCAAATGATAGGTCTAAGGATAAGGAAAAGCATATGAATATTTTCTAGATTTTTTTATAGGATAGAGTGAGTGGTTTCCTAGAAATACATACCAATATAAGTATTAAATGTGGATGTGTATATAGAACATATGTGCATATGGGTAGAGAATTTTACTAGACGTTAAAGGTCTCACATAGGGATGTATGGTATTCAACTATGGGCCTTGATGAAAACCTAGGATGACACTCTCGGGGGGATATTCATTTGGAATCTACAGACTCTTCACAAACCATAATTAGGGATTTAAATATAAGTAGGCTATAAATAACATAGGATGAATCTAGGGTGTCAAAGAATATAGAATGTGTCATGATTTAGACAGCTTATAAATAACCCTCATCATCACTATGCGTTTTTCTACAATGATATGATATGTTAATACAATGCTTTAGGTTTTAGTAAATGGTGGGAACTAGAAGCAATTGGATTAATGTTGAATGTGATAGAGTATTTTCATAAGATAATTCATGTGGGATTATCATTATAATGAAATATGTTGTGATCATGCCTAATTAGTTTTCTCGGAACATGATTAACAATTTGTACATTAACCAACTCTTGGAATCGCCAAGGAAAATAATAAAAGAGTTCTCTGAGTGTTTGGGTAATGGAAAACATGAAGAATAAATTATTTGTCTTCCTTTGTGTCAAGAATGGGGAAAAATCACCTATGTTAATGTCTTGTATGAACAAGAAGATGTTTGACTATTGATAACAAGGACACAAAACTAATGACTATAATGAAAAAATGAAGAGTTTAGTTAACAAATTGGATGAAAATATTGGCCTCCAAAAGGAATCATCAAAGGTTAAATGTTTTATTAGTGGAACAAATTCTCATTATGGTACACAATGTGAAAAGAGGAATGATATTGAATAGAATCATCATGGTGGTGTGAGTAAAGGTTATATTAGTGATGATGATGAGACTATAGATGTAACATCCTAGGTAAATAAAGAATATGAAAATTTTATATCTATTAATATTTTTGAATTAAATATTAAATTTAATTTAATAGGTATTCTATATCAGATTGCATACTCAACAAGCGACAACAGATATTTCTTAAATCTTACGTTGCACACAATGTTGAGTTATACTCAAAAATAATAATATATTATTATTATTTTAAATGTTTGTTATGGACTAGACGCTTTAATTATGGGAATGAACAAAACTATTTAAAATATAACTATATATGTTTTTTAAATGTCGTTAAAATTATCCCATAAATTTTGTAAGCTTTAAAAAAATCCTATTTTAAGAATGAAATACTCTAATATTCATTAAAAGGTTGTTTTTTTCACCTTTTTAATATCGAACACATTTTAAATATAGTTTTTCTCACTGATAAATGTTTTATTTGATAAAATAAAATTATTCTTTATTTGAGGAACAACATTATTTACAATGGATGATATTTGGGAATTTTTCTGTTAAAGTACTTTTTTAATGATTCATGATAAATACTGCATTTTAATTCAAAATCATCATTTAAAATAATTTATTTATATAGTTATATTTTAATTTTAATTGGTTTTAAAGGTTAATTGTTTTATATTTATACCATTTAGTCCAATTTTTTTCATTATAAGTAATTTAACTCTTAAAGTTAATATAAACACATGTCAATATTTTGATAGTTTTTACATCATACAAAATACTTTTTTTTATTTTACAACGGGAATTAATTTTAAATTAATTTCGGCAATTTTTTTTGTTTTGAATTTTGAAAAATGGATTCTATATTTTGAATTAGGAGGTTGAAACTATGTAAAAAGGTAACTTTTATTTTTAGACATTCTGAATAGTAGCTTTAGTAATGATTTAATTTACCATTGGTAAAGGTTAAATCTGGTAAATAATGGTAAAAATTAATATTATAATAATATTAAATTACTCTTATAGTTGTCCTAACCCTATTTTATAATATATGACGGACCATGGGCATCTTTGGGTTCATTTTAAGACCCCATGAAGTGACTTTGTGTGTGAAAATGACATTTGATTACTTGTAATTTATACTTATGATAAAAAACATAAACAATTATATTAAAAAAAATTATTCAGTTTTATAAGTGATATCTTCGACTATACATATCAATTAAAAATATGAACATATTTTCTAAATCATGATATTTTATTTATAATTTCTAGACAATAAATAAATAAATTTAATTATGACACAATGATGATGCAGTGATTGATTCGTTAATAAAAGTTTCAAATAATGATTTTATAAATGTTTTAATAAATGTAATTTTGTAGTTTTTATGTCATACATGAAATATTGAATTTAAATTTTCTAGTTATATTTGTGTTAATGAGTTTTTATTAAGTATACAAGTAGTTATGGATTTTTAAAAAAGTCATGATATGAATAGTGTCAAAATTGATAGAATTAATATTTTAAAATATAAAATATTTTTTCAAATATTATAAAATAAAAAAATATATAATTGTCCAAAAACTTATCATAAGTCTAAAATTATATTATTTACACATTAATTGGATATTTGTATTTATTTGGTAACTATTTGGTTTCTCAATAACTGAAACTCTCGATAATACATTAAGAGTAACAAAGGGTTAAATAAAAAGGATACAGATTATAAAATATCCAAAACCTGTATAATTAATTTTGACTTATTTTATTTAGAGTTATATACATATTATAATCTAAATAATGGAAATTGGACTCATTTATAATCTAAATACAATTTAAATTAAAATAACAATTCAAGATATTCCTTAAGTTCCCCTCCTCTCTCTTATAAAAGGGCATCACCTCTAAACCTTACTAACACCTGTCAAGCCCCCTTGGATTGTACAAAATTTTCCCCAATTAGCTCCCAAAATACATATATTCCTTTTACTATCTTTTTCATAGGAAGAATAGAAATCAAGAAGGCCTTTTTGCCTAAATCAAAAATGAGTTACATGATTTGAGATAATATCTTCTCTCAATATTCTTCCATTTAATTTCCATCTCCATCCCCTTAAAATCTCTTAATGACATTCATTTATAAAAAATTATCTTCCATATAGTATGATTTTTTTGTATGATATGTATTCTAACTACAATTACACACACCTCCATCAAATGGATTTTGAATTTAATGTTTATGTGGATGGAAAACTACTACCTCGCGAAATGATGATTGTTTAATTATCTCATACCGCCTCTCATAGTGGCCATTATTAGAGATATATATTAATTTTTGGTATATTTTATATTTATATTTTCCCTATAATTATATATTTTTCATTTATATCACACCTTTATGCTTTCCATTATGTGTAAATATGATAATTCATTTTGATGAAATGCAAACTATCTCCCCCTCAAAGTGATATGACTCGTTCAAGATATACATAGAACATATAAATGATGTAAATAATGAAATTATTTATTTTATATAACATAGATATTATATTAGAATTATAATATCCCTATGTATCATTTTGTTCCCATTCCATTAATAAATGTAAAAAATGAATGTAGCATTCATGCGTACGTATAGCTTACTATCGCCAAAAACGATGCATTTCATTTTCTTATAACTAAATGTTATGGAATATTAAAAATACATATATAATTGATATATATTATATCTAAATCATGAATAAAATTATGTAGATATTTGAATTTTGACCCCATGTACAATTTCTAATTACAGTAAGTTCATTTTTCACTCAAGTATCGAACATCGAAAAAAGGCCGATATGACCATGAATAATTATATGACTATTTGATTAAGGGAATAAATGATATGAAAGGAATAATAAACTGGAAAATGGTTCTAAAGCAACTAAAATTATCTTATGTTTTTATTCAGGGAGATAAATAATGAACAATACATGTCAGACACAAGATAAGGGACATCGTCTCAATCTCCATTCACCAATTCAAACTTCTATTTATACACCATGTTCCTTTATACAGTGTATAAACCCCTTTTAATTTTAATTTCATTCCATGGGAATATTTTCTCTATGAAGAGTTTTACTAAATGACAAAATGAATGTTTCTTTTTTATCTTACGTGGCGACAAAAACCTTTCAGATGCCACAAGAATTACTTGATATTTGGCGTCGTTAACAAGTCTTAATGTATTTAAAACGAAATTAAATACAATATACTATTTTTTTACATATTTTGGTATTGAAAAATGTTTTTATAATTGATTGATTTTCTCAATATATTAAAATGATATATTGTTATTGTAATATGGAAATTTTACCTTTCTTTTACGGTTATGTTATGTGTTATGATTATGTTATGGTTCTTTGGAATTGCTTATGTATATGGGTGGTTCCATGATAAACCTAGGATGGGTGAGAATGAAATATCTCTCCAATGCATTAGATAATGTGACGAAGTAAACATTAATGTTTATTCTAATAGATCTAGGGAATATACTATGATAGGTTTTCCAAATGTAACAACCTATGTAGCTTTGAAAGCATATATGTAGGCATTATATGGATACCACATGTTACCTTTATGATTTATGATTACTAGGTTTTATTTATAAATATTGAGATTTCATGAGGTATGTTAAAGAGTGTATGTTTGGTATGTATTGATGACTAATGTTTTCTATCATTATTTTCTAACCCTTACTGAACCTGTTATGATCATCCCATGTTTTTGAAATTATTTTCATATGGTATAAGAAAGTGTAAGAGAATGGTAGTATTCAAGAATATTTATATAAAGAAAGGAACTCTCGATATATTTAAGGAGTTTTATTATAGTCAAAAAATGGATAGATTAGTAGTGTCTACTTTGTAAATTTTTAGATATAATTTAATAGTTATTGCCTAACTCTCTAAAAATATAAACCTAAAAGGAAAAAATTGTGAATTCGTGATTTAACCCAAGATTAATTAATGTTTTAAGTTTTTGGCCTTATAGTTAGTATGAGAGGTCAGTTAAATAACTTTAAGAGTTAGGATATTGTAATATCAATATCCATAAATTAATATATGGTATGGTTGAAACGATATAGAATTTACTGATTACCTAGTTCCTTATCTGAAGATATTTTTTTTGTTTAGAATGGTTTTCCATAGAGAAAACAGATAAGCTCAGATGAGATGGAATCAGGAGGAAAACTATAAGGTCTCGGCCTTAAAACATTACATAATCTTGAATTAAACGAATAATTCACATTGAGGACATTTTCAGGTTTAAATTTTTAGAGAATTAGGCTATAACTAATACATAAAAACATGAATATTGCATATAGAAAGTACTACTAGTATCCAGTTTAACATAAAATAAAAACCGTTGAAAGGAAACACGTCTACTTCCATGTTTTAGACAGCACAACTTTTCCTTGATAGATTCCTTGACCCTATTCATCATTAAGTCCTGTGAAAAACATTTCAAAAACATGGGATGAGCATAAAAAGCTTAGTAAGGGTTATAAAATAAGGAGAGAAAACATTAGCCCAACAATAAATACAAATCCCTGAAACCATACTTTTCAATCCTAACATACCGTATGAAATCATAAGATTTATGAACAACACACAAATCATAAATCTTAAAGGTTACTTATGGAATCCATATCAAACATACATTGTAGCTATCACAGCTACATAGGGAGTTACACTTGGAATAACCATCATAGTATAGTACCTAAATCTCTTAAGAGAAACATTGATGCTTTCCTCCTTCACGTTACCCAATGCATTGGAGAGCTATCTTGGGCTCACCAGCCCTAGGTTTATCACGGAACCACCCATATATGTAAACAATGCCCAATAACCATAACATAACAGATAAAATAAGCATAAAGGAAAGATATCATTTCCACATTCCAATCAAAATATATCATATCCAGATATTGAAATAAACAATGCTTTATCAAACCAATTTCATAACCATTTAAAACATTTAATAAATAGATTTTTGAATCAAAGTGTCCCATACCACTTTGAAGATTTTAAAGAAATTAAAATTTTAAAAAATTAATGTCCATATAAATAAATTCTGAAACCATTTTGAAAACATAGACATTGATGATAAATATTTAGAAGAATAAATCATTAAAACATTGAAAATGATATTTTAGTTAAAGAGTTTTTAACAAAATGAAAGACGCTTGAATACAAACAATTGAGGAATAAAATTTAATCATAACTTTATAATTTCATGAGAATAAAATGATTCATGATATAATATGTCAAAGGACAATATATACACCATATAAGAGTGAATTGGTGCATGAAAATAATTAAGTCTCAATGGAATGTAAATTGAGACACAATCCCTTATAAAGATGGTATACTTAGATTAAGGATAAATCAATGACATAATTTATGTGTGAAAAATATAAATAAACCCAATATAATTTGATATTAAGTGTAAAATAATCATAGGTCATTCACACATATTTATGGCACGATATAATCAACAAGTAGAAGTTTCACCCAAAGAATTGAAATTGTGTTAAGAAGTCCCTTTACCAAAATTACACAGCCAACGACGTCACTTTAAAATTTAGAAAATGAGTTTATGAGATAAAAAGGGTATCTCATCACATGTATATAAAATTTACATAAATAAGTATATTGAAGAACATATCCCAACATAATAAGATGTAAATTAAAATACATAACAAAAATATGTCTTTTAAAAATAGGAGGTTGAAAGGTTCCCTTGCCGATTTGGTAACTTTCGAAACATACACCACATGAAAGAAGGATCATAAAATGACGATGTAATTACCCATAAATTAATTTTTATTACATAGGGAATACATTCATGGGAATTACATACACCACATTCAATAAATAAGTGGCGAAAAATGGAAATCTCACGGATTTGAAAGTGAGATAAGAAAATCCCTTACAAAAATTTGGTAGCCTAACGACGCAACTTAAAATTTCATAAAATTAATTGATGAGAGTAAGAGAGGGTCTCTCATCATATGAAAATACAAATTACAGTATGGTGAATATGAAATAACATCCTCCAACATAAGAACATTGAGCATAAATGAAATGACATAAAAGAGAGTACTTGAAAAGAAAGAGAGAGGTCATATCCCTTACCCCGTGTCCGACTTGACTCGATCATTATTTAAATTCATGAATAATACAATAATGTTAATTTATACATGCTTAAGAACCTTTTTAAAGTTTATTATTCCATTTATATCACTTAATACCATGTTATAAACATTATGTTTTCATTTAAGTTAATAATGATAATTTTGTCGATATTTGGTACTTGAGTAAAAAATGGACTTCTTATAATTACATGATGTTCATGTGGTCAATGGTTAATTATATACAGAATGATATTAATTATTTGGATATCATATATATCATATAAATCTAGAATATACATTATTTATAATAGTACATAACATTTAGAGGTAAGAAATGAAATGTACCATTCATGGAGATGGTAAGTCGTACGTAGGCATGAATGCTACTTTCATTTCTATATCTTATTTTAATGGAAATAAAACATAATGATATATAGGTATATTATAATTCCCATACAATATCATATATAATATCGTTAACTCAATCCTTTATACATCCCACATAAGGCATTAACGATTGAAATCACTTTGACGGGGCGGTAGTCCGCACTTCCTCAAATGAGATTATCGTATTTACCCAATATGGAAACCATAAAGGCATAATATAAATGGGAAGTACAGAAACACAAGGAAATAATAAACAGAATATATATCATATATAAATACAGTTCCATCATAATGGCCACCATGAGAGGCGGTAAGATGTAATTGAACAATCATCGTTTCGTGAGGCGTTCGTTTTCCATCCACAAAAACATTATATTATTAATCCATTACATGGAGGTGTCTTTAAGTGTAGTTAGAATCCTTCTTATAAGAACATAATAGTGTATTAAAGATACTGGTGTTTTTATAGAATAAAGTAAATAAAAAGAGTTTAGGGGTTGGAGAAGTAAAATAAAAGAAAACAATTTAAGAGAAACTGTTACATTTAATTTGGGTAACTCTTTTTGGTTTGAACCAAAGAACTTCTTCAAGTGCCTTCTGTCGAAGGTAAGGCATCTAAGAGGAAGATAGGGATTTTTATAGCTTAATTGGGTAGAGGATGGATGAGCCAAATGGCTTGCGAGGTGTGTGGAATTGGTTAGAAGTGGTCTCCTTTTATAAGGGGGAGGAGGGGCTCTTTAAGAAAGTGTGAAAACATTATTTTATTCTATAATGATATTCAATTTCTTATGGTCCAAAAATAATTATAGTCTAAGATAAGATGAGTCGTGGTCGAAAGAAAATCATCCAATCAGAATTGGACATGTTTTGGATAATAATTTAATCATTAAAATCTTATTTGTTTAATCATTTATTAATGAGTTAAATACTGCATCATTATTTTGTCATAAATAAAATAATTTATTCGATGTATAAATATTATAAAAAAATACTATCTTGTAGGAAATATTTTTATCATTCGAATTAATATTTATAGTCTAAATTAGGACTTATATAACACCATATAAAAAGTAATTACTAAAAGAGTTTTGTTAAAGTCAATTTTGTATTTACATTAAATTAATTAAACCAAATTACCATTTTCGCTCCCATGTGGATCAATTGGGTCCCAAAATAGATTCAAATATTCCCATGGTCGTTAAGGACTCAACAAATAAGGTTTTGACAAGTTTTAGGGTAATTTTGGATTATTATAGTATTCTTTTAACCTTGAATTACCTTATTTACCTTTAACAGCGGTAAATAAAAGAAAAAAGTTACTATTCAACAAAAATTATTTTCATCTTAATGAACCACATTTTACTTCTTGATAAAAATCATGTATGTCGGATTTTTGAAGTTCAATTCACAGAAGTGGTAAAATTTTATTTAAATGAAAAAGTCAGTTTTTAACAACCACTAAGTGGTTTCACTATTCATCAAAAATTGATGTTTTTCAGAAAAATACCAAAAATTATGACTAAGTATTATTTGATATTCTGAATTCAAAATTGATGTCTATTTTTTCAAATTCAAAAAATATAATTGGAATTAATTAATTTAAAAATTAATTCCCGCTGTTAAAACAAATAGCGTGTTTTTAGGAAACAATAACTATCTAAAGATTGATACTAGTTTATGACCAATTTCAATGTGAAATTAATTCCAATGAACAAAATTGGATTAAATGGTAAAAATATATTTTAATTTTACTTTAAAACCAATTAAAAAAATAATATAACTATATAAATAAATTAGATTAAAAGGAACTTTTGAAATAAAATACAATATTTGTCACTATTCATTAAAAAATGAACTTTATCGGAAAAATTCCAAAAAATTGCACAAAGTAAATTTTAATGTCCCCATTCTAATTAAAGATTTTATATTGTAATCTAGAATGTATTAAAGTGACCAAAACTAGATTTAAAAAGGGTTTTCCATTAAAAGGCGATAAATCGGCTTTTTGATGTAAATTATGCTTAAAACTAGATTTATTCACATTTTAAGACTCCAACTATTATATGATAAATGTAAATACATTTAACAAAAATGTATAATCATATTGTACTATGTTTTGTTCATTCCATCCAATACAATGTCTAGGAGTTGACTACCGTTTAATATAATAATATTATATTATTAGTGTGCAACGTAAGATTTTAAAGGAACCCGTTGTTGCTTATCGGGTATGCTATCAAACATAGTAACCCTTTTAAAGTAAAATTAATATTTAATTCAACAAAATTAATAAATATGAAATATGTCTTATTTTTTATTTACCTGTGATGTTACATCCTTCCCCCCTTTGGGGAATTGTGTCCTCGTAATTTTAAAAAAAGGGCTCCGAAACTTCATTGAAAGTCCCACATCGGAAAAAGATTCATTAAAACTATCACTTTAAAATACAGAAAGAGAAGGAAAAAGGTCACCTGAGTTAACTCATACTCATATTCCATGAAAACATGGATATGGAGGAGAAAACAAATGGTCAGGTTCTCATGGAGAGTGTTAGGAAACATGTTTTGGAGAAAGTTAACAACCAGAAAATCACAAACTTGTGATGGGTTAAACAGTCTTTGATTCCCCAGTAGGAAAATTTAACGAACAAGGTTTTTGTATAAAGTTACTTTTCTTTGAGGAATTTATTAATGAGCCTAACCAAAAACATAAGGAAATATACTTACTTGTCATGTAGACATTCATCTTTTACTATATTTCTAACAAAAACTCATATTATCTTCAAATGATGAATATTCAGGATGTCTTTTTTTCACATTAAGAATATTCCTATCCTTATATGTGGAATGAACCTACTTGAAAACCTTATTGTTCTACCTCTAGTAGAGTTTGATGTTATCCTGGGTATGGATTGGCTCTCTATTTACCATGCTATGATTGACTGTAGAGCTAAAGAAGTTTTTTTTTTCAGAAAGACTTTCAGTTTGTGTTCAAGAATGAACCCTTACTGTTGATAACTTATCAAGAGTCCGAGAAACTTGTAAAAGATGGAAATGAATGTTACCTTTCACACATTGTTTAAAATAAAGGAACTGTTCAGATTAATGTTGTGACATTGGTAAATGAGTATCCTGATGTTTTTTCTTGATGAGTTTCCTGGAATAATACCAGATTGGGAAGTTGAATTTACTGTTGACTTAGTTTCATGATGCTAAGACAATTTCAAAACCCCCTTATAGAATGGCTCAAATTGAACTTTTAGAGTTGAAGGAGCAATTGCATGAATTATTAGAGAAAGGTTTCATTCGACCTAGCACATCACCATGGGGTGCTCCTGTTTTATTTGCTAAAAAGAAAGATGGTTCAATGAGACTTTGCATTGATTATAGAGCCTTGAATAATACCACTGTTAAGAACAAAAGTCCTTTGCCTCATATCGATGATTTGTTTGATTAGCTTCAGGGAGCTCAGTTTTTTTCAAATATTGACCTGAGATCGGGGTACCATCACCTGAAGGTAAAGGAGGAAGATATTCCGAAGACCGCGTTCCGTAGAAGATATGGCCATTATGAATTTGTGGTAATGCCTTTTGGGCTAACCAATGCACCTGTTGTATTCATGGACTTAATGAATAGAATTTTACATGAGTTCTTGGATAAGTTTGTGGTGGTTTTTATTGATGATATTTTGGTGTTTTCTAAAAGTAAAAAAGAGCATGAAATACATTTAGTGTTATCTTGCAAACCTTAAAAGAAAAAAAATTGTATGGGAAATTCAGCAAGTGTGAGTTTTGGTTGCAACAAATTTCTTTCCTTGGTCACATTGTTTCTAAAGATGGGATAACTGTTGATCCTGCAAAAACAAAAGTTGTGGAAGACTGGCCAAGACCCACAAATGTAACTGAGATTCGTAGCTTCCTTGGTTTGGCAGGCTATTACCGAAGGTTTGTTAGAATTTTTTCATGGTTATCTAGTCCAATGACTAAGCTAACTCGAAATGGTGATACGTTTATCTGGAAAAAAGAATGTGATGATTGTTTTCAGGAATTGAAAAGAAGATTGGTGAATGCTCCAGTTTTGGCACTACCTTCCAGGAATGGTGAGTTTGTTATATACAGTGATTCTTCATTGAAAGGAATTGGTTGCGTCCTAATGCAGAATGATCAGTTAATTGCTTATGCTTCATGACAGTTGAAAACTCATGAGTTAAATTACCCTACACATGATTTGGAATTATCTGTTGTTGTTTTTGCTCTAAAAATTTGGAGGCATCATTTATGTGGAGTAAAGTGTGAAATATATACCGATCACAAAAGTTTAAAATATATTCAATCAGAAAGAATTGATCATGAGACAAAGGAGATGGCTAGAATTAATCAAGGATTATGATTGTACAATTAACTACCAACCGGGAAAAGCAAATAAAGTGGCCGATGCTTTGAGTCGAAAAAGTAATTCTTCATTAACCATGATATGTTTGGAATGATATCCTTTGGTTTTTGATTTGATGAACTTTGGCATAGAAGTTGTTGGTGTAGGAAGTTATTCTGTTTTGTTTCAGGTATCAGTGACATCTTCCTTATCAGATAGAATCATGCAAGCACAGAAACAAGACAGTGAGTTGCAGAAAAAGGTAGAGCTGTTTCAGAAGGGTAAGCTCCCTGAATTCAACATTGATAATGATTGTGTTTTGAGGTTTTGGAAGAGATTATGTGTGCCTTGTGATTCAAAATTGATGAGAGAGTTGTTATGTGAAGCTCATAGTTCTTCGTTTTTAGTTCATCCTGGCAGTACAAAGATGTATAGAGATCTGCGAGAGTATTACTGGTGGGATGGAATAAAAAGAGATATTGCTGATTTTACTATGAAGTGTTTGACTTGTCAACAAGTTAAAGAAGAGCGGCACTTACTGAAAGGGATGCTTCATAATTTACCAGTACCAGAGTGGAAATAGGAGAATATATCAATGGACTTTGTTGTGAGATTACCGAATACATCTCGAGGTAATAATGCAATCTGGGTTATTGTTGATCGCATGACTATATCTGCTCATTTCCTTGCTATACGAGATACGTTTTCCCTAGATCAACTTTCTCGTTTGTATCTTAAAGAGATAGTCAGGTTACATGGAGTTCCTCTCTCCATTTTATCTGATCGTGATACCAGATTCACTTCTAACTATTGGAAAGGCCTTCAGAAGTCGTTGGGTACTGAATTAAATTTTAGTACATCTTTTCATCCTCAATCAGATGGGAAGTCAGAACGAACAATTATGACATTGGAGGATATGCTACGTTCTTTCTCTATGGATTATCAGGGAAGTTGGGACCAACATCTTATTTTGGTTAAATTTTCATATAATAACAGTTTTCATTCCAGTATATAGATGACACCATTTCAGGCATTATATGGGAAGCGGTGTCAAACTCCAACTTTCTGGGATGAAGTAGGTGAAAGGAAGTTGATGGGACAAGAATTGGTAGAAGAGATGGCAGAAAAAGTTCAGCTGATTCAGAAGCACATGAGAAAAGCTCAGAGCAGGCAGAAGAGTTATGCGGATAACCGGAGGAAGGATCTATCTTTCGAGGTAGGTGATCATGTTTTTCTCAAGGTTTCTCCTTGGAAAAGTGTGATGAGATTTGGTAATAAAGGAAAGCTAAGTCCAAGGTTCATTGGACCATATGAAATTCTAGAGAGAGTTGGATCAGTTTCATACCGAGTGGATTTACCTCCGAGTTTATCTCAGGTACATAATGTTTTTCATGTTTCGATGTTGAGAAAGGAAATGCCAGATCCATCTCATGTTTTGAGTCCAGAGGTAGTTCAGCTGGAAGAGAACCTATCTTATGAGGAACAACCGGTCCAGATTCTTGACCACAGGGAGCAAGTGTTATGGAATATGGTGATTAAGCAGGTAAAGGTTTTGTGAAAAAACCACATGATGGAAGAGGCAACATGGGAATCTGAAAATGCAATGAGGGATAAGTACCCCCATTTATTTGATAAGTAAATAAATTGCGGGGACGCAATTTTCTAAAGGGGGGAAGGATGTACCATCCCAAGTAAGTAATGAATAATATATATTTTTATCTATGTCTATTAATGAATTAGATAATGTTTTAGAGGCTTAAAATGAAAATAAATCCAATCTTAAGCATGAAATACACTAATATTCTTAAAAGATTGTTTTACTGCCTTTTGATGGAAAAACCATTTTAAATCAATATTTTGACAATTTTATAAACTATATTTGTCAAAATAAACATATTCATTATTATTGGGACATTGAATTTTACATTGGATAAATTTTTGGTATTTTTCTGAAAATGTTAATTTTTTTTTAATGAATAGTGAAAAATACTGCATTTTACATCAAAACTGCTTTTTAATCTAATTTATTTATATGATAATATTATCATTTTAATTGGTTTTGAAGTGGAATTAGAATATATTTTTACCATTTAATACAATGGTGGTCATTGGAATCAATTTCACTTTGAATTTGGACTTAAACTGGTGTCAATCTTTTGATACTTATTGTTTCATAAAAACATGCTATTTGTCATGACATCGGGAATTAATTATTAAATTAATTAATGTGACTTATATGTTTTGTATTTTTTAAAAGAGACTTAATTTTTGAATTCTGAATATCAAATATTTCTTAGGGTGAATGTTTGGTAATTTTCTGAAAAACATCAATTTTTGATGACTAGTGAAACCACTAAGTGGTTCTTATAAAAACTGATTTTTCCGTTTAAATGAAATTTTGCCATCATTGTGTTTTGAATTTCAAAAATCCGACATACATGGTTGTCATTAAGAAGTAAAATGTGGTTCAATGGGAATAAAATATTTTTTTGGTGAATAGTAACTTATTAAGTTCTTAATCGCGATTAGTGGTAATTAGTGTAGTTTAAGGTAAAAATAATGTTTTAATAGTATTATAGGAGCTTGAAACATTTCCTACCCTCATTGGATGTGTCATGGCTGACCAAGACAAGCCATGGGTCAACTTGGGGACCCCATGGAGCCACTTTGGTTGGGAAATAACATAAATAACTTTTTATTTAATGTTAAAGTAAAAATGAAACAAACATGAGTTATGTTACTAAAACAATTTTTATATGGGGTAATACAAGTCAGATATTTGACTATAAATATTCATTAGAAAGCTAAAAAGATTTCCTACATCATAGTATTTTTTTTATAATTTTTAGACATTAAATAAATTAAATTATTTATGACATTAAGATGATGCAGCGATGACCTCATTATTTAACGATTTAAATAAAATGGAAAGTTAATGTATAATCTAAAACCTACACATTGCCAAAACCAATTGTATGAGTTAATTTAGAACCCTTATCACCTTATCCCTTAATTATATCAATTTGGGACCTTTTGAATACGAAACGCATTTTAAAATAAAGTAACTTATCTTTACGTTCCAAGAGTGCCCCTCCTCTCCTCTTATAAAAGGCCCCCACCTCTACCTCCTTACCCACACTCCCAAAGCCTTTGGATCGGCCAACCCCTGCCCATTTTGTCTCTCCACTTCCCTCTATTACTCCTTGAATCCTCAAATTGGGCAGAAGTCTTCCCAAGGAAGCCTTTGACCTCAAATCTATGAGAGTTACTCGATTTTAAGGTAATGTCTTCTTTTGAGTCCTTTTTTTATTTTGCTTCTCCAACCCCCTACACTCTTTTTATTCTATTCTTTTGTAACATATCCAGTATATTCAATATACTATGATGTTTTTATAAGTAGTATTCGAGCTACACTTACACACACCTACATCTAATTGTTAACGAACATACTGTTTCCGTGGATGGTGAATTTATGCCTCCCGAAACGATGATTGTTCAAAATTCTTTTAACACCTTACAAGGTGGCCATTAAGATGCCACTATATTTATATATGATATATAATATGTTTTTTTTACTTAAGATTCTGTTTTTTTCTATTTGGTCATACCTTTATGGTTTCCATTATGGGTAAACGCGATGTCTTCATTTAAGGAAGTGCGGACTACCGCCCCCTCAAAGTGATTTGATTCGTTAAATACCATATGTGGGACGTATAAAGGATGGAACTATGATATTATATATGATATTATACTGGAATTATAATATACCTATATATCATTATGATTCCATTCTATAAAATACGAAATAGAAATGAAAGTAGCGTTTATGCCTACGTACGGCTTACTGTCTCCATGACGGTGCATTTCTTTTCTTACCTCTAAATGATTATGTAATATTATAAATGAATGTGTATAATGGATATATATGATATATACATAATGATTATAATTCTGGATATAATGGATACATGAACAACATGTAATTATAAAGGGTTTATTTTTGACTCAAGTACCAATGATCGTTAAAACGACCGTTATTAACTTAAATAATTACATAGTGTTCATGACATGACAATAAGTGATATAAAAGGAATAATGAACTTGAAAAAGGTTCTTAATGAAGTAGAAATTAACTCAAGTTTATTATTCAGGACATTAAATAACGATCGAGTCAAGTCGGACCCGATGTATGGGACTTCGTCTCAATCTCCTTTCATTGAGGCATATTTTGTTTTATACTTATCCTTCTTTTATACGGTGTACAAACCCATTTGACTTTTACATTTATCCAAAAGGAATCTTTTTTATACGAAGCATTTTACTAAATGACAAAAGGAAATGTTTTTTCGTACGTATGCGGCGAAAACGACTTCTCCGCCGCCGTGACCGTTATTTGAGTTTCAGATTACTCTACAAGCCATACCCTCTTTTTAAAAGAAAAATAAATACCATATTTTAATTTTCTTTTATTTTGGTATTGAAAATGGTTTTCATAATGTTTTTATATCAATGTGTTGTATTGATATCTTGTGATTGAAAGGTGGAAATGTTATGTTTCCATTATTAATGTTTTATGTGATGCGATTATGTTGAGGTTCTTGGGCATTATTATGAAGACGAGTGGTTCTGTGATAATCTAAGGGCGGGTGACCCCGATATAGCTCTCCAATGCATTGGGTAATGCGAAGGAGTGAAACGTTAAGGTTTCTCCGAAGAGATTTAGGGAATATACTGTGATGGGTATTCCAAACGTAACCAAGAGGGTTACTCCCTACGTAAGGATGTTATGAATGCCTCAAGTTACCTTTATGTCTTATGATTTCTATGATTTATTCATGATTTGATGAGGTATGTTAAAATGATTTTGTTTTATGGGTAAAGTATGATCTCATTCTTATGTATATATGTACCCATGTTTCCTTTCCATATTTTTATATCCCTTACTGAGCGTTTTATGCTCATCCCAAGTTTTTTTTGAAATGCTTTTCACAGGTCAAGGGAAAGGTACATGATATGATGATAGTGTCAAAGAAGTGTCAAGAAATAATCCATGTGTTATTTTAAATATGTTTCCATTGATGGGAATGAAGAATACTATCTTTATGTAACCACATTGTTTATATGTGGAATGTAATCCATGTTTTATGATCTAATTTTCTAAAACTCTAAACCCGAAAAGATACTCAATGTGTAATCTTGTAATAACTCAATATTAAGTAAGGTTTAAGGCTGGGGCCTTATACCAGGGACTTCACGTAGTCCAGTGGTAGGCGATAAATACCAGTCTCACTTTGGTTGTGGGTTCGATTCCTACAGCTTCATTCGACGTGACGGGTTGTCACACTGTTTGTGTGTTGTCCCTTTTCAAAAACTACATAATTTTATAACATTCCCAAAAAAGATATAAATTCATCAAAAATAACCATAACATATTTTAACCACGAAGGTTTTCTAATAACTTTCATTTTGAATCCCAAAAAAGCATTAACCTATAATGTTCTCAAATTCAAGGATCATATAAACCAAAATGGTTCTTTATATCTGTATCCACAAAAGAAAATATAATTATTACTTGAATAAAATTTTCATATATCAAACATCAGGGTTACACATACTATAAAAAGTCTTCTACTGTAATACCATCATCAAAAGAGCCTTAACACTTTTAAGAATTTCACCATCCTGAAATCTACCATAACTCTTGAATCCCTTATATGTTGACCTCTTACTCATTCAACATTCTTCATGATCAATTAACCATTCTTTACCAACTTATTCTGAAATAATTCATTCCTACATACAAAATCATGAATCATATCCTAAGATTTCAATAATAGGAAAACATATGTTGAGAAATAATCCATACCTTTCATTGGTCATTGTCAGTTTCTTCATCCTCAATTGGAATGGAATTAGGTATTGGTAAACGAATATTTGTACGATCCTGGTGATCCCATTCCCGAAACTTCTTCGTAGGACATGTGTTTTCATAATGACCATTCACACCACAATTAAAACATTCAATTGATCCCTTGGAAAGGACTTCTTTCGCTTTACTAGAGTCAACTTGATGATTCATTTTTTCATGGAAGGTTCTTGCTTTATGACCTTCATTTCCACATCTATAACATCTTTTTGTACCTTTAAAACATTTTCATAGGTGTCTATTTCCACATCTTTGACAAATAGTTTTTTGAACATACTTACCTTTATGATTATTACCTAAACAACCGTAGGGATTTGTTTCTCGCATATATGATGTATTATAAAAATCACTTAGCTTCAGTTGGTCAATCATGACTCCAGATAGTTGGTTGAGAATAACCACAAGTGTTATCATTGCAGCTCCCATATCATTCAGCTGCTCATTCAGAAATCTGTCATAGTTTTCTTCACATACAGTGTTATATTGGTGCCTGTTAGGTCCAGCCATTTACTATAACCAAAAAGGTCAGTGTGATTATATTAGTAAAATCATCATATAATATGTTATGAGGATGTTAAAAACTAAGATATACTTATTCATGTTATCTTAAACTCATTCACTTTATAAAAATAACTATGACTCTTTCTAAAATACTAACCATTATGGTAATGTCACTTATGCATAAATTATATCCTAACCTCAAAAGTTATCTAAACCGAACTTTGATACCAACTATAAGGACCCGGCCTTAAAACATTACATAATCTTGAATTAAATGAATAATTCACATTGAGGATCTTTTCAGGTTTAGAGTTTTAGAGAATTAGGCCATAACTAATACATAAAAACATGAATATTGCATGTAGACAATACTACTAGTATCCATTTTATCATAAAATAAAAATTGTTGAAAAGAAACATGTCTAGTTCCATGTTTTAGACAACACGAATTTTCCTTGATCCATTCCTTGACCCTATTCATCTTTAA
Source organism: Viscum album (assembly GCA_963277665.1). Taxonomy (NCBI): domain Eukaryota; kingdom Viridiplantae; phylum Streptophyta; class Magnoliopsida; order Santalales; family Viscaceae; genus Viscum; species Viscum album. The sequence goes on from OY728147.1 coordinate 163,429,490, forward strand.
GTCCTGTGAAAAACATTTCAAAAACTTTGTATGAGCATAAAAATATCATTAAGGGTTATAAAATAAGGAGAGAAAACATTATCCCAACAATAAATACATATCCATGAAACCATACTTTTCAATCCTAACATACCTTATGAAATCATAAGATTTATGAATAACACACACATTTCATAACTATTAAAGGTTACCTATGGCATCCATATCAATCATACATTGTTGATATCACAACTACATAGGGAGTTACACTTGGAATTACCATCACAGTATATTCCCTAAATATCTTAGGAGAAACATTCATGTTTACATCTGTCACGTTACCCAATGCATTGGAGAGCTATCTCAGGCTCACCCGCCCTTGGTTTATCACGGAACCACCCGTATATGTAAAAAATTCCCAATAACCATAACATAACACATAAAACAAGAATAAAGGAAAGATAACATTTCCACATTCCAATCACAATATATCATATCAAGATATTGAAATAAACAATGCTTTATCAGACCATTTTCATAACCATTTAAAACATTTAATAAATAGATTTTTGAATCAATGTGTCCCATACCACTTTGAATATTTTAAAGAAATTAACATTTTAAAACTTTAATGTCCATATAAATAAATCCCAAAACCATTTCTAAAACATGGAAATTGATGATAAAAATTTAGAAGAATAAATCTGTAAAACATTGAAAATGATATTTTAGTTAAAGAGTTTTTTACAAAATAAGAGACGCTTGAATACAAATAATTTAGGAATAAAATTTAATCATAACTTTATAATATCATGAGAATAAAATGATTCATGATATAATATGTTAACGTACAGTATATACACCATATAAGAGTGAATTGCTGCATAAAAATAATGAAATCTCAATGGAAAGTAAATTGAGACGCAATCCCTTATAAAGATTGTATCCATAGATTAAGGATAAATCAATGACATAATTTATGTGTGAAAAATATAAATAAACCCAATATAAGATGATATTAATTTTAAAACAATCATTGGTCATTCACACATATTTATTTCACGACATAATCAATAAGTAGAATTTTAACCCAAAGAATTGAAATTGGGTTAGGAAGTCCCTTTACAAAAATTCGACAGCCTAACGACGTCAGTTTAAAATTCAGAAAAGGAGTTTATGAGATAAAAAGGGTATCTCATCACATGTAAATAAAATTTACATCAATAAATATATAGAAGAAAATATCCCAAAATAAGAAGATGTAAATTAAAAGACATAACAAAAATAATTCTTTTAAAAAGAGGAGGGTGAAAGGTTCCCTTACCGATTTGGTATCTTTAGAAACACACACCACATGAAAGAAGGATCATAAAATGAGGATGTAATTACCCATAAAGTAAAGTGTATTACACAGGTAATACATTCATGGTCATTACATACACCACATGAAATAAATAAGTGGAGAACAATGGAAATATCACGGATTTGAAAGTGAGATAAAAAAATCCCTTACAAAAATTCAGCAACCTAACGACGCCACTTAAAAATTCTTAAAATTAATTGATGAGAGTAAGAGAGGGTCTCTTATAATATGAAAAAAAAAATTACAGTATGGTGAATATAGAATAACATCCTCCATTATAAGAACATGGAGCATAAATGAAATGACATAAAGAGATTATTTGAAAAGAAAGAGAGAGGTCAGATCCCATACCCATTGTCCGACTTGACTCAATCATTCTTTAATTTCCTGGATAATAAACTAAAGGTAATTTCTAATTTCTTAAGAACCTTTTTCCAGTTTATTATTCAATTTATATCACTTATTATCATGTTATAAAAATTATTTAATCATTTAAGTTAATAATGTTCATTTGGTCGATATTTGGTACTTTAGTTAAAACTAGACATCTTGTAATTACATGTTGTTCATGTGGTCAAAGGTTACTTCCATCCAGAATTATATTCATGATTTGGATATCATATATATCATATATATCCAGAATATACATGTATTTATAATAGTACATAACATTTAGAGGTAATAAATGAAATGTACTGTTCATGGAGACAGTAAGCCGTATGTACGCATGAACAGTACTTTTATTTATATTTCTAATTTTAATGGAAATAAAACATAATGATACATAGGTATATTATAATTCCAGTATAATATCATATATAATATCATTAACTCTATCCTTTATACATCCCATATAAGGCATTAACGAATCAAATCACTTTGAGGGGGCGGTAGTCCTCACTTCCTCAAATGAGATTATCGTATTTACCCATTATGGAAACCACAAAGGCATAATATAAATGGTAAGTACAGAAGAATAAGGAAATCATAAACATAATATATATCATACATAAATACAGTTCCATCATAATGGTCACCATGAGAGGCGGTATGATGTAATTGAACAATCATCGTTTCGTGAGGCATTAGTTTTCCATCCAGAGAATCATTATGTTCTTCATCGATTAGATGGAGGTGTGTGTAAGTTTAGATTGAATAATTCTTATAAAAACATCCTAGTATATTAAGGATACTTGTGTTGTTACAAAAGAAAGGAAATAAAAAGATTTTAGGGGTTGTAGAAGTAAAATAAAAGAAAAAAATTTATGAGAAACGGTTACCTTTAATTTGGGTAACTCCCTTTGGTTTGAACCAAAGGACTTCTTGAAGTGCCTTTTGACTAAGGTAAGGCTTCTAAGAGGAGGAGAGGAATGTTGAGAGATTAATTGGGTAGAGTTTGGACTAGCCAAATGGATTTAAAGGTTTGTGGAATTTATTATAATTGGTCTCCTTTTATAAGGGGGAGGAGGGCTCTTTACGAAAGTGTGAAAACATTATTTTATTATATAATGATATTTGGTTTCTAATAGTCCAAAAATCATTATAGTTTAAAATAATATGATTCATGGTCGAAATAAATTCATACAATCAGAATTGGACATGTTTTGGATAATATTTTAACCATTATAAGCTTATTTCTTTTAATCATTTATTAATGAGGTAAATACTACATCATTATTGTGTCATAAATAAATTAATTTATTCGATGTCTAAAAATTGTAGAAAAATACTATCATGTGGGAAATACTTTTATCTTTCCAATGAATATTTATAGTCTAAATTAAAACTTTTATAACACCATATAAAAATAAATTACTAAAAGAGTTTTGTTAATGTCAATTTTGTGTTTACATTAAATTAATTAATCTAAATTGTCATTTTCACTCCCAAGTAGATCATTGGGTTCCCAAAATCGACCCAAAGATGCCCATGGTCGTTAATTACTCAACCAATAAGGTTTGGACAAGTGTTAGTGTAATTTTGAATTATTATAACATTCTTTTAACCTTGAATTACCTTATTTACCTTTAACCGCGGTAAATAAAAGTCAAAAGTTACTATTCACCAAAAATTATTTTCATCTTAATGAACCACATTTTACTTCTTGATAACAAACATGTATGTCATAATTTTAAAATTAAATTCACAAAAGTAGAAAAATTTAATTTAAATGAAAAACTCAGTTTTTTAACTACCACTAAGTGGTTTCACTATTCATCAAAAATTAACTTTTTTTCGAAAAATACCAAATATTCATCCTAAGAATTATTTAATATTCTGAATTAAAAATTGATGTAAATTTTTCCAAATTAAAAACATAGAAGTAGCATTAATTAATTTAAAAATTAATTACCGCTGTCAAAACAAATAGCGTGTTTTTAAGAAATAATAACATTCAAAAGATTGATACTAGTTTATGTCCAATTTCAAAATGAAATTAATTCCAATGACCAAAATTGGAATAAATGGTAAAAATATATTTTAATGTAACTTTAAACCCAATTAAAAAGATAATCTAACCATATAAATAAATTAGATTAAAAGGCACTTTTAAATTAAAATACAATATTTTCACTATTCATTAAAAAATGAACTTTATCGGAAAAATTCAAAAAATAGAACAAAGTAAATTTTGATGTCCCCATTCTAATGAAGGGTTTTATTTGTTCATATAGAATGTATTAAAGTGACCAAAACTAGATTTAAAAATGGTTCGCCATTAAAAGGCGATAAATCAGCCTTTTAATGTAAATTATGCTTAAAATTAGATTTATTCAAATTTTAAGACTCTAACTTTTATTGGATAAATGTAAATACATTTAAAAAATATGTATAATCATATTGTATTTAGTTTTGTTCATTCATGCCAATACAATGGCTAGGATTTGACGACCGTTTAAAATAATAATAATAGATTATTAGTATGCAACGTAATATTTCCAAGAAACTCATTGTTGCATTTCAGGTACGCTATCAAACATAGAAACCTTTTTAAAGTAAAATTAATATTTAATTCAAAATATTAATAAATATGAAATATGTATTATTTTTTATTTACCTGGTATTTTACAAAAACAACCTTCCAAATCAGCAACCAGAGATGGTCATAATCCAAACTGAACATTTTGTTGTATTGATGGAATATTTTACTCAGGCTATAGAATTTGGTTGTATCCATGCATGATATCATCCAGATGAAGCACAAAATACTATGTCCTTAGTGGATCATTTAATGAGGAAATATCCCCCATCATTCAAAGGATTGTCTAACCCTGTGCTTGGTGAAGGGTAGATTAAAGAACTAGAAAATATTATTTATGTCATGGGGTCCTATGAACATCAAAAGGCTTGTATTGTTGTTTACTGTTTTGAAGGTGAATTCGATCAGTGGTGGTCGATGGTTAAAAATATCAGGGATAGTAAAGAGATTGATTATTTTTATTAGGATGAATTCAAAGTTATGTTTATTAAGAAATATTTTCCTAAGCCAGTTCAACATAGGACGAAAAATCAATTCACGGAATTCAGTTAGGAGGATGACTCAGTGTATGATTATGAAGAAATATTCACTCGGATGGCAAGGTATACTACAAATTTCATATGTTATCTTGATAGTAAATTAAATCAATTTTTACTAATGATTAATTCCAAAGTATCGAATGTAATTATATTATCATGAGATCAAATGTTATGAAAAAACTATTTGATGTGTGGAGAAGGTGGATGTAGATTTTGTCGCTGATCATGTGTTATTTGATAAACAACAGAATAATAGGTTGGGGTAGAAGACGAAAGGGAAGAACTCTTCAAAAAATATGATGGTAATAAAATTAAGTGTACAGTTTGTTAAAAGTGTTGTGAAAAGCACATTGGGGAATTCCTTTTGAACTCTAGTATGTGCAAATGATGTGGTGAAATGGGACATAAGGATCATAATTTCAATGAAACAAAGCAGTGTAATGGTAAGATAATATCCGATGTACAATCAGTAAACTGTTTTATGTGCAGTGAAATGAGTCATTTTGAAAATGAGTGGCCAATAAGGAACTCAACTGAGGGAAAAAACCATACTACACAAAGAAAGGGGTGGTGAAATACTTTTCAACTACATCAGCGTATGTTGGTCCGTTAAATGAACTAGTATCTGGCACACTATTTATTTATTCAGATTATGCCAATGTGTTTTTTTGATTCATGGTCTACACATTATATCATTTTGGAGATTTTTTTAGTAAAGTGGGAATCTCATCTCAAGATATTAATCCTTAACTTATGGTAGAAACAATAGGAGAAATTGTTGGGGAAGAAATTATAATAATCTTTATATCCTTCTGTGCAGAAAAAATCTACCTTCCCACCTTTTCTTCATGACTATATTAGTGTTTGGTGTTTTCATGGTTATGGAATGTCGTTATTTTTATCATGAAAAGATTGACTATAGAGATAAATAAGTTTATTTTTAGAAATAATTTCATTTTTTGTAAAAGAATGCACCCTTACTTTTGATAACATATTTGAAAGGTGAGAAACTAGTAAAATATGGATATGAATCATTCCTAGCACATATTGTTGAAAACAATGGAACTATTCAGATTAATGATGTTCCAGTAGTAATTGAGTACCTTGATATATTTGTTGATTAGTTTCCAGGTATAATAATAGATCAGGATATTGAATTTATGGTTGACTTAGTTCCTAGATTTTAATACAATTTCAAAACCCCATTATCTAATGGATCAAATTAAACTTTTAGTGTTAAAGAAGAAATTTAATTAGGTATTATAAAAAGGATTCATTGAAGTAGATCACCATGGGGTGCTCTTATCTTGTTTATTAAAAATAAATATGGTTCAATGAGGTATTGCATTGATTATAGATCCGTGAACAACAAAACTGTTAATAACAAGTATCCTTGCCACATATCGATGACATGATTGACCAAATCTAGGGCACTCAGTATTTTTTTAAGATTGAAATGAGGTCAGTGTACCATCATTTGAAAGTAATGGAAGAAGACATTTTCAAGACCGCATTTCATACAAGATATGGCCATTAAGAATTTTTAGTGATTCCTTTTGGGTTAACCAAGGAACCTGTTGTATTCATAGATCTTAAGAATACAATTTTCCATGAGTTCTTGGATATGATTTTGGTTCTGTTTATTGATGATATTTTGAAATATTCTAGAAGCAAATAAGATCATGATAGTATGTTAAGGGATTTATTACAAACCATAAAATAAAATAAACTGTATTGGAAATTCATAAAGTGTGAATTTTGGTTACAAAAAATTTTATTATTTTTTCACATTGTTTCTAAATATAGAATAACTATTGAAACTCCTAAAAAAGATGTTATTTAATGTCCAAGAGCCACAAATGTATCCTAGTTTCGAATTTTTCTTGTTTTAGCGGGTTATTTCCAGAGGATTGTTGAAAATGTTTCACCGTTATCTAGCCCATTGACTTTTTAACATGAAAAGGTGTTATGATCATCTAAATAAAAAAATTTGATGAATGTTTATAAGAATTGAAAAGAATATTTATGAACGATCCAGTTTTGGCATTGCCTTCAGGAATTAGTGAATTTGTTATCTATAGTGATGCATAATTGAAAGGACTTGGTTACTTCCTAATGCAGAATGATTTTGTAATTACTTATGCCTCACATTTGTTGAATACTCATGAGTTTAATTACCCTACCCATGATTGGGAATTAGCTGTTGTTGTTTTTGAATTAAAAATTTAGAGGCATCATTTGTATGGGGTAAAGTGTGAAATATATACAGATTATAAAAGTTTTAAGTATATATTTACTCAGAAATAATTAAACATGAGAAAGATGAGATAACTAGAATTAGAAAAGGAATATGATTTAATGGTCCACTTACATTTGACAAAAAAATTTGGATGATGATTTGAGTAGAAAAAGTTTTTCTACAGAAACCATGTTACGGTTAGATGAAGATATTTTGATTAAAAATTTGGTAAACATTGGCATAGATGTTGTTGGTTCTAGATATTCCAATGTATTGTTTCAGGATTCAGTAAAATCATTGCTAGTAGACAGAATAATGAAAGCACATAAAGATGACAGTGAGTTCTAGAAAAAGGTATAATTGGTTCAGAAGCATAAGTTACTTGAGGTTAACATTGATAGAGACCATGCTTTGAGGATTGGAAAGAGATTATGTGTGACTTGTGATTCAAAATTTGATAAACTGTTGTTATGTGAATCTCTTAGTTCTCTATTTTTAGTTCATCTTGGCAGTACTAATATTTATAGAGATCTTCCAGATTATTACTGGTGTGATAGAATGAGAAAGAGATATTGCTGACTTTCCTATGAATTGTTTAACTTGTCAATAGGTTAAAGAAGAACAATAGTTACCGAAAGGGGTGCTTCATCCTTTAACAATGCGAGAGTGGAAATGGAAAAATGTGTCCATGTATTTCGTTTTTGATTTACCAAATACCTCTGGAGGTAACAATTCAATCTATGTTATTTTTTATCAACTAACTAAATATGCACATTTTCTTCCAATTTGAGATAATTTTCCTCTAGATCAACATTCTCTGTTGTATGTTAAGGGGATTTTCTGGTTACCTGGAGTTCCCCTATCCATAATAATTGATCATGATCACATTTTTAATTTTAACTTTTGTAAAGGTGTTCAAATGTCACTAGGTACTGAGTTAAATTTTAGTACCACCATTCATCTGCAATTCGACATGATGTTAGAATGAACAATTCTAACATTGGAAGAAATGCTACATGCATGTTCAATGGATTACTAGGGATGTTGGGACCAACAAATTTCATTAGATGAATATTTATATAATAATTGTTTCATTCCATTATATAAATGGTACCATTTAATGCAATACATATAAAGCGATGTCAAAGTCCAGCTTTTTGGATGAAGTAGATGAAAGGAAGTTAATGGAACAGAATTGGTAGAATCGATGGAAGAAAAAGTTCCATTTATTTAGAAGCACATGAGAACAGATCAGAGTCATCAGAATAGTTATGTAGCTAACAGGAGGAAGGATATTTCTTTCATGGTCAGTGATCAGGTCTTTCTTGATGTTTTTCTATGGAGAAGTTTGATTCATTTTGGTGAAAAGGGAAAATTGAGTCTGATGTTCATTGGACCCTATGAAATCATAGAGAAATTTGGATCAGTTTCCTACATATTCGATTTACCTTTACGTTTATCCCAGATAAATAATGTTTTTAATGATTCAATTTTGAGAATTTATAAACCGATTCTATGTCAGGTTTTGAGTCTAAAGGTAGTTCGGTTGGAATACAATCTTTCTTATTATGAACAATGAGTCCAGATTATTGACCGAAGATAGAAAGTGTTGTGGATGAAGGTAATTAATTTGGTAATGGTTTTGTGGAAAAACCATATGGGTGCAACGTGACAATATGGAAATACTATAAGGGATAAATATCTCCCACTTATTTGATAAGTGAATAGAATTGCGAGAACACAATTCTCAAAAGGGGGAAGGATGTAACATCCCACGTAAATAAAGATTATGAAATTTTTATATTTATTATTATATGTGAAATAAATATTAATTATATAATAAATGGGATGCTATATCTGATATCGTACTCAACAAGTGACAATGGAATTTTCTGAAATCTTACGTTGCACAAAACATTGATGTATAATGACAAATAATATAAAAATATTATTATTTTAAAGGGTAGTTAAGGACTAGTTTGTTTATTGGTAGGAGTGAAAAAAACATACTAAAATATTACTATACTTGTTTGTTAAATGGATTTAAATTTGTCCAATAAATTATAGAGTCTTAAAATAAGAAAGAGTCTGATTTTAAGCATTAAATACTCTAATATTCTTTAAAAGCCCATTTTATCCCCTTTGGATTGCGAACCATTTTTAAATCATGTTTTTTCACTTGAATATGTACTATTTGATAAATTAAATTATTCATTATATGTGGAACATAAAAATTTAATTTGCATGAAATTTTGTTTTTTTCTAATAAAGTTCATTTTTAGTGAATAGTGAAAAATACTGCATTTTAAATCAAAACTGCCTTTTAAACTAATTTATTTATACAGTTAGATTTTAATATTAATTAGTTTTAAAGATTAATTTGATTATAATCTTACCATTTAATTCAATTTTGGTCATTGGAAGTGATTTCACTCTAATTTTGAGCATAAACACATGTCAATATTTTTGTATTTTTTACTTATTAAAAACACGGTTTTTGGTTTTGACAATATGAATTAATATTATATTAATTTCAACTAATTATGTGTTTGGAATTTTAAAAAATAGATTCCATATTTGGAATCAGGATATTAAAATTCTTTTAAAATGTATCTTTTATCTTTAGACGTTATAAATAGTAACTTTAGTAAATATTTTATTTACGATGGTTAAAGGGTAAATCCGATAAATAACGGTGAAATATAATATTATAGTAAAATTAAATTACTATTAAACTTATCCTGACCTTATTGGATGCGATAATTCCATCCATGGGAACCATTGGGTCGATTTTAAGACACCATTGAGCCACTTGTGTGTGAAAACAACATTTAATTATTTTTAATTTTATGTTTAGAATAATATAACATAAACATATGTATTTTACTAAAATAACTTTTATATGCGGTTATATAAGTGATAAATTTGACTATGAATATCTATTGTAAAGATAAAAATATTTTATACATCATGATATTTTATTTATAAATTTTAGAAATTAAATAAATAATTTTAATTTTGACACAATGATGATATAATGATTGCATCATGAATAAAAGATTAAAAAAATGATATTATAAATGTTAACATAAATTTAATTTTTTTATTTTTATGTAATCCAAAAATTAATTAGATGATAGTTACATGTTATAGTATTATTAATGATATTTTTTAGAAGTGATAATGTTTTTATGGATTCTCTAAAAACACCAAATATGAATTGTGTCAAAATAGACATAATTCAAATATCAATATATAAAATATTTTATTAAATATTATAAAATTATAAAAAAAATCTACGATTTAAAAAATAGTTAAAATATTCCTAAAATTTTATTATTGATTCTTTAATTGTATATTTTTCATGTTTTGGTAACTATTTTCATTTTTGAAGTGTTAAATTCTTGATAAAACAGAAAGAGTAAAAATGGGTTAAATAAAAGAGATAAGGATTATAAAATATCCAAATACTATCTAAATATTATTGGATGATTTTATTTGGACTTATATTAATATTACAGTCTAAATAAGTTAATCTTGACTCATTTATAAGTAATGTAAATTTTATAATAAAATAATAATTCGAGATATTTTTAAGTAACAATCACCTCGCTTATAAAAGGGAATCACCTCTAAAACTTACTCATACCTATCAAGCCCCCTAGTCACATAAAAACATTTCCCAAGTAATCTCCCAATACCCCTCTATTACACCTAGAAGACTTAACTTAGGAATAAGGAAAATCAAGAAGTGCTTTTAGATTAAATAAAAAAGAGTTACCCGGTTGGAGGTAATTTCTTCTATCAAGATTCTTCCATTTATTTTACATCTCCATCCATTTAAACTCTCTTTAGTCCATCATTCAATAAAAAAAGTATCTTCAATATACATGGATGTTTCTATTAGATGAATCCAATCTAAACGTACACAAACCATCATCTAATTGATTTAGAACAAACTGTTTCTGTGGAGGGGAACTACTGCCTCACGAAATGATGATTGTTCAATTATATCCTAACACCTCTCATGGTGGACATTATTGTGGAATTATATTTATATATGGTATATATTATATTTATATTGTTACAACAATTCTGTATTTTTCATTTATTTCATATCTTTATTCTTTCCATAACGTGTAAATAAAATAATTTCATTTGAGGATGTGCGGACTACCGCCCACTCAAAGTGATATGAATCGTTCATGTTGTACATGTAATGTATAAAGGATTTAATTAATGATATTATGTAACATATATAATATAGATATCTTAATTTTATTCTAATATAACTATGTATAATTTAGTTTTCATTCATTTTAAAAATGATTAAAAGGAAATAAAATTAGCGTTCATGCGTACGTACAGCTTACCATCTCCATAAACGGTGCATTTCTTTTTAGTATATCAAAATGTTATAGAATTTTCTAAATACATATATACTTGATATAAAAACATATATATAAGAAATATATTTTATTTATATAATTAATATAATTCTTGAGATACTTGACTTTTGACCACATGGACAATTTGAAATTATAGCATGTACATTTTTTACTCAAGAATCGAACATCAACCAAAAAACCGATATGAACTTGAATAATTATAAGATTGTTATATCCGGATAATAAATGATATAAAATGAAGAATCAACATGAAAAGGTTTTGAATCAAGTGTAATTAAAATAATTTTTTTATTCAAGAAGATAAATAACGAACAAGACAAGTCAGACATAAGGTAAGGTACTTCATCTCAATCTCTATTCAATGAGGCATACTTTGATTTATAAAAAACTATCCTTTATACGTCGTATAGAAACCTTTTAATTTAAATTTCATTCGAAGGGAATATTTTCGCAACGAATCACTTTACTAATCTTCAGAAGAAATGTTTTTTTAATGTACTTGGTGACAACAACCTTTCTACCGTCTTGAGAAATATTTGATATTTTGCTTCTTTAAAAAGCCGTAAAGGTTTTAAAAGGAAAATTAATTCCATACAATATTTTTACGTTTTTTCATTCTGAAAATGGTTTTTATAATGTATTGATTATGTCAATATATTAAAATGATATATTTTTACTAAAATCTGGAAATGTTATCTCTCCTATATGGTTGTCTTATATGTTCTGATTATGTTATAGTTTTTGGGCATATATTACATATATGGTTGGTTCTGTGATAAATCTAGGGTAGGTGAGCTCGAGATAGCTCTCTAATTAATTGGGTAATGAGATGGTGGTAAATTTTAATTTTTCTCCTAAGATATCTAGGGAATATATTGTAATGGTTATTCCAAATGTAACTCCCTATGTAGTTGTGAAAGCTATAATGTTAGTTGACATGGATGCCCCAAATTACCTTTATGAATTATGATTACTAGGTGTTATTCATAAATATTATTATTTCGCGAGGTATGTTAAAGAGATTATGTTTTGTATGTATTGATGGAATAATTTATTCTCTATTTATATTATAACCCCTACTGATCTTTTTTATGCTCATCCCATGTTTTTGAAATGTTTTTTACTCTATATAAGGAAGGGTAATAGAATTGAATTATTAAAGAAGATTTATATCCAGAAAATAACTCATTTTTTATTTAGGGAGTTTAATTATTTTGAACAAAATTGGATAGCGTACAAGTGTATAATTTTTAATTTTTGAGATACAACGTAATAGTTACAACCTAATTCTCTAAAACACTAATCATGAAAAGATACTCAATTTGAATTATTGGTTTAACTCAAGATGAAGTAATGTTTTAAAGTTGGGGCCTTACAATAGATGAAATGTTAAAATAAATATCTATTGAGTAATAGTATGAGATATACTTATTATGTATTATGGATGAGGAGGAATAATATTTGTTTTTATATATTTTGGATACACGAATTATGTTACATGGATGGTGAAATAAACCAGGTTAGTCAAGTTTATGTTTTTCTCTAAGGATTTAAATGACTTGGTTGAATATTTAAAATGGACTAGAAATGTGATTTTATAATAAGGTGATTTTTTACCTAAGGGAATATAGCTCATATTATGTTAATTATGTTAATATATTCTTGTTCAGATAAATATATATAGGATCTGAATATGTAAATTTGATGGTTAGGATTACTTTGGAACTAATTGTGGAATTTTTGACATATAAATCATTCAATCATAGATGATGTTTAAAACATCAAAGATTTATGTAATATATATATATATATATTAATTAATCTATGGAATAAGGGAGAATTCAGGTTTATCAAAAGGATTTATAATAATTTAGGTCGTTACCATGTTCCAAGGGAATTTACAGTGAGGGTATTCACGTGTTTGGAATTTGATAACCAATAGCTACTTTGATATATATGGGGGATCAACGTTAACCTTATTACAAGACTTTATTCCTAAAGATTTTTATTTTCATTGTTCAGAAGGGTTATATGGTTTATCATTCATGAAATGTTTATGTTACGCATTAGAGGAAGTAGTTATGTATTGATATTATATTGAAAACCTTGGATATAAGTATATTTAGAGATTAACCATATTTCACAGATTTCCATCATATTTTTTTTTGGAAATTATATTAGTTTGGTTTTAGAAAAAACCATGATCATGAATGTTGGGTGACAACCAATAATGTCCTGAAATGCTGCATGTCATCAACCCATGACCAAATGAGGATAATGGCTTCTCACCTACCATGGTCCTATATGATGTCCATGTTAATGTATACATATTTCTGATGAGTAACAATTTATAATGAAAAACTAGTGGTACTTTGTATGTTTAGAGATTATTTTAATAACCATATTGATTTTTAAGAAGAGTTATTGATAAATACATATACTTTCCATTATTTTATAGGCCTTAATATCTACTTAATGTGTATTTTAGTGTTATATGAATCAACGTAAATTTCATGACATCCATTTATTGAATTATTGGATTAAATATATATTTTTAAAAGCAGAATGAAAGAATAATTTTTTTTTTATAGAAATATATTAAATAAGTATACTTCCTCATATTCTTGGTTATTAAAATAATTATCCAAAGAAAGGATAGTAGTAAAAATGTGTTCCAAATACCTTAAATTTTTTTGAACCAATGTCCTCATAAATCATCACTGAATCTAGACTTAGACGTTGTAAAATTTTCGTCGATCAATCACATGTTTCTGATTGATGACCTCAATTAGCCCCTATAAATTTTTATTTTTTCCCGATATGTCTAATATTCACTTATAACCTATATTCTCTCATGTGGAAACCATGTTATATGATACTTTGTGTAACTGTTTTGGTACCAACATACCATTTTTATGTGATGTTTTGTTATTAATTTTAATTATGTGGGTTTCTATTAATGAATCATTCAAATATTAAATATTTGATAACCTAGATTAGTTTTGGGGTAGAAATTCATTTTAAGGGGGATGGAATGTAACACCTATAGATCTGGTGAAATATATATTTTTCGAATTAATTTATACTTTTTGACATTATTCATTTCACACAACAATGAAAATAGTTAGTTTTATAAAATCACCATTTTTTTCTTGGGATATATGCAACACCAAGATAATATTACAGTACATGCTACATTGATTTTTTATTTTATTACACGGAACATTTACTTGGTATAAGTTTCACACAACACCGACTTAGAGTATGTTACACGCAACAATGGGTTTCTATGAAACATCATTTTATTGTTATAATTGTTTAAATTAGATAATTTTAACATTGTTGTCAAACATAGTAATATTAATAGTAATTATTACATTTCATATAGTTTTTTAAATTGATTTTATTTAAATAAAACATTTGGATAATGAATGATATTATTTTTTTAATGTCCCCATATGTTTAAAAATAATTTTCAAAGATATTTTTTTCAAAACGTTGTGATGATTTCATTATACGTTTTCAATATATTTTTAATGGAATTTGTTTTTTGAAATGTTTTCAAGATTCCATTATAATATATCATAGAAAATTGTTTAAAAAATGTTTTTCAATATTCATTTATTCATTTTAAATGAAATTGGTCTTCAAACTAATTTCATGCCTTATTTTTAATATTTTAAATTACTTTAAAATAAATAGGTTTCAAACAAATTTAATATCTAATTCTATGTTTTCAAGGAAAATGGGTTTCAAATAATCTCCATCCTCTCTTTATATATTTTCCATGAAAAGGTTTTCCTAAAGGTTTTGAAGGATTTCATTATAATTTTTCATATTTATTTTAAAGAAATGAATTTTCAAATGTTTTTATGTTTTAAATATAATCTTTAAAAGAAAAAAAATATGATATTTTCCTTGGTAAATATTTTCAAAATATCATTCCATATTATTTTCATCCAAGATGAAAAATAATGATGTTACACAAGCCCTTCAAGGAAATTATCCAGTGGTTTCATTAATATTCTTTCCGCACTGGTTTTAGTTGTGATGAAATGATAATTTCGACGCCCTTTTTTCTTCCATGGGTTATTCTCTTTGGAAAACCACTTCATTTCATGGGTTATGATTTGATGAAATTATTATTAAATCATTTTTGTTTCCATAGGTTAAGATATGATTAAATATTATGAAACACATTTTATTTCATGGGTTATGATATAATTGATTATGAATTTATGGCACATGTATGTATGTTTCCATTAGGATATTGGTGAGACCAATATATCCCTATAATGCATTGGGTAAATATTTATATCTCATGATATACACATGGGTTAAAGGAGAAATAAAATTTGTTTAGTATTATAGGGCTGTAATACATAGGGAACTTTGTTCAATAATACAGGGTTGGAACGGGGAGGGAATCAGTTCTGTAAAGGTCTTTTGTCCAGTAAGATGAACATTGCAGTCATGCCTTGACTACCATGGAAATAATTATGTATTCTTTTATGTCTCTCGCAATTCCATGATTTATTCCTTTATTATGATTTAATGGATTGTGTTTCATATTTCCTTATGATTCATGTATTATGAACATTCATGCTTTATGCTAAGATTAATTATTATGATCGTTGATATGTACTGTATGATCCTCTATTTTCATGATCTTATTCTCAAACCCTTATGATCATGATTATTTATACCTATCTCCCTTTTTACCCTTAGATTGATTCAATGTGAACACGTTTTTATGTTTCTTTCCCCTTAGGTTATAAAGATGTTTATTATCTTTGATATGTCTAATAAGGGTAATAATCAATAAGAATGTAGTGGGAGATAATGTAGCTCCTTTATATACTAGTGTTTATGTTTCCATGTTTCTAATGTCACTAGAATAGTATAGTCTATGGGTGTCTATGTGTATAATGTTTTCAGTAGTCTACAATAGTTATGTAGTTTTAATATATGTAATGTCTGGTGTAGGAAAACCCCATAAAACAATATTTATTTGTATAAAGGTAACCGATAGACCTCCCAAACTAAATATTATGCTGTAATAAGACAATTTTTCATCATTCGATGGTGTTTATTATTCAATTAAGATTTCCTTATAAACCTTTATCTATTATGTATGAATTTAATCTAGGAGGTTTATTTTCAAAAAATAATGATGTCTTTTAACTTCTAGTGGTCTTCCCACTTTTTTTATTTAATTTTATGATTTTTATTATATATCATGGATTTCAATGGATCTCATATTCTAAAATAATTCTAAAAAAACCTAATGCTTGAATTTGGATAGAATCCATGGTTAATAAATATTGGTCATGGATATTCCTTACTGTGGGAAGTTTAATGTTATTAATTGTGTTTGTCTAATTATATTAATAGATAATTGTATTTTTTATACATATAAATTAATTTAAATATATTCATAAATATATTCACATATATTCATAAACATATTAATATATATTCCTAAATATATTATCATATATTCGTAAATATATTTATATGTATTTAGTTGTTATACCTCTATGTCTATGTATAATTCTATTTAATTATATATTTAAATGTAAATATATTTATATTTACATATATTTATAGATATGCATATGTATTTACGAATATGTGTATATATATTCATATTTGTATATTTTTAGATACATTTATATACATTTATACAGATTATGTTTGAATATTTAAAAATATATATATATGTATGTATGTATTTATTTACTTATATTTGTAGGTTTATATATATATATATATATTTGTGTTTATTTATAATTTTGTAAATTTGTAAATATGTGTATATTTATTTATATATATTTTTGGAAATTTATTTATAATTAAATATATTTTTTTTTATATATATGTAAAATTACACACACATATATATATAAATATTTTTTTTCTATGTATATAAATGTATGTGTGTATATATATATATGTTTATATATGTGTTTATACATATTTTCTAAATATATTTATATTTAAATATAAATATATGAATATATATATATATATTAGTGTATATTTATTTTTAATTGTACATATTTATAGATTTTAATATGCATTTATTTATATTTATATTTATTTATTTTTATATATACATATATGTGTGCATATATTTAAATTTATAATTGTTTATATATGTGTGTAATTATATTTAATAATATATATGAATTGTTATTTTTGTATATCAATCTATATTTATTTATTTATAACATATATCTATGTATATTTGTTAATAATTTAATGATATTTATATGTTTTTATGCCTATTTTTGTATATATATATATATATATTCATGTATATTTATATATGTTTATATATATATATATATATTAGGTTATGTATATTTATATATATTTATATGTAGTACGTTTGAATCTATATATATATATATATATATATTTATAAATATTTTCGAATACATACAAGAATATAAAATTTTATATTTTTATATGTTTATATATATTTATATTTATTATATGGATATATATATATTTATATATATATATATATTAGGTAGATGAAATTTCAAAACAAAAAAACACAAACACCTAGTTAATCAGATTGTGTATATATATATTTGTGTTTGTGTGTGTGTGTGTATTGATATATGTATATATATATGTATATTTACATCTTTATATATATATATATATGTTTAAATATGATTATAGTAAGTTATATATATATATATATATATATATATATCTGTTTTTATATATGTTTTCTGTAAATGTATTCATATTTATTTATATATGAGGTCATTTTTATTTTCTTATGAATATTTATATATGTTTTATATAATTATATATATAATTTCTTTATATACACATATATATATATTAATAAATAAATATATAAAAATACATATAAATATCTAGTATATTTGATAGATACCTGTGTTGGGGAGAATCCTAATTTCGGATCGAAAATTGCTTGCCAAAAATATCGTGAGAAACCCGTCGAAATATGGAAGTGATATAAGCAGAATAAATAAATCAAAACACAGGTTTTTTTAACATGGAAAACCCCTCCCATGAAGAGGATTAAAAAACCATTGGGAAATTCCTAAAATAACCACTATGAACCAGAGTGTACAAGAATCCAAGTAATGCCCTAACTTGAATTACAAATAAGAGAGCGTAGAAAACCTGTGTGAAAACCACACCCCGATACGCCTCGGCCTTCTCTCTGATAAACATCCTGCTGAATCCATGTATCAGAAGATCAATCTGTGACAAAATGTCACCCTTCTGTTGACGAAACATCACTGCCTCGGAGATCTTCACCCAAACATGTGTCAACCTTGCACCAACTTACGACACCCGATTGATCTCACAATCATGATGTACCACCAATCATCAATCGGGACACACCACCTGATCGCCGCTATCATGAAGTCTTTCGATACGTTTCCTCTATCATCAATTGTGTTGCTACTGATCTGCACCTGTCGAATGCTGACATGCCATCATCGTCATGCCACACGGGTCACCGCAAATGTGGCAACCCCTTCCCAGGTCTCCCTTGCCTACTACATCATGCTGGCACACCCCTTTCTCTTCTATCAAAATATTCTACTTAATATAGACAACATGTCCATAATAATCAATTAATGTAGTCAACATACATTATTCCATCCATTAATATTGAGAAATAAATATCTATTAATGTTGGGAGAAAATCCTCAATTAATGGTGACATAAATCTCCCCATTAATAATTTTACTCTCTCCTCAATAAATGTGATGAATCCCTCTATTAATAATTTTCTTCACTCATCAATAAATGTGAAGAATCTCAACAATCTCCCCCTTCATCACATTAAGTAATGGAACCATCCAACAAACCTAGTTGGAAAGAAGATATTTCGGTATCACACCAACCATAATCAACTGTAGAAAATATGATGGCGTGCTTTTGCACTTCTGATAAAAAGCATTTCACCTCATCCAGCAAAAATAAAATTAAACGCTGAAATCATCATCACATTTGTATCTGCACCGTCCTGCTGAACAAGACCAGAACCAGAAACATCTGGTCCCCCCGTAATCATGATCGCCACATAATCTGGAGCACCTGCAGGAAAAACATGTTCCCCCATGCTCAACATCCCCGGAGCCGACATGTTTATCACCTCTCTCAGCCTACATTAATTTTCAAACTTTATTTTGCTTCTCACACTTATCTTTGATCCTCTTCGAATATTCTATAATTCTCACGTTAAACTGCAAGCACGAACCAACCTCCTATGATACCACTTGTTTGGGAGAATCCAAAATCCGGGCCGGAAAACCCAAAGCGATATAAGAAGAATGAAGAAATCAGCAAGCATGTTTTTTTTAATGTGGAAAAACCCTACCATGCAATGGATTAAAAAACCATGGGGAAATTCCTAAAATATCCATTATGAATCTGAGAGTACAAGAATCAGAGTAATGCCCGATCTTGAATTACAAATAAGAGATCATAGAAAACCTATGTGAAAACCACAACCAGATACGTCTCTGCCTTCTCTCTGATAAACATCCTGCTAACTCCATGTATCAGAAGATCAAACTATGACAAAATTTCACCCTTCTGTCGACGAAATTTCACTACCTCAGAGATATTCAGCCGAACATGCATCAACCTCACACCAGCTTGTGACACCCGAATGATATTGCCATCAGGATGTACCACCGATCTTCAATCGGAACACGCCACCTAATCATCGCTATCAGAAAGACTTTCGATACATTTCCTCTATCATCATTTGTGTTGATGCTGCTATGATCCTATCAAACGCTGACGCGCCATCGTCATCGTGCCACACGAGCCACCGCAAACGCGGCAACCCCCTCCCAGGTTTCCCTTGCCTGCTACATCTTGCTGGCATACCCCTTTATCTTCTCTCAAAATATGATCTATA